>CM051238.1:335872327-338272327 GCA_027917425.1 Gastrophryne carolinensis
ACTGGGAAGTAGTGAAGGAATGCTTACCAAACCCCCCTAACTGCTGTCATGCTTGGAGAAAAGTTTTTAGATACTATAATGTTTTTAAATGAAAAATCAGTTACCCCCCAGGGATTCAACAGTGCCAAAACAAAACTGAATAATATCAATTTGAGGTTTTCCAATGCACTCTTTTACTTAATTTCCAAACAAAGGTTAGAAAAAACTGAAATATTTATACTCCAGGGCTAGCTGGAAATGATTCCCATGTTAATCAAGTAAGGCAAAGGTGTCTGGATCAGATGGACCTCCAGGAATGGCATTTATAGGTACATGTCTATCATGTCTAGGGATAACACCTGCCCTGCTTAAATTGTATAGAGAGAAGGCCAGCTTTGTCCCAGAAAACTCAGAATATGGTTTCATTTTGTAATATTATTTGTCCAACACAAATAGTTGGCACAGTGATTAACTTTCCTGGTGCATGTGACCACTTTCTTGCCACTTCACTGCACTGTCATTTTATAAAACCAAACCCATTAGAAACCATTAATAAAATGTTAAACTCTCTTAATACTGCCATTCTAACCTTGCATTAGTCTATGAATAGTACCAGCCCTGCAGCTTAAGAAACTACTGTTCTGGCCAAGTCCATCCAATGTAAGCAAGTGGACCCACCAACATTCTTTATTTAACTACTATAAATGGCCATTAGTCTCTTTGTGATATAAGATACTTGATAGTCTTACCAATACAAAGATGCATTAAAAGCTTTGTCAAGCAGATAAATATTTAGAGGCAATACACTTTTTTAAACCACCCAGTGTCCTGTTGATTTTGGAATAAATATGGAGCAAATAATGGAATAGATTAAGAATTAAAAAAAAATGTTTTGTTTTATTACTGCTGGGTCCTGGGAAATAATATGCTCAAATGTTTCTGAAAAATAAACATGACATGAAAGTCAAGAGCTGTTTGTCCAACATCTTTGACATCAGAACACTTTAAGAAGCCAGGGAGTATGAAAACTTTCTTTGTTCTTTGAAGAGAGTTATCATGCCGACATTTTAGCAATAATAAACAAGAGATAGCACTGGGTACTTCTTTTTGTTTATCTATGTAACAGAGCAGTTTGTAGACATAACATATCTAACTGTCTTTTGGGGCTAGAGTTTGTGTTTCAAGGGGAACGTTAAATAAAAAAAAAAGCAAGGACTGTCAATGTGCCCCTGCGTCAGAAAATACTAGCCGTTGGGTTGTTATGATTCGACCCCTCTTGCTATTCTTAATGAGCCACTGACTTTGGACGGAAGTGCTGTAGACAGGCAACTATTGGAAGAGTAAAGAAATAAACTGAAAACTTTTATCACCTGAGTGAATTTGAATGGAGCGTTAAATACTTCTTAGTATACTCTTAAACTGTGAATTATTTCATAATTTCAAAAACTATGAAGTATTTCCTGTGCCCTGGTTTTAAGATTTGCCAAGGTGCATTACATAATCCCGATTTGCAGTCACTGGCCTGGATGTTGAAAGCATTATGTTAGAGAAACAAGGAATCTCCCCAGTGGTTATCTATACAGGAATCTTTCACAGACCTGAAAAGCATAGGCACATGTTAGTTAATAAGAGACCCGTACATACAGTTAATAAGAGATTAGATTAGATTGAATAGTGGTTTTAGTACCCTTAGGTCGACACAAGATGGCAGTGGGAACAGGCCATAGAGAATCATTAGGCCATAGACTTTAAGGGGGAACATTCTAGGAAGGTATGGAGAAAAGGTTAATGATTCTTGAAAGAAGCAGATTAGCAACCTAGAGGATAATCATTGATTAGAGGTTTTGGGAGGGAACCGACCAACACACGTTTGGCATGTTTAAGAACATGTGACGGAAGAATCCAGAAGTTAGCTGGAAGTGATATAAAGGAGAGAGATGGTAGCAAGTGTTCTATACCACTTGGATTGTTTGGAGCAGTGTTAAGAGAAAGCGTGAGAAAGAGCAGCATCTGTAAAGAACTTCTCGAACCAGCGAGTGAGTGTTAGCCTTAGTAAGAATCCAGAGAAGGAGGTCTTGACTGCCCACGGACAGGAGTGAGATCAGTGGGCTACTACATGGCTGGGAAGGAGACAGGATTTGGCTCTGTATGTTGGAAGGGCTTGCCTGCCGCGGATAGGAGTGAGATCAGCGGGCTACTTCTTGGCTGGGAAGGAGAAAGGATTTGGCTGCGCACGTTGGAATGCTGTATTGCCGCTGTGCTTGTGCCATCATTGAAGACATTAATAAAGAGCTTCTGCTTGCATCCATTGGAGTGTCATGTCTCAGTTGCACAAATGAGTACTAACCTCTTTCGTAGTTGAGCTCACATTACCCCACCTACACTGACACACTTAGAGCACCCTGGGCCCAGAATAACCTGCTCCCTGCCATCCTCACCAAACACCACCTAGTCTTTGAATAGGTGTAAAAAGTGTGCTCCACATACCAGCATGGCTCATTTTCAAGAAAAAAATGCAGAAGTGTACTTTTTTTTTACTTTTTTCTGCCTTGAGTCAACACACCAGATATAAGGTCTGACAACTAAGGGCTCAGAGGTCAAAACCCAGCCCTTGACCCTGACAGCTTGCTGGCATCTACACCGTGTGGCACAGGTCTGTGGCACCCCTAGAAGAACAATGGGCTCATGCCAGGGATGGCGGATTTTAGCATGACACTACTTCCCCCCCTTCAGTGAGACACATATGGGAGATTCCACAGAGGCTCCATCTCTGTAGTATAAAACCTTCCCTCCTCAAAGGCCTGGCATTACCCTTACCAGAAAGCCAAGGTAGTAGCATAGGGACCCATTCTCCTCCTGAACAGAAGACGCTAAATCAGAACAGATTTCTGCCAGGCATAGAGGGAACGTATAGACCCAGTGGACATGCTAAGAAAACAATGTCCAACAGGGACAAAGGTTGAAGAGGAGTGAGTATTGTTAAATAGATGTGAGTGAGTACAGTTAAATAGAATAGGATAGAACCATGTGTACTGAGTGCATGAGGTTTTTGGCAGTTTACAATACAGGGAGGAAAGAGACAATTGATACATAAGGTCAAAAATGAAATAATCAGTTCTGGCACGTTTTTAAGTTAGCCATGCTAGATAATGTATAAGTCAAAGTGACAGCAGCATTATTTAACAAGTCCATCTAGGTGGCATTGGAACAGTGTAGTATGGTGTGGGCCTGGTGATGGTGCAGGCTGCAGGGTAGTGGCCGCTCTTGGATCTAATGGTCCTACAAGCTGATGGTCTGTAGGAGCATCCAGATTGGAGTGGTTTGAACAGTGTGTGGCCAGGGTAAGTTTAGTCTGAGATTATTGTGCATAACCAAAGGTACTTCTTATACACTGCCAGTATGCCTTCTCATTTTATGATTTTGACCATGTCTGCTGTGGAGACACAGTCATTTGTGTACAGAGAGAAGAGGATCAAGGAGATGACTCAGCAATAGGGGGCACCAACATTTGAGCTTGACCTACTGCAATCTTCCTGTCATGAAGCTGCTAACCCAGCTGCATACATTGGGAAAGATTTCTTTTTTGGCCATCTTTTCCACAAGTAGGTTTTGGCCTTATGATATTGAATGTTGATCTTAAAGGATCACTAATTCTGAAAGATGATACACATTTTAACTATATTTAGCAATAAGAAAACTAATAAGGAGCTAAGTAAATTTGCCCCCCCCTCAAAAAAGATTCAGAAAATAATTGTCTATTATACATTGTCACTCAGGGCAAATCCATATCCTCAGTGGGGGGGGGGGGGATCCCCTAACTTCGCTGAGGTGAGCACCAAGATACCTCATTAACCTCATTAACCTTGCAGTGCATATGTGTATGGCCAACTCCGCTCCTCCACTACCTGCTCCCCATCCTCATCTGTGAAAGAATATATATCCCAGATAGCCTCCATGTCCCCATCGCTCTCATACCTGACCATCCACGACAGAGAAAGCAAATCACCTGCACGCTCGGGCATAACATATAGCTGGTATGTAGGTCTGGATAACTCGTCGCCCGTGATGGGAAGGGGCAGAGCCAGTGATGGCACCATCACTACTAACAAGGCAGCAATAGATGCCTAATGGATCTGCCCAACCCAGTGACGCCATATGCGAAGTAGAACAAGGAGCGGAGATGGAATCCTCCGTCCCCTGTGTAAATGGACTACAGATCCCAGTTGGCCAAATGGATGCCCGTGCATAATCCCAGGCACAGAAAGAACTGCAGGAAAAAATGGAAACAAAGGGGGGAGGTAGAAGGAGAAGGGAATGAAATGAGTGTGTTGCTTTCCTAATGTCTCGTTTATGTATGCATGGGCATGGTGCTCATCCAGGGGTCCCTGTAGTACAGCACTGGACCTGTGCTAAAGCGACTAGGGGCTGGTCAGCTGGCTTTTAAGGCTTTTAAAGACACAGTTAGTAAATGGATCAAATTGGTAGTGACAGGAGCTTACTCAGCCAAAGGTAAGGCTCCACCTTTTTTCGGTGAAAGCACAACCCACAAGGTCAAGCAGATCTTCTTCAGAATTTTTCAACAATGTCACAGTGGATCTTGTCTGCAAAGCAGTGATATGGTATTTGATGTATACACTTTTAAAATTTACAAAGTTGACAAGTTGGCATGGTCGCTAATATTTTCTTGATATCCAGTTTCTAGCTTGTTTATTATTTATAGCATGTTTATATGGTTGTTTATTGTTGCATTCTTGCTTGTATTTCAGGAGATACCCACCCTCATTCTCACTGATCTTGGATTTTCTAGCATTCAATGATTAGAGGAAGCCTGTGTCTTCCATATGACACAAAAGAAAAACAGTTTTTAGTATTCACATAAATTCCTTTTTCTCAATTTGAGAGAGACGCACTCTGTTGGTGGTTGTATGTGTTTTCTGTTCTCATATGTGCTGTTTCTCGTGGCTGTTGCTTGATCTAGTAGCCAGTGTGTCTAAACTTTGATCTCGCCTTTATTCCTCTTTCTAATAAAATATACATGGAATTCATATATAAATCCAAGCCAAACTGGGATAGGAAACCACAGTAAACACTGTGGCAGCAAGCATTTCCTATTAGAGAAAATGCCAGATTCTTAGTGTATGCTGTGGTTGCTGTGGTTGCTGGCACCCTGTTGGATGGAGGTTGGATTTCAAAGATTAGCATGATGGTAGGATGTTCCCTTCAGTCACAAAGAACCTACAGCCTAACTGGGACAAACTTCCCTAAAAAGCTCAGACCTTCCAGGGGAAAACCAAAAACATTAAAAATACTCCCCTTTGGGTAATCATAGATTTTATTGTCAGGACTGTGTTCATCTTCAGTCTGGCTCTAGGAAGAGGGACTAACGTCTGAAAAATCCATGAGGGTAGGTCTAAGTGTGCAGAGAGTCGCCCAAAAGAGGGATTTGAGTTATTGAATTCTTGAAATTCACTTTGAGTAGGCCTATCAGCATTTTGTTGTTCTAGGAACCCTGTTGTATTCGCTGCACTGCCAGTGACCACATCACTAGATGCACATGCACACATTATAAGTGCCACCTTGAACTCCCACCAGGCAAGTGATCATATGGGGGGCAAGCATGATGCGGGTACTTTGACTGTGTAATGGGCTTCTGATGGGGAGTTTTGGGAGGAATAGGCTACCGATGGGGAGATTTATGGATTTACATCCCAAATCAGTGAGGTCTATGCATGAGGAATGTTGCAGCCACTACAGTAAGATCAGACTGGAAATTATAGCCAATTTTGGACATAGAGTATAAAATTGGCATGTTTGCAAGTGACACAAAATACTTTCTGTAGGTTAAAAGGTGCCCAGTGGAAAAAAGATAGATGGAAAAGAGCCCAAGGTACACCTAAAAAGCTTCCTGTGTGTTACCTTATAGGTGGTAACTAGGGATGAGCGAATCGATCCGGACGAACCCGGATTCGATCCGAATTTCAGGAAAAATTCGATTCGGATCGAATCCGAATTTCCCCGCGATTCGATCACTCGAAGTTTTCCTTTAACATCCATTCATTTACATTACAGGCATTCTAAGATGGCGGGCGGGACATGTCTGGACATGTATCCCGCGCCAGTGCAAGCTGGGGCAGTCACATGCAGCCTATCAGCAGCCAGCAAGCCCGGTGACGTCACACAGCGGTATTTAACGGCGGCCATCTTGCTTTTCCTCATTTCTCTATTGCATTTGTGACAGACAGACAGAACGCTGTGTAGCTGAGGCAGTTAGACAGGCTGGAGACAGGCTGGAGACAGGGACAGACAGGGACAGGCTGGAGACAGGCAGGAGACAGGCAGGAGACAGACAGGAGACAGACAGAAAGCCAGGGAAAGGTAGGAAAAACGGAGCTGGCTGACAGGGAGAATTTTTTTTTTTCATCCAGCCTTTGTTAGCGTTTTCAGGCTGCTTATAGTAACTAACTGTGCATATATACTGAACTGATCTTAAGTCTGCTGTGAGGCATCCCATTCTGTGACTAAAGCAGCCTCTATTTAATAGCATAATAAACATTTGCACTTATTCTCATAGAAATCAGGCCTGATAAAGACACTTTTGCTGTGCATGCTCTCTGGTTTTTGTGGCACTGGCATCCCATTCTGTGACTAAAGCAGCCTCTATTTAATAGCATAATAAACATTTGCACTTATTCTCATAGAAATCAGGCCTGATAAAGACACTTTTGCTGTGCATGCTCTCTGGTTTTTGTGGCACTGGCATCCCATTCTGTGACTAAAGCAGCCTCTATTTAATAGCATAATAAACATTTGCACTTATTCTCATAGAAATCAGGCCTGATAAAGACACTTTTGCTGTGCATGCTCTCTGGTTTTTGTGGCACTGGCATCCCATTCTGTGACTAAAGCAGCCTCTATTTAATAGCATAATAAACATTTGCACTTATTCTCATAGAAATCAGGCCTGATAAAGACACTTTTGCTGTGCATGCTCTCTGGTTTTTGTGGCACTGGCATCCCATTCTGTGACTAAAGCAGCCTCTATTTAATAGCATAATAAACATTTGCACTTATTCTCATAGAAATCAGGCCTGATAAAGACACTTTTGCTGTGCATGCTCTCTGGTTTTTGTGGCACTGGCATCCCATTCTGTGACTAAAGCAGCCTCTATTTAATAGCATAATAACCATTTGCACTTATTCTCATAGAAATCAGGCCTGATAAAGACACTTTTGCTGTGCATGCTCTCTGGTTTTTGTGGCACTGGCATCCCATTCTGTGACTAAAGCAGCCTCTATTTAATAGCATAATAAACATTTGCACTTATTCTCATAGAAATCAGGCCTGATAAAGACACTTTTGCTGTGCATGCTCTCTGGTTTTTGTGGCACTGGCATCCCATTCCGTGACTAAAGCAGCCTCTATTTAATAGCATAATAAACATTTGCACTTATTCTCATAGAAATCAGGCCTGATAAAGACACTTTTGCTGTGCATGCTCTCTGGTTTTTGTGGCACTGGCATCCCATTCTGTGACTAAAGCAGCCTCTATTTAATAGCATAATAAACATTTGCACTTATTCTCATAGAAATCAGGCCTGATAAAGACACTTTTGCTGTGCATGCTCTCTGGTTTTTGTGGCACTGGCATCCCATTCCGTGACTAAAGCAGCCTCTATTTAATAGCATAATAAACATTTGCACTTATTCTCATAGAAATCAGGCCTGATAAAGACACTTTTGCTGTGCATGCTCTCTGGTTTTTGTGGCACTGGCATCCCATTCTGTGACTAAAGCAGCCTCTATTTAATAGCATAATAAACATTTGCACTTATTCTCATAGAAATCAGGCCTGATAAAGACACTTTTGCTGTGCATGCTCTCTGGTTTTTGTGGCACTGGCATCCCATTCCGTGACTAAAGCAGCCTCTATTTAATAGCATAATAAACATTTGCACTTATTCTCATAGAAATCAGGCCTGATAAAGACACTTTTGCTGTGCATGCTCTCTGGTTTTTGTGGCACTGGCATCCCATTCTGTGACTAAAGCAGCCTCTATTTAATAGCATAATAAACATTTGCACTTATTCTCATAGAAATCAGGCCTGATAAAGACACTTTTGCTGTGCATGCTCTCTGGTTTTTGTGGCACTGGCATCCCATTCTGTGACTAAAGCAGCCTCTATTTAATAGCATAATAACCATTTGCACTTATTCTCATAGAAATCAGGCCTGATAAAGACACTTTTGCTGTGCATGCTCTCTGGTTTTTGTGGCACTGGCATCCCATTCTGTGACTAAAGCAGCCTCTATTTAATAGCATAATAAACATTTGCACTTATTCTCATAGAAATCAGGCCTGATAAAGACACTTTTGCTGTGCATGCTCTCTGGTTTTTGTGGCACTGGCATCCCATTCCGTGACTAAAGCAGCCTCTATTTAATAGCATAATAAACATTTGCACTTATTCTCATAGAAATCAGGCCTGATAAAGACACTTTTGCTGTGCATGCTCTCTGGTTTTTGTGGCACTGGCATCCCATTCCGTGACTAAAGCAGCCTCTATTTAATAGCATAATAAACATTTGCACTTATTCTCATAGAAATCAGGCCTGATAAAGACACTTTTGCTGTGCATGCTCTCTGGTTTTTGTGGCACTGGCATCCCATTCTGTGACTAAAGCAGCCTCTATTTAATAGCATAATAAACATTTGCACTTATTCTCATAGAAATCAGGCCTGATAAAGACACTTTTGCTGTGCATGCTCTCTGGTTTTTGTGGCACTGGCATCCCATTCTGTGACTAAAGCAGCCTCTATTTAATAGCATAATAAACATTTGCACTTATTCTCATAGAAATCAGGCCTGATAAAGACACTTTTGCTGTGCATGCTCTCTGGTTTTTGTGGCACTGGCATCCCATTCCGTGACTAAAGCAGCCTCTATTTAATAGCATAATAAACATTTGCACTTATTCTCATAGAAATCAGGCCTGATAAAGACACTTTTGCTGTGCATGCTCTCTGGTTTTTGTGGCACTGGCATCCCATTCTGTGACTAAAGCAGCCTCTATTTAATAGCATAATAAACATTTGCACTTATTCTCATAGAAATCAGGCCTGATAAAGACACTTTTGCTGTGCATGCTCTCTGGTTTTTGTGGCACTGGCATCCCATTCCGTGACTAAAGCAGCCTCTATTTAATAGCATAATAAACATTTGCACTTATTCTCATAGAAATCAGGCCTGATAAAGACACTTTTGCTGTGCATGCTCTCTGGTTTTTGTGGCACTGGCATCCCATTCTGTGACTAAAGCAGCCTCTATTTAATAGCATAATAACCATTTGCACTTATTCTCATAGAAATCAGGCCTGATAAAGACACTTTTGCTGTGCATGCTCTCTGGTTTTTGTGGCACTGGCATCCCATTCTGTGACTAAAGCAGCCTCTATTTAATAGCATAATAAACATTTGCACTTATTCTCATAGAAATCAGGCCTGATAAAGACACTTTTGCTGTGCATGCTCTCTGGTTTTTGTGGCACTGGCATCCCATTCCGTGACTAAAGCAGCCTCTATTTAATAGCATAATAAACATTTGCACTTATTCTCATAGAAATCAGGCCTGATAAAGACACTTTTGCTGTGCATGCTCTCTGGTTTTTGTGGCACTGGCATCCCATTCTGTGACTAAAGCAGCCTCTATTTAATAGCATAATAAACATTTGCACTTATTCTCATAGAAATCAGGCCTGATAAAGACACTTTTGCTGTGCATGCTCTCTGGTTTTTGTGGCACTGGCATCCCATTCCGTGACTAAAGCAGCCTCTATTTAATAGCATAATAAACATTTGCACTTATTCTCATAGAAATCAGGCCTGATAAAGACACTTTTGCTGTGCATGCTCTCTGGTTTTTGTGGCACTGGCATCCCATTCTGTGACTAAAGCAGCCTCTATTTAATAGCATAATAAACATTTGCACTTATTCTCATAGAAATCAGGCCTGATAAAGACACTTTTGCTGTGCATGCTCTCTGGTTTTTGTGGCACTGGCATCCCATTCTGTGACTAAAGCAGCCTCTATTTAATAGCATAATAAACATTTGCACTTATTCTCATAGAAATCAGGCCTGATAAAGACACTTTTGCTGTGCATGCTCTCTGGTTTTTGTGGCACTGGCATCCCATTCTGTGACTAAAGCAGCCTCTATTTAATAGCATAATAAACATTTGCACTTATTCTCATAGAAATCAGGCCTGATAAAGACACTTTTGCTGTGCATGCTCTCTGGTTTTTGTGGCACTGGCATCCCATTCTGTGACTAAAGCAGCCTCTATTTAATAGCATAATAACCATTTGCACTTATTCTCATAGAAATCAGGCCTGATAAAGACACTTTTGCTGTGCATGCTCTCTGGTTTTTGTGGCACTGGCATCCCATTCTGTGACTAAAGCAGCCTCTATTTAATAGCATAATAAACATTTGCACTTATTCTCATAGAAATCAGGCCTGATAAAGACACTTTTGCTGTGCATGCTCTCTGGTTTTTGTGGCACTGGCATCCCATTCCGTGACTAAAGCAGCCTCTATTTAATAGCATAATAAACATTTGCACTTATTCTCATAGAAATCAGGCCTGATAAAGACACTTTTGCTGTGCATGCTCTCTGGTTTTTGTGGCACTGGCATCCCATTCTGTGACTAAAGCAGCCTCTATTTAATAGCATAATAAACATTTGCACTTATTCTCATAGAAATCAGGCCTGATAAAGACACTTTTGCTGTGCATGCTCTCTGGTTTTTGTGGCACTGGCATCCCATTCCGTGACTAAAGCAGCCTCTATTTAATAGCATAATAAACATTTGCACTTATTCTCATAGAAATCAGGCCTGATAAAGACACTTTTGCTGTGCATGCTCTCTGGTTTTTGTGGCACTGGCATCCCATTCTGTGACTAAAGCAGCCTCTATTTAATAGCATAATAAACATTTGCACTTATTCTCATAGAAATCAGGCCTGATAAAGACACTTTTGCTGTGCATGCTCTCTGGTTTTTGTGGCACTGGCATCCCATTCCGTGACTAAAGCAGCCTCTATTTAATAGCATAATAAACATTTGCACTTATTCTCATAGAAATCAGGCCTGATAAAGACACTTTTGCTGTGCATGCTCTCTGGTTTTTGTGGCACTGGCATCCCATTCTGTGACTAAAGCAGCCTCTATTTAATAGCATAATAAACATTTGCACTTATTCTCATAGAAATCAGGCCTGATAAAGACACTTTTGCTGTGCATGCTCTCTGGTTTTTGTGGCACTGGCATCCCATTCTGTGACTAAAGCAGCCTCTATTTAATAGCATAATAACCATTTGCACTTATTCTCATAGAAATCAGGCCTGATAAAGACACTTTTGCTGTGCATGCTCTCTGGTTTTTGTGGCACTGGCATCCCATTCTGTGACTAAAGCAGCCTCTATTTAATAGCATAATAAACATTTGCACTTATTCTCATAGAAATCAGGCCTGATAAAGACACTTTTGCTGTGCATGCTCTCTGGTTTTTGTGGCACTGGCATCCCATTCCGTGACTAAAGCAGCCTCTATTTAATAGCATAATAAACATTTGCACTTATTCTCATAGAAATCAGGCCTGATAAAGACACTTTTGCTGTGCATGCTCTCTGGTTTTTGTGGCACTGGCATCCCATTCCGTGACTAAAGCAGCCTCTATTTAATAGCATAATAAACATTTGCACTTATTCTCATAGAAATCAGGCCTGATAAAGACACTTTTGCTGTGCATGCTCTCTGGTTTTTGTGGCACTGGCATCCCATTCTGTGACTAAAGCAGCCTCTATTTAATAGCATAATAAACATTTGCACTTATTCTCATAGAAATCAGGCCTGATAAAGACACTTTTGCTGTGCATGCTCTCTGGTTTTTGTGGCACTGGCATCCCATTCTGTGACTAAAGCAGCCTCTATTTAATAGCATAATAAACATTTGCACTTATTCTCATAGAAATCAGGCCTGATAAAGACACTTTTGCTGTGCATGCTCTCTGGTTTTTGTGGCACTGGCATCCCATTCCGTGACTAAAGCAGCCTCTATTTAATAGCATAATAAACATTTGCACTTATTCTCATAGAAATCAGGCCTGATAAAGACACTTTTGCTGTGCATGCTCTCTGGTTTTTGTGGCACTGGCATCCCATTCTGTGACTAAAGCAGCCTCTATTTAATAGCATAATAAACATTTGCACTTATTCTCATAGAAATCAGGCCTGATAAAGACACTTTTGCTGTGCATGCTCTCTGGTTTTTGTGGCACTGGCATCCCATTCCGTGACTAAAGCAGCCTCTATTTAATAGCATAATAAACATTTGCACTTATTCTCATAGAAATCAGGCCTGATAAAGACACTTTTGCTGTGCATGCTCTCTGGTTTTTGTGGCACTGGCATCCCATTCTGTGACTAAAGCAGCCTCTATTTAATAGCATAATAAACATTTGCACTTATTCTCATAGAAATCAGGCCTGATAAAGACACTTTTGCTGTGCATGCTCTCTGGTTTTTGTGGCACTGGCATCCCATTCTGTGACTAAAGCAGCCTCTATTTAATAGCATAATAAACATTTGCACTTATTCTCATAGAAATCAGGCCTGATAAAGACACTTTTGCTGTGCATGCTCTCTGGTTTTTGTGGCACTGGCATCCCATTCCGTGACTAAAGCAGCCTCTATTTAATAGCATAATAAACATTTGCACTTATTCTCATAGAAATCAGGCCTGATAAAGACACTTTTGCTGTGCATGCTCTCTGGTTTTTGTGGCACTGGCATCCCATTCTGTGACTAAAGCAGCCTCTATTTAATAGCATAATAAACATTTGCACTTATTCTCATAGAAATCAGGCCTGATAAAGACACTTTTGCTGTGCATGCTCTCTGGTTTTTGTGGCACTGGCATCCCATTCCGTGACTAAAGCAGCCTCTATTTAATAGCATAATAAACATTTGCACTTATTCTCATAGAAATCAGGCCTGATAAAGACACTTTTGCTGTGCATGCTCTCTGGTTTTTGTGGCACTGGCATCCCATTCTGTGACTAAAGCAGCCTCTATTTAATAGCATAATAAACATTTGCACTTATTCTCATAGAAATCAGGCCTGATAAAGACACTTTTGCTGTGCATGCTCTCTGGTTTTTGTGGCACTGGCATCCCATTCTGTGACTAAAGCAGCCTCTATTTAATAGCATAATAAACATTTGCACTTATTCTCATAGAAATCAGGCCTGATAAAGACACTTTTGCTGTGCATGCTCTCTGGTTTTTGTGGCACTGGCATCCCATTCTGTGACTAAAGCAGCCTCTATTTAATAGCATAATAAACATTTGCACTTATTCTCATAGAAATCAGGCCTGATAAAGACACTTTTGCTGTGCATGCTCTCTGGTTTTTGTGGCACTGGCATCCCATTCTGTGACTAAAGCAGCCTCTATTTAATAGCATAATAAACATTTGCACTTATTCTCATAGAAATCAGGCCTGATAAAGACACTTTTGCTGTGCATGCTCTCTGGTTTTTGTGGCACTGGCATCCCATTCTGTGACTAAAGCAGCCTCTATTTAATAGCATAATAAACATTTGCACTTATTCTCATAGAAATCAGGCCTGATAAAGACACTTTTGCTGTGCATGCTCTCTGGTTTTTGTGGCACTGGCATCCCATTCTGTGACTAAAGCAGCCTCTATTTAATAGCATAATAAACATTTGCACTTATTCTCATAGAAATCAGGCCTGATAAAGACACTTTTGCTGTGCATGCTCTCTGGTTTTTGTGGCACTGGCATCCCATTCTGTGACTAAAGCAGCCTCTATTTAATAGCATAATAAACATTTGCACTTATTCTCATAGAAATCAGGCCTGATAAAGACACTTTTGCTGTGCATGCTCTCTGGTTTTTGTGGCACTGGCATCCCATTCCGTGACTAAAGCAGCCTCTATTTAATAGCATAATAAACATTTGCACTTATTCTCATAGAAATCAGGCCTGATAAAGACACTTTTGCTGTGCATGCTCTCTGGTTTTTGTGGCACTGGCATCCCATTCTGTGACTAAAGCAGCCTCTATTTAATAGCATAATAAACATTTGCACTTATTCTCATAGAAATCAGGCCTGATAAAGACACTTTTGCTGTGCATGCTCTCTGGTTTTTGTGGCACTGGCATCCCATTCTGTGACTAAAGCAGCCTCTATTTAATAGCATAATAAACATTTGCACTTATTCTCATAGAAATCAGGCCTGATAAAGACACTTTTGCTGTGCATGCTCTCTGGTTTTTGTGGCACTGGCATCCCATTCTGTGACTAAAGCAGCCTCTATTTAATAGCATAATAAACATTTGCACTTATTCTCATAGAAATCAGGCCTGATAAAGACACTTTTGCTGTGCATGCTCTCTGGTTTTTGTGGCACTGGCATCCCATTCTGTGACTAAAGCAGCCTCTATTTAATAGCATAATAACCATTTGCACTTATTCTCATAGAAATCAGGCCTGATAAAGACACTTTTGCTGTGCATGCTCTCTGGTTTTTGTGGCACTGGCATCCCATTCTGTGACTAAAGCAGCCTCTATTTAATAGCATAATAAACATTTGCACTTATTCTCATAGAAATCAGGCCTGATAAAGACACTTTTGCTGTGCATGCTCTCTGGTTTTTGTGGCACTGGCATCCCATTCTGTGACTAAAGCAGCCTCTATTTAATAGCATAATAAACATTTGCACTTATTCTCATAGAAATCAGGCCTGATAAAGACACTTTTACTGTGCATGCTCTCTGGTTTTTGTGGCACTGGCATCCCATTCTGTGACTAAAGCAGCCTCTATTTAATAGCATAATAAACATTTGCACTTATTCTCATAGAAATCAGGCCTGATAAAGACACTTTTGCTGGCCAAAGCCCTACTGGACCCTGCCAGGTCGATTCCTGCCCGGGGCATCCCATTCTGTGACTACAGCAGCCTCTGTTTAAGACCATATAAGCATTTGCTCTTATCATATTTGAAATTAGCCTGATAAAGACACTTTTGCTGGCCAAAGCCCTACTGGACCCTGCCAGGTCCATTCCTGCCCAGGGCATCCCATTCTGTGACTAAAGCAGCCTCTGTTTAAGACCATATAAGCATTTGCTCTTATTATATTTATATTATAAGACACTTTTGCTGGGCATAGGCTTACTGCTGCCTGCCAGGTGCACTTCTGTTGAGGCATCCCATTCTGTAACATAGCATACCCCTCTTTATTTACACTAAGCAGCTCTCTTATTTACACTAAGCAGGCCTGTTGGAGGCTGAGTGTTACTGCTCACTTTTGGTGTGCATTATATTCTGTTTTATATAGACCCACTGCTGCCTGGGGGTTCTTAAAATATCACCTACTACCACGCCAGTTAGACTATGTCGGGCAGACAAGTGCCTGGAAGTGAAAAGAGGAGTGGCAGAGGCCAAGATTCCGCAGGCAGAGCTCGCATCAGACTGGGGGCCAGTAGCAGCAGGAGTCACGCTGAGAGACCTAATCTGCCAGTATCTGCTAGCGGTCGGGTCTCCACCAGTAACGCATCTGCCGTGGTAGATTGGCTGACGCGCTCATCAACAACATCATCACAACTTACATCTGAGACCCCCAGTCTAGGGTCGGTAGGTTCCTCTGACACAACCCTGAGTTGGCATGCCCCGAGAGCAGTCCCTGTCCTCCCATTGCCTCTGTCCTACGCCGTTCCCTCCCCCAGCGACGTATCCTATGCTTTGGGTTCAGCTCCACTCTTTAGTGAGGAGGACGATCAGATACAGGAGGACAGTCAGCAGCTACTGCCCAGCCAAGAAATGGAGGTGGCTTCTTTAGCTAGGCAGACAAATAGTGATGTGGACAGTGTCGTGGGTGCTGCGAGCGTTCCAGCTCCTGCGCCAGACACTGTTGACGAATCCACGAACATCAGTGACGTACAGCCACAACCCGGTGATGATGATGATGATGACGATGAAGCCGATCGCACTTGGGAGCCGGGTGATGAAGGGGCTTCATCGTCATCATCAGGAGAAGAGGGGCGCAGGTTGCCCCGGAGTCAGCAGCTGAGGCAGCAAGGTGGTAGCAGTCAGCATGGGGGCACAATTCCAAAGGCTGGAGCCGGCCGGGGCCGGGGCCGGGGTAGAGCACCTGCTGTGCGGCAGTCTACCTTATCGGGAGGTAGTGGAGCAGGGGTTCCTGGAGTTGGCAACAGCAGCAGTGAATCAGTGAGGCCAGGGGGTGGGAAAAGTAGCTACTCGGCAGTGTGGCAGTTTTTCCTGAGGCATCCGCAGGAGGGTAACATGGCCACATGCAAGATATGTAGGCAAAAGGTGAAGCGTGGCCAGGGTCCAAATGTTGGCACCACGGCCCTGCGTCAACATATGATGCGTCACCATAAAACGACCTGGGAGAACCGAGGCTCCCAAGGGGTGGTCCAGTCTGCTTCCTCACCAAGTGAGCTCCCAATTTCTGCCAGCCAAGGCTCCAGCACCTCAGCCGAAGGCAGCTGTGCGTCACACCCATCCTCTGTCGCTCCTGCTCCTCCTCCTCCTCCTCCAAGTCATGCATCCCGCCAGCAATCCATCAGCGAAGCCATGTCCAAGAGACAGCAGTATGCGCCCACTCATCCTACGGCGCAGAAGCTGAATGTGCTCCTGTCCAAGTTGCTGGTGCTGCAGTCGCTCCCTTTTCAGGTGGTGGAATCTGCACCTTTCAGAGAACTGATGGCTTGTGCCGAGCCGAGGTGGAGAGTCCCAAGCCGTCATTTCTTTGCCAAGAAGGCAGTACCAGCGCTGCACACTTTTGTTGAACAGAAGGTGGGCCAGTCCTTGAGCCTGTCGGTGTGTAGCAAAATACATGGCAGCGCCGACATCTGGAGCTGTAACTACGGTCAGGGGCAGTACATGTCGTTTACGGCCCACTGGGTGAATGTGGTCCCTTTGCAGCAGCAACTTGGACAGGTCACGCCGCTTCGGCCTCCGCGCTCTCTGCCCATTGGGCCTGTGACACCGTGCGACTCGGCCTCCTCATCCTCCGCCATCTCCTCACCCTCCACTGTAGGCTCAAGTCTCAGTGCCCCTCCAGTCTACCATGTGTGCAGGGCACGGAGGTGTCACGCAGTGCTTCACATGGTTTGTCTTGGCGAACGGAGTCACACAGGGGAGGAACTGCTTAAATGTATTCATCAGGAAATCCAAACATGGCTTACTCCGAGAAAACTTAAAATGGGAATCATGGTTACCGACAATGGGAAGAACATTTTGTCTGCGCTGCGCCAAGGAAGCCTGACCCATGCCCCCTGCATGGCTCACGTCTTCAATCTGGTTGTCAAGCGGTTTCTGAAGTGTTCCCCCCATCTGCAGGACATCCTAACAACTTCACGGAAACTTTGCATGCACTTCAGCCACTCCTACACCGCCAAACACACCCTTCTTGAGCTACAGCGTCAGAATGGTATCCCCCAACATAGTCTGATTTGCGATGTTTCCACCCGTTGGAATTCCACCCTTCACATGTTGGACCGATTATATGAACAGAGAAAAGCCATCACGGATTTCCTGATGATCCAAGCAGATAGGGGGACTCCCCTGTGTAACTTCAATGTCAACCAGTGGCAGCTCATACGTGACACCTGCCGTTTGCTCAGGCCCTTTGAGGAAGCCACTTTATTTGTCAGTCGGCAGGATTACGGGATGAACGACGTGATTCCACTGCTTCATGTACTACAGCACATGTTGGAAACCATGGCTGGTCAGGGCACTGGAGACATGGCGTTTACATCTTACGGCCACATGAACCCCGTTGGAGCTGAACTGGAGGAGGAGGAGGAGGAAGAGGAGGAGGAGGAGTTGCCCAGCGAAACACAGTTTAGGCTTGGCGAAATGGCTGGTTTATCTAGTCAGCGGACAGGAGAGGAGGAGCAGGAGCAGCCAGAGGAGCTAGAGGTTTTTGAGGAAGGAGAGACAGAGGACCCGGGCACACCGTGGCAGTATGCAGTGGAGATGGAGACAGGTAGTCCATCCGAGTCACTTGCGCAAATGGCACGAAGCATGCTCACATGCTTGCGTAGTGACCCCAGAATTGTTTCCATCTGTCGGCGGGATGACTTCTGGCTGTCCACCTTATTGGACCCTCGCTTCCGGCACAAAATGGGGGCATTTTTTAAACCCACCGAGAGGGAGGACAAACTCAACTACTACAAAGACATTCTACGTAGGCAGTTGGCCGATGCCTATCTGCGCCATGGTCCATACTCTCGCAGGTCTGACTCGAGGGGACCTCTGCGCTCACCTTCCACTGCCATGGCCGCTGGGGGGGTTGGCAGCAGCAGCAGCAGAAGCTCCATCAGCAGCAGCAGCCTCAGTCTTCAGTCGCTAATGAGTAGCTTTCTACACCCGCATAGTGAGGCTACTCATGAGCAGCAGGAAGACCTGGAGCAGGACCTGAACCAGCAGGTCATGTCATACTTTGACATGACCATGCCAACACACCTTGAGGATCCGCTGGACTTCTGGGCAGCCAAACTTGATTTGTGGCCGCAACTAGCAGAGTTTGCCCTGGAAAAGCTGTCCTGCCCGGCAAGTAGCGTGCCATCTGAGCGGGTGTTTAGTGCGGCGGGGGCCATAGTTACGGCGAGGAGAACTCGTCTGTCAACTAAAAATGTGGAGAGACTCACCTTTGTCAAAATGAATCAGGGATGGATCAGCCAGGATTTCCACCCACCAATGCCTGATGCATGCGACTAGATTCAGCATGGTGCCACGTTTTACACTTTACAAATGGTGCAAAACATATTTATGTCTTTAGGCCATTTTTTGGGCTCCTGCTGCTGCTACTGCCAACTTCTGCCAACTCCAGGGTGTGATTCATCCAATTTTTGGGCTCCTGAAGCCAACTCCAGTGTATATTTGGGCTCCTGCTGCTACTACTGTCAACTCCTGCCAACTCCAGGGTGTGATTCATCCAATTTTTGGGCTCCTGAGGCCAACTCCAGTGTATATTTGGGCTCCTGCTGCTGCTACTGTCAACTCCTACCAACTCCAGGGTGTGATTCATCCAATTTTTGGGCTCCTGAAGCCAACTCCAGTGTATATTTGGGCTCCTGCTGCTACTACTGCCAACTTCTGCCAACTCCAGGGTGTGATTCATCCAATTTTTGGGCTCCTGAAGCCAACTCCAGTGTATATTTGGGCTCCTGCTGCTGCTACTGTCAACTCCTGCCAACTCCAGGGTGTGATTCATCCAATTTTTGGGCTCCTGAAGCCAACTCCAGTGTATATTTGGGCTCCTGCTGCTGCTGCTGTCAACTCCTGCCAACTCCAGGGTGTGATTCATCCAATTTTTGGGCTCCTGAAGCCAACTCCAGTGTATATTTGGGCTCCTGCTGCTGCTGCTGCCAACTTCTGCCAACTCCAGGGTGTGATTCATCCAATTTTTGGGCTCCTGAAGCCAACTCCAGTGTATATTTGGGCTCCTGCTGCTGCTGCTGCCAACTTCTGCCAACTCCAGGGTGTGATTCATCCAATTTTTGGGCTCCTGAAGCCAACTCCAGTGTATATTTGGGCTCCTGCTGCTGCTGCTGCCAACTTCTGCCAACTCCAGGGTGTGATTCATCCAATTTTTGGGCTCCTGAAGCCAACTCCAGTGTATATTTGGGCTCCTGCTGCTACTACTGTCAACTCCTGCCAACTCCAGGGTGTGATTCATCCAATTTTTGGGCTCCTGAGGCCAACTCCAGTGTATATTTGGGCTCCTGCTGCTGCTACTGCCAACTTCTGCCAACTCCAGGGTGTGATTCATCCAATTTTTGGGCTCCTGAAGCCAACTCCAGTGTATATTTGGGCTCCTGCTGCTACTACTGCCAACTTCTGCCAACTCCAGGGTGTGATTCATCCAATTTTTGGGCTCCTGAGGCCAACTCCAGTGTATATTTGGGCTCCTGCTGCTACTACTGCCAACTTCTGCCAACTCCAGGGTGTGATTCATCCAATTTTTGGGCTCCTGAGGCCAACTCCAGTGTATATTTGGGCTCCTGCTGCTGCTGCTGCCAACTTCTGCCAACTCCAGGGTGTGATTCATCCAATTTTTGGGCTCCTGAAGCCAACTCCAGTGTATATTTGGGCTCCTGCTGCTACTACTGTCAACTCCTGCCAACTCCAGGGTGTGATTCATCCAATTTTTGGGCTCCTGAAGCCAACTCCAGTGTATATTTGGGCTCCTGCTGCTGCTGCTGCCAACTTCTGCCAACTCCAGGGTGTGATTCATCCAATTTTTGGGCTCCTGAAGCCAACTCCAGTGTATATTTGGGCTCCTGCTGCTGCTGCTGCCAACTTCTGCCAACTCCAGGGTGTGATTCATCCAATTTTTGGGCTCCTGAAGCCAACTCCAGTGTATATTTGGGCTCCTGCTGCTGCTGCTGCCAACTTCTGCCAACTCCAGGGTGTGATTCATCCAATTTTTGGGCTCCTGAAGCCAACTCCAGTGTATATTTGGGCTCCTGCTGCTACTACTGTCAACTCCTGCCAACTCCAGGGTGTGATTCATCCAATTTTTGGGCTCCTGAGGCCAACTCCAGTGTATATTTGGGCTCCTGCTGCTGCTACTGCCAACTTCTGCCAACTCCAGGGTGTGATTCATCCAATTTTTGGGCTCCTGAAGCCAACTCCAGTGTATATTTGGGCTCCTGCTGCTACTACTGCCAACTTCTGCCAACTCCAGGGTGTGATTCATCCAATTTTTGGGCTCCTGAGGCCAACTCCAGTGTATATTTGGGCTCCTGCTGCTACTACTGCCAACTTCTGCCAACTCCAGGGTGTGATTCATCCAATTTTTGGGCTCCTGAGGCCAACTCCAGTGTATATTTGGGCTCCTGCTGCTGCTGCTGCCAACTTCTGCCAACTCCAGGGTGTGATTCATCCAATTTTTGGGCTCCTGAAGCCAACTCCAGTGTATATTTGGGCTCCTGCTGCTACTACTGTCAACTCCTGCCAACTCCAGGGTGTGATTCATCCAATTTTTGGGCTCCTGAAGCCAACTCCAGTGTATATTTGGGCTCCTGCTGCTGCTGCTGCCAACTTCTGCCAACTCCAGGGTGTGATTCATCCAATTTTTGGGCTCCTGAGGCCAACTCCAGTGTATATTTGGGCTCCTGCTGCTGCTGCTGCCAACTTCTGCCAACTCCAGGGTGTGATTCATCCAATTTTTGGGCTCCTGAGGCCAACTCCAGTGTATATTTGGGCTCCTGCTGCTACTACTGTCAACTCCTGCCAACTCCAGGGTGTGATTCATCCAATTTTTGGGCTCCTGAGGCCAACTCCAGTGTATATTTGGGCTCCTGCTGCTGCTGCTGCCAACTTCTGCCAACTCCAGGGTGTGATTCATCCAATTTTTGGGCTCCTGAGGCCAACTCCAGTGTATATTTGGGCTCCTGCTGCTGCTACTGCCAACTTCTGCCAACTCCAGGGTGTGATTCATCCAATTTTTGGGCTCCTGAAGCCAACTCCAGTGTATATTTGGGCTCCTGCTGCTACTACTGCCAACTTCTGCCAACTCCAGGGTGTGATTCATCCAATTTTTGGGCTCCTGAGGCCAACTCCAGTGTATATTTGGGCTCCTGCTGCTACTACTGCCAACTTCTGCCAACTCCAGGGTGTGATTCATCCAATTTTTGGGCTCCTGAGGCCAACTCCAGTGTATATTTGGGCTCCTGCTGCTGCTGCTGCCAACTTCTGCCAACTCCAGGGTGTGATTCATCCAATTTTTGGGCTCCTGAAGCCAACTCCAGTGTATATTTGGGCTCCTGCTGCTACTACTGTCAACTCCTGCCAACTCCAGGGTGTGATTCATCCAATTTTTGGGCTCCTGAAGCCAACTCCAGTGTATATTTGGGCTCCTGCTGCTGCTGCTGCCAACTTCTGCCAACTCCAGGGTGTGATTCATCCAATTTTTGGGCTCCTGAGGCCAACTCCAGTGTATATTTGGGCTCCTGCTGCTGCTGCTGCCAACTTCTGCCAACTCCAGGGTGTGATTCATCCAATTTTTGGGCTCCTGAGGCCAACTCCAGTGTATATTTGGGCTCCTGCTGCTACTACTGTCAACTCCTGCCAACTCCAGGGTGTGATTCATCCAATTTTTGGGCTCCTGAGGCCAACTCCAGTGTATATTTGGGCTCCTGCTGCTGCTGCTGCCAACTTCTGCCAACTCCAGGGTGTGATTCATCCAATTTTTGGGCTCCTGAGGCCAACTCCAGTGTATATTTGGGCTCCTGCTCCTGCTGCTGCCAACTTCTGCCAACTCCAGGGTGTGATTCATCCAATTTTTGGGCTCCTGAAGCCAACTCCAGTGTATATTTGGGCTCCTGCTGCTGCTGCCAACTTCTGCCAACTCCAGGGTGTGATTCATCCAATTTTTGGGCTCCTGAGGCCAACTCCAGTGTATATTTGGGCTCCTTCTGCCCCTCATAGTGATGCCACTTCAACTCTCTGCAATTGTGCCGCTCTGCGATTCTATTAGCGATGCCTCTGATCTGCATGTGATATTTCTTCAAAGTATTATTTAACAAACCCAGCACGCATCCTGTGCGTGTTACAGCAAGGCTGAATGGTTTACAACCCTATTGAGGCTGTAGGAGGCTCAGAAATAGCCGTTTTTAATAGCGATTCGTCGCGAATTTATTCGGGTCGAAACGATTTTTGTCGGAAAATTCGGCGAATCAGTCGAATCGAATTTTTCAAAAGTTCGCTCATCTCTAGTGGTAACATAGAAAAATTTTACGGCTAAGAAAAAAAATTAAATCAGCCATTTGTTTGCCCTCAAACCATTATATTAGGAAATTTAAATTACATGTAATTTATTAAAGGATGCTTGTACCATATATGAATTTCCATTTTTAAAAATCTTTGCATATTCGATATAAACAAAGCATTCCACCTCTTGTAATCTTACAGTGTAAAATCAGTTGAGTTTAGTGTATTTTTCAATTGAAGGTCAGAATGATTATGTAATGTTTAGATTCCTATTACATTTTTTATTAGATAGCAACGCATCATATCGCAGTCTATTCAAATGCTCTGTTATCTAGGTTGTTAATTAAAAGCTGCTCAGAGAAGTCCTTTTCTTAATCCAGATCAGCCGGGGGACCAATTAAAGAAAAATAGTGTTAAACACTTCGCCATTCACATAACAGATTGCCCACATATGTTGTAGTGTTCTACATAAAAGTTATGATAAGATTACTTCACACACATGGGACATGTTCAAAGTCTCCATTTCAAAATAATGACTTTGACTTTAGTAGGGTGAAGTTCAGTACTGGGACCAATATGGCAAAAGACTTCATTGTGTATAATACAGCAACAGCTATATAAAAGGGACTCTAGTGTTTTGAAATATTATACAATATTTTATAAAAGCAATTGTATATATTGATATGGTATTTAGGATTGTATGTAGATTTAGGTAGGTAGAAACACTATACATAAATATGTTTACTACTTTCATCCAGCAGGTGGAGGACATGAAGTAGACCTGGGTTCTCTCTCTATGGTGTATTGTTTACTGATGGCAATTAAGTGGGTTATTCAAGAACCGATAACGCCAGGTAGTGCTTTGTAGCGACAGGCAGCATCTGGTGAATGCCGGGTGTTGTATGCAAAACCTCATTTAAGAAAACGAATCTGGTGAGCGCCTCTAACAGCGCCATGTAGCGTCACATGTATTCATCCAGGCAGCTCAGCGTATAGCACCGACGTTCTAGGCTCAGAAGCGCCATGTAGTACCTGCCGCTCTGTAGCACTCTCCCATACATTCCAATGGGCTTTCAATAGTTGTGTATAAATAGCGTGTTTGCCAATTAATTTTTTTTTTTTTTTTGCTCAAACCATTGTGTGACCTCTCCTGGCTGCAAACAAACACTTTTATACATTTTTTGGACTTTTAATATTTTTATGCAGAATTGTCATTACAGGTCTGGCACTAAAGTGTAGTAAAATTGTCCCAGTGTTAAAACAATGTCATTCCGTGTTTTCACTTTGTTACTGGTGGATATGCGTTCAAAAACAGACTTTAATCGCACAGAGTCTGGTGCTCTGTGTTACAGCGCCCAGCTTTAGAGTGCCGGCGCTGTGTGTGTGTAGTGTATTGTTAAATATGGTATGGAGCGCCGAGTGCCGGACGCACTGAGCTGGCGCTACCTCTCGCTCGCTGCAGCGCTGTACTGTTGTTAGAGTGACCAACACACATCACATTCATCAATGCCGGCCAGGTTACTACAGCGACCACAACGCTAGCTTACAGCACCCGATACCCGCTTACAGCACATACAATTTCCCTTCTGTCCTGCTCCTCCTTTTTACAATATCACTCACTGTTCAATATGCCAAAACTTTTCACGCATTGAAAGTGGACCAAAACCCGGGATTTCACTATCCCACTGGGGCATCCCGGTTTGGGGTGCCTTCCTGATTGAAACCACTTTTCTTATCTTCCAACGAACCTATGCGAGTCAGCCCTCCTCCAATCAGCTCCTCCTGCCACACATACTGATTTGTGACTGTAGAAACTGAATGGAACCCTAGCCGCACACATGTGATCGACACATGGCACCCCATGAATGCCTCGGCCACAGCAGCCATTCGGTTACGGCGGACGTAGCTGCACAGAGCCTGAGCAAGAAGCAAGAGGTGCTGCCGCTGTCCGCGTCTGTGAGCTCATTGAAGAAGTGGAGGTTCTGGGGGGGGGGGGGGGGGGGTTCACATAACAGGGCACTCCAAACCGGAATGCCCCAGGGAGGCTGGACCAAAACCTGGAATAGTGAAATTATAAAAGTCAGCGCTATATTTAAGCCGGCCTTAATTATTGTTTCTTATGAGACCTACTACTCCAGTAAATCTTCTTTCATTTCTTGCCTCAGTTATTTTATACTTGTATCTCCCTCCAGAATACCTTTATAGTCTAAGCTACTTTATTGTGTAATACATTATTTCTATATTCTCTAGCTTCCCATCTGCTTTTACATTGCCTGTTTAACCTTGTTTTTTTTAATTATTATTATTGTTATTATTTTCACACCAGATGGGTAGATATTAGTGGATATTCTTTCCCTGTAAGCAGGGATGTGCTGGCTATAGCATCTGGTCTTCTTCTCAGTTTTCTTCCCCATCTATAGTGGAAATAAGTGAGAAGTGGCATCATTATTAGCAGGTCTGCGCCGCCTGTTTCATGCCACAAAGCATTTGGTCAGTTGTGGAAATGGCCGATTATTCTGACAACAGGCAGGCTAGAAGCACTTGAAGTGCTATTAAAGCCTAATGGAGAAACTCTGTTACTTATACTTGTTCCTGGGAAATTAGTATGCTGACTTTCTTTCTTTGGCCCTAGTATATTGAGAAGGAAATGGCATTTTTCCCTCTTAATTAGAGAGGCCAGGATGAGAGATCCCTTTGATCTCTTGAACTGAAGACCAGTATCCTGAAGTCATCACATCTCTGTTTATAAATCCTAGGGCCCACTCCTCTCACTTTCTACAGCATTCATCTTAAAGGTTAGCAGAAGGTCAAAGATCAGTACCTGAGGTAATCTTAAATAGAGGTTAAATGCATGTTTAAATGTTTCATTGCCTCTATTGAAGGCCTCAATAATTCTGAAGTGATTCATTAAAATTTGATGTACAGGGATGAGGGTTTTCTAATCAGCCTTAGCGTTTTGCATCAATACAATCTTTAAACCTGAAATATGTCTTTGATGAATGCCGCTAGAAGGAAGGATTGCTTCCATATATTGTCAGCTGGCTGCTGTAATGCAAAGTGACCTATATCTTATCATATGCTGCTTTTATATAACATGCATGGATTGCCGGAACAAAACATCCCAGTATGTGCAGCCTAAAAAATACATATTAAAAATGAATAAAACTATAAAATGTATTTATTTTTCTTAAAAGAAAAATAATCATGTTGTCATGTCAGCGGTGTATCCAGCAGCCTATAGATGTGCCCCGGGAGATGCCAGGGGTGACATGACATGAAATAATAGACAAACATATCTGAGCCCCTCTATGACCAACAGTGCAACTGTGCCACCCTATGACCTGCAGTGCATCTGTGCCACCCTATGACCCGCAGTGCATCTGTGCCACCCTATGACCTGCAGTGCATCTGTGCCACCCTATGACCTGCAGTGCATCTGTGCCACCCTATGACCTGCAGTGCATCTGTGCCACCCTTTGACCTGCAGTGCATCTGTGCCTCCCTATGACCCACAGTGCATTTATGCCTCCCTATGACCTGCAGTGCATCTGTGCCTCCCTATGACCCACAGTGCATTTATGCCACCCTATGACCCGCAGTGCATCTGTGCCACCCTATGACCTGCAGTGCATCTGTGCCTCCCTATGACCCGCAGTGCATCTGTGCCACCCTATGACCTGCAGTGCATCTGTGCCACCCTATGACCTGCAGTGCATCTGTGCCGCCCTATGACCCGCAGTGCATCTGTGCCACCCTATGACCCGCAGTGCATCTGTGCCACCCTATGACCTGCAGTGCATCTGTGCCATCCTATGACCTGCAGTGCATCTGTGCCACCCTATGACCTGCAGTGCATCTGTGCCTCCCTATGACCCGCAGTGTATCTGTGCCACCCTATGACCTGCAGTGCATCTGTGCCATCCTATGACCTGCAGTGCATCTGTGCCACCCTATGACCTGCAGGGCATCTGTGCCTCCCTATGACCCGCAGTGCATCTGTGCCTCCCTATGACCTGCAGTGCATCTGTGCCTCCCTATGACCCGCAGTGCATCTGTTCCACCCTATGACCTGCAGTGCATCTGTGCCACCCTATGACCTGCAGTGCATCTGTGCCTCTCCCTATGACCTGCAGTGCATCTATGCCTCCCTATGACCTGCAGTGCATCTGTGCCACCCTATGACCTGCAGTGCATCTGTGCCACCCTATGACCTGCAGTGCATCTGTGCCACCCTATGACCCGCAGTGCATCTGTGCCTCCCTATGACCCGCAGTGCATCTGTGCCACCCTATAACCCGCAGTGCATCTGTGCCACCCTATGACCCGCAGTGCATCTGTGCCACCCTATGACCCGCAGTGCATCTGTGCCACCCTATGACCCGCAGTGCATCTGTGCCACCCTATGACCTGCAGTGCATCTGTGCCACCCTATGACCTGCAGTGCATCTGTGCCTCCCTATGACCCGCAGTGCATCTGTGCCACCCTATGACCTGCAGTGCATCTGTGCCACCCTATGACCTGCAGTGCATCTGTGCCTCCCTATGACCCGCAGTGCATCTGTGCCACCCTATGACCCGCAGTGCATCTGTGCCACCCTATGACCTGCAGTGCATCTGTGCCGCCCTATGACCTGCAGTGCATCTGTGCCTCCCTATGACCCGCAGTGCATCTGTGCCACCCTATGACCTGCAGTGCATCTGTGCCTCCCTATGACCTGCAGTGCATCTGTGCCTTCCTATGACCCGCAGTGCATCTGTGCCTCCCTATGACCCGCAGTGCATCTGTGCCTCCCTATGACCCGCAGTGCATCTGTGCCACCCTGTGACCCACAGTGAATCTGTGCCACCCGATGACCTGCAGTGCATCTGTGCCTTCCTATGACCCGCAGTGCATCTGTGCCACCCTGTGACCCACAGTGCATCTGTGCCACCCTATGACCTGCAGTGCATTTGTGCCTCTCTATGACCCGCAGTGCATCTGTGCCACCCTGTTACCCGCAGTGCATCTGTGCCACCCTGTGACCCACAGTGCATCTGTGTCACCCTATGACCTGCAGTGCATCTGTGCCTCCCTATGACCCGCAGTGCATCTGTGCCTCCCTATGACCTGCAATGCATCTGTGCCTCCCTATGACCCGCAGTGCATCTGTGCCACCCTATGACCTGCAGTGCATCTGTGCCTCCCTATGACCCGCAGTGCATCTGTGCCTCCCTATGACCTGCAATGCATCTGTGCCTCCCTATGACCCGCAGTGCATCTGTGCCACCCTATGACCTGCAGTGCATCTGTGCCTCCCTATGACCCGCAGTGCATCTGTGCCACCCTATGACCTGCAGTGCATCTGTGCCTCCCTATGACCCGCAGTGCATCTGTGCCACCCTGTGACCCACAGTGAATCTGTGCCTCCCTATGACCCGCAGTGCATCTGTGCCATCCTATGACCCGCAGTGCATCTGTGCCACCCTGTGACCCACAGTGCATCTGTGCCACCCTATGACCTGCAGTGCATTTGTGCCTCTCTATGACCCGCAGTGCATCTGTGCCACCCTGTTACCCGCAGTGCATCTGTGCCACCCTGTGACCCACAGTGCATCTGTGTCACCCTATGACCTGCAGTGCATCTGTGCCTCCCTATGACCTGCAGTGCATCTGTGCCTCCCTATGACCTGCAATGCATCTGTGCCTCCCTATGACCCGCAGTGCATCTGTGCCACCCTATGACCTTCAGTGCATCTGTGCCTCCCTATGACCCGCAGTGCATCTGTGCCACCCTATGACCTGCAGTGCATCTGTGCCTCCCTATGACCCGCAGTGCATTTATGCCTCCCTATGACCCACAGTGCATCTGTGCCTCCCTATGACCCGCAGTGCATTTATGCCACCCTGTGACCCACAGTGCATCTGGGCCTCCCTATGACCTGCAGTGCATCTGTGCCTTCCTATGACCCGCAGTGCATCTGTGCCTCCCTATGACCCGCAGTGCATCTGTGCCTCCCTATGACCTGCACTGCATCTGTGCCTCCCTATGACCCGCAGTGCATCTGTGCCACCCTGTGACCCACAGTGCATCTGTGTCACCCTATGACCTGCAGTGCATCTGTGCCACCCTATGACCCGCAGTGCATCTGTGCCACCCTGTGACCCACAGTGCATCTGTGCCACCCTATGACCTGCAGTGCATCTGTGCCTCCCTATGACCCGCAGTGCATCTGTGCCACCCTATGACCTGCAGTGCATCTGTGCCTCCCTATGACCCGCAGTGCATTTATGCCTCCCTATGACCCACAGTGCATCTGTGCCTCCCTATGACCCGCAGTGCATTTATGCCACCCTGTGACCCACAGTGCATCTGGGCCACCCTATGACCTGCAGTGCATCTGTGCCTCCCTATGACCTGCAGTGCATCTGTGCCACCCTATGACCTGCAGTGCATCTGTGCCTCCCTATGACCTGCAGTGCATCTGTGCCTTCCTATGACCCGCAGTGCATCTGTGCCTCCCTATGACCCGCAGTGCATCTGTGCCTCCCTATGACCTGCACTGCATCTGTGCCTCCCTATGACCTGCAGTGCATCTGTGCCACCCTGTGACCCACAGTGCATCTGTGTCACCCTATGACCTGCAGTGCATCTGTGCCACCCTATGACCCGCAGTGCATTTGTGCCTCCCTATGACCTGCACTGCATCTGTGCCTCCCTATGACCCGCAGTGCATCTGTGCCACCCTGTGACCCACAGTGCATCTGTGTCACCCTATGACCTGCAGTGCATCTGTGCCTCCCTATGACCTGCAGTGCATCTGTGCCTCCCTATGACCTGCAATGCATCTGTGCCTCCCTATGACCCGCAGTGCATCTGTGCCACCCTATGACCTGCAGTGCATCTGTGCCTCCCTATGACCCGCAGTGCATCTGTGCCACCCTATGACCTGCAGTGCATCTGTGCCTCCCTATGACCCGCAGTGCATCTGTGCCACCCTGTGACCCACAGTGCATCTGTGCCACCCTATGACCTGCAGTGCATCTGTGCCTCCCTATGACCCGCAGTGCATCTGTGCCACCCTATGACCTGCAGTGCATCTGTGCCTCCCTATGACCCGCAGTGCATCTGGGCCACCCTATGACCTGCAGTGCATCTGTGCCACCCTATGACCCACAGTGCATCTGTGCCACCCTATGACCCGCAGTGCATCTGTGCCACCCTATGACCTGCAGTGCATCTGTGCCACCCTATGACCCACAGTGCATCTGTGCCACCCTATGACCCGCAGTGCATCTGTGCCACCCTATGACCTGCAGTGCATCTGGGCCACCCTATGACCTGCAGTGCATCTGTGCCACCCTATGACCTGCAGTGCATCTGGGCCACCCTATGACCTGCAGTGCATCTGTGCCACCCTATGATCCGCAGTGCATCTGTGCCTCCCTATGACCCGCAGTGCATCTGGGCCACCCTATGACCTGCAGTGCATCTGTGCCACCCTATGATCCGCAGTGCATCTGTGCCTCCCTATGACCCGCAGTGCATCTGGGCCACCCTATGACCTGCAGTGCATCTGTGCCTCCCTATGACCCGCAGTGCATCTGTGCCACCCTATGACCTGCAGTGCATCTGGGCCACCCTATGACCTGCAGTGCATCTGTGCCGCCCTATGACCCGCAGTGCATCTGTGCCTCTCTATGACCCATAGTGCATTTATGCCTCCCTATGACCCACAGTGCATATTTGCCTCCTTATGACCTTCAGTGCATCTGAGCCTCCCTATGATCAGATGGAGTGAGAACAATCCGGTTCAGAAGTCTTTTGGCTGGATAGCCCTCAGTATCTGACATTGGGCACTGCCGAATGCTGGATCCGGCCAACACGGACTGTGAACTGGTACACGGGTCCCTCTGACCCCTTAGCATTTCACAAACAAAAAGAAAATAAACAAAATGTTTTAAAATCTCTGCTGGTCTGCTGTTGGTGGGGAGCTGCTATTGCAGCCACCTGCCGTCATCTATAATGAAGGGGTCATTCCAACAAGCTAATACTGGTCCACAGGGCAAGGAGGCTTTTATATCGCAGAGGAGGAGCCTCTGTAGAATCCCCTCATGTGACTAATGACATCACTGGAGGGGAGGGAAATGGAGGTGTGTTGCTGGGGAATCCCAAAAATGTAAAAACAAATACATTTTTAATTCTAATATTGTATGTTATATATGTATTGTATAGATTGTTTATTTGTTTCTGTAATCATTCACACATCTCACAATTATTATGATATTACTCTTTATTTATCAATAGAAAACAATTATGCCTCTTTTGTATTTTTTGTATACATTTGTGGCTGTAAGTTAGAGATTTGTATTATGAATGAAGAAAAAGCTTAGGGTGCTTCGAAAGCTTATCTTTTCAATCTGTTAACTTAGCCAACAAATGGTATTATATTAAATTTAGATTTTCCATCTGAAATCATTGATATATTAGTTATTACAGTATATTTACAAAAATATCCTACCTCCTCGAATTTAATCAGCACATTTTGCCAGTTTAACAAAATAAGTAATTAATAAATGTTCTTAATATGAACATATAAATGTCTGTGCCCTGGAGACTGAACTGTCATATTGTTGTAACCAGCCCACAGAAATGAGTTGGCAAGAAGCCACATGCTGTGTTTCCAGCTCCCTTCATACAATTCCACCATGACGTAAAGTGGTCTTGTCATCCAGCCTTCCATGTGTACATCAGGCACTGACGCCATTTGAGCTATATCGGGTAAGGGCAGAACACCGGGCACTGTGACAATGTGCCCTTGACTTCTAACGAGACCAAGAAAGTGCTACCACAGTAAAATGAATCATTGGCCTCATTAATGTGCCTTGGATCCAGTTTCAGGCTCTGACATGGGAATCACTTGCTCCTCTCAGCAGCAGTGTCTGCAGGATGTTTCTGTTATCATTTCATATCAGCATGCCAGAGAAGGTCCTGTGGGAGGGTTTGTGGAAGATGGTGGGAGGGGGGCACTGCTTTTCCTGGCATCTAGCTGAACTGGCACTATGTCAGATAGGGCTGAAGGAAAATGAGCAGCCAAGTTTGGCAATGCGTCGATGTTAGCTGCCATACAGGAACGAGTCTTGTTCCTGCTGTTTGTTACCAGAGCACAGGCAGCGGCTTCTAATGTAATTAACCATGTGTCTCTGCAACATATTTCTTACAATGTTTTTTACTATAAGAGAGTGGACAAGGAACTGACATTTTCCATGACCATTTCCATGACCACTTAAAGTGTTTAAAAAAATGATCATACACTTTAAAACATAGAAACATAGAAGGTTGACGGCAGAAGGAGACCATACGGTCCATCTAGTCTGCCCTTATGTGTATACTGTATGTACTCTTTATCTTAGGATAGATGTGTGCTTATCCCAGGCATGTTTAAATTCAGTGACTGTTGATGTTTCAACTACTTCTGCTGGAAGTTTGTTCCAAGCACCTACTACTCTTTCTGTAAAATAATATTTTCTAACATTGCTCCTGATCTTCCCCCCGACTAGCTTCAGGTTGTGCCCCCTTGTTCTTTGAAAAAAAAAAAAAGAAGAAGACTGAAAGTAGGAAAAAGGGAAGGTAAACTCCCTAGAAATCAGAAGCTAGCATAAAACACATTTATAGCAATGCAATATTGTTAATATTATTGAATCAAAGCTTAGGGCTCTGTGAGCCTTTATGTATTATCCATAGTGATTAGATTATTATATAATATATATACATATATATATATATATATATATATATATATATATAGATAATGATGATTATTATTGTTATATAAGATTATTATTATTAGTAGTAGTATAAAAGATTGATATTATTAATTTGGCATCATCATATTACATGCAACCTTCTGACAAAGAAGAAAGGACAGACAATTAAGCAGTATATATAGTACAATCCAAAGTACGCATTTATGCAACAAAACATGGACAGTGCTTGAAAAATACTTTCAGGGTGAGAGGGCTCATTCTAAACTTTTAGTCTAAAGGTAGAGGGGTTCGTTAGAGGTGGTTGTGTAGTTGAGATGACAGAAAGTGCGTGGCCAAATCAATAGGAAGATTCTAGGAAAACTGAAAGCTGGATGGTATTTCAGTGCAAGCGGCAGATGGAAAGATTCAGTAGAAGTTGTTTAAACCTCCCCCAAGCCTCAACGATCTGCTGCCCCCTCCCCCCCCCCCCCTCCGGTTTTACCTTTGGGCACTATTTTTCCATCTCGCCTGGGGATCCATCTTCTGGGTCCCTCGGATTCTGGATGGGATGCAATGGAGCCATGCGAAATCCTGCGAGACTTTGCTGAGCGGCGCAGGACTTTGAAGAGTACCGGTAAGCCAGTGGGGGGCAGAGGATCAGGCCCTGAGGATGCCAGATGTTGCCACAGCAGTGACATCCAAAAGTTACGTAGGGGCCGATAGGGGGGATCTGCCCCGTTTTATTTTTGGAGGATTTTGAAGGAGTATGATACTGGAGTCTTTAACTAAATTGAAGATAACGTTAATGTTGGCACATTTCTCTCCCTTAGTATGTGTGGCCTGCATATTTGCACCAATTATACAAGGAGGATTACACTGTACATTCTTCCTTTGGGGACCTAGGTCGATTAAGAGAAATGGACGCACCAGCTGAAGGTCATTGCTGGCCAAGTTGGCTGTGGATTAATTGCCCTAGAAGAGTGTACCCCTGTTTGTCACCTCAATGTCGAATTGAAGCCCCCAATAGTAGATATAGGTCCATTTGGGACCCCTAAACATACAGAGGCTCACATGGCCATCAGCCTTGTACTTGTGCTGGCCAGTAACTTCCTGGATGAGACCACCTTCAGGGTGTCTCACAATGCAAATAGGATGCCCATGTCTGCTGCAAAGCTGAGGTGTTTAAGCAGTCTCATCCTTTTTCAAGTACCTGTGAGGCTGCAGGCCTGTGATGAGTGTCAGTGTGTAGAGCTGAAGGACCCCTACTGGCCACAACATGCCGAAACTGGGCAGCTGGTGATGAAAGCAAGCATCTCAGTTAGAAATGTATGGCAAACCCCTTACCCTTCATCCCTAAGCAAAAATGAATCATTACTCCTCCTCTTAACACAGCCCTTGTAAGAGAAAAAGCATTAGGCTATTAACTGCTACAGGGCAAGCGGGGGCGGGGGAAAGCCATAACCAGTTAGTGATTTAAACTAATATTTTAACGCCCACCCCAAAATGAGTCCTATATTGTACATATACTGGTAAAAGTTATGCAGATTACTTCTTATGTAGGGCTTGGATGGCTAGCCAGAATAATGATTTACATGCCTTAAAGAGGAGCAACACTCAGGATTTTCACTCTCCAGCAAGGCATCCCGATACTGTCTGTTTCCTCATGCGTTCCCAGTAAAAATGCTCCAATTATAGCTGCCTTAGCCCACCTGACCTCAGATCTGATGTTAGTTTGGCTAGGATTTGGAAACAGAGCGTGTGCTGCTTGCCACACCCCCTCTCCTTCCTGTAATGTATTGTATGCAACTCCGATAGAGGTACCACAGGGTTGCGGACGCTGTCCATAGATACTATTTGGGATCGCTGCCTATGTAAATATACAGGGTGATAAATTGGGATGCTCCAGAGGGGGAAGAGGGTCCGGAAGCCATAAACAGCTAGTAATTTAAACAAATATTTTAACACCCATATGTCTTAAAATACTTGTCCTTTAACCCAGCCAACCCAATAACATTTATACTTTGAAATAAAATCAGTCCTATATTGCACATATACTGGTAACCTGACCTGATAAATTGGGATGCCCCAGAGATTAGGACATCAACATCCTGGAGCCTTTTAGACCCCAGTTTTTCATACTCCCGGAAAGCCGTTGATCCTTTTTCATGTTATTAGGGCCAGATGTCTTCACTGACAACCAGCTGGAAAGCTCTTGAATAGTGTTGGGCAAATCCGAACCACAAAGTTCAGGTTTGTACCAAACATTGCAAGTTTGGGTTCTCAATTCCGAACACAGACTTCAGCCAGAAGTCCATGTTCGAGTTCGGTGTTTGGCCTGAATTTGGAAAAGCTTGTTAATGGGCTGTTGACAAGCCCATCAACCAGCTTAACCTAAAGTGTAAAACTTACCTGAGCCCCAGGATCCCACCGGCGCTCAGCGTTCTGCTGTGCTGCCAAATAGGCTACAGGCTAAGTTGAGTTACAAAAAAAAAGCCAATACCACTGGCAGGTGGCATTAGAAGTGCTCCTCACTCATGAGAGTGAGGAGCATTTCTAGTGCCAGCTGCCAATGTCCTCACTCATGGGAGCAGTGGGCATTTTGCTGTAGCCTCGTCCATAGCCTATTTGACAGCACAGTGGAACATCGACCGCCGATGGGATTGTGGGGTCAATTTAATTGTACAGTTTAGATTAAGCTGGTTCAGATAAGTTGTACAGCCATCTCCTACTGCACACTCTGCATGTTAAAGCACCACACACACAGTTTTTTGCCACAGTTTTTTTTCACACAGTTGCGATTCTGCCTCAGGGGGCCCCCCTTCACCCAGGTGGGTAAGGTGTGGGGGTGGTGAAGGCCCCCCCAGAGGCAGAATCCCCCCCCCCCAAAGTTCAGGTCCCTATTAATTTCAATAGGGACCAGGTTTAGGTTTGGGTTAGGCTCAAGTTCAGGTACCTGAAACGAACTTTTGTTAAAAGTTTGGCCAAACTTGCTGAAGCCAAACCTTGAAGAAGCTGTATCATTCATAAGCAATCATTTTCCTATTCTGGGTGATAGCCTATGCTCAAAGAGGTCACCCGCTCATGTATTTCTGTCTGCAGTGGGTGGCGAACCAGAAAGGGAGCGTGGAATTGGGTAAATCATCCATCGACCTTGTGGACAGAGGGGCAATCCAAATTGGGGTGTCTCCCTGCTGTGGTACTAAACAGACCTAGTTATTTTTAAAGGTTGTCCTACTGCAATTGTATGACCATACAGCAATATTTGCCCCAAAAATGTACATTTTAAATGCAAAGCTATAAAATGTATGTTTTAGTAATTATTAATTGAATTGGATAAATGCAGAATAATTGCTTACTGTAGTTTGATAGTTTTCAGCCATGTAAGGCTGTACAGGTTGTCAGTGAAAGAAGTGACCCACAAAGATAACAGCACAGGATGTATGACAACAGGTTTGTCTAAACAAATACTTAGATTTTAGCAACAAGAAGAAGTGGATGAACTTATTTCCCTCATCTGTAGCAAGCTCGCTTTCATGGGCTGTGTGTCTCCCCAGAGACCATCGGCTCAGATGAAGGATTACGGAAGTGACTGGTCAAAGGGCAGCAGAGGGCACCACAGACCATCCCGGGTTAAACTGTGGTCACTTATCTTTTTTTTCTGTTGTTGACACAAGGACATGAGGTCCCAGCCTGAGGTTTTTCCTGACCAAATGTGTTTACAAGCAGGTCAAGGACTTGCGAACAGATAAGCATTACAAGAACAACTTTACAGCTGAGAATTTTGCAGTGGCAAATGTGATCAGAGTAACTGTGCTGTCACAATTCAGTGCTTATTGAAATCTCCGGGAAGTAAAGGCTCAGGAGAGAAAGATGGACACTGAATTGTGTATCAGCTCAGCTGCATACATAGAAAAGGAAAAAGAAAAAATGCCCACAACAAGGTTTCAAATTGTCATCTATTTGCATTAGCAAATCATGCATTAAAACTGTGTTCCCACAGGCGTCAAATGGGAGAGCTCACCAGGTGTTCAGTGGGTGGTTTTACTACCTGCTGAGAACCAAGATGTCATTGCCAAAGAAGAGAACTGAGCCACACTCTGGAGGGTTTAGTCATCTCAGCTTAACTTTTCTTACCGTGAATTTGCTTTTGCTGAGAGGGCATTCGATATGCTGACTGAAATATCTCAGGCATTTTGCATCCCACACCTGTGAGAACCTAAGGCCTATATAGATGGCATTGGCAGTGTATTTGTATTGCAGTTCAGCTTTCAGTTATTGTCTTTGGGAAAATGCTGGTACAGTTTGGATAGGCTTTAAAGTGGACCAAAACCCATGGCCATCGGAACTGTCTGTTAGACTGTCCACCAGATAGTTAGACTACTTGTTCTAAGATCAGAGGGTCCACGCCAAATGGTAAGAGCATTGACTGGTTCCAGCGGGGGGGGGGGGGGGGGGGGGAGGTTATTGTCTCATTTACACTAAGAGGCTGATTTATTAATAGCGCCAGGTAGCGACAGTTGAGCGACTGTAGCGGTATTTTCACAGCGCCCGCTAGTAGTCGCTGCGCTTGGCCGTTGTTCGGTTGTTGATAGCGACTCAGTCGGTGTGCAGTAATGTTGAATACAAGGTGATGAGTCGCAATTTGACAGGTTCCGCGCTGTATGGGAGCGCATGATAGCGAATGGCCATAGCGACCGGCTCCCACCATATTCATTAACAAATCACGCTCCAAAAATTCTCGCGCTGTGAAATGCATGTTTAAACCCCAGAGCGCTGGCGGCGATGGGTTAAAAGTATTTTTTTAACCCCCAAACAACCATATTTTGGGAAACCAAAAAAAAACAAGTTCATAAAAACATTTTGGAATATGAATACATTAATATCAGACCTGTAATATCAATTCTGCACAAATTTTTTTTTAATTTTTTTTTTCTTACCGTAAAAAAAATAACTAACATGGCAGAAGTGGTAACAGAAATTTTCACATTAACCCCCTTGGCGGCGATCCCGAGCGTGACTCGGGGTCAATTTGCGCTGTAAGTGGCAGTGACCCCGAGTCACGCTCGGGATTGATTTGGGAGCAAGAGCGGGCGGCGCAGCCTCTTTACCTTCTCCCTGCGATCCAGCGATGTCTCCGCCGCGATCGCAGGTGAGAGCCGGGGCTGCGGCGTCCCTCTCCGCTTCCGGGTTCCGTCTCTGTGAGCCGCAGAGGCTCATGTGGGCGGAGCCGTGCGTGAGAGACAAATGCAATGGCAACGCTTTCGTTGCCATTGCATTTGACTATATCGCAACGCCAGGAAGGTTAAAAAAAAAAATTATTAACAATTAATTATTAATATTTAAAGATTGTTCCATTGAAATGCATTGGAGAGCGCCAGGTAGCGAGAGGTCATACCTGTCGCTGTTCAAGGTCGCTCGCTGGCGCTGTGGGCTGAGGCTGGAATAATGATGAATGAGTGGCTATCTGGCGCTATCTCAGTCGCTAAGCAGGATCGGCTTGATAAATGTGTGATTGTGGTGGGGAGCCGGCGTTCTTGTGGCGGTGACCGTCATTACCGTTCGCTCACCAGTCACTACCTGGCGCTATCCCTTGTTAAATAAGGGCCTTAGGTGGATTTATTTATTATTTTGTTTATTATTTTGGAGATTTTACTGTATTTTGGCACTTTATGACACTTTGCACCTTTGCTATTTGCACAACTGCCCTTTCATTGATTGACATTTGTTTTTTATTAGACTGAACATGGGAGAGATGCTGATGGGGGGTTTTCTTGCTTATTCCTGCTGCTGGGGTTTGTTGTATGTTTTTTAATATGTTTGTATGTGTAATGTCCATCATGGTTTTTAATATTTGATCAATTAAAATATGAGATATTGTGATTATAGATGGTGTCAGTAATTAATTGTTGAGGGGTGAGTGGTGCGGTCCAGGTTGTAATCCCCTTGTGCGGTGGGCTGAAACCGCAACTAGCTGTATATTGTTTGTCCAAAATTTGGGATACTGAACTGACACTCTCATTCCCCTGGATGTGTATTGTTGCGTGGTGGTGCTGGACAGATTGCACTGTGTGCAGGCTGTATTTAAATTCTGATACAGCCCGGCTTATTAATGTGTACAAATATTTTAATAAGGAAGTAGTAATTATGATTTTTTTTTACAAAATAAACCCATGGTAAGAAAACACAAAGTGGGTCACAAATATAAAAAAAAAATCTTAAAATTGGATAAATGACACCCTACCCTACTAATGACTGCTGATTTTATTTAAGAATCAATAGCTTGGAGATCAACACGATCAACACGAGCAAATAGTACATAATCAACACTTGCTCTTCTGCTGGAGTTAACCTTTAAAAAAGCCTGATTTATGAAGCATCAGCGCTTGTTAATACCACTCAGTGCCAATTTTTTGGCCACAGCAGCACTGTGCGATTAAAAAAAAACAAAAATAAGCAGCGCCGATGGGGCCTCCAGCCTGCGCCTAATTTAACATTGCAGTGACGGGCACTCTGATTAAAGCTACGCTGGTTTATAATGGTGCTGTACGGTAAGATCCCATGGAGCACAATTATGCTTATGTGCTTAAAATTAATATCACACCTATTTATTTGTGCCGAACTTGCATTGAAGCTTGTCAATAATGTTAATGCAAGACCTAGATGTCAACAAATGTCATTTTTTTCTTTGTAAAATCATTTTACAAAGAATGTGTAGGTTGGACAACAACTAAAAAGCAGCCTAAAAGTACTGTAAAGTTTGTCCCCTTTGTCCCAAGCAGCGATATCTTGTAACTGTAATGATGAAATAGTAAAACAGTAAAAGATGTATAAGGGTAGTACCGCGCTGCTCAGGAAAATTGATAAATAGCTCAACGTGTGATCAAAGGGGTCCTTCTTCCCGCAACAACATACTAGACAAATGGGAGAAAATACACAGAGACTTTGTTTTAGCTCTGTGTATTTTCTACCATTTGTCTAGTAATAATGAAATGCTGACAACACCAGAAAAATACAGCATTAGTCTTATCAGGGTGGAAAAATTGAATAAATACGCGGTGCAGCACAGTAAAGACGGCGGTACAAAGTAACATTCACTGGCACTGTTATAATCAGCGGTTGGGTCCAACGCACGATGGCACAGGCTAGGCAAGACCTAATGCAACAATCAAAGCAAATTAGTTAGCATCCTGCACTGGGACCTCCAGTGTCATTGTAGTCAAAAAAGCAGCTCAGCATAACTGGCGCTATAGCCACTCAAAAGATGGCGTACTACATAGATAGGACCACAAGTCTTCTACTATCATATAATGGTGCAGGTGGGCATCTAAACAGAGACAGGTCTGTAAGAGCTTACTATCTATACCATTGAAACATATGTAACTGAACTAACAAAATGGCACCACAACTTCCTGTGACAGATTGAGGTAGAGGTCACATTATGCTAGTTGATAATCTCTGTAAAAATAGTTTTACTTTTACCCCTGTTCTCAGTAGAACTGAATTTATTTGTTAGCTTATTTTGTTCCTGTAAAAGGACATTCGAGACAATGGCAGCTGTAAAGCATTAGACCTCCATGCTCACAGCGGGAGGGGATTCAGCAGTCTAAACACTGTAGGAGTTTATTGTATGACACACACATATGAATACCAATTCCTCTTCCCAACCAAGGACATGAAGGCATAGTGAAATTAAAACCTACATTACATTCAAGGAAACTCTCCCACCAACAATGCTTGTGTAAATCTGGGGTAATTATAAGTGTATCAGATTTTTTTCTCACTCAACTTCTGTGCAGGCTTTACAATCTTAAGTAACACAATAAAGAAGCTTGATATCATATGAAGTGCCAACATGCCAATAAGAACTTACAGCCAAAAGAGTTTTCACAAAATTCACTGGTATTTTTCTCTACTATCATTTTAATAAACTAGAACTTAGACACTAAAACCAGAAATGATTAATTGGAATGAAGTTTAATCTTGCCCATGTTGGTAGGATTTAAAAAAACTATGGCTGTTTTTTTTTGGTTTGTTTTGTGAAAATCAGCCCCAGGATCATTACAAAAACAGTTAGGCCATAGTTTATGTTACAGAAGATGTTATAAATACATCTAAGGGTAGGGACATTAGGTTCTGACTGCTCCCCACCAAGCCCAGGGTGGCTGAAATAGTTCCACGAAAAATAAAAACTCGCCCTGAAGAAGTGACGCGGTGACGTCACGGAACGCATCGGCTGTGAGGTGTGTGGGGGGGGGGGGGGACACCGCTGCAGCTCTGCTTTTGATACGTGAGATCTTTATGTTATATGGTGTATGTCTGTGCTGTTCTCCACCAGGCTGGTCCTGTGGGGCACATTGCACTTTGTTTTTTGATAAGTTAGATTAGTAATTATTCTTAGATAGGAGGTATAGGTTCGGGTTATTAATTTAATTTGCATTAGTGAAGCTAGGGGATAATATTCACTGTATATTGTATTGATGGGTTATTAGCCGTGCACTTTATTTCCAGCCTGTGGGATGGACAGACTTTATATTTAACTATTTGGATTAGAAAATGCAGCTGCATTTTTTGCCATCTTGGTGTGTCCCCCCCCCCCCTGTATCTCATCTGTTATATGTTTTTTAATGTGGTTTTAAATTGTCCCATTTTTGTATTGTAAATATATGTACTAATAAAGCTTGTATGTACAGTGGTGCCACTGATTTTCTGGGGTTGGTTCTTTGGGGACTTGTGGGACCCCCATTTGGATTAACTATTGAAAAATAAAAATAATATAATTATAATAAAATCTATACAGCAATTGTGTTAACAAATAAAATCAGTAGGACTTTACAAAAGAGTGATGTAATGACATAGGAAATTGTGAGCTACCAGTGTCAATAAGTTAGTATAGCTTTTTTTTCACCTACTGCATCCCTGACTCTTGGGCCACCAACGCTGTTTGATGCCACAATTGAAGGGGATGATGACTAAAGTGGCAACATTAGCACCACTAGAAATAAGAATCTTTTCAGTACAGTCTGCTTTTAAAGACCAACATACATTAAAGCATACAAGCATTAGTTGACTTTGTTGATCTAAATAAGGCTTCAGAATAAATAGAATATTTTACTTCATTAATAAAAAAGGGTCCACTCACAACTAGACTTTATATAAATTTTGATTGTCATATTTCTAAAAATATAATATATTATTATTAATCTTAATTTATATAGCCCCAACAAAAAATAGGTCCTGCTCAAATGTTTACAATCTAAGGGAATGTCTGCGTCACAGAGGGTAATGAGTCTTTTGGACCATGGTCCAGCCATCTTAGGAAAAATTGGAGTATAAACAAGCTGTATGGGATTTTTGGGTGTGGTGGATACTGTTTGATGATGGATCAGCTGCAAGTGTAGTCTGTAAGATGTCCAGTGCTAACATTGAGAGGCTGGCAACAAACTGCATAACTGTAGTGAAGCATCTTGATGTATTTGGTTTGGCATACCTGCATTTTCTGTAATTCTGTGCATAACCCCATTGAAGAAACCACTGGGTGCTTAGATGGCTTTTTTAGTGTGTGGCCCGCTGTGTGGATTAAAGGGCCAGACCAGCCAGACTGCCCATTTGGAAACTTCCCACCCTCCTACCCTTCACTAGTGCTGAGCCAGGAAAAAGGGGGGTTGCAAAACGGGCAGTCAGGCCGGACTGCCCCTTTAAGTGTGGTGGGGCTCATGTGGGTTTTTCCAACAAAGTTTTAGTTGGGGGGAGAAGAGCAGGTTGGAATTTACATACTTTTGTATTGGTTTTTAGGGTCTGTATAATAAAATTCACATTTTTATCAGCATAAAGTACAACATGTCCAGGGTGAGGCCATGGAATAAAGTGTAAAGTTGTCATTATTTTTCATTGTTTTTATTGAAGTTTTACAATAAACATACATACAAAAAACAACATTGTATTACATGACTTGTCATTATATACAGTAACTGCCACTCTGTGGGTGAGTGGTTTGGAAAGTGCATTGAGGGGAAACAAGTATGCCAAATCCCTTGCCATGTCAATTGTCTGGTCTGAGCTTATGTGAGACATGTAAGCCACTAGAGATGAGCAAATCGATTCGGACGAACCCGAATTCGTTCCGAATTTCAGGAAAATTTAGATTCTGAACGAATCCGAATTTCCCAGCGATTTGATTGATCGAAGTTTTCCTTTAAACTCCATTTATTTCAATTACAGCCATTGTAAAATGGTGGATGGACATGTCCGGACATGTCCCCTGGGGCAAGTTATCATGGGAAGGTCATATGCAGCCTATCAGCAGCCAGGAAGCCCGGTGACGTCACAGTGCTATATAAACAGCGGCCATCTTGCTTGTGAGCATTTCAGCCTTGCATTGCAGACAGAACGGAGGTTGCTGCAGACAGGGAGAGACTTACAGACAGGCAGGTAGACCCACAGAGACCCACACAGTGCCAGGGAGAGCCAGGGAAAGATAGGGGAAAATTGGGAACGATCCAGGCAGGGACAGCAGAGAAAGTGACAGGGAAACTTTTTTTTTATTTTCACTTCACTTCATTTGCCAGATCAGTTGTAAATTGCTTTTTTTTGTGCTGTAAATATTCCTGGCCACTGTGCATCCCATCTTGGCAGTGGCATATTTAACCCTATCTGTTACACACAAGCATTTCTTATAACTACTATAACTTAGTTTTAATTTTTTTTGTATGCTGTAAAAACCCCAGCCCACATGGGCATACTATTTCAGCACAGTTCACCCTATCTGTTATACTAAATCAGCTTCTAAAGGCTCTGTTTTGTTAATATATTGCATTTTGAATTGGTTTTGTGCGTCCTGTAAAAACACCAGGCCGCAGGGTATCCCAAACCAGCAAATTTCACCCTATCTGGTATACTAAATCAGCTTCTAAAGGCTCTGCTTTATTAATATATTGCATTTTGAATTGGTTTTGTGCATCCTGTAAAAACACCAGGCCACAGGGTATCCCAAACCAGCACATTTCACCCTATCTGTTATACAAAATCAGCTTCTAAAGGCTCTGTTTTATTAATATATTGCATTTTGAATTGGTTTTGTGTGTCTTGTAAAAACACCAGGCCGCAGGGTATCTCAAACCGGCACATTTCACCCTATCTGTTATACTAAAGCAGCGTCTACAGGCTGTGTTTTATTAATATATTGCATTTTGAATTGGTTTTGTGCGTCCTGTAAAAACACCAGGCCGCAGGGTATCCCAAACCGGCACAATTCACCCTATCTATTATACTAAAGCAGCTTTTAAAGGCTCTGTTTTATTAATATATTGCATTTTAAATTGGTTTTTTTGCGTCTTGTAAAAACACCAGCCCGCAGGGTATCCCATGTTGCCAATTTTCATAGTATCTGGTGCAGAGAAGCAGTATCTCACTTTATTTAGCTTCTGCTTTTTAAAGTAAACACATTTTTTAAGTGCCTATTGCGCATTTCAAATACATAAAAATGTCAGGCAGACAAGTGCCAGGATGTTCAAAGAGGAGTGGCAGAGGCCAAGATTCTGCAGGCAGAGGTCGCAGCAGACTAGGGGCGAGTGGCAGCAGGAGTCGCGGTGAGAGACCTGATCTGCCAGTATCTTCTAGCGGTCGTGTCTCCATCAGTAACGCATCTGCCGTGGTAGATTGGTTAACGCGGCCATCCACATCATGACAAGTTACATCTGACACCCCCAGTCTATGGTCGGTAGGTTCCTCTGACAAAACCCTGAGTTGGCATGGCCCGAGAGCAGTCCCTGTCCTCCCATTGCCTCTGTCCTATGCCGTTCCCTCCACCAGCGACGTATCCTATGCTTTGGGTTCAGCTCCACTCTATAGTGAGGAGGACGATCAGATAGAGGACAGTCAGCAGCTACTGCCCAGCCAAGAAATGGAGGTGGCTTCCTTTGCTAGGCAGACAAATAGTGATGTGGAGAGTGGCGTGGGGGTTGTTGCCAGCTCCTGCAGCAGACACTGTTGAGGAAACCGAGAACATCAGTGACGTTCAGCCACAACTCGGCGATGATGATGATGAAGCCGATCGCACTTGGGAGCCGGGTGCAGTAGGGGCTTCAACCTCATCATCAGGAGAAGAGGGGCGCAGGTTGCCCCGGAGTCAGCAGCTGAGGCAGCAAGGTGTTAGCAGCATGGTTGGCAGTCAGCATGGGGGCTGAATTGTAAAGCCTGGAGCCAAACGGTGCCGGGGTAGAGCACCTGCTGCGTGGCAGGCTACCTTATCGGGAGGTAGTGGAGCAGTCAGTGCGGGCTGTTGGTGGGAAAAGTAGCTACTCTGCAGTGTGGCAGTTTTTCCTCAAGCATCCGCAGGAGGGTAACATGGCCACATGCAAGATATGTAGGCAGAAGGTGAAGCATGGCCAGGGCCCAAATGTTGGCACCACGGCCCTGCGTCAACATATGATGCGTCACCATAAAGCGGCCTGGGAGAACCGAGGCTCCGAAGAGGTGGTCCAGGCTGCTTTCTCACCAAGTGGCACTCCGCTCCCAATTTCTGCCAGCCAAGGCTCCAACACCTCAGCCGAAGGCAGCTGTGCGTCATACCCATCCTCTGTCGCTCCAGATGCTCCTGCTCCTCCTCCTCCTCCAATTCATGCATCCCGCCAGCAATCCATCAGCGGAGCCATGTCCAAGAGACAGCAGTATGCGCCCATCCTACGGTGCAGAAGCTGTATGTGCTCCTGTCCAAGTTGCTGGTGCTGCAGTCGCTCCCTTTTCAGGTGGTGGACTCTGCACCTTTCAGAGAACTGATTTCTTGTGCCGAGCCGAGGTGGAGAGTCCCAAGCCGTCATTTCTTTGCCAAGAAGGCAGTACCAGCGCTGCACACTTTTGTTGAACAGAAGGTGCGCCAGTTCTTGAGCCTGTCGTTGTGTAACAAAGTGCATAGCAGCGCCGACGTCTGGAGCTGTAACTACGGTCAGGGACAGTACATGTCGTTTTATGGCCCACTGGGTGAATGTGGTCCCTTTGCAGCAGCAGCAACTTGGACGGGTCACGCTGCTTCGGCCTCCGCGCTCCCTGGCCGTTGTGCCTGTGACAGCGTGCGACTCCGCCTCCTCATCCTCCACCATCTCCTCACCCTCCACTGTAGGCTCAAGTCTTGGTGCCCCTCCAGCCTATCATGTGTGCAGGGCACGGAGGTGTCACACTGTGCTTCACATGGTTTGTTTTGGCGAACGGAGTCACACAGGGGAGGAACTGCTTAAATTTATTCATCAAGAAATCCAAACATGGCTTACTACAAGAAAACTTAAAATGGGAACCATGGTTACCGACAATGGGAAGAACATTTTGTCTGCGCTGCGACAAGCAAGGCTGACCCATTCGCCCTGCATGGCTCACGTCTTCAATCTGGTTGTGAAGCGGTTTCTGAAGTCTTTCCCCCATCTGCAAGACATCCTAACAACTTCAAGCAAACTTTGCATGTACTTCAGCCACTCATACACCGCCAAGCACACCCTTCTTGAGCTACAGCCTCAGAACGGTAGCCCCCAACATAGTCTGATTTGCGATGTTTCCAACCGTTGGAATTCCACCCTGCATATGTTGGGCAGGCTATATGAACAGAGAAAAGCCATCACGGATTTCTTGATGATCCAAGCGGATAGGGGGACTCCCCTGTGTAACTTGTCAAACAGTGGCAGCTCGTACGTGACACATGCCATTTGCTCAGGCCCTTTGAGGAAGCCACTTTATTTGTCAGTCGGCAGGATTACGGGATGATCGACGGGATTCCACTGCTTCATGCACTACAGCACATGTTGGAAACCATGGCTGGTAAGGACACTAGAGACATGGTGTCTACATCTTACGGCCACATGAACCCCGTTGGAGCTGAACTGGAGGAGGAGGAGGAAGAGGAGGAGGAGTGGCACAGTGCACAGTTTAGGCTTGGTGAAATGGCAGGTTTATCTAGTCAGCGGACAGGAGAAGAGGAGCAGGAGCAGCCAGAGGAGCTAGAGAGTTGTGAGGAAGGGGAGACAGAGGACCCAGACACACCGTGGCAGTATGCAGTGGAGATGGAGACAGGTAGTCCTCCGAGTCACTTGCACAAATGGCAGGAAGCATGCTCACGTGCTTGCGTAGTGACCCCAGAATTGTTTCCATTTGTCAGCGAGATGACTTCTGGCTCTCCACCTTATTGGACCCTCGCTTCCGGCACAAAATGAGGGCATTTTTTAAACCCGCAGAGAGAGAGGACAAACTGACCTACTACAAAACATTCTACGTAGTCAGTTGGCCGATGCCTATCTGTGCCATGGCCCATACTCTCGCAGGTCTGACTCGGGGGGACCTCTGCGCTCACCTTCCACTGCCATGGTGGGGGGGGTTGGCAGGAGCAGCAGCAGCAGCTCCATCAGCAGCAGCCTCAGTCTTCAGTCGCTAATAAGTAGCTTTCTACACCCGCATAGTGAGTCTACTCATGAGCAGCAGGAAGACCTGGAGCAGGACCTGAACCAGCAGGTCATGTCATACCTTGACATGACAATGCCAACACACCTTGAGGATCCGCTGGATTTCTGGGCAGCCAAACTTGACTTTTGGCCGCAGCTAGCTGAGTTTTCCCTGGAAAAGCTGTCCTGCCCGGCAAGTAGCGTGCCATCTGAGCGGGTGTTTAGTGCGGCGGGGGTCAAGTTACGGCGAGGAGAACTCGTCTGTCAACTAAAAATGTGGAGAGACTCACCTTAATTATGCCTCCTGCTGCTGCCAACAGCAGTGTGTCTTTAGGCCAATTTTTGGGTTCCTGCTGCCAACTCCATTGTCTCTTTCAAGCTATGTTTGGGCTCCTGCTGCTGCTTGCAACTCCAGGGTGTCATTCAGCCAATTTTTGGGCTCCTGCTGCCAATTCCAGTGTGTCTTTCAAGCTATGTTTGGGCTGCTGCTGCTGCTGCTTGCAACTCCAGGGTGTCATTCAGCTAATTTTTGGGCTCCTGCTGCCAACTCCAGTGTCTCTTTCAAGCTATGTTTGGGCTCCTGCTGCTGCTTACAACTCCAGGGTGTCATTCAGCCAATTTTGGGGCTCCTGCTGCCAACTCCAGTGTGTCTTTTAAGCTATGTTTAGGCTGCTGCTGCTGCTGCTTGCAACTCCAGGGTGTCATTCAGCCAATTTTTGGGTTCCTGCTGCCAACTCCAGTGTCTCTTTCAAGCTATGTTTGGGCTCCTGCTGCTGCTGCTTGCAACTCCAGGGTGTCATTCAGCCAATTTTTGGGCGCTTGCTGCAAACTCCAGTGTGTCTTTCAAGCTATGTTTGGGCTGCTGCTGCTGCTTGCAACTCCAGGGTGTCATTCAGCTAATTTTTGGGCTCCTGCTGCCAACTCCAGTGTCTCTTTCAAGCTATGTGTGGGCTCCTGCTGCTGCTTACAACTCCAGGGTGTCATTCAGCCAATTTTGGGGCTCCTGCTGCCAACTCCAGTGTGTCTTTTAAGCTATGTTTAGGCTGCTGCTGCTGCTTGCAACTCCAGGGTGTCATTCAGCCAATTTTTGGGTTCCTGCTGCCAACTCCAGTGTCTCTTTCAAGCTATGTTTGGGCTCCTGCTGCTGCTGCTTGCAACTCCAGGGTGTCATTCAGCCAATTTTTGGGCGCTTGCTGCAAACTCCAGTGTGTCTTTCAAGCTAGGTTTGGGCTTCTGCTGCTGCTGCTGCTTGCAGCTCCAGGGTGTCATTCAGCAAATTTTTGGGCTCCTGCTGCCAACTCCAGTGTCTCTTTCAAGCTATGTTTGGCCTCCTCCTGCTGCTGCTGCTGCCGCCAACTGCAGTGTGTCTTTAGGCCAATTTTTGGGTTCCTGCTGCCAACTCCAGTGTCTCTTTCAAGCTATGTTTGGGCTCCTGCTGCTGCTGCTTGCAACTCCAGGGTGTCATTCAGCCAATTTTTGGGCTCTTGCTGCCAACTCCAGTGTGTCTTTCAAGCTATGTTTGGGCTGCTGCTTGCAACTCCAGGGTGTCATTCAGACAATTTTTGGGCTGCTGCTGCCAACTCCAGTGTCTCTTTCAAGCTATGTGTTGGGCTCCTGCTGCTGCTGCTGCTTGCAAGTCTAGGGTGTCATTCAGCTAATTTTTGGGCTCCCGCTGCCAACTCCAGTGTCTCTTTCAGCCAATGTTTGGGCTCCTGCTGCTGCTGCTTGCAACACAAGGGTGTCTTCAGCCAATTTTTGGGCTCCTGCTGCCAACTCCTGTGTGTCTTTCAAGCTATGTCTGGGCTGCTGCTGCTGCTGCTTGCAACTCCAGGGGGTCAATTAGCCAATGTTTGGGCTCCTGCTGCCAACTCCAGTGTCTCTTTCAAGCTATGTTTGGGCTCCTGCTGCTGCTGCTGCTGCTTGCAACTCCAGGGTGTCATTCAGCCAATTTTTGGGCTCCTGCTGCCAACTCCAGTGTGTCTTTCAAGCTATGTTTGGGCTCCTGCTGCTGCTGCTGCTGCTGCTTACAACTCCAGGGTGTCATTCAGCCAATTATGTTTGGCCTGCTGCTGCTGCTGCCAACTGCAGTGTGTCTTTAGGCCAATTTTTGGGTTCCTGCTGCCAACTCCAGTGTCTCTTTCAAGCTATGTTTGGGCTCCTGCTGCTGCTGCTTGCAACTCCAGGGTGTCATTCAGCCAATTTTTGGGCTCTTGCTGCCAACTCCAGTGTGTCTTTCAAGCTATGTTTGGGCTGCTGCTTGCAACTCCAGGGTGTCATTCAGACAATTTTTGGGCTCCTGCTGCCAACTCCAGTGTCTCTTTCAAGCTATGTGTTGGGCTCCTGCTGCTGCTGCTGCTTGCAAGTCTAGGGTGTCATTCTGCTAATATTTGGGCTCCTGCTGCCAACTCCAGTGTCTCTTTCAGCCAATGTTTGGGCTCCTGCTGCTGCTGCTTGCAACTCAAGGGTGTCTTCAGCCAATTTTTGGGCTCCTGCTGCCAACTCCAGTGTGTCTTTCAAGCTATGTCTGGGCTGCTGCTGCTGCTGCTGCTTGCAACTCCAGGGGGTCAATTAGCCAATGTTTGGGCTCCTGCTGCCAACTCCAGTGTCTCTTTCAAGCCACGTTTGGGCTCCTGCTGCTGCTGCTGCTTGCAACTCCAGGGTGTCATTCAGCCAATTTTTGGGCTCCTGCTGCCAACTCCAGTGTGTCTTTCAAGCCATGTTTGGGCTGCTGCTGCTTGCAACTCCAGGGTGTCATTCAGACAATGTTTGGGCTCCTGCTGCCAACTCCAGTGTCTCTTTCAAGCTATGTTTGGGCTCCTGCTGCTGCGGCTGCTGCTGCTTACAACTCCAGGGTGTCATTCAGCCAATTATGTTTGGCCTCCTGCTGCTGCTGCTGCTGCCAACTGCAGTGTGTCTTTAGGCCAATTTTTGGGTTCCTGCTGCCAACTCCAGTGTCTCTTTCAAGCTATGTTTGGGCCCCTGCTGTTGCTGCTTGCAACTCCAGGGTGTCATTCAGCCAACTTTTGGGCTCCTGCTGATACCAACTTCAGGGTGTGCCTTTCAGCCAAATTTTGGCCTCCTGCTGCTGCCAACTGCAGTGTGTCTTTAGGCCAATTTTTGGGCTCCTGCTGCCAACTCCAGTGAGTGTCTCTTTTTTAAGCTATGTTTGGGCTCCTGCTGCTGCTGCTTGCAACTCCAGGGTGTCATTCAGCCAATTTTTGGGCTCCTGCTGCCAACTCCAGTGTGTCTTTCAAGCTATGTTTGGGCCGCTGCTGCTTGCAACTCCAGGGTGTCATTCAGCCAATTTTTGGGCTCCTGCTGCCAACTCCAGTGTCTTTCAAGCTAGGTTTGGGCTGCTGCTGCTGCTGCTTGCAACTCCAGGGTGTCATTCAGCCAATTTTTGGGCTCCTGCTGCCAACTCCAGTGTGTCTTTCAAGCTAGGTTTGGGCTGCTGCTGCTGCTGCTTGCAACTCCAGGGTGTCATTCAGACAATTTTTGGGCTCCTGCTGCCAACTCCAGTGTCTCTTTCATGCTAGGTTTGGGCTGCTGCTGCTTGCAACTCCAGGATGTCATTCAGCCAATTTTGGGCTCCTGCTGCCAACTCCAGTGTGTCTTTCAGGCTATGTTTGGGCTCCAGCTGCTGCTGCATAAAACTCCAGGGTGTCATTCAGCCAATTTTTGGGTTCCTGCTGCCAACTCCAGTGTCTCTTTCAAGCTATGTTTGGGCTCCTGCTGCTGCTGCTTGCAACTCCAGGGTGTCATTCAGACAATTTTTGAGCTCCTGCTGCCAACTCCAGTGTGTCTTTCAAGCTATGTTTGGGCTGCTGCTGCTGCTGCTGCTTGCAACTCCAGGGTGTCATTCAGACAATTTTTGGGCTCCTGCTGCCAACTCCAGTGTCTCTTTCAAGCTATGTTTGGGCTCCTGTTGCTGCTGCTTGCAACTCCAGGGTGTTATTCAGCCAATCTTTGGACTGCTGCTGCCAACTCCAGTGTGTCTTTCAAGCTAGGTTTGGGCTGCTGCTGCTGCTTGCAACTCCAGGGTGTCATTCAGACAATTTTGGGGCTTCTGCTGCCAACTCCAGTGTCTCTTTCAAGCTATGTTTGAGCTGCTGCTGCTGCTGCTGCTTGCAACTCCAGGGTGTCATTCAGACAATGTTTGGGCTCCTGCTGCCAACTCCAGTGTCTCTTTCAAGCTATGTTTGGCCTCCTGCTGCTGCTGCTTGCAACTCCAGGGTGCCATTCAGCCAATTTTTGGGCTCTTGCTGCTGCTGCCAACTGCAGTGTGTCTTTAGGCCAATTTTTGGGTTCCTGCTGCCAACTCCAGTGAGTGTCTCTTTTTTAAGCTATGTTTGGGCTCCTGCTACTGCTGTTTGCAACTCCAGGGTGTCTTCAGCCAATTTTTGGGCTCCTGCTGCCAACTCCAGTGTGTCTTTCAAGCTATGTTTGGGCCGCTGCTGCTTGCAACTCCAGGGTGTCATTCAGCCAATTTTTGGGCTCCTGCTGCCAACTCCAGTGTGTCTTTCAAGCTAGGTTTGGGCTGCTGCTGCTGCTGCTGCTTGCAACTCCAGGGTGTCATTCAGCCAATTTTTTGGCTCCTGCTGCCAACTCCAGTGTGTCTTTCAAGCTAGGTTTGGGCTGCTGCTGCTGCTGCTGCTTGCAACTCCAGGGTGTCATTCAGACAATTTTTGGGCTCCTGCTGCCAACTCCAGTGTCTCTTTCATGCTAGGTTTGGGCTGCTGCTGCTTGCAACTCCAGGGTGTCATTCAGCCAATTTTTGGGCTCCTGCTGCAAACTCCAGTGTGTCTTTCAAGCTATGTTTGGGCTCCTGCTGCTGCTGCATGCATGCAACTCCAGGGTGTCATTCAGCCAATTTTTGGGCTCCTGCTGCCAACTCCAGTGTCTCTTTCAAGCTATGTGTTGGCCTCCTGCTGCTGCTGCTGCCAGCTACGGTGTGCCTTTCAGCCAAATTTTGGCCTCCTGCTGCTGCTGCTGCCAACTGCAGTGTTTCTTTAGGGTAATTTTTGGGTTCCTGCTGCCAACTCCAGTGTCTCTTTCAAGCTATGTTTGGGCTCCTGCTGCTGCTGCTTGCAACTCCAGGGTGTCATTCAGCCAATTTTTGGGCTCCTGCTGCAAACTCCAGTGTATCTTTCAAGCTATTTTGGGCTGCTGCTGCTGCTTGCAACTCCAGGGTGTCATTCAGACACTTTTTGGGCTCCTGCTGCCAACTCCAGTGTCTCTTTCAAGCTATGTTTGGGCTCCTGCTGCTGCTGCTTGCAACTCCCGGGTGTCATTCAGCCAATTTTTGGACTGCTGCTGCCAACTCCAGTGTGTCTTTCAAGCTAGGTTTGGGCTGCTGCTGCTGCTTGCAACTCCAGGGTGTCATTCAGACAATTTTTGGGCTCCTGCTGCCAACTCCAGTGTCTCTTTCAAGCTATGTTTGGGCTGCTCCTGCTGCTGCTGCTTGCAACTCCAGGGTGTCATTCAGACAATTTTTGGGCTCCTGCTGCCAACTCCAGTGTCTCTTTCAAGCTATGTTTGGCCTCCTGCTGCTGCTGCTTGCAACTCCAGGGTGCCATTCAGCCAATATTTGGGCTCCTGCTGCTGCCCCTCATAGTGATGCCACCTCAACTCTCTGCAATTGTGTCACTCTGCGATTCTAATAGTGATGCCTCTGATCTGCATATCATAATTATTTACAGTATTATTTCACTAACCCAGCACGCATCCTATGCCTGTTATAGCAAGGCAGAATGGTTTACAACCCTATTGAGGCTCTAGGATGCTCAGAAATAGCCGTTTTAAATAGCAATTCATTTTCGACCGAAACGAATTTTGTCGAAAAATTCGGCGAATCAGCCGAATCGAATTTTTCAAAAGTTCGCTCATCCCTATAAGCCACCATAAGATAGGGTGACAATGAAATATATATATACTCATGTTATTACACCATTTGTGGCTCTACTGTTAAAAGTGTGCCCATTACCTGCAGAATATATATTTATATAGCACTTATAAAATCAAAATCAAGTTCAACTGGCATCAAATATTTCTCCCATGGGGACCTATTAGTTTTTCAGTGTTCAGTGGGATAAGTTAGAAGAATGATCAGGAAACTGACATTTTATGCATAGGTAAAACATCAATAGTATTAGAAAATAAATCAATCTCAAGAGCCTAGCAGCCTGAGTTATTAATGTGCAGTTTTACTGACAGTGACCTCATGTCTACTGGTGCAGCAAGAGACACATTAGTAAATGACCAACTATTAAAGCAGGGCAGACTATGCTGGTAACTGAAATGGTTAATGAAACATGTAAGCTGTCTGCCCTTTTCGGAGCTAGCTATGTAAAAACTATTCATATTTTCCGGTAAAATCTTGTTAATCTGACCACAGGGAACTGTTTTGCAATTCTGTTTTGGTCTCGTAGTCTATGAATCATGACCTTTGTTAAGATATTTTACAGAAAGGCTAAGTCACAAGAGCTTAAACATTAAGTCCCTATGTTGTTATGGTCATTTTAAAAGATGTAAGACAAGGGGTGTTAGATATCATCTGTATGTATATGAGAAAGGAATTATATGATAGTAAGAACATTTACTGTACGGTCTACAGTAACAACATAAAAGGTAGCGTGCACTACATTCACGTATAAGATATTTTAAGAGCATTGGACCTCAAACAAAATATAAAACTTTTGCAACCTCTTCAATAGCTAGCCAAGGGTGTCACTACACATTCTAGTGTTGTCTCCTTTTTGGTACCCAACATTGGATATTAGAAAATAACCTACTATGGTCTGGAAACAGGCTGCTTTTACCTGCACCTTGATTTTACTTGTGCAGCCTCCTCAACACCTCCTCGCCTTACCACCTCATCACCTTCCCAAGATAAAGAAAAAATGAAAAAACCCTTAGGAAAAATAACGCTCTCCTCACTTTTGGCTCCACAACAATGTTAAGTAGCTAACTCCTAAACCTACCAAACATATCTGTCATAATAAGAAAAAGTAAATGATTCTTTAGAGCTAAATGGCAAATAAAAGCTCTCCTTCCTTCCACTAAAACGAAAAAATATTTCTGAAAAAAACCTAAATGACTTTATTACACTAAACACAGGCACCACGCTACACACAAAGCAAAGATGGATAAGCCGTTGCTTCACTGGAGCTGAATCCCAGGAATGTGGTCCAAACCCCAAACACAGTCACGCAAGGTGAGGTACCTCAATATGCACCCAAACTGAAGGCAATTTACTTGTAACTGTAAAGTACATATGCATATCATCATCTCATGTGGCTTGTTCGTACTTCTGTCATCCTTCCTTCATCATGGCCATTAGTTGACGTGCAGGGGACTGCGAGCCTGCAGAAGTCTATGGTGGCTCAAGGAGTCTAGAACCTTTTCAGATTGCAATGCTGTGACTTGGGCAGCCACTCAGAAACAGGCATTGCTGTGCTCGCAAAACAGGACATACAGCAATTCAGGCATGCATTAGGGGGCATCCCCAAAATGTGTAGCATTGCAGCACTCTAACATGGCACACTAACTGTTGGATGTATTTGAATTTTAACATTGATAATAAAACTGAAATTCTTACACAAGTGCTGGATTTTGCTTGCATTAATGCATGGGGATGGCTGAAGGAGCATGGACTTTCGCACACAGTGGTATTTATTGTATGGTGTGAGTATGACCTACTATACAGCTGTAGGAGATAATCCGGTATGGCTTAGTGTGTCCTGGGGTTTAAGCAAGGCCATGGTCTTCACTGGAGCCCTCTGCAAGGAAGGCCAGGCTGGGCTGCAGGACATTGCAGGCCATTCTCCTGGCAGTACTGGGCACCAGGATTTGGGCATGGCAATATATAGGTTGGAGTTGGAGACAAGGTGATAAGAAATAGCAGGATCAAAGTCCAGGCTGGAGTCAGAGGGCAGGCAGCAATAATCAATACAAGAGTCCCAGCAAGTGGTTGGGGCAAGCAGTAGAGGAGCAAGATCAAAAAAAGTTGTAATCAAATCCAGAGAAGCAGTCGAAGGGTGATCCAGAAAGACAGAAGTCCAAAGACAAGGGTCATAATAAAGTATCCGATAAAGCGGGCACAGTGCAGGAAAACAGAAAGCAAGGGGCTGAGAAAACCCAAATACAGTCCAACAATTATGGAGGTGACAGGAGGCTTATATAGGAGGAAGTGGCAGGGTTAGCATATGGACAGAATTCCACCGTATGTAATCCAATATGCATATAATATAATATAATAATAAAATGGTCCTCCTTTTAACCTTTTGGACAGTTGAAGCATGTGTATGCACAGGAAGGACATGCAGGCGAGTGATAAAGCATCCTGCACGTATAGGAATGTGATTTGGGATGGACCTGACAGCCAAAGCAGGTGTGGGGGTGCAATGATGGGAATGTATGATTATGTGCATTGGTGGGTGTATGGGCAAACAGATTTAAAAGTATTTTTGTCGTGTCAATCTACTATTGAACCCTGCATTTTAGACTTTCCTAGAAATAAAAAAGAGGAGGACCTGTTCCAGTTGGCAAAACGCTGTATTTTCTAAGTTCTGGCTATTATTCCCAATGCCCCAAACACCAGCAAAGCATAACTGAAGGTGCATCGAAAGCTGCATAACTGCTTTTCAGAATTTCTAAGATCTGCACAAAACTGCCTGAGAAAACTTATCTAGTTAAAAAAATCTGGCTACAGCACCGAAAGGAAGTGTAGCAATGTTGTTCCATGAAACGTTTCTTACATGCAAATGTTTCCAAGAGACTTGATTGATAAAACATGTCGCTCCTGTTAGGGAATAATCCTTAAATTCAGAATAAGACGCTACTCTTATAATGATTCACATTCTAATACAAATGATATGCCTTAAGTTTAATTTTAAGTTTAAAGTGTAAATAATGACATCAATCTCCAGTAAGCATTTAGAAGTAGATAGAAATAATGGAACGCAATCATAATAGAATAGTCTAATTTCCCATAATACATTGGGTTTATCATTGAAGGAAATTCTTCCTCCCACCAAGAAATCCTTAAAGAGAGGGGCTCACGGCAATTACACCCTCTTGAATGATGACAGTCTGAGTCAAAGTGAAGCTGAGCTGAAGTCCTAGAGAAGTAAAGGGATTTTAAGGATGAACAAGCAATAGAGAAAGCCTTTCACCACCAATTATTTAACTTTTAAGCCTTCACTTGGCATCACCATGCTTCAAGTAAAAGCCATCAGCATGGGATTGAAGCCCATGACATCATCTGGCGTCGCTTTTATTTTCCCAATGTTTGAGGCACCTGTGTTTGTGCATGAACTCATGCATGAACTGTATGGGTATACGACTCCAGACCTAAATAAAAAATAGAACATATTTTAGAGAAAAACTGTGTCCCAAAAAGTTGTTTTAGATAAAGTGGTATGTAGTTGGCCTGTGTTTTATTGTAGCATTGACATACATTTCTATGCAATGTTTTGCCTCTCTATGACCCAGTTTTGGGGAACTAGTTTTACTTTCTGTCTGCATACATAATAGGAATGCATAGAATATGGCGATAGATTAGATAGATAGATAGATAGATAGATAGATAGATAGATAGATAGATAGATAGATAGATAATAGATATAGAGATAGATGGATAGATAGAGTGATACATGGATGGAAGCCCAGATAGTACAGGAAAAACTGACAGATAGCTAAATCAATAGGTAGATAGATAGATGCTAAGATTAGACATTTTGAGATAGACTGACAAGCAGATATATAATAAATTAATAAGAAAGAAAGAAAGCTTTGTTTGAAAGCACTGGTAGAAAGCCTACCTTCAATGAGTGTTCCATTTCAACAATAAAATGTCTCAGACAGACTGATGTGTCGGACCTTTCCTTTACATGTAAAGAAATCGCCTTTCCTGAAAGGAGCTGTGACTTTTGTGGCCATGATTTCGCTGTGTTTTTAATTTCCGAAGTAGAGTTGGAAAAAAATGTTTGTATTTACCTGACATATTTCAGTTCACAATGGAAGAAAGGACAGATCTTCTAACCTATTTGCTTTTTGATGAGAAGAAAGTGTAGAGGTTAATGTGTTTTTACACCTCAGCACTAATGAAACAACCCTTAAAGGGTTCACATACAGACACTTGACATTAAAGTGGACCAACCACCCCATATGGCTAATCTGGAATCTAAAGGATTCCAGGGTCGGCCACTAGCCTGTCCCTGGGGCATCCTATACCAGATGCCCTGCTGTGTAAAACCCCCCAGGGCACTGGTAATCTTACCTAATCTGAGGGGTTTCCCACAGGGAGGCACCCTACATCAGGATGCCCCTTGGGGCTAGGATCAATCACCAGGATAGTCAAAATACGGGTGATTAGGCACAAATCATATTGCGTGTAAAATCCCAATTTCTCCCAGTTACAACGGTACAACATGTTTATTGGTAGACACCATTTTCCTTCCCAGGAGACTCCCCCACACTGAAACAGCGTTTAAGAAGATTTTCAAATAAAATACTGCCTTGCAGTTTTTCAAGAAAAACAACCCTTTACAATTGAAATACCCCTCACAAGCTATATATTCTCTGGAAGTACACACCTCAAGCTTTCTAGGTGTACCAGGCTTGTTGACATGGGCACATTTTTCTGGAAGTAATCCCTCAATACATTTTTGGTTGCACAAATTTATTGTGCAACCAAAAATGTATATAAAAACAATATACAACCTAGAAAAAACAAGTTAAATCTAAAAAAAGCAAGGTCCCCCAAACAGAACGATACCCAATATGCATAGGTACTGTCAAGGGAAGAGTTACCAAACACCCCAAAGTAAAGAATGAGAGTAAGGGTCATTTTACTTGAACATTTCAGCTCTGCGGACAAAGTATGGACCTTGCACTTTTTCAACCAAAACAACCCTTTACATTTGGAATACCCCCAACAAACCATAAATTCCCTGCTTAGCTACATGCTAAGCTTTCTAGGTGTACCCAGCTCATTGCAGTGGCTTTATCTTTCTGGAAGTGATCCCTCAAAGATTTCTTTGGTTGCACAGGGTTTCCCTAAAAAAATGTATAAAAAACAGAATAAAAACATTTCTTAAAATATAAATAAGCTAACAAGAAAGCTAAATCTGAAAGCACAGGGTCCCCCGACCAGTACAATACCCAATATGCATAGGTACTTTTAATCCTTTTAACTGCCAGCCTACTTGAGATTTTGTCACCCTCTGTTGACAGATCCTTGTTCACCATTTTCCGCTACTATTATTATTGTTATTTATTTATATAGCTTCATCATCTTCCGTAGCTCTTTACAAAGTAGTAATTACATACAGGGTAGAAACATACAGTACATAGACTATTACTAATGCAGTGTTACTGAGTTTACAATGAATATTGTGAATACAAGATACAATGGGAGAGAGAGCCCTGCCCTTGCAAGCTTACAGTCTAATGTTTAACTGTAATTTTTATTTATATAAAAAAATTATATTTTTTGTGGCACAGTTTAAGCTTTAACTTTTTTGTAATTTTTCCAGTGTTTTTTAAATTCTTTTTTGTTAAATAAGTAAAATAAAAATAAGATTTTTTTTTCTTGTTTATTTTAAATAAAGCATTGATTTTATTAAAATCAATGCAAAACTAATGAGTAGGGTTTTATTTATTGTGATTTGGAAAGTCATACTAGTAGCCACAGAGCTAAGGTAAACAGATAAAAGTGGCAGAGGCTCTCAAAATTGAATGGATTACTCCCTTAGTGTCAGCTGCCTCTAATAGATGGAGTGTGCTGGAACAGGTCCCTTTTGAAATCAACAGGCTGGTTTGACTTTTTCCAGAAAAATGTGGGACATTTATGCAAACTTTTTCTTTTTTGTTAAATAAGTAAAAAAAAATAAGATTTTTTTATTTTCTTGTTTATTTTAAATAAAGCATTAATTTTATTAAAAAAAAACATATTGCATGTGAAAGCCCCTCATTCCTGCCCAGGAGACCCCCCAAACTGAAAAGAGCACCCACACCATAAAGAGTTAAATAAAACAAATTGATGTGGGGTTAAAACCCCTTAAAATTCCCCAAAAAATAGCATGCCCCCCACCCAGCATAACCACCCACAACCAGGGGACCAGATATGCAGTGTTTGTAGAACAGGGTGCAGGGGTCAGCTTCAGTGCAGGTAATGGGGGGCTGGGGGTTAATGGCAAGTCGCCCACTAGCAGCAGGTGACTTGCCTGCCCCCAAGCCTTGTGAACTAGTATAGGGGTCTCAAAGATCTCTTACCAGTTCACAAAGAGTTAAATGTTAAGAAAACACACACACTTTGTTTTTTTCACTGACCTATGATCCAGTGTCCAGCAGCAATCGTGTCTCACGTTGATCCGACGACAGCTGCCGGTGATCGGTGAAGGGGGATGGGGAGGCAGGGGATCATAGCCCCCTGCCCCTCCAACCCTCTCCCAGTTGATCACACGGCACAACTGTCCATCTCCAGGATGATATCATCCACCATTCCCACAAAAGGTGGGGCTAGCAACGATGACAGAGAGAGTAGGGTAGATGGCCTTTTTGGGCCTTTTCCTCACCACAGAAGAGCTTGGGAGGATCGGAGGTCCCCCGGGTGAAGAGAAGACTAGGCGGGAGGGATTGCGGCAGCCGGTGAGTTAATGTCATTTTTTTTCTTTCAGATGTCAGTGGCAGCAGAAGAAGGGGGGCTTTTTTTGGGCCCTCATCTGTCGCCAAATGGGCCTAGGGTTTCAGCGACTGCAGTAGAGGAGGGTCCTGACAGGACTCTCCCTTTCTGAAAATAGGCTAGACCTCATATTACAGCTAGAGGACCACTGTAGCCAGCACATTGCAAACAAAATCTTTAATACAATTTTAACCAGCTGACCAAAATACAACCAACCTCCCCAAGAAGATATTTCACTTAGATTTTCACTGAGATTTTAGGTTTAAAGATTTAAGCATCATTTCAGTCACAACAATTACAGTCACCCCACCAAGGGTAAATTTTTTGGGTAAAGTCATAGACCAAGCTTTTAAAATTTACAGTAGCCTGTTACAGCAGATGATATTTGGCTACCAGGAGACTTAGACATAGAGAAAGACTTAATACGACAATATAAAAGAGCTGGATAAGACAAGAGTTTGGTTTACCAACATGGCTAAAGACAGAAGTTGTAGAATTATTGCCAACAAAACAAGATTATATTTGCAGGACTATACCTTTCTAAAAGGCAGCCACCCCCCAGGGTACAACTATGAGAGCATTGCAGACAGCAAACTGCTACCATAACAAATGGTCTGATTAAATAGTCATGGTATAATAGAACTAAACACTGGTTTGGACTGTAGATAAGAATCAGTCACAGGGGTGCTCCAAACACTTGGATATTATTTTGTAGGGGCATTAAGCACCACAGTCTTTGATTGAATGTGTATGCAGATGAATTGCCTATTTTAGCTGGGCCAAGTTTTAGTCGCTCTTAATGAAAGCTGATGAGGATCTACAATCATTTGAACATCAGTCTCTGTGTGCAAGCAAATCACTTGATGGCCAGTCCTCTTCCAGGGATTCTTGTAAATAACATGATGTTTAACATTTTAAGGACAGAACTGACCCCACCCTGTTCTTGTTCAATCGGCTGCTCATTCTCATTCAAATAAAGTATGTGTTGGGCATCAGGGCTTGGTATGGCTGGGTCCACGGCCAGCATCAGAACCATTAGTGTGGATCTTGTGGTTTGAATGAAAGCACATGCACTGGAGCGTTTTGGAATGCTAGAGACACCTAGGGATACCATTCTCATCAAGGGTTTCATCAGAAGCATAATGATCTGTAATTCTTTTGCCAAGAAACTTGGGTAGGCCAAGAAAGAGTATAGGGTTCAGCACCCCCCCCCCCCCAACTTTGTTTGGGTTATAAGGGATTCCAACAATTATTTTTTTAGTGGATTTAAATTAAGCCATGTGTGATTTCATTGCAACATGTATAGTGACACATCCCAGAGGGGCTCAATGAGACCTTTTTCGTTCGCGTTTAGCAGTCGACAGATTTAGCAGCACTCTATAGGAATTGGTGAGAATTCCTGTATACAATTTTTGTCACTAAAACAGTGAGCGTGACAGTCAGATAACTAGCATTGAGAAACAACTGATAAAACAGTTTTCACGTGATTTCTTTATAACTTTTTAATATAACTATTTTTGGAGGCTTCCTACACACCCCAGGTACTCCAGAGACAACACACATACATTCTGAAATGAATTCCATAAGTTGTTAAGTGGGTTTTCTGCACAATTTCTGTTTTTGTCACAAGAAGAAGCGGCGCCGCAGTTCGCCCGCTGTCAAGTGCATCCTGTTCGCTACTGTCAAACTGTGGCGAAGAAACAGCAAACTGCCGGCAGACAGTCAGTTGTCCCCCGTATGCACCAATGCAATATAACTTGGATCTCTGCGGTGTTACACACACTTTGCCCATCTTCTCTCTCTAATGGTTTAACCCATCACTGCACACAGTTTTATAAAAGTTTTCTAGACTTTTTGGGGTGTTTGAAAGCAATCTGGGTGCATTTGAGCACTGTAAGGGCTTTCCAGAAGCCAGAATAAAGTGTTTCCCCTTGTACATTAACAGGATATAAATTAGAGGTGCCCCAAGCCCTGAACTTTTTCATATATTCTGCCACAGTACTTTGATGGGAGGCATGTTCAGCACCTCACTACAAATGTGTATCTCTACCTCTCTAAAAAAAAACATGTCTGTACGTCAATGGTAGAGGTCCTTTGCAAAACCAATGAGTAGGGTTTATTTATTGTGATTTGGAAAGTCACACTAGCCACAGAGCTAAGGTATTCAGATAAATGTGGCAGAGGCTTCCAAAATGTAATTGGATTACTCCCTTAGTGTCAGCTGCCTCTAATAGATGGAGTGTGCTGGGGCAGGTCCCTTTTGAAATCAACAGGCTGGTTTGACTTTTTCCAGAAAAATGTGGGACATTTATGCAAACTTACCAAGGGTGGAACCAAATTTGAAAAGAATGAATGCATAAATATTAAATATATAAATATATCCCTGTCCAGGCATACACTAACTTCTTCTCATCTTATCCCCCCTTGACTACAGTGTACGTTTCTGTGTCATGTATGAGCTGGGAAGAGCATGTATTATATGCAGCATTATGAGCATGCTCTTCTTTGGTCAGAAACAGTTGCAGAACTTGCAGAGTAAAATAGAAAAGAGAGTGAACTTTGAAGTTCTGCAGGAAATGGAGGGGAAGCACCTGAGACGAGCATTGGGTGAGCTGCCGTATTATTGCCATTGGGTATACAGTCCCTTGAAATAAACATTCTTATTATTAATATTATTGTTTATTTATATATTGCCATCTTCTTCCGTAGCATTAGAAGGATTAATTACATGCCTTTTTTCAGATTTGGTTGCAAGGGTCCCTTACAACCCCGATTTCTTGTAGCACAACTGTTAGATACCCTCATCGAACCGTGCTGCAAACCAGCTCTACAGCCTATTTCATCTCTAACCCTAGCTCAACCCCTTACTAGCAGTATTTACTATATCTGGGCTTCAACCTGCAATATAACATGAATATGTTCCTCTTCCACTCTATAATAATTGTTTTTCAAACACTGATTTAGAAATATTCAACAAAAGAGTAAGAAGCACAGCAATGTACGATGTAATAACGATAAGCCTTGCTCCAAGAACATGGCACTGGGAACATTTTTATTACACTGGTTTCTCAAAATGTGTCTTGTTTCTTTGGTGTTTTTAGCATGTTCTGGCCTATTTTGTATTATTAACAAACTGATTAAGTGATACATGTAAACAATTAATATAACAATGGGGCCACTGCTACTTTGCACTTATACTGATAAGCCAGCTTTGCATCAGTGCCCACTGGCGCACTTGCCTCTGGTCTGCAGTTTGTTCATGCTGGTCTCAGCTTTTCTTCTCTCATTCTTTTCATAGATCAGGCCTCCCCCCTCGTCTATGAAGCAGCAATTCCATGCATCCACCATCCTGAAAAGATAGTGTTGCAGCTGAAGGCCTGGCTGATTGTAGCTGGCAGCTGCCTGTTTTCAAAGGAGCGAGAAAATAAGTTCATTGAGCGTGTTTAATTTATCCACCGCAGCCACATTAAAAAATGAAATGTCTGAGGCCTTCTAAAAGGAGGATCCTTCTCATGTCTGATTCACTAAGATTTGTTATGTCTGCATTACCTGCCAAAGTTTAAGAGAAAGGGAGTGGAGCTGACAGGAATACATGGCGTTCAGATCTCTGTGGTGCCAGACGGAGTCAGAGTGAGCGCTGTCTTTTCGCCTACATGAAAAAAAAACGGTTTTCTTCTTTGTCAATTAGTAAGCGGCGTGCGATGGGCCTCAGCCAAGTTATTAGGCATTTAACTGCGTACGCTATGCACACATTATAGTACACATATGAAACTGGAGTAAAGGAGTAGGTATCGGATTTTCTAAATATTTTGCTACCTTTTATTTCCTGCACCTCTTAGTCTGAGATAAATTTCTTTTATGAATGTTTTTATTTGATATAAAGTGTCATACAAGCATATGTTTCAGTAAGCAAAGTACACAATAAAATCTCGAGTCACTTGTCAATAGAAAGAAAAAATACAAATATAAACCAAAAGGTTTCAATACAGATGCAAATGTTAAACATAATATATACGTCTGTAGAGTGACACCATGATCTAAACATAATGTTGGTGAACAGAATTAGTAAGCAATTTTATGGACATGCCACGTGTATGACCTGTCTTTACCTGTCTATATCACGTATGCTATCCTATTGTACTCCAAGAGGGGATAGAAAGAAAGCTGGTAGAGTGAGAAATCTAGAGGGGAAAATAGGGGAGAAAAATGGGGAAAAGATCGGACCCAGTCTATCCAGAACTATATAGATCTAGTCCTTCATCCTCATAGCTTACCACCTTGATAGCTCCTATACTGTATGTATGGCCCTTGAAATCCAAATAGTTAAGCCTAGTTTTCCAGAAACAGCGATAGTCTGTCAGACAACTGTGACCAAATGCATTACTAAACCCTATTGTGGGTATGTATAGATGCCTTCCTTGACAACAGAGCTTCCTCCCCAATCAGTTTTCTATCCATAAAATTAGAAAGAAGTCCATGCATCTTACCCTAGATTGAATGATTGACTGGACATATCCACTAAATATGAAGCGCTGAGCATAATTGAGTAAACGTCTTTCCCAAATCTGTCCACCACATATGCATGTATGAGTGTTTTGAACCCGGGGCCTCAATGGTCTGCATGTTATATAAAAGAGATATCAAACCCGCCATCCCAGACTCCTTAAGTGCATAGTGTTCAAAAGGCATACGTTTATATGGGGAGGCTCCATTTTTAATAGGGAGGATATCCAAAGTTGGATTTGAAAGAATCTAAAAAATGGAATTCAGAGGAAGGTCAGATAGGGAGAGTGGGCCCCTATAATAAATTCATGAGCTTTAGTGAATCTATTGGATGTCCACCAACGGAAGTCTTTTGGGTTCAATAACCCAGGGGAAAACAAAGGATTACCAGATATAGTCATAAGAGGGGTATGGGGGCATATTAGTTTTTTCTCCTTTTTCACTGAGTTCCATATATGAGGGGTTATACCCCACGGCATTCTCTAGCTAGTATCAAAGGTATTGCAGCCAGGGAGATGGGTTTGCAAAAATAACTTTCAGTATGATCCCAGTGGGAAATTTCCTGTGAGCGGTAATGCACAGCCAGTGGTGCCAATCGGGCAGCCATATAATACTAGGTAAAGATAGACAGTCTTAGTACTCCCTTATCCTAATTGTAGCCTGTATATTTCTATGTAAAGGAAAATATTTTTTGGGGGACGGCACCAAATAAGACTCTAGTAATTTAGGTGCCTTGCTCTGGTCAGGGTCAGGTTAACCTACTAAATACACAAACGGGGATGCCCAGTCCCCCTTACAAAAACCGTGTCTAGAGACTTATAAGGGCACTCAACAATTAAGGTAGATATAAAGTTTATTGAAATTCTTTAAGACATAATCAATCACATTAAAATACCCATTAAAAACACAAACAAACAACAATTACACAAACTGCCATGAGGGGGGGAATGGGACCAATACATCTAATATGAATAAATTAATATAAATATAATACAAATAAAGACATAATAACGTGTCAAGTGCATCCAAAAGTGCATCACACTTCACATCAGACCTATAATAAATCAGTGCAAAAATATCTTACTAAATGAGGTAGGTACAGATTATAGAAAAAAATATTCCAAAAATATAAACAATTTTACGTGTCCATAATGTGCATAGAAATGGTCACCACTCTCCCCCCAAAAAAGACCATTGACACATTTCGTGACATAATGTCACATCTTTAAGGCATAGTACACTGCAGGAAGGTGCCATTATCCCCCCCTTGGACTCACCTTCCACCGTTCCCCCGCCCCACACTCACAAACTTGGCAGCGGAAGTGCGTCACTACTGCCTAGCTGGACGTGGCGCATCCATGCTCCAAGTTGGAGCGCGGAAGAGCGTCACGTGGGTGGAGAACGCTCGGCCTGGCAGTGCGTTGCCCCCCCTGCAGACAGGGAGGTGACAAGGAGTGCATGCCCCGCGGGACTGGGTGTATGAGAGGTAAGTATCCCCCGGTGGACAACGAGCAAACCAAAGAGTATAATACATAAAAATGTGTAAAAAAGACAAGACTATATATTTTCATCACTATATTAAGAATAATATATACATCGTAACATCTCATTTTATTCTACATAGTACGTAATCCAATGTAACCATAGCAATCTAAGCCTACCTACACCTATTTACATATTATCAAAAGGTAAACCTCAGGAATGACTGCATTTAGCCCCAGAGGGCTATCAATCCAACGGGGCCCGAGGCAACAACTCAGAAGTGTCTATCTCCCATTTTAGACCCTAAAAGGAACTCCTTAAAATATCTCAAGCTATATCCCTATATACAGACAGGCAGTATTTGTCAAAGCATCTCATTGTATATTTTGCAGCGCTCAACCCAAATGGATTAAGCCGGGCAAAACCAGATCATATAGATTTGACAAAGAAACAGGGAAAAGACAAGGAGAAAATCAGATACAATTATGGGGATATTCACTGTTAACTCGATATGCCCTCGCCAAAGGGAAATATCCCCATATAGAGGTCTGTATCACGAAAGGGGTTACTTCCCGATGAGAACTCTCCTGCCACTATTCACATCTTTAGGATGATCAGAGATGCTTCATCTATATGTATATTTCTATGAGAGTAGAGGTGCCAAATAAATTGTTATTTTTTTTGTAGAGCTTTAAGATCCATAATGTACCTTAGCCGTTAGCACTCTGAAAAGATACAACATTTTGGGAATCATTTTAATTGCGTTAATTTTGCCTAGCCATGGCAGGTGTAGATGTCTTCATGAAATAATAGATTGGGGGAAAATTTGCCTTATACAGAATGTCATATGATGGGGTGAGTTTAATTCCCAAGTAGGGGAGAGAAGAAACACATGCAAAAGGAAAATTTGACCTTATTAAGCTTGCAGCCTCGGGGGCGGGGGGTGAGATTGATATTCAGTGCAAACATTTTAGTTACATTAGGAGTTAAGCCTGAGAGAGAGCTAAAGGTCCGGGTTTTAAAGAGATTTGGAAGAAACTTGTGGATTCAACCATGAGTAGCATATCACCCACAAACAGTGAAATTTTGCTTTGCCCTGCCTGCTGCCCCTTTCTCTGTTAAAGAAGGATGATTCAAATCCCACGTACTTTACCATAGCCTGGAGTGTGTTATAAACAATTCTGTGACCCAGGCTAGTAGGCCTTTCCTTAAACCCCAATTTCTGAGTGAGGAAAGATAGTTCCAGGAAGTCAAATGCTTTCTCGACATGAAGCTAAAGAAGCATTAGACTTTTCCTGCAGTATCTCTATGATGCCATCAACCACTTGCCTCCCAGGCACAGACATGACCTGGTCTTTTTGGATTAATTTGTGTAGAAAGGTGTTCAATCTGGTTGTTAAGATCTTAGAGAGAAGTTTTGAAAATCTATGTTTAGTAGGGATATCGGTCTATAGTTGTTTCATTTTTGGAGTTCATTACCTGGCTTTGGAATCATAAAAATCGAATATCTGTCCGGCTTTCAAAGTACAGTTAAAAAAAAAATACACTTTTGTTCAATCATTTTCATATAGCGGCATGGCTGGTAGCCATATTAAAAATTGGCAGATCAAGTGAACGAAACAATGTGCTTTTGGAATCACAGCGGCCTTAGACAAATGCTAGAACTCAAACATCATTTACCCAGGCTTTTTCCCATCCCAGGCTTTGGTCCTTGCCCCTTAGGCATCCTGATTTCGGATGCCCCCCAGCGTGACACCCCCTTTGGGTCACCTGTATTTATACCCACAGCACATGCACAAACTCTTGACCAGGTTTTCTAGCTGTGCATATGAATGACCACCTAGGAAAGCTGAATGACAAAACATGCATGCACCTCCTGCTGGCCGCTCCCCTCTGGCTGTGCAGGCCAGTGCCAGCCATTCAGATAGGCCCGGCAGGGAGAGATGCTGCCTCTTGCCTGTACATGCACTGTGAGCCCTGCCAAGATACGTAAACATAGCAATCCCAGGAGTTTAACATAGCAGGGTGTCCAAAATTGAGATTCTCTGCTAGCAGGAAGTCTAGTGGCCTTAGGGTCATAAAGGCAATGGCTTAGTTAAATTGGGCTGATTCTGCTTCCTTAATGATGAATGTCAAGGGCTGCAATATGTTGCATTTCATGATAAGCCCTACTGAACGTGCTTCCTTTTGCTGGCTCATCATTATAGTCCCCTTAACTCTAATAAATGCTCTACTTTGGCTGAAATAGACCAGGTTTTTAATAGAGCTGACCAGATGTCACATAAATTTGGCCAACATGTTTTGATCAATTCAAACTGATCCAAATCTACAAAAATCTGGTTGAAATGTAATTTACCTAAATCCAAACAGCAACACTACCCCTGGTGTAATCCAGATCAGAACCAGCCTATAGTTATTTTCTTATGTGGTAATTCTATGTGAATGATACTAACTGAAACCCCAAGTTTGTTCTCCAAATATATACTTGAAATGAAAATGGAAAGTTAGTTCTCATGTGTGATTTAGCAATTGCCACTTCTAACAATAAAACATTCTATAGGATAGATAGCGGATTGTTTGAATCTGCGGTGTCAGGTTCAGCCAGTTTCTTCTTAGCTCCGGGAATCCCTTGAGTGCTTTCTGTTTTCAAAGTGACCCTTAGACAGCTGGACAAAACAATGCTATTTCCCCAGGTGAATGATTTGAGACTCTCTCACCTGTTCCATTGTCCTAAGCATTAGCCCCTGAACATTCTATATTTCCAACAAAGGCCAGAACTAATGAGTTGGGTAGGTGAGCTCCCAGCTACATTTGATACCTATGATAAACTGTGAATACAAAATAATACAGCTTTTCTTTTGCCAAAGGACCTTTAAGTGGGTTATTTATGGCCTACTATTCATTTTGCCAGCACAGACAATAGATGCACCTAACATATGCTTGGAGTTGTATTTTTTCTTCCATTCACTTTAAAATTTGTTCTCTTTGAATATTTACTGTTGTGTAAACATGATGAATAGTATACAATGTAAGAAACAAAATGCGTTTTTAATATCAAATTAGTTTATTTTGTTTATGTTAGTTTAGGAATATGATGATGCAGGGGTGTACAAACTGCACCCGAACTGCAATCAGTTGCGGCCTGCAGCACCCCTAGGGAGTTGGAGTGCCGAACTAGCCTTGCCTGCAGTGCAAGCGGCTGACCACTGGAGGGCAGTGCATTATTAAATCCTGAAGCAGGAAGTGAAGCACCAATGACCTTCTCTGGAGAGGTGGGTGACACACATGTTTTACTGGTATCTAGAGATGCCTATGTTGACTCTTCCCAGCTCACCTTTTTCCAACTGTGCTCACTTCCCCTCTGCCTACCTCTATTCACCTCTTCCCCATTTGTCCCACCTTGCCTCTGCTCACCTCTTCTCACCTCTCCTTTGTCCATCCCTTCCATTTCTTCCCACCATACCTCTGCTTACCCTTCCTTACCTCTATGCACCTCAGCACTCCTCTACTATCTTCTGCTCACCCCTGTCCAATCTCTGCCTGGCACACCTCTTTCCTGTTTCACCTCTGCTAACCTCACTTCTGCCTCTCTCTCTTCACCTCTGTTTATCATGTTCTGTCTCAACTCTGCTTACCTTTTCCCACCTCACCTCTTCCCGCCTTACGTCTCTCTGCTTTACCTCTGCCGATCTCAACTCCTCTGCCTAACTCTAACCACGTCACCTCAACTCACCTCACCTATTCCCACTTATGTTCTACCCATGCCTACTGAATCACCTCTTTGCATATATATAATAGCATGTGCAATGCTTTAAAGCAGAAGTCCAATAAAAAACAACCCTTTTACACCACAGGGGGGATCCTTTGTATAGTCTCATCATGAGACTAAAGACATCACTGGAGTGCAGGGACATGGAGGGAGGTTCCCAGGGATGGTGAGTAGGGATGAGCGAATCAGTTCTAACGAACCTGAATTCGCTCCGAATTTCAGGGAAAATTCGATTCAGCACGAACCCGAATTTTTAGTGGTTCGTGCTGACCGAATTTTCCCTGAAATAAAAAAAAAAAATGCTGGCATGGTGGGAGCGGGGAGGCCGGCTGCGCTGTCAGCTGTCATCAGAGGACGCGTCATCAGAGGAAGCCGGCTTCCTCTGATGACGCGTCCTCTGATGACAGCTGACAGCGCAGCCGGGCCTCCCCGCTCCCACCATGCCGGCCTTTTTTTTTTCCAGCAAACACTTACCGGCATGGTGGGAGCGAGGAGGCCGGCTGCGCTGTCAGCTGTCATCAGAGGACACGTCATCAGAGGAAGCCGGCTTCCTCTGATGACGCGTCCTCTGATGACAGCTGACAGCGCAGCCGGCCTCCCCGCTCCCACCAGAGATGAGCGATTCGGCGGCAGAAGCCGGCTTCCGCCGCCTGCTGACAGCGCAGCCGGCCTCCCCGCTCCCACCAGAGATGAGCGATTCGGCGGCAGAAGCCGGCTTCCGCCGCCTGCTGACAGCGCAGCCGGCCTCCCCGCTCCCACCAGAGATGAGCGATTCTGACGACCCCGAATTTCTTTGAGAAATTCGGCGAATCACCCGAATTGAATTTTTGAGAAGTTTGCTCATCTCTAATGGTGAGTTATTTTTTTTACTGTTTGTTTAGCAGTAAGCTCACAAATTCTGACATGATGGCTGACAACGGCAGGTGGCATGTCGGATAATTTGTCCTCGATCTTGCCAGTATCCTGGATATGGCTACTGGAGTGAATTTACAAGATCAGGTTGAATCTGGCTTTGGCCTGGATCATAAGGTCATCACTACTCCAAAACCACTGGTGTTGTGTTAACATATAAATGCTTCCTTTAGAGGAAAACTGCACTTTCAAAGGCAATTTGGAAAGTGTATTTTATTGTGTGCCAAAAAGGTATCATCAGCAAATTCTTATGCTGGGATATGAGTGTTTTCTGCAATCTGCAAACCATACACCAAAGGATCAATTCAGCTATTTGTGAGAATGCAACATGCAAACATGTTTTGCTAGCCCAGATTTTCAGAAAGAGATGTTGGGCTCTATCCCAGCTACATCTCTGACTCTGACTTTGACAGCAATGCAAACGGCCATTCTCTGTGTCCTGTATTTACAACACCCACAAAGCAAGAGTAAAGCCTAAGTAAAGGTATGTGCAGAGGCCTAAATGCCATGACTCATATATACAGTGGCATGAAAACGTTTTTGTCAAGATGACTGAAATTATCTCTAAAAAGCATAGTCAAAAATGACACACACTTTCCCACATTTTTAGGAATATCAGTGCATTTTTTAGTAAAGTTAACAATCACCATTAGTCTATTGGTGAGCGGATAAAGGTGAGTGAATTTCATGAAAATTTAATTGGGGCGAGTCACCCAATTTTACCAAGAAATTTGGTTAATCCGATACAAATTTTAATAATCATTGTTAAAACAATGCAAAAATTAGCTTACCTCTGTCCACGTTCCAGCAATGAGGGATGTCCTCATTCTCCGGCGTGCCGCCGGTGTCTTCAGTGGGAAGGAGGACACAGGTTCTCTGTCCCTCGCTGGGCTCCCGGCAGCTTGCTACCCGCTGCAGGGAGGGGCTATTAATAAATGAGGAGTAAGCTGCTGGCTTTCTAAGCTCACTCCCCTCTCTGCGGAGGAAGTGAGAGGTGGGAGCCATGAACAGGACAGAGGATCTGTGTCCCCTGTCCCTCTGAAGAGGAAGCAATTGGTATAAAAAATAAATAAATCAAATACTTTTTTTCTATTGTGTGTTTGTTTTTTTTTATTTTAACTGTCTGTGAACTGGTATAAGGGTCTCAAGGACCCCCGTCCGATTACCTGCATCCCGACCAGCCAGGGAGATGCAGAAGAACCAAGTGTCCATGTGGGCTTTGGGGGCTGGTAGCTTTTAGGGTCAGGGGATACAAGCCCACATAGCTGGTGCCCATGCTGGTTTTGTTGAACCCCGCTGCAGGGAGGGGCTATTTATAGATGAGGAAAAGGTGGTTTAAAAAAATGGCATGGTGTCTCCCTCTCCAGGAAGGGGGGCACCATACCTTTTTATATTTTTAAGTATTAAACTCTTAACATTTAAAAAAAACATTGTGGGGTCCCCATTGTCCAGTAAAATCAGCCTGGGCAAGTGCGGGCTTGTAGCCCATGACTCGGAGATCAAGCCACTACCAGCCCACATAGCCCACACAGTGATTGGGCTCTTCTGCACCCACCTTACTGGTGGGGATACAGGTAATCAGGTGGGGAGTTTTGGCAAGTAACCCGCTTGCCAGCAGGTGTCAATTCCTGATGGTGGCCCTGATCTAATAATACAGCTGGCTATGATAGTAACAATTATGCATAAAAGGCAAAACAATGGACCTATATCAATATGATGTCACTACTTATCCTGTACACACTTAGCTAACATCCGTGTACAGTCCAGAACATATCATAAAATCCTATATCATTTGCTAGGACAGCGGGAAGGTGGAATGTGCAACTGGCAAGGGTGTCTTTATGAACAATAATCGACAATGTATTTACCGTATACACCAAAGTTTATGACATGCTTCTTTTACTTTGTATTAGTGTTCTGTCTTTCCAGAAAATTATATATTGATTTTTCCCTATCCTTAGATCAGATTTAACAAATTTAGAATAATTTAAAGCACAGCCAGTGTTGTTAAACAACTAGTATGTATATAGCCATAGGTCTCATTTTAGTTCAAGGATAAACATTTTAAAGAAAAGATAACCTATTTAACAAAATACATAGAGATGCGTTAGTGTCCAGAGCACACCTGGCTTAGATGTACTGTACTTATTAAATATTGTTATAGATATCAATTTTATAGGTTTATTCTGAGTGCTGCTAAATTAAGAAACCAACAGTAATCTCCTGCTACACTATCAAACCCACAAACCTAAATTAAGCATTAAAACAAAAGCTTTTTTGTTTTAATGCCTTTACAACCCCTTTAAGGTAGGTTAGTTATTATTGACAAGGTAGACCAATTCTATGTCTGATTAGCCCATGGACAGTTTTGCCATTTTAATGGCGAATATATTATGAATAAGGACTGGTAGAATCCAAAACATTCAACATTAGGCTTTTGCATGATGTTTTTGTCTCATTTGGAAGTTAATGTGTTTTTAATTACCCAAAAATAAATGTTATGTTTTAAGGAAAGAGCCAGACTTTTTGAGGTGAGAAAAACAAGTTGGGCAACTGTGGGGAACTGCAACTTAACTCTTGTCCAGCTGAGTTTCTTTTTCCTTGCTTGGTTCCTATTTGCTTTGCTGTGCTTCACAGTGTATTAATTATCCCAGAATCATTTAGCTAAGCTACTCATGGGGTCTCCATTGCTTTCCTGTACTTAGAAAACCTCAATTAAAAAACAATTAAAAAACAAAAAACATACCGTAATTATTTATATAAAAATTGTGTGATATTGTAAATGATATTCCCGTGTTTTATTTTGTTTATATCAATATCTCTGTTGTTAGATATGCTGAACTACTGTATGAGCAGTACGAACCATTAAGACTAATTTTAGATGAGAAAGCTATTCAGATAAGCAGCTATTAAAGCTGACTATAGGTAAGATTGTCCATTTACTGTAGTTAACCCATGCTGGAGATGGGGAGGTGGTAATCCCTCTAACAGACCCATAACCTCCAAACTTCCAAATCCATTGTTTGCACAACTGTTCTTGGTTTATTAGTTGTGTTTATTCTCTTTATGATGGAGTCTAGCCCAGTTTTAATATGCACAATATATAATTATGTTTTGTGGTATAGAACTAATATTTTCAGTTTGTGGTTCTGTCCTCTGGCTTTCCCCAAGGTAATGGTCATGGTGATCAGTCATAATTATTCCCTACCTGGGGGTGGGGCACATTTAGTGCATTAGTAGAAATTATTATGGCTATATTACAAATACTATAATTTTTTTATTTACTTAAAATGCACCAGAGTATATTGTATGACACAGGATTCTTTTCATTATATCATCAAATGCTTTATCTATTATGTGTTCATGTCAAACTGACACAGAAATATACATGAGAAAGGATTTTATATCACCTACTCCATTAGAAAAAAAATGACCATTGCAGAAATGGCAGCCTGCATTATAAAATGTATGCTTATCTTTAATGTTCATTAATCTTTGTGTGGCAGTAGATTCAGATATAAAACGATCAGACTTTTGGAAAGGTACAAGTACCTTTTATGTCATTCAGATAGCAGGCAAGTAACAAAGGGGCAGCGGAGACAGAAGAACTTTTGAGATGTCTGAATCAGATTTTATTGTTTTAGGAATAGTTTCAAGTTAATCTTTAATAGACACTAAAATCAATGCGCATTACTATGAATTTCTAACCATGAAACTATCATCCCTGATTATTTTTCCCATAAGGTACCCATAAAGCACCAATAAAACATGAAATGATGATATCATATTATTTAACTTTTAATGAAAGAAAGTAAAAACAAATGTGAAGAAATTGTGAAAATATGAAAAAGTTTAATGCATGAAGTTTGTTAAATAGAAGTTGCTTCACATTATTAGGACAGTTGTTAAATAGCTGTAAAGCATCCCTGGCAGAGCACTGGACCTCTGCCGGAGGGCAGGATTAGCTTGACTGGAGACCCTGTAGCTTTGAGTCACGAGGATCCCGGCCTGTTACACTGGGCTGGTAGGCTTGGGAGGGAAAGAGCAAAGTTATTGACCAACTGGCAGTGCCAAGCCTTTCAAAAGACACTTTCAGGATACACAGACATACATTGCATTTTCTAATTCATTTCAAGCCATCAAATGCTAGATTGAAGATTGCCTTTCATCGAAATAACGGGTGTTCTCTGCCCTGCTGAAGACCCCCGGGGAAAGAGGAGACCCCCGTCTACTATCCTGGATTGAGGTGAGCTTTTTAGGGGAAATAAACAGGGGAAACACCAGTGATGTGAAATTGTGTGGCTGACTTTTAACGGTCGGAAAAGCAACCACATGAATTGCACGTGCTTGGTGTTAAAGATCAAGAAGAGAGGTGAATAAATAACTGATCTAAGTTTTTAGGAACTCTTGGGTGAAATCCATCCAGTTCTGGAGTCTTGTTCACATTCAAATAATTTAGCCTCTGTTTGATTATATCTACATTTAGCCATTAAAGTATTCTGCTTGGGGTATTGCCAGCAGTGACATTGCCTATTCCCCATTACCATTAGTTAGGGCACCTACCTATTTTGATCTTGGTTTCCCTTGCTGAATGTGTGCAAAAGCAGACTGAAGTGCTACAGTGGAGAAGCTAACTTCCAAAATGAAGCAGGGGGCTACTAGAAGTGAGTGTAAAACAACAGTTAAGAGATCTGCTCTGTGTATAGGGCTCCAGCGTAGGAGTTGCATCGACAGAAAATGCTTACATTTTCAATACAGAATTGGAATTGGACCCCCTGATTATTGGCAAAGTGCTGCCTTGCTGAGTCATGTTTTTTCTTTATTGACCATATGGATGCCAGGCAAGACCAATAGTGAACAAATACCCTGCAATGACTGCTTGAAGGACATGAGCTGGTAGCAAGAGTGTTATGGCCTTCGTGGCATTCTCTGTATCCATTCATGTGGAAGGCATTTTCAATCATTTTGGGTTCACTCTTGAAGATAACTTACACGCAAACATGCTGGCTATCTTCCTTGGGATGAAGGGGATCCTCTAGAAAGATAATACTACATGTCACACAGCAAGAAATGTCCAACATTTGCTGGAAGAGGGTGACAAACAATTCCAAGTACTGTACCGGATTCCTAATTCTTCAGACTTGAACCCAAATGAGCATCTCTGGGACCATGCCTATTGTTGTGTTCACTCCAGATACATGTGACAACCTACCAGGACCTTAATGGTTGTTCTGTCCATTTTTAACACAGCTTTAGGTGATTGACAACCCATACATACCACTAAGCTGGTAACTGAGATGATTAAGTACTTGCTGGAAACAGCTTGTGAACTTGTGAACCTCTGATTTAAATGATGATTGCTGTGTTTTCATGCTTAGTGGGAGGAATATACGACTCCAGCTTCTTCAGTGTGAAGGACATGGACCCTTCACCCCTAACTGGGTTCCCACCAACTCGCTCCCCACCACAAGGTGGAGTTTTTATAGGCTAGGAGTGAGGTGGCTGAGTAAACCCTTCACACCCCGGGAAAGTCCTCTGATGTCACTGTGAGTGACAGAGAGCATGAAGGGCTTTTCCAGTCAGTTCACGCCTCGCCTATAAATAGCCCCTCGTTTTCAAGTGAATAAGCTGTAGGATGCCAAGTGTGGGGCAGACTGTATGGGCCCTCTGTCCTGCAGCAATCTGGAGACTTTTTTATGTCCAGCAAACCTTTATTATGTATTTTCATTGATCCTCTGTGCTAAAAAGAAAAATTATATATATATATATTTTTTTTTTCCTTTTTTACTATTCTGTTTAACTCTGGGCAATTCAACTGTACAAGCATCTCTGTGAGGACTACTGGAATGCATAGTATAGTGACATTACAACTGAAAACCATTACGGTTCATAGACTAGTTTCATTTTGACACGCAATGTGTCTTGAGTAAATTAGTGTAGCAAAAATGTGCTTTCTGTTGCTGCTAAAGTGCTGCCTCGCCAAGATTCTGCTTCAGGAAAAGTCTGATGCCAGTTAACCCCATTTATCTTACTGATTAAAATACAGGACTTGTACATTGCTTTTAAATATAAGGACAGGGAAATCAGTTCACGCAGTACATATGCCAGTACACTTGTACTGGGGACGAACATTCTGATCTAGTGAAGATTCCTGTAACAACTTTAGCATGTTGTTCGCTGAAAGGGGTCAGTTAAGGTTATAGCATAGGTGACTGACATATGACTCAGCCTGAAAGAAATGCAGATGAGGCTGTGCTTCTAGCAAAGCGATTACATTGTAATAAAACAAAAATAAAAAGACCTTTGGGATGTGTTGATGCAGCTGAATTGCCTAAGACATGGGACATCAAGTGCTTTTTTAAGAAGTTTAACACCCAACTCCTACACATGTCTACATAAATTAACCTCTAGCTGAACCTTCTTAAAGTGGACCAACACCCTCCCATGATCGGCCCGGGACCGATCAGCTCCCTGACTGCGGGGGTGCCCCGCAGTGTGAAACCCCCCAGAAACCCCTAAAACCCTACCAGCTCCTCGATCCAGCGGCGCCCGCCGCCGCCTCCCGCGCGTCCCTCTAGCAGGCCGCGCGCCCTGTAAGAGTGACGCACGGGAGGCGGCGGCGGGCGCGCTCTCTTGTCCGTCGCTGCCTCCCGCTTTTCCGCCGGTGGGGATTGGCTGCAGCGGTCAAGTGGGTGCGGGGAGAGGTGAGTTTTTGGGGCTTTCTGGGGGGTTTCACACAGCGGGGCACCCCCGATCGGGGTGCCCCACCGAAGTGGACCAAAACCCAGGATAGTCAAAATCCTGGGTGTTGGTCCACTTTAACTTAGGTTGGATCTATAAAGCATCCAATGTACCTTTTAGGAAATCTATAATATTTGACAATAATACATCCGTTCATGAACTGTTCATAACCAAATTCTTTACAGCCCTGAGCTTAAAGTGGACCAAAACCCAGGATTTTGACTATCCTGTGTTTTGGTCCTAGTCCTCAGGGTACCACAATCTGGGATGCCCCGCTGTGTGAAACCCCCCAGGTTGCCCAAACCAACTCACTTTTCCCTAGTCCTACGGTGCATGCGCAGCTTCCCATCCAATCAGCATGCTCGAATGCGCAATGGGGGGTTTCACACTACGGGGCATCCCCATTCTGTAGGAATCTAGCTCCCCTGGAATCCATCAGACACATTCTCAGCTGATCTTTCATACAGGGGTCTACAATTCAGCAACACCCCAGTCAACAAACAAGGTAGGAGTGTCAGGGTCCTACTTTCTAAACACTCATCCTTCAGCCCAATCCCCACCTGCATCACTTTCCCTCCACTGATGTTCAGTCTGTCCGTCTGTGCGCCCTCATTCAGCTCCAAATATCAGTCATCTAGCTCCCTGCCCCAAGCCCAATACAGTTTTCCTTGAACACTTTTCAACCTGGCTTCTTCACTTTCTCTCCACTGACATACCTGCAATAATCATGAAATACTTTAACATACCTATTGACACTGACAGTCCTGCTGCTACCAGACTACACACACTAACCTCCCTTTTTGGCCTCACACAGTGGCCCAGCACCTGTTGGACCCTTACACCGATAATAACAGCTCTAGTGAGCTCAAATCTGTACTACCAACTTTTAGGCACTGCACGCCGCATATCTTCATTTTTGTCACACAGTAGTGTATATAACTAGCTGGTCAGCATTTCATCATTACAGTTACAGGATGTCATTGCTGGGAACAAAGGGGACAAATTTACAGTGCACCCAGGTTGCATTTTAGTTGTGTTGCAAAGTACACATTCATAGAAAAATAAGCCTTCAAATATTATTTTAAAAGAAAATAACAAACAGAGACGGGGAGGCCGATTTATTAATAGCGCCAGGTAGCAACAGATGAGCGGCAGTAGCGTTATTTTCACAGCGCCCGCAAGTATTCGCTGTGCTTGGCCGTTGTTCGGTTGTTGACAGCGACTCAGTCGGTGTGCGGTAATGTTGAATACGGGGTTAGGAGTCGCTGTTTGACAGGTTCCGCGCTGTATGGGAGCGCATGACAGCGAATGGCCATAGCGAACGGCTCCCAGCATATTCATTAACAAATCACGCTCAAAAAATGCTCACGCTGTGAAATGCTTGTTTAAACCCCAGAGCGCTGGCGGCGATGGGTTAAAAGTAGTTTTTTTAACCCCCAAACAACCTTATTTTTTGGAAAAAAAAAAATAAACAAGTTTTTATAAACATTTTGTAATATGAATACTTTAATATCAGACCTGTAATATCAATTCTGCACAATTTATTTTTTTTTTTTTTACCTTAAAAAAAATATCTAACATTGCAGAAGTGGTCACAGAATTTTTGACATTTAAAAAAAAAAAAAAACATTAATATCAATTAATTATGAATATTTAAAGATTGCTCCATTGAAATGCATTGGAGAGCGCCAGGTAGCGAGAGGTCATACCTGGCGCTGTGATGGGATTAGCAGCGGCGCTGTTCGTTGAAGTCTGCTACATGAGGAATCCAGCGCTAGCTGACACTCTCGCCGGCGCTAGCCTCATTTAGCGTGATGAATGCGTGATTGTGTTCGCAGCCTGGCGTTCTGGAGCCGGTAGCCGCCGATAGCTGGCGATAGCTGGCGCTAGTGAGACACTACCTGGCGCTATCCCTTGATAAATAAGGCCCAAAGTCCTGCATATACATTATTGACAAGTCACCAATGCAAGTTCTGTACAAATAATTTTGTTTCATATTGATTCTAAACAAGAAACACTTATGTACATTTCTGCCCATTGTGGCCCATGGGATCTAAACCTACAGTGTCACTATAAACTGGCGCAGCTTTGACAAGAGCACCGGTCACCACTAACTATATGGTGTCAGTGATAAGTTACACGCAGGGGATAAGTTAAAACATGCATGGGAAAAAAATCCTCAAAAAAAATGTTTAAAAAAACAAAATGGTCACAGTCAACAAATCACTGTGTGTTATTTTCCATCAGTCAAGTATTTAAACAAAAAAGGGTCTCATTTTGAATATATGCTTGAGCCCTTTAGTGTGAAATGTAGTGTGTACATTTTATTTTTTTCTATTAAAAAGTTGGAATATCTAATCAGGCTGGTATTAATTATTTAGAACCATTCCAAGAAATGTCTAGATCTGCCACTGTAAATGCCACCCAGGAAACAAGAGGCCATTGTTTCTTTGCTAGCTGAGTCACTAGCCACAAAGGTTACCTTTTGGCACACATTCACTGGTGAATATGCAAAGAAAAATGGTGGTATCAGAGGGCAGGAAAGAAATAAATGTATCAACTAATAACATGGTAAACCATGTCATTACATTATTTTGATTTACAAGGAAAGACTTGTATAAGCAGCCGTAAAGTGTATATTAATTAATAAAACAGGCACCCCTTGTCATCTCTTGGTTTGTATATTAAATTAAATGGATAAAATAATTATAGCTGAAAAAAATTAAGCACTTACAAGCTTGTCAGCACCAGAAGAGCCATATATTATGGAAAGAAATACGGAAAGGAAATCACAGGTTTAACCACCCTTCCCTTCAGTTCTGTGAGTTCTCTCGTATGTTCTACTTTCCTGGGTTGGAGCCCAGACAAATTTCTACACCTGCCAACACCAGCTAATACCACTTTGATCTGCTAAGACTTCACTACCTGCTCTAAATAAGAGCTTACATAGAAAGCAGGCTGAATTAAACTTTGTTTTTACTGCCGAGTTCCTTGATAAATCCAGCCACTGTGGGTTTGGGTGCAGTAAAAGTGAAGTGAACCAGAACTAAATTCTCCAAATATTTAGTTTTTCCCATAGAAAACCCAAGGGGTGACTTTGGTAACCACAAACTGGTTTAATACAGTGAACCTATGGCTACTCCTAAGTAAAGGGCAATTGTGAGTTGTTAAAATAAAAATGACACAATTCAAAGCAGGACAAAACCCGGGATTTTGACTTTTACAGGTTTTGTTTCTTGTCCTTCAGGGCATCCTGAACTGGGATGCCCCTCTGTGTGACACCCCCTAGTTCACCCAGCTCGCAACTCACCTCTTCCCAGTTCTATGGCCCACGTGTGGGCTCCCGTCTGATCAGAGCCGTTTGCTGTGCATATTAAATGTTCGGCAAATGCCTCTTGTTTATGGCAATTTGAGTGAGAACGGGCACATCCCCTGCTGCATTAGCACTGCCATCCCCAGCCTGTCTGAATGCTTGGGCTCGGGAGCACACGCACAACCTAAAGATGTAGGGGATGCGGCCACTGGTGTTTACATCAATGAAGCCCCAAAGGAAGGGAGTATTGCAGCACCCCTGGGGGATTCACACAGTGGGGCATTCCGATATAAGATACCCCAGGGGAAGGCCAGCAGCTGGCCCTGCCTCCAACACACACGCATTTACATTCGCTCCCAAAATCTCATATACTCCCCCGACTTTTGGGGGTGTCTTGGGGGGCAAAGAAATGGTACCTTACTTTCCAATAAGGAAGGTAGCCTGCTCCCTGTCATTGGGGTAAGGGAGTGGTGTTAACACCATTGAGAAGAATCTAATTGAAAAAATTATATATTATATATAAGTATATATTATAAAAAATATTTAACAGTTTTAGGGATAACTACAATTTCAAATCCATGGGCTTAATTGGGCAGCTTTTTCTATTTGCCCTGCTAAAATGTATTGCCCAAGTTAGTTGTAAATGAATTGATTGAATGGCTGCCACCTTTCTCATTCAAATTAGAATCTTTTAGATTCCAGTACAGTGTCTTGAAGGTTTTGTTATGCTTTAAGGAGGGATGATCCACAGCCCCGTCCACTCTTCTGTTCTTCTGCCCTTCTCCACTGGGCTCCAGACACACTCTCTGATGGCTTTAGAGCCACCAAACCGGCCTCACTAATCTAATAAGATTACCACATTTTCACACTATAAGACGCACCTGACCATAAAACACATCTAAGGTTTAGAGGAGGAAAATAAGATAAAAATATCCTGAACCAAATGGTGTGCTAAACTATCCCCCCCCCCCCCCACAACCCAATAGCAGGCAGCATGCAAAATCCCAGGGGCTGTGGGAAAATGATGAGCAGGGAAGGAGCACCGGTAAGGCAAGAGGACTTTTCCTTTACAAATGCCCCCCAAGACACACACCTTCACATTCTCTCCCTAAATCTCACATACTCCCCTGACTTTTGGAGGGGTGTCTTAGGTGGTGAAAAAATGGTTACTTACTTTACAAAAAACAAGGTAGCCTGCTCCCTGTCATTGGGGTAAGGGAGTGGTGTTAACACCATTAAAAATAAGCCAACAGAAAGAAGTTTATATAATATAGAAGTTTAGATTATAAGAATATTTAACAGTTTTAGGGATAACTACTATTTCAAGCCCATAGGGGGGGTATTTAGCTTAATAGGGCAGCTTTGTCAATTTGCCCTGCTAAAGTATATCGCCTAGGTTAGTTATAAATGAATTGATTGAATGGCTGCCACCTTTCTCATTGGTATATTTTAGATTTAAACACATGCAAAACTACCGTTTAATGGCATCAAATCTGATCATTGTCTCCTGACATGAATTCTTTAAAGAAGTCAAACAACTTTTTGTGCACCATTCTTGAAGTTGTGCCATTGAGCCCATTAGGAAATTCAAATTAAGTGCAAATCAATGGCCATTTGGCTCTGGACCAAAGAAAGGCATTTGACATCCTCTCTCAGGCTTTTGCTGAGCAACTGCGTCCACTCATCCTACTTCCCATACTCTAGTCCATAGTCAGGGTGGTAACCAGGGGTCTGCCCCTCAACTCGTGAAGGGCTGCAGAAACTCCTTTTAAGAAGAATGATATCAGGAATACTGAGGACTCCCAGCTTCAGTGGTGATTACTGCAAGGGACAAAAACCACGTAGCTTGCATGATATTTGTCCTATATGCTTCTCCTTCATTTCCTGGATTGCAGGGTAGCAGCTGTAGCAGAGCTCTAAAGCTTGCTCTCCTTTCCATCTCATTCCTCTAGAACCATGGAGTATGGGAAGGCCACAGTGGTCCCACAGCAGAACATGCTCAAGACCCATACGGCTTTGCCATTACATATTCTCCTGCCCCCCAGCTCAGCCATATTGAAGCTAAGAAAGGGGATTAGCTTAGAATACATAAGGCATTTACATATTATCAGAGATTTTGAGATGCTTTGAAATTGATACTGTTTCCATGGCAAATAAGGTGGAGGATTAGTGTGTGCCTCGACAAACATTAAGCAAGCCCTTACCTAAAAAATGATGAGGATACACCAGCATGCAGTGGGTTCCTATTTAATGCGTATTTTGCTAAATTGCCATTGCTTTCTACCCTGTGTTCCTGCTTTCCAACATGTGTAACTGAATTCCATCCTGTGTTCTATATGAAGCGAAATCCTGCTCCCAATCATGTATGCCACCATTTTAGTCTCCACCTCAAGTCTTGCATCCAGTTGATGCCACTCTCCAGCCTTGATACCTTTTTTCCAACTGTGACACCTGTCTCCAGCCATGGTGTTTGCATCTGCTTAGCAGTAGCCAGCTTTTGTTTCTGGTTGGTTACATATCATTGGGCCTCTCATAAGCTTTATTTAGTGAGTCCCGGTGTTTCTGTAAAGATTTAAACTGGACCTTCAGCATCATTCATTAAAAAGCCCAAACCCTTAAAAACTATCCCCCAGCATCTAAAATTAATAGATTTTAAGTTTTTAGTCACTTATATTTTATTCTTTCCCCCACTGGGCTGCAAATCTGTTCAGGTCTCTAGGATACGGGCACTGCCATCTTGCCTCAGAAGCATCACATACTGGGGAGAGGCGAGGGAAGAAAAGCACAGGGGTGGATTATAGGTGTGATTTGCACAGACCGAGCAGAGCTTGAGTCAGGAGATGGACAGCAATCCCAGAATGCAGAGTGGCATAGTCAGAAGATACTTCCTGTCTGAAGGCAGCCTGAGACTCCACGGACTGCCATCTTGGATGTTAAAAGCCTCAAAAAACACACTAGGTGCAGGTAGGATGATTTCTAATGCGGGCAATCTGTATGTACAGGGTGGGGGAACATATAGAATATGCTCTTTTTTAGAGTGAAGGTCAGCTTTAAATGCAGTAGCTTGATGTTTGTTCGGGTTGGGGTGGAGCCAGACTGGCACGTAATCATCTTTGCCCAATTGACCTATTCTTCAGTGCAAACTACTGGTCCGATTGATGCTGTGGTTAATTTTTGGTACATCTCTTCTTTCTATTGGCATGAATGATTGGGAATTGGAGCTACTGAATAATAAGGATTAGCCATGACCACTGCAGCAAAGCAAGAGGCCTCAGCTGATAAGATGTCTGTTTGTATTCACGATGATATTTTGGAACAATTATTTTGACACAATTAGGAATAAATGAAAAATAGTTGTCAATATCTATTTTAACTTAGTGTGAGCAAGACATGCTGGGCAGGGTTATGATAAGTATACATTAGTAAAGGCTGGTTTTGTTTTGTTCTTTGCAAGGTACAAGCAGAGGTGCTCATTGCCTGGAGTCTCTAAGTGCTGTATTTTCCGCACCATAAGACCCAGGATTTGAAGGAGGAGAATTAGAAAGAAAATATTCTGAAACAAATGGTGTGCTAAAATACTAACTCCCAATCACCCTATTACAAACAGTGTTCAGAATCCCCCTAATCACCCCATTACAGACAGTGTGCAGAATTCCACACCGCTATAAGACATGCCCAAGATTTGGAGGAGGAAAATAAGGAAAAAAATATTCTGAACCAAATGGTGTGCTAAAATTCCTGCCTCCCTATCACCCTTTTACAAACAGTGTGCAGAATCCCCTCAATCACCCCATTGCAGATGCCACATTACAAGCAGTGTGCGGTATCCCACATTACAAGCCGTATGCAGCATCCCACATTACAGGCAGTGTGCAGCATCCCACATTACAGGCAGTGTGCAGCATCCCACATTACAGGCAGTGTGCGTCATCCCACATTACAAGCAGTGTGCATCATCCCACATTACAAGCAGTGTGCAGCATCCCACATTACAGGCTGGGTGCAGCATCCCACATTACAAGCAGTGTGCGGCATCCCACATTACAAGCAGTGTGCAGCATCCCACATTACAGGCTGTGTGCAGCATCCCACATTACAGGCTGTGTGCGGCATCCCACATTACAAGCAGTGTGCGGTATCCCACATTACAGGCTGTGTGCAGCATCCCACATTACAGGCTGTGTGCAGCATCCCACATTACAAGCAGTGTGCAGCATCCCACATTACAGGCAGTGTGCGGCATCCCACATTACAGGCTGGGTGCAGCATCCCACATTACAAGCAGTGTGCGGCATCCCACATTACAAGCAGTATGCAGCATCCCACATTACAAGCAGTGTGCATCATCCCACATTACAAGCAGTGTGCGGCATCCCACATTACAAGCAGTGTGCGGCATCCCACATTACAGGAAGTGTGCGTCATCCCACATTACAGGCTGGGTGCAGCATCCCACATTACAAGCAGTGTGCATCATCCCACATTACAAGCAGTGTGCGGCATCCCACATTACAGGCAGTGTGCGGCATCCCACATTACAGGCTGTGTGCAGCATCCCACATTACAGGCTGTGTGCAGCATTCCACATTACAAGCAGTGTGCAGCATCCCACATTACAAGCAGTGTGCGGCATCCCACATTACAGGCTGTGTGCAGCATCCCACATTACAAGCAGTGTGCAGCATCCCACATTACAAGCAGTATGCAGCATCCCACATTACAAGCAGTGTGCATCATCCCACATTACAAGCAGTGTGCGGCATCCCACATTACAAGCAGTGTGCGGCATCCCACATTACAAGCTGTGTGCGGCATCCCACATTACAAGCTGTGTGCGGCATCCCACATTACAGGCTGGGTGCAGCATCCCACATTACAGGCAGTGTGCGGCATCTCACATTACAGGCAGTGTACGGCATCCCACATTACAAGCAGTGTGCAGCATCCCATGTTATAAGCAGTATGCAGCATCCCACATTACAGGCTGTGTGCAGCATCCCACATTACAGGCTGCGTGCAGCATCCCACATTACAAGCAGTGTGCGGCATCCCACATTACAGGCTGGGTGCAGCATCCCACATTACAGGCAGTGTGCGGCATCCCACATTACAGGCAGTGTACGGCATCCCACATTACAAGCAGTGTGCAGCATCCCATGTTATAAGCAGTATGCAGCATCCCACATTACAGACTGTGTGCAGCATCCCACATTACAGGCTGTGTGCAGCATCCCACATTACAGGCAGTGTGCGTCATCCCACATTACAAGCAGTGTGCATCATCCCACATTACAAGCAGTGTGCGGCATCCCACATTACAGGAAGTGTGCGTCATCCCACATTACAGGCTGGGTGCAGCATCCCACATTACAAGCAGTGTGCATCATCCCACATTACAAGCAGTGTGCGGCATCCCACATTACAAGCAGTGTGCAGCATCCCACATTACAGGCTGTGTGCAACATCCCACATTACAGGCTGTGTGCCGCATCCCACATTACAGGCAGTGTGCAGCATCCCACATTACAGGCAGTGTGCGGCATCCCACATTACAGGCTGTGTGCAGCATCCCACATTACAGGCTGTGTGCAACATCCCACATTACAGGCTGTGTGCCGCATCCCACATTACAGGCAGTGTGCAGCATCCCACATTACAGGCAGTGTGCAGCATCCCACATTACAGGCTGTGTGCAGCATCCCACATTACAAGCAGTGTGCAGCATCCCACATTACAGGCTGTGTGCAGCATCCCACATTACAAGCAGTGTGCGGCATCCCACATTACAGGCAGTGTGCAGCATCCCACATTACAAGCAGTGTGCATCATCCCACATTACAAGCAGTGTGCGGCATCCCACATTACAAGCAGTGTGCGGCATCCCACATTACAGGCTGTGTGCAGCATTCCACATTACAGGCTGTGTGCAGCATCCCACATTACAAGCAGTGTGCGGCATCCCACATTACAAGCAGTATGCAGCATCCCACATTACAGGCAGTGTGCATCATCCCACATTACAAGCAGTGTGAGGCATCCCACATTACAAGCAGTGTGCGGCATCCCACATTACAGGCTGTGTGCAGCATTCCACATTACAGGCTGTGTGCAGCATCCCACATTACAAGCAGTGTGCGGCATCCCACATTACAGGCTGGGTGCAGCATCCCACATTACAGGCAGTATGCGGCATCCCACATTGCAGGCAGTGTACGGCATCCCACATTACAAGCAGTGTGCAGCATCCCATGTTATAAGCAGTATGCAGCATCCCACATTACAGGCTGTGTGCAGCATCCCACATTACAGGCTGTGTGCAGCATCCCACATTACAGGCTGTGTGGAGCATCCCACATTACAGGCTGTATGCAGCATTCCACATTTCAGGCTGTGTGCAGCATTCCACATTACAGGCAGCGTGCGGCATCCCACTTACAAGCAGTGTCCAGCATCCCACATTACATGCAGTGTGCGGCACCCCACATTACAAGCAGTGTGCAGCATCACACATTACAAGCAGTGTGCGGCATCCCACATTACAGGCAGTGTGCGGCATCCCACATTACAAGCAGTATTCGGCATCCCACATTACAGTCTGTGTGCAGCATTCCACATTACAAGCAGTGTGCAGCATCCCACATTACAGGCTGGGTGCAGCATCCCACATTACAAGCAGTATGCAGCATCCCACATTACAGGTTGTGTGCAGCATCCCACATTACAAGCAGTGTGCGGCATCCCACATTACAGGCAGTGAGCAGCATCCCACATTACAGGCTGTGTGCAGCATCCCACATTACAGGCTGTGTGCAGCATTCCACATTACAGGCTGCGTGCAGCATCCCACATTACAGGCAGTGTCCAGCATTCCACATTACAAGCGGTGAGCAATATCCCACATTACAGGCTGTGTGCAGCATTCCACAATACAGGCAGTGTGCAGCATCCCACATTACAGGCAGTGTGCAGCATTCCACATTACAAGCAGTGTGCAGCATCCCACATTACAGGCAGTGTGCAGCATTCCACATTACAAGCAGTGTGCAGCATTCCACATTACAGGCAGTGTGCAGCATCCCTCATTACAGGCAGTGTGCAGCTTCCCCCCAGCTCGCCACTGATGCCGCCACTGGGACAGACCAAACACACAAACAGACACACACAACTTACAGGAGTTCGCCGCCTGCCACCTCCACCGCCACACGTGTTCCTGCCTCCTGCCTCTGCCGCCACACATGTTCCCGCTGCCACACACTTCTGTATTGTTCTTTGCAAGATACAGGCAGAGGTGCTAATAATTTATAAATACTGCATTTTCCACAACATAAGACCCAGCGTTTGGAGGAGGAAAATAAGAAAAAAATATTCTGAACCAAAGGGTGTGCTAAAATACCCCCTTCCAATAACTCTATTACAGACAGTGTGCAGAATCCCCCCAATCATCACATTACAAGCAGTGTGCGGCATCCCACATTATAAGCAGTCTGCAGCATCCCACATTATAAGCAGTCTGCAGCATCTCACATTACAGGCAGTGTGCGGCATCCCACATTATAAGCAGTCTGCAGCATCCCACATTACAGGCTGTGTGCAGCATCCCACATTACAAGCAGTGTGCGGCATCCCACATTATAAGCAGTCTGCAGCATCCCACATTACAGGCTGTGTGCAGCATCCCACATTACAAGCAGTGTGCGGCATCCCACATTATAAGCAGTCTGCAGCATCCCACATTACAGGTAGTGTGCAGCATCCCATATTACAATCAGTGTGCTGCACCCCATGTTATAAGCAGTGTGCGGCATTCCACATTATAAGCAGTCTGCAGCATCCCACATTACAGGTAGTGTGGAGCATCCCATATTACAATCAGTGTGCGGCATCCCATGTTATAAGCAGTCTGCAGGATCCCACATTATAAGCAGTCTGCAGCATCCCACATTACAGGTAGTGTGCAGCATCCCACATTACAAGCAGTGTGCGGCATCCCACATTATAAGCAGTCTGCAGTATCCCACATTATAAGCAGTCTGCAGCATCCCACATTATAAGCAGTCTGCAGCATCCCACATTATAAGCAGTCTGCAGCATCCCACATTATAAGCAGTCTGCAGCATCCAACATTACAGGCTGTGTGCAGCATCCCACATTACAAGCAGTGTGCGGCATCCCACATTATAAGCAGTCTGCAGCATCCCACATTACAGGCTGTGTGCAGCATCCCACATTACAAGCAGTGTGCGGCATCCCACATTATAAGCAGTCTGCAGCATCCCACATTACAGGCTGTGTGCAGCATCCCACATTACAAGCAGTGTGCGGCATCCCACATTACAGGTAGTGTGCAGCATCCCATATTACAATCAGTGTGCGGCATCCCATGTTATAAGCAGTCTGCAGCATCCCACATTATAAGCAGTCTGCAGCATCCCACATTACAGGTAGTGTGCAGCATCCCACATTACAAGCAGTGTGCGGCATCCCATGTTATAAGCAGTGTGCAGCATCCCACATTACAATTATTGTGTAGCATCCCACATTACAAGCAGTGTGCGGCATCCCATGTTATAAGCAGTGTGCAGCAGCCCACATTACAGTTAGTGTGCAGCATCCCACATTACAAGCAGTGTGCGGCATCCCATGTTATAAGCAGTGTGCAGAATCCCACATTACAGGTAGTGTGCAGCATCCCACATTACAAGCAGTGTGCTGCATCCCATGTTATAAGCAGTCTGCAGCATCCCACATTACAGGTAGTGTGCAGCATCCCACATTACAGGTAGTGTGCAGCATCCCACATTACAGGTAGTGTGCAGCATCCCACATTACAAGCAGTGTGCGGCATCCCATGTTATAAGCAGTGTGCAGAATCCCACATTACAGGTAGTGTGCAGCATCCCACATTACAAGCAGTGTGCGGCATTCCATGTTATAAGCAGTGTGCAGCATCCCACATTACAATTATTGTGCAGCATCCCACATTACAAGCAGTGTGCGGCATCCCATGTTATAAGCAGTGTGCGGCATTCCACATTATAAGCAGTCTGCAGCATCCCACATTACAGGTAGTGTGGAGCATCCCATATTACAATCAGTGTGCGGCATCCCATGTTATAAGCAGTCTGCAGGATCCCACATTATAAGCAGTCTGCAGCATCCCACATTACAGGTAGTGTGCAGCATCCCACATTACAAGCAGTGTGCGGCATCCCACATTATAAGCAGTCTGCAGCATCCCACATTATAAGCAGTCTGCAGCATCCCACATTATAAGCAGTCTGCAGCATCCCACATTATAAGCAGTCTGCAGCATCCCACATTATAAGCAGTCTGCAGCATCCAACATTACAGGCTGTGTGCAGCATCCCACATTACAAGCAGTGTGCGGCATCCCACATTATAAGCAGTCTGCAGCATCCCACATTACAGGCTGTGTGCAGCATCCCACATTACAAGCAGTGTGCGGCATCCCACATTATAAGCAGTCTGCAGCATCCCACATTACAGGCTGTGTGCAGCATCCCACATTACAAGCAGTGTGCGGCATCCCACATTATAAGCAGTCTGCAGCATCCCACATTACAGGCTGTGTGCAGCATCCCACATTACAAGCAGTGTGCGGCATCCCACATTATAAGCAGTCTGCAGCATCCCACATTATAAGCAGTCTGCAGCATCCCACATTACAGGTAGTGTGCAGCATCCCACATTACAAGCAGTGTGCAGCATCCCACATTACAAGCAGTGTGCGGCATCCCATGTTATAAGCAGTGTGCAGCATCCCACATTACAATTATTGTGTAGCATCCCACATTACAAGCAGTGTGCGGCATCCCATGTTATAAGCAGTGTGCAGCATCCCACATTACAGTTAGTGTGCAGCATCCCACATTACAAGCAGTGTGCTGCATCCCATGTTATAAGCAGTCTGCAGCATCCCACATTACAGGTAGTGTGCAGCATCCCACATTACAAGCAGTGTGCGGCATCCCATGTTATAAGCAGTGTGCAGAATCCCACATTACAGGTAGTGTGCAGCATCCCACATTACAAGCAGTGTGCGGCATCCCATGTTATAAGCAGTGTGCAGAATCCCACATTACAGGTAGTGTGCAGCATCCCACATTACAAGCAGTGTGCGGCATCCCATGTTATAAGCAGTGTGCAGAATCCCACATTACAGGTAGTGTGCAGCATCCCACATTACAAGCAGTGTGCGGCATCCCATGTTATAAGCAGTCTGCAGCATCCCACATTACAGGTAGTGTGCAGCATCCCACATTACAAGCAGTGTGCGGCATCCCATGTTATAAGCAGTGTGCAGCATCCCACATTTCAGGTAGTTTGAGGCATCCCACATTACAGTGTGTGGCATCCTACATTACAAGCTGTGTGCGGCATGCCCCCCCACTCACCACCACTGCCGCCACTGGGAAAGATCACACTCACATAGAGTTCGCTGCCTGCCACTGCCGTCTCTGCCACCTCCTGTGTTCCTGCCACCTGCCTCTGAGGCCACACGTGGTCCCACCGCTACACATTTCCAGAGCTAGCACTGGTTCAAGGCCTCGGGTGGGGTGGTCAGTGTCCAATGTTTCAATGGAAGCCAGTCCTATACAGGCCGTGCCCACCAGCGGCTGGGAACCAGCGCTAGCTCCACACAAGTGTGAGGCGGCAGAGGAGGCTGGCGATGTCTGGTATGCGTGAGCGGTGGCTGCAGGAGCTGCATGCCAGCGATGGGAGCGCTGAGAATGTAAGTGTATTATTTTTTGAGGGGTTAACACTTGCCCATTTTGGGAAAAAAGGCACAACTTATATGGCAAAAATATAAACCCTGTTATAAAAGCTGCAAATAAAGTGAATGTTGGGCAATTTGGGGTTAATGGAGCTTCAAAATTTTAAGCTCAGTAAATAATCTAAAATTTCTGAACATGTATAACTGATATGTTCTCTTTACTGTGCCACTCAATTTACAAGGCCCACAAATGAGCAGAGGATTTTAAGATCACAAAATTTAAAAGAAAAATAATGTAAATGATTTCTTTGACTTTATTGAGCTTTGCACAAAAGCATAGGCATAGTATAGTATAGGCAAGTTTAAGAAAAGTACAAAAAGACAGAAAATAACAACTGTATATAACTGATATGCCCTAAACATCAGCTAAAGGAAATAGATGACTTTTCCTGTTTGTAAAGTTTTGTAAAACGTCTCAGTCAACTGTCAAACCACTTCATAAGCAATTGATGTGACCTGGCTTCCCTAAGGAATATTATTGCTTCACTTTCTGCTTCTTGACCTCCACCTTGACAGTCCCAGACTTCCTAAGGACAATGAGGACAGAGCATGCATTCTGCTAATTACTCAACAGGAATCTGATCTTTCTCTGGGGCCTCTGGAATGTGTTAACCAACACGAAGCCTTCTCTGTCACAACTAATAGATTCCCCTTCTCTTTCAATGCCAGCTCTATTACTATATTTAATATTGTCACGTGAGGCCCAACTGACCCTGGTGCTAATCTCCTGGCCTTGAGGCATAACTAAAATAAATGCAGAGGCTTGAATTCCATTTACTGGATGGGCAGATGAAACAAACAAGTGCACATTAGTCAGCAAGAGTGAAATAATATCTAAGTCTGATAAGTATCTCTAGCCTTATACTATATATTTGCTGTAGGTGATATAAATGATTCATAGCAGCCTTACATGGCAGACTAAGATTGCCTAAATATTAAACAGTTTTCTATGATGTTCCTTAGATATAATATGTTTAAAACATCTTTATCAGACATTATCAGACTTTGTTGTTATTATCATCTGTATTATTGTACCATCATAATTAGTAGAGATGTAAAAAGTAATGGTTACAATTAGAGTTAAGTTTTGAATTGACCTGAATATTAGTGATTTGATTTTTTTTCTGAACAGAATATGACTGATATCCAATGGAAAATCTAGTGGGCTTTGCCACAATACCCCGAGCAGCCAATTGGACGATCAGTGTCAGCTATCCAGGAGGCAAAAGAAGAAATAGGGGGTCCAGAAACAGTGTTAAAGTTATACTAAAGACAAGCTCGATTGTAGGCCCATTGTCTTGGGCTACATGTTGCACTGTCCGAAACTTCAAACCATTTTCAAAAAGTCTCTGTAGTTCCTAAGTTATTTGTAAAAGTATTAGAGCAGTGGAGGTGCAGAGAAAAAAATGGGGAGAAACAGTGGGTGTGGCAACAGCGATGTGATGTAAGCACACTGTGTGCTTTACATATATCATAGTGGAAAAAAAAATAAGTGCATTGTTTTGCCTCTAGTTATTACTGCCATCACATAGTGTGACCAAAGAGGAGGGCTGGGGGTTTTATAGCAGCCAATCAGGTTTTCTGTGAAGGGATGAGCGGGTTGTGTCCATTCTTGGTCCACTGAAGGTTGATTGAAGGACCGGGTCAGTGGGGTAGGGATTGAAAGCTGAATGAGGAAGTGATTTCCTCACTATGGAGACCAACAGGAGAGCAGGGAAAGTGCTGGGGACACTCAATGAAATACTTGCCAATCACTTTAAGTATCAGGGAAAGAACATTCCTAGCCACAGCCAATTATGAGGTGCAACTAGTGGCCTCCTACCCAGGCAGCAGTTTCCAGTCCAAGATGCCACATGGTATAAGGAGATATTTCCCTTAGTGCCATGTTTAAGTATCGCTAGGTGTGTGGGTGCTGCCACATTACTAGATCCAGAGTTATTAACTAGAGATGAGCGAACTTCTCAAAAATTCGATTCGGGCGATTCGCCGAATTTCTCAGAGAAATTCGGGTTCGTCCGAATCGAACTTTTGCAAATCGCTCATCTCTGGTGAGAGCGGGGAGGCCGGCTGCGCTGTCAGCGGGCGGCGGAAGCCGGCTTCCTCTGATGACGCGTTCTCTGATGACAGCTTACAGCGCAGCCGGCCTCCCCGCTCCCACCATGCCTGTAAGTGTTTGCTGTATAGTGGGAGCGGGGAGGCTGGCTGCGCTGTCAGCAGGCGGCGGAAGCCGGCTTCTGCCGCCCGCTGACAGCTGCTGTGATGCTGCATAATATTCGGCATAATGGGAGGGATATGAAAGAGCACAATATTGTGCTAATGTGTTAATATATATATATATATATATATATATATATATAATTATAATATATATATATATATATATTTTACACTATAAGTGCATTTTTTAATATAACATAAGGCAAACAATCGACAAAAATATGTCAGTGATATTTTCTTATGTGCATTTATAAACTATTACTAGTCTTCTAATGCATTGGTTAGAATCAGTTTATATATACCAGTCAAATGATCAAGGTGCAGGCATTGTCTTACTCCGAATCACAACTACTGTACAACCACACAGCTCACAGGCGATTCAAGTGCTAATTAAGTGTGGCTGTGATTGAAACGCTAATTAGGTGTGATGATTATGCATATGCTAATTAGGATGCATGCATGAGCAGGGGGGGAAGAAGGAGAAGAGACAGGCTGATGGCTGAGCTGACAAATGGGGTGGAGCTATAGACCACCAGGCAAGAAGTATTATTGGGGGTGCGGGGGGATGCCACTACTTATTGCCTTGTTTCTAGTTCTAGGAGCAGCTGCGTTCTGACAGGAAGGGAGAGCGTGCAGCCATGATTAAGTGAGCTGTAAAATTATTGTTTATGTACCTTGCCTACATAAAGAAGCAGAAAATCAATGAAGAACAATGCAAATCTGTCATATTATTTGGGCTCCTGTAGCACTGACACCCGAAATGGACTTTCTGTTTAGCCATTGCCCGCTGACAGCGCAGCCGGCCTCCCCGCTCCCACCAAGCCAGCATTTTTTTTTTCATTTCCCGGCTTGGTGGGAGCGGGGAGGCCAGCTGCGCTGTCAGCGGGCAGCGGAAGCCGGCTTCTGCCGCCCGCTGACAGCGCTGCCGGTCTCCCCGCTCCCACCATGCCGACATTTTTTTTTTTATTTCAGGGAAAATTCGGTCAGCACGAACCACTAAAAATTCGAGTTTGTGCTGAATCGAATTTTCCCTGAAATTCGGAGCGAATTCAGGTTCGTTAGAACCGATTCGCTCATCCCTATTAGTAACATAAAATATATTATTTTTTATAAATATTTTAGAGATTGCCAGTTTGGTATACCTAGATTTAAAAAGTAATTGATGAACAACAGACCACATAATATAGCAGATTTCATTGCCATTCTGCAATATATGATTTATTTATAAAGCAAAATAAAAAGCCAGAATGTACCAACATAAAGTAAATTATAAGAATGAAGCTCGATTGTGATCTGGCTGTCAGCAAGACTCAAGGTCACTACTTGTTTTACGTGGCTAAATACCTAACAGCCCACTTTATCTTATGACACAATGATACTCCACCAAGTAAGCTGCCTTAGAAGTGATGTGTTTTAGTGCAGGATTTCAGCTAACTAGCTGAGCCAAAGAATTCAACACCCTCCCTACGGCTGACATTGGAAGGTCAAAGGGTACAGTTAGCTAACAGGACAGATTTGGTGGCTGTGCGAGAGCACTGGAAGCCATCTCGTGAGCTATTTGTTCTTGTTGACCCTGGGTTGCCATAAAAATCAGTCTAAATGTGGCAATTTGAGTTGAAATACTTTGATACAAGCATTTTATTTTGTTGTCACTAAAATAGGGACATCAGCCCAAAGGGCACTCAACTCCTGATGAAGCATTTCCTTAGGGATCTCGTACAGTGTTGACCCAGTTCTACCGATCTCTGCTCAACATGCCATAGGATAAAAATTCACTAGGGTGGATGTTTGTCGAGATAAATTTCACTGTCTGTCTTTTCAGATCTATGTCAGGCAGCAGCTATCACCTTCACACTAACAATATCCTTTAGTAAACGATAAAGTCAAGTCAAAAAGGAAACCTAGACATATTATCAGCAAGTCTATGCTATCCGCTTTCACTGTTTACTTGCCAGAAATGCATCCCTTCACTACACAAAGATTCAGGGAACATCAAACATAGAAGCCAGGTGAAAGAAAGCAAGAGATTCTTGGGTGACAAAAAGCTTTATTTTGTCTAGAAAAGCATTTGTACCTGGCAACAGAGTAATGGTGTGTTATGTGTGTACTTTAGGATTAACACAATGAGAATGCTTCTGCAGAGTCTGTAAAGAACCAGAGAATATCACTGTATAGAAATACACCAAATAAAATGAAGCTAAAGAATGTGAAGCCAGGGTCTATAGATTTTTTAGTTTATTTACAAAATCAGACCAAAAGTTTCTTTAATGTTGACCCCTCCTCAATTTACCAGTTGAGTACATTGAAAAAACCTCACCTGAACAGTGTTTGTGTCCACATTCCATGCCAGAAATGACTGCATTGTATTATTATTATTATTATTATTATTATTATTATTATTATTATTAATAATGTTAATTTATATAGCGCCATCATTTCCGTAGCGCTTTACTAGGTGTGATTACAAACAAGGTAAAACATATAGTACAAGGAACAATACAAAACTAGATGCCACAAGGTTCAAACCATGTGAGCACAGGAGACAATAGGAAAGAGAGCCCAGCCCTTGCCAGCTTACAGTCTACACTTATGTTGGCAGTGCAGGGAGCATAAATGACATATGCGGCCCCGCTGCCACAGTGATTGGGTGACAAACAAGTCACTCATGTTTCCCTGCTCTGGCTGGAAGCCAAAGTGGAGCATACTGGGTAAAATGAGAATGGTGACAATGGCCTTGAGTAGAAAAAAATTCACATGATAGTAAAAAAAATCCAGACAATTGTTGCTGAATCACCTGCTAGAAATACAATTTAAGGCAACGGTACTTTTTTACTACTTAGAAAAGTAGAGAACGTTTTACTACTTTTTTACACTGTTGTAAAAATTACCATTGACTTTCATTGTTTGTTTAACTGGTGATTCAGTAACAGTGACATTTTCATGTGTTTTTCTCATAATGTGTTTTTTTACTATCATGAGATTTTTTTCAACTTTTATTGAATCAAAGCCAAGGTGTTTTTTTTTTTTTTTATTTATTTACACATTGGGTTTACCAGGTGGGCAGGGCAGGGATGGGAAGAGAGATTGTTACCTGCTGACCATGGCTGCATGACTAATGACTTTAGGGCCAGTTTGAGCCCGATTGGAGCAGTGCCATTTAAATGCTGCTTATAGGATAAACAACAACATTAAAGGGCCCTGTAGGCAAAGTCAGTTGTTAGACCATTGTGTTGGGTTATGTTTGCCACTGTCCTAAACTGTTTTCCATTTTTATATTGAAGAAGAAATGGCCAAGATATTGAGGTTTAGTTTCCCATTATTCTTTTTCTACTGAAGTAAGTAAGTGTGGCCCTTGGCTCTGTGATGCTGCATAATATTCGGCATAATGGGAGGGATATGAAAGAGCACGATATTGTGCTAATGTGTTAATATATATATATATATATATATATATTTTTTTTTTACACTATAAGTGCATTTTTTAATATAACATAAGGCAAACAATCGACAAAAATATGTCAGTGATATTTTATTATGTGCATTTATAAACTATTACTAGTCTTCTAATGCATTGGTTAGAATCAGTTTATATACACCAGTCAAATGCAAGGTGCAGGCATTGTCTTACTCCAAATCACAACTACTGTACAACCACGCAGCTCACAGGCGATTCAAGTGCTAATTTAGTGGGGCTGTGATTGAAACGCTAATTAGGTGTGATGATTATGCATATGCTAATTAGGATGCATGCATGAGCAGGGGGGAAAGAAGGAGGAGAGACAGGCTGATGGCTGAGCTGACAAATGGGGTGGAGCTATAGACCACCAGGCAAGAAGTATTATTGGGGGTGCGGGGGGATGCCACTACTTATTGCCTTGTTTCTAGTTCTAGGAGCAGCTGCGTTCTGACAGGAAGGGAGAGCGTGCAGCCATGATTAAGTGAGCTGTAAAATTATTGTTTATGCACCTTGCCTACGTAAAGAAGCAGAAAATCAATGAAGAACAATGCAAATCTGTCATATTATTTGGGCTCCTGTGACACTGACACCTGAAATGGACTTTCTGTTTAGCCATTGCAGTAAGGAAGTTAAATTAGATCAAAGGATTTCCCGCTGTATCTGAAGCCAAATAGGCCATGGAGTTGCTTTAATTGAGTGATGTACCATGTTGAACGTTTTTCATATTAGGCCTAAATTTTTGACATACAAATTGGACAACTGTTCATTGTGAGTTAGGGAAGTCCTTACATGCAGAGATTTTAGGTTCATGTTTTGTTAGTAGTAACCGGTACTCTACTATGAAACCTGGCAGGATAACAATTTTGCTTGCCAGTTGTGGTTCCTGTTAACCCAGAGGCCATTACCCCTGATGAACACTTCTACTAGTGAATTAGAGGTCAGTGAAGTTTGCAAAACTTCTCTGCAGGTGAACAAGTATTTGCAGCCATAGATGAGTAGGTCAGACCTTGCATGGATTAATCATTACAAGGCTGTCTATCGAGTGAAAGCTTTATGTCAGAGATCTAAAAGGTATTTAGATCTACAATATGCTTATATTTAACTGCCTTACAGTTTATGAAATGATTGCTCACTGATGGATCAGATCAGGCATGGATCATTTATCACTTTATTGCATTTTATTTAATTTATTGTTTTACACTTCCTAGATATTTGTTCCCATTTAGGGGACATTAGGCCATAACATAAAAAAAGTATACATTCCTCTTCCATAGGGGTAACAGGTACAGCTGAATGTTCTTAGTGCAGCAGCCCTAAAATTAAGCCGTTAACATTTGTATGTAACTGTAGGCCATGTCCCCCGAGTCAGCTCCACTGGTAGGCCCACAACGCCTCAATCCGACCGTTGCAGCTTGCTCAGGGATGGGTGCTGCAAGTTTTCTGGTCTTGAAGAACAGGTTCTACAACCTGTTTGTGCCACCTTAGTGTCTTGTAAAGAGGAAGAGGGCCAGGACAGCATGGCATGCTCCATTCTCTATGATCCAACAGTTAGCCTCCCAAAGAAAGGGTGCATTACATAGGACCTGTTCTCTGAGATGGTTGCGTTTGCATCACTGGTTCTAGGCAAAACTGCTAAGGGGGTCAAAAAAGGTTTATTTTAATGTTTTACCCGGATTGTCCCTAAAAATTGTAAGGCTTTTGATGTTCCTATTAGCTGCCTAGTAAACAGGATATAAGAAAGTATGTGGGTATTGTCTTATTTTCCAACTCATCCCGTGGAAATGTTTCTGATCCTATCCAAACCATTGTGCAGTACTTTCTGTCACTCAAACAATAAGTGAAACAGACATTTTGAGCTGACAGCCGTCATCAGTCATAACTGTGCATTGTATCACTTCCTGTTCTCCAGTGAGCTAACATACAACGGGGACATCTCAGCCTTACTAATGTCCTTTCAAACAAGGTTATCTAAATAATAAAATGGAGACATTGTCTCTGGATGAGCACTACAACACCTCTGTTGCCCCAAACGGAAAACCTGTTGGAGTTTAGATGTTTGAACTGTAACCTCTTTGGACAAAACAATAAAGCATAATGAAACAATAAAGAAAAGAAAAAGCTCATTGGAAATGGAAAATAAAAGGCCGCTCTGCCTCATTTCCACACTCTGACATACATCATTGACATATTTCACTGACAGAGCACTGACCTCAATTCTTATACAGATCTGTCCAAATAGATACTGGAAGTAGAGTGTCCCAAAGGTTAAAGAAGCTGAGCATCTGTTTCCACTGTGCTTACTATACATCACCCTGTCTACACTGCTCCTAACAATATACACAGCACAGGATATAAATCAGTGTTTTGGGAAATGGGGCAGAGGGAGCAATCTGAACCACACAGATTCGAATATAAACAAACTTTTATTATCCTTTACAATGCCACAAAATGTTGGCGATAATAATATGGCTAGGGTAAACACGGGCCAGTATGGGAGTATGGGTCTCTCTGTATACTGTTCTAGAATCACTAAATAAAAGTCTTTATCTTGTACTCTTAAAAAATTGTCTTTTTTTAAAGCTTAACATGGGTATCTCATTAAAGTTGAAGTCCAATCTACATATGATGCCCCTCCTTGACCCCCTCCCCCTCGGCACTAAGGCAGAAGAGGGAAATAAAGTAAAAGTCTAGCACCTTACCTTTCCCACACAGCTTGCCCTGCTTTGAACATGCACCCCTTGTTCAAGTGGATGGGTGATTTGTGGCTGCTTCTCAGGGCAGTCCAAGATGGTAACTCCCAGGGCCAGAAAACTCTACGATTGTGTGATTGATCTTGTCCAGAATCACCCCAGGGCACAATATTTACATCATCCCTGAGACACTGGCTCTTAAGAGCTTTATCCAAGCTTCTACTTCTCCGGCTGGAGATGGTATCTTCTTTGTAAGAGAGAAAGACATCTCACTACGCACCCTCATTGACTATGACAATCTTAACAACATTACCGTTTCTAACTGGTACTCACTTCCCCTAATTTAAGAACTTTTTGTTCAGATTCAAGGGGCCAGATACTACATCAAGCTTGACTTTAGAGTGGCATACAATCTCATTCGCATCAAGGCTGGTGATGAATGGCCGCTATGAATACTTAGTTATGCCTCTGGTATTTGTCAGTTACATATTTCATAAATTCCCTCAGTTCGCCTTGTATTACCATAACAATATCTCATGGAATCTTGATCAACATCACTTCCAGGTGTTAGGCACTTACCTCGTCGCCGTCCCTGGTCCCGCAGCGCGTCGTCGGGTGGCCCGCGGCTGTCTCCTACCCGGCGGTCCTCGGGTGTGCCGGCTCCTCGGCGCTGTCGTGGGGGCCGGGGGTCGGCGGCGCTGGGTGGTGCGGGTGGCCGCGCTCGGACCGCTCTGCGCGGCCGATCGTCAACGTCCTGCTTATGCCTCCCGGCGGCGCTTCCCCCAGCGCGCCTGCCGGGGGCAAGTTTGAAGTGACCTATCCCTGGCGTTATCCTGGGAGCGGACCCAGGGACTGGTCGGCCTGTCTGGCCTGGGCCGTCCAGTTCCTGGGACCGCTCCCGTTTTTTACTGTTGCACCAATCACTTTCCTTCCCTCCATTTGCCCCCTTCCTTAGTGGCCAGTATTCCCTATAAATTATGACTGCTTCATTATCCCAGTGCCCGTTATAGCCTCTGGGTTGTGGGAGCGTTATAGATTGTCTTTTCTCTAATATTATTCGGCTTTGTATTTTGACCACCCTTGCTTGCTGCCTGCCCTGACCTTTTGCCTGCCTGACCATGATTTCGCCTGACCCCTCTGATACCTCGCCCCGTGACCTTCTGGAATTGACCTCGGCTTTGTTTGACTTCTCTTTGCTACCTCCGTTGGATACCTCGCTCTGTGATCTCCCGGTTTTGACCTCGGCTTGTTAATTGGACTTCCGCCTTCCGGCATCCTCACTTGGGACTCCCTGCCGTTCATCAGTCTCCACCTTAAGCTGGTAATCTTTGCGCCCTATAAGTCCTGGGGGTAACCGAGTCAGGAGAGGCATAATCCGCGTCTCCTGCGAGCGGGGACTTGTCTATAGGCAGAAGAGGCGGTGGAGATTGGGGATTTTCAGCTTAAGACAGAAAGGTGTCCGGTACAGTCCTCACACCAGGTCTGTTTTTGCAGAAAATCTTTATATGCTAGATTGGATAAATGTACCTGTGATGTCCAAAAATTCTATTTTCCTGGGTACATTCTGTTTAATATGACCCTTACCATGGATCCAATCAAGGTACATGCACACCAAGAGTGGGCTTGACCCTCCTCATTGAAATCGTTCAGCGGTTCTTGGAATTTGCAGTGTTATATGTTATTTGTTATTTTATTAAACATATCCTTGGTTCATTAATGGCTCTCCCCAAGAAGGGGGGTAGATCTCAAGGTCTGGGCTTCTGAACTATTGTTGGCTATGAGTCCTTGAAAAAAACTTTTTCCTCAGCTCCAGTGCCCATAGACCCTGATCCTGCTTCACTATTTAATGTTGAAGTTAATGCCTTAGAAGTGGGAGCAGTATTGTCCCTATGCTCTCCCACAACAAAGTGTCATCCCTGTGTATTCTTATCTAAGAACTTTCTGCCAGCTGAGAATTAAAACATTGGTAATCATGAACTTTTGGCCATGAAACTTGCCTTTAAAGCATGATGGCATTGGAAGCAGTTTAACCTATCAAAAAGATGTGCTATGTCAGGTGGGCTCTCTTTCGCACTCAATTTAACTTAACCTCCACTTATTCCAGGCTCCAAAAATACCAGGTCTGATACCCTATCTGACAGATTCCTTGCCGAACAAGTCCACAGATGCAACGCATTTGAGCTCCAACATTATTAGCAAGAAACCACAGGAGACCAGAGGAAAATCCTTTGTTCCACTACAGCTCCACTTCAAGTTCCTTCAAGAGAAAATGTTGTTTTGTTAGCTCTTTGTCTGCAGATCACCCAGGTATTGAAAAACCCTGCAGATATTAGAACATTACTTCTGGTGGCCCAGGTGGAAACAACTGCCTTTATCAAGCCCTGCAAAGTCTGTGCCCATTCTAAAACAACCTATCGACGACAAACTGGTCTGTTATAACCATTGCCAGTTCTTGCAGTCCCTTGGACTCACCACAGACTTTATCATGAGCTTGCCCCCTCTCATGGATGTACAGTGATCTGGGTCAAACTTCGCTGATTCAGTAAAATAGCTCAGTTCATTCTACTAAACCCCCCCCCCCCCCGCAAAAGAGCAGTCCCATTGTGCTCTCTTTTAGATCTTCCTATTATCCTGAGACCAATGGTCAGACTAAGCACTCTAAGCAGAATTTGGAGCAGATAATTCTCTCATTCATGATTCAAGATCAGAGCAACTAGGCTATCCTACTGCCATGGGCAGAAATATCATTCAACAAACAAACACATGCTTCAGCAGGAGTGTCTCCCTTTGTATGTGTTTACAGGCACCAACCAACGGGTAGCTTACTTTGAACCTGCCGAAGGGGAAGTGGCAGAAGCTGACTCTCCATTTACAGGAAATCTGGAAGGATTTGATGTCCAGAAAAGAACACCAGCCAGAGGATCCCTGCTCCAAATTTTACTCCTGGTGACTGAGGCTGGTTCTCCTTCAAGAACCTAGAACTGAAGGTCCACTTTCAGAGATCTGCTACCATATTTATGGGACCATTTAAAATCTCTCAGAATATTAACCCAGTAACCTACCACCTGAGCTTGCTTCCATTTATGAGATGTCCTAGTTCTTGCTGAAGTTGGTCCACCCTAGCTTGCCCAGTCTACCACCCAACCAGTTTGGATGAAAGGCCACATGGAGTTTGAGGTGGAATTTATTGTAGACTCTCACAGAGTTAGGAACTCAATATTTAGTACATTCCTGGGTGCCCATGTGAGACTAATTTACTGTGCATTACTGGTAATTGGTTACAATACCTAATTATTCCATCCATTCCTGTCAGGGATAAATGGAATCCAGGGCTGCAGTTCCTATTAGTCACCCGCTGGTGGCACTGTTAATGCCCAGCAGGTGGTTCTCACAGCCTCCCTCTCCGGGGTAAACATAATAATAATAATAATCATTGTGTGCTTACGCACATATGAAATGTTACCTCTGAATGTTCCCATCCGAGCACTTGTGAACACACTTCCATGAACACACAAGTGAAAAAACACTATATTAGTGACCACTCAGTGGACACACACCATGTCAGTGACTACACACAGGTGATTAACACACTAAGGGAAGTTAAGTGCACAGAGCAGTGGGCTGCCCTATACTCAGCACCCAGGGAACTTCGGTCATGTCCCACGGTTGGGAATCGAACCTGCGGCCTTCTGGTAACAAGGCTGGCAAGAGCGGCGGTATGCAATATACAAGGTATTAAAATGAGTTTTCTATTAATCGGTATCTGTATGTGTGTAGTACTTGTACTACTTGTGTAATTCAGTGTAGTATTCTATTGGTAATTCAGTGTAGTTCTTCAAATAATTGCTATCAATAAATTAACATGTTAATTTAATTGTATTTTTCAAATATGGCTACAGACCTCGGATGTTACTTGGAGCCCTTAGAGCTGGGGTGCACAAACTTTTTTTGGTCTAGGGGCTGGTTTGTCTTATTGTTCCATTTCAAGGGACCACAATGACATGTAAGCTGCGAAACCCAAACCGTTTACTGCAGACAAGTTTTAGCCCTTAAGCAGAAAAAAACCTATCACGTCCGGCACTGGAATCTCAAAGATTTCAGGGCCACCTGCTAGCCACCCCCCAGGGCATCCCAATTGGCATACCCCACTTTGTGGCTCTGATTGGACAAGAGCCAGCGCATGTGCCATTGGACCCCTAGAAGGTGAGTTTTACTGGGTGAAATGGGGGGCGTCACACAAATCATGATGCCCCCGGAGCACGGACAGAACCTGGGATAGTCAAAATCACAGTTTTTGTCCACTTTAAAGTATGTTTTTATGTATATACAAAGGTGAGCAGAGGTGAGACGGGAATAGATGGGGTGAACAGAAGTGAGAAGAGACGAGCTGGGTAGAGTTGATATAGAAACAGGTGAGGTGAGCAGAGGTGAGGCAGGGTGGTTAGAGGTAGGCAGAGGTATGGGGGAAAGTATACAAAGGTAAGACAGGAAAAGAAATTGATGGGCAGAAGTGAGGTTGAAGGAGGCAAAAGGAGTACAGGTGAGGTAAGCAGATGGTGGAACAAGTGATGTAGAAAGAGGTGAGTAAAGTTACTCACAGGTGAATGGAACCCAGATAAAGTGGGAAGAAGTGACGTGAGGTGTGAAGAGTCTACATGGCAAAACAACAACACAAAAAATCAGTCCAGTAGCAAACGTGTGTTACCCACCTTTCCAGGAAAGTTTATCTGTGCCTTACTTCCTGTTTTCTGAATTAGTGATGCACTGCCCTGTAGTGGCTGGCCTCTTGCACTGTGGTCAAGGCAAGCTCAACTCTCTAACTCTGGGAGTCACAGTGGATGGCAGTTTGGGCACCACGTGGCCCCCAGGCACAATACCAGGGCTCTAGGTAGCATGGCATATGAGGTTTGTGGGAAATGGTCAAAAAAATCAAAATGCTTATTTTATAAAAAAGCATAATTATGAAAGGGCTAGTTTAGACCTTTTGAAGTATAAAGCTCTATATCAGGGGTACTCAAGCATTTCCTTTAAAGGTCCATATACAGGCATCTGGTGAGAGGTGAAGATCCGGGTGGGGGGCTATTGCGGGGGGGGGGTTGGTTAAAAATCAGCGCACTACAGGGGGTGCTATAGATTCTACAGGCGAAAAAGGCTGGGATGGATGGGGCAGAGCTGAGGGGACAGGAGTGGATAGGGCAGAGATGGCAGGATAGGAATGGATGGGACAGAGATGGCGGGACAGGGATGTATGGGGCTGAGCTGGGGCAGAGGGACAGGATGGGGTGAAGAGACCGAGAAACAACGTTTGTGTGTACCTTGCAATGCCACTTCTCACCCTTGCGGTACTTCATATTGCAATGCTATGTGTCAGGCAGGAGTTATGACACTGGCAGGGAGACTAAGCACTACATCGACGTTTAAGTAAAGGGGGCAGCACTGAGCACTACAACACAAAAGCAACCGAGTGCAGGGCTGTCAGTTCCGGGTCCGGAAATCTGTTGCCGAAGGTCAGCATTCGGACTCTGGTCCGCCAGTTGAGTACTGCTTTGTATATTTCCGTAACTGCTAACAAACTGCAAACTTTTAATAAGGTTCTCCCCTTTAGATCACAGCTATAGAGCAGGGGTGAGTATAAGGTGTGCTCCAGAATCCCTAATGCCAAGGGAGTTAAGGGTTTTTTACAAAAGAACAATATAGTCATGAGATATTCTTTATAGGGCCCCTCGCTCTATTTCCAGGAATATCCCAAATGTAACTTTAGCAGGAGTTTTTTTATTTAATAGGGCTGTTACAGGGTTAAACGGAATATAGAGCTTATCTTAGTAGTTAGTTACCTAACACATAAAGTGACTTTACTAACCTGATTCGTAGAAAAAATGCAACATCCAATCAGGGAGTTCATTGTGGAGTTAACTGAGCTTGTTTTTACAGCATCCGAGATTGAAATAACATATCCATATCTGATGGCATACAATCACGGATTTATTGGGAAATTTACACAGTAGGTGTGTAGAGACTAAAAGTCATTCACACAGTGAGACTTGGAGCACAAACAAAAAGCCAAAGAGTTGATTTAGTTTCATCATCCTGTAAATCCGGGGTATTATCTCTGAAGTCTGCAATTCATCGTCCCCAAAGTGTAACTTTACAGAAACGCTGATGAAGAGAATAGGAATTTGATGGCTCTATGGCCTTGAAAGCTGCAAAGAAAAGCAACACGTACATTTATTAGAACAGAAATAAGAATCTCTGTGGTCTCGATGACGGCACAACTAACCTTAATAAGCACTTAAACCCCAAAAAGCAATTTGCATTTTTATTCTTGCTCTCCAACATAATGCTTCATTTTACAGTTTCCATTAACGATTATTGCTGTCTTTACACAATGCATTAGGCACTTTCTCTCCATTGTTTGTGTGCAGTTTCCATCAGAAATGCTTTGTTCTGGTAACATTTTACATTGGCGAAGTCTTTGTGCTGCTTTGATACTATTATCTCAGAATGTGTCTCTTCCAACAGGTCTCTTCAAGACCTAAAAACTTCACTGTGTGTAATGCATGTCACTCATCACCTTCTCATGCTGCCTGAATTAACAATGCCCAAGGTCTTATCTGACACGGAAAACAAACCTTACCTGGGTGGGCAGGTCAAAAGCTTCTTATGGTCTTAATGGACAGAAACCTACAGTTACGCCTTGCTGCAACAGAAAAAAAAAACAGCAGCATCATCAGTGGCTGCTTTATTAACTCATTTATATATATATATTTAATAGTATGATATAATATTTTAAATATATATATATATATATATATATATATATATATATATAAATCAGTATAATATTATAGATATAAAGTATACATAGAGACGTATATACATATACAGCATGTAAAAGAAGTATTGGATACATCACCCACTGACATTAAATTCTCACCAGATGTCGGTGGAACAAAACCCAATCTAGTCAGCCCCGGATTCTAAAAGATTTCTTCCCCTGCCCCGCAGTGTGACCCGGGTCGCTGCAAAACTCATCTTTTCTAGTGGCTCCCTCGCTGATGTAAGCAATTGATAGGCTGGAGGCAGGAGCGCGCCTGCTTCTGGGGATGCTCCTGCTCTCACTCCCGATTCCCATATATACATACAACATCTGGTGAGATTTTTATGTCAGTAGCACATTTAGAAATATATTTACATAGAAATGTATTTCACCGTGTATATATATATATATATATATATATATATATATATATATATATATAAAATTAAAGTGAACCAAAACCCTCTAAACCACATCCTAAGCCCCCTACCTGCCCCCCTCCACCCGGGGAGGGGGTGTTTAATCCACTTTCATAGTATAATAAATATAAAAAAAAAAATATATATATATATATATATACGATTCCCACGCAGAAAAAAGTACAGTAAACATAAAGGTTACCTACCCCTGCCACATTATCTGACACTAAATGAATACTAAGGCTTCAGTGATGTTAATTTAAAGAGAAAGTCTACTTTCAGTTTTTGAAAGTGTATATTTTTGTACACTCAAAGTGTTGAGCTGATCTAGCAATATTTCTTATTTTTTTCTTATGTTGGCAAATCTGTTGCTATTGGCGACAGTAAACCAAGATCTGCAAGAAGAGAGACGTGAGCCCTGTAGATCTCAGTGTACAGACTTGATGTACAGTTGCCAATAGCAACAGATTAGAGGTAGTAAAAACTGCTTTAAAAAACACACTTTTGCTTACATAAGCAAAAATTAAAAAACAATACTTGATCAGCTCAACACCCAGAGAGGACATCCTCTTTGGTGCAAAAAACATACACTTGAAATAATTCCATCGAATGTATGTTTACCAAAATCTGCTTCAGCTTAGTCCTGGAGTCTTAAAGGCCCCAGAGCTGGCCGATTTGGGATGCCCCACTGTGTGAGATCCCCCGGTTTGGTATGCATATTTGAACACGAAGAATTTGGGTTTCTAAGCAAAATAAAAAAAGCCAATATACTGCTGAGCAGTGTCAGATTGGAGCCAAAAATCAGCCTGGGATTTGCCCGGCCTGGCCAGTCCATGAGTCCATTAAATCTCTCCTGAGCCCGAGTGCTCAACCTTTTGAAGGGCACGGACCATATGAGCAATTTAAAATCTGATCAAGGGTCATAATGAATAGGTTCAAAATGTTTTGATTAGGGTCAAAGTTCTCATTTCAAGTAGCATAACAAAGATTTTCTGCAACAATCAGGGTCCCCACTGTCTCCACAAACACCATAAGTCCTTCCACCTTATTGTGATTAATACACATCGTGATTGCCTAACCTCTCCAAATATATGGGTCCCATATTTATAGCCCACCCCCCCATCAGTCCTAAATTGAAACTTTATTCCCAAGACTTAACCCATCTAAACATACAGATACATATAGAAAAAAATATCTTGTTATTGTGCCAGAGATACAATCAGGGTGGTGTAGCTAGCTCTGAGGGCCATATATGGCCCCAGGCCACATGTTGAGCATATGTGGGCTATAGCATTGCAGGGAGAGGTTATGAATTTGGGTGGACAGGACCAGATTAAGTGTGGTGGAGGCCCCTGGGCACCAAATTTAGTGGAGGCCCCAGATACAGTATTTTTTCACTTTTAAATAATAGTCCAGCCAAGTAACTGATTGGTGGTTGTCTGGCACCCGCCTACTTACTGGAACGTCAGATTGAGTCTCTTGTGCCACCCTTGTGCGGGTGCGTGCTGCTCGGGAACTCCTGCTTTGCCATTCTGGGTGGGGGGTATTGTAGACGCCCAGCTGGTCCAGTAGAAAGCAGTTCCCTGCATTGAGCTGCCAGTGGCAGGGCTCGGTGGCTTATGTGCAGTGAGTGGCCGCTGATTGACAGCTCTGCACCCACCCATCCCTGTAGCCTTGCTGACGGCGGCTTTGCTGCTCTAGAATCTCTGTCCTGCCCTGTGGTGGCTTTGGCTGCAGATTTACAAAAACAAAAAAAGGTTTGCTCAGGCGCACCCCACTGCTGCTGATAGCTTTGTTGCTGACCCTGCGGCCCATCAGACCAGAGACTGAAAAGCCTCTTGGACTAGGTTGGTGGAGTCCCCCTTTGCAGGACAAGTGGTGGAGGCCCCAGTGCACACGCCTCTTGTGCCCCCCTCATAATCCGGCCCTGTGGGTGGATATGGCCAACTTTATGGTACTGAAGCTTTAGTAATTATGGGGCAGATGTTGTAGCTCTGAGACTATAAAATTGAGGACAAAATATGCGCTAGGGCTTCCTGGGAAGATGGGGCCAGGTATGAGGTAATGGTAGGCAGAATTTAGTTAGGAGTGTAATAAGAAGCAGCCCAACTGGCTCCAAAGCAGTGCAGCCTACCTGAGGCTGGCGAGAATGATCTATAGAACTCACTAACTATTTACTACATGTAAAGTGCATTGCTTGCAATAAAACACAACGTTATAAAAAACACAAAGGTGTCAATCAGTGAACCCTCTCATGCCATTTGCTGAGGAATATCTAATAGGTGATGCAGTGCACCACAAAACCAGGAATTGGAATACAATGGATTTCAGGTGAACAAACCCAAAATGCTGCCCTTTGCTCCTTTGCACAGGGGCATAGCTGGGGGGGGGATGCCCTGGGTGCAGCAGGTCAGGGGGGCCTGAGCACAGGTAGGGGGCTCCATTTTAAATCTTTGCCCTGGGTGCCAGAAAGCCTTTACATAAACTGTACTGGCACCCCAGCCCGGCATCACCACAGTGCTAAACACTTTCCCAGCTAAAGTAAGTACTTTGGTTTGAAGCTGGAAAAGCACTATGGACCTTTAATGAATATAAACAGCCTTGAGATTTTCCGAAAATGCAACCAGAAGGGCAGCCAATTGTCATTACGGAGTTTCCAAAAGGAAAGATATTGGAAGAAATTATGATTTTTTGGCAGGCTAATCTACAATATATTAATGTGCAGTGTTCTATGTAATTGAATGTCCTTCACCATAAGCTACATTCTCCTGGATAGAACAGCATTGTGGAAACATCTGAATCACATTCACATTAACCTTTCACTTGCTGAAAGACATTAGCAAGAAGTGAAATAAGTTTCTGCCAGGCAGCGCAATGTACAAAGAAATGATGGATGTTTACGCCTTGGTAATACCTGTTTACAAAACTGAAAGTAAATAAGTGTGGAGCGTGTTGAGAGACCATATATATATATTATTTTTTTCGTTATAAGTACTATTGCCAGATACATTTGCGATCTATCATCCAGTCCCCTGTACAGCCATAACATTTTCATTCTCATCAGAATCAGATTTATTTCATCGGGTACAAGCATCACATAACTGTACATACTGGGAATTTGTTGTGGCTACAGGGATATAACAGGGAGGGGAATTAACACTTAAAGCAGACCTCCAGTCAAAAAAAGAACATTCAGTAAATTCCTTCCCCTCTTATAATCAGTAGCATAAGCAGTTTGTCATTCCATGCAAATGTTGTGGAATGGCATAAAGATGTATCTTGAATTACATGAGGGCGGCCATCTTGCCACACACCTGATAGTCCTTCTTACACATGATAATTAGGGGGGTGCTGTGCCAGCAACAATTCACACCAAACTGAGAGACATATATGCCTCAGAAACAAGGAGAAGCTTGCCTGTCATTTGTCACACACAGACACTCAATAAACAGCTAATGTAGCAAAGGAAATCTGTGTGAGGGAAACTGTTACAATGCATCTCAATGGTGGCAGCTGAAAAACCATTCAGGCCCTTATTTATGAAGGAATAGCGACAGGTAGCGACTGGTGAGCGGCCGGTAATGATGGGCACCGCCACGAGAACGCCGGCCCCCCACCACAATCAAACATTTATCAAGCCAATCCTGCTTAGAGACTCAGATAGCGCCATATAGCGACTCATTCATCGTTATTCCAGCCTCAGCCCACAGCGCCAGCGTCCGACCTTGAACAGCGACAGGTATGACCTCTCGCTACCTGGCGCACTCCAATGCATTTCAATGGAACAATCTTTAAATATTAATAATTAATTGTTATTAATGTTTTTTTTTTAAATGTGAAAAATTCTGTGACCACTTCTGCCATTTTAGATAATTTTTTTAAGGGAAAAAAAATTAAAAAAAAAATATGTACAGAATTGATATTACAGGTCTGATATTAATGTATTCATATTACTAAATTATTTAAAATACTTTTTTTTTTTGGTTTCCAAAAATATGGTGGTTTGGGGGTTAAAAAACTACTTTTAACACATCGCCTCCAGCGTTCTGGGGTTTAAACATGCATTTCACAGCGCTTGAATTTTTTGAGCGTGATTTTTTGATGAATATGGTGGAAGCCGGTCGCTCTGACCAGTCGCTATCATGCGCTCCCATACATTGCGGAACCTGTCAAATAGCGACTCGTAACCTTGTATTCAACATTACACCACACCGACTGAGTCGCTGTCAACAACCGAACAACGGCCAAGCACAGCGACTACTAGCGGGCGCTGTGAAAATACAGCTACAGTCGCTCAACTGTCGCTACATATCGCTATTAATAAATCAGCTTCCCAGTCAGAGGGATACATTGTATGTAGAAGATTTCAGCTGTTAGCAAAGCAGTGAGGAGTCATTACAACGATTTCTGGCTAGAAATAAGAGATGATTGCACAGAGCTTTGAGGCAGTTTTGATTTGGTTTTTTAGAAGCAGGCCTCTCATGTGTGTGACAAAATGGCCACTGCCATGCAAATTTAGGAGTTCAGAATCTGCATGCTATTCCAAACATCTGCATGGTGTCAATAAGCTTATGTCACTGATTGCCTTGCCAGAGGGGGCTTTAGGGGAGAAATTTACTAAGCTTTTTTGACTGGAGGTTCACTTTAAAAATGCCAGCAGATGCAGATAAGGAGATAGAGTAAATTGCAGGAGCAGGGTTAGGAGGTACTTTTGGTTCCCAAAAAGTAAAAGGAGTACCAGTGGGAGTATAGAGATAGAAAGAATGAGAGGAGCATATAGAGATAGAAAGAAGTTAAGTGTAGCATGAGATATGGTTAAAATGTAGAGCAGCAGTACAGGAGGGGGAAGTACCTAATGGAGATACAGAGAAAGAGGTTGAAAAATGAGGAACTCTTTGTGCCATGTGATTCATTCACCTCCTTTGTTCTGCTGTCAGCTCTGATACTGACAATACACTCCCAATAGCTCCTGGAGCACTTTTGTTTGTCCACTACCAATGATATCAGCAGTAGAAAAAATAATGCATTGCACACTCTGCTACCTCGTGACTAGAAGCAGGAGTGCACACTGAGGCCAGCTGGGAAGTGCACTGGAGCTGACAGCAGAAAAAGAGCAGGACTGATATACAGGTTAACAATACATATCATTTTTGAGATTGTTAGGCCTCAAGCAATCCAACAGATTTAATGGTGAAGTTTCAGAGCTACATTAGGAAATCGCCCCATTTATTCTGTAGCTAAAGGTAAGCCCTCTCCCCCAGCTCCCCAGGGCCCCAAATATCAGAATAACCACTTAATATATTCTCCAATACTACAGTATAGGTCATCAAAATTGGGTCTGGGTGCCCCACCCAAGTCTTAGTACCCAGAGGTCCCGTAACTCATCTGAGGCACAGCACCAAGATACAGGCCTGAAGGGCTAAATTACTATAACAATAACATTACTAGCATGTGGGGGTTGTTACCTATGTATGTATGGGTGTGTTGAATGGGCATACTAGTGGAGTTTGTGGAGACAATGGGTATCCTGAGTGTTGTAAAATAATCTTCATTATGTTATTCTGAACCTATTCTTTGTGTTCCAAATCATTTAAGTGGCTCACACTCATAAACAGGTTGAGAACCCCTGCATTAAACCGGACCTTCACCATGATTTAATGAAAAGCCCAAACCCTTATAAAATGATTCCCCAGCATCTATAATTAATATATTTTACGTTTTTAGTCACTTACTTATTATTCTTTCCCCCACTGGGCTGCAACTCTGTTCAGGACTCTAGGATACGGGTACCGCCATCTTGACTCAGAAGCATCACACTTACTGAGGAGAGGAGAGCAGGATAAAGTACAGGGGGTGGGGTTATAGCTGTACTTTGCTCAGACAGAGCAGAGCTGGGGTCAGGAAAAGGTCAGCAATCCCAGAATGCAGAGCAGCACAGTTAGAAGGCACTTCCTGTTTGCAGGCTGCTTGATGTCCCATGAGCCGCCATCTTGGATGTTTAAAGGCTCCTAACATGCAGTAGATGCAGGTAGGATGATTTTTAATGTGAGCAATCTGTATGTACAGGGTGTGGGAAACATATAAGATAGGCTCTTATTCAGGGTGAAGGTCCGGTTTAAGTTTTTTAATTATTTTTATTTGCTGCCATTTCTGAGTCATGGCTGAGCTGGGCAGGGAGTGTTTATGAGTCATGTATACTCTCTGCTATAGTCAGATACATAAGTGGGATCTCTGTGGATTTCCATGCTCACCCATGCTGAGGGACAGAATAACCGTTAGATCACTTTTTGCATGGTCCCTGGGAAATGGAATTGAAAAACGTTTTACCCTGCAATGCAGGAAATGGAGGATAGGCACGTGACAGGCTTCAAACGGGGCATGAGGGGCAGAGGGGCTTGTACCCAGGATGCAGCAGGACAGGGGGTTGAACACAGGTGGGGATCACCATTTTGAAGCCTAGTTACTCCTCTGCAACAGGTGCGCTGCTTGCTGTCTTATTATTGCCAACAGTAGAGATGAGCGAACTTCTTGAAAGTTCGATTCGGGCGATTCGCCGAATTTCCCCAAGAAATTCGGGTTCGCCCGAATCGAACTTTCACAAATCGCTCATCTGAAAAAAAAAATGCCGGCATGGTGGGAGCGGGCAGGCCGGCTACGCTGTCAGCGGGCCGCCGCCGGCCCGCTGGCAGCGCAGCCGGCCTGCCCGCTCCCACCATGCCGGCATTTGTTTAAAAAGCAAACACCTGCATGGTCGGAGCGTGGAGGCCGGCGCCGCTTTCAGGCGCCCTCTTATGACGCGCCCTCTGATGACGCGTCCTCTGATGACAGCTGAGAGCGGCGCCGGCCTCCGCGCTCCGGCGCCGCTCTCAGCTGTCATCAGAGGACGCGTCATCTGCTCCCACCATGCCGGCATTTTTTTTTTAAATTTATTTAAGGGAAAATTCGATCGGCACGAACCAAAATAAATTCGGGTTCGTGCCGAATCGAATTTTCCCTGAAATTCGGAGCGAATTCCGGTTCGTCCGAACCGGTTCGCTCATCCCTAGCCAACAGGTTAACAGTCCCTTTTAAGTTGCTTGTTTCCAAACATGCAAGTGTATACAGAAAAATAGCCAAATGAATATAACAAAGGTGCTTTTCATTCATGGCCTCAGTCAGAAAGGATGGTGTGATATAATCTGTCCTTACAGAGGATGGTAGGGATTGAGGATATGTTAAAGATAAGACCAACCCTTCAATATACTTGTAACAAACTAGACATCATTGTGTGACTCAGCATGTGGAGAGTCTCACTCACTCCCCGCCAGACATATAATATCAATTTAGGAAAAGCAAAAGCCACGCAGGTCTGCATGCCCCGGCCTCTTAAATTCACACTACTCCTCTGCCAAGACTGCTAGTTGTTGAAACGACCTATAACCAGAGACTGTTCAAGTTACATATTGTTGATATAACAAATCTGCCATGTCTAAATAGTTTCACTTGTTAATATTTGTTCATATAACCTTTTCTCCCAGCTAAATGCTTGTTTATGGCTTTCAGAACCAGGGGTTCAGGCCTCTGCCCCACACAAATGTCTCGGAGAGAAAGTGACAATCTTTGTGTTGAGTGAGCTGCTGCAGTGAGGTTGAAAGACATAGAGACACAATGTCCTGCTCCAGCCCAAACAGCTGCATAGACACTTCTTACATGAACACATTTGTGTTTAGAAATATCGAGGGTCGTTTATCAAGGAACACAGTGTGACATGACTGGAGTTTGTGCTGTTTTATATCGACAGTGCACCTGATGTGAAGCATTCATCAGTACTGTTTTCTTATTCTGCTGTATTTTTAGCTGTATCAGAAATTTCACCATCAGCATTTTTAGAGTTTAATGGAAGCTGAATATGTATACTAGGCCCGGTACATTGACTTTTAAACCATTCATGACAGCTCTGCTCTGCCTTCAATTTCATATTCTTTTTTTTTATTTTTGAATCCCCCCATGGAACTCCTACATAAACTAAGACATCATCAGATAAGGGTACTGTAATGCCCCAACTGATCGCCTGCCTACATTTAGGCCCTTATTTAACAAGGGATAGCGCCAGGTAGCGAATGGTGAGTGAACGGTAATGACGGTCACCGCCACGAGTACGCCGGCTCCCCTCCGCAATCACACATTTATCAAGCCGATCCTGCTTAGCGACTGACAGAGCGCCAGATAGCGAATCATTCATCATTATTCCAGCCTCACCCCACAGCGCCAGCGAGCGACCTTGAACAGCGACAGGTATGACCTCTCGCTACCTGCCGCTCTCCAATGCATTTCAATGGAGCAATCTTTAAATATTCTTAATTAATTGCTATTAATGTTTTTTTTTTTTTTTTTTTTTTTTTTTTTTAAATGTCAAAAACTCTGTGACCACTTCTGCCATGTTAGATATTTTTTTTAAGGTAAAAAAAAAAAAAAAATATTGTGCAGAATTGATATTACAGGTCTGATATTAATGTATTCATATTACAAAATGTTTTGAAAAACATGTTTTTTTTTTTCAAAAAATATGGTTGTTTGGGGGTTAAAAAACTACTTTTAACCCATCGCCGCCAGCATTTCACTGCACGAGATTTTTTTGAGCGTGATTTGTTAATGAATATGCTGGGAGCCGTTCGCTATGGCCATTCGCTGTCATGCGCTCCCATACAGTGCGGAACCTGTCAAATAGCGACTCCTCACCCAATATTCAACATTACGGCAAACTGACTGAGTCGCTATCAACTACAGAACAACGGCCAAGCACAGCGACTACTAGCGGGCGCTCTGAAAATGCCGCTACTGTCGCTCATCTGTTGCTACCTGGCGCTATTAATGAATCGGCCTCCCCGATAACCATCTCCAATCTAACTGTGCATGTTCACCTATAGTCAACTAGCCTACCCCATACCTGCCCCTAGAACATGCGGAGTGTGACATCTGAGGCCGCAAAGGCTGACAGATAAACAGAGCAAAAAGACAAACTCCTTAGGCATGGAATAGTCAGGGATAGTCAGTAACAGTTCAGTCCTCCAAGCATCTATGCAAACAGGTGAACAAAGAGTGTAATCTAGGGCAAGCCGTAGGTCAGAGGAGGTGTAGGCCAGACATAGCAACTAACAGTGATAGACAACACTTGTGTGACTGATGGCCAACCAGATGGTAGCAGGGCACCGGGCATGGCAATTACCCAAATCATTTGGAAACATTACTGGGCCTCACATGCCCAAGAGGACCAGGAAAGTAGGACTCATGAATCACAGGAGCACATAGCAGTGTCCTGTTAAAGTGGACCAACACCCAGGGGGGATCGGCCCGGGAATCCCGCGCCGGCTCCCGCGCCGGCCGTTTTGTGAATGGCCGGCGCAGGCGCGCTCCCTGTTAGCGGCTTTGGACGCGCATACCAGAGCGGCTCTGAGCACTGTCATTGGCCGGACGAGGTCACGTGGGAGCGGGGAGAGGTGAGTTTTTGCGGCGATCGGGGGGGTTTCACACAGCGGGGCACCCCCGATCGGGGTGCCCCACCTAAGTGGACCAACACCCAGGATAGTCAAAATCCTGGGTGTTGGTCCACTTTAAGGACTGTGCACCCCCACCATGTTCAGAGAGAACATATTCAGGACTGGTGCTGTGTTCCCCATGCTCATACATGCTCCCACACATGCACTCCACAGCAACCGGTCTAGCTTTGTGCTTGCTGAGAGCACAGCATAGCTGTCAGGATGATTGTTTGAGCAGTACAGGAGGTGGAGGTGAGTACTGCAACAGCCTGACGGGTACAACTGTATCTGGCCTGCAACACTCCTATTTGTTCTTGTGAGGCTTTCCCTGTTATTATAAATGAGCACATTAGAAGTGTCACATCACCTGCATCACCCCTGCAATTGTAGTCAATACAGTATGTTGTATGCTTTGGATGTGCAGGTGTCTGATATACACTAACTGCCCATTTCTTGCAGAATTAATACAAACAGTTTTGGGAGCCAAAAATGATTTAGAGTGACTTTCTGGGAATATAATGAAGCAGTCTATCTCAGTGATTCCAATCACACATCTGGGCGGCCATTGAAAAGTACACTCCACATCCCTGGACAAATACTCTACAGCTAACTGACTACTCTTCCCTTTCAGCAGGTGTTTCTCCCTTTCTACCCCTGCAGATCCCAACAGGTACACTACCAAGGTGTCCTAAGGTCCCCCTTTTTCCTTCTTGGATTCTCACATAGTAGATGGAACGATGAAGTCCACACATAGAGATGCATAAATATAAAAGTTATGTGAGCTGTGGTGTCTCATTCCTTGTATGGAGTCAAACTGCAGAGAGATACAGTCCAAACAATCTAATGTGTCTGACAGCTGAAACCTCCTCCCTGAGGAGCAATAGGGACACCCATCCATCTATTCATCCTTCCTTTCTCGAGCTCTGGCAGACTGTTTAAGTAGTCAAACCCCTACATTATCAGGTCTCACATTATACTTTTCACTAATAAAACCTTTTTGGCTAAGGTGTGCAGATTATTTTTCAAGAAAGGTGTTAAAAAAAAAGGGCATGTGTCCAACCAGGGGCATGCGTGAGAGGTGAAGGCACTGCAGGGAATAGTGAATAGTGAAAAAGGCACATGTGGATTTAGGGAAAATGTATTTTGTTTAGGCTTAGGGCTGTATTTATCACAAGACAACCCTAGGTCTATATTGTAAAGGGACTATATTGTATGTTTCTTTTCTTTAGTATAGGCATTGGTGGTGCAGTGTGTAACACTTAAGCAGCCACAGCTTGCATATTAACCCCCACCCCCACGGTTGGTGGAAAGTTATGGATTTTTGTGGGTGGTAACTGATGGTGTGTGTGGGGGGTGTAAAAAATGTCTCGTGTGTGGGGCTGGCAAATTATCTGGTGTGCCCTTCTCTACATTGCCCCCCCCCCCCCCCCCAAACACCTAATGCCATAGCAGTTAACAAGAACTAAAACCCGGAATCTTCAGTACCCCATTTATTTAGTAACTACCCTCCCCCTCTCCTTTCTATATGCATGATTGCTATAGAAGTATGCAGCATATTCAGTGGGCCTTGAATTGACACCCTGTTCCCACCAATATTTAGCATCCTTTGCCATCCATCATTCGGGCCCAATCCTTTATTGTGAAAGTGTACAGGGACTCCACTGTATGGTACCCGGAAAGGATGGAGGAACACATAGTAGGTCCCTTCTCTACCACATAGAAGGTCTTAAAGGGCCACCTGCATTTGGGAAACACTGAGAGTTTAGCGGATATGATAAGAATATAATAATATTTTGATGTGGAAAGTTATTAGAGAAAGTTTATGCACAGATTCACTTAGTTTTTAAAATATTTTTTGTATACAATTATCTTGTTATCAGTAACATCTAATTAGGTGTTTAAGACACACAAAACCACCATATAAAAGTCAATTCAGCACCAGACAAGAAAACTCTACTGCTTTTAAGGAGAGAAAACTGACACCATATGACAAAACCCTAGTACATTTTAGGATAGAAAACTGCCATTCACTTTCATTGTCTACATTGGGAGCAATTCAGGAACCGGATGTACATTTTAACCTGGTGTTGAATCAGCCCCAAGGTAGACAATGAATGTCAACGGCAGTTTTCTATCCTAAAATGTAGTAGGGTTATCTCACCTGGTGCTGAATCGACCCTTAAAGTGGACCAAAACCCATCGCAATCGGCCCGGAAATCTTATAGATCGATTCCCTCCCCCCGGGGCAACTAAAATTGGGATAAATTGGGATTGTGTAAAACCCCCCAGGTCGCCTCATACACTTTCCTTGTTTCCCAGTCCAATGGCCTATGCGTGAGCCATGGCTTCAGCGATCTGGGGGGTTTCACATAGCGGGGCATCCCTGATCGGGGTGCTCCGGGGGAGAGGACCAAAACCCAGAATAGTCAAAATCCTGGGTTTTTGACTAGCATCCCCTGAATTCCTCCCCCCATGAAGAGAACCTTTTGCCAATTTTCACTGCTCGTTATTCACTCTAATCCTAGATAATGGCGCCTGTTTTAGCTGTAAAGCTCCGCCTCCTCCATTCACTGCCACTGTTCTGTGTGGCAATGATGTCATTGCTACACCTATGCAATGACTGATCGCTTGCCATGTTACCAAAAGGGACAGCAAAAACACAGCATTCCAGGAAGACCCTAAGAAGAGAGTATTGGCAGGGGCTTTGGTATTTCACAAATTCAGTGAGTTTTGGTCCGCTTTAAGAGCAGTCGGAAACCTTTAGAGTAACTTTGGTTTGGGTAACATTTACATGGCAGCAGATCAGTCTGCAACCTTCTGAATGCCACATGATAGGACCTCAAGTTCCACCAGTGGTACTGGTATATTACCTTCTATTAGGACCAGACTTTGGCCCTTATTCATCAAGCGATAGCGCCAGGTAGTGTCCGACGAGCGCCAGGTAGCGGCAGCTAACGGTGACTACCGACTCAAGTACGCCCGGTGGCGGTCACAATGACGCATTTATCAAGCAAAATGCGGCTAGCGCCGGCGAGAGCGACGGCTAGCGCGGCATTCATCATGAAGCCGCCTGGACCGAACAGCGCCGCTGCAAATTCCCACACAGCGCCAGGTATGAGCTGTCGCTCCCTGGCGATGTCCAATGCATTTCAATGGAGCAATCTATAATAATTCATGATTACTTGGTAATATTTTTTTTTTTAATTTTTTTAATGTCAAAAAATCGGAGACCACTTCTGCAATGTTAGGATTTATTTTTAAGTAAAAAAAAAAAAAAAAAAAAAATTGTGCAGAATTGATCTAACAGGTCTGAGATTAATGTATTCATATTACAAAATGATTCTAAAAACATGTATAATGTTACATTCAAAAAATATGGTTGTTTAGGGGTTAAAAACTAGTTAATACACATCGCCGCCAGCGCTCTGGGGTTTAAACAAGGAATGGACAGCGACAGCACATTCGGAGCGTGATTTGTTGATGAATATGAAGCTAGCCGTTCGCTCTGGCCATTCGTTGTCAGGCGCTCACATACAACGCTGGACCTGTGAAACAGCGACCCCCCAGCCCGTATTCAACATTACCGCACACCGACTGAGTCGCTGTCATCAAGCTAATGCCGGCCAAGCACAGCGAATACTGGCTGGCGCTGAAAAGATCACGCTACAGTCGCTCATCTGTCGCTACCTGGCGCTATTGATGAATCGGCCTCCCCGTCTAAACTGAAGAAACCAACATTCCATCAACTATGGATGGGCAAGTGAAAAATGTTTATCCACACAAGAAGGGTTCTTGGACCCTGTTTGACTAAGATTTTACCTCTGCAGTCATTGGAGCTGCTGCACCCCCCCCCCAGCTCCCTCATTTGGGATGTTGATTCATCCACAACCCCCCCCCCCCTTTTGGTAGCATAAAAATCACATTTTTATCCCATGATCCATGTTCCTTCTTAATCCATCATTGACCACAGGTGGGCTTTAATGGGTGGGCATGTAATATTCCTTTTTCTTTTTATATTTTTCCTATTTTTCCTTTAATAAAGTCTTCAAGCATGTATGGACTACGTTTTTTGGAATTTTTGTGCTATGTGCAGTGTAAATTTACAGGCAGGAGATATTTCTTTTTACATTTTGATTTTTAAAAACACATTTAATGTGTGTTAGAGTCCAAAAATAGAGTTTGCCTTTCAATTTAAAATGTAAGATTGTTCATAAAAGTATTTAGCTGTATTCAATGGATACAAATTTACATTAGACATAAAACAGAAGCTTTTCCAGGTGTAGCCTCAAAAAAAAACTTCAGTACATTCTTTTATTCTTTTTGTCAGATTCAACCCTGGATTGAAGGGAAATGTCAGCTTTAAATTTTATCAGCTCTGTACAAAAAAAAAAGACAATGGAGCCTTTAGGGATATGCTTAAAATTGTGCAACCAAACTGTAGCCCGTGCAATTTATCTTCAGCTACTGTGGCTGTGTATGCAACAAAAGAACTTGACTGTTTAGCCCAGTCCCTCTGTGCAGCTGTAATCCAGAAAGGGTTGGGTTTGGTACTTTCAAGTGTCACATCCTTTGTGTCCAGCTACTAGTTTATGGGGCTGATGTCAAGCGCCATAGTCAATGAAGCCATTGTTAGAGGTATATAGGCCAATACAGTGGGAAAACTGCCCACTCTTGTCTTGAAGCCATCCATCTTGTGTTGTAGACTCTCACTGCTCCTTTTTTACTTCCAATTTTCCACTTTTGCTTACTCGTGGATATAAGGATCCCTTTAGGTTAATGTACTGGAAAATTGCTATGCATGTTTAGGAAGGTCTCCTTTCTAAGTGAAAGAAAAATGAATAAAGGGCATAGGAGAGCATTCGCTTTTTCCCACTGAACGGCTGGGTTCAGGCCACAGATTGTTGGTTCTGACCCTGATTAAGACATCTTCAATGACCTACTAGGAGGTTCATTGTGGTTTTGGCAAGATGTACTTCCGAGTTCAATTTTTATTTATTTATATAATCACAAAAGTAGTCGGGATGACACTACCAACACCATTCCAGTCCCCCACCTCATGCAAGCCATTAGGTTGCATAGCATTAACCTCTACGCATGGTAGAGGTTATTAGCTAAACCAATTATTAAGGCTGAATGCCATACATGCCTTCTATACAATTAAATTACAAGTACATCCATGGGAAACGTATTACTGCTGATGTGAAATTCTATGCTCTACATGTGCAACATGGTTTATTATTTTTATCTTGCAACAAACTAAAAATAAACACCTCCCAGCCACAGTAAAAAAAAAAAGTTTCCATCCAGAAGATATTCGACTGATGGGACATAGTTTTTTTTTCCAAGGACTCCAAGAATATATTAACCTTTTCATTACTGGCAAAGTCAGGCAAATATTGAGGATTGCATCACAAGTCACTTACTGTGTAATAAAATCCTTTTATTGGTACAAGCTACTTGTACACCGATTTAATACATGTTATAGTGTAATATAAAAATGATCAAGGAAAAACGTTTCCTATCCATAAAACGGTATAAAAATGACAAACTGCTTGTAATTAAAAGTATCAGTGCTAATCTTTCCTGGCATCATAAAAATTAAGCATACCCTAAAAGCAAACAAAAGTTTGGAACAGGCTTATGTATACTATGATAGCATCAGAATGCCAGCTTACAGAAGATATGACGGGGGCATGGAAATTAGAATGACTGTGAAAATCAGGTTCTTATATAAAGTGCAGAATTTTTGAACATTTTGGATTTAAGGACATCTGTAGCGGAAGTGTAAAATCAAAGCATACTTACCCTACCTTAGAAGTAGTTGATCCCTCATTCATCTTCTCTATCAAATGGATGAGTTCTAGCCCTGAATCCCATCCCGTACCTGTATCACAGTGTGAACCCTTCCCAATTTATAATACAGTTTTTTAACAAACAAAAAAGGCATGGTCCCCTGCTCTCCAGGCAACCAGCCTGGTGCAGTGCTCAGAGGCTGAACTCCAAGCTCTGATGATGGTTCAGAAGCCCTAGCCAGATAGTCCCCAGTGTAGTAAATGCACTTTCTGCGTTATTTTATGCAAAAAAATTATATCGTAAAATCAAGCCTATTTGACATTTGCTTATTTTACATTTTTAATTAAAAAGAGTTTCCCCCCCCCCCCCCCTCCACATGGGCTACTATCCCGGCACACCCAGGCATCGGAAAAGTAGCCTAGTATCCAAAGGCATCCAGCCCTGTAAGTCTACCAGCCCCTATGCCATACAGCGCAGCTCCAGAGGGCCCCCCTGGAAGAACATTTACCAATAGGGGGGGCAGGTAATAAGGACAGGGTATCAGCAGTGGCCAGCAGTGGCCTATGGGGAATTAAAGCCCATTTTAAATGAGTCTCTCCAAATGTGATCAGATTTCTTATAGGCTGCTATTACTTCCAAACTCCTAAAATATCTTTCCCATTATAAAAAATGTCACTTCATCTATAGAACTGGCCTATCGCATGTGCGCAGACTATTGATTTTTAAATAGAAGAAAACTTTTTTTTATTTCATTTCATTGTATGCTGAATGAAAATGGGGAGGCCGATTCATTAATAGCGCCAGGTAGCGACAGATGAGCGCCAGTAGCGTTATTTTCACAGCGCACGCTAGTATTCGCTGTGCTTGGCCGTTGTTCGGCTGTTGACAGCGACTCAGTCGGTGTGTGGTAATGTTGAATACGGGGTTAGGAGTCGCTGTTTGAAGGGTTCCGCGCTGTATGGGAGCGCATGACAGCGAATGGCCATAGCGAACGGCTCCCACCATATTCATTAACAAATCACGCTCAAAAAATTCTTGCGCTGTGAAATGCTTGTTTAAACCCCAGAGCGCTGGCGGCGATGGGTTAAAAGTAGTTTTTTAACCCCCAAACAACCATATTTTTGGTAAAAAAAAAAAACATGTTTTTACAAACATTTTGTAATATGAATACATTAATATCAGACCTGTAATATAAATTCTGCACAATTTTTTTTTTTTTTTACCTTAAAAAAAATATCTAACATTGAAGAAGTGGTCACAGAATTTTTGCCATTTAAAAAAAAAAAAAAACATTAATAGCAATTAATGAAGAATATTTAAAGATTGCTCCATTGAAATGCATTGGAGAGCGCCAGGTAGCGAGAGGTCATAGCTGTCGCTGTTCAAGGTCGCTCGCTGGCGCTGTGGGGTGAGGCTGGAATAATGATGAATGATTCGCTATCTGGCGCTCTGTCAGTCGCTAAGCAGGATTGGCTTGATAAATGTGTGATTGCGGAGGGGAGCCGGCGTTCTCGTGGTGGTGAGCGTCATTACCGTTCACTCACCATTCGCTACCTGGCGCTATCCCTTGTTAAATAAGGGCCAAAGTTCTCACTGGTTCTCCAAACTCTCCAGAAAAATCCCGCCGACCTTTTTGATAGACTTTTTGTTTTGAGTCAAATAACTATAAATTGGATTGAACAACCTAAACACAATGAAGCTTTTGTCACAGGGTGGGGTAATTTATTATTTTTATAATAATATATTATTTATTACTAGTATTACTACTACCCGGCTATAATGTATAACTCTCTGGCCCCCTTCACATCTGAGCACTTGGCTGTGATAGCGTGGCAATCCTGATTGACCCGTAATCACTGTCAGAACGCTGCCCATAGCTACCTATGGGCCAGCGCACACTCACGTTTGCATTTTTATACAACTTTACATTTAACGATCACTGAAAATCCATTTTCGGACATTTGAGACTGTTGCCATTTAAGTACCCCAATTTTTATTTTTTATTATTTTACTTATTTATATGCTCTGAATTATTTTTACAGCACGTTACAAAGCGTACAGTAGCCCTTGCATTTAATTCTTAGGTCTTTATGTTAATTGAAACAGTACACTAAATCTTAAGCGAATGTGCTTAACTCAAACAGAGTCCATGTTCTTAGAATCCTGCCAGGCAAATGCATATGTGAAATGGTAAACCTAATATTAAAGGAGAGGTTAGAAACTTTGGTCCCCGGTGGCCCTTAACAAGCAGATGTTACTGTAACATGCTTAGAGAATCAGGCACAAATATGACCTATGACCCCACATGTCAGCTGATGCACTGAGCCCCTGGAAATGTACTGCCAACTTTGAACAATTCTCACTTTTTTCCCACCATCCAGATCTATTCTTTTTCCTCTGCCTTGGAGCTGGAGCTCTGATGGGATGGGGGGGCTTGCACAGTTGCTTTTGGTCTGACCCCTCTGTTCACAGGGGTCAAAGAGCCAAGACCCCCAAGGGACACCTTATTTCTTGCTGAAGGCCATCTGATGAATCATTTCAAACTTAAAGGCAGGGGAAGGGGGATGGGATAGGAGTGCAGGGGTATCACAGCCTTTTAGGATACAAACAACTGTGACCTATACATCAGCATTTACACTGTGCTGACACATTTGAAACGCGTTTTCTTTTCTGGATAAAAAAAAAGCTGGAAGCCTATAAGGCTGGAGCACAACAAATAAAGTGATTGCAATCTGTAGGACTGTAACACGAGCCTGCGTCCAAACTGTTTCTCACAGTGAGAGCTGCGTTTTTTCTTGTTTCACATCCACTGTCATTGCAGCAAGTCGTATTCTTCCATGTTACCATATGTTTGCCTAAGAGAAGCTTCACTGGGACTCAGGGGTCAAAAAACAAAGGGCATGGGAGTGATACTGACATGATCCCGTCTCTGTCTGTGACCTAGCAGCCATAAAGCCTTTCTCTGATGGAAAGACATAGAAATACATTCTATGGTTTTAGGATTGGACGGAATAAATACAGAGCATTTTTACTGTTTTATAATGTGTATGGCGGCAGCAAAGACATAATGGAAGTATATGAGGTACAGTATCCCCATATGTAATAGAAAGAGAATTTTACCCAGAGGGCCCCTGGGGGGAAGAAAGTAGGATTTATACTTACCTAGGTAGCTGCTGTCACCAATCCCATGGCACTGAACATCAAGCTAGGAAGCCATTAATAGGGTGCTTTCATCCTGCACACTCGACTCTCCTTTTCTATGGAACTCTATGGAGGCCGTGACTCAAATTATGCCATCAGAGGGTGCAGATTGGAAGTTTGGTAATGTCTCCAGGTTCAGGAGCTTGGGAATGGTAAATGCGGACATCTAGGTAAGTGATGAAATATAATTATTATACATAAACATATTTATTATGTGCCCTGGGGGAGGGGGTAGTTCTACCCTGGAGTCTCATAGACTTCATGGTGGGTTTTGGTCCACTTTAAGCAATTCTCTAAAGGGCACATGCCACAAAGCTCAATATTGACTACTGTAACACCCTTCTCTGTGGTTTACCAACAAACAGACTGGCATCCCTCCAATATATTTTAAACTCTGCTGCTCTCCTCTCACTTCTCCAGTGCTGCCCCCCTCTGTTAATCCCTCCACTGGTTACCTGTCTCTCAGAGAGTTCACTTCAAACTTCTAACACTAACCTACAAACTCTCTCCAACCAGCCCCCCCCCCCCCTACATTTCTTCTCTGATCCAAGCGCAACCTCCGCTCTGCCTCTGACAAATTCCTGTCCTCCTCCTTGGTTACCTCCTTGCATGACCGCCTTCAAGACTTCTCCTGTGCCTCCCCACTTCTCTGGAAAGCACTCCCCCGCTCAATCCGTCACTGTCCAACACTCCAAGCGTTTAAAAGTGCCCTCAAAACTCACTTCTTCAGACAAGCAGATGACTTGCCTTAAACCGGACCTTCACCATGATTTATTGAAAAGCCCAAACCCTTATAAAATGATTCCCAAGCATCTAAAATTAATATATTTTACGTTTTTAGTCACTTACTTACTATTCTTTCCCCCACTGGGATGCAACTCCGTTTAGGACTTTAGGATACGGGCGCCGCCATCTTGACTCAGAAACATCACACTTACTGAGGAGAGGAGAGCGGGATAAAATACAGGGGGGCGGGTTATAGCTGTGCTTTGCTCAGACAGAGCAGAGCTGGGGTCAGGAAAAGGTCAGCAATCCCAGAATGCACAGCAGCGCAGTCAGAAGGCACTTCCTGTTTGCAGGCTGCCTGATGTTCCATGAGCCGCCATCCTGGATGTTTAAAGGCTCATAACATGCAGGAGATGCAGGTAGGATAATTTTTAATGTGAGCAATCTGTATGTACAGGGTGTGGGAAACATATACGATAGGCTCTTATTCAGGGTGAAGGTCCACTTTAAGCAATTCCCATAACCTTCAAATGGCACATGCAGCCTAGCTAAAGCTCTACCACTTATGATTCCTACCTTTTGTCTCCACCCCCATCCTTTAGACTGTAAGCTAGCAAGGGCAGGGCTCTCCTTTCTATTGTCTCTTGTGCTCCCAACACTTGGCTTGAACCTTGTGGCATCTTGTTTTGTATTGTTTCCTGTACTATGTGTTTTACCTTGTCTGTAATCACAGCTTGTAAAGCGCTACAGAAGATGACGGCGCTATATAAATAAACAATAATAATAATCCCCACTTGTCTCCACCCCTCATCCTTTAGACTGTAAGCTGGCAAGGGCAGGGCTCTCTCTCCTATTGTATCGTGTATTCAGAATATTCATTGTAAACTCTGTAACACTGCATTTGTAATAGTCTATATACTGTGTGTTTCTACCCTGTCTGTATTCAATACTTTGTACAGCGCTCCGAAAGATGATGGCGCTATATAAATTAACAATACTAATAATAATTAAGCCAAGGATAAAGTTTGATGCTTACTTAGAGACTGGCATCTATACCTGCACACTTCACCTTTAGCTGAGCCCCACCCAGACTAGTGCTCTCCCACCATTTCTCTCTAGGGCCTAAAGTAGACATCCAATGAAAAATTACTTTTAGGTCCCTTTTAACTGTTGCTTCCCTGGGGAGGGGGGCGGTATTGGGATGCCCGTAAAATTCGAGGCTTCTAGGAAGCCAAATGTTTTTGTGCATATATGGGAAGTGTATGCTTGCACACACATAGGAATTTCCCCCCGCATCTAACCCATCCATGCAGTGAGACAAACACAAGTAGTACATATGTCTGGAGCAGTAAGCTGACCTAATCATGGACCCTAGAGAGCAGTTGGGGGGTGTTAGGTAGTGCACTTCAGTCATGTCCCGGGAATCGACCCAGCAAGCCTCCGGTCACATGACCAGGGCAGTTTCTAGGGGAGGGTGAGCAGGGAGATCACCCTGGGTAACAAGGCAATTGGGGGTGCCTTTAGCCTAGCCATCCTGCTTTCTGCAGATAGGTTAGGGCCACTGTTAGTGGTGCCAGCTATACACCAGGCCACTCATCCCCTCACATTGGGCTCAGTCATGGGTAGGGGGCACTGTCTGCTGCTAAAGTAGAGGTATAGCATGGCAATTACCAGTATGGGGCAGCAGGATAGGTGAGGAGGGGGCAGAAGTTTTTGCTTCCCACACTGGGCGCTATTTTGCCTAGAAACTGCCCTGCACAAGATTGCTTCCTTACTACAAGGCTGCTCCCTTTAAGCCTGGAACTCTGTATGATGGGGGCAGGAAATCACTGCACACTGCAATGACATAGATCTCCCATTGAAGGGGATGTGGCTGCTGCCTGGGTGCGCAAATGTGTCATGTGCCCCATCAGAGGGACCTCTGTCAGGAGATGAGTATCTCTCAAGTTTAGGATTTACCAGTGAATGGAGGGTGTAGTTAAGGCTAGATTAATGTGCCTATGAACCAGGACTCTTGAGAGGTAAACTTTAAGTGATATATAAATATAAAACCATGTGGTAGGGCACAGCCCACTTTTTTCCACAGGGTAACTGTACATTCTGCCATAAGCAAAATGTGAGATAATAGTTACCTGAAATGCACCAAAACCCAGCCAATAAAATAAAAATCTCACTCATAAAAAAATGATGAAATTATATGGCACAATGCAATCTTCAAAGGTGGAGAATCACAAAACCTTAAAGTGATACTGCAGGCAAAGGTAATTGTTACACCATTGTGTCAGGCTACATTTGGCACTGACCTAAACTGTTTTCTGTTTTTAAATAGAAGAAGTGGCTGAGATATTGGTGTTTACAGGTTCAGCTTATGATTTTCTCCCTCGCCCTTCTTGCCCTTGGATCTGTGATGCTGTATAATAATCAGCTCTCTTATCTCATATAAATGAGAGGTGCATGCGGCCATCTATTTACGGCGAGCATGGTTGTGCACATATCTAGGAAGATGCAATAGGCATCCCACATTAAGTTGCCCCAGGAGGTAAGAACCAAATAGTTGGAGTCAATAGATTCTCACTTGAACTAACCATGTGGGGCAGCAGGGGCCAGGCACATGCATTTAAAGCATAACACAACAGGTTAATGAAAGCCAGCCGAGGGGAAAACAAGGAAGCTCTAGGACCCGGGGCAAAACCACACCAATGCAGCACCGCAGCAAATAGCACAGTGTTAAGAGCAGTGGACTTGGTGCAGTTAAAGATGGCGGCTCGCTGGTTCAAGTCCATGCCAGTTCTGACAGTGGGTTTATACACAAACTTTTATAGGTAAAACAAAGGAGGGGATTGCAGACATCTGAGAGGGTACAGGGATCACCAAACAACACAGGAGAGAGCCCAGTATTCAATGCCAGCTCTCACTATTTCACCCTACTTCCTGTCCGATTGGATATCCAATTTTACAATTTTGGGCATCGTGTTCAAAATTTGGTGACAAAACACATGATGTTGTTCAGATACCTATAGGATCCTTCTGGTTTCAGTGAAGTTCATGACTTTTCATTTAGATGAACTTCTTGTTTGGTTACTACTACAACATTGGTCAGATCAAATGTTTCCCATTACATATAGGGGGATATTTGTAAAAAGATTTGCCTGCATCCACCACATATCCTCCGCATATCCGCCGGTTTACGCATTTACCAAGTGAAATTTGGCCTGTTCCGCCGGTGATGTCCATGTTTTTTGTATTTATTTCTACCTTAGTTTGGCTCTGCGAATGTTGGTGAACACTTTTGCATTCTCCACCTTTTAGTGGCGAACACCATTGGAATCAATGTTATTTAGGGAGAGTTTGTCACTTTTTAGCATCTTTAACATATTTTTTGAGCGTCAACTTTAAAAAGTTCTCCAATATGTGAAAAACAACAAATATTTTCTCAATAAACTTTTATTCTTAAGCTTTTCAGACAACCCAGACACTCCCAATATACCCCACATATATTCTGAGACCCCTCCAAGATTTCATGTTTTTTGCCCCAGCAGTTCTCTGGCATATCGCCGCCATTCTCCAAACACTTTTGTAAATACCTGCGACTTTCACCAGCTAATTGCAGCACAAACACACAAAATGCAAATGCATTAGTAAGTTTTGCTTATTTGCCGGTCTGTCACACATGTGTCGTGTATCCAGCGAACATACTTTTATGTCAAGTAACTAACGGTAGGGAATATAGTAAATCACCCCCATAGACTACATTTGAAATTTCAGTTAGGTAGGTAAGGGTCGTTTCATCTGTTTTTTATTTCTGCATTCCTGTAGTGAGTTATGGTTGTCATCAAGGAGCTAGAAGTAGTGCATACAGTAAAATAATGGTTGTTACTAGGACAGAAGCTGAAAGAAATGTTAGTGATAAACTTAGAACCAACAGTCTACTTAACCCAGACCAACAGTGCTTTGCACAGTTGGAAAAAAAATTGATTAAACATTCAGCTCTCCATGAGTAAGGACACTCCTAGTGGCAGCTGGGAGTGCTGGCACTAGGAGTGTCCTCACTCTTGGGAACCGGTGGCCATTTTCTGTGACCTCAGCCGTGGACCATTTCAAAGGAACACTGACAGAAAGGCGATTTCAGCGCTCCGGTAAGTTTTACAGCCGCTTCGGCTGCTGCATTTTTAGGTGAAGCATCATCCAGTTGTCTTCGGGCCAGACACCAAACTCCAACACAGACTTTTGGTTGAAGTCCATGTCGGGGTATGGGAACCCGAATTCTCAAAATTTGGTACAAACCCAAACTTTGAGGTTCGAGTTCGCCCGTCACTAACTGTCATTACTTTAGCTCCTGCATACAAACCTAAAACACGGCTCACCCATTTTCTCATATTCTTCTTGGAGCACCCAGGAGGCTTCTATCTTTCTAGCATCCCAGCCACGCTGCTGCCTGGAATTACCATCATAATCCACAATGCAAAGCAGCAGGAAACCCAAGCGGCTCTTCCTCTTTGCAGGCCACTGGAAGATCCAAACGATGCTATTGAGGGGGGAACATCGACCACGGCATTAGTAACAAAAAAGGTAAATTAATTTTTATGTGCAATAATTGGAATTGCACTGAGCAGGGATGCATATGAGCACTGTTTCTTGTAAAGGGCGCTGGTCCAATTCAAGAACAGAAAGAGACATGGAAACTACACAATAGGGGCACAGATGAAAATTAAATCCTTACCGATGTTTAAATCCTTCTCTATCCAAAACTAAAATAAAAGGACAAGTTCTACTTTAAATAGTCATTGAAATTTGGAAATAAATCTGTTTCTCTATGGCTATCCCTCAAGATCATGCTGTGCATAATAATGTTCTTTCTTCTGTTTCTAAAGGTCTTTTTCTATATTGCAGGTCGTAGCTCAGTTTGGAAGGTCCTCTTCTTTCCAAACAAAAATCCTGCCAAAATACATCTGACTTTAAGATGTATTGAGATCCTGTCACCATACAAAATACAATTAGAAAATAAAACACAGAAAACCAACGCTTCCACTTTTGGAAACCTGGCTGACTCCGCCATACAAAATTACATTCATACACTTAATTTTTAATGCAGTTAACTGATGAACCAGCAAGAATCTTGCTTTCACTCCTGAGCTGTGAGCTTTTCCCCCCTAATTTAATTCAAACCATTTCATCTGTATACAGTACTGATTTAGTGGGAACTAAGACTTGCTGTCATGGCCTTCTTGGGGCATAGAAAGAAAAATGCTTTGGTTTATTTTGTTAACTACAAAGCTAAAGATCTTTAGTTCTCTTTACAGATTTTCAAAAGTAAGATAGTTCATCTGTCTTCCTTTAGGATGCATGTGCAAGTAAACAGAGGAAGCAGATATATTGTTAGTTATTACATCTATGTTGACATGTTGTAGTGTTTCACTTACGGTAATATATTAGTACAGGCTAAAGAGAAACATTCTGGAATAACAAAAAATTTAATTTTACAGAGGATTGGTCATGGAGTTCAGTACATCTGCATGGAAAAGCTGCCCCTTAACATAAAGCCCGCTTGAACACACATTTCAGTAAAAATTGCGTGTTAGCATGTACAATGACCATGTTCAATGTACCACAACACAGTATAACTACCCAAAACCTGGCCTGCAGAGACACTCTACCCAAACTCAGGTCTGTAGAGACACTTTATCCCAAACCTTACCTGAAGAGTCACTCCTTCAAACACCTGGCCTGTAGAGGCACTCTACCCAAACTTTGGTTTGTAGGGATACTCCATTCCAAATCTGGCCCGTATAGGCACTCTGTAATAAAACTGACCTGTAGAGGCACACTTTAAAACACATGGGCTGTAGGGGCACTCGACCCAACTATGGTTTGTAGGGATACTCTAGCCCGTAGAGGCACTCTGTAATAAAACCTGTAGAGGCACTCGACCCAAACTATGGTTATAGAGATGCTCTCTCCCAAGCTTGATGTGTAGAAGCACTCTATCAAAAACTTGGCCTGTAGAGACACTCTACCCAAACTCTGGTTATAGAGACAATCTCTCCCAAACTTGATGTGTATAAGCACTCTACCAAAAACCTGGCCTGTAGAGGCACTCTTTAAAACACATGGGCTGTAGAGGCACTCTACCCAAACTATGGTTATAGAGACACTCTATCCCAAACCTGATGTGTAGAAGCACTCTATCAAAAACCTGGCCTGTAGAGACACGCTATTAAAAACCAGGCCTGCAGAGGCACTCTATCAAAAATCTGGACTGTAAAGGCATACTACCCAAACGTTTGTAAAGACACTCTATCGCAAACCTGACATGTAAAAGCACTCTATCAAAAACCTGGCCTGTTGAGGCACCCTACCAAGATCCTGGCTTGCAGAGGCACTCTGTCAAAATCTGGCCTGTAGAGGCATTCTTTAAAACACATGGGCTGTAGAGGCACTCTACCCAAACTATGCTTAAAGAGACACTCTATCCCAAACCTGACGTTTAGGAGCACAAAAACCTGGCCTGTAGAGGCACTCTATCAAAAATCTGGCCTGTAGAGGCACTCTATCAAAAACCTGGCCTGTAGAGGTACTCTATCAAAAACCTGGCCTGTAGAGGTACTCTATCAAAAAACCTGGCCTGCAGAGGCACGCTATAAAAGAACTGGCCTGTAGAGGCACTCTATCAAAATCCTGGCCTGTAGAGGCATGCTACCCAAACTCTGGTTTGTTAGGGGGTTAAAACAGGTTTAGATATCAGAGAGCTTTGGGCTTGTCAGCATCCCCAGCATCCCGCCGACTGGTGCTTTCTTTGGCGCCCAATCTATCTGCATGGCTGGCACAGGCGCACACAGCCAGTGATCAGGGGTTTAGGAAACACTGGCAACCTTGTGTTCTCTTTGCTGGGCTATGTTTACGAGTTCAATGCCATTTATTAATATGCATGGCAGAGTACACGGACTGGACGATAGCCCATTCATGCATCTTGGGGTCGCAGTGAGGTGAGTATCATGGCATACCCAAAGGGTTTCACGGTTTCACACAGCAGAGCATCCCAAATTAGAATGCCCCAAGACAGGACTCACCACCCAGGATTGTCAAAATCCCTTAACAAAAAAAGTTTTTAGAGTAAAAAAGAATCCCATTATATTGCATGATGTATTTTTTAATTAAGGTTGCTTTAGTTGCTTTCCAAAGACTAGAATACACAATGAGAGTTCTTCCCCTTCTGATTCATTAACAGACTACTCATGAAAGTTACTCCAAGAAAATCTTTCATAAGAGTACTTTTGAAGGAATGTTTATGAATTAAGTCTAAAGAAAGGGGCACATTGTGGCTGAGCAGCGAACACCCTTGCCTAGGAAACAGGATACGGATCTGCCAGAGTTTGTATGTTCTCTCTGTGCCTGTGTGGCCTTTCTCTGGGTATTTCGGTTTCCTTCCATAGCCCTAAATCATACTGGCAGGTTAATTGGTCAGTTGAGAGACAGGGACCAATAGAGGTGCACCAACTATGTGCTGTAAAGTGCTGCGTATTACTGTATGTCAGCAGTAAGGAAAACACCAAATAAATAAATAGACCCAAAGAAAAAACATATGCAGTAGTGCTTTGATGTTCACTTAAAGCGGAGAACCCCCCCCCCCCCACCATGCCACCCTACAAATTAAAAAAAAAACATATCTTATCTAGTGACCCACACCACTACTTCTAAGCCTGCATGGCAGCCGCAAGAAAAGATACAAAGCCTCATCCCATGGGTCCGTGCATGCTCCTGCTGCTTCACTTTAATGGGTGTAAGCACACATGGAGTCGGGAGATGCAGCAATGTGGCTTTAGTTCAAGATGGTGGCACCCAGAATCCGGAGTGCAGGAGGCGTGGCGCTGGCCAGTGGGGGAGATAAGGGTCTTTTTCTTTGTAACCCCTCATCTTGCTCTGGCACCAGGATAGGGTGGCATGGAGTGGGTCATAATTCCACTGAAGTTCCGCTTTAAAAGCTATGAAAGCACAGCAAACATTGGGTGAGGACAGAGATGGGATGCAGAGTGGCAGCAGGGCAAATATAGGGATGCAACAGGAAAAAGGGCAGAGATAGGAGGTGCAGCAGGGAAGACATGGGGGCTTGGCAAGGAGCAGGTCAATGATGGGATTGCAGTGTGGAGAAAGGTCGAATTGGGGTTAAACAGGGAGCAGGGCAGAGATGGCAGTGCAGTGAGGGAGCTGATGGTCTGTCATATTCATGCTGGGGTGGGGTGTTAGGTTCGTGCTGGGAGGCTATGATATTCATGCTGGGGTGGGGTGTCATATTCATGCTGGGGGGCTGTCATATTCATGCTTGGGGGCTGTCATATTCATGCCAAGGGGGCTGTCATATTCATGCTTGGGTGGGGTGTCATATTCACGCTGGGGTGGGGTATTAGATTTATGCTAAGGGGGGCTGTCATAATCATGCTGGAGTGGGGTGTTAGATTTATTCTGGGGGGCTGTCCTTTTTATGCTGGGGTGGGGCATTAGATTCATGCCGGGAGGCTGTCATATTCATGCTGGGGTGGGGTGTCATATTCATGCTGGGGGTCTGTCATATTCACGCTTGGGGGCTGTCATATTCATGCCAGGGTGGCTGTCATATTCATGCTGGAGTGGGGTGTTAGATTTATTCTGGGGGTCTGTCATATTGACGCTTGGGGGCTGTCATATTCATGCCAGGGTGGCTGTCATATTCATGCTGGAGTGGGGTGTTAGATTTATTCTGGGGGGGCTGTCATATTCACGCTTGGGGGCTGTCATATTCATGCTGGGGGGCTGTCATATTCATGCCGGGGGGGCTGTCATACTCATGCTTGGGTGGGGTGCCATATTCACGCTGGGGTGGGGTATTAGATTTATGCTGAGGGGTGCTGTCATAATCATGCTGGAGTGGGGTGTTAGATTTATTCTGGGGGGCTGTCCTTTTTATGCTGGGGTGGGGCATTAGATTCATGCCGGGAGGCTGTCATATTCATGCTGGGGGGCTGTCATATTCATGCTGGGGTGGGATATTATATTTATGCCGGGGGGCTGTCATATTCATGCTGGGGTGGGATATTATATTTATGCCGGGGGGCTGTCATATTCATGCTGGGGTGGGGTGTTAGATTTATGCTGGAGGCTGTCATATTAATGCTGGGGTGGGGTGTTAGATTTATGGTGGGGGGCTTGCATATTCATGATGGGGTAGGATATTATATTTATGCCGGGGGGCTGTCATATTCATGCTGGGGTGGGGTGTCAAATTCATACTGAGGTGGGGTGTTAGATTCATCCCGGGGGGGGGGCTGTCATATTCATGCTGGGGTGGCGTGTGAGATTCATGCTGGAGAGGTGTCATATTTATCCTGTGGCATTTTTTTCTTATTTTCCTCCACCTTAGGTACATCATATGCTCAGATGTGACTTAAAGCAGAACAAGACCCAACACGCCTGGCCCTGGAATCTAAAGAAATCTAGGGCCAGTCACTGGCCTTTCCAAATAGGTATACCCCACTGTGCGAAGTCCCCCCTGGGGAACCACAAAACCGCTTCCGGTGGCTCCCTTGGTGCTGTAAACAATGGGGAGCGAGAGCCTCCACATCCCCAGCGTCTTTGGGCAGATAGACTGGAGCGTACCCACATCTGGAGATGCAGCTGCATTCCCTCCTGATTGCCCTTCACAGAGCAATTTATTGACCATTAAATATGCATGGCTGCTTCAGGGCCTTATCCTCTGCCATCCCGCTGGCTTAGCCATCTGTAAGTGACATGGTGGCTAAGCCAGCGGGGAGGCATCCCATTCATGGTCACTGAGCAGATGCAAGATCGGGGGCCACAAAGTGCCTGATCAGATATAAGATGACATCGCCATTCGGAAGGTTGCGTGGAATCTGAGGGACCCAGAAGATGAATCCCCTGGCAAGGCGAGTAAAAAACGCCTAAAGGTAAAACCGGAGGAGGGGCAGGAGATCAGGTTTGGGGGAGGTTTTACCCTCCCCCGATGTTCCTCTTTAAATAGCTTATGTTTGTTAGGCATAGCTGAACTATGAAGGGCATACCATAGAGCAGATTTATATGTCTTGAGCATGCCCTGCTATCTTCAGAGACAGCTGCTGGACCACTGTGGCTTGCTGTTCTCACTCACACTGAGAGCAGCAAGGGACGGAGTAGATGTAGGACCACATTTCTGTGTGGTCCTGGAGGAACGAAACTTAAAATAGGGCAAGCGTGCAGCCTTGTTATATCTTTTACCCTACGCTGCTGGAAAGCATTAGTTCAGCTGCTTGTTGGCTAATTATTGATATTGCATTTACAGCCCCTTTAAATAAAACATGTTTTGTCATTGGAAAATATATGCTGTTGGTGTGTTGTTTCTGTAATAGAAGTTAAAATCCTGCTATTGGTCATGCATACATGTAACTTTCTATTACTATTTTTCGCTTGTTTCGCTTGTTCTTGTTTACTGTAATTATCCATAATATTACATTAAATTAATATTTATTGAAAAAATTGGACAATAGGGGGAATACAGGTAATTAAATCATATTAGCCTCTTTTATCTAAAAGGAAAAGGTTTAGTATGTCCATGCACTGCCAGTTATCAGAAGCCTCCTTTAAAGGTGAAATGGGCTTTGTAAGACTTATGGGCAACATCCTCTCCCTGTTTTTTATTGCATAAATCAGCATCTAATAATAAATATCCCATTTCCATGCTTGCACACACATTGCACCTGTGCCTTCTAACCGGCACAGGCCTAGAAAAGAATCTTCTATGAAGGCTCATTTAGAAACAACAAATTAAAGCTGTTACATCTTTATCAAAATATTTGTCACTGACAAAATTTACTGGCTGGCTCATTTAGAAGAAGAAGCGAGCCGCGGACATAATGCAGTCGAAGGTAGAATGCGCTGCATTTTCTCGAATGAAAACTCAGGTTAATCACTTTAAGGCTACGGCATCTTGTCTGGCCTAGTCAGTAGTGGAAGGCAATAACTTGGTTATTGAATTGACATACCATGGAGGGAGCAGCGGAGAGACTGCTCCAACCTATATGTAAAAACAAATACCGTTTTTATCAAATAAGGCTGCAGTGTCTATATGACTCGGCTAGAGACACGTCCCGTTCAGCTAGGGATCCGCGCTCAGGTTGCTCCTACCTCATTAGGGACGTACCCTCGAAGCAAAACACAGGCCTGAAAAGCCTAGCCACAACAAATTGAATTAAGACTTGAATGCCTAAATAGATTTAGCAGCTACCAAGCCCAAACATGGCCTGCCACGAAGGGAAGCATTGCGCGTTCCATAGACAGACTGCCTTAATAACTTTAAATGATAAATGAGAGTGCATAGATACATGAATATAATGAACCGAGTTTGTAATGAAAACCAGCTGGGTTCAGTCGCAAATGTTTTTGGGGAGGCAAAATAAATATGAATATTGTTCATTTTCCCTGAGGGGGAATCGAACTCATGAGTGAAGTATTACAGCTTACACTCACAGCACACAAAGTCACATATCAAAACCTGTAGGAAAACCAGCCTTTCAACATGACAAATTACAACAGGTTTAATTTCTTCACATGACAAATTACCCCGACTTTCCTCTTTTACATAAAAACCTGATCCATTACGTGCACGAGAAGCGTCTAAAGTGCTGAAATGTCACTTTCTGGAATGCAGCGGTTCAGGCCGTCACATATCCGTAAATAGTAGCGCTATCTGTAATTAACGTTTACTATACAGTTACAAGACAGAATTAAATTTATTGAAGGAAAGTTTGATTGGCCTCTTAGAAGAAATGCTACTAGAAATGCTAGCAGAACTATTCCAACTTTAGGAAATTGCAGGGAAAAGCCAAGGCTAGGTTTCCCTGTGGCCCTTAGGAACCATTGTCAGAAGCCAGGAGTTGGTAGGTCAAGAAGGACAATGTTTATATTTTTTTTTTTATTTTGTTGTTATCATTATTAGTAATGTATTATATGCGTTTTTATTGTTTTTAGTTTTCCTAAATTCTGGCATAAAATATTTTTTTATTCTTTATTTTTAATGTTAGAAAACACAGTATAGTACCATCAGCGGGCATACGGTTGTGAAAATACAAAACACATACACAGCATATGATAAAGCCATAGAATGCAAAGGTAGTGTGGCAGGTGGTCTGCCAGAAAGACAAACAACTGGATTGGGGGTGATGCTGACTTCAAGAAAGTGTGCCTATTGCTGTGTGACTTTTCCTTTAAGAGATTGCCAGTTAGGTACATAATAGGGACCTGGAGTCTGGCCAGTATGGGAAGCTAGGTGGGTCCTGCTGGCCAACCTCAGAATCCAGTACTCCAGATCAAAAGGCCTTTAAAGAGCCTGATGGGCCACCGCTGAGGGCTGTTGGGTGGGCTGATGTGCATGTGGCACCTGTAGCCAAGCTGCGAGGAGAGCTGCAGCCAAGTGTCCCTGTGGAACATGAGTGCTGGTGTGGCCTGCAGGAGGGCAGCTACCAGGGGTGTTTGCAGCCACTAGAAGGACAGCCTGGTGCAGGGAGCACCGACTCTGGGGTAGAAGATCTTAGACTTGGGAGTAAGCCAGAGAAGCTAAAGAGTTAGCTGAACGTATTAATGAATAAAAAATAGACCATTTGCGTTAATGACCACGTGTAACCTGGTGCCTGTGCCCAAGAAGATCCCAAGGTGTTACAGTAGACTGAGAAATTATTTTCTGGCTCTGTTTAACATTTGAGTTGGGAAAATGGAACAATTTATAAGGGGTAGGCCCTTAGGGGTTGGGGCCCCTAACCTTGTGGGCCTGGTGTGATCACTACCTCCAGGTTTTTGGCAGCTCCTAAAGGCATAACACATATGATGAAATGCTATTTTGAGTTTACCTTAAACTAAGTGTATTGTTACTGCAATAAACATGGTTTGGGGTGGTGGCGGACTGGGGCCAAGAATCAGCCCTGGATTTAACAGCACCTGGCCTGCCCACGGCCAGCCAGTGGCATCTCTGCTGCTTTATGGCCAGTGAAGCAGTATGCTCCAAGACGGAGGCTGTATCTTTAGGATGAGGGCATGGGCTGGGGTTGCTTGGGTGAGGGAATAGAGTGATGAAGAGGATGGGGGGTTGGGATTGGATGGCAGTGTCACATCTGGCACCTATGGCCAGACCGCCCCTGAATTGGGCGTTGCCTATGAGCCTACAGGCTCATTTCCTGCCTGTGTACACTCTGGGGGCAAAGCTAACCCTGGATATAAGGAAGACCAATAGTATAATGTAATATGACTAATTTGATTAACTCCTGCTGCAGACATCTGCTGTCCTCCTGGACAGTGGTGTAACTAAATGTGACAGGGCCCTGGTGCGAACATTAAATGGAGCGCTTTGAAGGCTCATGCAGTACAATTTTTTCTGTCTTTTAAACTCAATTGGATGCAAATAGACAACTAAGGACTTTAACAAGCAGAGACAAATGGTGCTTCCTTTCTAAATGATGCTAAGTGAGCAGAAATATGATAAATATGTTGGAAAAACAACAATGGGGCCCCTGACCTCTTGAGCCCATACCCTGCACCCCCTAAAGTTATGCCCTGCTCCCGTATGTTCATTTGTCATCTTAAATGTACATTAAAAGATTAAAATTTCAAAAAAGCCAATACTCACTTTTAATGCCCTGCATCAGTTGGCACAGTATGCTTTTGTCTAAAATGTACTTGTTTCCAAGATCTCATCCTACATCATGCACATCACAGTGAATAGAGTAGACCATGTGCCCTTTTTGTCCCTTATGTTCTACCTATGCCACAACCAGAGAAGCTTGGAGAAGATGTTTCCGCCAGTGTCACATTGATGCCATGGAGGCAGATCCTATGTGAAGAAAAATAGTTATAACTTCATTGGAACATCCGCTGATAACCTAGTGGTCAGTAATTGCTCATAATTTCACATATGGCCGGCGCATGTTCGGTCAGTAAACAAAAACCTTAGCTGATGAAAGACCACATACTGATTCAAGGTAATGAAAAATAGAATTGGTACTATAGAGAGCACAGCACATGACTGAGTCAGTTGACACCAGAGCCAGGGTCCTAGGACTTTCTGATGGAAGATTATAAGACCTTGAAGTTTTAGTTAGCATTTCTAAGAATGAGTCCCATCCTATAAGGTTGTCTGTTTTTCTTGGTTATATTACACACTGCAAGGCTTACCTTATATAATCCTGCGATTTGTCTGTTTTTCTTGGTTATATTACACACTGCAAGGCTTACCTTATATAATCCTGCGATTTGTCTGTTTTTCTTGGTTATATTACACACTACAAGGCTTACCTTATATAATCCTGCGATTTGTCTGTTTTTGTTGGTTATATTACACACTACAAGGCTTACCTTATATAATCCTGCTAAAAAAGGGGATGTGTAAAAGAGAGCTGGTAGCACTGCTCGCATGGCTTGGTTCACTGATGGTAGTGAGGTTGCCCCCCAGCCGGTCAACTGCACTTTTTCCAACATGTCTCAAGATTCCAGGAAGCCATCAATAATGTTTTCAGATGCCTGAGAACTTCAAGCAACACCGCTGGACTGAGGAGAAGCCTTCAATCAAGTCGGCAAGTCTGAATTTAATTTTCTGTTGGAGGTGAGTTGTGAAATTGGTAACTGGTTCTAACAACTCCTATATCAGTTTAAAGGAAAGAGTTACCAAGCCAAGTGCCTGTCAGGTGGTTGGTCAGGTGGTTGGTGGTCTACTGACATCCAGCACCATATCCTGGTCACTGTGTGTGCATAAGAGCCCATTGGCCATTGGAATGGTCCCAGTGGAAGAAAGCCTGTGCCAAAGTGCTTAAACCGGACCTTCAGCATGATTTAATGAACAGCCTAAACCCTTAAAAAACTATTCCTCAGCATCCAAAATTAATATATTTTACATTTTTAGTCACTTATTTATTATTCTTTCCCCCACCGGGCTGCAACTCTGTTCAGGACTCTAGGATACGGGCAGTGCAGGGGGTGGGTTATAGCTGTGCTTTGCACAGACAGAGCAGAGCTGGGGCCAGGGAAAGGATAGCAAGCCCAGAATGCAGAGCGACACAGTCGAAAGACACTTCCTGTTTACAGGCTGCCTGATGCTCCATGATCCACCATCTTGGATGTTTATCAATTTGTATGTACAGGGTGTGGGAAACATATAAGATCGGCTCTTATTCAGGGTGAAGGTCCACTTTAAGGGTTTGGTTTAGCACTGCCCAGCCATTCAGCCACTGAGTAATTGGTCCACCTTGCAGTTTTTATGTAGGTCAAGGAAAACTCTTGGCCCATGGGCTGCTTGATTATGTAAATATCTGTACCATTTTACTGTGATTTTTTGAGAAATGATTTGGAAATCAATAAAATACATTAAAAATCTATTATTTTTCGCTCCTTTAATGTCTCTCTGTTCGGCCTTTCCATGCTGTTGACCTGTTGTATTCCAGTCCACAATATTCCTACTTCAATGGTCTTTATGATCTGCTATATTCCTAATACCACATTGTTCAAGCAACTATTTACCTGGTGTCTGCTGCAGGAAATCAGTAGAGATGAGCGAACTTTTGAAAAGTTCGATTCGGCTGATTCGCCGAATTTCACAAAGAAATTCGGGTTCGGCCGAATCGAACTTTTACGAAGTTCCCCATCAAAAATGCCGGCATGGTGGGAGCCGACCGGCAGGCCGGTAAAGCCGGCCGGCGGGCCGGTGAAGCCGGCCGGCCCGCTCCCACCATGCCGGCATTTAAAAAAAAAAAAAAAAAAAAAAAGCATTTTTGCCGGCATGGTGGGAGCGGGCCGGCCGGTTCCGCGCTGACAGCGGAACCGGCCGGCCCGCTCCGCTGTCAGCGGAACCGGCCGGCCCGCTCCCACCATGCCGGCATTTAAAAAAAAAGCAAACACTTACCTGCAGGTCCGGAGCGTGGAGGCCGGCGCCGCTCTCAGCTGTCATCTGAGGGCGCGTCATCAGAGGCGCCCTCTGATGACGCGCCCTCAGATGACAGCTGAGAGCGGCGCCGGCCTCCACGCTCCGGACCTGCAGGTAAGTGTTTGCTTTTTTTAAAAATGCCGGCATGGTGGGAGCGGGCCGGCCGGTTCCGCTGACAGCGGAGCGGGCCGGCCGGTTCCGCTGTCAGCGCGGAACCGGCCGGCCCGCTCCCACCATGCCGGCAAAAATGCTTTTTTTTTTTTTTGTTTGTTTTTTAAATGCCGGCATGGTGGGAGCGGGCCGGCCGGCTTTACCGGCCCGCCGGCCGGCTCCGCTGTCAGCGGGCCGGCTTTGCCGGCCCGCTGACAGCGGAACCGGCCGGCCCGCTCCCACCATTCCGGCATTTTTTTTTTTTTAATTTCAGGAAAAATTCGATCGACACGAACCACAAAATATTCGGGTTCGGGCCGAATCGAATATTTCCTGAAATTCGGATCGAATCCGGGTTCGTCCGGATCGATTCGCTCATCCCTAGAAATCAGTGACCTATCCAGCTTTAGAACCTCCGAAAGCCTTGTACCAGGTTTGTTATTTTTTTAAGCTTGCAAAATCAGAAGTACAATGGCAGCTTCTTGGAATAGTTTCCACCAGATTTAAACCCCCTTTCACAGCTATCTCACATTGAGATAATTTAGAAAAGTCAGGTGGCCGTAAGAGAGGAGGAAGTTTTTCTTAAATGTAAAAACCCAGATATATGGGAAAAGTAATTGGTTTTGGGGGTGTGTGCAGATTTAAAACGCAGGTGCTTTGAAAGGGAACATTAACATTTTTTTTTCGTAAATGAGGCGTTGAGGGCTGGAAGAAGGGTTGTAAAATTAGTGGAATTACTGGCTGATTTTAACCAGATGATTTCTACAGTTGGACACCACTGTGTTCTCATAACAGGGCTTTAATTTACTAGCAATAATCTACATTCCACTCAAACCCAGCAGCTCCCACAGGTCCTAAAATCTGCCCCTCCACATCACCAGAGAGCTGACTGGGCCGTGGAGAAAACAAAATGGCCCAGAAAATAAAATATTTAACGCTGGTATGTTGAGAAGAGCTTCAAGGTGACTGACCTATCTCATGTAAGGAATAAACGTTATCTAAGATGTATAAATCAAGGAGAAATAAGAATAGTTTTACAATATTACAGACTTCCCTTTCAAAGATTATACACGGCAACATATTTGAAATACTGTTAACAAGTGTAATAAACTAGCTATTTAAATGACTTTTATCTATCAATGTATCAGTCTAGATGCCATCATGTAGCCATGTGATATAGGCCCTTATTTAACAAGGGATAGCGACAGGTAGCGACTGGTGAGCGGCCGGTAATGACGGGTCCCGCCACGAGAACGCTGGCTCCCCACCACAATCACACATTTATCCTGCTTAGCGACTGAGATAGCGCCATATAGCCACTCATTCATCATTATTCCAGCCTCAGCCCACAGCGCCAGCGTCCGACCTTGAACAGCGACAGGTATGACCTCTCGCTACCTGGCGCTCTCCAATGCATTTCAATGGAACAATCTTTAAATATTCATAATTAATTGTTATTAATTTTTTTTTTTTTAAATGTGAAAAATTCTGTGACCACTTCTGCCATTTTAAATAATTTTTTTAAGGTAAAAAAAAAAAAAAATGTACAGAATTGATATTAATTACAGGTCTGATATTAATGTATTCATATTACCAAATTATTTAAAAAACTTGTTTTTTTTTGGTTTCCAAAAATATGGTTGTTTGGGAGTTAAAAAACTGCTTTTAACCCATCGCCGCCAGCGCTCTGGGGTTTAAACATGCATTTTACAGCGCAAGAATTTTTGAGCGTGATTTGTTAATGAATATGGTGGAAGCCGGTCGCTCTGACCAGTCGCTATCATGCGCTCCCATACAGCGCGGAACATGTCAAATAGCGACTCCTCACCCAATATTCAACATTACGGCAAACCGACTGAGTCGCTATCAACTACCGAACAACGGCCAAGCACAGCGACTACTAGCGGGCGCTCTGAAAATGCCGCTACAGTCGCTCAACTGTCGCTACCTGCCACTGTTAATGAATCGGCCTCCCAGCCTCACTTTCCGTCTTCATTTACCAAACAGGAAATTAAATTAAATTCCAAACAGATAATATAGATGTCACATTGACCAAATCGATGGAGACTCTCTATTTGGGCCCTTATTTAAGAAGGGATAGCGTCAGGTAGTGGCTGGTTAATGACAGGTAGCGACAGGTAGCGTCTGGTGAACGCCGGACACGGCACGCAATTACACATTTATCAAGCAGAATCTGTTTAGCGACTGGGATAGCGCCATGTAGCGTCCTCTCACTACCTGTCACTCTCCCATACATATCAATGGACGAACCTTTTCTTCACTTTAAACGGGGTATTTGTTTTTTGTTTTTTTCCTAAAATCACAATCAAAATTCTGTGACCTCTTCTGGCATTGAAAAGCAGTTTTTTTCTAAATTTTTTCATATTTTATATATTACTTCAGAAATGGCTTTACAGGTCTGGCATTAAAGTGTTTACGTTACAATGTTGCTACAATGTAATTCCATATGTTTTCGCTTTGTTACTAGTTGATAGATGCTGAAAAACAGACTTTAAACACACCGCCTCCTGCGCTCTGGGCTTCAAACAAGCATTTTTCAGTGCCAGAGATTTGTGAGGCTGTTTTTTTGCTGAATATGGTGTGAGTCGGTCGCTATGAGCAGTCGCTAACATGCGCTCCCATACAGCGCTGTACTGGTCAAATAGCGACTCCTCACAATGTATTCAACATTACTGAACAGCGACTGAGTCGCTATGAAGTAGCGACCCACGGCTGAGCACAGTGACTACTAGCGGGCGCTCTGAAAATGCCTGCTACAGACGCTCATCTGTCGCTACCTGGCGTTAGTGATGAATCAGGCTGCCCGACTAGTCATGAATTTTGTTCTGAATTTAGCTAATTAAACTCCCCATTCAGGGTTGCTGGCTGCTGTAGTGCGCATACTGCTGTGGTTTTTGGTCCCCCTCAGACAAAGACCCAGTAGGAAATAGAAGAGTATCTCCTCACAAACACCTTCTCTTTTTTAATAAAGAGCAAGAAATTCATTGGAATAAAGCCCATCTATAGGTGCAAAAAAACAAAACGTAATCTCCTGCAACAGATTGCGCCTGGTCCAGATCTTCTTGATTCACCTGGTCTGAGGATTGGGGTCCAAGCATTCAAAGGCCCCATCACCTCATATAAGTGGAGAATGCAATTTACCAGTTTGTACTGCTGTCTGAGGAAACAGGGCCATGTCTGGATCTTCAGCAAGCTTGGATATATAAGCCTTCATTCAATAAGAGTAGAAAAAAAATCTCTTTGTAGTAAAAAATTCACTTCATGAGAAAAACGCATGAGAATTTCCATGTTACTGAATCATCAGATAAAAATACAATGAAAGTCAATGGCACTTTATACTACGGTGTAAAAAGGAGTCAAACATTCACTACTTTTCTTGGGAGTAAAAAAGTACCACTGACTTTCATTGTTTTCCTAGCCGGTGATTCAGCAACAGTGACATTCTCATGTTTTTTTCTCATGAAGTGATTTTTTTACTACCACGAGAATTCTTTCAACTCTTACTGAATCAAGGCCTTAGAATCAGAACTGGGTGTAATTTTCTGTGACAGTCACATGTTACTTTAGATTTTTTGGACCAGAAGAGGTCTCTAAATAATAAGGATCATACCATATGGAATTATTTATTACAGTGTGCTTAGTAGTTTTTAATAAAGCTGTTCAGATTCTCCACCCCACCACAAAAAGACTATATGCCCACAGCAACAGATAAGGATCGATTCAGCACCAGGTAAGAAAACATTTATTACTTTTTTAAGTGCCATTCACTTTCATTGTCCACCTTGGGAGTTATTCAGAAACTGGATGTAAATGTTCACCTCATGCTGAATTGCTCCCAAGGTAGACGATGATAGTGAATGGCATTTTTCTCTCCAAAAATGGGGAGGCTGATTTACTAATAGCGACATGTAGCGACAGTTGAGCGACTGTAGCAGTATTTTCACAGCGCCCGCTAGTAGTCGCTGTGCTTGGCCATTGTTCGGTTGTTGACAGCGACTCAGTCGGTGTGCAGTAATGTTGAATACAAGGTTACGAGTCGCTATTTGACAGGTTCCGCGATGTATGGGTGCACATGATAGCGACTGGTCAGAGCGAGCGGCTTCCACCATATTCATCAAAAAATCACGCACAAAAAATTCAATGGCTGTGAAATGCATGTTTAAACCCCAGAGCGCTGGCGGCGATGGGTTAAAAGTAGTTTTTTAACCCCCAAACCACCATATTTTTGGAAACCAAAAAAAAAAAAAATATTTTAAATAATTTAGTAATATGAATACATTAATTTCAGACCTGTAATATCAATTCTGTACATTTTTTTTTAATTTTTTTTTCCCTTAAAGAAATTATCTAAAATGACAGAAGTGGTCACAGAATTTTTCACATTTAAAAAAAAAAAAAAAACATTAATAACAATTAATTATTATTATTTAAAGATTGTTCCATTGAAATGCATTGGAGAGCGCCAGTTAGCGAGAGGTCATACCTGTTGCTGTTCAAGGTCGGACGCTGGCGCTGTGGGCTGAGACTGGAATAATGATTCGCTATATGGCGCTATCTCAGTCGCTAAGCAGGATTGCCTTGATAAATGTGTGATTGTGGTGGGGAGCTGGCATTCTCGTGGCGGTGCCCGTCATTACCGGCCGCTCACCAGTCGCTACCTGTCGCTATTCCTTCATAAATAAGGGCCATAGTAGAGTTTTCTCACCTAGGGCTTCTATTACAGTTTAAGAGAGAACACTGCTATTCACTTTCATTGTCGACCCTGGCAGGTGATTCAGAAACTGCATATAAATGTTTACCTCATACTGAATTACTTCCAAGGTAGACAGTGAAAGCGAATAGCATTTTTCTCTCCTAAAACGTAGCAGAGTTTTCTCACCTGGGGCTGAATTGACCCTATAGTGTCTGTTTTTACCAAATGATGAGGTGAAATATACATATGGGGGACTTACAATAATGGGGACATGGGTGTAGTATGTACAGTGTAAAGGAAATTAGAGACATTTCATTTAATGGCACCCCCAGGCCTGCTGTGGCGCTTGTCAGGCCTGTACAGAAGTAAGAAAGCTGGACAGGCTCAGCCCACAGGACAATACGTCAGGCAACTGTCAGGTAAGTAATATTTGTTTATTTGCTGGATAAAAATAAATACAGAAAGATAAGAAAACAGAGTCGCGTTATCTTCAAACATCCTGACTGCATCATTGGCTACCACATTGCAGTGCTCGGCTGGAAGGCCCGCCATATAATAAATGTGTCAGGAACTCATTTCCATTGTATCCTTGGGTGATGCCAACAAATGCTAATGAAATGGGGGAATCAATCGAAGCAGAAGATGAATGGTCTAAAATTCATATCATTCCTGTTTTACTTCCCGAATAAGGCAAGATAGCCATATCTTAACGACCTTCTCATTTGGCACCAGCATCAGGCCCAGTTAATTGCTTAACTAATAACAGCCTGCGTAATGGAGTGAACTGTAGCCTGGATGGCTTCCCTTACTGCTTCCTCACTCAGAGGACGTTTCTCTGCAAAAGAAACTTGGTGACTTCTAAATTCCAAAAAGATGGGTGTTTACAGTAATAAAACATTACACTAAATTACACTACAGCAGCTACTCAACAATAAAGATTTGACCTCTATTAGTGGATTACAGGATTATCTGTTTTTATTTATAGATGCCACTCAGAGGCATAGCTGAGGGGGGTCATGTGTTTGGGGTGCAGAAGGTCAGGGGGTGCCAAAGGGGGCCTGAGCACAAGTGTGGGGTGCCAGAAAGCCTAGCTAGGCCTCTGATGCCACTTACCAATGTTATTTATAATTGCAATAAGGACATATTAATTTATCTTGCTCCATATTCCTAGTCCCTGTGCAGACACACACTAACGTTCTCAGAGCGTATCCCCCTTAAAGTGGACAAAAACCCAAGATTTTGGTCTTTGCCATCGGGCATGCCCCGCTGTGTGAGAGCAACCCAAGGTCACCCGATCGCATGCACCCCTCCTCGGTCCTATGGTGCATGCGCAGCCTCCCATCCAGTCACCGCGCTCAGATTCGCTCCTGTCCCTTCTTCCAAGAGCTTTTCTAAAGTGAGCGGGTTCAAGCGTGCCGCGGCCGCATCCTCCGCTACCCTTTAACAGGGATCTTTAACCATTCACAAATGCCTGGCATGCACCCTGCAAAAGGGATAGCGGGGATGTGGCTGCTGCACGCGCATGCTCGATTGGACTGGGAAAGTGGGTGAGTTTTCAGGTGACCTGGGGGGTTTGACACAGCGGGGCATCCTGAATCTGGATGTCCTGAGGGGAGTGAGTATGCCTGCCCTAGAGTCTCATAGACTCCAGGGGTGGGTTTTGGTCCACTTTAAGAACAGTATAAAATACGTAATTTCAAAGTACCTGAATCTCTGATTTTGAGTACATACATTATGTATTATAGACAAATCTGATTTATTTGCGTCAACTTCTGGGTTGTGGGAAGTGCGTGTCTTGTTGCAGATTTATGAGTCTTGAACATGCTCTGCTGTGGTCAGAGACAGCTGTGGAGCCACTGTGCTTTGCTGTGTTTGCTCACACTGAGAGATCAAGGGAAGAAAGTAGCTGTAGGCCCACTTTTTTGCATGGTCCTGGAGGAATATATTTGAAAAAAAGGGCAAACTTTGGAGCTATGTTCGGCTTCTACCCCGTGCTGCTGGAAATGGAGGAGAAGCACAGGCATCAGGTCAGTTGTTTGCTAGCAGTTTAGTTTCAAGTTTTTAATATTTTTACCTTCACGGTATTGTGTGTGTGTGTGTGTGTGGGGGGGGGGGATTGCTGTCCCTATAGGTTTTGTCTACCCCCAGACCCACATTCAACCTCTTCCATATTGCCCATGTTTTGGATGGGGGGAGCAGATGATGCCTCAACTCAACAGCTAGAGCCTTCCAACCTTACAGTATTGTGTGCTGCAGCTCCGCATTGTCAATCACCCAGCCTGGAAAAGGTAGGTATGGGTTCTTGTAGGGGTGGGGGTAGTGGGAGTTTTTTGGGGGCATATAAGTATGAACGTATTAAGCTGGAGGAGATGCTAGATGGAAGCACAGTGCAAGGAATAGTAAAAAAAACTGTGGTACCGGGAACTAAATACATTTGTATGAATAGCCCAGGCAGCCGCCCTAGACTCCTGCAGAGGAAGACAGGGCTCTGGTACCCAAGGGAAATTAACAAGCTGTGCTGAAACTGTCCTTTAGCCATAAAGTGGGTGACAGACCTAGGGCTAATAAAATAAGCGAACCTTCCTTAAAGTGAACCAATCAGCAGGATTTTCACTATCCTGGTGTTTTTCCCTTGTCCCTGGGGTATTCCGATTTGGAATTCCCCCCATGTGAAACCCCCCAGATCGCCCACCTAACACTCCTTTCTACCATACCCATGGTGCATGCGCTGGCTGTATACACAGTGGGGCATCCCAAACCTGATACCTAGTCAACAGAGCCAGCCAAAGCACTGATTGGTCCACTTTAAAAGATGCAGGCAGCAACTACAACCCTATACTAGCACCCACAGGTCACCCCAGGGACCAAGAAGGCCCTACTTCCCAGAAACTTTGATCAGACATAATTTCCCAAGTGGGTTTTACAGACAGCAAGAAATAACATCATGTAAATGTAACCCTGCTCCACAATCTAATATAAAAATGATGAATGGAGTTGGATTTACAGAATTACATGTTTTTTAGACAGATAACTTACCTCTTATACCTCCAAGGTTCATAAGATTTGATTTTAGAATAATATTCATAAACAACTTAATTTCATTTCAATGCAGTACTATAAGAAAAAAAATCATGTCCCCACCCCTTTATCCTTAAGGCAATTGTATACCACACCCTGGGCATCCAGACTTGCTGAAATCTCCAGCACTCACATGCTCCAGCACTCACAATGGCAGGCAGTCTTAGCACCATGCAATTCAACCTGGTGAGGTCTATTAGCCTCCAGCTAACATGTGGGAAGGCAGTTGGGGCTGGTGCACACACAGGATACCGTGGGAGAGCAAAAATGAGAGTTTATTGTCCATTTTTGTGTATATCTATCGTAGACAGGCACAAGCAGACCAATTTAGGATAAAAAAATAATGATATTCTTTATTATTAAAAATAAATAAATAAATATATATATATGTATATATATATATATACATATATATATATATATATATATATATATATATATATATTATATATACATTGAGAGGGTTCTTAAAGCCGACCAACAGTCAAAATGAATTAAATCAGACCAACACAACAAACAGTCCTCATATGCATCCCTCCCCAGGGCAATTTAGATTGCTGCACATGAAAATTAATTTACCCTTTTCTAATGTCTACTGGGACACATTTAAAAAACAAGATGGCTAATGGCTGCTCAAGGACTTCCAGGCCACCTGAAAACAGGAAGTCGTGCTGGGCTTCCTGTTATTGTGCATTGTCAGTTATGTCGGTTGGGAGAGGAAGCTCCAAAATGGCCGCTAACTTTCTTTTCCAACTGTGCCAGGCTGTTGGAGAGTTCTTCTACCTCATTATTTCCTAGCTAAGGTTCAGATATGATGGAAAAGATTTACTTGCGTTAGTCAATAATCACTCAGGTTCTTTCACTAAAACATGGAGAATGCCACCACCTGGGTTTGGAGAGAATTTCCAATGACGTGGGTAAGCTTTGCTCAGTTTAGGATACCAACCCCGGATAAGGTAGCTACTAGCAGCTGGAGAAAACATGGGGTGCACACAATTTACTATGAGATGGAGAAAGTTTTCACTGTTAAAGGAGCAGTATCACAAATTTTTTCTTGGTGACTTATATTTAAATGGTACTTTGAATGTAGGTAAGTGTTTGAGTAAGAATTACAAATGTAGAAAAAAATGATGTTTGTGTTGAGCAGCTGGAGACTAATAGCTCATGTTTATGTCTGTTGAGTGTCGGAGCACGACACTCTGGCCTGTTCCATGCTGAGGAGAGGGGTGAAACAATGTAACAAACTATCAGCTGTTCAGTGCTGGCAGCCGTCCAGCATAAGATAACAACATTGCAACATTGCCTGGCCAGAACTTATATATCTAAAACAGAGAGAAAAGCTCTAGAAGTCAATTAGCTGATTTTGACAGTTTTCCCTTCATGTTGGCTCTGCTGCAGAATCTTTCAGTTTACCATTTTCTCTCTTTTCTCAACACATTTTTCCATATGATCTTTCTTTCAGCTTTGTGTGTTTTGAGCAAAGCCCAACCCAGGATTTTCACTATCTGGAGTTTTGTTTTGTGCCCCTAGGGGCATCCCGACTTGGGATGCCCTGATATGTGAAATCCCCAAGTTCGCCTGTGAAAACGTACCTTTCCCTGTCCCACAGCGCATGCGCGGGCTCTCATCCAATCAGCTCTGTTTGCACGCAGATGGGGAGCCTGAGCAGTAACATTCCTGGCCGCCCGGCCTGTCTAAATTACTATCTGCGTGAGCGCACCAGAAAAATGGGGGGATCTGTGGTTATCCAGGGGTCGTTTCACACAGTGGGCATCCTGATTTAGAATGCCCAAGGGGGCAGGTCAATGGCCGGGTCTTATAGACTTCAAGGGTCGGCCACTCAGGGTTTTGTTCCACTTTAATACCTTTAGATTTTCCTGCACAAAGAAGAATTTCAGTTATTTTCAGTCAGTTTAGTTTATTTTGTATAGATTTTACACATTTGAGTCACCTGTTCTCATAACAAAAGCAGCACCTCACACACACACAGCCATTACCACTGATTACAGTGTCAGCCTCTGAGGTAAAGTGTTGCTAGGAGACCAGTGGGCTAAATGAAGCAGCTCACTAAATACAACCCAGCAGATCCCCTATTCAGCAAATGGACTGAGCCATTGTCATTATACAATTTAAAAGAAAGGCAGATATTTTTTCCATTTTCTATCGCCACATTATTTATACACATGTTAGAAGCTGTGTGGCTATTTAATTATTTATCTTTTTTAATGCAAATTTCGCGATACTGCTCCTTTAAGTGAATTAAACTGGACCTTCAGCATCATTTAATTAAAAATCCAAACCCTTGAAAAATTATTCCCCAGCATTTAAAATTAATACATTTTACATTTTTAGTCACTTACTTTTTATTCTTTCCCCTGCTGGGTTTCAATTTTGTTCAGGACTCCAGGATATGGGTGCCGCCATCTTGCCTCAGATACTGAGGAGAGGAGAAGGGTGAAAAGTGCAGGGGGGTGGGGTTATAGCTGTGCTTTGCTCAGACAGAGCAGAGCTGGGGTCAGGAAAAGGACAGCAATCCCAGAATACAGAGTGGCACAGTCAGAAGACACTTCCTGTCTGCAGGCAACCTGAGACTCATGGGCCGCCATCTTGGATGTTTAGAGGCTCAGAAAATGCAGCAGATGCAGGTAGGATGTTTTTTAATGTGAGTAATCTGTATGTACAGGGTGGGGGAAACATATTAGATTTGCTCATATTTAGGGTGAAGGTCCGGTTTAAGTTTTAGGACATGTAGCAGTTATCCATTAAAATAGACCAAACCCAGGATTTTGACTATCCTGGGTTTTGGTCCTTGCCCCTGGGACACCCCGATCGGGGCTCTCACTCGCCCAGTCTCACTCACTCAACCCTGGTCCTACGGCGCATGGGCAGCTTCTCGTCCAGTCAGCGTGCACAGATCCGCTCCCGCTCCTTCGTTCAAGAGCTTGCCTAAAGTGAGCGGATCCGAGCATGTGGGCAGGCGTATCCCCGCTACCATTTAACAGGTTGCATGTCAGTGCCGCCAATCACAAATACCTGGTGCCTGCACGCGCTCTTCTAAAGGGATAGCAGGAATGCGGCCGCTGTTCACGCATGCGCCTTTGGACTGGGAAAGAAGGTGAGTTTCTGGGTGACCTCAGGGGTTTTACACCATGAGACTCCAGGGAAGGCATACTAGGGAGCGAGTATGCCTGTCCTGGAGTCTCATAGACTCGGTCCATTTTAGGTTGGAGTAGCTTCACTCACTTTAGTCACCCATGAACAGTGTATAGTGTGGAGAACATCTGCACATGTACTTTCCAATGATGTACAGAAGCTTTCCACAGTTTAGTGAATAAGGTATTTCTAAAGTAGGAAGAACATATGGGCTGAATACGATTTTTTTTTTACGTGATTTATTTAGGAGTGAAGAACATATCCATGAAGGGTGGGGGGGTATTAATAATAATTACTATTATTTATTTATAAAGTGCCTTTATCTTCCGTATCGCGGTACAAAGTAGTGATTATAAACTGGGAAGCGCATACAGTACATATACTATTTGAAATGCAGCTTTACAGAGTTCACAATCAATGATTGGGCTATTTTTTGCTCTTTTAAGACAGGTTGAATTCTAGCTTGAATAAGGGAGTTTGAGGGTGCTTTTGAAAGCTTGGAGGGTTGGAGAGTGACAGATTGAGCGGGGACGGCATTCCAGAATATTGGAGTTGCCCGTGAGAAGTCCTGGAGGCGTGCGCGAGAGGAGGTGAGCAGGATGGAGGTCAGAAGGTCGGGGGCCGTGAGTAGGTTGATATTGTTGGAATAAAGATGAGGCAGATACGTTTTCCCCACTTTAAAATATAATAAAATGTCTTAACAACTCATCTGTTTTTATTTAACAAGGTAACTGTTACTTTTCTATTAAAATGCATATGCTGTTTAAACAGTTGCAATTACCTTTTCAAAAATCATTTCATGTTTTCTTTAAAAAAAGCCCTTTAAACTAAACAGGCATTTCTCCATGGGTTCCTCCGTGAGATCCTTTGAAAGAGAGATAGGGATCTCAACATGTCTTTCCTTGTAAAGCTTCACATATAAATAAATAGCTGCAATGTATGTTATCTTGCTTAAAGAAAATATTGCCTACCATGGAATGGTAAGGGGAGTGTGAGGTTCTGCTCAGTCTATCTGATCTAGACTAATATTTATTATGGTTCATACTAATTGTTCCTGCATGTACTGTGATCCAGAGCTTTACTTCTGGCCTGTCAACATTTAATATAAACAGGAAATAGTTTAGAACAAGAAAACCTATCTGCATAGAAAAAATGTCTGTTACTATTCACCCAACATGTAAATGATTTAAAGCTATTTACATCATACATCAAGTAAGCTGGGTTATCTAAATTTTACAGTATATTAAAGCCACCCAGATACAATTTTTAGATATCGAGGAGAAAAGGAAATCACAATTTGTTTGCTTACTGAGGTTATTGTGGAGGTCTTCACTTATAGTTTGGCCATTTAATTCATGTTCACTTTTTTAGCGGAGGAAGACTGAGGCTATTACTTTAGGTACCTATTAGGTAAATAGTTATTACAGTATAAGCATTTTCTTGAAAATTCCAGTATGCTTAGAGATTTCTAGCTAACCCTGGTCAGTTTCTGCGAAGACTCTTGGAGGCTGCTAGTTATATATAGGGGTGCCCAAGGGGTAGTTGGCCATTCCCTGGCTGCAGCATCTTAGCAATCACAGTGTCTATTGCTGTAGACGTATATTGAGCTGGAAACGTATATTGCCTATTCAGTCGTCTAGGTTCGGACAGTGCTTCAGCAGATGCTTGACCTTCAAACTACTATTGTTACAGCATCGTCTTGCTGTAGAATCTTCCTTATTTCCACCTGAGCAAGTCAATCAGACTGGGATATCTCCAGTTCTTTGGAATGCTCACCCTGACCACCAGGTGAATTTACCAGATTTCTGATTCTAGACTGTCTATATGCATACATAAATGCACAAAATTCTTGTTCCAGTGCCAAACATCAGGTCTCATTGCATTTGTTAATGTGAATTTTATAAAGAGGAACAACCCTCTTGGTTACTTGGCCAAAATAATGTAAGGATTTCACCGTTTTCACAATGGTATAGTTCAGAGCAAAAGATATCCCAAAAATGGGTTCAAACTTGGACTGGGCTCTAAAGGATTTGTTCAGGCAACAAAAAAGCCATACCCCCCCTTCCCCTTTGCAGCTGTTAAGTCCTGCTATGGTTGCCCAAACCTTACCGGTGTCCAAGATCAGGACTGCATGCTGCGGGACTCAAGCTTGGGAACTGGAAGTTTTCATGTCCGGAGCAGAACCGAACAACTGTTGAGGAAAGAAGTTTAGTATAGTGAGTAAGAGCACCAGAACTATGCTAAATAGAATAAGGGCTGGAACATTGTCAGAGAAATCTGAGTCCTGGGAATACCAGTCCCTATGCCTGGTGTGCAGGACTGTTGGCTGGGTGAAGGACCCACACTATTTTATTAATAAAAAAAATGAAAAAAAGAGATGGCCGGAGTTTTGTGCTGGTGGATTCAAACAGAACTGACATGGGGGCCAAATTTAATACGAACCTGAAAAGCGACACTAATGCAAAGATCAGACGTGTGTTTAATGATTAACACTGGTCTAATATGTCACAGGTCTCTTTTAATGAATAATATCAAATTAATTATTAATAATATATTTATTCCTATATTCAAAATGTTCTGCCGCACAGAAGGAGTCCATGGAAAGTACATGTTACTGATAATGGTGTTGTGATCTCACATATGTTTATAGACAGTCTCGTCTGGGTCATTACAGTACATAATAAAATATAAATATTTAAAGCAATCAAATGTAGGTCTTTCCTACTATTGTTTGCTGCTGCTAGATAAAGCAAACAGAGGTTTCCATGAATGTGCATGGCAGGGTTGTTAGTATATGCAAAAGCACAATGGAACTCTAGGCTATAATTTAGAAGACCAAATACCTCTCTTCATGTTTCAAAGACTTTTGAGAATGTATGAACAAAACTCCCTGGAAGGCTTTCTCTCTAAACTCCGTCCCAAGTGGATGCCTTGCCAGATGGAGTTTGTGAAGATTATTAGGATACACATTTTAGATAAACAGCAAACCTGGATGTGCTCATGTTATTCCAGATGTACTATCTGCTAATCTTTATTTGGGGGAAATGCATTCAATTTTTACCATTTTCTCCACAAGCAGCGTCTACTTTATTTTAAAGTACAGATAATTTGTTGGCTTGACTTTTCACCATAGCCTAAATCTTTCTTTTATTTTCCTTTTCATAAAAAACAATTGTAACCAGTATTACCAGTGGCCATGGTGTGAAAGATAGCACCTAGTGGTACAAAAACCTTTTCACATAACCGCCTACCATTAACATTAATATTTTCTTAAAGTAGACAAAAACCCAGGATTTTGACTATCATGGGTTTTGGTCTTTGTCCCCCTGGCACCCCGATTGGGGGTGCCCCACTGTGTGAAACCCCCAGGCCTTCCAATCTCACTCGCCCTTCCCCAGTCCTACAGCGCATGCATAGCCCTCTCATCCAATCAGTGTGCTCGGATCCGCTCCAGCCCCTTCGTCTAGGAGCTCGTCTAATGTGATCCGAGCATGCTGGCGGCATCTCCCGCTACCCTTTACAGGGAGCGTGCCTGCGACGGCCATTCACAAATGGATGCCCTGAGGGGAGTATGCCTGCCCTGACATAGACCTCCAGGGAGGGGTTTAGTCCACTTTAATATAATTCATAAAACCTATATATACCTCTCCATAAAATATAAATCCTTCTTATACTCCCAAACCATTCCAACATCTTAGACGCAAGGTATAGATCTGACTTCACAACTGGAAAACTTAGCCTCACCCAATGTAAATGAAAAACAAAATGCATAACCCTATTATTATTATTATTATTATTATTGTTTATTTATATAGCACCATCATCTTCCGTAGCGCTTTACAAAGTAGTAATTACAGACAGGGTAGAAACATACGGTACATATACTATTTCAAATGCAGTTTTACAGAGTTGACAATGGATATTCTGAGTACAAGATACAGTAGGGGAGAGAGCCCTGCCCTTGCGAGCTTACAGTCTAAAGGAAGAGGGGTGAAGACGAGGGGGAAGGATCACAAACAGTCAGTGTTGACTATACAGAAATGTAGTCAGATATAATAAATACAAAATTGTATCCATATACCCAACCAGGGCTATCTGTCTATCTGTATTATCTGTATTTGGTCTCCAGCAGCAACAAAGTCTGGGTCCCCTTACCAATATGTGATTCACCTGAATATTCAGACTAGGTGCCCAGCCAATATATATATATTTTTTTTTTCAGGCAATGGGGAGTCCAGATACAATGTGGGCTGTATCTCTCTTTAACCTTTAGGCCCCTAGTTTGAACTTGGCCCAGTATTCAGACCAGAACAGTCCATAAGACTGTAAGCTCACAAGGGCAGGGATCTCTTTCCTATTGTATCTTGTATTCAGAATATTCATTGTTAACTCTGTAACACTGCATTTGAAATAGTATATGTACTGTATGTTTCTACCCTGTCTGTAATTATTACTTTGTACAGTGCTACGGAAGATGCGCTATATAAATAAACAATAATAACAAGCCACCTGGCCTTACATTATAGGTATACAAAGTCTTCTTCCTTATAGCTTATATGTAATGACCCCTTTTTTAAATTATGCACCAAGGCAAAGCAGCCTGGGGGAAAGACATCTTCCTTCAACATCAGTTCCAGCAACAATAGTGTGGCAGCCAGCAGGTCTCAGGTCAGAGCTAACATCAGGCTGGCATCACTGGGGCACCTCCTTTTCATTCAGACCCCATACTGGAGTTTTGGCTGGGCTGTCCTGCTATTATGGCTGACCTACTGTATAACCAACTAAGACATGGGTCAAAGTGAACATTTTACCAAAATGTAAGCTGTATATATTATAAAGGTGCATAATAACAATACAAATGTGTGTGTGGTATATACAGTTGACTCATGGCCACAAAAAGTTAAATACCTCGACAGCCACAAAAGACTATGGGACTCTAGTAACTAACTAAACTAATAACAATGTTTTGCATTTTCATAAAAACATTAATGGATGCATCATCTGATAATCAATTTAAAATGAACTAACCACTTCTGTAACACGCTTAGGGACCACTTGCTTTAGTCTCTCTCTACGTGCTGTAGGATCAAATCTGACGTCAACACTCCGGCCTAATCAGAATTGTGTAATCAATTACAGTGCAATGTGTGTGCCATCCATGCTGTGATTACTGTGTACAATCTAATATAATATAAAGCTAATACAAACCTATTTTCTGTGTATTGCTCAGGCCCACAAAACAAGTGTTCTATGCCACTTCCCTCTGTTTGATCTAAACAACAAAAAAATGAACATGGGATCATCTGAGAACACTGCTCATGCCATAAAAACCGTAAAAGACGATTGCATTTCTGTATGAGCCATGGAAAATCCATGCATGCATTCAAATTGCAATCAATCCATAATGTTCTAGAGCTAGACATTTTGTACCTGCACCCCTTCCAAACCCCTTAATTTGCTGCCAGTAGACATGTTGTATTCAACACTGCCTCTAGAACTACCTCAGTATTAATCATCATGATTAGAGATGAGCGAACCGGTTCGGACGAACCGGAATTCGCTCCGAATTTCAGGAAATATTCGATTCGGCACGAACCCGAATATTTTGTGGTTCGTGCCGATCGAATTTTTCCTGAAATTAAAAAAAAAAAAAAATGCCGGCATGGTGGGAGCGGGCCGGCGGGCCGGTAAAGCCGGCCGGCCCGCTCCCACCATGCCGGCATTTAAAAAACAAACAAACAAAAAAAAAAGCATTTTTGCCGGCATGGTGGGAGCGGGCCGGCCGGTTCCGCGCTGACAGCGGAACCGGCCGGCCCGCTTCGCTGTCAGCGGAACCGGCCGGCCCGCTCCCACCATGCCGGCATTTTTAAAAAAAGCAAACACTTACCTGCAGGTCCGGAGCGTGGAGGCCGGCGCCGCTCTCAGCTGTCATCTGAGGGCGCGTCATCAGAGGCGCCCTCTGATGACGCGCCCTCAGATGACAGCTGAGAGCGCCGAACCGGCCGGCCCGCTCCCACCATGCCGGCAAAAATGCTTTTTTTTTTTTGTTTTGTTTTTTAAATACCGGCATGGTGGGAGCGGGCTGTCAGCGCGGAACCGGCCGGCCCGCTCCCACCATGCCGGCAAAAATGTTTTTTTTTTTTTTTTTTAAATGCCGGCATGGTGGGAGCGGGCCGGCCGGCTTTACCGGCCCGCCGGCCGGCTCCCACCATGCCGGCATTTTTGATGGGGAACTTCGTAAAAGTTCGATTCGGCCGAACCCGAATTTCTTTGTGAAATTCGGCGAATCGGCCGAATCGAACTTTTCAAAAGTTCGCTCATCTCTAATCATGATGGCTGTTTCAGCTGCTCAAAAGTTTCAAAAACTTGAAAATGCTGATAATTCCTACTGGGATCATTATTAATAATGGCACTATAATGCACACACAGGTATCTCGCTCCCAGGCGTTTTCACTCTGCAGCTAATAGAATGGTTGGCTTTCTTCCGTAGACTGCTGAAAATGTTTTTTTGTTTGTAAAGTTGTAAAGTTCCAAATGTCTTTTGGCAGTCCATTTTGAAATATGGACAGTTAGCAGGGTCAAGCAGTGGTTTTCAGCAGCACCAATGTGTGTCTGCCAGCCATTACTTCAGCCACTGTATTCATTTAACCAAAAACTTCTCTTTTGGTCCATGGGTCTCTTGTGTGTATTTGACTAGCTTTTGTCCTGATTATCTTGCCAAATATGGCATATCTTGTATTTTGCCATGTATGCTACCATGTATTTGTGTGACTGCTGTTGATACATTTGCTTGGAAACCTCTGAGGGTAATTTTGTATAACCTTTACAGTGAAATGGAGTATAACAGATATGCAAACTAATAAAACTAAATGCATGGGCTTTTATATTCCGTGGCTCTCTAAAGGCTAGCTCATGTGGTCAGTCTGACGTTAAGCATGGTTGACCACAAATTTATTTGGTCAAATGGTTTCATGTAACTATGGCAAGGTAATTTTTGCTTTCAGCAGCCTTAAAGCCTCATTTCGAATAATTTATGGAAAGTTAGCCTTAAAATGTGTTTGGTGTGTTTACTATAATAACCACAAAATGGCTGCAGGAATCATGGTCATACTTCCACAAATGTTTTCACCATGTTATTACTTCTTCTTAAAGCACATAAACTACCCTAGTCGTGGTTTTCATGAGTGTCAAGATAACACAGACATTTTTACCTATATTTCACAATTGCTTCTATCCTTCTTATTCCAAAAATGAAGCAGCATTATATTTATATTTACCGGTATTATCTATTTTTGTAAATATAAAGTACCTGACCTCCACTGTAATGTTTTTGCAGACCTCCAGTCAACAAAGATCGTAGTCTGTTCACACCCCCAATCTCTGGTATCCCAATTTGACTCACATCGTCTGCTCTCCTGTGCCAATTTCAATCCCCAAATGACTGCTGGCAGCCAATCAAGTCCAAACCCGACTGGTTACTGGCAGAGCAGTGAATGCGATATCCATTGGCCCCCACCATGGATGGAATGTGGAATCAGAGATATTTTTCCCCTTTTATGACTACCTTTCACCCATCCCAATGATGCCTCAGTAGTGAGGGTGTGAGCAGAACTTTAATAATGTTTGACTACTTTATTGCTTTACTTCTCTGGTTTAAATACAGCTAACACCTATTTGCTGAGGAAAACAAAATATTTTTTACATAGGTTAGGCAGATTTACTTTAAAGTTATACTAAAGGGAAGACCAATTGTTGTCCCATTGTCCCGGGCTACATGTTGCACTGTCCCAAACTTCAATCATTTTTCAAAAAGACCCTGTAGTTCCTAAAGTATTGGTAAATGAATAAGAGCATTGGAGATCCAGAGAAAAAATGAGCAGAAACAGTGCACTATGTGCTTTACATATATCTTAGTACAAAAATAAGTGCATTTTTGTGCCTTTAGTTAATACTGCCAACACATTGTGTGACCAGAAAAAGGGGGTGAGAGAAATAAGAGGGTCTCCAGTACATAGTGTGACCAGAAAGGAGGGCGGGATTTCAGAGCTGAGGCAGCCCATCAGGGCTCCTGGGGAGGGAGTTGCATTCTCTGTCAACTGAAGGTTGATTTAAAGACCAGGTCGGTGGGATGGAGACTGAAAGCTAAATGAGGAGGTGATTTCCACTAAGTAGACAGACATAGCAAGAAGGAGAGCACTGGTGGGACTCAATGTAAGGTAAGCCACTGATATTTATTTTTTAACTTTTGACTTGCTAATCACTTTAACTTCATGTCTCAAGCCATGGATGCCATAGATAATGAGGTAGTCTGCGTACACTAAAGTAAAGGGAATGTCCCTACTGAAGTTAGGAATCCATAGTTTTGTGTCTGTCACCCATGGTACTCCTTCATTTTTTGGAGAGGTATAATGGTTCCCAAAAGAAACCCCAACAAATGGTCAAGGTATAAAAGCCCTTTCCTATGGTCTTGTTAAACTGTAGCAGTACACTAAACAAGCTCAAGCATTGGGACTAAGGAAAGGTAGTGCCATAAGAATGTACCATTTAGTTAAATGGTTGCTATTACATTTACTTGTAGCTACTAACCGATGTAGGTCAAATAAAAGTCCCTGTGGAATGATTTGGCCGCTTTGTTTCACTATACCAACATTTCAATAGATCTAACTAAAGTTTTCATCGTTGGCTTGAGAGCGAAAAGCTTGCACAGTAAAAATATGACATTTTTATACTCTATTTTATTTTCCAAATCTTTGCAAGTCTGTCTATTGAATATATGATCTGGCTCTAATAGGACTATTCCTTCCCCAGCCGCTGGTGATATAGTCTAGTCTCAGCTCATAAATTGAAAATGTTATGTCCGTAAATCAGAGCAGATCATTTCCAGGGACATCCTAAATTCCCAGTCAAATCTCATGGATTATCCTAAATATTTTATTTTAACGTCACATTTAGGTTATCCTTTCATTGAAGTGACTGTATTGAGGTTGGGTTATTCATCATCAGTGACCTTCCAAAGATACTAGAAACAATATTTCTAATAATAAACCATGCACTATAGTACAGCCAAGTACATTATTTAAACTTTCTATAGTCTTTAAAGCATCAACTATGGGTTGTAATAAAGTCCCTGTGCGATCATCACAAGCATGACATGATTCGGCCTTTGATGTGCAATTCAGTGTCTTCATCAGCTACTTTACTCTATAGGGGTAATTCATGAAAGTGCAGTGTGCTTTCAATTCTATGTGTGAGATATTGTCAATGCTATGGGGCAAGCTTCCTCCATCTCAGTTGTCTTGTGTTCCCAAATGTTTAGCAAGCTCTTTTTCTTGCTTCAACATACAGTGCAAATCATTTTTATTTTTAAAAGGAATATGTTTTGCCACTAACAATCCAGAGATGGAGGCATATACAACATCACAAGGAAACTACAGCACTTGCTACACAAAGGTTTGTCTTCGAGTCTTTCCCTCTTGTACCTTTACAACCACCTACCGTAATTTTTTTGGCATAGCTCCTTGACGGTCCATTCAGAAACCTCAGCATACCACTCTGCTCAGTAAGCAGATGCAAGGCTTGCAAGTATAGTCACACAACTCTCAGTGTACCTATACAATAGTAACATAAGGTACAGAGAATTAGGGGTGCATTCCTCTGCCGGTCCTCTAATTTTGTGAATCTGATTGCATGTCATTTTTCTCAGCCTTTTCCCTTGGCTGGTGATCGACATATATCTTTTTCAACCATAATGACTATGCGACGATCTAAAATGTCATGCGTTACCCAGTCACAACAAAATGTAGTATTAATAACAGCAGGAGAAATCTTACCTTTGTAAAAATACCTTTTGTAAAAGTCATATACCATGATTGCTTCTTGCTTTACAAGTGCTGCAAGGCACCTGACCTACTTATTTTGGTAATATTTATGAATGAACTCCTCCTTGATTCCTTGGGGATACTTGATTGGAACTTGTTGTTAGGGGGTACATAGTGTAGAATTGTTGAGAACCACAGATCAGGGGTTTATTCATCAAGGGATAGCGGCAGGTATTGCCTCTTAGCGACAGGTAGCGAGCGGTGAATGCCGGGCGCTGTACACAATACCACATTTATCAAAGCGATTCCGGTGAGCGACTCTAACACCATGTACAAGGCTGCATTTTCCATTAGGCAACCCTAGGCACGTGCCTAGGGTGGAAACCTGGAAGGGGGAAGGGCACTACCCTTACTACTTTAGCAAAAAAAAAATGTAAACTCCCATAGCCAGAACATTAATGCCTCCTAACAAACACCCCCCCCCCCCCTCGCAGCCACAGAAGGACGCAGAGTGTATTTGTGTGAGGGGGGGGGGTGAAATGGGTTGAACACAGGCCGAAGCATCTCCCCTCCACTTGTGTGGTCATATGACTCCTGTATGTCAGAATGCAGTAAAAGATGGAATATGCTTGTCTGCTTCTCTGCATTTGCCCCTTTGTGCCCTCTCTCCCATTGCACCCTTTCCCCCTACACACTTTGTTTATATGGACTGTGACCTAACTTAAAAACCTAAATTAAAAAAAGGAGGCGCAAGCACTTAAAGTGCCTAGGGCACCGTGAACACCAAATACGGCCCTGGTCATGTAGCGTACGATTCATCATCACAGACGGCTCAGCGTATACCGCCGGCGCTCTGGCTTCCTGTCGCTATCCCATACATTTTATTGGACATTACTTTTCTTCTCTTTAAACAGGGTTTTATTTTAATTTTTTTAAAAATTTTTTTATCAAATAATTGTGTGACCTCATTTTAGCCTCCATCCCAAAGTTTGCACGTCTCAACTGTTTCTGACTAGCCTACTATTTAGCATAGAAATCTCACAGTTGATACATGCAAAGAAGCTCTCACCCCAAGCCATCCAGGGCACATTGGTTATTTCTACACCCTGTGTGAATAAAAATCCTAGTTGTTAGAGTTCAGCAGTCCTTCTGTGAAAAAGTGAAATTGTATCTTTGATAAACTTTTCATTATGTCATCTAAATTGTCTTGGATTTATTGTATTAAAGTAGAATATTTTCCTATGCTGTCAAAAACGTCACTATGCCAGTTAATATGAATTTCCATGCAATTATATATTTTATTTTCTCTGCACTTGAAAAGGCTGTGCCTTTGTATGGTAGTATTAGTTAGGTAAGCACTAAATATCAACAGTCTAAAGAAATTAAAGGGTGCAGTCCTATTAATGGGCCAACCCTTTTAGTCCTAAATGGAGTGAATATAAAGCACTTGTGTTTGATGGATGCACACCACAATTGATCTGAATCGGAAGTAGCTTCGAATTTCAGGGGAAAACAATTCAGCATGAATCCAAACTTCTTGGGATTTGTGTTGATTGAACTTTTTCCTGAAATGGGTAAAAAAAAGATACCCCCGCCCATTTTTATGGGGTAAATTCATCTGACACTCCTAATTTTCTCATTTTTGGTCTTGGACATGTGCATGTTAGCTTACTTTGTCGTTAGACTAATAAACTTGCTTACAAACTGAGAATCATTTAATACTGTAAATATGTTTATTTACAGTATAAAAAAACTGCTCACCTAAAATATAGAACATCACTATACACATTTAAACTGTGCATTAGGTCATTTGCTGTGTGCTAATCAAAATTATTTTATTATTTTTAAAGGGACATTAAAGGCAAAAATAAAATTCTGCTGGATTTGTGGCAGGACCGGTTGTAAAAAAAAACAGTACGTTTTTAGCAACCGAAACCCTCATCAGCTGCTGTGGAGGATTGAAGTGGGCCAAAACCTAGAAACCTGGCTCTAGAGACTAAAAGACTCCAGGACAGGTTGCATCCCGATTTAGGATATCCCGCTGTGTGAGACCCTTCTAGTTTCACTAGATACGCATCTTGGGAATTGATCCTGAGGCTCATGCATGGGTCTCCGGCGGGATCCCTAGCACTTCTCTATCTGATGGGCACACAGCAAAACTGATTGCAAGCCATGAATGTTAACAGCAGTGAATTCTGATGGACGAGAGATCCTGTATCTGCAGTTTAGAGGCACCAAATCAGGATGCCCCTAAAGTTAAAGCTAATCAAAACCCAGGTGAGTAAAGATCCTGGATTTTGGTCTGCTTTAAAGTTGAGTATATGTCTTTTTCACTTTAAAAGCACTTTAAAGACTAAGGCCTCGATTCAATAAAGGTAGAAAAAAATTCTCATGGTCGTAAAAGATTCAATTCATGAGAAAAAAGCCTGAGAATGTCCCTGTTGCTGAATCACCAGCTAAGAGAACAATGAAAGTCAATGGCACTTTTTTACTCCTAAGAAAAGTAGAGAACTGTTTACTCCTTTCTACACTGTAGTAAAAGCTGCCATTGACTTCCATTGTCTTTTTATCTGGTGATTCAGTAACAGTGGCATTCTCAGGCTTTTTTCTCATGAATTGAATTTTTTACTACCATTTACTACCATTTTTTTTCTACCTTTATTGAATCAAGGCCTAAGAATGGAGGATGAGATACATTCTCAATATATTAAAAAAGGAATAATAACTTTTATTTAGAATTTGTAACTTTTTCTCATCTGCAGATGATGGACACAGAGGTGCGAACACAGAGGCATTACAATCTATCCTGAGGACCCTGTTCATCCAATCATAGCAAAAGAAGTGTGCCAAGGCTGTTCATTACATTTCCTCTCTTGCACACAGCTGTGTGTTTAGCTATGACAAAGGCTGGAGGTGGCACCTGGCCATTAACAGACCCTGGCCAATCCAGAGGCACCAGCAAGTGTAAGTAGAAGATGTCCAATTTTCAAGATGCTTGTTATTTTTTTTTTTACCTACAGGTGCCCTTTTAGTGTTCTAACTTTCATTGCCACCAAATCTTTTTAAATGCTTAAATAACATAACCCCCTTTCCCTTCAGTTATACTGTACAGCCAACTCAGGAAAAGAAAAGAAACACATCATGAAAAAATGATCCAATAAAAAAAATCCACATATATGTGATAAATAGCAAGACATGTATCAAAAACATCCCGTCAAGTTTGCTTTTTCACTTGTAATGAGAGGAAGAAGGATCAGGAGTGACAGGCTTCTAACATACCATTCTGCTTTTACAGAGAACTGCTCAACTCCTGCAGCCTGTACCAGGCACCCCTGGATCACCCCGGTCCTAGAGCGAGGCCTCTCGTTCAATCAGAGCGGCTTGGATCCACTCACGCCTACTGATCTAAGACTCGGCTCCAGTCGAGTCTAGCCTAGCGGAGCCAAGCCCGCCGACTGCCGCATCCCCGCTATCCTTCAGCAAGGGCACACTTAGAGATTTCATCTGCTTTAGCAAGTGTGATCTTTTCATGGGCACCTGTCTATGTAAGTGCAGATGACCCCAGATGGGTCTGCATTCAATTTAATCTATACAGTAGTTTTTTTCAAAGTGGCAGTGTGGTTTCTCATATATTTGCAAATGCAAGTGTATCTTATTTTATTCAAAAGATGGTAGAAGGTTATGTTTAGGCTGAGCTGATTGCTGGGAGCTCTGTTGTGTGACAACATATTTTTTGTAGTTCTGTAAAAACAGGATTCTATTCTGAAATCCATTGAGCTATTTTTAATATGTTGCAAGAGCAAGCACTGGAGCTAGAGGAGAACTAGCAACATCTGCCTATGGAGACAAATATAAACATCCAATGACCACAGAGCCAGATTATCCACAAGTCCTGTGAAATCTGGCTAACCAATATCAACTCTATGTATAGGCATTGTGAGGAAAGATCCCTTTCACAGGAATGCAATCCCCGGGTGACTTCACAGATCTCCTGGTTTCACAGATGGCCTGTTCATTGCAGGTCGGTAAACACAGGTCTGACTATTTTTCTTCAGGGGCCCCAAGCCTCGAAGCCCCTCAATAAATAAGATTGCAGGAATGGAGGCAGCAGGGCTAAAACCAGACACACCCCTTGCTGAGAGCCTGCACTGAATGGGGAATTTCAAAAAATCAGTCCAGACATACCGGGGCCAGTATTTCATAAAGAATTATGAAGCTGCTATGCACATTAATCGTAAACCGATCACATTATTGGAATCTGAAAAACATAACACATGTGTACGTAGGACTCATGTCATTCCCAGATGTCCAAGGACAGTAAATCTGCAGAACTAAGGTTAGGAGCCATACAGAACAGCAGTGTTAGGTCTCCTAGGGTGCACTGCATTCAACCGAGTCCATTGGCATCAGAACTATTGTCCTACGGCTTTAAGTTTTAGGTAACATTACTGAGAAGCAGAGATGGGGGCTCATCCCTGAGAGTAGGGGGAGTGTCTCACCTGTGTATAAAGGTTCAGACAGTCTGGACACCTTTGTCTTTCTTCTAGCGGCCATGTGTGAAGGGGGGGCCCGTATCCAGCATGCTCTGAAAGCTCCCTGTGGCTGCTTGCAATACTGCAAATAATCTAATCAGGTAACTTCATTTTCTCTGCTAGCTCTGATTGTAACTGATCACTTGTATTTGCCCTTCTGACCTGCGCTGTGTATGGTTGTAGGGATAACAAGATGGCACTGCCCTGCTGATAGCTCTTGGAAGGCAAGGAAAATCATGTCTAAAACTGGAGGTTGAATGGGGTGGGGGGTAGAACATTGGGGAGTTTTTGTGAATCCCCATTGGGTGTTATATTCCTCTGTAAAGCAATTAACTGTATAACTTAATCTTAGGCTGATAAGTTATCTTGATTCCGAACCCAGTCTTCTATGTTTCTCAGGTTATATTACCCGGTACCAAGGTTGGCATCTGGCTCTATATAACCCTGTTAATGGACCAGGCAAACTAAAATTGGTGGATTCCTTCAGGGTGGCAGGGCTCTGTTCACTGGTAATAGTGAAAGGACCTTGCAGCCTGTCAGGGACTTAAAGGACTGTACAGCATGATCTCAGTGACAGTGACATTAGCAGAGACTACGAGGCAGGGATTGCACCACAGGCATTAAAGTAGTGAAGCCCCTTGACTTGTTTTTGAACATGACCTATCTTTGACTGCTCCAGTGTAAGAAGTGCAAGTGGGAAACCTTGGATTGAGCATGCACATGAATTTACATGGTGTCTCTCCAACAGCCTGCTTTAACCCTCAATTATTGCATATTGCATTGTTTTTATACATACCAAACAGCCAATGCCCTCTGTTGTCATGAAGACCTTCAACTGCTTCCTCTGCAAACAGTGGCCAGTTCTTCTCCAAAATAGTCCTTGGCGAACACAATGAGGGATAGTGTAGCCCACCTGTGTACACCCCATCAACACATACTGGTCAGGTCAATGCTTGTTCCCATCCCCCATCTGGCCTTATCCACAGACACCAACCCATTCTCTCAGGTAGCCCTTCTCCTCTACCTACAGGTTTGCCACCACATTTATTCTGCACTCGCCTTCTCCCCTCCTCTCCACATTTTCAGAGAGCTACATACACTATTCTCTATGATGTTCATCCTTACAAACCATGGACATCTACCAGAAGATCACCAAGAGAGCACCTGGATTGCAGGATTATATCTTAAGAAAAGGTACAGATACACTTCTCATCATTGTATTGTAACACCTAGAAGAACCAGCTGTAAGGAAATCAATGGAGTAGCAGATGTCCCTAAGTGTCCCTAAGATATGCAAATTATCAAATATTCAATTGTGTTGTTCTTCAACATGCCAGTTATAACCACTTGTCACAAACTTAGAGGGACCGAATCCTGTGAAACCTTGTTTTCACTCTCCCATATCATACTGCACCTAGGCCAAGATGTCTGAACTGTCCAATGTTGTGAGCCCCAGTGGTTGGGAGAACTGGAACAGTGATAGCACGAGGTGCACCAGAGGAAACCTCTGCATCAAAGGGGAAGAATGGCGTGTAGTTATCACCTACCTGGCTAGGGTCCGGATTGTGAAAGGGGGCCTCAAGTTGAGAGGGACTAGCGTTACCCAAGTATAGAGTAACAGGAGGGCTGGTTTGATGATATCAGGAAACTGGTTATCAGGGAAAAGCTCCAGATTCCCAGATGATCACTGCTGGCTCATCCTCCAATGTCTGAATCCAGTTCAAACAGGAAACAAGGGGTGGAAACAAGAATACTTAAAAGTCCAATCCGGGTCTACAATGTGGAAAGCAGATCTAAGTAAGGTAAAGTCCAATACAGGTCAGCAGCGTGGAAACAACAGGCAAATAATCTAATGGTGAGGCAACGGGAGGTCAAATATCAGATCTGGGTCAGCAACAGGATCAGACGTCAGTTAATCTCAGGTTTTGGTTTACAGGAAAGAGAGGCTAAAGCTGAAGACCAGGTTGCAATGTGTGTTGCTATCTTAGAGGCCGATTCATTAATAGCGACAGGTAGCGACAGATGAGCGACAGTAGCTGTATTTTCACAGCGCACGCTAGTATTCGCTGTGCTTGGCCGTTGTTCGGCTGTTGACAGCGACTCAGTCGGTGTGCGGTAATGTTGAATATGGGGTTAGGAGTCGCTGTTTGACAGGTTCCGCGCTGTATGGGAGCGCATGACAGCGAATGGACATAGCGAACGGCTCCCAGCATATTCATTAACAAATCACGCTCAAAAAATTCTCGCGCTGTGAAATGCTTGTTTAAAACCTAGAGCGCTGGCGGCGATGGGTTAAAAGTAGTTTTTTAACCCCCAAACAACCATATTTTTTGATAAAAAAAAACATGTTTTTCAAAACATTTTGTAATATGAATACATTAATATCAGACCTGTAATATCAATTCTGCACAAATTTTTATTTTTTTATTTTTTTACCTTAAAAAAAATATCTAACATTGCAGAAGTGGTCACAGAATTTTTGACATTTAAAAAAAAAAAAACATTAATAGCAATTAATTAAGAATATTTAAAGATTGCTCCATTGAAATGCATTGGAGAGCGCCAGGTAGCGAGAGGTCATACCTGTCGCTGTTCAAGGTCGCTCGCTGGCGCTGTGGGGTGAGGCTGGAATAATGATGAATGATTCGCTATGTGGCGCTCTGTCAGTCGCTAAGCAGGATCGGCTTGATAAATGTGTGATTGCGGAGGGGAGACAGCGTACTCGTGGCGGTGAGAGTCATTACCGGCCGCTCACCATTCGCTACCTGGCGCTATCCCTTGTTAAATAAGGGCCTTAGTGTCATGTGCACTTGCGGACAGGCACATGTGCACACATCTGAGACATCACTGGTTGACAATTGCAAAGGGCCCGCCAACAGCCAATCTTATTGATAACATTCTTCAGACAACTATTATTAACCTCAATGATAGCATTCTAAGGCATTATAGTGCATCACAATTATTTCCATTTTTGATCATTAGCATATCATTAGCATGTATATTGGTACTGTGCGTTCCATAATTCTTTTCTCCCAATTCTTTTCCTTCTTGGTGTTGCAATTATAATATTGAAGAGTGGAGAAGTTACAGACAGGGGGCATCACCTGTAGTGGATAAAAAGTAAATTAAAGGGGCAGTCCAAGCAATGGCATTAATAAGACAGAAATGCTTCACCTGAAGCATGTCCCATGTGCCTCTCCTCCATTTTCTGCAGCATGTCTCCAAGTCCCTCCCCCTTCCTTTACATTGCTCCATATCCACCTCCAAATGTGGTTGCACAGCCAACCCTGTACCTCAGTGCTCCTCATTTGAGCAAACCTGGAGAATGGAGAAAGACAGGGAAGGCCTTGTGACCACATTTGTGTGTGGTCAGGGAGGAATAGAACTGAAAGGGGCAAGCTATGGAGCCTTGCTACATCATCTACAGTGCACTACAGGAAATAGGGGAGATGCACAGGGGGAAGATAGGTGACCCACACTCCTTTAACAGTAAAATCACACCATTTATTCCAATCCAATTAAAATCATCTTTATCCAAAAATAAGCAAACCTTAAAAGTCCATGTAGACTAAAGTCCTGGCACAACTAGATGTCAATAAGCCTCTAACGCGGACCTTGTCCAGCCCTTAATCATAGATAAGCTCAGCTTATTGCAGACACAGGGGACTGTGCCTTTAAAGCTGACCTTCACCCTGAATAAGAGTCTATCTTATATGTTTCCAACACCCTGTACATACAGATTGCTCACATTAAAAATCATCCTACCTGCATCTACTGCATGTTATGAGCCTTTAGACATCCAAGATGGTGGCTCATGGAGCATCAGGCAGCCTGCAAACAGGAAGTGTCTTCTCACTGGGCTGCTCTGCATTCTGGGATTGCTGTCCTTTCCCTGACCCCAGCTCTGCTCTGTCTGAGCAAAGCCCCCCGCCCCCCTGTATTTTATCCCGCTCTCCTCAGTAAGTGTGATGCGTCAAGATGGCGGCGCCCGTATCCTAGAGTCCTTAACAGAGTTGCAGCCCGTAGGGGGAGAGAATAATAAGTAAGGGCCTTATTCATGAAGGGATAGCGCCAGGTAGTGCCTGTACAGCGGCAGGTAGATTCAAGTAGCATCAGGTGAACGCCAGACACGGCACGCAATTACACATTTATGAAGCCGAATCTGGTGAGCGAATAGAATAACGCCATGTAGCGTCCAATTCATCATTATCCCAGCCTCAGCATACAGCGCCTGTGTTTAGCCTTGCAGAGCGCCACGTATTACCTCTCGCTACCTGGCGCTCTCCCATACATTTCTATGGACGATCCTTAAATCCCTTTCCTGATCCCATTTTTTTCCCCTAAAAAAAACACAAACCTTCTGACATTTATTCTGGCCAAGAAAATGACATTTCTGAAAACCTTTTTCAGTATTTATTTACTTGCAGAATTGTCCTTACAGGTCTGGCATTAATGTGTTCATGTCACAATGTTATAACAATGTAATTCCATATGTTTTCGCTTTGTTACTGGTGGATACATGTTCAAAAACAGCCTTTACTCACACAGCCTCCGGTGCTCTGGGCTACAGCGAATCATTTTTGAGTTCCGGCGGTGTGTGAGTCGGTCGCACTGACCAGTCGCTACCATTCGCTCCCATACAGCGTTGTACTGCTCATATAGCGACTCCCCACAATGTATTCATCAATGCTGCACAGCGACTGAGGCACTCTGAACCAGCGACCCACAGCCGAGCACAGCGACTACTAGCTCTGAAATGCCTGCTACAGACGCTCATCTGTCGCTACCTGGCGTTAGTGATGAATCAGCCTGCCCGTGACTAAAAATGTAAAATGTATTAATTTTAGATGCTGGGGAATAGTTTTTTTAAGGGTTTGGGCTTTTTTATTAAATCATGTTGAAGGTCCGGTTTAAGTTATTTGTATTTTGTTCAGACAGAACTTTTAAAAACAACGTGGCTGGTTAGCTGAAGTCTGACAGTGTATATATACGAACTTAGGCCCTTATTTATGAAGGAATAGCGATAGGTAGCGACTGGTGAGCGGCCGGTAATGACGGGCCCCGCCACGAGAACGCCGGCTCCCCACCACAATCACACATTTATCAAGCCAATCCTGCTTAGCGACTGAGATAGCGCCATATAGCCACTCATTCAACATTATTCCAGCCTCAGCCCACAGCGCCAGCAGCGGGCCTTGAACAGCGACAGGTATGACCTCTCGCTACCTGGCGCTCTCCAATGCATTTCAATGGAACAATCTTTAAATATTCATAATTAATTGTTATTATTTCTTTTTTTTTTTTTTTTTAAATGTGAAAAATTCTGTGACCACTTCTGCCATTTTAGATAATTTTTTAAAGGGAAAAAAAATATTAAAAAAAATTGTACAGAATTGATATTACAGGTCTGATATTAATGTATTCATATTACTAAATTATTTAAAAAACTTGTTTTTTTTGGTTTCCAAAAATATGGTTGTTTGGGGGTTAAAAAACTACTTTTAACCCATCGCCGCCAGCGCTCTGGGGATTAAACATGCATTTTACAGCGCGATAATTTTTTGAGCGTGACTTTTTAATGAATATGGTAGGAGCCGGTCGCTAGGGCCAGTCGCTTTCATGCGCTCTCATACAGCGCGGAACCTGTCAAATAGCGACTCCTCACCCAATATTCAACATTACGGCAAACCGACTGATTCGCTATCAACTACCGAACAACGGCCAAGCACAGCGACTACTAGCGGGCGCTCTGAAAATTCCGCTACAGTCGCTCAACTGTCGCTACCTGCCGCTATTAATGAATCGGCCTCCCAGTTGTGAACTTCTTTGAAGGATTGATATGAATGCTTTTACAGGTATGTACTTTGTAAAGAGCTTAGGAAATGTGCCAGTGCTATGTCAATACTCTGAACACATAAATAGGTCTGGCTCAACATCCAGTCTTTGTACTCTCTTATTATGTTCTAGGTAGAATCTTCCACATATAAATAATTTGGAAAGCCACAGTCAGCATCTCAATGCGCATAATAAACATGTTGCTTCTATAACCTAACATTAATCTTGTATAGCCAACAAGCTGACTAAAGAACTGGACAAGCACAAAAGGGCAGCTCTTTCTTTTTCTTCCATACAGAATGCTCTGCAGAATGTATCAGCAAATACCATAAACAGAGGCTGAGGAGATATGCAGCGATCATTAGTCACGGCTGTTGCTTGGACTGAGTGACCTCCAGATAGAACTTGCCTTCCTCTCCCAGCACTGATAATGATGACATGTCCATAGCTTTCTCTCCTGATGACTCACAAACGGCTTCCCTTAAACCGCCTGCCATGGCTGCATAACAACACATCGCATACCGCTGACCTACAGCGCAATTAAATAGCAATAAAATGACATATTTCATTTCCAACTTCAAAACCAAACAATGACCATGATGCCATTTTTTAATCACTAGCAAAATCAATTGCATATGCCGTTTTATGTTTAAAGGGGGGTTTATTAGAAAGAAATTGCTACTAGAGAACCACATGTGAGTTCTGACTTGGCTGGGTCAGGCCAGGGCAATAAACCCTTGAACTTCACAAATATGCAAAGTTGACATAAATAATACATTAAACCCAGGTGCTGATGAGTTCTAAATGGTATTTTTCAGGCTGGGAGAAACCACATGTTCCTCCTTACATTAATGATGCATCATCTTACTAGAAAGAACTCGGCAAATTGCTTTGCACTGTTGATGGGAAACATTTAGAGATGAACAATTTTCACACACATAAACACACCACGGTGACTGAAATCTAATGTAATTGAGAGATGGAGCCTGTGGTGGTAACGGCTGACATAACTGCGGCCATCTTTGAAGTGAAATTTTTATGCAAAAATTATGAAAAAAAAGAAAAAGTAGACAAAATAATTGAATTAAAACAGCACTATTTCCTTATGCAAAAAAATATACAAAATGTTCCAATTACCAATTTTCTGCTATGAAATTCAGTGTGGGGGAGGATTATGTTCAATACACTGGAATATTGTGGACTTTTTGTGTATCCCTGGTGGTCTAGTGGTTAGGATTTGGCGCTTTCACTGCTGTGGCCCACTTTGATTCTCAGGAAAAGCCACTTTCTACCTCACCTACAAAAAGACATTCAAACAGAATGGACGTGCAATAAAAATGGTGGAAGAATTCAGGAGAAACTTAAACTGGACCAACACCCTTAGAAGACACAGTGCTCATATTCATCCCTCCTCAGGTCAAATTAGATTGCTGCACATAAAAATTAATTTATCTCTTTGTAACTCCTACTGTAGTCAATTTTTACAACCAAAATGGCATCCCATGGAGCTGTAGGCTGCCTGCAAAGAGAAAGTGCTGATGGGTTTCCTGTCACTGCATATTGTGGCATATGTCAGTTGAATTCAGGAAGGGATGCTGGGAAAGGAAGCTCTAAAACGACCAATACCAGGAGAAAATAGTTGAGGTGGAGTTTCAACTTTAGGTGAATGCAGGTGAAAAAGTGCTGACAATGATTCAGTATCATGCATGCAGATGGAGGAAAGTGAGTTTTGGGGAGTCTTTTTTTTTCAATTGAGCATGGCTATTGGTTTGGTTCAATTTGTCCAGTCTGGAGGAAAGAAGGGAGAGAAGGAAAATGATTGAGACCTTTAAATGTGTTAAAGTTTGAATAACGTTTAGGGGGGAAGAAACTTACTGATAAAGCAAGAGGGCCAAACCTGAAGCTAGTCGGATGGAAGATCAGGAAAATATACATTTTGCAGTAAAAGTGCTTGAAACAAACTTTTAGCAGAGGAAGCCCAAGCTCACTGGAAAACGGACTAACACCCATTTTACAAAAAATGAGTATTGGGGGGGGGGTTGACATCCCAATTGACAGCCCCCCCAATCAGCCCCCTGTAACCCCCCTTTTCTTTTCTGTCACTATACTGCTCCAGAGAAATGCAGGTGCATAATTGCCTAGAGGGAAATATATGATTTATTTTTATTTGCTGCACATTAATCTCCAAAATTTCTATTACAGATTATTATTATAAATGTTGCAAATACCAATAATCATATCAGCCCAATGGCCATCAATCTGATACAAACCAATAGTCTCCGAGGCTCTCCTCACAATGCAATACAAAATTAGATGCCACGAGGTTTAAGCCAAGTGTTGTTAGCATAGGAGACAATAGGAAAGAGAGCTCTGCTCTTGCAAGCTTGCAGTCTAAAGGATGGGGGTGGAGACGAAGCCAGCTTAAGCCAGGTTATATGCTTCAGTGTTGGCCTGGATTAAATCAAAACAATTAAACATAATTTCCCAAGTATAGCTAAACTACATAGTACTTATTATTATACTATATACTATATATACTATACTACAAATATAAAAGTATTTACCCTCCTGCAGCACATACCTCTCCTGCTGAAAGCTCAGTTTTTACTTACCTCTGCCCCCCCCCCCCCAGTGAGACAAGGCCCCACGATTGGCTGTCAGCTGTCACAAGATGCCAAGAGGTCTCTGAACCACCTGACCACCGGAAGCCAATTGCGGTGCCCAGTCTGGCCAGGGGTGGAGGTAAGGAACAAGCAACAATTGTGATGCTATCAAATACAATCAACCCATTTTAATTAAAGGGTTTGGATTACCTAAGGCCTTTTAAGAAGGCGCTTAATAAAATTCTTTAGTAATGGGCTGTACAAACTTCTAGATGGGTCCCCTGAACATGGCTTACTACCATTTTTGTTAATAAGCAAAGAGCAGAAACAATCAAAAGACATAGTTTATGACTTGCCTACAACATGTTTGACATCTTTCCCTCTTAGCTCAAGTAGCAGCATATGAAGGGGGATAAATCCATAAGACTCCACTTAGAAAACCCACACTGTCAAGTGGTCAAACCACTGTATATGTCCATTTGAAAGGCGAAATTTGTTTTTCTTTTCTGTGTTTTAAATATCCTGGCCACACAGTGACCTCTTGTAACCTAGCAGTTGAAAATTACAACCATCCATACAAACAAGCAGATGGAGGTCAGGAAGAGCAGGGTCTGCTAAAAGTTAGGGATCATACATTAATTCCCTGACATAATTTATCACAATGAGACACCTTTATCTTGCAGGAACCTTTTCACCTAATACAACAGGGTCAATTTGCAAACCACTTGAGCACTGGAGTTTTGTACAAAATATCATGCGCTCTTCATCTGGGATATCCTAAGTCGAAAAAAATGCCTTTGAAGTCCCAAATCTTACCAGATTTAGATATAATTTAATCAATCAAGTCAAAAGTCTCCCTCCTTCCAAAAAAGGATTTTGTGTAGATCTGTCATCTAGTTCTTTTCAAGGGGTGACTGAAAATCCATTTGTCAGGCTGCCTTTGTCAGTCTGGAGTGGTATGCAGTTGGCTTTACCTGTCAAACAGCTGAAAGTTTATCATTCTGGAAGAGAGAGTGGAATGATGTCTACAGGAACCTCTTTCTGCCCATTAGGAAGAGCAATAAATTAGATCTTTGTTATACCAGTCGCTTAATGATGCCTCAGTTTATCTCACTTGTGTTTAGTTGTTTTTGAAGCCTGGTGTATATAAATTCGCCTCCGCAGATGTGATTCCGAACATGCTGTGATGCCTTCTAGACTGGAAAATCTGCAGATGAATGAAAATAAATATACTATATGCCAGAAATGTGTTTTTTTTCAGTAATGTAAAATATTTATTAAAGTACTAGAAACAAAAATCATTATTTTTGCATTTGAAGTCTGCAAAATTGCTAACAAGTCTTCAGTGTTAAACAATATGTATATCGTTTTATATTTACAATATATCTAATTCAAATAAGAATCTATTGTTATTTATATAGCAATAACATTTTTCGCAGCGCTTTCCAATCAGAGAGTTCATGTATAAACAGAGTAATACCTTACATAGCAAAAAAGGGTAAGTCATGGAAACAAAGTGATACAAGTGTACAGCCAGTTAAAGCGGACCTTCACTCTAAATAAGAGTCTATCTTATATGTTTCCCACACCCTGTACATACAGATTGCTCACATTAAAAATCATCCTACCTGCATCTACTGCATTTTATAAGCCTTTAAACATCCAAGATGGCGGCTTATGGAAGCTGCCATTTTTGCAGGCAGCCTGCAAACAGGAAGTGCCTGCAAACAGGAAGTGACTGTGCTGCTCTGCATTCTGGGACTGCTGACCTTTCCCTGACCCCAGCTCTGCTCTGTCTGAGCAAAGCACAGCTATAACCCGCCCCCCTGTACCTTATCCCACTCTCCTCTCCTCAGTAAGTGTGATGCTTCTGAGTCAAGATGGCGGCGCCCGTATCCTAAATTCCCGAACAGAGTTGCAGCCCAGTGGGGGAAAGTATAATAAATTAGTGACTAAACATGTAAAATATATTAATTTTAGATGCTGAGGAATTGTTTTTTAAGAGTTTGGGCTTTTCATTAAATCATGGTGAAGGTCCGGTTTAAGCAAAAATAAAAGTATATACAAGATTTATTGGCCAGCCACAAGCTAATTTTGGGTGCACAGGGTGTGGTGCATAGTGTTTGATAATGAATCAGGTTCAGAACAATGATGGAAAGATAGGTTAGAGAAGAAGAGTTAGATTAGGGGATGTGTTAGGCTAAATAAACATTTTTTTAGAGTTTTTAGGGAATGTCTAAAACTGTTCATGTTTTGAATCAATCTAATTGTTGGTGTTAGGGTGATCCTGAGAAATGGAGCTCGGGAGCAATCTTGTAAGCTTGAATGTTAGCAATTTAAACTGGTTCCTTTACTGTTTGTAAGGGCAGGATTAAGTGTGGTAGAGGCCCCAGATACAGTATTTTTTTTTCTTCAAAATAATAGTCCAGCCAAGTAACAGATTGGTGGTTGTCTGGCCCCCGTCTACTTACTGGAACATCAGATCGAGTCCCTTGTGCCACCTATGTGTGGGTACGTGCTGCTCGGGAACTCCTGCTCTGCCATTCTGGTGGGGGGTAGTTTAGTCACCCAGCTGGTCCATCAGAAAACAGTTCCCCGCATTGAGCTGCAAGCGGCTGTGCTTGGTGGCTTATGAGCCAATTGACAGCTCTGCACCCACCCGTCACTGTAGCGTTGATGATGGCAGCTTTGCTGCTCTAGACTCTGTCCTGTCCTGTGGTGGCTTTGGCTGCAGGTTTGCTTGCCCAGGCGTGGGGGCACCCACTGCCGCTGACTGTCAGATCAAAGACTGAAAAGCCGCCTGGACCAGGCCATAACTCAAATGTTGGTGGAGGCTCCTTTTGCAGGACAGGCGGTGGAGGCTCCGGGGTGCACGCCCCTCATGCCCTCATAATCCTGCCCTGTGTATGGGTACCTAGTACAATGACTAACAGTGGGTGGAGGCATCACAGTAGCAGTTAGACAGATTAGCCTGGCTGATGCATTCAGGATAGATTTTTCATTTTTAGAATTGGGCGGATTCAAGAGTTGTTTCTAGGGGACAGGTGGCATGAGCGGGAAAGTGATTGAATATAGAGGATGACTGACAGATCATAGTTTGATACCTAGACAGCGGGCATGCTGCCTTGGCATAATGCCAGACACTGAGAAGGAGATGTCAGGTTCAGGTAGGCAAGTAAATGGTAGCTTGGTTTTTGAAAGGTTTAGTTTCAGATAGAGAGATGACATAATGTTAGAGATAGCAGACAGACAGTTACTGGTGCTCTGGCATATATATATATATATATATATATATATATATATATATATATATACCGTATATAGTATCTAGCCATGATTCCCACAAGCTTTAGAAGTATATCATAGGGCCTGTCCCAAAGAAGACCCATCCAGCATACCTAAGCAACTGCCGCCCTGTAGTCTGGACCCCTGAGTTGTGATAAAGCACTTTGAAAGTGTATTAAAAGACTTAATCGCTACACCCTGGACTCTCTTCCATTCACACATCAAGTCAACAGACAATGCTATTACCTACCTTTTGCATATAACATTATTACACCTGGACACCAGGAGGGGCTACTATGTTAAAATGCCACCCATCAGTTCTGCATTCAACATGATAACACTTACCATCAAGCAGTGAAATCTGGGTCTGGACACATGCTTATGCCAGTGGATCTCTGACTTCCTGACAGACCACAGGTTAGGCAAACCTTTCTCACCCCCCTCTCCATCAACAACATAGCCCCTATTGTGCTCACTGTAAACTGTACACACACTGTATATATGTGTGACAAGTTCTACCTCCCCCACCAATGTGCTGACAATACTTTGTAGTGTTGCTGATCTTGAGGTACAATGAGAAGGCCTACCTGGAGGAAAATCAGAACCTGGAGAACTAGTATCAAAAGCATAGTCCCAACGTCAGCATAATATTTCAACACCAAACAAAAAATAAACTACACACCCTCTTGATAAATGGAACTCCAGTAGATAGCATATACCCTTTCCTGCCTGTGTAAAACCTGCTGCCATTCTCTCATCAGATTCACTATTTAAAACTTGATTTTTCCCTTGTCATCCTAATTGTGCATATGCCTTTTTTAAGTGTTATGTAATTATTTTGAATGCCCCATCTGGTTCCCCTGCCCATATGTATATTTGTTAAACTATCATCTGTTACCATCTCCTATATTTAAACTGACCAATATTGCCCCTTGTGTGTTCACTGACCCATAGCACCTAGCAACATTCCATTTGAAGTTTTATTACCTTATGTGCCCTCCCTGACCAAACTTTTAGGACTGACCTAGCCCCACCATTTAGGCCCAAATGTTGTGCATGAGCTAATCAAAGGCACTTAGAGACTGTTCATATTGAGTGGCAGTGGCCGCAAAGCCACTATGGCTGCAATTCAGACTCCTTTCCAAGTCTGAATCCTTCTAAGTCTGCAGCGAATTTAACCCGAATTCAACCTGAAGGAAACCTGCACCGGATTCTGCTTGTCTGAATAGCCCAGCATCAACTAAAATGATTACCTTTTACCTCATCACACTGCTTCCTCTTACCCTCAGAATCCTATGCTCACAGTATCCCCCTGCTCCTGGAAAGTCCCTATATATCTCCCCCTCTCTGCTCTCCTCCCCCTACCTCTCTGCTCACGAATTCCTTTCTTTGGCAAAATCACAGACCACCTCTATATCCAAGCACAAGACACATTACTCCACCCTCAAAAGCCACAACAATCTCTTCTCTCTCCTTTTACTCTTACTTGCCGCCGGTGACATCAGTCCTAATCCAGGCCCACTCTCCCCCCCCCCCCTCCATAACTATTAATTTTTCATCAAAGCCAAAAGTCTACAACCATGTTAAACCGGGATACACCCGCAACCTATCTAATCTGATACAGCTTACTCACTCTCCATCCCTTCCCACCACTGTCACCTGCGCACTGTGGAATGCACGCTCAGTGCGCAATAAACTCACCTATATTCACGACCTGTTTCTCTCTAACTCTTTTACCTTCATCAGACACAGCTTCACCCGCTGCCCTCTCACATGGGGGACTACTTCTCAGCCACACCCCCAGATCCAACGACAAACAGGGTGGGGGTGTCGGCATCCTTCTATCCAAACTCTGCTCCTTTAACCCACTCCCTGCCTTGCCATCTCTATCTTTCTCATCTTTTGAAGTTCACTGTGTCCTCTTATATTCTCCCTGTAACCTGAAAATCGCAGTCATCTACCGCCCTCCTGGAACTACTACTCATTTCTTCGACCACTTTTCTACCTGGCTCCTTCAGTTTCTGTCCACAGACATCCCTGCAATCATCATGGGTGACTTCAACGTATCTGTGGACATTAGCAACCCTGCTGCCACCAGACTACTGTCACTAACCTCATCTTTCAGCCTCAAGCAATGGTCTACTGCACCCGCCCACAAACACGGCCACACAATTGACCTCCTCTTCTCTCACCTCTGCTCTGTATCAAACCTCTCATCCTCTTTGCTCACCCTCTCTGACCATAATCTGCTGACTATGACCCTCTCTCCAATGCCTGCAAACCCCCCTCCACACAAACCAACAACTCAACGCAGGAACTTAAAAAAACCTAGACCTTCAGTCCTTTTCTGCCTCACTTCAACCTCTTCAGACCTTGACCTCATTCACGGACATAGACACTGCATCATCACACTACCATAATACTCTCTCCTGAGCTCTGGACTTTGTCGCCCCCCTCACCTATAGCCGTCCTCTAACCAAAAAACCCCAACCCTGGCTAAATGCAAGCACAACCAGATTGAAACAGCTGTCTCGAGCTGCTGAATGGCGATGGAGGAAAACCAAAGCCAATCATGACTTTCTATTCTACAAACAAGCCCTTTCGGAACTCAGGACGGCCCTTTCATCTGCTAAGCAAGCATATTTCTCTTCACTGATTTCTGCACAAGCCCGGAATCCCAAACAACTCTTCAACACTTTCAGTTCTTTACTCCGCCCACCACCTCCTCCTCCAACCTCCCAAATACATTCTTCAAAGAAAAAATTTACAACATTCGACTTGGCTTTGCCCCTCAGAATCCATCACCACTTCAAACAATCCCCCCGCCTTACTCTCTTACTTTCTTCACTCCAATAAGTGAGCTTGGACTAACCTCTCTCATTTCTAGGGCCCACCTGACTACCTGCTCCCTCGATCCTATTCCATCCCACCTTATTCCTCAACTGTCTCCATCCCTCACTCCAGCCTTAACCTCGATATTCAACCTTTCTCTCTCCACTGGCACCTTTCCTTCTTCCTACAAACATGCAGTTATTACTCCGATAATCAAGAAACCCTCTCTAGACCCCTCTGCCCTCTCCAGCTACCGCCCTATCTCACTACTCCCTTTCTCCTCCAAACTTCTTGAACAACATGTTCACTCAGAACTGTCACAATACTTATCCACTAACAACTTATTTGACCCCTTACAATCAGGATTCCTCCGTAACCACTCCACTGAAACTGCCCTCACCAAAGTCACCAATGATCTGCTCACTGCCAAAAGCATTAGTCACTACTCCATCCTCATCCTTCTTGACCTCTCCTCAGCCTTTGACACTGTCGACCACTCTCTGTTTCTTGATATACTCTCCTCTCTCGGGGTTCAAGGTCTTGCACTCTCTTAGCTCACCTCTTACCTCTCTGACAGATCATTCAGTGTATCCTATTCTAACACAGTTTCTTCCTCCTGTTCTCTTTCTGTTGGTGTGCCGCAAGGTTCTGTCCTAGGCCCCCTACTTTTCTCAGTCTACACCCATGGCCTTGGCAAACTTATAACTTCACTAGGCTTCCAATACCACTTCTATGCGAATGACACTCAAATATATCTCTCTGGACCCAATCTCTCCTCTCTCCTATCTCGCCTCCCCAACTGCCTCTCAGCTATTTCTTTATTCATGTCATCTCGCTACCTCAAGCAAAACATGGACAAGACAGAACTGGTCATTTTCCCACCCTCTAACTCCCCTCCCCTCTCTAACATGTCTATTTCTGTCAACAATTACACAATAACAGCAACTCCCCAAGCTCGGTGCCTGGGAGTCATTTTGGACTCTCCACATATTCACTCCCTGGCCACCTCCTGTCCCCTCCAACTTAAAAACATCTCCCGCATCCTTCCTTTCCTCTCACCTGACACCACTAAAATGCTAGTGCATGCCCTGATCATATCCCGTCTGGATTACTGCAACATCCTTCTTTGTGGCTTACCAACTAACAGACTGGCACCCCTCCAATCTATCCTGAACTCTGCTGCTCACCTCATCCATCTTTCCTCTCGCTCCTCCAGTTCTGCGCCTCATTGCCAATCCCTACACTGGCTGCCAGTCCCACAGCGAATCCTGTTCAAAACTCTAACTGTCGCATACAAAGCTCTCTCCAACCAGGCCCCTCCCTACATCTCATCTCTAATCCAACAATATCAACCTAGACGCAGCCTCCGCTCTGCTGCTGACCTTCTCCTGTCCTCCACCCTGGTCATCCTCCTCTCACGCCCGCCTCCAGGACTTCTCACGTGCAACTTCAATCTTCTGGAATGCCCTCCCGCACCCAATCCGCCACTCCACCACCCTCAAAACCTTCAAAGGCGCCCTTAAAACTCACTTATTCAGACAAGCATATAATCTGGCCTAACCAATCTTCTAAAGGGCACATGCCACAAAGCTCAATACTGACTGTTTGTGATCCTTCCCCCTCGTCTTCACCCCTCTTCCTTTAGACTGTAAGCTCGCAAGGGCAGGGCTCTCTCCCCTATTGTATCTTGTACTCAGAATATCCACTGTCAAATCTGTAAAACTGCATTTGTAATAGTATATGTACCGTATGTTTCTACCCTGTCTGTAATTACTACTTTGTAAAGCGCTACGGAAAATGATGGCGCTATATAAATAAACAATAATAATAATATACAGTTTCTTTTAACTACGTGTCCATAACTTCCAGGATTTGATTTGGTCTGAACATATCACCACTGTGGTAAGGAAAGCATGACCCTACCTTCAGCTGCCTTCTGTAGTCCTGGAAAATTTCAACAGATGTACAATTGACAATAGTCTGATGGGAAACATCACAGCCTGGTATGCAAAAGGCACTGGACAGGACAGACAAGCACTCCAAGGGTGGTGCCCATCCAGGGTGACCTGGAAGATATTGGACATCAAATATCACAAGGACAGGACCTTTTCTCTGCTGCCTTCAGGGAAATGGTTCCACGATCTGAAGGCCAACACAAAGAGAATGAGATGAAGATTCTCTCCACAAGCCAGCAGAATCCTCAAGCAATACAGAAATATTTAACCCTACATAAAACATTACTGATAATATTTATGCGCCCTCAACAAATGAGCAGAATGCACATAGTGCATAGAAGTTAGGTGGTTAGCCGCACATGGGACAATAATATAATGTAAGAGGACAGATAATATCCAATAAGTATCCAATTCCAGTGTCCAATTTGCCCCTATTACCAAATTTGAGCCTCTGAAAAAGTCAGCCAGCAATTTTGTGTAGGTTTTTTTCCACAGAAAACCTGCTGCTAACGCAAATAGTTTAATAATTTAAACTTTATCTTGGAAACAGTGATCATAATATTATTAATTTCTACTTAACTGTCACTAGGATTCATTATCGAGGAGCCACAACAACACAGAACTTCAGAAAGGCAAAATTGGACCAGTTAAGGGATGCCATAAACCTTGTTGACAGGGAAATGTCCTAAAAAACAAAAGCACAGACACCAAATGGGATACTTTTAAAGATATTCTAAATATGCAATGCGATATATATATATATATATATATATATATATATATATATATCTTCCAGGAATAAAAAGATAGAAACAAGAGTAAACCTATGGGGCTAAACAAAAGGCTTAAGGGGGCGATAAATAACAAAAAAGGAAGAAAGCACTGTGGAAGCGTTACAAAATGATAAAGCAATAAATAAACAATGTAAACAACAGATAAAGGCAGCAAAGCTGGAGATCTAAAGAGGATTGCCAAAGAGAGTAAAACTAACCCCAAAATCTCAACAGTAAAAGATACAAACATGAAAGTGTGACCCCTCTGAAAAGCAAGGAGAGGGCAACTATAAGGGGGAATGAAGAAAAAGCCAATGTACTAAACCTCTTCTTTGCTTCCATATTCAGAGCAGAACATGATATGCAGTGTGAAATGCAGAGCAGTAACCCAAACTCTACATTATATATTACTTGTCTGACCAAGAAAGAAGAGCAGCACTGCTTTAAACAAATTAAAATAGACAAATCCCTGGGACACGATGGCATTCATCCCCAGGTGTTAAGGGAACTATATACAGACAAGCCACTACTTTTAATATTTCAAGATTCCCTAATGTCAGGGTCCCTAGGTTTCCGGGCACTGTGCGTGTCCTCTGGTCTCACGCTTGTGCACTGCCCATTAATGGGATGCAATGGGCCCCCCGAAATCCCGCTAGACTTTGCTGAGCTGCAAAATCACAGTGGGACATTGATGAGCATGGCTAAGCCAGATGTCACCGCAGCAGGCAGTGGCGACATCCAAAAAGTAAGTAGGGGCCGATGGGGGGGGGGGGGGGGGGGGGGGATCAGCCCCTTTTTATTTTAGGTCCGATGTTCCTCCTTAATTGCTTAAACAGTGAAATCTCAATATTTGTGGATGATACTAAGCTGTGTAAAGAGGATAACAAGCAGCTACAAACTGATTTAGATAAATTGGATGTTTGGGCAGAAGAATGGCAAATACAGTTTAATACAGATAAAGGTAAGTTTATGCACATGGGCAAAAGCAACTAAATAGGGAAACGCGGGGTAAAACAACAGTGGAAAAAGACATAGGGGTTTTAGTAAATAATAGCCTAAACTTTAGTGATCAATGTCAAACAGCTGCTGCCACGGTAAACATGATCATGGGGTTCATCAAGAGGGGCATAGGTACCCATGAGCAGAGCCTCATTTTACCCTGGTAAAAATCACCAGTCTGACCCCATATGGAATATTGTGTACAGTTCTGGGCACCAGTGCATAAGAAAGACATATCAGAACTTTAGCTTGTTCAAAGGTGAGCCACTGAATTAATACTTGGAATGAGGGAACTAGAGTACTCTGAAAGATTGGCAAAGTTAGGTTTATTTAGTTTGGAAAAGAGATGCCTGAGCGATGACCTAATAACTATGTAAAATTATATTCGTATTCCATGCAAAGATCTGTCCCACAATCTTTTTAAAGCCAGGACAGTACGTAAAACTTGGGGGCATCCACTAAGGCTAGAGGAAAGACGGTTCTTGCACCAGCATAGGAGGAGATTCATTACTGTAAGAGCAGTGAGACTATGAAACTCTCTGCCAGAGGAGGTAGTTATGAAGAATACACTAAAAGATTTAAAAAGTTGCCTGTATGCCTTCCTTGCATGTAATAATATTACCAGCTATGGCTACTAGACCACTAATAAACAGGCTGAACTACATAGACTAAAGTCCTTTCTCAGCCTTCTATTGAAAATTAGTTCTATAACTTTGGTCCCATACACTTTGGATGAGGTACCCCTATTTTTTCAATCACTACAGCCTACAGTTCTAGACGTTCAACCCGAAAATCCCTGACCAGGCAATAAGAAATGCTTATTATGACTTATTTTCTCTCACTGAAGCTTGCACGATCTGTAGAGAGATTTAACCTACCAGAGGAAGCACAATATATTGATATATTGGCACATCCCTGGAAACTCCTATTGAGGGAGCACACCATGCAATGCCTGGCAAGCTTTGGCAATCCCATAGACCTACACCTCGGTGGGCACTCAAACTTATCAGGAATTAAAACAATTAAAGAAATCACTGCATAATGAAAACTCTGCAGCAATCTGTACAAACTAAAAGTTACCATCACCTCTTGCCGTTTGCCACGGTAGTGACGGTTTTTGCTTTTTGTTGCTGACAGATTTATTTTTACAAATGCCATTCTTCCTTTAAGTTTAAACCTTACAGTAAAAGGAATAAGGAAAGAAAAAAAGTTCTGTCATTACCTCGAACGTTACCGATTTACAATGACAGCTCTGCCACTTATAAACTGGTGTTGAGTGAAATGGCCTTAATGGCTCCATTCAATTTAATGGCTTTCCTTAATTCTACATATGTGATTTAGTGCAGCCGGACTGGGTTTTGCCACTTCCTAGGAATTTACATGACGTGTGGAACTGTGTTCCCTATAAAGATTTGCTTCTACTTCCAATACACAATCACACATTGTTGTTTTACTTGTACTGTATATCATTATCTTCACATGCTAAAATAGTTTAACTGCTTTTAACACTTGTTGGGTCAGCAATGCTTGATAAGATGATTTTTGTTTCAGTAAACTAAATGATGGAAGGGGAAAGCTAAAAAATGAACCAGGCATAATTAAAGTAGCCATATTTTACTTTGGTTGTATGGTTTTGTAGGTGTCTTGGCAAAGGAAGTCATCTCCCGTTAGACCAGTGTATCAGTGGAGATGCTAATAATGATAATGCAATCCCAATGTATATTTTTAATCTCAAGATACATATCCTATATGTATGCGCTAATAACATTGATCATTTGAAATTAATAACCAGGCTGTTAAATGTTCCAGCAGGGTAAGTCACACTATTGGTCGTGAGTGTTGCTAAGTTGCAGAACAGGGTGGACTAACTAGCTATGCACACAGAATTCCACAGGACTACTGAGCTATGCTATGCTCGTGCTATGCTCACCAGATCAACAATTTAACCATTTTAGATGCCTAATGCAATGAGGACATCATGGTTTATTCCTTTGCCATCTGCCATCATAGGTTTGAAGGGCATGCCTAGTCTCTTTATAACCCCCCCCCCCCCCCAACCAGCCTCCCTCCCCTGGTGCTAAGCCAGGATGTGGGTTACAACAAAAAAAATTCTGTACCTTACCCGGGGATCCATGGAACATTCCCCTGCTGATTCCTGTGTTGGCCACGCCCATCTTGGAGAGGCTGCACCAAGAGGCATCCCCCGCTCTATGTGCGTTCACATCCACACATTCACTTGAATACCAGAAAGAGCACTAATAATGCCATTACTATCCACTTAAAATGGTACACAGTTCCCAGAGTAAATAAAAAAAAAACATTAAATAGAAGCATTAAATATCAGTGTAGTATTCAAGGTATTTAAATCACCATCCTTATCCCCAGAATAAAATAATATTATATAAATCATGAGCTGGATTAAACAAAGGTTAAAGTGCTTAGTGTAATATTGTGTGTCACCGTATTAGCCATTGAGAACAGTAGAAATGTGTTTACATTGCATAAGATCATGTCCGAGAACTAGGTATTCTCTAAAGCTCACCTTAAAAGGGACAAACCTACAAAAGGGATCACCTTATTTCTTCACTTTTCTAGTGCTTAGTGCGTTAATTAAGGTGTGTCATTTAGCAGCAATGGGTAAATGTATCTATAATCTGTGTTATAGGGAACAGCCAACAAGGTTAGGTTAGCATAGTTTTCTAAAGCCCCATTAATAGTGTAGAGACATAATATTAGAATCAAAAAACAATAAATATATACACAAATTAATGACAATTCCAGACTTTCCAACAAATAGAAAAAGAAAATGTGTATACCGGAAACAGGAAGGGTACTTATCACAAATGCTGGTCCCAACAGCAGCCCCCACACGCTCCATGATGTCTCACAACACTGCCTAGGAGATAACTCACATTCACTTGAATAGGTGACCATGAGCTCCGTGGACCCTCTGTCTGTCCCACCAGTGCCAACACTGATTACAGTGTTGAATCCCAGGTGAGGTAAAGCATTTTTTTAGTTGTAAACCCTCTGTCCTGCTTCAGCACCAGGGTAAGGAGGCAGGGTGGGGGTTAGAAAGAGACTGGGTTCCACTTTAATGTGCACCTATAACATATAGGATGTGTGTTTGCTGGCCAGTGCTCTGGCAAGATGAGACCAAAATTAAACATTTCTACCACCAAGGAAAACGATATGTCTGGCGAAAACCGACACATATCATCAACCTACGAACACCGTCCTCACTGTGAAACATGGAGGTGGCAGCATCATGCTGTGGTTATGTTTTTCAGAAGCAGGGACTGAGAAACTGGTCCAAGTCGAGGGGAAGAAGAATGGTGATAAGTTCAGAAATATTCTTGCGTAAACCTGTTTCAGTCTGTTAGTGATCTGAGACTAGGCCAGAGATTCATCTTCCAACAGGACAATGACCCAAAGCATACTGCTAAGGCAACACTTGAGTGGTTTAAGGGTAAATGGGTAAATGTATTAGAATGGTCTAGTCAAAGCCCAGACCATAATCCAATTGAGAACTGGTGGTCAAGCTTGAAGATTTCTGTTCACCAACAGAAATCATCCAACTTGAAGGAGCCGGAGCTGACTTGAGCAATGGACAAAAAATCCAATGGCAAAATGTGACAAGTTCATAGAGACTTAGCCAAAGCGAATTTCAGCTGTAATTGCCAAAAAGTGGCTCCACAAAGTATTGACTTTAGGGGGATGAATAGTTATGCACGCTGAAGTTTTCTGATATTTTCTCCTATTTGTTGTCTGCTTCACAATGAAAAGAAAATGGTGATGAAGCACAGGCAGATGAGCCCTGCGCTGGTGAGAAGGGCACACCATCAAAAAAAAGAGTAAATCAGGCCCTGCATATATGTTCTAGTCAGCACCTCAGTCGAATCCTGGCCATATGTGCAAAATCCATTTTTGCATGGGTGCAAGAGTGTGCTTACTTGTGAAGAAGAACTGGAAATCCAAGAAATGTGCATGAAAAAGATTTATCAGTGCACAGTGCAAATAAATACATGCTTTTACACCTAAGCCGCCATTTTTTCACACATAAGCATCCATGCATAAAGCATAGTTATTTACTGTTTTTTAGATTGTATTATGTATTATATTGTCTTTATTTGTATTTCACTGTATTATTTATGTCAAATCTAAGTTGTCTTTCCTTTCACCACTTATTTCTTTATTTAAATAATTTTTGATAAATGTGGTACATTAAGATTTTTAAGGAGGTTTTCTGTCCCTAGTTACTTACATATTAGGAAATTTGCACATGGTAGCCCAACTAAAAAATGGTGCTTCATTTTCACATGCTGATTTGGCCTTATACTTACATAGTTATAAATAAATAATGTGTTTTAAGATGAAAACAGGTGATTTAAAAGTAAAAGTGATCTTTTTGACTTTATCAATGATTGAATGTAAAAAAGGGGCCCCTACACTTCCACTCTTTTACACCCAGCACATATATGTACAGCAAAGACTGGGAAAGCAGCCACATAACAGCGAGGTTAAACTGACAGAGGTTATGATAACAGTGGGACACAGCTTTGTTGTTTAATCCATGGCAGTCTTGCAGTTTTGTTTTTCTTAATGTCATTTATCTTCCAAGGATGTAGGGAAGGAAATTTGCTTTCATAAATGTGCTGGGGTTTCTCACCATGGGACAGAATCCCCGTAGCACTGACAAAAACAGAACAAAAAGCATGCAAGGCACATATAAAATTTCACCTATATTTAAGGAATGTGAAAAGCTGGGCCAGGCGTGGGGTCTGCAAAATAAGCTGCTGCAGACAACTCCTGTGGTCATGAGCCGGTCTCTGAAGATGTCCTTTCAAACAAATCAAACAGACCCTTGTGGTTAAATCTATTCTAATATGCTGTTGGGTCTTCTAGTCATAATCGATAGGGTCAATTCAACACAAAGTCAACTTGTCTTGAATAACTTTGATCATTTGTTGAACTTGACACAGCATTTAGTTCGCATGGACCACCAGGCTGACTAATAACATCAAGGATTGCACAAATTTGTTTAACAGTACATTTAACAATGCAAAAAAATTTGTTTAGTAGAAACTATAGATTTTAATAGCTTAGACATGAAACAAATAAAAGTATTAAGCTGGTCAAGGACATCCAAATGAGATATTTAGGTCACACAATTATTTCTGTTTATGTCTATGAAGCAAAGAGTGAACAAGGAACAGAGCATACTGTACTGATAGCAACTACCTAACATCATGCAAAGCTTTACTAACTAAGCAGCTGTTCGCTCCATTACGGTGTACAAGTGGGTCTCTGTTATTGTTCCTAGGCAGAGTTTTCAAATTTGCATACTTTTATACCATGTCTATGGGCAAACAGTAAAATGTAATGTGCAATTTATTAAACACAGTAAATATCTACATGGAACTGTATCCTATGTTGCATGTATGTAACAGCCATTTGTATTACATGACTCGATACTGTACTGTACCTAAAGGAGCACTATCGTGAAAAAATGGCCCAATAATAAAAATCCATATACATATGCTGGATGGCAGGAAGAAAGGTCACTTATTCACCCCACATCAAGAACTATCCAACCAGGCTTGTTTTATATTTTTTTTAATGGAAGGAAAAAGGAAATCCGGTGACAGGTTCTGTCACCCCTGATAGACTAAACCTGTCACCCCTGGATTTTATTCCTGTCAGGAGAAGGAAACCACAAGCTTGGCGGGAGTTGAATTCAGGTCGGGTATATAAATGACCCCTCCTCTCATTAGTAGAGATGAGCGAACTTCTTAAAAATTCTATTCGGGCGATTCGCCGAATTTCTCCAAGAAATTCGGGTTCGTCCGAATCGAACTTTAAAGAATCGCTCATCTCTCCCGACATGTAGGTGTTTGCTACATGCTGGCATGGTGTCAGCGCAGCCGGCCTCCCCGCTCCCTCCAAGCCCTGAAATTTAAAAAAAAATGCCGGCATGGTGGGAGCGGGGAGGCTGGCTGCGCTGTCAGCGGGCGGTGGAAGCCAGCTTCTGCTGCCCGCTGACAGCGCAGCCAGCCTCCCCGCTCCCACTATACAGCAAACACTTACCGGCATGGTGGGAGCGGGAAGGCCGGCTGCGCTGTCAGCGGGCGGTGGAAGCCGGCTTCCGCCGCCCGCTGACAGCGCAGCCGACCTCCCCGCTCCCACCATGCCGGCATTTTTTTTTTTATTTCAGGGAAAATTCGGTCAGCATGAACCACCAAATATTCAGGTTCGTGCTGAATCGAATTTTTCCTGAAATTCGGTGCAAATTCAGGTTCGCCAACGTGTTTATATGGGTTTTTAATATTACACAATTTCGTGATAGCGCTCCTTTAAGTTAAAATGTAGGTGTTATAATAATCTCTAAGGGCAACTTAGAAACGTTTTAGTACAAAAAACAAGAATGTAGAAAGGAGACAGGACTTCTGAGTTACGTTCTAGCCCTAATAGTACAGTCATCTATTTCACATATTTTCTCCATGTCCCATCCACTAGGGTTTTGAAGATTAGCTTGCCCCTTGCTAGACCTACTAGTGGACATTATAATATGTTACTGCCGACTGTTTCTTATGTAGAAGGTTAGTGCCACCAAATATGTTGACCATAAGCCAGTGAAAACACCACAATGACACACAAGTTGATCCCAAAAATATTCATCACAAGCAATAGACAAAAAAACATGTCACTGGTTAAAATGCCTTTAAGACATAAATTAGCCCCCATTGGGGTAAAAGTGACTTAGTCTTAAAATATGATCACATTATATATAATACAATTAATCTACCTATGTCCAGGGTCTAATCACTTATGTAGAGGGTTAGAAATTCTAATAAATAATTAGTTGACCATTCTGTGCTTGCAGCACCATGTAATACATTGTCCATAAGCCACTGGAATATACCATAAAAGTAAAAAACACCACAATCAGGGCCATTCTAAAGATCTGGTAAAGCAAGTTTGTCTTTGGTTGTGCCTTGGTGTGAACTGAAAATACAATCTGAGTGAGCTTTTTAACTTAAACACACTAATTCACAATTTACTTCCAAACAATTGTAAAGTTAATTAACATCTACAGTCAGCAACCAAGTGCTGCCATTTTATGAAATATCCCAAAATAAATGAGCATATTTCAACTCTTATATATGAATTAATAAGGCAAATAATCTAACTATAAATTAATAAGGTAAATAAGTGGGATGCATTTATAATCCAAATATCCTCAGTAACTAGACTCTGGATATGGGTAGATGCCTGGTGAAGTCTCTATGGAACACATGACTACTGAGGGTCCACATAAGGGGATGATTTTCAAAACTTTAGATTTTCCCTACCTATATCCTGGGTCTAATCACTGGATTATTTGAGTTATTACTGTATCGCTACTTACAGGTTCCAGCAATGGCCAAAAGCTCCACCACCCTCTCGACTGTAGCCAATAGAGAGACCCTCTGTTCCGGGATACAAGGCCAATGATTGAATATAATCCTACCCATTTTTTATCCAGGTTTTGTTGTTGATACCTAAACTAAGCCACATATGTATTTATATGTAAATACAATTTGAATATTAGATCTTAGCAGGAACTAGCTGCCATCCAAATGTGAAAAGTTTAGGCTCCACACAACAGCTTTATAAAAAGCACTATTGTTATTTTTCATTATTGATTTTGACCTTGATGGCTGCCAAACATTGTCTTTTACAATGGGATTTGTATGTCACCATTAAGTTCTACACTGTCATCCATAGTCAATATTCTGTATAATGAACCATCTAATAAGGACATTGCCTTATCTTTCTAAGCCAGGGAGAATTGATTGTGTTAATTGAGCTCCTTGACTTGATGTGACTATAGATTGAATGGCAATTTAAACAGATTAGGTTATTGTACAAGCATTTTTCATATTTAAACTTAAACTGACTTTATTACAAAATAAAATATTGATATTGTCTAGCATTTGAAAATATTTTTATAATGGGTTTTACTAAGTTTTTGCATGAACAATAAAGCAGTGGACTGAACAATATTAAGAAAACTGTGTGGCCACCCTAGGCTAGCAATTTCCATATGGTCAACTATACATAGCTACCAAACAGACAGAAAGTTGAAGATAAGGCACAAGTCATGGCACAGTTTAAGTAATGGGTTCCATAGCAGACTCTCAAATGATGAAAAGAAATCAATTCTGGTATGATACTTTCAAAATTGGAATACAAACCTTCATTGACTGCCCAGAGGCGATAGCTAGGCAAAAGCTTGTACTATCACCACTGATGTATAAAACTAGTAGGTAAGCTGCTAACGGTGAATAATTTACATAATTTACAAAACCAAAAGGAACAAAACACAAAAAAAAAAGAAACAGGCCAAACAATTCGGCGAGAGATATATAAAGAAAGGGCTAGAGGGTGAGGTAGAAAATTGAAAAAGAAAGAGGAAGGAGTCGGAATCTCAGTAGGACTTCTCTGGAAGCTATGGTGCCCCAAAGAGGAAATCTTCCCTTGTTTAGCTCCCATGCTAAGTCTCCTATATACCCCCTGGTCTACCATGTTAGCATGGCCTACAATGCTGGGAAAGTTTCAATAGATAGCCATCCAGCCCAAGCACAGGTATATCTATCCACGAATACATACGCATACTAAAATACACTAGAAGAGGTCACCAGACAAACTTAGTAGAGATGAGCGAACCGGTTCGGACGAACCGGAATTCGCTCCGAATTTCAGGAAATATTCGATTCGGCACGAACCCGAATATTTTGTGGTTCGTGCCGATCAAATTTTTCCTGAAATTAAAAAAAAAAATGCCGGCATGGTGGGAGCCGGCCGGCGGGCCGGTAAAGCCGGCCGGCCCGCTCCCACCATGCCGGCATTTAAAAAAAAAAAAAGCATTTTTGCCGGCATGGTGGGAGCGGGCCGGCCGGCTCCGCTGTCAGCGGAACCGGCCGGCCCGCTCCCACCATGCCGGCATTTCAAAAAAAAGCAAACACTTACCTGCAGGTCCGGAGCGTGGAGGCCGGCGCCGCTCTCAGCTGTCATCTGAGGGCGCGTCATCAGAGCGCCCTCTGATGACGCGCCCTCAGATGACAGCTGAGAGCGGCCGGCTCCCACCATGCCGGCATTTATGATGGGGAACTTCGTAAAAGTTCGATTCGGCCGAACCCGAATTTCTTTGTGAAATTCGGCGAATCGGCCGAATCGAACTTTTCAAAAGTTCGCTCATCTCTAAAACTTAGCAATAGTACTTTTTTTTTATAGTAGTAGTTGTAGTAGTACTTTTTTAATGTAAGTTATGCCAGTCCCTTTTTTGTGGTAATGGCTTACAGATTTCTGACAGGCCCTATGCTGTTACTATTTCACCAAGAACTTTATAAGCCTGCTGTGCAATACATTCATTGCTTGGATATTGGAGACAGGTAAAATGAGAGTAAGGGCTTAGTAAATACATTAGAAAATATCTATCTGCACTATTTCACTACATATTTAAATTAAACTGTGGGAAAGTTTGCTTTAGTTATTGTGTAATCATACATGTTTAAAAGCTCTCTCACTTTATAGATATATATAATCCTAACATGGTTATCTCCTTAAAATGGCCTGCTACACCACTATACAGCCATCAGTCTCTGGCCTTGTGCTGACCAGGGCCAAAAACCTGAAGTGTGTGCCTACAAATGGGAGACAGTGGTTGGGTATTAAAACCTTGCATTGCCTTGCATGATTACCCTTCATGACTAGCTGCTTTTTTGTTATAGTCCAAAAAGAATCAAAGAGATTATTTGCATGGCTTCACGGAGGAGAGAGGAGGAGAGGAGAGAGATTTAAGAATACTGATTACTGAAAGCTGCAATATGAGTGGACAATGTAGCCATGCAGTGGAAAAAGCAAGCAGGATGCTCGGCTGCATAGCTCGAGGCATCACCAGTAGGAAGAGGGAGGTTGAGATGCTGCTGTATAGAGCCCTGGGGAGGCCACATCTAGAATACTGTGTGCAGTTCTGGGGACATTACCTGCAAAAATACATTATTCAAATAGAACGGGTCCAAAGGCGTGCAACAAAAATGGTAGAAGGACTTAAACTTAAAACTTATCAGGAGAGACTTAAAGAACTTAAGAACTTGTAGAGGAAAGAAGGGAGAGAGGAGACATGATTGAGACCTTTAAATATCGGGGGGAAGATCAGGATGTTAGAAATGCAATGTTAGAAAATATTTTTCACAGAAAAAGTAGTGGATGCTTGGAACAAACTTCCAGCAGCGGTAAGTAAGTGAATTTAAACATGCCTGGGATAAGCACACATCTGTCCTAAGATAAAGAGTACATACAGTATACACATAAGGGCAGAGTAGATGGACCGTATGGTCTTCTTCTGCCCTCAACCTTCTATGTTTCCACCTACTCATTACGAATCATAGGTAATCCTGTAATTTGTGATCTGTATGTGCCACATAAGTACTTTCTGTTTTTTAGAGAGCACTCTTTACCTGTAGTTGTAATATTATTTATAAAGCACTATAATATTCTGTGGCGCTGTACAAAGTATAAATTACAAGAGGGTGGGACAAGTAACATACTTATAATACACATTGTTGTATATGAAAGAGATGCATATAATGCATAGAGTATTATAAGTCAAATGCAACAAAACATGTTGATGCAGGGGTATGTTAGGAGAGAGGGCCCTGCCCTTGCAAGCTTACAATCTACATCTAATTTTAATAAAAGCTTACATATGTTGATACCAAAGCTTCTTCCTAACAAGTAGTTCAAGTGCAGAAGAAGCTGTTATTTTTCCGTTGCACTTGATGAAGAGCATTCTGTACTTACTGCCCTTCAGACATTTTATTGATTCCGCTCTCCCCTCTGGCTCATACATACTAATTGTCCCTCTGTACCAAGCAAACTTATTATGATGTTAATTAGGGGGAGGTATGTTGAGCTTTTCCACTTCATTACCTGCTAATTTCAAGATAAATGAATCTACAGGTTCTTCAGTAAATAAGATCACATATCATGTACTTGTAAATGTGTTTGTAAACACAAAAATAAAGGAGGGAGAAAGGATTTAAACAAGAGTGGGATGTTCCATGCCTTTTAAAGCTTTACCGAAGGTTAGTTCTTCCTTTGGAATCATGTCAAATAAAAATGGTATCCGTTCATAGTAATACTAGTAACCTGGTGTTGTAACAAGAAAGAGAAGAGAAAAGAGAATACAAAATGAAAAGGGGGAGTAAGCTGGGGAAGGAACAAAAAAAAGATTGGTGGCCAACATCCCTAAATTGTCAGTAGCAAACTATTACTGTTAGGCATATTTATTGAAAGGGTCCCCCAATTTAAAAAATGTCAGTTTGGTTTGTTTTATGCCTAGTATATAAGGCAGTACCTTTATAGGATCCAGAACAACACAGAGAAACTCGAACCTGGCACATTGGTGGTTGGTTACAGGAGCATGCAATAGATATATATGCAGGATCAATAAACTGTTGGATAAGTTGTTAGTTTAATAAAACATACAGTAGTTTATACACATATATATGCATATACATTATGTCAAGCGTATGGTTAATTTTTCTGTCATCCTGTCAGGCTGAGCTCCACTAAACCATCTAGTTATCAGTAGAGATGAGCGAATCGATTCTGAAGAACCCAAATTCGTTACGAATTTCATGAAATATTCGATTTGTTACGATTCCGAATATCGCCGCGATTCGATCGCTCCATTTACTGCTATACAGCCCATCTAAAATGGTGGATCAGGACATGTCCCATGGGGCAAGGAATCCTGGGTGTCACATGCTACCTATCAGCAGACAGGCTTACCGATGATGTCACAGCCCCATATAAACGGCGGCCATCTTGCGGAAGATCATTCTGACACTGTATTGCGCCAGAGCAGATCAGGCAGGGAGAGAGCGAGGGACAGATAGACAGACAGACAAGCAGATATGTAGATAGACACAGCGAGGGAGGGATAGATAGATAGATAGATAGATAGATAGATAGATAGATAGATAGAACAAAGAACAGAAGAAGCAGAGCGAGGGACAGATAGAGAAGGAGAGAGCCTGTGACAGTGACAGATAAAGACAGGAACTGTTTAAAGTGTTTGCTTTAGCTTTCAAGCCTATTTAGTGTTAATAACACACCTGCCTATTTAGCTTTTCCTTTACCTAGTGTCATTCTTTAAAAAAACGTACTAGAATTAATATTTCAAGACTACCTGTTTAATAACTGCTTGCATTTTATAATCAACGTCACTTTTCCACAATCAAAGGAGGCCACCTCTGTATGTGAGCAGGGGGCATCCCAAACACTAGCATTAATATTTCAAGACTACCTGTCTAATAACTGCTTGCATTTTATAATCAACGTCACTTTTCTACAATCAAAGGAGGACACCTCTGTATGTGAGCAGGGGGCATCCCAAACACTCGCATTAATATTTCAAGACTACCTGTCTAATAACTGGTTGCATTTTATAATCAACGTCACTTTTTCACAATCAAAGGAGGCCACCGCTGTATGTGAGCAGGGGGCATCCCAAACACTAGCATTAATATTTCAAGACTACCTGTCTAATAACTGGTTGCATTTTGTAAGCAAAGTCACTTTTCCACAATCAAAGGGGGCTACCTCTGTATGTGAGCAGGGGGCATCCCAAACACTAGCATTAATATTTCAAGACTACCTGTGTACTAACTGGTTGCATTTTGTAAGCAAAGTCACTTTTCCACAATCAAAGGGGGCTACCTCTGTATGTGAGCAGGGGGCATCCCAAATACTAGCACGTGTCTTTTAAGAGTACCTGCCTCCTAGCCTTTTACCTTTTGTTTACAGCTACTGCCCAGACAAGAAATGGAGGAGACATCCGCCGCTTCTTCCGCTAGGCAGACAAACACTGAGGAGGAGAGTGGCGTGGGAGGTGGTGTGGCGAGCGTTTCATCTCCTGCAGCACACGCTCTTGTGGAAACCGAGGAAGACATCAGTGACGTGCAGACACAACTCGATAATGATGATAATGAGGTGGCAGTAGGGTTGGCAGTCAGCATGGTGGCAGAATTGGGATGTTTGGAGCCACACGTGGCGGGGGTGGGGTAGACCACCTGCTGCGTGGCAGGCTGCCTTCCCGGGAGATAGTGGAGCAGGGGTTCCTGGAGTTGGCAGCAGTAGCAGTGAATTTGTGCGGACTGTTGGAGGGAAAATTAGCGACTCTGCACTGTGGCACTTTTTCATCAAGCATCCGCAAGAGGGTAACCTGGCCACATGCAAGATGTGTAGACAGAAGGTCAAGCGTGGCCAGGGCCCCAATGTTGGTACCATGGCCCTGCGGCAACACATGCAGCATCACCATAAAGCGACCTGGGAGAACCGAGGCTCCGAAGTGGGGGTCAAGCCTGCTGTGTCAGCCAGTGCCACGCCGCTTCCAATTTCACCCAGCCAAGGCTCCAGCACCTCAGCCGAAGGTAGCTGTGAGTCATACCCATCCTCTGCCACTCCAGATGCTCCTGCTCCTCCTACTAAAAGTCATTCATCCCACCAGCAATCCATCAGCGAAGCCATGTCCAAGAGACAACGGTATGCGCTCACTAATCCTACGGTGCAGAAGCTAAATGTGCTGCTGTCCAAGTTGCTCGTGCTGCAGTCCTTCCCTTTTACGGTGGTCGACTCTGCACCTTTCAGAGAGCTGATGGCTAGTGCCGAGCCAAAGTGGAGAGTCCCAAGCCATCGTTTCTGTGCAAAGAAGGCAGTACCAGCCTTGCACAAATTTGTTGAGCAGAAGGTGGGCCAGTTCTGGAGCTGTAACTACGGTCAGGGACAATACATGTCCTTTACGGCCCACTGGGGGAATGTGGTTCCTGCACAGCAACTTGGACAGGTCACATCGCTTCGGCCTCCATGCTCCCAGGCTGTTTTGACTGTCACAGTGTGCGACTCCGCCTCCTCATCCTCTGCCGTCTCCTCAGCCTCCACTGTATGGTCAATTCTCAATGCCCCTTCAGCCTACCATGTGTGCAGGGCATGGCGGTGCCACGCTGTGCTTCACATGGTTTGCCTTTGCGAATGGAGTCACACAGGGGAGGAGCTCCTGAAATTCTTTCATCAAGAAATCAAAACATGGCTTACTCCGCAAAAATTGGAAATGGGTACCATGGTGACTGACAATGGGAGTAACATCTTGTCTGCACTGCGACAAGGAAGCCTGAGCCATGCGCCCTGTATGGCACACGTGTTCAACCTAGTTGTCAAGCCTTTTCTGAAGTCTTCCCCCCACCTGCAAGACATCCTAACAACGGGAAGGAAACTTTGTATGCACTTCAGCCACTCCTACACCGCCAAGCACACCCTTCTTGAGCTACAGCGTCAGAACGGATTCCCCCTACATAGTCTGATTTGCGATGTTCCCACCCGTTGGAATTCCACCCTACATATGTTAGATCGCCTATACGAACAGAGGAAAGCCATCACTGATTCCTTGATGATCCAAGCAGATAGGGGGACTCCCCTGTGTAACTTTAATGTGAACCAGTGGCTGAGAGGGAGGACAAACTGACCTACTACAAAGACATTCTACGTAGTCAGTTTGCCGATGCCTATCTGCGCCATGGTCCATACTCTCACAGGTCTGACTCGGGGGGACCTCTGTGCTCACCTTCCCCTGCCATGGCTGCTGGGGGGGTGGCAGGAGCAGCAGCAGCAGCTCCATCAGCAGCAGCCCCAGTCTTCAGTCGCTAATGAGTAGCTTTCTGCACTCGCATAGTGAGACTACTCATGAGCAGCAGGAAGACCTTGAGCAGGGCCTAAACCAGCAGGCCGTGTTATACCTTGAAATGACCATGCCAACGCACCTTGAGGATCCGCTGGACTTCTGGGCAGCCAAACTTGCAACTGGCAGAGTTTGCCCTGGAAAAGCTGTCCTGCCCGGCCAGTAGTGTGCCATCTGAGCGGGTCTTTAGTGCTGCGGGGGCCATAGTAACGCCAAGGAGAACTCGTCTGTCCACGAAAAATGTGGAGAGACTCACCTTTGCGAAGATGAATCAGGCGTGGATCAGCCAGGATTTCCACCCACCAAAAACTGATGCATGCGAGTAGCTGATGCATGGTAGCTCCTTCTGCTGCTGCCAACTCCTGGGTGTGTCTTTCAGGCAATGTATGAGCTCCCTATGCTGCTGCCAACTTCAATGTGTTTTTCAGGCAATATATGAGCTCCCTATGCTGCTGCCAACTCCAATGTGTTTTTCAGGCAATATATGAGCTCCCTATGCTGCTGCCAACTCCAATGTGTTTTGCAGGCAATATATGAGCTCCCTATGCTGCTGCCAAGTACAGAGTGAGTCTTTCAGGCAATATATGGGCTCCTAATGCTGCTGCCAACTCCTGAGTGTGTCTTTCGGGCAATATATGAGCTCCTAATGCTGCTGCCAACTCCAATGTGTCTTTCAGGCAATATATGGGCTCCTAATGCTGCTGCTGCTGCTGTCAACTCCTGGGTGTGTCTTTCAGGCAATATATGAGCTCCCTATGCTGCTGCCAAGTCCAGAGTTTGTCTTTCAGGCAATATATGGGCTCCTAATGCTGCTTCCAACTCCAGTGTCTCTTTTAGGCAATATATGGGCTCCCTATGCTGCTGCTAACTCCAATGTGTTTATCGGGTAATATATGGGCTCCCTATGCTGCTGCCAAGTCATGTGTGTGTCTTTCAGGCAATATATGAGCTCCCTATGCTGCTGCCAACTTCAATGTATTTTTCAGGCAATATTTGGGCTCCCTATGCTGCTGCCAAGCCCAGAGTGTGTCTTTCAGGCAATATATGTGCTCCTTATGCTGCTTCAAACTCCTAGGTGTGTCTTTCAGGCAATATATGGGCTCCTAATGCTGCTTCCAACTCCTGGGTGTGTCTTTCAGGCAATATGTGGGCTCCTAATACTGCTGCCAACTCCTGGGTGTGTCTTTCAGGCAATATATGAGCTCCTAATGCTGCTGCCAACTCCTGGGTGTGTCTTCCGGCAATATATGGGCTCCTAATGCTGCTGCTGCTGCCAACTCTTGGGTGTGTCTTTCAGGCAATATATGGTCTCCTAATGCTGCTGCCAACTCCAGTGTCTCTCTCAGGCAATATATGGGCTCCCTATGCTGCTGCCAACTCCAATGTGTTTTTCAGGCAATATATGAGCTCCCTATGCTGCTGCCAACTCCAATGTGTTTTTCAGGCAATATATGGGCTCCCTATGCTGCTGCCAAATCCAATGTGTTTTTCAGGCAATATATGGGCTCTCTATGCTGCTGCCAAGTCCAGAGTGTGTCTTTCAGGCAATATATGGGCTCCTAATGCTGCTGCTGCTGCCAAACCCTGGGTGTGTCTTTCAGGCAATATATGGGCTCCTAATGCTGCTGCCAACTCCATTGTGTCTTTCAGGCAATTTATGAGCTCCCTATGCTGCTGCCAAGTCCAGCGTGTGTCTTTCAGGCAATATATGGGCTCCTAATGCTGCTGCCAACTCCAGTGTCTCTTTCAGGCAATATATGGGCTCCCTATGCTGCTGCCAACTCCAATGTGTTTTTCAGTCAATATTCGGGCTCCCTATGCTGCTGCCAAGTCCAGAGTGTGCCTTTCAGGCAATATATGTGCTCCTTATGCTGCTTCCAACTCTTGGGTGTGTCTTTCAGGCAATATATGGGCTCATAATGCTGCTGCCAACTCCTGGGTGTGTCTTTCAGGCAATATGTGGGCTCCTAATACTGCTGCCAACTCCTGGGTGTGTCTTTCAGGCAATATATGGGCTCCTAATGCTGCTGCCAACTCCAGTGTCTTTTTAGGCAATATATGGGCTCCCTATGCTGCTGCCAACTCCAATGTGTTTTTCAGTTAATATATGGGCTCCCTATGCTGCTGCCAAGTCCTGGGTGTGTCTTTCAGGCAATATATGAGCTCCATGTGCTGCTGCCAACTCCAATGTGTTTTTCAGGCAATATATGAGCTCACTATGCTGCTGCCAACTCTAATGTGTTTTTCAGGCAATATATGGGCTCCCTATGCTGCTGCCAAGTCCTGGGTGTGTCTTTCAGGCAATATATGAGCTCCCTGTGCTGCTGCCAACTCCAATGTGTTTTTCAGGCAATATATGAGCTCACTATGCTGCTGCCAACTCCAATGTGTTTTTCAGGCAATATATGTGCTCCCTATGCTGCTGCCAAGTCCTGGGTGTGTCTTTCAGGCAATATATGAGCTCCCAATGCTGCTGCTGCTGCCAACTCCAATGTGTTTTTCAGGCAATATATGGGCTCCCTATGCTGCTGCCAACTCCAATGTGTTTTTCAGGCAATATTTGGGCTCCCTATGCTGCTGCCAAGTCCTGGGTGTGTCTTTCAGGCAATATATGAGCTCCTAATGCTGCTGCTGCCAACTCCTGGGTGTGTCTTTCAGGCAATATATGGGCTCCTAATGCTGCTGCCAACTCCAATGTGTCTTTCAGGCAATATATGGGCTCCTTATGCTGCTGCCAACTCCAGGGTGTGTCTTACAGGCAATTTATGAGCTCCCTATGCTGCTGCCAAGTCCAGAGTGTATCTTTCAGGCAATATATGGGCTCCTAATGCTGCTGCCAGTTCCTGGGTGTGTCTTTCAGGCAATATATGAGCTCATAATGCTGCTGCCAACTCCAGGGTGTGTCTTTCAGGCAATATATGGGCTCCTAATGCTGCTGCTGCCAACTCCTGGGTGTGTCTTTCAGGCAATATATGGTCTCCTAATGCTGCTGCCAACTCCAGTGTCTCTTTCAGGCAATATATGGGCTCCCTATGCTGCTGCCAAGTCCAATGTGTTTTTCAGGCAATATATGGGCTCCCTATGCTGCTGCCAAGTCCTGGGTGTGTCTTTCAGGCAATATATGAGCTCCCTATGCTGCTGCCAACTCCAATGTGTTTTTCAGGCAATATATGAGCTCTCTATGCTGCTGCCAACTCCAATGTGTTTTTCAGGCAATATATGGGCACCCTATACTGCTGCCAAGTCCAGAGTGTGTCTTTCAGGCAATATATGGGCTCCTAATCCTGCTGCTGCCAACTCCTGGGTGTTTCTTTCAGGCAATATATGAGCTCCTAATGCTGCTGCCAACTCCAATGTGTTTTTCAGGCAATATATGGGCTCCCTATGCTGCTGCCAAGTCCAGAGTGTGTCTTTCAGGCAATATATGGGCTCCTAATGTTGCTGCTGCTGCCGAACCCTGGGTGTGTCTTTCAGGCAATATATGGTCTCCCTATGCTGCTGCCAACTCCAATGTGTTTTTCAGGCAATATATGGGCTCCCTATGCTGCTGCCAAGTCCTGGGTGTGTCTTTCAGGCAATATATGAGCTCCCTGTGCTGCTGCCAACTCCAATGTGTTTTTCAGGCAATATATGTGCTCCCTATGCTGCTGCCAAGTCCTGGAGGTGTCTTTCAGGCAATATATGGGCTCCTAATACTGCTGCCAACTCCAATGTGTGTCTTTCAGGCAATATGTGGGCTCCTAATACTACTGCCAACTCCTGGGTGTGTCTTTCAGGCAATATATGAGCTCCTAATGCTGCTGCCAACTCCTGGGTGTGTCTTTCAGGCAATATATGGGCTCCTAATGCTGCTTCTGCTGCCAACTCCTGGGTGTGTCTTTCAGGCAATATATGGTCTCCTAATGCTGCTGCCAACTCCACTGTCTCTTTCAGGCAATATATGGGCTCGCTATGCTGCTGCCAACTCCAATGTGTTTTTCAGGCAATATATGGTCTCCTAATGCTGCTGCCAACTCCACTGTCTCTTTCAGGCAATATATGGGCTCCCTATGCTGCTGCCAACTCCAATGTGTCTTTCAGGCAATATATGGGCTCCTTATGCTGCTGCCAACTCCAGGGTGTGTCTTTCAGGCAATTTATGAGCTCCCTATGCTGCTGCCAAGTCCAGAGTGTATCTTTCAGGCATTATATGAGCTCCTAATGCTGCTGCCAACTCCTGGGTGTGTCTTTCAGGCAATATATGAGCTCCTAATGCTGCTGCCAACTCCTGGGTGTGTCTTTCAGGCAATATATGGGCTCCCTATGCTGCTGCCAAATCCAATGTGTTTTTCAGTTAATATATGGGCTTCTAATGCTGCTGCTGCTGCTGCCGCCAACTCCTGGGTGTGTCTATCAGGCAATATAGGAGCTCCCTATGCTGGTGCTAACTCCAATGTGTTTTTCAGGCAATATATGAGCTCCCTATGCTGCTGCCAACTCCAATGTGTTTTTCAGGCAATATATGAGCTCCCTATGCTGCTGTCAAGTCCAGAGTGTGTCTTTCAGGCAATATATGGGCTCCTAATGCTGCTGCCAACTCCTGGGTGTGTCTTTGGGGCAATATATGAGCTCCCTATGCTGTTGCCAAATCCAGGGTTTGTTTTTCAGGCAATATATGGGCTCCTAATGCTGCTGCCAACTCCAGGGTGTGTTTTTCAGGCAATATATGGGCTCCTAATGCTGCTTCCAACTCCAATGTGTCTTTCAGGCAATACATGGGCTCCCTATGCTGCTGCCAAGTCCAGAGTGTGTCTTTCAAGCAATGTATGGGCTCCCTATGCTGCTGCCAAATTCAGGGTGTGTTTTGCAGGCAATATATGGGTTCCTTATGCTGCTGCCAACTCTAGTGTCTCTTTCAGGCAATATATGGGCTCCTAATGCTGCTGCCAACTCCAGGGTGTGTTTTTCAGGCAATATATGGGCTCCTAATACTGCTGCCAACTCCAATGTGTCTTTTAGGCAATATATGGGCTCCCTATGCTGCTGCCAAGTCCAGAGTGTGTCTTTCAGGCAATGTATGGGCTCATCATGCTGATGCCACCTCAAGGCTCTGTAATTGTGCCGCTCTGCAACAGCGAATCTAATAGCGACGCCTCTGATCAGCATGTCATACTTCTTTACAATATTATTTTACTAACCCAGCATGCATCCTATGCATGTTACAGCCAAGCAAAACATTCTGCAACCCTATGAAGGCTCTCAGACGCCCAGAAATAGCCGTTTTTAATAGCGATTCGTCGCAAATAAATTCGGACCGAAACGATTTTTCCCGGAAGATTCTGCGAATCAGCCGAATCGAATTTTTCAAATGTTCGCTCATCTCTAGTTATCAGTCTACACACACTGATTCATTTGAGGTGTGGCTATCTTCTTTAGAGACTTTAAATTATAATGAAGTCCTGCCTTCTTATGTCTAGGGGTGAAGTATTTATATCCCAATGGCACAGAGAGGATGGTATGTGCACAGAATGTATGAGTATGAGCTTTTTCTAAAAGCCTGCTGGACTTAACCATTTCTCCTCTAAATCTAAGAAGATAGCTCTCTTATTTACCTATATACTAGAAGAGGACCAAGTTAATGAAATGCAGTCAGCATGCACCCCCTGTAAAAAAAAATTAGCAGATAAGTAACAGGACCGGGTCCTCTGAGGGCCCTGATGCATTCCCAGAGGAGAGGTGTTCATACCCAGCTGGCTCATTAAGAATAATAGATGGCCCAACGTTTGTCATGTACAATACGCAGAAATCAGAAACATGAGGAATGGGTGATGTTTAGAGCTGCCCATTATTCTCTATGAGCCAGCTATGTGGACATCTCTCCTCTAAAGATAAGCAGATGGGGCTATTTTTAAGGAAGGTGAATTGCAAAATTGTGAATTATTAAAAATCCATATAAACACATTGACTAATGAAAGGAGGGGTCACTTATACACCCAAACTAAATTTAACATCAGCCAAGCTTATGGTTTCTTCTCCTGGGAGTGCCAGAACCCCCAACCCCCCTTTCCACTTCCTTTCATCAAACAAAAAAACAATAACAAGCCTGGCTGGATATTTCTTGATGCCCGGTGCATAAGTGACCCCTCATACCAAGGGAGAAATAACAGGACCAGCCCTCTGGATGCATTTGAAAACATGGCCTTCTTCCAGGGATGTCAATGGAGGGGGCATGTCAAGGCCTCTGTAGAAAAGAGCCACAACATCAAACTGAACCAGTGGCCAGGTGGTTGTAAATCCCAGCATGGCAGGCGAATGAATCCTTCTTCTGGCATCTTAGTAAAAGAAAATCTGTGTGTTTTGTAGTATGTATTCTTAAACAGTAAACTGGAGGTGCTGCCTGCATGCACGTGGACTGCATGCTTCTGTGGTGGCATGCCGGCCACTACAGTGCCAGATCCGAGTTTCTGCTTATTGAGCGATATTGCACTACATACCATTCTAGACATGAAATGTGACCATGGTCCTGGGGGGGAGTAGGGTTGATATAGTAAAACTTGACCTTTGTCACATTGCATACATGTTATTTCTAAAAATAAAAAATCAAGATCACAATGAGTTTTTGCTTTATTCTATATTCCAGAATTAGAATAAACTAAACTTATCAATCCCAACTGTCTTCTATAAAGCCTGCTTTTGTATTTGATACAAAAAAAAGCAAAAGTGTAGACAATGGATGCATATAAATACAACCGCTATTATTTGTTATCTCCAAAAGTGTTATCCGCTGTATGTATAAACTTTGGCGCTATCCGGCAGAGATCTTTAAATAACCTTTTCCCTGGTAGCTATCCAAATAGCATCTGAAATTAAATTCTTTTTTAATTAGGATAATAAATTGGTCCTAAATTATCCCTGAAATCAGACCAGTGTTGATTACTATGAGAGTCATGCTGTGACAGCACAAGAAGATGTTATTTTTATTCCCTTTCAACAAGATCTTAATCTTTCTCTGCATGTAAACGAATTGTCATAGTAACCTTGTGCTTAATCTCTTTGGTGGGGACCTTTGTAACATAGGGAGATAACAGATCTGGCTGAGATTTCATCAGCTGTAAGGTTTTACAGGCTAGCCCACTCCCCTACCCCGTAAAGGTTGAAAGAAAGAAAGTGTGCATTAGACAGGGACAAATCACTTAAATGTTTTACTGTGGGGAGCCTATAAAGCAATTTCAACTTTACTTGACTTGTTTGAAGTACAAAAGGGCTAGAATGAAATACTTAGCCAGTTTACATTATCCTGTTTTTACAACCCTATTACATGTGCTGCACTTTCATCTGCAACCAGCCAGCGTTAGGAGATGTTCCAGAAGTGGGCAGACTGGCGATTCATCCATATCTTGATGCAATAAACATTCATTTTCATTGGGGCATATTTCAGAATTAGTGTATGTTTTCTGTAACAGAGGGGACAAGCCACTTAAGAAGCAATCCATGTAAGGCTTAATACAGTGGACTAAAATAAACCATAAGGTGCTACAGTCACAGTACAAGGTAAAGACCACTTTAAAAAGAAAGTATTTACACGGCATGTACAGACCAAAAATCAGAGGATTTAAGGATTTAACCAGAATTCTAAGTAGTAGCAAGAGCCATGCAAACATTCTCTTTAAGCCTTGTGCCTTAACCCCTGTGATACCTCAAGTTCCTAAGGGGCTGTCTGTGTTTTCTATGCAAAGATGCAAAAAGTCAAGATATATTTTAAATAATGTAGGGATAAAATATTAATATTTCTATATTTTTATTGTAACTTTTAATTTAATTTAAAGTGGACCAAACCCCACAGAGATCGGCCCAGGAATCTATAAGATTCCCAGACCAATTGATTCGCTCCCCCTGGGGCAACCAGAACCGGGATATCCCCTGTGTGAAAACCCCCCAGGTTTCCCATAAACTCACCTTCTTTCCCGGTGCAACGGCGCATGCGTGAGCAGCGGTGCATCCACGCTATCCCTCTAGCAAGGTGAGTGACCAGTTTTGGTCTCAGGATGGGTTTTTTTTATTCGATTGGATAAAGAAAAGTTCCAATGGGAAGATTTTTTATGAATTACCCCTATGGGGCATTTGTAAGCTGTTTTATCTAATAAACAGAGAGTCCATTAAAATTGCTACTTCATTAGAGAATTCTCCACATAACCTGTAAAACATCTAGCTTTGTTGAGTCAAGGTGAAAAGGCTCTCTAAAGATCAGGATTCATCTGACTATAAAGGTGCTCCAAAATGAAAAAGAACCTCTCAAAATCTTTTTGTTTTGCCAGCAAATAAACCAAAGTAACCAATCAGGAATCTATAAGGTTCTGTTACAAATTTTAAAATTGTTCAAAACATTTGGTGAAGGGAAACTCCATGAAAATATAAGCAGTTCGCCATAAAATTTAGATATACTTTAATGTGTAATTAGCATGATTAAATAATCATTTTTCCTAAAATATATCCATTAGAGGCATATAATGAATTACAACTTGGTTTCCAGAATATCAATGTTCTCGCAAAACGTATAGTATTGGAATATGATTGGTTTATGTATTATATTGTTTAAAAAAACAAGATCTATAGATATTCTTTATGACACTCTTCGCTGTAACCTTCCAGCTCTGCAATCAGAGGGAAATGTTTTATTTAAGTAGCACACTTTAAGACTGCTGTCATTCTCACCAAGAGGCATCCCAATTTGGGTTTTCCCTTCAGGTAACGAGCCAGGAGAAGCATATAGATAGGAGGAAGTATTAGCCTGTCCATGCTTCAGTGCTGATGTCACAACCCACATGACCACTAGCAGTCAATAGTTTTCTGGGTGTCTGGGAATTTTAGTCCTTAAACCGGACCTTCACTAAGATTTATTGAAAAGTCCAAACCCTTAAAAAGCGATTCTCCAGCATCTATAATTTTTAGCCATCTATAAAGTTTTTAGTCACTTACTTATTATTCTTTCCCCCACTGGGCTGCAACTCTGTTCAGGACTTTAGGATACAGGCGCCGCCATTTTGATTCATAAGCATCACACTTACTGAGGAGAGGAGAGTGGGATTAAGTACAGGGGGCAGGTTACAGCTGTGCTTTGCTCAGACAGAGCAGAGCTGGGGTCAGGAAAGGGTCAGCAGTCCCAGAATGCAGAGCAGTACAGTCAGAAGGCACTTCCTGTTTGCAGGCTGCCTGATGTCCCATAAGCCGCCATCTTGGATGTTTAAATGCTCATAACATGCAGTAGATGCAGGTAGGGTGATTTTTAATGTGAGCAATCTGGTGTGGGAAACATATAAGATAGACTCTTATTCAGATTGAAGGACCGCTTTAAGGTTATGTAACCAGACAAGTCAAATACCTAGAACGTCTCATTTTAAAACTGACTAGATTTTGAAGCCGCACGAGGATAACTGGAGCAGTTTTCAGAGGCAGAGCCTCTCCAGAGATGTAATGAGCAGGCAAGAGTTTACATAGGGCAGTTGGGATAACTTCCAACCAACTACCTGGTTACTTTGCTCAGCACTGGTGCACATAGGAAAATCACTTGCACTGGCATACTAAGTACTTGATAAATGGCATTCATCCATGGATCAGAATGGTTCTATCACAGCATGCCATGATTTAAAGGCTTGTTAGGAGATACATGACATGACATTCACAGGGGAGATCTGCATATGCAATCCACCACTGTAGCAAAATACAGAAAAGGAGTGTGTGCAGCAGCATCCACTTCTCCCCCGTTGTGCTTGCCCCCTGCCAGTAGGCAGTTAGGTCTGCCGAGTATTGTAAGCGTACACAGTGGGGGATGCTGTTGCATGCACATTTGATGGGGTATTTGGCTACATTGGTGAATTGCGGCTTTGCTTGGGTGTGGCACAGATGGGGGATTTGGGTTTAGGCAGCGATTTAAATTGTGGGGCATCACAAGTGAATTTTTGGTCTGGTTTAAAGGGACTAGAACTCTGCCAACTATGGTTGGTTTAAGATGCTTCCACGCTCTGTATTAAATGGTAGTGGTTGGTTAAACTGCCTTGGATATGGCAGGCTTAATTTTCACATATAAGCAGTTTGGTGAAAGGCCAATTGGGCAATAAATAATACAATATGGGCCTTATTTTTTGAACACTATATCTGCCAGAATAGTGGTGAAAAAAATATAATTTAGAATTTTCTTTTTTACACTGGTCGCATGTTGCCGCATTGCAAGAAACACATTTACTAGCATTGCTGCAACATGCAGAAAAAATTTTATTATATTTCGCACCACTGTAATTTGCAGCAATGTGGCGAATTCTGTCAAATTTTGCTTGATCAGGCTCTATACATACATTTTGGGGCCCTTTTTAAAAATGTTTCTGATTCTAAAAATATAGAAGAAAAATGACTTGCCTAAAGGGATTCACATACTGTACTGTAGATGGTATATCCTTGTGATTTACATAGGCGGCCTTATTGTGGTGGTTCTCTGCCACTAAAACATACTGTATTAACATTGCAAGTGTCAACTAATTAAACACAGTTTTGAAAGATAATAAATAAACTAACTCATTAAAGCAAACATTGGTCAATCCTTATCTGTGATTTTCTGTCCTGCAAAGTGTCAGGGATGACTGTGTTTAGTGTATATACCACTGTGCACTGTGTGCCATACCTGTTGCTGGTGATAAACAAACACAGACAGAATTACCCGGCAGGATGTTCACCCCCACCTCTACTCTTTGCCAGTTTTAGAGGTGGAAGGAACATTAAAATCATGTGCCCTGGAAAACAAATAACTTTAAAGGTGGAAGATACATTATGATCATTAAGAATTTAAGATCATGTGTCCTGGAAAATGAATAACTGCTGCCATTTAACCCTTTATGATGTAACTTAAATGACATGTAACTTAAATTACATGTTAGTTAAGGAATCATTTCAAACCATTAAGCAAGTACTTTCTGGGGGACTAGTTGAGCCAGGGTGTTGCATGCTTGTATGTGGTAATACTGGATTTTATATTTGTATTGAGCATTCTGAATTGGGGCATTGGTACTCCTCCACCAAGACTCCAGATGATTTATCTGTTGGTCCCAGATTACCATTGTTCCTTGTTAGTTGCACGTAGAAATACAAAGCTGTAGAATCTCTATTGATAACAACACCTAATAAATGAAGCTACGTGATTCTGATATATTTAATAGAAAAGTTGTTGGCATCAATCAGCCAGACTGAATCGAAGCAAATAGGATTCGTGCCAGCACTGATCTTCATGGGCCTACAAAGGCTCAGACTGGGCCTACTTATTGTAATGGTCAGTCATGTGTCTCTTATGCACCTGCTTACAACTAGCCTCAGGACCAAAGAACAATCAGCAGCATTGGAGTAGAGCTGAAAGAATGGAGGGCAATTGGCAGCCTCGAACATGGTGAGGACCAAAAAAACGATTGGCAGTGATGGTAGACTATCCAATTGCAGCTGAGAAGGTAGTATGGATTGAAAAATGATCAGCAGCAGCAGATTAGGTGTTAAAGACTAAAGAAAAGTCGTAGTAGTAGAATAGACAGTGAGGATAAAGAGCAATCTGCAGGACTCATCAGCGGTTGGGTGACATGACATGACAGCAGCAGGTGGGAAGGACTACAGGACAGTTGGTAGCAAGGGTTAGATCGATCAGCAACAATGTAGGACCCAGCTGTGGCAGGGTGGCATGATGTGGCATGAAATGTGGCGTGGGACACACTACAAGGGGATCCACTAGAACTTTCTTGCCCAAGGGCTCACATCAACCTGCAGATGTCAAGCTTTTAAGGCCCATGTGAATTTGGCTCAGATGCAAGAGACAGCAACTTCTTGCAATTTTTGTCATATAACTTTTCAAAAGAGCTTTCATGTTGGCTTTGAAATTGAGGTAACATCTTACACTCACTTTAAGTTTGGGGTGAATTTTATTGATCATGTAAAATGTTAGGGTTAAGGTTTTCAGCTTACAGGTTTTCTGTCAAGCAAATACTTAAAAGCAATGAGTGGTCCCTAAGTGTAACAATGAGAAGGGTTGAATCAATGAGAATCACAGCCAGGAATGTATTAACCCCTTCACTTATGCAAACTGCAAAAAGTTGAGGCAACTCAACTAGGTTTGAACTAATTCAGGCAAACAATATTTCATGATGACTACAGTAGATTTATTTAAAGTGAAGTCTATAAATCTCCAGGGCTGTCTAATTCCCTCCCCCCAGGGCATCCAGATTTAGAATACCCTGCTGTATAAATACTGCCCAGTAATCACCCTGTAAACTTACCCTGATCCAACGGGGCATGTGTGAACCGTGGCTACCAACTGTTCGTCTACGCTCGGCTCTTCTCGACTAAACTCAGTCTTTAGCCGAGTCTAGTCAACTTGACATGAACGCAGCCCAGTGCTCTGATTGGACAAAGGGCCATGCATGTACCGTAGGACTGGGAAATGGTGAGTTTCTTGGGCAATCTGGGTGGTTCACACAGCGCAGCATTCCGAATCAGGGTGCCCTAGGGGCTAGGACCAAAACCTGTAATAGTCAAAATCCTGGGTTTTGGTCCACTTAAAAAGCTTGTGTTCTTTACCTGATATATGTGGTGAGTGGTTTTACATGTGATAATTTCGATGTGGTGAATTTATATAAAAAAAATTGACAAAAAAAATCCTATGATTGCTTTACAGGCAAGAAAAATTCTCAACAGGTTGTATTTATCTCCACTGATAAGGATGCCTGCTTGTAATTGCTGCTACTTAGGGAGTGCCAGGGGATCCCCTGCCATGTTTGTAAAGCTCATAATATCCACTTTAAATGGGCTGATTTATGCAATAATAATAAAATAGCAAAGCGGCTTTTTCTTCATTTCACAACAAACCCCTCTGCTGCCGTTGATCAAAACCCAAGCTGTAACAATTCTTGGCATATAGAGTGGCTGGGGAGCTACACATTATACAGTAGTAAGTAATCATACCCTTTAGGTGTGAATGTAGATCCAGTTTGGAGTTGTAAAGTTAATGTGCAACTAAACCAAACATTTTAGCTGAACATTTCATGAAAGAATTAGTGATGAACTTATATCGGTTCCCATCACATCCCTCTGAAAGATATAAACAGTGCTGCAAATGCCATTATTTATATGGTAATAGCGAGGAAAGCCAATCATTCTGTGATGAATTGTCCCTACCAAATACTGGAATATTTGTCTTTTCATTATTTATTGTTCTTGAAATTTAGAAAGGACCAGAGGATTTTAGAGATGTATTTTTACAAGCCAGCATGTAGAAAGTAAAAGCCAAATAGACGTGCCAGCCAAGGAATGTTTGGAAAAAATTGGTCTAATGACAGCAGAGGGACACTTGTACATGGTAAATCAATAGTGTTCTTTCAGCACCTATGAGTCCATAGCTTAAAACAACAGACAATCTGCTAAAATGCGTGCAAGCAAGTATCTGCCTGCACAATAGGGCATCCATCATTTGTGCCTGGAAGTTGAGCTTAGAATCCGATACACCGGGTGGGTTTCATTGAAAATCTAAACAAAAACACTGAAAGTGCTCTCAAGTAGAACAACTCAAAGAGGAAGGAAGAAAATTTAGCCTCACAGGTATCGTGACTCTTTTTGGAAGGCTTGAGACCTGTTTTTTTCATTCTTTATGTAATTTTCCAAGTAGGGGTTCTCAACCTTCTCCACAAGGCCCACCAACAGGCCATGTTTTACAGAACTCCACAAGGATGCAAAGGTGCTCAAATAGAGTTATAGAGTTAGCTATGTGTAGATCTGCAAAACTTGACCTATTGGTGGGCCTTGAGGAGAGGATTGCGATAATAAAAAAAGTTGTTAATACCTATGTGTGAAGTAATCTGTTGCTGTCTTGAAATCAGGTAATGAGGTGTGCGTATGGGTGTGTTCTTCCTCTTCCTACCCCTTCTGTGTGTGAGACTTTAAAATTAGGCAAAAACGACTTATTTTTAGATAGTTCCCAACTATCTACATGACCAACGAGGGAAGGTTGAATATGTCCAGTTTTTTTCAGCCCCTTCCCCAATTACTAAATTCTATGGATTTGTGGGCATTTTAGGTACAAAACCTAAATTGTACATAATGATTTGCAAACATATCTAAACAAACATATCTAAAAATAACAATGCATATATAATTAGAATTATTTTGTTGAATAAGTGTACACCAGCCAAATTCAGGGCCCCATATATAACAACTTTATATAATGTGTTGCACACTAAAATGGAATCACTAAATGTTTATTGAAAAAATACATACATCGATTCTCTCACATAAAAACCTATGCATAAACACAATAGACAATTATAAAAACAAGAACACAGGCGCTGCCTGGTCCACCCCTCCCTGAAATAAATACAATTGAACAATAAATAATATCAGTTATGATTCTTATGATTTGGTGATATATTTTTGATTTTCTTTTTTTCCACTACGCGGGCTCTCCTCTATGTGACTAGCTGTCTCAGCTTGGTTTTCTAATAAATTATTACTGACTTGCCCTTGCTGTCCTGAGGATTGAGCCTAATTGGCCCCCTTTGCACTGAGCTATTAACATGGTTTTCTACATGTGTATTATCACTTTAGTACTGCAGTTAGCACTGGCATTTTATTGTGGGATATTAGTATTGTTATTAGTATGTCTTTCTTTATATGTGAGCAAGGCTCAGCTTGCATGCACTGGTGGGTATGGGTGATAGTTATTCTGTGCATAGGGTTATTTAGGGATATTCATTATAGTAGATATTATTTGTTGCTCATTTGTATATATTTCAGGGAGATGTGGACTGGATAGCGCCTGTACTGTGTTTATGTATATGTTTTTATGTGAGAGAATCAGTGTATGTATTTTTCAATAAACATTTAGTGATTTAATTTTAGTGAGCAGCACATTATATATAGGGGTTATGTTGGGGTCACCCTGGGGCCCTGGTGTACAGTCTTGTAGTACCCCCATTGTTGTTGACACCTTCTAAGTGCAGATTATCATATTTGTCTATCACAGTCCTGCTTTAGGTTTCTGTGAAAGCTTTGGCTGTATTAAATGGCAGCTCGCTGAAATGATATAGAGAAAGTTGGCTCTTTAGCACCAGTTTAGCAATTTGCTCCAAAAAAGGGAAAGCAAATGGTAATTAGAGTTTATTAATGCAATTTAGGGTTGTTGTAGTTTACTCATGCACTAGGACACAATAAAACCTTTTACGGGGGCAAGTTTGATTGCACGCACATACAATACTAGTTGGTGTTTTGCTGGTAAAGCGAATCACATTCACCTGTCACACGCGCTTATAATGAGGTAGTAAAATTTGACTCTGATATAGTAAAATCTGTTTATGATGAAGCTGCTTTTTTCACACCACTATACTTGTTTAGGATTTATATGAACACCAAGCCTAGGGCATGTAGGATGCAGCTCTTTCCAGCACAGTCTCAGATGGGCTTAACCCATATAAAATGTGGAATTTAGATGTTATTGAGCAGACGTTAGATGATTTATTGCAAGTAACACAGAGTTAAGTAAACAATGCAAAATTAGTAAGATTAGAGCTTACTTACACTATTTTATAAATGGATTGGCCACACACCTTACTACTTGGTTTGTCCAGGATTCAAACACCTTAGCAAAATTAATAACTTGCTGCTGGAAAGTGAAACTGTTTTACTGTATCTTTTTCTTGTTGTCCATGCCTGTCCATGAGCTTCAAATCCTCTCTAAGAAAAAGAATGAATACAAAGTATTGTGAAAGCAACAGCTACATTCAGGTTTGTTACTTGATAAGGAGAACTGTACAGATCTTCACCTGTTATGGCCCATTGCCATGGAACGATTTGTGAATGGGAAAAGAGGCTAAAGTGAGCAGACTATAATTGATCAGTGGAAATACCTGCTGATATCAAGCGATCGATGAGAATTTCTTCATCAGTCGAACGTCATATTGTTTTGATCTACATACAATTCTCTGACCCTCTTTTGAGAGGTCTACAAAATGGTAAGAGCACTTTGCTGCTGGTCAGATATTCTATACCCTGGCAGCATAATCTTGAGGAAGGCCTCCTCAACCCCAGGCCTAATGTCTGCATTCCCATTTATGATTGTGAGATTGTCCCAACCCACCCTGCTACTTTATCAGCATTGATTAAAGCATTTGACAAATTCATAAGTAAGTGGCGCCAATTTCTTCTACTAGAAACAGACCTGAGCTCTTATTGCACCGACCATATTATGCAGTTTCTCTATAGTCCTTTCAAATCTTCATACTGTTATGTCTCTGCCCACTTTCAAATACATGTTCGCATGTTTTTGCAGTAAACAGTGGGCAGAATTCTCATCCCTAAAGAAATGCTTCCACACTATTGAATCCTCCTATGTGATGGCCTTAGCTGTGGCAGGAAACAGCTTCTGTGTGCTATTGGTCACCTGTCTATTAAAGTGATACTACAGGCAAAGGTCATTGTAACAAAATTGTGTTGGGCTATACTTGGCACTTTCCTAAACTGTTTTCCATTTTAAATTGAAGCAATATTGGCCGAGATATCAGAGTTTACAAGATCAGCCAATTACATTATTTTTTTCTCATCCTGTCCCCTAATCAGCTTAGCAGAGAGGGACAGGATTGATCCCTCCCTCCTCCTCCAGATTCATCACATTGCTGATTATTATGCAGCATCACAGATCCAAGGGCCACACCCAGAGGAGAGGAAAAATCATGAGGTAAAAATCTAAACCTCGATATCTCGGCCATTTCTTCTTCAATTTAAAAATGGAAAAAAGCCCAAGACAATGGTGGAAGAATTACCTTTACTTGCAGTAGCATTTTAACTCAGTCCTTTGTCTTTTTACTTAGTTTATTGTCTTGTAGGAGAACAAATCTTATTTTTTTAATGACATGACTTATAATAATGCTTTCCACCACTTTAGTTTTCCTGCATTAAGTCTATATTTTACATCCTCCTTTTTTTTCCAGGGCCTGATACAGGTAATTAACCTATTGGCATGACGCTGATACCACCATGCTGAAGGTTTACGCTGGTGACAATAATGGTGTTCTGGTGTTTATGATGGTGTTCAGTGACTTTAATCAGAAAGCTTGGTGTTGTTTGCATCACTGTCATCAGTAAACACAGGTCAAATGTAACTCTTAAAAGCTTAAATGATTTTTGGATTTGGGCCCTATCAAATCCAGATATTGTTTAATAGACAAGACATATTCGATCAGAAGATGCTCATCATTTGTGATTATGTAGAAAAACATGTAAAAAATCTTTATCTTTATGTCTGTGTCTGATCATCCACAACACTATAGGACATCTATAATAGGTTTTCCTCCAGGATAAAAATCATACAATTGATAGTTTGTTGTTTTTCAGTAGGCTAAGTGGACCTCCTTAAATTAACAGAGGAACGAAATCACATGTGGACATAGTATGATTAAAGCAAAAAAAATTGCTTTTATCCAGGTTTAAGAGTATATTAATTGGATTATGCACCATACATACATACATGTGAACCATACATACATGTGAACCATACATACATGTGAACTGTGAGCCACAGTTTCCCCCATGGCGAAAACATCTCATTGAACATTGCATTTCCAGCAGAATAAGCATCCTGTCCTTTTGGTAAAACCAATGCTCAGTTTTTACACTTTTGCTGCTAACAGAAAAGGATGTTAGAAGAAGGAAGTGGAGTCTGCTTTAAATATATAACAGATTCAAAGTAACACAAGTAAAGTAACAAAAGTTAGAAAAAAAAGTAAAACCACATTGCCAATATATTTATTTATTGGTCATTTAAACTATGTTGCAAAGCAAGCACTTTTGTGTTTTTGTATTTTGGAGAAAATGAAATTTATATACTTAATACTTTGCATATTTTACGTGGTTCAAAACTGTTTAGCGTGTTTGCTATATATCAGTTGACACCTCTGTAAATTCTTTATATTAAATGCCGTTGGCTAGTATAGACCAAATAATAGCATTACCATTTGTAATATTCATAGCTCGAGCTTTATGATGCCTTTGCAGCATGCATCTTAAATAGGAAGGCCTATATTCGTTCAATATTCTTTGCTGTGACCCCTTTTTCTAGTTTTATTCCTGAGGTGAAAGTGCTGCTTTCAAATGAAATGATTTAGATTGTAAAACTAGAGACCACATTCAAACAGCCAAAGTCTTATAATAATGTATCAGCCTTGCCATCACATTAGCTTTGCTGTTGCTACATTTAAAAGGTTACTCCACATTTCTAACTTGCCAGCAGCACACACAGACAGAGGTTCAGCTGGTCTGGATTTCTGACTGTGAAGTTCTTCAGATAGGGGTTGGCAGCTTCCCAAATGGGTGGTTCTGATATTACAGTGCATGTCAAAACTTAACTTGTATTCAAATATATGAGCAAGAACCCCACCACCAAGGGTGCCTTAATGTGTCTTAGGTTGTATTCGTACAAGTGCAATTGTGTACAAATGAAGGCCTCTGCTTTCTCCACAGGATTAACAAGCCTGTTTCTTAATATTTAATATTTGGTAGTAATGATAGGGTTAATATCGGGGCTGTACTGCTGTGCAAGGACAAAGACCGGACTTCAAATACATTGTATAAATACTTTGAAATGTTGCAGCAACCACCCCCCCATCTACTTTTTTAACTAGGTTAAAATTGTGTAGCAAGCCAATGTAACCGCTCTAGGCAACATCTGCAGATCACTGTTAAATATTGAAAGGAACATGGAACAATTTTTTACATAGACAGAACACATCTGTAAATGTATATACAAATATTCATTTCATTATTCTTTAGCTACATAAACCGTAAAAGGTACAAACCTGAGGGTGTGGGCCCCCTGAAAAGCAAGGATGGGACACCTATAGAGGGAAATGAGGAGAAAGCAAATTTACTAAACAACTTCTTTGCTTCTATATTCACAAAAGAATGTGACATATCAAGTGAAATGCAGGGGAATAACCGAAACCCTTCATTAAATGTCACTGGTCTAACCAAGGAAGAAGTCCAGCACCATCTCAAGTAGATAAAAATCAATAAATCACCAGGACCAGATGATTTACATCCTTGTGTTTTAAGGGAGTTATGAACAGTAATAGACAAGTCGTTATTTCTAATATTTGTGGACTTAATAACTACAGGGTCTGTTCCGAGAGATTGGCGCTTGGCAAATGTGGTGCCAATATTCAAAAAAGGATCTAGGGGGGAACCTGATAACTACAGACCGGTAAGCTTAACATCTGTGGTGGGCAAGCTGTTTCTTAAGGAGCACCTTGGGGAAAATGACCTTATTACTCCATATCAGCATGGATTTATGAGGAATCGCTCCTGCCAGACAAGCCTGATCAGCTTTTATGAGGAGGTAAGTTCAAGATTGGATCAGGGGGAGTCATTGGATATCATATATCTTGACTTTTCTAAAGCATTTGATACTGTGCCACATAAAAGGCTGGTACAAAAGATGAGAATGCTTGGACTGGGGGAAAACGTGTGCAGATGGGTGAGAAATTGGCTTAATGATCGGAGGCAGAGGTTGGTTATCAATGGTACACATTCAGATTGGGTCACTGTTACCAGTGGAGTACCACAAGGGTCAGTTCTGGGACCAATTCTCTTCAATATATATATAAATGACGTTGGGTATGGATTAAACAGTAAAGTCTCAATCTTTGCAGATGATACTAAGCTGTGTAAAGTAATTAAAACAAAAGAGGACAGCAGGCAGCTACAGACAGATTTAGATAAATTGGAAGCATGGGCAGTTAAATGGCAAATGAAGTTTAACACAGATAAATGTAAGGTTATGCACATGGGAAGGAGAAATCTGTGGAATGATTACACACTAAATAAAGAAACACTTGGTAAAACAACAATGGAAAAGGACCTAGGGGTTTTAGTTAACAATAAGCTCAACTGTAGTAATCAATGCCAGGCAGCAGCTGCCAAAGCATATATGATCATGGGGTGCATCAGGAGGGGCATAGGTGCTCATGACCAGAGCATCATTTTACCCCTGTACAAGTCACTGGTCAGACCCCATATGGAGTACTGTGTACAGTTCTGGGCACCTGTGCTTAAGAAGGACATATCAGAACTGCAGCACATTCAAAGAAGGGCAACAACGTTAATAAAAGGAGTACAGGGGCTAGAGTACCCTGAAAGATTGTCAAAGTTAGGTTTATTTAGTTTAGAAAAAAGAAGCTTGAGGGGTGATCTAATAACTATGTATAAATATATTTGGGGTCAATACAAAGATCTGTCCCACAATCTATTTATACCCCGGAGTGTAACCATAACCCGAGGGCATCCAATAAGGTTAGAGGAAAGGTGCTTTTTCCACCACATAGAAGGGGATTCTTCTCTGTAAGAGCAGTGAGACTATGGAACTCGCTGCCAGAGGAGGTAGTTATGATGAATACAGTAAAAACATTCAAAAGTGGCCTTGATGCCTTCCTGGCATGTAATAACATTTCCAGCTATGGCTACTAGACCACTGGAAGGAGATAAACAGGCTGAACTGGATGGACTAAAGTCTTTATTCAGCCTTACATACTATGTTACTATGTTACTATAACAGGGAAGTTCACTGATATGTAAACCTAAGGCACCCTTAAAGGAGGTGTATTGTGTAATATTAAAAATCCATATAAACACATCAGCCAATGAGAGGAGGAGTCCCTTACACACCCAAACTGAACTCCCACCAAGCTTCCTTTTCCTGGTATAAATAAAATCCAGGGGAGACAGATTTGAGAGACAGCACCAGTCCCCTTGATTTCATCTTCCTACCATTAAAAAAAAAACAAGCCTGGGTGGATATTCCTTGATACCGGGTGTATCACATACATAAACCATACAATAGCATCATACGCAGTGGATTGTTCTTTGTATAATCCGGCATATGTTTCTTTTTCATCCAGCATATTTATATGAATTTTTATTTTGTTTAGTTTTTTTTCATTTTTTGTGATAGTCCTCTTTTAAAGCAGTGTTCCCCAACCCTCTCCTCAAGGTCCACCAACAGGCCTTGTTTTGTGGATCTCCACATCGCTGGCTCCTTAGCTTTGACTGAGCACTATTTACTTCCTCTGTGAATCGTGACCTGAGGAGAGGGTTGGGAAACACTACCCTAAAGCATTAATATTGGAGAGGATCTTTTCTTTCTGTGCTTTAGTTCTTCTTTTATATAGATCGTGAACTGCTGTTAGAGAGAATCATAGAATATGCTCAGCCAAACTTATTGTACTTTGCAGTCGGATCCTAGCCCTCTTGTTTGCCCCCCTGACCAGGAAGTAAATGAATAGAACAAAGGTTACATTTACCCCAAGATCACACTGAAGAATAAGACCAGCATTTCCTGGGACAGATCATTTTTTAAAGCTATTTAAAAGGGACTACCAGTCCCCCTTATTGGTATGTCTGAATATAAAACCTACAACAAGAGATTTAAAAGGTTGTAAGGGACAGAATTAGATGTCCCACAGCTGGCAAACAGATCAAAATGTTGGCGCCTAAATTTTGATGGCTGAAATAGGAAAAACGTTCAGTCCCTTGCTCTAATCTGATTGTTGACTAGATCACATGTGAAATTGTTCCTCTAAATTTTATATCACTACACAACATGTGTTTTATTTATTGATGAATTAATTGCTTGTTTATTTTTTTTTAAGTGTAGTTCTTTCCCAATTTGATTCTGATCTTTTACAGCTGAAGCATATTCGCCAATTTTTGTTTGCCTTTCAGTGTAATAGTAAAACATTTTCCAGTTCTGCCGTTAATTTGCAAACATTATTTATGCTACCTAGGGGCTTAGTCAGCCATTACAGATGCGAACCAGGCTTGCTAACAAGTTCCAAACCTGTAAAAGAACCATTACAGGAGCATTCTTTTTTTAAAGAATACATCTACTAAATTGTTTAAATAATTACTGTACTGTATTTAGTAAGAAAATAACAAATATATTACAATTAATGCGCCTTAATTAGTCAAGAAGTTTGACATGCGCACTAATGTTGGTGCCCAGGTTGAAAAATGTCCTCAAAATCCATACAGGATAAAGTGCTGCAAGAGTTGTCTACGTACACTACCCAATAAAAAAGGTTTTATTTTGGAAATCTAGCTACTTTTACAGTAATACCCCGGGGATGGTCCAGGGGTCTGGCCCCAATACCCCTGACCAGGTCAAACACAGCCTTGCTGCATCTGCAGTTTTGTATTATTCATGAGCACAGCAGTTTGCATTAGGGGATTCTTGGGGGCAAAGCCAGGCAATGACTATGTGACAACTGAGAGTATCATTTAAAGGAAAGTAGTGGTAGAGAAGAGGAGGTGAGAGGACATGCCTTAATATGAGGAGGAGTGAGCTTTCACAGTTCAGGAGGTGTGTGGAGTGGGTAGCAAGCCACAAAGAGTTAAGCAGGAGCATCCAGAAAGTCTTGCAAAATACCCTTCAATGTTCCTGCAGCAGTCTCGCTCTCCTCTTCACCACTTTTGCAGCTGAGGAAGGCTAAAACTATGCCTTATCTTTAATATGTAAGGATTTACCCCCACCCCTTATCTTCCCACTTAATAGACCATTAAAGCCATCAGTTTTGTATATATAAAATCTATAAACACCTAATTATGACAATAAAAACTCTTTAAAACAATCTCTTATTGCTTACATTCTTGTTACTATTCCTTTTATTGCATATTCAACACATTTCATTCAAAAATCCACTGCTGCGTACACCATTTTAAATGTAAAATAAGAATAGTCTTAAAGTATTATCTCAAATGACACATTCTACTTTTATGAATGTCTGTCCACCCAAAAATATTTTTTTTGCTAGTTAGTGTAGAGTTGGTCATCAAATGGATTTTAATTATTTTTTTATGAACTTAAGTGGTGGGGCCATATCATTTCTAATTTGGTTACTTGCAAAAACAGTATCCTGTGCCTGATACTTATAGCATGTGCAAAGCTAAAGCCAGTTCCTTTTAGAGGGCCATAAAAGTTAGGATACCATGCATGGATCAACTTTTCGGTCAGTTGTTGTTATAGTAAATGCAAGGAAGTGCAAGGTAATCATATGGGTGGCTGTTGTAAAACCTCCCATCAACTGATCCAAAGCCTCTTTGGAGACTTTGGAGAAGATAAAGTGAAAAGAAGGATTAAGTGATCTTGGTGTAAGAGGAGCTAATAAAATGTTGTTAGCATCTGTTTGTATAAGAGTACGTGTACCTTTTTATGCTCTGCCTAGGTCCTCTGACCATAAACGCCAGATGTCTCTGCCCCACCTTTGGGGAATTACAAGAACCTTATTCTCCTTTGCAAATGAGACCGCTAATTTCAACTAATGCTTCATATCTGTTTACAAAGCACCAGTGCTATGAAGTGGATTGTAAAAATGTCAGCTGTCAGTCTTTTTAACTGTTATCTTCAGGATGTACAAGATTTGTATTTATGGGCTATTATTAGATAACAAAGCTACCATGTTCCTTTGTTGAATCATCCTACTGCATAGCTATGCCATAAAATAATAGTAGAATTACAGCTCTCCTCGGCTATATAACTGTTGATGAACAACTTTCAAACAATAACTTTTGCAGAAAAAATACTTTTTGTACACCCTGGTGGGGGCTGTTTTTGGCCATTCCTCATTGGGGACATTGGGCAACTATACAGAAACAATATGCATAAACAGGTATACATCCAAGCCTAGAGCATTTTAGATTTTGGGGCTGGCTTAAAGGTTTTTCACTCAATTTTAAAGTGTAATAAAATGGTTATTGTTATAAGAACAATGGGTATCCCAATTGCTGACACCTTTGTTCTTAATAAAATCTGGGCCCATCATTCTTTGACAGGGGTCACATGGTCCAGGTTTTTCCACCGATGCAAACCCTGACCACGTTACTGCTGACATGGGGCTAGATTTTGTCAGAGAACAGGATGAATATGATTAAAGAAGAGTTGCAGGTGGTATCTGCACATCAGCTATCAAAATGCCACCTTGCTATTTCCCACACCTATTTTGTTAGAAATGGGGATTGGTACATTTTAAAAGCTGCATGGCCTTCAAGCAAACCATTTTGGGTGAAGCTAATCTGATAAAAAAACGGGGACAAGTAACCCCATCCATGTTGACTACTGACAGCAACAACCTAGGTTTAATTAACACTTGTGACATAGACATTGTGAGATTATTTGAAGGTACAAGAACTGACTGCCCCTAAAGAATATGTGTTACCTATATGTAAGGGTACAAACAATAAGCAAAAGTAACTAAATAAGAATAGAGTGTTACATGACACATAAGAAGCTTGCAGCATATACAGGAACAGATATGTCCTTGAAAACATGAGCTATAAATCTAGAATTAGACATAAAAACGTTATTATATTATTTTAGGATTGCTTTACATAGTTTTTGCTTTCCCCAGCAATGTTTTCCTTTCCTCTCCATTAGAGTTTTCTGCTGTCTGCTTTATACTGTGGATATTAGTCACAGATGTAAACCGCAGCATGTTAACATTTGTCTGGTGAATAGTTAATGAGATATTGATAGGATGCCAATACAGAAGAGGAGGGAGGCAGTTGGATCAGTTGTAAGAACCTTGAAGTGTAGCAGCTGTGGCTCAACTTTGAGGAGCGGATAAAGAAAAGACTAAGATATAGGCAAACTTTGGCTTAAACGTTCTTCTCTCTGATTGTCCTTGGACATCTGCCTCATCTCCTGTAAGGAATGTTGGCAGCTGTTAGATCAGAATAACACTGCTGCTTGGTCATCCCAATAGCTGGCTCTGCTAATACTTTAAGCCAACTGGTCTCTACACTATGCCTAAACTGATACACAAGTATGCTAATGTCTAAAGTCAACTGCCCTTTCCAGCAGCTATGAAATACATAGAGGTCTGTTTGCTTTGCACGGATAATTAGATTTAGGTATTGTTAGTAAATTTGACTATTGTAACAAAAGACCAGGAACACAGAACAAGGTTTAACTAAGGGGTCGTGGGAGACTTTTTTTTCTTGGTTCTTGGATGGGAAACTTTTGTAAAATTGTCAAATATTAAAAAAGCCATATAAACATGCTAGATAGTGAGAGAAAACATCACTTAGACACCCTAACTGAAAAAAAAAACGCCAAGCTTCTGTTTTTCATTTGTTTGTAGACATAAAATACAGGGTTGAAGCTGTATGAGAAGCTGGGCCTACAGGTGGGCATAGCTTGTGTGGACTCTCAATAGGTGCCTCCTTAGACAGGAAACTTATGTGTAGGGGACCCCCATTGTTCTCAATGGGAACCTTCTGTCAGCAAGACACTTCCACCCCCTGGCTGGGCATTTTATACTGACACTGCAAATGAGCAATGAGCAGCTCGCAAGACACTGTAAGTTCATAAGGGCAGGGCTCTCTTATTGTCTTCTCTTCCCACAACAACTTGTAGCATCTAATTTGTAATAGCCTCTGTACTGTAATGTATGTTTTACCTTGTTGGTAATTATAACTTACACAGCACTACAGAAGAAGATGGCGGTATATAAACAATAATAACAAAAAGAGGGGAGGCCTGTTCCCTCTGGCACAATCTAATTTAGTTACCCTTGATGTTGATTATTAAACATGAGTGAGGACTGTAGAGAACACATTGAATACTTGATAACAATGCTACATAATTTGCTTAAAGTGGACCAACACCCAGGATTTTGACTATCCTGGGTTTTGGTCCACTTCGGTGGGGCACCCCGACCGGGGGTGCCCCGCTGTGTGAAACCCCCCAGAAAGCCCCCAAAACTCACCTGTCCCCGTTCCCACGTGACCTCTGCAGCCAATCCCCGCCGCCGGACAAACGAGGTCCGTCGCCGGACAAGCGAGCACGCCTGCCGCCGCCTCCCGCGCGTCACTCTTACAGGGAGCGCGCCATTCACAAACGGCCGGCGCGGGTGAGCGCCCTGCTAGAGGGATGTGCGAGCAGCGGCGGCGGCTCACGCATGCGCCGCTGGATTGAGGAGCAGGTAGGGATTTCGGAGCTTTCTGGGGGGTTTCACACAGCGGGGCACCAGCAGACCCGATGCTGATCGGCCCGGGAATCTTATAGAAGAAGAAGGACGATAAAAACAAAAACACTAGTAACAAAACATACAAAAACAAGTCAACGTCAAAATAATATGAGAGAACATGGATTAAACCAATATTCTCCAGCTGGTCATTTCAAATTGGGACAACATCAAAAATGTTGTAAGATTACCCAGATATTCCTTGTTAACAACTGTAAGTATATAGAAGCAAATTTGGGCAAGAATATGGTAAAACATTGTAATTTTATTCACAAATTTTAATGGGTATGTCCTTGATTTTCCCTTGAGAAAGCTGTTTTATGGCGAAACATGTTAGGAGCTCAACTGTTCAAGTGGCAATGGAATCACTCTCATCAACTAGAAGAAACAGATAAAATCTTTAACTTAAGGACACTATAAAATGCATTTGAAACTGACACTCCTGTACAATTTCTAAAAAGGAGCCATAGCACACAGCATTCAACCTTGTTTGCTAGAAACACATCCTACAATCAGTCTTTAAAATCTGGTTAAACACAGATGTCTAGGTTAGCACACATTGTAAGTTATGTTGAATCTGCTTCACCCAACACCATGGTGCCTCTGTGTGCAGTCCTAATTCTAAAGTGTCAGAGCTCCCTTTGGGAGCAGCTTACCCGAGGTTGCCCTAAAACCTCCAGTGCAGCTCATCGGGCAGAAGTGTAAAAAGGCTCCCCCTTACAGACCCCCACCCCTTGTGCAAACATGCAGCTAGAGCAGACTCAACATACATCTGCTTCAATATGTGGCCCAACCAAGACCTTTGTTGTTAACCAGACTTTAGAGACAGATTACAGGACAGGTTGTTAGCTAACAGGGTTGTGTTATGTGGCTCCTATAAGATTTGTGTATTCTATTTTGCCTTCTCACATACACCTCCCATGTTATGCCTACACATTTTTTAACTGTTAATTTTTTTGGATTGCATGCAATGTCAATCAAGTAAAATGGATAATGGATACCATGAGTGTATTTATACTATTTGAGCTTATCTGAATAAGAGAGAAGCAGGTGACAAGGTGAGGCAAGGAAAACCAAAAAAGGTGTCTGATTTGAGGTGTGTGAGAAAGTCCACAAAGGTGGACTTTCCCTTTTAAATCTGCCAGAAGTATTATATGATGGGTAAAAACATTTCCAGGCATCAAAGGAATTGAAAGAGCTATATGCTGTTATTGCAGCACAGGTTGGCTCAGGAAATTAAAGTTTAGCTGGCATCTACTTTAAAAGCAGAATTGTACACTCAAAAGATGTCACCCCTGATTCTTTTTCCTTCCAGTAAAACAAAGGTTATCTGGATTTTTTTAAGGTGTATAAATATCCCCCTCCTGCTATCTAGCATATTTATGTGGTGTTTTATTGCCCATTTCTTTGCATGAATGCCCTTATAAATAACAATATATAATATTTGCCATCTTTGTGTTTTAATAATTCGAGGTGTAATTAAACTTTGCTGATGGCAGTGAAAGGCCCACAGGTTATCGTTTCCCGATTTGCCTTACACTGTAAATGATAACCCAAAAGATGACTTTCCAGAGAAAAAGGCTCCAGCAAAGAAAAAGGCCTGGATCCAGCGAGGTTCTGCGCAACAGGCAGGAATATTAGACAACATATTACTGATTCATAACTGTCATATAACCTGTTGATCGTTTGCCTTCTAGTTACACAAGGCAGTTTGTCACTGCAGCAGTGTTTTGCCTTGTGATTCAGACGCCAGGTCAGTGGAAGAATGGCATTCTCGATAAGTGAAGGTGATTCTTTTCAGCTATGTGAGCCGGCATTGCTCTGCAGCAAGCTATTGAAGTGGAGTGATACAGACACCGCTTAACTTACCAGCTCTGTCAATTCGACACTTCACTCCCACAGTATATACATCACTCATGGATCTTTAACATACGGGACCTATTTGTTTTTCCCTTAGTGATATTAAGCACTGAAAATCATCTGCAGAGTGTCATGCAATCTTTCAAGGCCACTTTGTCTGCACTATTTTAAGTACAGACAACAACACCAAGCACTTTACAGCAGCCTAGCCCATACCATTCATAGTCCAGGGAATACTTGTCCTCAGACCCCTATCTGGGTACCAAGCATAGATGACAACAGTATAGCAACAGCAGATAGATAATGTAAAAGAAAGTTTTGAATGTGTCTACATAGCAACTGTCGCCTGAACTATTGCCGGTGTTGAGCTGAAAGGGCGATGGGCTATGATATTACTCCTCGCAACATACATCATTTTTTAAAAAGTTTACTGCAGGCCGTGATTTATCTTCGCATAAGCATTTTGTGCATTGTTGCAAAAACTGCACCAAGAACCGCCTGCACACAATAGGGTTGATTCAGCATAATGCGAGAATGCATTCTTGTGGTTTCAATGCAGAAAAAGATCTTCCTGTTTTGTTTTTTTGTTCGTGAAAAATCACATGAATATTCTCTCAAATAGCGTAAACTATTCAGTGTTTTTAACTGGGACTTTTGGAGCAAGATTTTTTTGGTCCCGGCTTTTCTAGCCTGCTCAGAGCTGAACAGTATACAGAAGAGCCAGAACATCGAGGGTAAGTGCAGTTATTATATGCCAAGGTCACAAAAATAGAGCCAAGGTTTCGGGGTGATGTAGCAGCTCTTTCTCAAGGCAAAAATACAGTTGCTATATTTTTGCCTTGAGAAAGGGGTGCTACACCACCCCGAGACATCGGCTCTTTTTGGTGACCTTGGAATACAATTACTGCCATGTTTTTTAAAATTAAACCACAGGAAGTGTTTTTTTCTTTGTTTTTGTTTGAACTCCCCTCCCTCCCATATCCAACTTGCCTGGGCAATAGGTATAGGAGCTTATTTCAATCTTTATTTCGAAAAACCTGACAAATGATTTTGAAGCTTGACTAATCAAACCCTTTAAATATTTTATTTCTTGTGCTAGGCAAATAATGCATACACTTTGTACAGTATAATATTTTAACATGCTACACTACACTGGATTGTTAGATTGGTTATACTTTGTATAAAATAAAACTTGCTGTAGGGGGTTGGTTCCTTCAAACTTCAAGTCAAATTAGACCTAATGAGAGATTGGGTCACAGTATGCGCAGTATGTACCAAGCATGGTGGTAAGTGCTCCAAGGGATGACAAGACTGTAGGTTAGTTGGTTATGCAAGGTGATAGGCATAACTTCTGAAGGCTTTATTGGTTGTAGAAGTGGTGAATTGTATATGGAAGGGTATTCAAGATTAGTAGAGCAGCATGTGTGAAGTCCTAAAGACAAGAGTGGGAGGTAGTGATCAGGGATGCAGAGAGAAGGAGGGCAGGGGAAGACCATAGGTTGGTAAATCTGGATTAGCAAGGAAATATTTGAAAGAGAGCCTTGTGGGTTAGAAGTTTAAACGGAATTCCTTGAGAAATTAGGGACCAGTGAGAGGAGCAGCCCTGGAAAAGTGGGGGGAGATATGCGCAGTAGTTATTTTTATTGTTTATTTATATAGCGCCATCATCTTCCGTAGCACTGTACAAAGTAGTAATTACAGACAGGGTAGACACATACAGTACACAGATTATTACAAATGCAGTGCTACAGAGATTACAATGAATATTCTGAATACAAGATACAATAGGAAAGAGAGTCCTGACCTTGCGAGCTTACAGTCTAAAGCAGTTGAGAATAGATTGGAGAGGTGCCAGTATGTTAAATGGTAGACCTAGAGGAAAATATGATCGTAGTCTTGCTTAGTCAAGCAGTAGTTGAGAATAGATTAGAGGGGTGCCAGTCTGTTAGCTGATAGACCCCAGAGAAGAATATTACGGTAGTCTGGCTGGGATATTATTGGGGCATGCACAAGAATTTTCATGGTTTCAGGTATAAAGAAGGGATGGATGCAGGGAACCTTTCTGAGATAGAGATGACAGGAGGTGGCTAGTGACTGAATGTGTGGTGTGAATGAAACAGAGTAGTCCACTATAACACTGTCACGCTCCGGGTACTACAGCAATCCACTTAGATAACTCCAGCCCTCTCAGTAAGACCTCAACCCCCAATCTCCGCAGCCAGCTTCACCTTTAGGAGCCCCCGCTTGCCGGGACGCAGAGCACGCCTGCCCGGGATCGGTTGCCCCCAGGACTTCAATGGCTCAAAGATTGGAGTCTTACTGTTCAGAGGCCTAGAGAACCCGCGGCTGGGAGTGGTGCCGAGCGGCCCAATCGCTGAGCGTATAACGGAATTCCAACAGGCTAGGGGTCAGCAACAGAAGTTCCGAGATGGCAGCGGTACAAAGGATTGGACAAGACGTGGTCGAGGATCAAGCAGAGGTCGGCAACAGGAGATCAGATCGGGGGTGATCAAAACACAGGCGAAGGTCGGCAACAGGAGATCAGATCGGGGGTAGTCAAGACGGGCGGTGGTCGGCAACGGGAGATCAAAAATATTCTTTAGAGACAAGCTACTAAACTGGGTACAAGGCACTATCACAGGCGCTGAGCAACTGACAGGGTGAACCTTATATAGGGACAGATATGATGGGAGGTGAGTATGTGATTGGTGCAACTATAATCTACACAACCATTGGGCCAGAACCTAAAAGGGCGTGTAGCCCAGAACCTCCCTATTTTGGGCTCATTGGCCCATAGTCTGAACCAAGGGGCGTGCCTGTGCCCCTTGGTAGAATCGCTTCCTACTACAGCCTCCGGCGGGCGCGCTGTGTGCAGCGCCGCCGGAGGGCATAAAGATTACGTGCTCGCGCATGCGCACGCGAGACAGTAACGCGGGCGCGAGCACGAGGAAGGAGAGCGGCCGTGCGCGGCGCCGCCTGAGCCGCCGCCGCTTGGTGTGGCCGCCGGGCAGGAGCTGCTGCGGCCGGGCGCCCGAGGCCAGCGCTGGAACGGGGCTCAGGTAAGCGCCGATTCCTGACACTACCCCCCCCTTCACGAGGGGCCTCCGGACCCTTACCGGGTTTTCCTGGATTGTCATGATGAAACTTCTTTACAAGAGTACTGGCGTGCACATCCTTAGCTGCTACCCAGCACCTTTCCTCGGGACCGTAGCCAACCCAGTCCACCAAATACTGTAAAGAATTACGCACTTTACGTGAATCCAGGATCTTATTCACTTCATACTCGGGCTCATTATCAACAAGAATTGGCAAGGGACCAGCAAGAGGAGTATTTTTCGCCGGTTTTAACAATGAAACATGAAAAGAATTAGGTATTTTCATAGTCGGCGGGAGTTGAATCTTAAAAGACACATTATTCAATTTCTTGATAATCGGGAAAGGGCCAATGAATTTCGGACCCAATTTACTAGAGGGTTGACGGAGCGCAATATTTTTAGTGGAGACCCAAACTAGATCGCCTACTTGAAGAGTAGGTTCCCGTGATCTACTACGATCAGCAAATTTCTTATATCTTAAACTAGTGGTTTTAAGGATTTCCTGAACATGTGTCCAGATATTCTTCCGTTCTTGAAGCCACTCCTCCAACGCCGGCAAGTTGGAGGGTGACCCCGAAAGGGAAGAAGCTCTAGGATTTTTCCCTAAGTTACAATAAAAAGGCGATATCTTGGTACTCTCGCTAGGCGCATTATTATAAGCAAATTCGGCGAAATCAATAAATTCTGCCCATTGTTCTTGGGCATCAGAGACATAACACCTTAAGTACTGTTCCAGAGTTTGATTAGTTCTTTCCGTCTGCCCATTGGACTGGGGATGGTAGGCAGACGAAAGAGAGATCTGTATACCCAGCCGCAAACAGAAATGTTTCCAAAAACGGGAAGTAAATTGGACGCCCCGATCAGAGACTATATTGGACGGAATACCATGAAAACGAAAAATGTGTGAAGTAAATAGTCGAGAAAGCTCTGGTGCCGAAGGAAGCTTAGCCAAAGGAATGAAGTGTGCCATTTTACTGAAACGATCTACGACCACCCAAATAACAGTATTCCCGAGTGATAAAGGCAGATCTACAATAAAATCCATAGAAATATGAGTCCAAGGTTCAGCAGGAATTTCAAGAGGAACCAAACCGCCACTGGGAGCCTTATGAACCCCCTTACTTCGAGCGCAAACAGCACAAGCATCGATAAAGGCAGTAATATCGCGTCTCATGGTTGGCCACCATACATGGCGACGGGCAAGCATAAGGGTTTTTCGGTTACCCACATGGCCAGCAGTTTTAGCATCGTGAAACTCGCGAATTACATCTGAACGCAAATGTGGCGGTACAAACTGGCATCCCAAGGGAATATCACTAGGAGACTGGTCTTGAAACGGCGCCAAGGTGTTAGAGAGATCAGGAAGTAATGCCCCGACCACACAACCCATAGGTAGAATCGGGTCACCAGTATCACCCCGATCCTTACATTCACCGAACATGCGAGATAGAGCATCCGCTTTAGTATTTTTTACACCTGGCTTGAACGTAATAATAAAATTAAAACGCGAGAAGAATAATGCCCAACGTGCTTGACGAGAGTTCAATCTCTTGGCAGACCCAATGTATTCAAGATTTTTGTGATCGGTATACACGGTTATAGGATGTAAAGAACCCTCCAGCCAGTGTCGCCATTCATCAAAAGCCAGTTTAATAGCTAATAGTTCCCTATTACCAACATCATAATTTTGCTCCGCGGTACTGAATTTACGTGAAAAATAAGCACATGGATGTAGACGCTCAGGGTCACCGGAATATTGCGACAAAACTGCACCCACTCCCAGCTCTGAAGCGTCTACTTCAACAATGAAGGCCTTACGAATATCTGGGTGAATTAACACTGGTGCTGAAGTGAAGGCCCGCTTCAAGGTCAGGAAGGCCTCACAGACAGAGGGAGACCAGTTAGCCGTAAAAGCCCCCTTGCGGGTAAGATTGGTAAGAGGTGCAACAACATGAGAGAAGCCTTTGATGAACCGCCGATAAAAATTGGCAAAACCTAGAAAACGCTGCAATTCTTTTAAGGTCTTGGGTTGAACCCAATCCTGAACCGCCGAAACTTTCCCCGCGTCCATCTCTAAACCCTGGTTGGTAATAATATACCCTAAGAAAGGAACTGTGGTGACTTCAAACACGCATTTAGAAAGTTTAGCAAGTAAGTTGTTCTCTCTTAATTTTTGTAGTACCAACTTAACATGACGTCTGTGCTCCAACGTCTGTGCTCGATAATCTATGCATGGTCTCAAGCCGCCATCTTTTTTCTCTACAAAAAAGAATCCAGCCCCGGCAGGCGAGGTAGAGGGGCGAATAAATCCCTTCCTTAAATTTTCGGTGATGTACTCCCTCATTGCTTGCTCTTCAGGCAGGGTAAGATTATAAATTTTTCCCCTCGGGGGAATCGTGCCAGGCAGCAAGTCAATAGGGCAGTCATAAGACCGATGTGGAGGAAGGGTATCCGCAGAACGTTCAGAGAAGACATCAACCCAGTCAGCGTATGGTTGAGGTAATCCCTGAGGTAAAACTTGCATACTTCTAAGGCCTGTAGTAAAGCAGTGACTTTTACAATGGTCACTCCACTTGATCAATTCTCCAACCCGCCAATCTAACACCGGGTTGTGGAGTTGTAACCAGGGGTATCCCAAAACCACCGGAGTCTCTGGACAGTCGAAGATGAAAAATTCTAAGAACTCAGAGTGGGAAGAGCCAACAATTAACCGAAGAGGTGGGGTCTTGGTGTTTATAGGTCCCCCCTGGATGGCCTTCCCATTGATGGCCAAAACTTGTAGGGATCTTTCAAGAGGAACTAACGGAATACCTAAAAGGGAGATCATGCTCCTATCCAGAAAGTTTCCCGCCGCACCGCTGTCGATAAAGGCGGAAACTGTTTGCTTGGAAGAACCCCAAGACAGGTCAATGGGTACTAACATTTTATTTTGGCGAGAGTTGCAAACTGACTCACCCAGATCAGTACTCTCTACCTGGTCTGGGTGCGGAAGTTTTCCGCCGGTCTCCCCTTGTTGGGACAGGACCCTGCGGAATGTCCCGAGTTCCCACAATATAGGCATAACCCATTGGACCGCCTACGCTGCTTTTCCTCTTGGGATAACCGGGTTCTCCCTAATTGCATGGGTTCTTCCTGGGAAGGAGATGAGGAATTTTCCCCACGGGTAGCCGGGGAACTAAGACTCTGGGAGGACCTGAAGGACGTGGGAGCCCTGGCTCTCTCCCTAGCCCTCTCTCTAAGACGCCTGTCTATTTTAATGGAGACCTGCATTAATTGGTCTAGGTCTGCGGGTGGAGGAAAATTTACCAAAGCATCCTTGATGCTTTCCGACAGCCCAACCCTGAATTGACTACACAAAGCGGGATCATTCCACCTCGATTCGACGGCCCAGCGGTGGAATTCAGCACTATAATCTTCAGCCGAATTCTGTCCTTGTCTTAAGGCCCGAAGCCTATTTTCTGCCGTAGATTGTTGATCAGGGTCAGCATATAAGACACGCATAGCATTAAAGAATGCTGTAACGGATTGTAGGGCAGAATCATGAGATGGTAAACTAAAGGCCCAGGACTGCGGGTCTCCTTGAAGCAAAGAAATGACTAGGCCTACTCGTTGGGACTCAGTGCCTGAGGAGATGGGTCTCAGCTTGAAATACAGTTCGCAGGCATTCTTAAAATTGGAGAATTTAGCTCGTTCTCCCAAAAACTTTTCAGGCAGTGGAATCTTTGGTTCTGAGATATGAGGTGGTACAGAGGATGCCGGTAACTGACGAGATTCCTGAGTGGCCACTCTTTGAGCGAGCTGGTTTATCGCCGTAGCCATAGCTTGTACCTGCTGTACCAGGTCATCCATCTTCTGGCCTGTGATAATGTCACACTCCGGGTACTACAGCAATCCACTTAGATAACTCCAGCCCTCTCAGTAAGACCTCAACCCCCAATCTCCGCAGCCAGCTTCACCTTTAGGAGCCCCCGCTTGCCGGGACGCAGAGCACGCCTGCCCGGGATCGGTTGCCCCCAGGACTTCAATGGCTCAAAGATTGGAGTCTTACTGTTCAGAGGCCTGGAGAACCCGCGGCTGGGAGTGGTGCCGAGCGGCCCAATCGCTGAGCGTATAACGGAAGTCCAACAGGCTAGGGGTCAGCAACAGAAGTTCCGAGATGGCAGCGGTACAAAGGATTGGACAAGACGTGGTCGAGGATCAAGCAGAGGTCGGCAACAGGAGATCAGATCGGGGGTGATCAAAACACAGGCGAAGGTCGGCAACAGGAGATCAGATCGGGGGTAGTCAAGACGGGCGGTGGTCGGCAACGGGAGATCAAAAATATTCTTTAGAGACAAGCTACTAAACTGGGTACAAGGCACTATCACAGGCGCTGAGCAACTGACAGGGTGAACCTTATATAGGGACAGATATGATGGGAGGTGAGTATGTGATTGGTGCAACTATAATCTACACAACCACTGGGCCAGAACCTAAAAGGGCGTGTAGCCCAGAACCTCCCTATTTTGGGCTCATTGGCCCATAGTCTGAACCAAGGGGCGTGCCTGTGCCCCTTGGTAGAATCGCTTCCTACTACAGCCTCCGGCGGGCGCGCTGTGTGCAGCGCCGCCGGAGGGCATAAAGATTACGTGCTCGCGCATGCGCACGCGAGACAGTAACGCGGGCGCGAGCATGAGGAAGGAGAGCGGCCGTGCGCGGCGCCGCCTGAGCCGCCGCCGCCGCCGCTCGGCGTGGCCGCCGGGCAGGAGCTGCTGCGGCCGGGCGCCCGAGGCCAGCGCTGGAACGGGGCTCAGGTAAGCGCCGATTCCTGACAAACACAAAGACATGCTTGGGGAGCTTCAGTGATAGTGAGTTTATTGACAGATATTGTTAAGTTGGAGACAGTTACAGAGGGAAAATGATAAGCTAAGTTTTGTGCATGTTCAGTTTGAAGGAGCAAGATGACATGAATAAGGAAACAGCTGTTATACAGTCTGGAATACAAGATGAAAGGTAAGAAAGATATAGTTGATTGTCATCTGCATAGAAGTGGTTTTGGAGGCCAAATGAGTTTATGAATTGTCCAAGGCTATACAATAGGTGTAAAATAAAAAAAACATACAGATTAATAGCGAGGAGAGGAGACTGTGTTGGAGGGTTATACACTGAAAGTACACCAAAACAGGTGAGCCATGAGAGAGCACAATCTTGCATTCTTTTGGAGGTGAGTATTTAATGTAGATGTGAATGGTCAACAGTATCTAACACAGAGGATAAGGCAAGGAGAATGAGAATGGAGCATTGGTCCTTTTATGTCAGTTAGTAGATTGTTAGTAATTTTGTCGAGAGCAGTTATATATATATAATATATATATATATATATATATATATATATATATATATATATATATATATAGAATGTTTTTTCTAAAATTCTGAATAGACATAAACATCATAAGAACTATTTTCCTGTCTATACAGAATCCAACTTTATATAGTCGGTGGCATTGTCTTCTTAAACTGGTGATTGGCATTTATTGGCAAATACACAGCTAAGATGTAATATTGTACTTGGCCAAAACAGATCTTTTTTTCTCTCTGATCTGAGGGCATCGCCAACAATACTGGAAGTTGGAATATGCTATTCTGCTTGTAACTCTTCACAAGACAAGGCCACCCAGAGAATTGCCTGAAGAAATTGTACTTCAAGGACTACTTTGCACAAAATAGTCATTGAAGAAAGAACAGAGACACTGAATCTCTTAAAACACTAGAGGAAAAATTTGCAAGCTACACAACAACATTAGGAAGAATTATTTGATCAACGTTAAAAATGTAGCTACCGCCTGTCCCCCAGGTTACTGTTTTACAATGTAAAGTTTTAGAGATCAGGTCTGGATATACAAACTTAATAACAAACATACATAATAGATAAAGTTATTGGATAAAAATTAAATGAGTCCTTTAGAAACTCTTCGACTACTTCTCATGTCAGAGAATGTAATCCTCCCCCTAGAAGCAGGCAAGTGAGGTTACTCTAACAGATTATTTCTACTTAAAGCCAATTACCACATGTTCGCACCATAAGATGCACATAGGTTTTAAAGGAGGAAAAGTAAAACAAAAGGCATGCTAAATTCCTTGCCCCTATTGGTGTGCAGCATCCCACATTAAAGGCAGTGTGCATCATCCGTTATTACAGGAAGTGAGTAGCATTCCTCATTACAGGCAGTGTGTGGCATTCCTCATAACAGACAGTGAGTGGCATCCCTCATAACAGACAGTGAGTGGCATCCCTCATTACAGGTAGTTCACAGCATCCCTCATTATAGGCAGCGAGCGGCATCCTTCATTGCAAGCAGCATGCAGCATCCCTTATTACAGGCAGTGAGCAGCATCCCTCATTACAGGCAGTGTGCAACATCCCCTATTACAGGCAGTGTGCAGATTCCCTCATTAAAGGCAGTAAGCAACATCCCCCATTACAGTCAGTGAGGCTCCCCCCCTTCACATGTGTGAGGAGGGATCAGGAAGTAGTTAAACCTACACATGCAGCCTGTTGGTCCTGTTGATTCCACATCCATGCACACACACAAAACACCATACTTTACAACGCTCTAGCGTTGCTGATCATGCTTGTGATTTTAGCAGGGGTGTGTGGCCTATTTACAGCCAGCATATGTAAATGGCCGTGCAAAGGCCACACCCACCAAAGCTAAGAATGTGTTCAGTGGCACGGGAGAACAGTATGGTATGGTGTTTTGTATGTGTCTGTGTATGTGCTTGTGTGTGTGTGTGTGTGTAGCATCTGGCATTGAAGAACCAGCAGTCACCCAGCAGCTTCCTGCCCGCCAGTCCTCCATTGTGCTCCCTCCTCACACATATATTTATTATATTATATATTTGCTCGATAGGACACACTGATATTTCCCCCCACCTTGGGAACAAAAAAGTTATAGAGCAAAAATTAGAGATGTATTTGTATGGAGCGTCAGGTTGCCACCTTACAATGTGCAACATTATGTTACTGATATAGCATACTCACTAAAGTGGAAGAATTAGCAAATTTATATTTTTTCTTCAACAGGGCGTGTGCCCAGGCTGTTTCGGGCACACGCCTTGTTAAAGGGTTAGTAGGGATTCAGCCACAGCTCACGCATGCACTGTTGGGCCGGGAAAGAAGGTGAGTTTCTGGATAACCTGGGGGGGTTTCACACAGCGGAGCATCCCAATTCTTGATGCCCTGGGGGGAGGGAATCCAGCAGCACGGGAATCTCATAGATTTTAGGGCCGTTGGGGCGTGGGTTTTGGTCCACTTTCAGTTCTTTTTCAATAGTTTTGGGTGAAATATGTTAAAACAAATATGAATATGTTAAAAAAAATGTTTTGACAAAATCATATTGTGTGTAGAGATGAGCGAATCAATTCGGACGAACCCAAATTCGTTCCGAATTTCATGAAATATTCGATTCTGAACGAATCCGAATTTCGATCGATCGAATTTTTCCTTTAAACTCCATTTACTGCAATTACAGGCATTGTAAAATAGTGGATGCACATGTCTGGACATATCCCCTGGGGCAAGGTAACATGGGAAGGTCACATGCAGCCTATGAGCAGCCAGGAAGCCCGGTGACGTCACATCACTATGTAAGTGGCGGCCATCTTGCTGGTGCGCATTTCAGCGTCGTATTGCGGCGAGTACGGAGCTGGGCAGAGACAGGGAAAGACAGAGAGCCAGGGAGAGCCACAGAGAGCCAGGGAAAGATCGAGGCAGGGACAGCAGATAAAGTGACAGAGAAAGCTTTTTTTTATTTTCATTTGATTTAATAGCCAGATCACAGTTTTAATTGTTTTTGTGTCTGCTGTAAAAACCCCTGCCCACTGGGCATCCCATATTAGCACATTTAACCCTATCTGTTATACACAAGCAGCTCTTAAAGGGGATTTCATCTAACTAGAGCACAGTTTTAATTGTTTTTGTGTCTGCTGTAAAAACCCCTGCCCACTGGGCATCCCATAATAGCACATTTAACCCTATCTGTTACACACAAGCAGCTCTTAAAGGGGATTTCTTCTAACTAGAGCACAGTTTTAATTGTTTTTGTGTCTGCTGTAAAAACCCCTGCCCACTGGGCATCCCATATTAGCAAATTTAACCCTATCTGTTACACACAAGCAGGTGTTAAAGCGTATTTCTTCTAACTAGAGCACAGTTTTAATTGTTCTTGTGTCTGCTGTAAAAAACCCTGCCCACGGGCATCCCATATTAGCACATTTAACCCTATCTCTTACACACAAGCAGCTCTTAAAGGGGATTTCATCTAGCTAGAGCACAGTTTTAATAGTTTTTGTGTCTGCTGTAAAACCCCCTGCCCACTGGGCATCCCATATTAGCACATTTAACCCTATCTGTTACACACAAGCAGGTGTTAAAGCGGGTTTCTTCTAACTAGAGCACAGATTTAATTGTTTTTGTGTCTGCTGTAAAAACCCCTGCCCACTGGGCATCCCATATTAGCACATTTAACCCTATCTGTTACACACAAGCAGGTGTTAAAGCAGATTTCTTCTAACTAGAGCACAGTTTTAATTGTTTTTGTGTCTGCTGTAAAACCCCCTGCCCACTGGGCATCCCATATTAGCACATTTAACCCTATCTGTTACACACAAGCAGGTGTTAAAGCGGGTTTCTTCTAACTAGAGCACAGTTTTAATTGTTTTTGTGTCTGCTGTAAAAACCCCTGCCCACTGGGCATCCCATATTAGCACATTTAACCCTATCTGTTACACACAAACAGGTGTTAAAGCAGATTTCTTCTAACTAGAGCACAGTTTTAATTGTTCTTGTGTCTGCTGTAAAAAACCCTGCCCACTGGGCATCCCATATTAGCACATTTAACCCTATCTCTTACACACAAGCAGCTCTTAAAGGGGATTTCATCTAGCTAGAGCACAGTTTTAATAGTTTTTGTGCCTGCTGTAAAAACCCCTGCCCACTGGGCATCCTATATTAGCACATTTAACCCTATCTGTTACACACAAGCAGCTCTTAAAGGGGATTTCATCTAGCTAGAGCACAGTTTTAATTGTTTTTGTGCCTGCTGTAAAAACCCCTGCCCACTGGGCATCCTATATTAGCACATTTAACCCTATCTGTTACACACAAGCAGCTCTTAAAGGGGATTTCATCTAACTAGAGCACAGTTTTAATTGTTTTTGTGTCTGCTGTAAAAACCCCTGCCCACTGGGCATCCCATATTAGCACATTTAACCCTATCTGTTACACACAAGCAGGTGTTAAAGCGGATTTCTTCTAAATAGAGCACAGTTTTAATTGTTTTTGTGTCTGCTGTAAAAACCCCTGCCCACTGGGCATCCTATATTAGCACATTTAACCCTATCTGTTACACACAAGCAGCTCTTAAAGGGGATTTCATCTAACTAGAGCACAGTTTTAATTGTTTTTGTGTCTGCTGTAAAAACCCATGCCCACTGAGCATCCCATATTACCACATTTAACCCTATCTGTTACACACAAGCAGCTCTTAAAGGGGATTTCATCTAACTAGAGCACAGTTTTAATTGTTTTTGTGTCTGCTGTAAAAACCCCTGCCCACTGGGCATCCCATATTAACACATTTAACCCTATCTGTTACACACAAGCAGCTCTTAAAGGGAAAGGGGGGAGAAGGAGGACTGAGAGGAGTCGTTTCTCGGGGTATATACCCTTGTTATGTTCGGTACCTCAGTGGTGTAGAGGTGTGGCCTCTTGGGCACTATATTACAGTTAAAGAAGGGGGTCCCTCTTAAAGACTCTCCCTCCCTAGGGGGTTCACCCCCCCCCCCCTTTCTCACCCTTCCCCCACTGGGAGATCTGCTGTGCCCACACACAGTCAACCGACACCACTGTGGACGGTTCGAGGGGGCTAGGCAGAAACCCCCTAGGGAGGGAGAGTCTTTAAGAGGGCCCCCCCTTCTTTAGCTCTTAAAGGGGATTTCATCTAACTAGAGCACAGTTTTAATTGTTTTTATGTCTGCTGTAAACACCCCTGCCCACTGGGTATCCCATATTAGCACATTTAACCCTATCTGTTACACACAAGCAGCTCTTAAAGGGGATTTCATCTAACTAGAGCACAGTTTTAATTGTTTTTGTGTCTGCTGTAAAAACCCCTGCCCACTGGGCATCCCATATTAGCACATTTAACCCTATCTGTTACACACAAGCAGTTCTTAAAGCTGATTTCATATAACTAGACCACAGTTTTAAGTGTTTTTGTGTCTGCTGTAAAAACCCCTTGGCACTTTGCTTCCCATGTTTGCACATTTAACCCTATCTGTTACACAGAAGCAGGTCTTTCAGCTGATTTCATCTAACTAGAGCACAGTTTTAAAAGTGTTTTTGTGTCTGCTTTAAAAACCTCTGAGCACTGGGCATCCCATATTGCCAATTTTCATAATATCTGTTACACAGAAGCAGTTCCTCAGTTTATTTTCCTTCTGCTTTTTAAAGTAAACACATTTTTTAAAGTGTCTGTTGTGCATTTCAAATACATAAAAATGTCAGGCAGACAAGTGGCAGGATGTTCACAGAGGAGTGGCAGAGGCCTAGATTCAGCAGGCAGAGGTCGCAGCAGACTAGGGGCGAGTGGCAGCAGGAGTCGCGGTGAGAGACCTGATCTGCCTGTATCTGCTAGCGGTCGTGTCTCCACCAGTAACGCATCTGCCATGGTAGATTGGTTAACGCGGTCATCCACATCATCACAAGTTACATCTGACACCCCCAGTCTACAGTCGGTAGGTTCCTCTGACACAACCCTGAGTTGTCCCTGTCCTCCCATTGCCTCTGTCCTACGCCGTTCCTTCCCCCAGCGACGTATCCTATGCTTTGGGTTCAGCTCCACTCTTTAGTGAGGACGATCAGATAGAGGACAGTCAGCAGCTACTGCCCAGCCAAGAAATGGAGGTGGCTTCTTTCGCTAGGCAGACAAATAGTGATGTGGAGAGTGGCGTGGGAGGTGGTGTGACTGCACCAGACACTGTTGAGGAAACCGAGAACATCAGTGACGTGCAGACACAACTCGATGATGATGATGAAGCCGATCGCACCTGGGAGCCGGGTGCAGAAGGGGCTTCATCATCATCATCAGGAGAAGAGGGGCGCAGGTTGTCCCGGAGTCAGCAGCTGAGGCAGCAAGGTGTTAGCAGCATATTTGGCAGTCAGCATGGGGGCAGAATTGTAAAGTCTGGAGCCAAACGGGGCTGGGGACGGGGTAGATGGCAGGCTACCTTCTCGGGAGGTAGTGGAGCAGGGGTTCCTGGAGTTGGCGGCAGTAGCAGTGAATCAGTGCGGGCTGTTGGTGGGAAAATTAGCTACTCGGCAGTGTGGCAGTTTTTCATCAAGCATCCGAAGGAGGGTAACATGGCCACATGCAAGATGTGTAGGCAGAAGGTGAAGCGTGGCCAGGGCCCAAATGTTGGCACCATGGCCCTGCGTAAACATATGCTGCATCACCATAAAGCGGCCTGGGAGAACCGAGGCTCCGAAGAGGCTTCTTCCTCACCAAGTGGCACGCCGCTCAAAATTTCTGCCGGCCAAGGCTCCAGCACTTCAGCCGAAGACAGCTGTGCGTCATACCCATCCTCTGTCGCTCCAGATGCTCCTGCTCCTCCTCCTCCTCCTCCAAGTCATGCATCCCGCCAGCAATCCATCAGCGAAGCCATGTACAAGAGACAGCAGTAGGCGTCCACTCATCCTTCGGCGCAGAAGCTGAATGTGCTTCTGTCCAAGTTGCTGGTGCTGCAGTCTCTCCCTTTTCAGGTGGTGGACTCTGCACCTTTCAGAGAATTGATGGCTTGTGCCAAGCCAAGGTGGAGAGTCCCAAGCTGTAATTTCTTTGCCAAGAAGGCAGTACCAGCACTGCACAATTTTGTTGAACAGAAGGTGGGCCAGTCCTTGAGCCTGTCGGTGTGTACCAAAGTGCGTGGCAGCACTGACGTCTAGAGCTGTAACTACGGTCAGGGACAGTACATGTCGTTTACGGCCCACTGGGTGAATGTGGTTCCTTTGCAGCAGCAGCAACTTGGACAGGTCACGCCGCTTCGGCCTCCGCGCTCCCTGGGCGTTGTGCCTGTGACACCGTGCGACTCGGCCTCCTCATTCGCCGCCATCTCCTTAACCTCCACTGTAGGGTCAAGTCTCAGTGCCCCTCCAGTCTACCATGTGTGCAGGGCACGGAGGTGTCACGCTGTACTTCACATGGTTTGTCTTGGCGAACGGAGTCACACAGGGGAGGAACTGCTAAAATGTATTCATCAAGAAATCCAAACATGGCTTACTCCAAGAAAACTGAAAAAGGGAACCATGGTTACCAACAATGCGAAGAACATTTTGTCTGCGCTGCGACAAGGAAGCCTGACCCATGCGCCCCTGCATGGCTCATGTCTTCAATCTGGTTGTCAAGCAGTTTCTGAAGTCTTCCCCCCATCTGCAAGACATCCTAACAACAGCAAGGAAACTTTGCCTGCACTTCAGCCACTCCTACACCGCCAAGCACACGCTTCTTGAGCTACAGCGTCAGAACGGTAGCCCCCAACATAGTCTGATTTGCGATGTTTCCACCCGTTGGAATTCCACCCTCCATATGTTGGACCGACTATACGAACAGAGAAAAGCCATCACAGATTTCTTGATGCTCCAAGCGGATAGGGGGACCCCCCTGTGTAACTTCAATGTCAACCAGTGGCAGCTCATACGTGACACCTGCCGTTTGCTCAGGCCCTTTGAGGAAGCCACTTTATTTGTCAGTCGCCAGGATGACGGGATGAACGACGTGATTCCACTGCTTCATGTACTACAACACATGTTGGAAACCATGGCTGGTTAGGGCACTGGAGACATGGCGTCTACATCTTACGGCCACATGAACCCCGTTGGAGCAGAACTGGAGGAGGAGGAGGAGGAGTGGCACAGTGAAGCACAGTTTAGGCTTGGCGAAATGGCTGGTTTATCTAATCAGCTGACAGGAGAGGAAGAGCAGGAGCAGCCAGAGGAGCTAGAGGGTTGTGAGGAAGGCGAGACAGAGGACCCAGACACACCGTGGCAGTATGCAGTGGAGATGGAGACAGGTAGTCCCTCCGAGTCACTTGCACAAATGGCACAAAGCATGCTCACGTGCTTGCGTAGTGACCACAGAATTGTTTCCATTTGTCAGCGGGATGACTTCTGGCTCTCCACCTTATTGGACCCTCGCTTCCAGCACAAAATGGGGGCATTTTTTAAACCCGCCGAGAGGGAGGACAAACTGACCTACTACAAAGACATTCTACGTAGTCAGTTGGCCGATGCCTATCTGCGCCTTGGTCTATACTCTCGCAGGTCTGACTCAGGGGGACCTCTGCGCTCACCTTCCACTGCCATGGCTGCTGGGGGGGTGGCAGGAGCAGCAGCAGCAGCTCCATCAGCAGCAGCCTCAGTCTTCAGTCGCTAATGAGTAGCTTTCTTCACCCGCATAGTGAGGCTACTCATGAGCAGCAGGAAGACCTGGAGCAGGACTTGAACCAGCAGGTCATGTCATACCTTGACATGACCATGCCAACACACCTTGAGGATCCGCTGGACTTCTGGGCAGCCAAACTTGGCTTGTGCCCGCAACTAGCAGAGTTTGCCCTGGAAAAGCTGTCCTGCCCGGTCAGTAGCGTGCCATCTGAGCGGGTGTTTAGTGCGGCGGGGCCATAGTAACGCCGAGGAGAACTCGTCTGTCAACTAAAAATGTGGAGAGACTCACCTTTGTGAAAATGAATCAGGGATGGATCAGCCAGGATTTCCAGCCACCAATGGCTGATGCATGCGAGTAGATTCAGCATGGTGCCACATTTTACACTTTCCAAATGGTGCAAAACATATTTATGTCTTTAGGCCAATTTTTGGGCTCCTGCTGCTGCCAACTTCAGGGTGTGCCTTTGAGCCAATTTTTGGGTTCCTGCTGATACCAACTTCAGGGTATGCCTTTCAGACCATTTTTGTGTTCCTGCTGCTGCCAACTCCAGGGTGTGTCTATAAGTCAATGTTTGGGTTCCTGCTGCCAACTCCAGTGTCTCTTTCAGCCAATGTTTGGGCTCCTGATGCTGCTGCTGCTGCTGCCAACTCCAGTGTGTCTTTAGGCCAATTTTTGGGCTCCTGCTGCTGCTGCTGCCAACTCCAGTGTGTCTTTAGGCCAATTTTTGGGCTCCTGCTGCTGCTGCTGCCAAAAGCAGGGTGTGTCTTTTTGCCAATTTTGGGCTCCTGCTGGCAACTCCAGTGTCTCTTTCAAGCAATCTTTGGGCTCCTGCTGCTGCTGCTGCCAACTCCAGTTTGTCTTTAGGCCAATTTTTGGGCTCCTGCTGCCAACTCCAGTGTCTCTTTCAAGCAATGTTTGGGCTCCTGCTGCTGCTGCTGCTGCTGCCGACTCCAGTGTGTCTTTAGGCCAATTTTTGGGCTCCTGCTGCCAATTCCATTGTCTCTTTCAAGCAATGTTTGGGCTCCTGCTGCTGCTGCTGCTGCTGCCAACTCCAGTGTGTCTTTAGGACAATTTTTGGGCTCCTGCTGCCAACTCCAGTGTCTCTTTCAAGCAATGTTTGGGCTACTGCTGCTGCTGCTGGCAACTCCAGTGTGTCTTTAGGCCAATTTTTGGGCTCCTGCTGCCAACTCCAGTGTCTCTTTCAAGCAATGTTCGGGCTCCTGCTGCTGCTGCCAACTCCAGTGTGTGTCTTTAGGCCAATTTTTGGCCTCCTGCTGCCAACTCCAGTGTGTCTTTAGGCCAATTTTTGGGCTGCTGTTGCCAACTCCAGGGTGTCATTCAGTCAATGTTTGGGCTCCTGCTGCTGCTGCCAACTCCAGGGTGTCTCTTTCAAGCAATGTTTGGGCTCCTGCTGCTGCTGCCAACTCCAGTGTGTCTTTAGGCCAATTTTTGGGCTCCTGTTGCCAACTCCAGTGTCTCTTTCAAGCAATGTTTGGGCTCCTGCTGCTGCTTCTGCCAACTCCAGTGTCTCTTTCAAGCAATGTTTGGGCTCCTGCTGCTGCTGCTGCCAACTCCAGTGTGTCTTTAGGCCAATTGTTGGGCTCCTGCTGCCAACTCCAGTGTCTCTTTCAAGCAATGTTTAGGCTCCTGCTGCTGCTGCCAACTCCAGTGTCTCTTTCAAGCAATGTTTGGGCTCCTGCTGCTGCCAACTCCAGGGTGTGTCTTTAGGCCAATTTTTGGGCTCCTGCTGGCAACTCCAGTGTCTCTTTCAGCCAATGTTTGGGCTCCTGCTGCTGCTGCCAACTCCAGTGTGTCTTTAGGCCAATTTTTGGGCTCCTGCTGCCAACTCCAGTGTCTCTTTCAGCCAATGTTTGGGCTCCTGCTGCTGCTGCTGCCAACTCCATTGTGTCTTTAGGCCAATTTTTGGGCTCCTGCTGGCAACTCCAGTGTCTCTTTCAGCCAATGTTTGGGCTCCTGCTGCTGCTGCCAACTCCAGTGTGTCTTTAGGCCAATGTTTGGGCTCCTGCTGCCAACTCCAGTGTCTCTTTCAGCCAATGTTTGGGCTCCTGCTGCTGCCAACTCCAGTGTGTCTTTAGGCCAATTTTTAGGATCCTGCTGCTGCTGCTGCCAACTCCAGTGTGTCTTTAGGCCAATTTTTGGGCTGCTGCTGCCAACTCCAGTGTCCCTTTCAAGCAATGTTTGGGCTCCTGCTGATGCTGCCGCCCACTCCAGTGTGTCTTTAGGCCAATTTTTGGGCTCCTGCTGCCAACTCCAGTGTCTCTTTCAAGCAATGTTTGGGCTTCTGCTGCTGCTGCTGCCAACTCCAGTGTGTGTCTTTAGTCCAATTTTTGGGCTCCTGCTGCCAACTCCAGTGTCTCTTTCAAGCAATGTTTGGGCTCCTGCTGCTGCTACCAACTCCAGTGTCTCTTTCAGCTAATGTGTGGGCTCCTGCTGCTGCTGCTGCCAACTCCAGTGTATCTTTAGGCCAATTTTTGGGCTCCTGCTGCCAACCCCAGTGTCTCTTTCAGCCAATGTTTGGGCTCCTGCTTCTGCTGCTGCCAACTCCAGTGTGTCTTTAAGCCAATTTTTAGGCTCCTGCTGCCAACTCCAGTGTCTCTTTCAGCCAATGTTTGGGCTCCTGCTGCCAAGTCCAGTGTCTCTTTTAAGCAATGTTTGGGCTCCTGCTGCTGCCAAAAGCAGGGTGTGTCTTTCGGCCAATTTTGGGCTCCTGCTGGTAACTCCAGTGTCTCTTTCAAGCTATCTTTCGGCTCCTGCTGCTGCTGCCAACTCCAGTGTGTCTTTAGGCCAATTTTTGGGCTCCTGCTGCCAACTCCAGTGTCTCTTTCAAGCAATGTTTGGGCTCCTGCTGCTGCTGCTGCCGACTCCAGTGTGTGTTTAGGCCAATTTTTGGGCTCTTGCTGCCAATTCCATTGTCTCTTTCAAGCAATGTTTGGGCTCCTGCTGCTGCTGCTGCCAACTCCAGTGTGTCTTTAGGACAATTTTTGGGCTCCTGCTGCCAACTCCAGTGTCTCTTTCAAGCAATGTTTGGGCTACTGCTGCTGCTGCTGGCAACTCCAGTGTGTCTTTAGGCCAATTTTTGGGCTCCTGCTGCCAACTCCAGTGTCTCTTTCAAGCAATGTTTGGGCTCCTGCTGCTGCTGCCAACTCCAGTGTGTGTCTTTAGGCCAATTTGTGGCCTCCTGCTGCCAACTCCAGTGTCTCTTTCAAGCAATGTTTGGACTCCTGCTGCTGCTGCCAACTCCAGTGTCTCTTTCAGCTAATGTGTGGGCTCCTGCTGCTGCTGCTGCCAACTCCAGTGTATCTTTAAGCCAATTTTTGGGCTCCAGCTGCCAACTCCAGTGTCTCTTTCAGCCAATGTTTGGGCTCCTGCTTCTGCTGCTGCCAACTCCAGTGTGTCTTTAGGCCAATTTTTAGGCTCCTGCTGCCAACTCCAGTGTCTCTTCCAGCCAATGTTTGGGCTCCTGCTGCTGCTGCTGCTGCCAACTCCAGTGTGTCTTTAGCCAATCTTTGGGCTCCTGCTGCCAAGTCCAGTGTCTCTTTCAATCAATGTTTGGGCTCCTGCTGCTGCCAACTCCAGGGTGTGTTTTCAGGCAATATATGGGCTCCTAATGCTGCTGCCAACTCCAATGTGTTTTTCAGGCAATATATGAGCTCCCTATGCTGCTGCCAACTCCTGGGTGTGTCTTTCAGGCAATATATGAGCTCCTAATGCTGCTGCCAACTCCTGGGTGTGTTTTTCAGGCAATATATGTGCTCCCTATGCTGCTGCCAAATTCAGGGTGTGTTTTTTAGGCAATATATGGGCTCCCTATGCTGCTGCCAACTCCACTGTGTGTCTTTCAGGCAATATATGGGCTCCCTATGCTGCTGCCAACTCCACTGTGTGTCTTTCAGGCAATATATGGGCTCATCATGCTGATGCCACCTCAAGGCTCTGTAATTGTGCCGCTCTGCGTCAGCGAATCTAATAGTAACACCTCTGATCTGCATGTCATACTTCTTTACAATAGTATTTCACTAACCTAGCATGCATCCTATGTATGTTACAGCCAAGCAAAACGTTCTGCAACCCTATGGAGGCTCTCGGACGCCCAGGAACAGCTGTTTTTAATAGCGATTCGTCGCGAATGAATTCGGACCAAAACGACTTTTCCCGGAAAATTCGGCGAATCAACCGAATCGAATTTTTCAAAAGTTCGCTCATCTCTTATTGTGTGTAAAAGCCCAATTGCTCCCAATTACCATGGTGCCACATTTATATCGGTAGACACGTTTCTGCCCAGGAAACACCCCAAACTGAAAAGACCATTTAGTGACATTTTCTAATGAAATCCGCACTGTATCTCTGCAGCTGGCACTTAGCAGTCAGAGAGGCAGCGCCATAGATTCTATTATGTGGCTTGCATCCCAAGGGTTTAATAGCAAACCTTTGAAGTGTTGGGCAGGCTTTGCGACTCAACAGAAAGGAAAGTGAACCAAACATGTTCCTCTAACATTTATGGTTTTTCCATTTAAGGGCAGAAAGGCCTTAAAAAACTTATTGAATGGCCATTACGGATCTTATCTCTCTTTATAGAATCCTTAAAAAAATGCTATGTAGAGGACCAGCTAGCTTTTCAATATCAATGTTAATGATTATATTTTCTATGAAAGAAAGAAAAAACAAGTAGCTATTTCTAGGAAAACTGCTAAATATAATAATTGACTCAGAAAAAAAATGGGTTAATAATGAAACTACGATTTTTACCTAATGCAGTCAGTCAATTTATGCAAAGCCCTAGAGCCTCTGCACCCAACTGTATCTATTAACACTTTACTACATGTCACCATTGACAAATTATAGCCTCTCAATGTCTGCATCGAATGCAGGAAATATTTATGTACATTATCGCAATATCTTAGGCAAATCAGCTCTAAATCTTCATCTATCTAGAGTGATTCAACTGAAAGACAAAGCCAGAAACAAGGCCAAGGCTCTAATGTAGGCCATGAGTAGGTAGGTAGGTTAATTTTTGGAAAAATAGGTGGATATGCAGACTGAATTATATAAGAGGACCAAAATGTAGCAGTGCAGCATGTTAAAAAGAATAGGTCTTCAGAACTGTTATGACTATAAATTCCTTCGCGGGAATTCACATGCGACTCAACTGACTCATTTCTAGATGACAACTTTATTCTAATCAGCACAACAAAGTTTAAAAAGACTGATAAACTCATTGCAGTCCCTTTCTGTGTAGTTGGCAACATTTTTATCAGTGTAACACTGTAAAGAGATTTGATGTCGATTTTTTATACATCTTGTATTGATTTATTTATTTTTACATATTGTGTGGTGAAGATGGCCTTAGTTAAGGCGATCCTATACCCAGAAAGGAAGTTTATGTCAGCACCTTCTATCCCCAGCCCAGTGCTCCAATACAACCGTGTTTCTTTTTTAACTAAAGCCTTTGACCAATATTCATAACAACACTAACTGACCAAGCAGCCCCGCCCCTGGTGCTTTCCAGTGATGATACATTCAATTACAGTACAGCTCAGCATTGGGAAGCACTTAAAATTCCATTACTATGTTTAGTAGTAGCTGAATTAATTAGAGTATAGCTGCTGTTCGGACATCATATTGTTTAATGTTAGTGTTTTTATGAATATTGGGCAATGGCTATAGTAAAAAAAAGAAACACATGTTGTTTTGGGGCACTGGGCTGGGGATAGATGGGGACAACAAATACTTCCTTTTTGAGTATAAGATTACTTTAAAATGTGACCAACACATCTATGTAGGCATGCTGTAAGAAATGTATCTTCATTTCATTCATTTAACTGAAGCGATTTTATTAAATGGCATTTTTCTCATATAAGGATCATATTTTGTTTGCTCTAAAATTTTTATTTCCATCACACATAATAATGTAATGTTATATAATGTTAAGGCATTGTAAATTATTACAAGTATTACAGTATTATGTAATTATAGTTTATTGTAATAGAATACCATTCTTTCTATATTTTGATATATATATTATACATTTTTATAAATAATGTTATTACTTGTCACTAATTGTTATTTTTGTGTGAATCATGTGGATTCTAAGACTTCTTGGGTTGATTGGTTGGTTGATTTATTAACTATATTGGTTAAATATATGGTTAAATATATGTCATATATATAAAATTAATATGATTCATCTCCAGTCTCTGATGACGTCAGGTTGTGGTGAAACATGTGTCAGACTGCTTTGAAGCACTTTTAGATGCAATAAAGACCAATGATGTTAACAATATCTATTGCCAATGATGGAAAACAGGGGATGATTTCCATCACCGCCATTAGATATTGTTACAATCAAAGGTCTTTCTTGCATTTCTGACATAAACAAACATTTATCTTGAATAAAGTCATGTGCCTGATCTGAACGGAGAGCTAAAAAAAGAGGAAAGATGGCCAGAGGAGTGGCTGTTTTTTTAATTTATGACAGAAAAGTAATGGAGAATGAGCATTTGCCAATATTTTTTAATATGTTGGACTACATATTTTGGTCTTCTTATATAACTTATTTTTCACTACATAACCCCCCCCCCCTAAAAAAAACCCTGGGGGAAATGCCTGTGCGTTTTATGAATTGAATGTAGTCCACTCATCTCAGTGGCACTCCCATGCTGTGGCGCATAAATGCTGGTAAGGTGAGTGGGCAGGCTGCACTTTTAACAAGGGGGGCTCAGTGCAGCCTGCCCATTCTCCATTGTCAATGATGGATCCAGATCTCAGCCGAGGTGAGTTTTTTTTGTTGCAACCCCCCTGCTCTGCCTCTGCGCGGTAAGTGGGGAGGTTGCCACAGTGCCTGAAGTGCGTAAAAATCTTCATGTTGCCTGTTATAGGGTGAGGGGGGATTTTGCATGCTGCTTGTTATAGGGGAGATTCACGCTGCATGTTATAGGGGACTGGGGGAAATCCTGCACACTGTATGTTATAGGGGTGATTGGGAGGATACTAGCATATTTTTTTCCTCCAAACCCTAGGTATGCCTCATAGTGAGAAAAGTGCAGCAAATTACATCTACATATTCATAGGTTTCATTCAGGCTTTGAAGTGGTACAATGTAATGTTTCAACTCTTTTATTAATTATTTTGGTTCAATGTATTTCCATGACAGTTCTTGCTGATTCTACTTTTTAGGCTATTCTCAGAAGAGGCTGCTGGTCCACTTGACCATGATCACCATCTACCATGGCCATGTGGATTTAATATGGAACCTAAATTAATAATTAATAAACAGGATCACATATCTCAGTTTTAGCCTCTGTTACCCAGTATTTCGATAGTAATATGCCCCTGCAGTAAAATCTAATTGTTGTTTTCTCATCGCCAGCAATGAGCAGCTAGATTTGCTGGACTCTGCCACTGGTTTAGCTGTGTCGTCTTACATACTGTGAGGTCTGGGGTTCCTCCAAAACATGGGAGCCTACATTTGCCCTGTGTTAGCCTTGGCTGGCTCTATTTTCTGGGTTTTCCCCCATTGTATGCTACTCCATCAGCAGGTGGCTCTCTGTTGCAGAGGTGTTGGCGATTAGCCCGCACCTGTGCTAACTGGGCTTCCCCTTTATAAGCTGGTCTGCCCTTGCAGCTGATGGATAAGCATTGTTTGTCATCTGTGGCTAGACCCAGGAGTCCCACTACAGCCTAGATTTCTGGATCCTGCATCTGTTTTGGACTTTGGACTGGATTCCTGCATGCTTGATGTTTGGTTAATGTTTGCTTGCTTCACCCCTAGCATCTGCACCCTTAGGTATTGAACCTTCCCTGTCTGACCCATGTGATCCATACACCCATCTCTATGTAGTAGTAGCCTGTTTTGCTTGTTGCTGTGTATTCCTGTTTGCAGTGTTGTCCTTATTAAACCTTGTTTTGCACCTTATCTTCCTCCATCTTTCAGTGTTACAGCTCTCAAATACTGGTTGTCCACATTGTGTGGGATCACTCTTGAGAATCCCTGACACATATCATCTGCAGTTTCTGTAAAAAGAGAACGGAAACGTTTCTACAAACTCTTTTCTTCTCTAAAACATAAATTCCCACACAGAATAACAGGATTACCCCTCACTTGCTGCCCTATAATAAGGCATCAAGTGTAGGGTAATCCTGTTATTCTTGGTGGGAATTTATGTTGCCTGGACAGTCCCTTTAATTTTTTTCAACTTTAACCGTGAGGGATCGAGTTGCTGAAAACTTTAACTTCGCCTAGGATTGCAGCCATCCTGCTGTGCAATTTCTTCTGACCACCATCTAAGTGTGAGAGATGAGCTAATTCCAATACAATGATTGGATATGGCTTTTAACATTTATACAGCCATCATCTCTCAAACAGGTAGAGATAACCTGAATGGCAAACAAACTATAATCTTACCCTTAAGCCAAAATTGTTTATATGGTTAGTAGCAGAAGTTCCTGTACTTTCTGTACTGGAGATCATTGTCAAAGCAGAGCTCTACCTATTTTTTAATGTAGAGTGAAATAAAGAATCAGAAAAACCTTGCTTGCCAAGTGCATTGATGATGTCCAAGGAATTCTTTGTGGCAGGGTAAATTTTTTTGCACGTTCATGGTTAGTAAGTTTAGGTGACTATTTTGTTCTTAGGATCTCTTATTCAAACTATTTCAAGTATCATCTTCCCTCCTCTCACCTTGTGCCAAACCAGCACTAGAAAAAGTTCAAGATATTTCAGAATTTTAGGCTTTATCTACATTTTAACCAACATAGGCAGGTGGATTAGCAAAATGTGCGCAATCTCGACTCAAGAAACCTCAGTAAATATGCACAACTGCTGGCAGAGCAGAAGAACAATCTCGTGTTATTGACTATTAATTAGAGAGCAAAGATTAGAAGTTAGTGCATAAATCAGTAGTGCAAATATCAAAAGGGATTTACTTCAAAAGAACCGTAGTGCTTTACGCTTTGTGTATCATTCAGCTACAAGCAGCCACAGGCCATATTTTCTAATGCAAGTCTTAAGAAACTCAGATAAACGTAACATTCATGCATTACAGGTTGGAATAACGCAAGATATGTTCGTGTGAGAATCAATATCACGTTCAAAATCAAACAAGCCATTCATTTTGCCACGTAATATTATGCACCGCAAGCTGTAAAAAGCATGTAATGGATTTCAGATACAACCGTTTTTCTCAGAGATGGATAAGCCAATTCAGATTACATTTAACCAATAACTTGTCAACACACATGCTTCTAGTTAAAGCATTTATTGACCAAAGAATTATGTATCAGTGGGAGTGGGTTTATTTGTATAGTGACAAAACTGGGTTGTACAATGTGCTAAGACTTAACAGTTTAGTCTTCTAGAATGATTTGGTAGTTATGGGGAGTTTAATAACTTATTTGTTGGCTATGAATTTTGGGACAGGGCTAAAGCATGGTGCAATTATGCCACAATTCATTTTCAACTACAACCAGCTTATGCTGCTTTGGTTAAAATAGTTGATTAATTATACATTAATACACCTTAAAGTGAACCAAAACCAGCGGCGCTTGGCCCTGGAGTATAAAAGGTCTTGATTTGGGATGCGCCGCTGTTTGAAATTCCATGGTTCCACATGTGCAGGCCACAGCTCCTCTGTCTCATCCACGTTCCAGCACCAGGCCTATATGAATGGCTGGCTCTGGAGGGGAAAGGTTAAAGGGATGCCAGCGCTGCTTTCAGAGTTCTATGCCAGGCTCTGCGTACAAACAGTGTGCATACTATTGCCAGCCCATATTTATTGTGGCCTACTGCCGGAAATGTCACACATGCGATTTAACTGGAAGATCAATCAATGATGGATCTTGAAGAGGGACAAACCCCAAGAATTTCACTTTCGTGGGTATGGTCATCCCAGGGCCTCCACTGTGTGTTTCCCCTGGGATCACTGAAAAACTCACCACCTCCTGGGTGAATATGAGTGTGCTGACTGGACGAGAGGCTGCGCATGCGCCGTAGGATCAGGTAAGGGTTAGTGAGATCGGGTGACCTGGGGGGTTTCACACAGTGGGGCAAAAATAGTAATATTGAACATTCTTATGATCATGAACTTATCGTTGTGTGGTGTTGTTACAAAAATTGGTGCGTGACAGAAGAACTTTGAAGTCAGGAAAATCTAAAAATGTGTGAGGCAAACTTATATATGTGCATGCTGTGTGTAAATCAGTTGGTTTACATGGGGTCAGGCGCATTGCCTTCCCCTTAAAAAAAATATAATCCTACATTTTCTTTACTTTTATTTTTATTTTTTCTTGTGTTTTTCTATATTCTAAAAAGTGCTGCCAGTAAAGGGAGATATCCTATTTTTTCTCTTTGTATCCTATAAAATCCCTCCATAGTTGGATCTTGTAAGGGAGTAATCTTTATTATATAAAAGATCATTTGTTTACATCATTGTCTACTTGTAGATTAATAGCATTTACTTTATGTCTAGAATTTGTGCTCTCAAACATAGAGGGCCATTAACTATATATAGCTATAAATCATATAAAATAATATTGAAATAAATTAGCATAGAGAGAGAGAGCAGAAGGAGAGAGATAGAAGAAAAATACATAAATTGACAGATAATGAACTATTAATTGGTTAAGATTCTTTTGGCAATCTATTAGGGAAGGGAGGGGTACTTGTATATCAAACAAAAGATATACAAGACATACCAGTTCTCCTCCCTTCCCTAATAGTTTGCCAAAAGAATCTTAATCAATTAATCGATGGAAATTTCATACAGGAGGTCTAGCTTCATGTCTCTAGATGAACATGCCACCTGTGCCTCATTAATCTCAATTGGAGCACGTCGTAGTGAGACGTCACCCATCTATCACACTGGCTTTTCATACCAACGCTGCAGGTTAGAGATGAGCAGTGCGGGAACTGATGGATAGTAAGTGGAATGTCTCAGGCCTTAGGGCACCCTTGATCTGTGGTCTTTAGGGTAAGTCCACAAAAGTCAATGGCTTAATTACTATGCTTTATAGTTTCATGAATAAACCTGCTAAATACAATTATTTGCCCTACTGTATGCCAAAAGCTGGACCTTGGACGTGGGAGAGAAGAAATCAGAGAAAGACTTGGGAGAAGATTTGGCAAACAACAGCTAAGGCCCTTATTTATGAAGGAATAGCGACAGGTAGCGACTGGTGAGCGACCGGTAATGACGGGTCCCGCCACGAGAACGCCGGCTCCCCACCACAATCACACATTTATCAAGCCGATCCTGCTTAGCGACTGAGATAGCGCCATATAGCCACTCATTCATCATTATTCCAGCCTCAGCCCACAGCGCCAGGTGTGGTCCACGCGACCGATGGTGGGGCACAACACGCTCTTACAACCCTAACAGGCTGAGGCACTTTTTCACTAACACTAGTTAACAGAGCCCTGCCAACCAAGTGTGACTGCCACCAGCTTCCGGGAACATGTTACTTTATACCGTGAGCATAGATGTTTGAGCTTTGGGATCAAGGTAAAGAGAAACCCAAGTTTAAGTTATATTTAACTGCCATAAGGGTTTAGACCGTTCAAACCTAATATGGGTCACAACATTCCAACAGAAGTCCATTAAGTTCTGGTGTCATTGAATCTAACCAGTTGCCTTCCTGGCTCACTGGGTTGCACTTGGTTGCCAGATTCGTGAAATGTTTATCAATATTACGCAGAATGAGCACTACACAAACACAAGAGCATTACAGCAGACCTTTGACCAAAAGTCACTCACAGTGCCACTCCTTACCCCCTCCCCTGACCCCCTGACAGAGCATCCATATTTTGGTACCGTACACATCATGGGATCACAGTGGAGGGAAATCCATTGCCAAATTTTAGCCAAATTTGGGGTGTTTTATTGGTAGATTGTGCCAAATCAGGATGTTTAGGGTTATGCACTATACAACTTCCCAAGGTCCATGCAGCCCAGGAGGCAGTGGACATTTTGATGATAGGACCATTTAAAGTGCATTTCACCATTCCCAATTTTATCAGGCATACATGGAGCATTTCTAGAGGCATATGAAGTATACATTCTAAACTATACACAAGTGCTTATGTTTCCAAATTTAGAAAATGCAATCTATATTCATGGCTTCGAAAATCTCCCTTAAATCTCAGAGACACATGTCTGAATGTAAACCATGACAGTGGCCCTGTAAATGGATACCACATGACGGCAGGGCTGGGGAAATTGAACAAGAGTTCAGCTGTTTCCTCCTGCTGCCGATGCACCGCACAGTAGACTTGCCAGCAGTGCACTCAAGGGGGCAAAGTCAATTAGAATTCAACTGTCCCAATTCTAGTGAAAGTCACTGATCATCAAGAATTGCCATTCTTTTTACTGTACATGCATTTAAACTGTAGAATGACATGCTGACAAAATGCATTTAAAAGGCCATGTCCGTCAAATCTCATTTGAAGAATGATTGTGACTAAATACATGAATAATCTGACCTTCTATTAAACCTTATTAAGATTGTTGACATTTCTTTTATTGTGTCTTTGGCTGTTATAAGTCCTGCCCGGAGCAGTGTTCAGTGCATTGGTTCAGTGCCTTTATTAGCTGCAGTCAATGCTATTCCCTGGAAAGGGTGCCCTTCATCTTAGTATACTGCAAAATGCAAACTGGTTGCTGATAATCCTGGCATTGCTGTACAACTAATGTTATGGTCATGTAACCCTTGCCAAAATTTCCCTTTTGGGGTAATGATTTTTTATGTAACTGTAAAAATAAATGTGTGTGTGAACAGAGAAATAGATTTAGCAAATAAACAAAAAATGAGACAGCTAGGTTGTGATAAACACATGACACACACCAATATCCTATACAGTTTGGGAGAATTCTGGTTTCAGAATGTAAAGAATACCTATAATTTGCCAGCTCGTCTCATGACAGACTGTATGTATTTTTGTCTAAGACACTTCTGTGCCTCTCAGCCAATAAATCCATTACTTTCTCCTGCTGTAGGGTAAACTTGTTACACTGAGATACAACCTGACCCAAGATGGTCAGGTTCCAGAAATTGAGACCATTTTCTACATTACTGGGCATTTTATAGATACTGAGTTGGGTTTAATGCCAAAACAATTTCAGCACTTTAATTAGGTGGTCCAAAGTCTGAAAAGATGTTGGACCACCTAATAAGGCCATAGAGGGCATCTGGATTTGGCATTTGGGATATGCTGCTGTTTGTAAATAAAGAGAAATTACCAGGTCAGACTACATACTCTCCTTCTTTCAGGTTTTCACAGTGATGAAATGTAGCATTCAGCAGAGAACAGTGCTCAGAAGTGGCATCCCTCTTCCTCCGCTGAATGTGCCCAGCAACCGAATGTTCTGCCGTTGGTGGTGCACACAACAGATGAAGCAACGATGCTGCTGCTTTACAGTGTGCTCTGCTGAATTCTGCACTTGTCCCCTGCAGGAACATGTAAGAAGATAATTTTGTAGCCTGGCCTCATGCTTTGTCTATATTTACACACTGCAGAGCATTTTTTGAGCATTTGTTCCCCTCTAAAATGCTATTAAACCATGAAATACGTAAGACAGCCCCACCTAGTGGGTGGGGCAAATTTCTTATTGGCTAGACTGTTCTAGTTTTGTGAGTTTATTGAGAGATAAAGATGGAGACATGATAGAGCTGATGTGAACTGGATGCCAATTTCAGAAGAACTAGATTGAAATTAGAAAAACTAGTTGGATCCCAATCAGATTAAGGTTTCAGTGCACTTAAACTTTCAAACCCCTCATGAAATCCGGACATAGACTGGGTAAAGCTAAAGGTGCACACATAAAAATACAGGTGATCTTCCAATGAATGTGTTGTCCCAGATACTGTTGCAGCCTTTCACAAGTCTAACAGCCCTAAGAGAAGGGGGGAACTGCCAGCTCAGATCCAAAAGTCCACATAATCAGCCACTCAACAGAAATGCCAATCAATTGCTAAATATATCAATCAAGAGAGTTTATTGAGTAATAGCTTAACACAAACCTAAAAGCAATTAAAAACATGAAGGCTGGGCCTGGAAGTGGCGGACCGTTAACAATATTAAGCAATCATTTAATATCAACTAAACCTTAAATAAATGCTACAATGCATATACCTATGCCCAGGAGTATCGCCTGTGAAATGTGCCCGTGATATGTGTGCAGAGTGACACCAAGAAGTGAAAAGAAATACTGAATATTAAAGTTGATAGAGAGCCATATAAGGCCAAGTATAAATTACAATGCAGAGCATAGGACAATGAAAGTTGAAGTGCCAAGTGCATAAAGTGCAGAGTGCATTTAGAAAAGGGAAATGGCGAAGCTCCAGAGTCCAGTGCTATTCCGCCTCACATGCCCAGCATGCCAGTCCCACTGACGCGTTGCGTGGCAACCAAGTTCTGCCACTTCATCAGAGTGTCTAACAGCCCTGACAACGGTGGCATGAACAATGGAGACCACAGGTATGTGGATGGCAACAATCGCAAGAGAATTGGAAGGAAGAGCAGGGAACCATGACCTTACGGTCCATCTATAAGCAACCCGACTTTCCACCAAGTTTTCCCTAGAAATTACTTTTGTCTTAAAGGAGCCACAGCACTCAACCCTGTTAGCTTGCAGGCCAGCCTATAATCTGTCTCTAAACTTGGTTAAAAACAGAGGACTTGGTCACACACATTTGCAGAAGTATGCTTAAGCTGCACCACTACGCCAAAGTGCCTCTGTGGGGTGCAGTCCTAACTCTATAATGCAGCCCCCAAATGGGCTCTCAGAGATTAGAGTTAGGACTGCACCCCACAGAGGCACTTTGGCGTAGTGGCGCAGCTTAAGCATACTTCTGCAGATGTGTGTGACCGAGTCCTCTGTTTTTAACCAAGTTTAGAGACAGATTATAGGCTGGCCTGCAAGCTAACAGGGTTGAGTGCTGTGGCTCCTTTAAGACTTTTGTATTCTAATTGCCCTGCTAACGTGCACCTCCCAGGTTAGTTATAAAATGGTCTGAGCGGCTGCCACCCCCCCCCCCCCCCCTTTGTTTCTTTAGAAATTACTTTTGCTCCAATTGCTATTGCCAATATCATAAGCACTGGGTGAGCTAATAAGAAGGAAAGCAGCTTATGGCCCTAAGCCAGAAAGCACGAGGCTATGCTATCAGGTAGTTCCTATTAGTCAAGTGGGAAGTCACTGACAAACAAATACACACACACACACACACACACACACACACACACTCAACAATAAGTTTCAAGAACTTGCTTACACACAAAAAATGTTTTACGTATGGATGTCCCACAAGCTGATGTCACTAACACAGCAAATTCATTTTTTGTGTAGGTCAGGACTGTTCACTCTCAATGACACTCATTGGGGTCATATTTAGGATAATGAGAGTTAAAATGGCTCTAATCATTCAACACTAAAAAAGCTAAAGTTTAGGTTTAAAGGGTAATAACCATTTAAGTTACCTCTTAATAATTCTAGAAAAACTAATCAATGAAGCCACTATATCTAATTATCCCAATCAGTTTATTTAATTAGTACTTAGTACTCATATTTTCTTCCAGATCTTAGACTTAAAAATGCTTTACATTTAAAGAGACTGTCTGGGAAAAAAAGCCTATACTCACCATTAAGCCCAAGCAACCGCTGGCACGATGCTTGGCTTGACATACCCATACCCTTGGGTCTTAAAACATGAACGTGAATTACCCTTGGGAAAATCCACAGTTTGTACACAAACAAGTGGATGAAGCTCCGTCCCACCCCCACCCCTACTACTGTCACAATAAATGCCGCAATTAGCCTTGGTGGGGGTGTGCAAGCATGATGTGGGGGCCAATCTACAAGACCAGTGCATTTTCAATACCGCCCTCGAGGAGGCTGCTGCAGATGACTAAAAGTGAGACTTTTTTTAAAACTAAAATGCCCTTTAACTGGTTGGATCAGAAGCAGAAGAGAAATGAGATTTAGCCACAGATATCACTTTAGAAGTGCATAGCTCTGTCAAACACACATGAAGCACTGTTTACTTGGGTTCTCCTACAACAGGACACATGCTTCACTGCAGTATAAGGAGCTCTATGCTGATTTTGGCTTCCTAGGGATCTTTAACTGGTGGGGCATCCCATATGAGAATTTCTAAGACCCTATGAGGCTCCATGCAGTAACTGTTTTTGAATGGATGTGCGGGAGACTGAGGACCAAGAGGTGATGGCAGCATAGAAGGACATAGCTGGACCAACAAGAAGGATACATTGGCCAAAGGAGCTAACTGTAGCAGATACCATAATGAAGACCAAGAGGCCCAAAAAGATAAACATCATGACCCAGCACCTGATATTTGGACATGACAAATCTCACGGCGCAGAGATCTCTTTTTTTATTATGGTCGAACTTATCCAAGCCTATCTCAGTTTGGTTTAGGTTAGCTTGATATAGGGCCATGTCAGCACTCCATCACACTCCTTATTGGTCTAATGGCCCTTACATGTATATGTTGGGTCATAGGCTTGTTGAAAAACAAGCACAAACTAGATGAGATGGCATATAGCTGTAGAATGGTGTGGTAAACACACTGACTGGGTGGATAAATCACCAACACCAGCAGCACACCCCCCACACCATCACATCTTCTCCTCTATGCTCCATGGTGTTAACCCCACATACAGAAACAATCATCTCCCTTTTCTTAGCCTCAAAAAGACTTATTGGTCGAAACCAACATTTTCAGATTTTGGCCAGGTGGTGTTTGACTGTTCTAGTTTTGTGAGTTTATTGGGAGATAAAGATGGAGACCTGATAGAGCTGATGTCAATAGTATTCCAATTTCAGAAGAACTAGAAAAGTTCAAGAAAATAGGCTAAATAACCAACACCAGCAGCACACCACCACACCATCACATCTTCTCCTCAATACTCCATGGTGTTGACCCCACATACAAACTATCCTCTCCCTTTTCTTAATCTCAAAAATACATGATTGAAACCAACATTTTAAAATTTTGGGCAGGCGGTAGTGCCATGACTAGTGACAAGTTACAGCCCCTTATGCCATTCTTTTAAAAGTTATATAATTAATAATAGTGACAGTTAATCTTTAAAACCCCTTTCAGTAACCTGACAATGGGGTCAATTCAGAGCCTGGTGAGAAAAATCACTTCTTCTTCAGGAGAGAAAATTACCATTCACTTCCATTGTCTACATTGGGACTGATTCAGAGCCAGGTGAGAATTTACACCCTCTAGACAAAAATACTGAATGGCAGTTTTCTCTCCTAGAAAAGAAGTGAGTTTTCTCATTAGGCTCTGAAACAACTGCACATGTTTGCCCAGGTCTGACAAAGGTATATGTTTCACGCTGACCTGATTTTTTAGTACAAAACTTTTTTTTTAGACTGATAATGACATATAATGAGCAGGGCATTCGGTTCTATTGCTGCTAACACACTGAAAAGTGAAAATAAGAATAAGCTTTACACGTCAAATATATTAGATGGCAAGTAAAAACTCTGAATTTCTGCCTGCTTAAAAGCCTAAAAAGGTTAAATAGAAAAACCATCCAGGCAAAATCCAAAATCATTTAAACTACAAAGATTAAAAGAAAAAAATAAATCTGCTAAGCAAGAAAGAAATCTGGAAGATATTGAACTGAATGAGTTGACAGCCCAGTCGGTGCACCTGCTGGTGACTTATCATTCCAGGTAACCGGTATTTCTTATGGCGCTCCAGCTGTCGGGTAGACTGACTTATTTAAATGCCTCCAAATGCCTGTCAGTGTGGCAACCAGCTGAATACATAAAACAGGCTCTCAAAACCCTTTATGGTCTGGGGTCAAAGTAAATGGAATAATAAAATCCAAATGCTTTTGTCTCATTTTCCATCATCCAAACCTTCCGCATAAATCTGCAGCTTTGCTGTGACCTTAGTGTTTAGCACATGGATGGGGCCGCAGGTTTGAGGTACATTTGGTCTGCCACTTGGGTCGTTAAAAGCTTTTTTCAATTAATTTTAACTGGCATCTATAAGGATCAAGCACTCCTTCCCTTCTTTTTTTTCATTTTACTACCCAAGAAGCAGAACTGTCTGGATTAAACCAACAGGTAACAGCGCCAGTGAATGTGTTCACATGGAGAGGATGGAGGAAAAATGACAATGTCATAAAAACACGTTCGATTAAACTCCCAACTTACTACCAATTTGAATCTATGCAGGAAGCATTTAGAGACTCAAACTTTGTGCAAAGGTTTCAACAACAGTTGGCAAAATTATCTAACTTCTACAGTTACATTTTAAGAATTAAACCTAAACTCTCTATGTCCTTAAAACATATAACCAGTGAAATGGTGAAACAAGGCATCATAATTAAACTGTAGGCCAAACTAATATTTCAGCTTATAACCCCTTCCCCCCTAACTGCCAGACCACAGCCTATCATCAAGAATTTCCATTTAAAAAAAATTATATATAATTTTTTTTCAAGCACTGATAGAGTGTAGCAATCACAGGAGGTACTGGAGAACTGCCCAAGCCACCCCTTTCCATTTAGTACAGCAGCCAATCAGCATTTAAACTGGTCCAAAACCTATTTTCCTGCATATGGGTGCTGGACCACACTGGGGCAGGCTTGAAGGAGCATTCAGATTGCTTCAGCCCCCGTGCATAGCCCACCGCAACCCCTAAGTTTTGACCCCCATGAACCCCAACCCCCCTTCCACCCCAGTGAAATGCAGTCATGTGATTTGCCACCAGCAAATCGTGGTCCAGGGCAGCTTCCTCTTTTCCCCCCAGGCCATAAGATCACCAAAAGGCTGTTCGTGGGGCCACATTTCACCGGGGAAACATGGCTCTGGTGACGGATACTCTGGGTTACAGGGGGTTATGCACAGATGGGGGCTTCAGCAATTATGATGCCCGATCCTGTCCCAGTGCACCCATTTGCTGGAAAATTTCTAAAAAATGATGTAAACATTCTGAATAGTCAGAGATACCTCTTTTGGTAGGAATAATATCCAGGGGTGACAGGTTTAGGAGCGTACCATTCCCGAAATTACAGTTGTGATTTGCTCAAATGCCTGTTTACTAAACCAGCCATGGTGAACATCAGCATTAACCATTCTGAATAACTGCCCGAAGCATTACATAATGAATAAAAGCATCTGTACACATTAGAATAATTGCAAGGGCAGTTATCTGTTATTCCGGCACAAGCTGGGTAGGCCATTGAAGTTGAGCAGATCTCCCCTTTAAAAGCACAATGGTATGTTCAAAAGCTGTCATCCAGAAATATTCTCCTTTCAATTTAAAGAGAAAAATGGACTTAGATGGATTTTGATGAATATAAAGGCACGCCCTCGCTCACCATATTTATGTAGATTTTGGACCATTTTTTTGTGATCAGAAATTAGGTCATTCGATCTTTAAGGCAGATAATGACTGGTTGGCTTGGTTCATTGGGCCAATTTCTGCAGAACTTGAAATTGCATCCTGGCAGTATTTACGGTAGAACCATTCCATTGCAATGGTACTCAAAATCATTTGGTTAACCCCCATGTAGTTAATAATGAAAGTCACAATCCCTGCCTAGGCACATGCTAACCTCCTCCCACCAAATCCCTCCTGTATGAAGTGCATAAAATAAGCCATTTCAAAGCACTTAAAGAGGAACTTTAGAGGTTTGGGGAGTTAATAAAAACTCCCTAAACCTGGCTTGCTCTGACCGCTCCCCCTTCTCAGATCTCGCAAGATTTGATGAGTGGTGCGGGACTTTTGCAAAGCAGACAGTGTGAGTATGACTAAGGCCGTTGCAACGGCTAAGGGTGGTGGGGTGGAAAGGGGCCAGGAATACTGTGGATGCCAGGGTTTAAGATAACGCCGACATCCAAAAGGCAGTGATGGAGGGGGGAGGGATGTTTACACAGGAACATCAGAAAAGTCCTGATGTTCCTCTTTAAAAATGTCTTCTTTTATTTGAATCCCGTAAGTGTTCTAAGCAAAGGTATTGGATTTAATTATATTTGTGGGAATGGCTGGGAAGGACATTTCACATGGTGTTTGGTGGTGCAGCTTCAACTGAGACCTCTGTTTGCCAACTGAGACCTCTGTTTTTAACTAGGTTTTAGAGATAAAGTATAGGATTGGTTGCTAACTAATGGGGTTGTGTGCTGTGGCTCCTTTCAAAAACATAGAGACAAAGACACCTTTGGTACTCATTGTGATTGCATTGCGGGGAAAGAGCCTGGATTGATGTTCTCCTACTCAAACATAACACAATCAGAAAGGTGTGAAAGGGGGCTAAGGGGCACAGATGAAAAGGTAGGGACATGTGGAATGCCCACATCTTGTACGCTTAGCAGCCTCAAATCACAGTTCTCATCCTCAAGAGATTCCACCACTTTACGGGAGTGGTGGTCATTTATGTGGATAGACCTCCACCAAACATTTCTTCACATCACATTAGTATTCAGTGTAACATCATATGGGTAAATGCAACAGCCCCCTGGTATCAAATACCCAAATAGTCTAAATCACTTCAAGTCTGAACTTCACTTTTAAATCATTTGCTTGCAAGGTACTCTTGCTGCATGGAGTTATATTTAGTAAAAGAATGAAATATCCTGCCACAGGGGAGTTATAAGGAATTCTTGTCAGGCTTGGCGAGTGAAGGAACGGAATAAGTTGCTGATATCAGGACACGATATCTTGGCATAATAACTGTAGATGTTGCCTTCCCTGTTCTGACCTTTATATTAATGTTAATAGCTTTGGAGAAATAAAATGTAAATTTCTCTCTAAATGGATCAGTGCTAGTTGAGGGCCTAAGTGTTGCTTGAAGGCTTTGTGTGAAAATTAAAACATTTATGTTTCATCACTTAATTTTATTATTTGCTCACTGGGATTGGCTGGATTTATACTACTTTTAAAGAAGACTAGTTATTGGGAATACAACACAACAAACTACTATATACAAATATACTAAACCTGTCACCCAAACTTACAATAAACAGAATACCTACTTTATAGGATCCAGGTCAATAAATCTAATAACTGGCATTTATTTTTATGAGCCGATAAAGACATTTTCATTTTTACAAGCTCTACGAAAATTGCTAATGGCAATCTAACTAGCTATACTTAGCAAGGATAGGTATTGTAATAAGCTCACTTATTATGCTAAGTAAGTGTTCCTATTATTGATTCAGTTGGATGGTACCATTCAGTGACTCTGACATATATGTCAGCTGAAGACATGAGTCTGCTGCTAAATTGTTTCCTTGGCATTCAGCCACCAAGCAGCTCTTTTTTTCGGCCTATCACATACAGTAATGAAATCTGTCAATAAGACCAAAATTATGTTCAAAGTAGATGCATATAAAAGTATGTTCTAGAACAGGGTTTCCTAACCTTTTCTCATGGAGTACCACTTTCCATTTTGCAATTATCTCAAGTATCACCTGCAACACTATACTGGCCTAACAATGAAAGCTCCTCTGCTAGCAAAGCATCCCAAAATGCTCCACTGCTGCAACTTGTTGACTTGACCTCCTTGCACATCATATTGGAGCTGTAGCTTATCTGCAGTATTTCATGCCCCCCCCCCCACTTTCACCCCAAGAGGTCCTCAATTCGACCAGAGGGGAGCATGAGTACCACTAATTTTACTAGTACCATTGGTTGGGAACACCTGTTTTACAATTTAGAACCTGATTTATCAAGCCAGACAATGCCATTTCAATACAAATTTGAAAAGTGTATAATATGATTTATACCCCTAATATGTTACTGTTAATAAGTGATACTGCAGGCAAACGTAATTGTGTCAGGTTAAATTTGGCACTGTCCTAAATGGTTTTCCGTTTTTAAATTGAAGCATAAATGGCCGAGATATCAATAGATATCAATGTTTACAGGTTCAGCCAATGACATTCTATTTTTCAACCCGCCCCCCAATCAGCTCAGCAGAGCGGGACATGATTGCTGGTCCCTCACACCTTCTGCCCCTTCTCCGCCTCCTCCTCCATTCATCACATTGCTGTCAGCGCAGAGAGCTGATTATTGTGCAGCATCACCGATCCAAGGGCCACACCCACTTTTTTCAGAAAAAAAATCAGTGGCTGAACCTATCAAAATCAGCAAAGGCCTGGATCGGTACCCTGACGAGCCTGACACTGATATGAAATGTATGTGTTAATAGGCTAATATGACCCCCATGTTTGGCTTTTTCTTTTTTTTCCTGGCCGGTGTAGTTTTTTTTCCAAGGAGTTTCACTGCTTGGGGCACCCCGATCGCCAGCTTCACTCACCTTCTCCTGGATCGCTCGCCATGTCTGTGCGCTCCAGCCACATCTCTGCCCACCTCCAGCTGTGCGCACACCCATGCCCATCGTTTCTGAATGGCTGTCGTGGGCATGCCACGGCTGCAAGGTGGGCAGAGGATGCGGCTGGTGGAGCCGCTCAGCTCCCTTCAGCACCGCTCTGTGGCTTAGCCATCAGCGGCACCGAAGGGAGCGGATTGACAGCGAGCACGCTGATTGGCTGAGCGCACCAATCAGCGCACTCACTCTCGTCCGAGTCTGCGTCTCTGGTTGTGGAAGGAAGGTGACTGAAACTGGGCCACCTGGGGGTACACACAGTGGGGCATTCCAATCCAGGATGCTAATGTACAGAGGATCAACACATAGGAAAGTGAAATTACTGTATGTTGTTCTTCTTTAAGACGCAAGCAATATCTCCTAAATACTGGATCACAAATGTTCGAAAACTCATGGGAGGTAGAAGTGGGTTTCCAAGGGAAGCCAAAGGTCAAGCACAGGTAGACAGTCCGAATGTACATCAGGTTCCAGGGATGAGGTAAACTTGAGGTCGAGAGGAGAGCCAAGGGTCATGCACGGGAGATCTCAGACACGGTACCAGGGAGCAGACCATGGCGAAGATATAAAACAAGCTGAATCAAACACAAAAGCACAGCAGGAATCCAAAACAAACTGAAGAGCACACCCAAAGCTAACAGCTATAATGGGCATGGTGCAATGAACTAGATGAGTTTTATAGCGCAGAAATGATGTGACTGGCCGTGCGGACTGGGGCTGGCATAAACTAATAAGTCTTGGGCTGATTAGCCCACTAAGAATCTAAGGGCTATTAGCCCTACAAGAACTCTAGGCTCTAGGCTGAACTGTCTACCACACACCCACCAGAGAGCATATAGTGGCAGGGAAGTGAGAGATGCCACGGGAGCAAGGGAAAGGTAAGCAGACCTTACTTACATGTTTGTTTTGGGTCCATTAGCTCTCCCTACTGTTCTCTGTAACAATAATTACAATGTTTTTATACACTGAATTTGTAATTTAAGTGTTATGTGCGTTTTGTCACCCTAAAGCTCTATGACTGTGCATGTATATACTGTACATTTACCCCTGCCCTTTCCCATTGAATGCGTTTAACGATAAGTAAAAAAAGAACACTTTTTTAAAAGAGAAATTATTTACATGACCAAGAATAATGATTTTTAGCAAAAGCCTGAACCATGCAAATCATCTATTTTCATCCCAAGTGCCAAAAAGAACAGACTGGCCACACAATGCTGACGTATATCTTTATATATTGCAAAATACAAAAAAATGGTTACACAGTTATCACTTTCTACTTACACATCCACACAAGGTTGGAAGTGATGGGGGGTACAGAGGGGACAAGTCCATGGGAAAGACCAATGCACCGCCATTCCTTCCCTCGTGCAGAGCGAGCAGCTGTCCCAGGCGTCAATGTGCCACTTTTAAAAGGTCAGTGCGAGGGCATCATTAAAGATTTTAACTGCACCCCCATGTTCGCTAAGACAGTGCAGAGGGGGGCGCTTTTAAAAAGTACTCCCCCTCCGATAATGAAAAGTAACTTACTCCCTATAACTTATACAAGGATGCAGGACCGCAATAACAGATGCACAGAGTGTATAATTAATTTTGTTATGTGTTAAACATTGAACACAGAGGGGTGTTCGTTTTGTTATACTTATAGCTCGGCTACTGTACGGGCAATTCCTGTACAAGACATCACATGACATCTTCTGCATCTGTTACTGGCGCCCCAGCAGCAGCTATAGACAGTGAGTTACTTTTCGATTGTGGTACCCTCGCAGCAGGCATGGCGGGGTACTTTGTAAAAGTGAGTGTCCTCTATACTCCCTTAGTGGCCATGGGGGGATTTACAATATCGGCTCCTCTGCACCCCTGCAGTAGCCTCAGGGTTTTATGTTTTCAATAGTAATGCCCCTGCTTCCCTGCAGCGGGCATGGGGAGGTCATTTTTAGGAGCGGAATCCCCTGCAACCCCTCAGTGGCCATAGGGAGGTTTATTTTAAATATTGGTGGAGAATATCTGGGGTGGACAAAATTCAATGAGCTGGCTCCGGCCCCACTAAGTTCTTGGCTCCCACCCACATCCGCCAAGTTAATAGGCAGGAATGGGGGAGCACTCAACCCCACCCCACATATGGCACTCTACTACACCCTCACAAGTTCCCAAAAAAGGCCCTTCAGTACCCTGGAGGGGCACCTGCATTCCCTAAGTATCCAAACAGGACCCCCCACAAAAAGAGTTCTCCTGCATCCCCCAATTACTATGGCAGGAGCTTATCAGTATCCTGGTGATTGGTTCTTGCCCCATTGTGTGAAACACCCCAGATCCCCAATTCCTCTCACCTAATGCACAGCATAAAGCTGTTGCTGCTGCTGATGTGGTTGCATCCATAGTTTCCCTGTGCTTCCCGGCCTATTTGAATGGCTGGCGTAGGAGCGCACCCAGTTGTAGGGATGCCAGGGATGTGGCCAAGGTTCATGATTACAGCAACAATGGAACGGTAGGTTTGTGGGCGATCTGAGGAGGTTCACTCAGTGGGGCAACCCTGAAGTAGAATGCCCCAAAGGCATGTAGTCAGCTGGCCGAGGCGATGATTGATCTATTAGACTTTGCATTTTGTTTTTGAGGTTTAGGAACACAGACAGAAAGGGTACAGACTGCAGTGGTTGGACAGTTACTTACTGATTGAATTTTGTTAGTTAAATGGTGTTTGTGTGGTGATTACAGGCATTGTGGCAGGCTGTTACATCTGAATACTATGGCAGAGCTACTCCTGTAAGAAGTGATTGACTGGAGAGGATATTTGTTGGTAAGTTGGTGTTGGGGTTATTTGCAGTGATGGAAGCAGTGAGTGATGTTGGGTGTTACAGTTTTACAGTGGTAAAGCATGGCTTTGAAACATTTATGGATGAAATGTGGCCACAGCATGTACATACAAATCTATGGGCCGCACTGGTTGAGCTCTCCCAATACACTTTTTATTTTTTATTACCCCACACTTGTAGTTTGATGTGTTGCGTTTCACTGCGCTGAAAAGTGTATGACAAAATGCTGTAGACTCCCCAATGCATCAAAACCATGGTGTCTGTGTATCAGGGTTTTTACTGGCATACCCGACCACTGCAATACTGCAGCAATCAGGTATGAACATACCCTTATATAGCTAGTTCCCTATTTGCACCATAACAAGCAAACCTGGCCAATTGACAGGGGCCCCTGGTATCTTAAGGAGCCCACTCAGGCTCACGCTTGCCCATGGTATTATTTTACAGTGGACCCAAACCACTAAATGCCAGGTGTTGTGTGCAGACCTGCTTTTGGCTGGCCTCAGCAACAGGGGATGGTCAGCAGTGGAGAAGGTGACATGGAATGGAGGGCAATTGGTGGAAGCTCAGAAGGTGGCAAGAACCAGGTGGCAACCTATAGCAATGATGGAGTGTTTAGTGGCAGCGGAGCAAGCAGTAAGGGTTGAAGTGTGCTTGCTGGCAATGGAGACTGCAACAAGGACTAGAGGATGATTGGTGGCTATAGGGAAGGCAATAAGGACTGGAGGGCCATCAGCAGCAGACAATGACCCATTTGCGGCAGCGGAGCTGAAAGGTTACATCATGTGACACACTACTTTGGGGCCCACTAAGACTCTCCTGCCCAAGGGCCCCCACAAACCTAGAGCCAGCCCTGATCCTGGGTTTTGGTCCTTTCCCCCAGGGCACCCTGATCGGGAGTGCCCTGCTGCATGAAACCCCCCAGATGTCAAAGAGAACTCACCTCTTCCCGGTCCTACGGTGCATGCCATACTCTTTATATGTAGCACCCTGCTGCAATGCCTGAAAAGCAACACTGTAACACAAACTTATAGATTCCTGGGCCGATCGAGGTGGGTTTTGGTTCACTTTGTCCCTGAAGTCTAAAAGAAGCCCAGATACACTCACCTCCTCCCGGAGCCCTTGTCATATCTCCGCACTGCTGCTGCATCCCAGCTCACCTCTAGCTGTGCACGTGTCAGGCCTTTTTTAATGGGTGACGCGGGCACTCCACGGCTAGTAGGTAAGTGGGGCAAGGGCTGACGGAGCACTCAGCGGCCTACCGTGCTGCTCAGCTGCTTAGCCATCCAGGCGGATTAGCCTTCAGAGCTGAAGGGAGCCGATTAATACTGAGCACGCTAATTGGCTGAGCGGACCGTGGGGGATACACACAGCAGGGCATCCCAATTCAGGATTCCCCCTTAGAGGAACAACTCACAGGAATGTGAAATTCCTTTGTGTTGTTCCTCTTTAATATAGTGAGCAAAAATATACCAATAAGACTCAAGGTAAATAGAAAAAAAGAGCTAGAATTCTGAGCAGCAAGGGATAAGCCCACACAGACTAGAATAAGATGTATGCAATATGAATCCTTGTAGAATCTCAGGCTGCAAACATGATATAACATTACATATAGCCATTTGTACACATATATAGGTCTACCTTTCCTATTTTTGTGGCCCACAGCATCCAGGTTATTCCTAGATATTTAAATCGAATTAGAAACCATAACTCTTTCTAATGCCATCAGGAAAACAAGTGGTTTTCTGCAGAGCAAAAAGCACTCCATCCTATGTGTGGCATTTGTGATTAACAGCCTGCCTGATATTATGAAATGGCATTAAAAAACTATTGAGAATGGAACATATTAAGTGCTTGTTAGAACTTATTTCCAGAGAAAAGCACGGTGCAGCTCTCTGGCGGTGAATAAGTGCTGCATTAACACCTATGGATGGGATTGTTATTGATAATGCAGGTTCATGTCATGATAGAAATAAAAAGGTGGGAAAAGGGAAGAAAAGAACACTCGAGTTGACTATTTACTGAACCATATTAGTCAAACTATCGCATTTTAAAACTCCTTAAGTTGCTATGCATCATCATATAAGTCAGCTTGGAATAGAAAGCAGAAATTCATAAGAATTATGTTGACGTGTAAATTGTCAGCAGAACTGGTTGGAAAATTTACATGTTGCCATAGATCTCCCGTCACATGGCTCGGCAAAAAAATTAACATATTATAACTCTAATATTTTAACGTAATGCCTTCCTCATGAGAATGCCATATTTATCTGATTAATATCATCCGTGTAAAAACTGTTCAATTACAGTATCAGTCGGTGTTTGATTAATATGACTGCTTAGAGTACAAATCTGCTATAAAGGCAACTTTAGAAATAATGTTTAAATTAGAAACATACCCAGGAGTGTCAGAACGCCAGCAAGAGACAGTAAATAAATGTATGCTGTAAATATTCAGCCCTTTGTGTGGGAACTCAATGAAGAATTTCATTGTCATATTCCAGTGCTCGCTGGGAAAGTATATCATTATTTTTTTATTTACGTCTGATCATTTCTGTTAATAGTTAATATTGTATAAGTCATAAAAAAAGTTTTTTTCAACTTCAGCTCTTGAGACCTGGAGGATCAAGCTCAGATTATCTCAATATGTAAGGAAATTATTCCAAAGGAAAACTTGCTTTTTCTCTATCACTATGTAAACCATTTTCCTTCTTGTTTCCAGTACATGCATAATAGTTGTAGAAACATATATGCCCTTATTATAAGTTTAGGTTATTTATAGGCAGATATATAATTCTTAGTATAGAGACATTTTGAGGACATCATCTACATAACATTCTTTTTTTTCACTATTGAGATGTGTTGCATTCAGTTTTATATTTCATCTGGCACAAAAAGCTAAAACACTTGGTACCATGGTCCCACCATCTTAGCAAAATTAAGAGTATATTCAAGCTGTATGGGCCATCCACCAGCTGTTTTAGTGCCTTTTGTGTGCAAAGGGTTGTGAAGTATAGTGTTTGGTGATGGTTGACGGTTTGATGATTAGGTTCTAAAAAAAAAAGAATAAATTAAATAGATTAATAAATATATATACATTTATTTATTATATATATAATATTAAATTATGCATCAGAGTCAAGAGAGACGTCTAGACATCTGCCATGCTGCTCAGGTGTAGTGATGGTGGAACACATTGAGAGAAATATCAGGTATAGGTAGGCTAGTAAATAGTGAAAACACAAGTAGTTCTGTTTTTGAAAGATTCAGCATCAGCCAAGGAGAGAACATTTAGAGATAGCAGTCAGCCGGTATGAGGTCATGCTTAAAGTGGACCAACACCCAGGATTTGGACTATCCTGGGTTTTGGTCCACTTCGCTGGGGCACCCAGATCGGGGGTGCCCCGCTGTGTGAAACCCCCCAGAAAGTCCGAAAACTCACCTGTCCCCGCTCCTACGTGACCGCTGCAGCCAATCCCCGCCAACGGACAAGCGAGGTCCGTCGCTGGACATGCGCCCTGCTAAAGGGATGCGCGAGCGGCGGCAGCGGCTCGCGCATGCGCCGCTGGATCGAGGAGCAGGTAGGTATTTCAGGGCTTTCTGGGGAGTTTCACACAGCGGTCGGGGTGCCCCGCAGGCCCGATCCGCATCGGGTGTTGGTCCACTTTAGAGTATAGAGTCATCAGCACAGAGATAGTGCTGAAAATCAAATTTGCTAATAGTCTTTCTGATGGGGGCTGTACAGAGGAGAGGACCTAGGAGTGAACTCTGAGGAACTCCAACAGCAAGAGGAAAAAGTGAAGAGATGGAGACAGCAAATGATACACTGAAAGTAGTATGGGAGTAGGGAAATTTGAAGCAACAAATACCATAGAGGAAAGAGAGGGTGTTGGTCTCTGCCACTATATGATAGGCTGGGGAGGGTATCCAGAATGCTGGAGCTCCCCGCACATAACCCCCCAGAATGCCTGTAAATCTCACCTTGAACTGATTGGCTGCTCAGGACACACGTGGTTAGTCATCGCTGCCATTGATCCGGCCACTAGAATGTGCTGCCCACTTGAGCACCGTGGCCAGTCATGGGCAGTCGTGAGCACCATGGCCAATCGCTGAGCTGGATTACTGGCTGGGGAGCAAGGTTAAGGTAAGATTTACAGGCATTCTGGGGTTTTATGTGCTAAGGGAGCTTTAGCATTCTGGATGCCCTCACTTGTCAATGCGGCCGTGACATGATACAGGGTACTTTGAGGGGGGGGGGGCAGCATTACATTAGATGGCGAAAGAGATGCAGGTTTCCCCATGGGGGATGAGGCTGCAGGTTGAACCCTGCTGGGTACTCAAAGTTAGAAATGTGGAGGTGAAAAGGGGCTACAGGGAACACCCAACAGTTTCTTGGAGGAGAGATGGCAAATAATCTGGTGGGGGGTACAGGGAGACCACACTTCAAACTATTTAGGGACAACTTTAATAGCGAGCTAAAATATTTAAGTTTTAAGCCAAGTTGTATGGTCATAAAAATGTCTGCAGTAATCTGTCTAGGCATTAAAGTGATTCAGCTGAAAAAAAAACAAAAGACCTTTTGTCCTTCGCCACTGGTCACTGCAGGTGCGACGCTCCAGAACTCACTAGATCACTTTATCAGGGCCGCCATCTCCTATGCTTCCTGGGGCCAGACCCACAGCATTAATGGTTGGACGGCAGTGCGACTCGCCATCAATCCCCGGGGTGTGGCCATGCCCTCTACATTAATTGCAATGGAGGTAGTGGGCGAGGCCTTACACGCCCCCCCCCCTCCATTGTAGCGATAGGGACATGGTCTGGCACATAGGTGGCAGAAAATAGAGTTTCAGGCCCCTGACCACGTGGGAGGTGGCGACTGCACCGGGGACCCCAATAAAGCAATCAGGTGAGTTTTTAATTGCCGGACCTGCGATGACCATTGGCGCAGAACAAAAGGTAAGTACCCTTTTGTTTTTTTAAACCATTAGGTCTCTCTTTAGGCATAATACAATCCTTAATCCTACAGCCACACATTATACACAAAACTACACTGACAAACTGACTGGATATATAGTTGATATAATTTGCATGAAGTTTGTTTTTGGAAGAAAACAACATATGACACGTTTGTAGGGCAGCTTATACCTCCTGAAGGGAAACAGATATCCTCCTCAAGCAACACTTATGTCAATTAGCAATTCAAGGTGAGTGACACATAGTAATCATTCCTTTGTTTCTGGGACATACCTCCTCATTATTTTTGGCAGGCTGATCATTGGAATCCCTCCATAATCTATAAATCTGCCTTAGTGACAGCTAACAACGTGAAGAAGCTTCTGAGTTAACTCGTGCGCTTCCGCAGGCACAATTGTCATAAACTTTTGTATGATTTTAGCATTATCTTTATGAGCCTCATTGCTGCAATTGTGCTATATTATGCAAGATGGCATTGTGAAAAAGTACTATAGCACTATAGGTACTATAGGTAGGGTAAATAAAATAACTTGCATGTGTATTATGAATCAAATGTGACACAAATGCACAAATACACTGTGATACTTAAATAAAATAGGAGAGAGGGCCCTTCCACTTGCAGGCTTACAATCTGAGGGGTAAGGAGTAGAGACGAAAGGCAGAACATAAGCAGATGCCAGCCAGACCACCCTTTTTTTTAATATTCCTCCGCCTGCCCTGGTAACATAAATCCAGCCCCAATCGTTGAGTGATTGCAGCACTGTAAAGGGGGGAGAGAGAAGAGAGAACAGGGGGGTTCTGGAGCACCCTTCTTCTCTAGTGTCCTTTGTTGCCCCAAACCAGTTGCCCCTACTCCCTATTGTATAAGTTAGGCTTAGAAAAAAAGAGGAGGTTAGTATGGGGGGTTCTCCCTTAGGTATCAGCCAGGCGGGAAACGCCCCAAGCCTCCGTTTTGGGACTATTTGGCAGGGCTATTGGATCACCGAGTTAAATCCTTTAGGCTGTGTGTGGTACAATAGGTTTATTTCAAAGTGATTGAAGATAATGTGAATACATCAATAGACAAACTGTACACAATTTTTCACATATGCTACATTCTAAACACTTATGTTACAGATTGCAGCAGATGTTGATTGCAGCACTGCTCGTCTCTATCTTTGTCATTCTCTGTTACAGACCCCGGATCGGCCGATGTGGACACAGCTGGGAGGAGGTCAGCAGGGAATGTCCGCAGTACTGCACCACAAGCCATGTTCAGGGTGGGGAGTCTGCCTGGGTTTTGCCAGGATTCCAAGAAAAGATGGTTTCACTTCAGACAGGCCGGGGTCCTCCAGCTATCAATGGCAGGTAGTGAGAGAATCAAGTATGGAATGAGCACAGGAATAGAGTCAAGAAGTCAGGTGCGTGCAGGAACATGACTGGGCGTTCAGGGTTCAGGTGCGTGCAGGAACATGACTGGGCGTTCAGGGTTCAGGTGCGTGCAGGAACATGACTGGGCATTCAGGGTTCAGGTGCGTGCAGGAACATGACTGGGCGTTCAGGGTTCAGGTGCATGCAGGAACAGAGCTGGGTGTTCAGGTGCGTGCTGGAAGAAGGCCGTAGTATGGAGATGATCAGCAGTCATCCAAGTGCCTAAGGCCCCCTTTTAAAGGCCACTAGCAACAGGATGTGCCTGCTTCACATGTACAGTAGCGTGGGAACGTGCAGGATCAGATCGGCCACCATGAATATCCAAGCCTCAGCCCTTAGGACCCTACTAGGCTGCCCAATGCTTTTCCAACACTATTGGTTGCTCAATGGTATTGGGTGGAAGGCGGTTTGGTTTAGAGGTTACTGGACCGAATATGCCCTGCTACTCTGCATTTGGGTATTTCCAAAGCCAAATTCTTTTTAAGAGATACATTTAGCTGATTGGCATTTTTCTTTTTTAAAGTAGCCCTTTTACTAACAAGTAGGTACCCCAGACATGAGTGCTGGTATCCTCTCTGGTGCCCTGCAAAAAAAAGAATGGCACTGGCACTGCTAGGATATACTTTTATATCTCAGGGTTGCAGACCATTTCCTTGTAAGCAAGTCTGGGAGGCCGATTCATTAACAGCGGCAGGTAGCGACAGTTGAGCGACTGTAGCGGCATTTTCAGAGCGCCCGCTAGTAGTCGCTGTGCTTGGCCGTTGTTCGGTAGTTGATAGCGACTCAGTCGGTTTGCCGTAATGTTTAATATTGGGTGAGGAGTCGCTATTTGACAGGTTCCGCGCTGTATGGGAGCGCATGATAGCGACTGGTCAGAGCGACTGGCTTCCACCATATTCATTAACAAATCACGCTCAAAAAATTCTCGCGCTGTAAAACCCCAGAGCACTGGCGGCGATGGGTTAAAAGTATTTTTTTAACTCCCAAACAACCATATTTTTGGAAACCCAAAAAAACAAGTTTTTAAAATAATTTTGTAATATGAATACATTAATATCAGACCTGTAATTAATATCAATTCTGTACATTTTTTTTTTTTTACCTTAAAAAAATTATTTAAAATGGCAGAAGTGGTCACAGAATTTTTCACATTAAAAAAAAAAAAAAATTAATAACAATTAATTATGAATATTTAAAGATTGTTCCATTGAAATGCATTGGAGAGCGCCAGGTAGTGAGAGATCATACCTGTCGCTGTTCAAGGTCGGACACTGGCGCTGTGGGCTGAGGCTGGAATAATGATGAATTCATCTGGCGCTATCTCAGTCGCTAAGCAGGATTGCCTTGATAAACGTGTGATTGTGGTGGGGAGCCGGCGTTCTCGTGGCGGGGCCCGTCATTACCGGCCGCTCACCAGTCGCTACCTGTCCTTCATAAATAAGGGCCTAAGTGTCAACAGAGATCTTCAAGCAAGGCTGGAAGGGGAAGTGCAAGTTATATTTAGAGGCCGATTTATTAATAGCGCCAGGTAGCGACAGATGAGCGACAGTAGCGTGATTTTCACAGCGCCCGCTAGTATTCGCTGTGCTTGGGCATTGTTCGGCTGTTGACAGCGACTCAGTCGGTGTGCGGTAATGTTCAATACGGGGTTAGGAGTCGCTGTTTGACTGGGTCCGCGCTGTATGGGAGCGCCTGACAGCGAATGGTCATAGCGAACGGCTCCCAGCATATTCATTAACAAATCACGCTCAATTCTTGCGTTGTGAAAAGCTTGTATAAACCCCAGAGCGCTGGCGGCGATGGCTTAAAAGTAGTTTTTAACCCCCAAACATCCATATTTTTTCATTTAAAAATTAAACAAGTTTTTCTAAACATTTTGTAATATGAATACATTAATATCAGACCTGTAATATCAATTCTGCACAATTTTTATTTTTTTAATTTTTTTACCTTAAAAAAAAAATTTAACATTACCGAAGTGGTCACAGAATTTTTGACATTTAAAAAAAAAAAAAAAACATTAATATCAATTAAATATGAATATTTAAAGATTGCGTCATTGAAATGCATTGGAGAGCGCCAGGTAGCGAGAGGTCATACCTGGCGCTGTGATGGGATTAGCAGCGGCGCTGTTCGTTGCAGTCCGCTACATGATGAATCCCGCGCTAGCTGACGCTCTCGCCGGCGCTAGCCTCATTTAGCGTGATAAATGCGTGATTGTGTCCGCCGCCTGGCGTTCTGGAGTCGGTAGCCGCCGATAGCTGGCGCTACCTGACGCTAGTGAGACACTACCTGGCGCTATCCCTTGATAAATAAGGGCCTTAGTTGTTCTTTTTCATGAAAGTTTTTTGTTATTGTAATTGAGGAGAGTTATGTTTTTTTTTAAATTGGACCAAAACCTAGGATTTTCACTATCCTAGGTTTTAGTCCTTCCCTCTGGGGTACCCCAGTTTCGGGTGCCCCTCTGTGTGAAACCTCCTAGAACAACAAGCTCACTCACCTTTCCTCGAGCCCACGGTGCATATTCTCCAGCCATACATATTAATGTGCAGATAGAGAAGCTGAAGGGAATCCTAGTTTCTCTTACAAGTGGTGCTCGGCATCACTCGGCTCCCTTCCGCGGCCACGCACAGCCAATCAGTTGCGCTGGGGGGGGCCATGCAGGCCGTCGAGAAGAGCGACTAGTGATACAGGCGCCAGCCACACATGCACCGTGGGCTTGAAGGAAGAGTACGATTATCGGGCACCCTGTGGGGTTTCACACAGCAGGGCATCTCAGTTCGGGATGACCCGGTGGGAGGGAGTAAGCTTGCCCTTGAGTCTCAAAAACTCCAGGGTGAGTTTTGTCTACTTTAACTATTTACATGACTTGTAAACTGGTAGGGGGTCCTAAGGGTAGCTTGTTGATATGTCCACACCTGCTCCTGGGTTTTCAAACACCAGACCAGTGCCAAAAGGCTTAGAGGTTGGTATGCCATTCTGAGTGCCAAGAATTACAGCCCCTATGCCTGGTGCAGATGGCTAAGCATGGGGAGGGGGATGTAAGGGAAACATAGATGGGTGAATAGTTACTTAGCAAACTTTGCCTCTATTTGAGTCTGGCAATGCTGAACCAAATAGGATAAAGTCAGGTTACATTTAACTATTAACTGAAACCAAAGCTCATGAGTACTGAAAGTTGTTGCTATTTGTTATTGACAGTTGAACTAAAGAAAAGGAGACCATTCCTACTAAATAATGAAGCTGTATGGAATCCAGGGCTCCTGGCCAGACAATGAAAGTATACCTATCACCAGGATTGTCACTATCCTGGTAATAGGTCCATTAACCTGGGGCATTCAAATTTGGGGTCAACTCAACATCAGGTGGACTATCTGAAACACCCAGATGCCCACAAAACTCACCTTTCCACCGTTCCTATGCTGCATGCATGGCTCTTGACTAATCACTGCTTTATGCCGTGCATAAATGTATTACTTTTTTTGGAGTAACAAGTGTCATTACTAGGGATGAGCGAATCGATCCGGACGAACCCGCATTCGTTCCGAATTTCATGGAAAATTCGATTCTGAACGAATCCAAATTTCCCCGCGATTCGATCGATCGAAGTTTTCCTTTAAAGTGGACCAACACCCAGGATTTTGACTATCCTGGGTCTTGGTCCACTTCGGTGCGGCACCCCCGATCGGGGTGCCCCGCTGTGTGAAACCCCCCCGATCACCCTAAAAACTCACCTCTCCCCGCTCCCAGCACCGACGGACAAGCGATTTGACAGCCGCTTGTCCGTGGCTCCTCCGCCGCCGCCTCCCGCGCGTCCCTCTTGACAGATAGATTCCCGGGCCGATCACCCGAGGGTGTTGGTCCACTTTAAACTCCATTTATTTCAAGTACAGGCATTCTAAAATGGTGGATGAATATGTCCAGACATATCCCCTGGGGCAAGGTATCATGGGTAAGTCACATGCAGCCTATCAGCAGCCAGGAAGCCCGGTGACGTCACCATGCTATATAAAGCGGCGGCCATCTTGCTTGTGCGCATTTTAGCCTTGCATTGCAGACAGAACAGAGGTTGCTGCAGACAGGGAGAGACTTACAGACAGGCAGGGAGAGTCAGAGAGGCAGACAGAGAGGTAGACAGAGCCAGGGAAAGATAGGGAAAGATAGGGAAAAACCGGAACCATCCAGCCAGGGACAGCTAAGAAGTGACAGTGAAATTATTTTTTTTTCATTAGCCAGATTAGTTTTCAATTAAATTTCAGTTCTTTGTGCTGTAAATCTGCCTTGCCACTGTGCATGCCATCTATGCAGTGGCTTATTTAACCCTATCTGTTACACACAAGCATTTATCATAATATAACTGGATTAGTTTAAATATTTTATGGTCTGCCTTTAGCAAAAAAAACACCAGCCCACCTGGGTATCCCAAACCTGCACTTAGCAGCCTATCTGTTATACTAAATACGCTTGTTCATCCTCCTCAGCTTAATCAAAGTATTTCATTTTGAATTTGTTTTTGGTCTGCCTTTAACAAAAAAAACACCAGGGCGCAGGGCATCCCAAACCTGCACTTAGCAGCCTATCTGTTATACTAAATACGCTTGTTCATCCTCCTCAGCTTAATCAAAGTATTTCATTTTGAATTTGTTTTTGGTCTGCCTTTAACAAAAAAAACACCAGGGCGCAGGGCATCCCAAACCTGCACTTAGCAGCCTATCTGTTATACTAAATACGCTTGTTCATCCTCCTCAGCTTAATCAAAGTATTTCATTTTGAATTTGTTTTTGGTCTGCCTTTAACAAAAAAGAACACCAGGGCGCAGGGCATCCCAAACCTGCACTTAGCAGCCTATCTGTTATACTAAATACGCTTGTTCATCCTCCTCAGCTTAATCAAAGTATTTCTTTTTGAATTGGTTTTTGGTCTGCCTTTAACAAAGAAAACACCAGGCCGCAGGGCATCCCAATCCTGCACTTAGCAGCCTGTTATACTAAATACGCTTGTTCATCCTCCTCAGCTTAATCAAAGTATTTCATTTTGAATTGGTTTTTGGTCTGCCTTTAACAAAAAAAAAAACAGGCCGCAGGGCATCCCAAACCTGCACTTAGCAGCCTATCTGTTATACTAAATACACTTGTTCATCCTCCTCAGCTTAATCAAAGTATTTCATTTTGAATTGTTTTTTGGTCTGCCTTTAACAAAAAAAACACCAGGCCGCAGGGCATCCCAAACCTGCACTTAGCAGCCTATCTGTTATACTAAATACGCTTGTTCATCCTCCTCAGCTTAATCAAAGTATTGTATTTTGAATTGTTTTTTGGTCTGCCTTTAACAAAAAAAACACCAGGCCGCAGGGCATCCCAAACCTGCACTTACAGCCTATCTGTTATACTAAATACGCTTGTTCATCTTGCTCAGCTAAATCAAGGTATTTCATTTTGAATTGGTTTTTGGTCTGCCTTTAACAAAAAAAACACCAGGCCGCAGGGCATCCTAAACCTGCACTTAGCAGCCTATCTGTTATACTAAATACGCTTGTTCATCCTTCCTCAGCTTAATCAAAGTATTTCATTTTGAATTGTTTTTTGGTCTGCTTTTAACAAAAAAAACACCAGGCCGCAGGGCATCCCAAACCTGCACTTAGCAGCCTATCTGTTATACTAAATACGCTTGTTCATCCTCCTCAGCTTAATCAAAGTATTGTATTTTGAATTGGTTTTTGGTCTACCTTTAACAAAAAAACACCAGGCCGCAGGGCATCCCAAACCTGCACTTAGCAGCCTATCTGTTATACTAAATACGCTTGTTCATCCTCCTCAACTTAATCAAAGTATTGTATTTTGATCTGTCTTTAACAAAAAATACACAAGGCCGCAGAGCATCCCAAACCTGCACTTAGCAGCCTATCTGTTATACTAAATACGCTTGTTCATCCTCCTCAGCTTAATCAAAGTATTTAATTTTAAATTGGTTTTTGGTCTGCCTTTAACAAAAAAAACACCAGGCCACAGGGCATCCCAAACCTGCACGTAGCAGCCTATCTGTTATACTAAATACGCTTGTTCATCCTTCCTCAGCTTAATCAAAGTATTTCACTTTGAATTGGTTTTTGTCCTGCTGCCAAAACACTAGGCCGCAGGGTATCCCAAACCTGCATGTAGCACCCTATTTGTTATACTAAAAAAGCATTGTTCAGCCTCATTTTAATTAAGCTGTTGCATTTTTAATTGGGTTTTGTCTGCTTTAAATACAACAGCCCACATGGGCATCCCAAACCAGCACATGTCACCCTATCTGTTATACTAAATAAGCGTTGTTCAGCCTCATTTTAATTAAGCTATTGCATTTTGAATTGGGTTTTGTCCTGCTGCCAAAACACTAGGCCTCAGGGTATCCCAAACCTGCACGTAGCACCCTATCTGTTATACTAAATAAGCGTTGTTCATCCTCAGCTTAATCAAGCCATTGCATTTTGAATTGGTTTTTGTCCTGCTGCCAAAACGCTAGGCCACAGGGTATCCCAAACCTGCACGTAGCACCCTATCTGTTATACTAAATAAGCGTTGTTCAGCCTCATTTTAATTAAGCTATTGCATTTTGAATTGGCTTTTGTCCTGCTGCCAAAACACTAGGCCGTAGGGTATCCCAAACCACCACGTAGCACCCTATCTGTTATACTAAATAAGCGTTGTTCAGCCTCATTTTAATTAACCTATTGCATTTTGAATTGGTTTGCGTCTTGCTGCCAAAACACTAGGCCGCAGGGTATCCCAAACATGCATGTAGCACCCTATCTGTTATACTAAATAAGCGTTGTTCAGCCTCATTTTAATTTAGCTATTGCATTTTGAATTGGTTTGTGTCCTGCTGCCAAAACACTAAGCCGCAGGGTATCCCAAACCTGCACGTAGCACCCTATCTGTTATACTAAATAAGCGTTGTTCAGCCTCATTTTAATTAACCTATTGCATTTTGAATTGGTTTGCGTCTTGCTGCCAAAACACTAGGCCGCAGGGTATCCCAAACCTGCATGTAGCACCCTATCTGTTATACTAAATAAGCGTTGTTCATCCTCAGCCTAATCAAGCTATTGCATTTTGAATTGGTTTTTGTCCTTCTGCCAAAACACTAGGCCGCAGGGTATCCCAAACCTGCACGTAGCACCCTATCTGTTATACTAAATAAGCGTTGTTCAGCCTCATTTTAATTAAGCTATTGCATTTTGAATTGGCTTTTGTCCTGCTGCCAAAACACTAGGCCACAGGGTATCCCAAACCTGCACGTAGCACCCTATCTGTTATACTAAATACGCTTGTTCATCCTCAGCTTAATCAAGCTATTGTATTTTAAATTGGCTTTTGTCCTGCTGCCAAAACACTAGGCCGCAGTGTATCCCAAACCTGCACGTTGCACCCTATCTGTTATACTAAATAAGCTTGTTCAGCCTCAGCTTTATTAAGCTATTGCATTTTGAATTGGTTTTTGCCTGCTGTCAAAACACCAGGCCGCAGGGTATCCCAAACCTGCACGTTTCACCCTATCTGTTATACTAAATAACCTTGTTCAGCTTCAGCTTTATTAAGCTATTGCATTTTTTATTGGTTTTTGTCCTGCTGTAAAAACACCAGGCCGCAGGGTATCCCAAACCTGCACATTTGACCCTATCTGTTACACAAAAGCAGCTTTTAAAGGATATTTATCATAAATATAGTGCAGTTTGAATTGTTTTTGTGTGCTGTAAAACACCAGGCCTCAGGGTATCCCAAACCAGCACATTTGACCCTATCTGTTACACTAAAGCAGCTTTTAAAGGCTATTTCTCATAAATATATCGCAGTTTGAATTGTTTCTGTGTCTGCTGTAATAACCCCAGCCCATATGGGCATCCCAAACACTAGCATAAATATCTCAAGACTACCTGTCTTGCATTTTATAATTAACGTCACTTTTCCACAATCAAGGGAGGCCTCCTTTGTATGTGAGGAGGGGGCATCCCAAACACTAGCAGTAATATTTCAAGAGTACCTGTCTAATAACTGCTTACATTTTATAATTAACGTCACTTTTCCACAATCAAGGGAGGCCATCTTTGTATGTGAGGAGGGGGCATCCCAAACACTAGCAGTAATATTGCAAGAGTACCTGTCTATTAACTGGTTGCATTTTGTAAAGAAAGTCACTTTGTCAAATTGCCAGCAGCCATTGCCTTTAACCGGGGGGATCCCAAATATGCTATCATGCATCTTTTTAGGGTGCTCACATTGGAGTTGGCAGCAGCAGCATTAGGAGCCCATATATTGCCTGAAAGACACACATATGAGCTGGCAGCAGCAGCATAGGGAGCCTATATATTGCCTGAAAGACACACCCAGAAGTTGGCAGCAGCATAGGGAGCCCATATATTGTCTGAAAGACACACCCAGGAGTTGGCAGCAGCATAGGGAGCCCATATATTGCCTGAAAGACACACCCTGGAGTTGGCAGCAGCATAAGGAGCTACCATGCATCAGCTACTACCATGGATCAGCCATTGTTGGCTGGAAATCCTGGTTGAACCATGCCTGATTCATCTATTCGTGGGCAGACAAGTTCTCCTTGGCATGACTATGGCCCCCGCCGCACTAAACACCCACTCAGATGGCACACTACTGGCCGGGCAGGACAGCTTTTCCAGGGCAAACTCTGCTAGCTGCAGCCAAGTCAAGTTTGAGTGCCCAAAAGTCCAGCGGATCCTCAAGGTGTGTACATCGGCCTTCACCGTAAGCAGCCATCCTTTGCGCCTATTAAGACTTGGGGGCAACCGTGTCCGGTGAGGCGTACCTAGCGTCCCGGCAAATGGGGGCTTGACTATAGGCAGAAGCGGCGGTGGAGATTGGGGGTTGCCTGCTTACAGAAGGCTGGTGTTCCGCTGGGCATCACAATATGGACCATGGCGCAGATAGGCATCGCTCAACTGACTACGTAGGATGTCTCTGTAGTAGGTCAGTTTGTCCTCCCTCTCAGTGGGTGTAAAAAATGCCCCCATTTTGTGCCGGAAGCAAGAGTCCAATAAGGTGGAGAGCCAGAAGTCATCCCGCTGACAAATGGAGACAATGCTGCGGTCACTACGCAAGCACGTGAGCATGCATGGTGCCATTTGTGCAAGTGACTCGGAGGGACTACCTGTCTCCATCGCCATTGCAAACTGCCAAGGTGTGTCTCGGTCCTCTGTCTCACCTTCCTCACAACCCTCTACCTCCTGTGGCTGCTCCTGCTCCTCCTCTCCTGTCAGATGACTAGATAAAATGGCCATTTTGTCAAACCTAAACTGTGCTTCGCTGTGCCCCTCCTCCTCCTCCACTTCAGCCCCCACAGGCTTCATGTGGCTGTAAAATGTATGCGCCATGTCTCCAGTGCCCTGACCAGCCATGGTTTCCAACATGTGTTTTAGTACATGAAGCAGTGGAATCACATAGTTCATCTCATAGTCCTGGCGACTGACTAATAAAGTAGCTTCCTCAAAGGGCCTGAGCAAACGGCAGGTGTCACGTATGAGCTGCCACTGGTTTACATTGAAGTTACACAGGGGAGTCCCCCTATCCGTTTGGATCATCACGAAATCCGTGTTGGCTTTTCTCTGTTCCTATAGTCGATCCTGCATATGGAGGGTAGAATTCCAACGGCTGGAAACATCGCAAATCAGACTATGTTTGGAGATACCGTTCTGATGCTGAAGCTCAAGAAGGGTGTGCTTGGCGGTGTAGGAGTGGCTGAAGTGCATGCAAAGTTTCCTTTCTGTTGTTAGGATGTCTTGCAGATGGGGGGAAGACTTCAGAAAATGCTTGACAACTAGATTGAACACGTGTGCCATGGCAGGACACATGGCTCAGGCTTCCTTGTCACAGCGCAGACAAGATGTTCTTCCCAATGTCAGTCACCATGGGTCCCATTTGCAGTTTTCGTGGAGTAAGCCATGATTTAATTTATTGATTTCTCATTTTTAGCAGTTCCTCCCATGTGTGGCTCTGTGGCTCAAGGCAAACCATGTGAAGAACAGTGTGAAACCGCCGTGTCCTGCACACATGGTAGGCTGGAAGGGCACTGGGGAAAAAGAAATAAAAAAAAATATTTAGAAAAAACAAAATACAAATACTAGGGTGTCAGATGTCACTTGTGATGTAGTAGATGATCGTGTTAACCAATGGATGATGACAGATGGGTTGCTGGTCAAGACACGACCGCTAGCTGATCCCGGGAGATCAGTCCTCTCACTGAGACTCCTGCTGCCACTCACCCCTAGTCTGCTGCAACCTCTACTTCATGAATTTAGGCCTCTGCAACTTATCTGTGCCCATCCTGCCACTTCTCTGCCTGACATACTTAGATGAAACTCTTAGATGTGCGTAAGTGATGCTCTGATGAGAGCAATTCAATGTGCTCCAGTATGCTTCAAAAATGTTTTTTCAGAGACTGGCCTGCACGGAAATGAATCGGGCATGGATCAGCAAAGATTTCCACCCACCAATGCCTGATGCATTAGAGTAGATTGATCATGGGGCCAGACCAACACTAAAGAAATATGAATCGTGCAAAACAGATTTAAGGCGCTGCTCTCCAGTTACAGACATTCCTCCGCATCAGACCACAAGTAATTATTGAGAAAGTGCTTTACGTTACTCTTACTTTTTATTAATATTCTTCGGATAAGATATCTGTGCCGAAAATCTGTATATGTTCTCTTAATGCTGCTGCCAACTCCAGGGTGTGTCTTTGTGGCAATTTTGGGCTCCTGCTGCTGCTGCTTGCAACTCCAGTGTGTCTTTAGGCCAATTTGTGGGCTCCTGCTGCCAACTCCAGTGTGTCTTTCAAGCAATGTTTGGGCTCCTGCTGCTCCTGCTACCAACTCCAGTGTGTCTTTCAAGCTATTTTTGGGCTCCTGCTGCTCCTGCTGCCAACTCCAGTGTGTCTGTCAAGCAATTTAGGGCTCCTGCTGCTGCTTGCAACTCCAGGGTGTCATTCAGCCACTTTTTGGCCTCCTGTTGCTGCTACTGCCAACTCCAGTGTGTCTTTCAAGCAATGTTTGGGCTCCTGCTGCCAACTCCAGTGTGTCTTTCAAGCAATGTGTGGGCTCCTGCTGCTCCTGCTGCCAACTCCAGTGTCTATTTCAAGCAATGTTTGGCCTCCTACTGCTGCTGCCAACACCAGTGTCTCTTTCAAGCAATGTTTGGGCTCCTGCTGCTCCTGCTGCCAACTCCAGTGTCTCTTTCAAGCAATGTTTGAGCTCCTGCTGCTGCCAACTCCAGTGTGTCTTTCAAGCAATGTTTGGGCTCCTGCTGCTAACTCCAGTGTGTCTTTCAAGCAATGTTTGGGCTCCTGCTGCCAACTCCAGTGTCTCTTTCAAGCAATGTTTGGCCTCCTGCTGCTCCTGCTGCCAACTCCAGTGTGTCTTTCAAGCAATGTTTGGGCTCCTGCTGCTCCTGCTGCCAACTCCAGTGTGTCTTTCAAGCAATGTTTGGGCTCCTGCTGCTCCTGCTGCCAACTCCAGTGTGTCTTTCAAGCAATGTTTGGGCTCCTGCTGCCAACTCCAGTGTCTCTTTCAAGCAATGTTTGGCCTCCTGCTGCTGCTGCTGCCAACTCCAGTGTGTCTTTCAAGCAATGTTTGGGCTCCTGCTGCCAACTCCAGTGTGTCTTTCAAGCAATGTTTGGGCTCCTGCTGCTCCTGCTGCCAACTCCAGTGTCTCTGTCAAGCAATGTTTGGCCTCCTGCTGCTGCTGCTGCCAACTCCAGTGTGTCTTTCAAGCAATGTTTGGGCTCCTGCTGCTTCTGCTGCCAACTCCAGTGTGTCTTTCAAGCAATGTTTGGGCTCCTGCTGCTCCTGTTGCCAACTCCAGTGTCTCTTTCAAGCAATGTTTGGCCTCCTGCTGCTGCTGCTGCTGCTGCCAACTCTAGTGTCTCTTTCAAGCAATGTTTGGGCTCCTGTTGCTGCTGCTGCGAACTCCAGTGTGTCTTTCAAGCAATGTTTGGGCTCCTGCTGCTCCTGCTGCCAACTCCAATGTCTCTTTCAAGCAATGTTTGCGCTCCTGCTGCTGCTACTTGCAACTCCAGTGTGTCATTAAGCCATTTTTTGGCCTCCTGCTACTGCTGCTGCCAACTCCAGTGTCTCTTTCAAGCAATGTTTGGGCTTCTGCTGCTCCTGCTGCCAACTCCAGTGTGCCTTTCAAGCAATGTTTGGGCTCCTGCTGCCAACTCCAGTGTCTCTTTCAAGCAATGTTTGGGCTCCTGCTGCCAACTCCAGTGTGTCTTTCAAGCAATGTTTGGGCTCCTGCTGCTGCTGCTGCCAACTCCAGTGTGTCTTTCAAGCAATGTTTGGGCTCCTGCTGCCAACTCCAGTGTGTCTTTCAAGCAATGTTTGGGCTCCTGCTGCTCCTGCTGCCAACTCCTGTGTCTTTCAAGCAATGTTTGGGCTCCTGCTGCTGCTGCTGCCAACTCCAGTGTCTCTTTCGAGCAATGTTTGGGCTCCTGCTGCTCCTGCTACCAACTCCAGTGTGTCTTTCAAGCAATGTTTGGACTCCTGCTGCTGCCAACTCCAGTGTGTCTTTCAAGCAATTTTTGGGCTCGTGCTGCTCCTGCTGCCAACTCCAGTGTCTCTTTCAAGCAATGTTTGGCCTCCTGCTGCTGCTGCTGCCAACTCCAGTGTGTCTTTCAAGCAATGTTTGGGCTTCTGCTGCTCCTGCTACCAACTCCAGTGTGTCTTTCAAGCAATGTTTGGACTCCTGCTGCTGCCAACTCCAGTGTGTCTTTCAAGCAATTTTTGGGCTCGTGCTGCTCCTGCTGCCAACTCCAATGTCTCTTTCAAGCAATGTTTGCGCTCCTGCTGCTGCTGCTTGCAACTCCAGGGTGTCATTCAGCCAATTTCTGGCCTCCTGCTGCTGCTGCTGCCAACTCCAGTGTCTCTTTCAAGAAATATTTGGGCTCCTGCTGCTCCTGCTGCCAACTCCAGTGTGTCTTTCAAGCAATGTTTGGGCTCCTGCTGCAAACTCCAGTGTCTCTTTCAAGCATTGTTTGGGCTCCTGCTGCTCCTGCTGCCAACTCCAGTGTCTCTTTCAAGCAATGTTTGGGCTCCTGCTGCTCCTGCTTCCAACTCCAGTGTGTCTTTCAAGCAATGTTTGGGCTCCTGCTGCCAACTCCAGTGTGTCTCTTTCAAGCAATGTTTGGGATCCTGCTGCTGCCAACTCCAATGTGTCTTTCAAGCAATGTTTGGGCTCCTGCTGCTAACTCCAGTGTGTCTTTCAAGCAATGTTTGGGCTCCTGCTGCCAACTCCAGTGTCTCTTTCAAGCAATGTTTGGCCTCCTGCTGCTCCTGCTGCCAACTCCAGTGTGTCTTTCAAGCAATGTTTGGGCTCCTGCTGCTCCTGCTGCCAACTCCAGTGTGTCTTTCAAGCAATGTTTGGGCTCCTGCTGCTCCTGCTGCCAACTCCAGTGTGTCTTTCAAGCAATGCTTGGGCTCTTGCTGCCAACTCCAGTGTCTCTTTCAAGCAATGTTTGGCCTCCTGCTGCTGCTGCTGCCAACTCCAGTGTGTCTTTCAAGCAATGTTTGGGCTCCTGCTGCTCCTGCTGCCAACTCCAGTGTGTCTTTCAAGCAATGTTTGGGCTCCTGCTGCTCCTGCTGCCAACTCCAGTGTCTCTGTCAAGCAATGTTTGGCCTCCTGCTGCTGCCAACTCCAGTGTGTCTTTCAAGCAATGTTTGGGCTCCTGCTGCTTCTGCTGCCAACTCCAGTGTGTCTTTCAAGCAATGTTTGGGCTCCTGCTGCTCCTGTTGCCAACTCCAGTGTCTCTTTCAAGCAATGTTTGGCCTCCTGCTGCTGCTGCTGCTGCCAACTCTAGTGTCTCTTTCAAGCAATGTTTGGGCTCCTGCTGCTCCTGCTGCCAACTCCAGTGTGTCTTTCAAGCAATGTTTGGGCTCCTGCTGCTCCTGCTGCCAACTCAAGTGTCTCTTTCAAGCAATGTTTGGGCTCCTGCTGCTGCTGCTGCCAACTCCAGTGTGTCTTTCAAGCAATGTTTGGGCTCCTGCTGCTCCTGCTGCCAACTCCAATGTCTCTTTCAAGCAATGTTTGGGCTCCTGCTGCTGCTGCTTGCAACTCCAGGGTGTCATTCAGCCAATTTTTGGCCTCCTGCTGCTGCCAACTCCAGTGTGTCTCTTTCAAGCAATGTTTGGGCTCCTGCTGCTCCTGCTGCCAACTCCACTGTGTCTTTCAAGCAATGTTTGGGCTCCTGCTTCCAACTCCAGTGTCTCTTTCAAGCAATGTTTGGGCTCCTGCTGCTCCTGCTGCCAACTCCAGTGTGTCTGTCAAGCAATGTTTCGGCTCCTGCTGCTCCTGCTGCCAACTCCACTGTGTCTTTCAAGCAATGTTTGGGCTCCTGCTGCTCCTGCTGCCAACTCCGGTGTCTCTTTCAAGCAATGTTTGGCCTCCTGCTGCTCCTGCTGCCAACTCCAGTGTCTCTTTCAAGCAATGTTTGGGCTCCTGCTGCTCCTGCTGCCAACTCCAGTGTGTCTTTCAAGCAATGTTTGGGCTCCTGCTGCTCCTGCTGCCAACTCTAGTGTCTCTTTCAAGCAATGTTTGGGCTCCTGCTGCTGCTGCTGCCAACTCCAGTGTGTCTTTTAAGCAATGTTTGGGCTCCTGCTGCTCCTGCTGCCAACTCCAATGTCTCTTTCAAGCAATGTTTGGGCTCCTGCTGCTCCTGCTGCCAACTCCAGTGTGTCTGTCAAGCAATGTTTCGGCTCCTGCTGCTCCTGCTGCCAACTCCAGTGTTTCTTTCAAGCAATGTTTGGGCTCCTGCTGCTCCTGCTGCCAACTCCAGTGTGTCTTTCAAGCAATGTTTGGGCTCCTGCTGCTCCTGCTGCCAACTCCGGTGTCTCTTTCAAGCAATGTTTGGGCTCCTGCTGCTCCTGCTGCCAACTCCAGTGTCTCTTTCAAGCAATGTTTGGGCTCCTGCTGCTGCCAACTCCAATGTGTCTTTCAAGCAATGTTTGGGCTCCTGATGCTCCTGCTGCCAACTCCAGTGTGTCTTTCAAGCAATGTTTGGGCTCCTGCTGCTCCTGCTGCCAACTCCGGTGTCTCTTTCAAGCAATGTTTGGGCTCCTGCTGCTCCTGCTGCCAACTCCAGTGTCTCTTTCAAGCAATGTTTGGGCTCCTGCTGCTGCCAACTCCAGTGTGTCTTTCAAGCAATGTTTGGGCTCCTGCTGCTCCTGCTGCCATCTCCAATGTCTCTTTCAAGCAATGTTTGGGCTCCTGCTGCTGCTGCTTGCAACTCCAGGGTGTCATTCAGCCAATTTTTGGCCTCCTGCTGCTGCCAACTCCAGTGTGTCTCTTTCAAGCAATGCTTGGGCTCCTGCTGCTCCTGCTGCAAACTCCACTGTGTCTTTCAAGCAATGTTTGGGCTCCTGCTGCTCCTGCTGCCAACTCCGGTGTCTCTTTCAAGCAATGTTTGGGCTCCTGCTGCTCCTGCTGTCAACTCCAGTGTGTCTTTCAAGCAATGTTTGGGCTCCTGCTGCTCCTGCTGCCAACTCCAGTGTCTCTTTCAAGCAATGTTTGGGCTCCTGCTGCCAACTCCAGTGTGTCTTTAAAGCAATGTTTGGGCTTCTGCTGCTCCCGCTGCAAACTCCAGTGTGTCTTTCAAGCAATGTTTGGGCTCCTGCTGCTCCTGCTGCCAACTCCAGTGTCTCTTTCAAGCAATATTTGGGCTCCTGCTGCTGCCAACTCCAGTGTGTCTTTCAAGCAATTTTGGCCTCCTGCTGCTCCTGCTGCCAACTCCAGTGTCTCTTTCAAGCAATGTTTGGGCTCCTGCTGCCAACTCCAGTGTGTCTTTCAAGCAATATTTGGGCTTCTGCTGCTCCTGCTGCAAACTCCAGTGTCTCTTTCAAGCAATGTTTGGGCTCCTGCTGCCAACTCCTTTGTCTCTTTCAAGCAATGTTTGTGCTCCTGCTGCTGCTGCTGCTTGCAACTCCAGAGTGTCATTCAGCCAATTTTTGGGCTCCTGCTGCTCCTGCTGCCAACTCCAGTGTCTCTTTGAGCCAATGTTTGGGCTCCTGCTGCTGCTGCTGCCAACTCCAGTGTGTCTTTCATGCAATGTTTTGGCTCCTGCTGCCAACTCCAGTGTGTCTTTCAAGCAATGTTTGGACTCCTACTGCTCCTGCTGCCAATTCCAGTGTGTCTTTCAAGCAATGTTTGGGCTCCTGCTGCCAACTCCAGTGTGTATTTCAAGCAATGGTTGGACTCCTGCTGCTCCTGCTGCCAACTCCAGTGTGTCTTTCAAGCAATGTTTGGGCTCCTGCTGCTCCTGCTGCTAACTCCAGTGTCTCTTTCAAGCAATGTTTGGACTCCTGCCACTGCTGCTGCTGCTGCTGACGACTCTAGTGTCTCTTTCAGCCAATGTTTGGACTCCTGCTGCTGCCAACTCCAGTGTGTCTTTAGGCCAATTTTTGGGCTCCTGCTGTCAACTCCAGTGTCTCTTCTAGCCAGTGTTTGGGCTCCTGCTGCTGCTGGCAACGCCAGTGTCTCTTTCGGCCAATTTTTGGGCTCCTGCTTCCAACTCCAGTGTGTGTCTTCAAACCAATTTTTGGGCTCCTGCTGCCAACTCCAGGATGTCTTTCAGCCAATTTTTGGGCTCCTGCTGCTGCCAGCTCCAGGGTGTGTTTTTCAGGCAATATAGTGATGCCACCTCAACTCTCTGCAATTGTGCCACTCTGCGATTCTAATAGCGATGCCTCTGATCTGAATGTCATAATTATTTACAGTATTATTTCACTAACCCAGCACGCATCCTATGCGTGTTACAGCAAGGCAGAATGGTTTACAACCCTATTGAGGCTCTAGGAAGCTCAGAAATAGCCGTTTTTAATAGCGATTCGTCGCGAATAAATTTGGACCGAAACGAATTTTGTCGGAAAATTCGGCGAATCAGCCGAATCGAATTTTTCAAAAGTTCGCTCATCTCTAGTCATTACCTTAGGGTCGATGCAGCACCAGGTGTAAAAAAAACATTTCTATTTAATCTTCTATTTCTCCAAAGTGCACTTTTTTATACCTGATGCTGAATCGACACCCAAGTCCTTAGTACCCACCTCTCTTAAAGATCCAGCTGCAAGACCAATGTGCCCAACACAGTCTTTTGGTGGCAGTCCAGTGTTTCGCATCTCACAGGCATCTGTGTAAGATTCCATGTATGCACAAGTGTCAAGGCAAAGGATAGACCTTTCAACACTCATTTTCTAACCTCAAGGTCCTCTAATGTGCATTCTCCACTTAATAAAAAACACATACGTTTTCTGTCTCTTCTTTCTGTTCATAACAAAGTAGGATGAATATGATATAACGCAGGCTTTGCCGCAGTTCACATTAAAATTATGCTTGTAACAGAACCAAACTGCCTAAAATCAGGTTTTGTGTTTGACCTGAATTGCTGCAAAGTCTCTAAAAAAAGCTGATCCACCTTTTCTTTACAGTTTTTTTTCTTTTGCTTTTATCAGAGATGGCTTAAGTTGAATGTGTCATGTGTCTAAAAGATAAACAGCCCATGAGTTAAACAGCGCAGTCCTGATTAGGCTCATAACTGTTGCATCCCTTCAATGCCTTTCCCAGGAATCTCTCTGTGCAATCTCTCATTAGTGTCTTACAAATAAGAGGAAACAGGGGATAATGCCTTTCAGAGTCTGGGAATGGTTTAGGTAAGTGATGGAGGTGAAAACTGTACCATGTGCAAAGGATATAACAAATGTGCAGCTTATGACAAATGCTTAGGAAAAAAAGTTGTAAATTTAGAGTGCAAATATATATATATATGGTTGTCTTGCACCCAATAGTGTTCACAGTTCTTTCTTCACACCCTGCAATATGATACAGATGGATCTAAACTTGGATTCTTTCCAGAGTGCATTCCTCCTGGCTCTGCAAATGGATTGAAAATACCAAGTCAGCAACCATGACGCAAAAGGGGAAAGACATTTGTAAATCCGAATGGGAATGGGTGGCTAATACATTTATTTTTAGCTGTCTTTGACTGTAGAGGAAGAGCGTTTAATAGAAACTGGGCAGAGCAACATTACACCCTAGTTCCTTGCAGTGTCTCCATAGCCAGGAAGTTACAGGCAAATAATCCCTTCCATATGGGAGGATTAGATCAATTGCTGTTCTAACACCTGTAGTTCTCCACCATTATGGCAAACAATAAATAAAACTAACACTGGACACTGAATAATTAATGTATTTCACAATTAAATTAGGGTTAATGACGCTGGTATTATGTACATCTGTTTAAATATAAGGTTGCAATAAAATAACTTGTTATTTGGTCGGTAGAGGTTACGTTTAGGGTAATAAATCATTCGGATATTTAAACTTAATGGGATAAAATGGCTTGTCATATAGCCAAAATAATTAAGCTGCCCAAACATGGGCAGACTGTTAAATAGAATCTGCAGATTATTAAAGTGTGTTTATGAATGTAAGTGTCTCATTTTATCACTGAATGTGCACAGCTGAAAATTCAGACCTACCTCAGCTAGATCCACAGATGGATGCAGTCTTGGACCTTTTTTACTGCCATCACCACCCAGTTTTCCTTTTTTACAAAAGGGTTAGTCAAGGTAAAAATTATAATAACATTACCTGACATCCTTCAGGTTCAATTCACTGCAGCCTTTCCAGCTTCATTCATTTGCTGTCAGCTCTAATGCTTATAGCATGCTCTTGATTGGTCCTGGAGCCATATGCTTTTTCAGCAGCGGATGGTCACATGGTGCGACACTGCCTCCAGGAGTCTTCTTCCTCGTGACTGGAAGCAGAGGTGTGCACAAAGCCCGACGGGATATCTACTGTCAGCACTGAAAAAAGCAGCAGAAGAATAAAAAAATTCAACATTTAGGGCTGTTAATGGCAATGCAGGTAACATTCCTTTATGGGGCCCTGTGAGAAAATAAGATAACGATATCCCATCTCTGGCCAGCTCACATTCAGATAGAAACAAAAGGCATGACAGTGCCCCCAGGGCACCAAAACCTCAAAGACCCCTATATATAACGCTGTTACTATGTTGGAAAGAACCACAAGAACAAGGACCAGGAACCCCCACACACCTCTATGTGGCTTCTTTTCTCTGCTAACTTTTCTCATTTATTCAAAGTATATGCTTGATCTAGTGTGCTCTTAAACGATATCCCATCTCTGGCCAGCTCACATTCAGATAAAAACAAAAGGCCTGACAGTGCCCCCAGGGCACCAAAACCTCAAAGACCCCTATATATAACGCTGTTACTATGTTGGAAAGAACCACAAGAACAAGGACCAGGAACCCCCCCACACCTCTATGTGGCTTCTTTTCTCTGCTAACTTTTCTCATTTATTCAAAGTATATGCTTGATCTAGTGTGCACTTAAAGTAATTGAATATATAGCTTAATCTTGGGCTGTCCTTTATCTTGATCCATGAATCCCCATGCCAGTCCTGGCTATTGGTTTTTATCCTACATATTATCAGGGCAGGCTTTGGGCCAGAATAACCCCATTTCCAGGGCTATTTCAACTGGAAGCATGAATCAGTCCTACTGGGCTGACAGGGCTCTGTTCACTGGTGTTAGTGAAGGGCCCCTCAGCCTGTCAGGGTTGTGAGAGCATGTGGTGATTGTGGTGGCCACATGAACCCCGCTCTCTCACTCTCTGTACCTCCCTGGGTCCATGTAGACTGGGAAGTGTCTGTGTACACTGTGCCACACTAACCTCCTCAGCTCTCTAGGGGTTGTGGAGCATCAGATGTGGGGAATAAATTAAGAGACTGTACCACATGATCTCAGCTTTGCATTCATGTCAGTTGGAGCCATCAGGTCCGATTCTTCACAGGCCCTGACAATTTATTCTCTGATATAGAGTCCCCTGTATCTCATTATCTGACTAACTGTAATTGTACATTGCTAATGAACATCAGTTGTATTTTTGTCAACATGATATTGAACTGGAGGCAAGCAGGGGGAAGAGGAGAAACAACCCTCCCAAGGGTGTTGAGGAATTTAGATTATGACAAGGGATTTAGTTAAGAGTAATGGGGTAGGTAAGCTTAGATTATAGCAGCACTCATTATATCAACAGTCACTGTCCGTTTTAGGATGAGGAGGGAATCCCGGGTCTTTGCCGTTTGGTCTGCAAGTTAAGAAACACTAGAGAAAGAAGGTTGAGGCTGAATAAAGTAAACATCCAGTCAAAAATGAGTCAATCATATAGGCAGGGTGGGGCATGCAGATTGTGCAACAACCAATGCTGTAAGCCAATTACTGGTCACATGTACCCTGAAGACCAGATTTATGCCTGAAAAAATCATCAGTCACTTGGAATATCTCTATTGATATTTATTCATATTATGCTCTTCAAGTAAAGCACCAAATACGCCTCTTTTAATTTCTGAAAATCAAACCCAGACAAAGTACAGGGATTCTGGAAAACCTTATGAAGTTTGGAAGGGTAAGCCAACATGCTTTTTGGTATTCTACATGAACCTCATGCATATCAATGCTTAGCCCTAGGTGCCATGCACCACCCCAGTCTCAAAAGCTTAGCCCGGAAACCTAGTACCCTCCAAGGAGGACATCAATTCCCAAAATAACTGGGCCATCTGTCTGTGGCATTTTTAGAGTAGGAAGAAATAATATTATACTGTTTAAATAATACGCTAGAAGCTTCAACCCCCTGCATTGGTCCACCCCTGTATATTTCTGTGCACCCCTTGAACCTGCTGTGTGTACCACCTGGGGAACATACACTGTAGGTTGAGAAATAGAGTACTAGACCCCATCAAGTGCTGGTCTAGCAGGCACCCATAGTCAAACAGAAGCAAGTCACCTGCTCTGGAGTGTAATGGAAGGGCCACAGAAACCATTGAAAGGCTATGGCGCAAGGACATAGTGTGTGTTGGGCTGTGGCAGCTTCAGGTCAAGAAACCTGATTCTAGTTTGTGTCGACATGTCTGATGACCATCTAAAAAAATATGCGTCAATATTTGAAGATCTCAGAATTAGGAATACCCAGAGAAGTTGACCCGAGTAGCTCAACAATGTGTGCACATCATTTTTTTATGGGAATTAATGTGGCTGTTGAAGTAATCTTGGAGAAAAGGTGATTATTACCACCTTTAACAATAAATTCTGAACTCTCAGATCACTTACCCAGAGATCTGCCATGTGCCTTTATTACCAGCAAGCGACCATTCTGGCATAGGGAGTGCCACATAACAGCTCATACTCTGCAAAAATACATCACCATCCATATAATGAAATGTTATTATGTTATAATAGTCAATAGAAAAAGAGCTTCCTTACAGGCCAGTTGATTTTACGAAAACATTTAGTTGTAGTGCAGGTACCCTAAACGTTCTCAGATGTGTTTCTTTGCCTGCTTTATGTTCAGGTGTCTTTCTCATCATACCTTTACAAATTAAACAAGTCAGAAAAAAAACAAACAGGTGCATTTTTAATCACGCTCAGGCGTACAGTGTTTTATTGTATCTGACTATTAGCTTAGGGTTGTGAAAGTGCTCTCTCGTAGCTCTGCAAGGGTCACATGCTGGGATTTTAATAACCGTCCACTCTTGTCGTAAATTGGTAGCACCTGCACCATATGGAGGACAGAACCCACACAAAGAATGTCCACTGTTTTGTTCTTCAGAAAAATAATTAAAGAATGTATCGCTATTAAAAAGGTGGCAAATTGATAGTACTTTACTCATTCAACAGGCACGGTGAGCAATTGAAAGGTTCCCAGCAGCACAGCCGATTCCCAAAGCTCTTGAAAGTGTTTCTGCCACCTTATGTTTAAAAATTCAATTTCCCTAAGGAGGCTATATAGCATTTGGAATGCACCTGAGGTCAGACTGTAGCACCCCAATTTTGGTGTGTTCTACATTGCTTTTCAGTTGGAGACAGTGCAGTATTGTTGTTGGCAGGAGACCAAATGTATATTGTGAGTAAGAAGCACGACTAGGTTGAAGGTTTTCTTTTCTCACCTATAAAGTTAAAAATAGATAACATGTATCCTGTATATGTGATTGCGTCTCATTTATTGACAATTATGATGGTTATTCCTTTCAGTCTACTGCCTATAAAAAGTATTCATCCTCTTAAAAGTTTTTATAGATTATTAGTTTAGAATATTAAAATACATCAGTCACCAAAGATTACATATATACCCCCCCAATGCATTGTTAACATTTCTGCTTTCAAATAAGGCCACATCCCTCTGTAAACTTGCATAAATGTTCCTTGAAAACATCAGAGCAACCTATTGAGCCATCCAGCCAAGCCCCCCCAAAATTTCATTTCAAATCAAGTGATATTAACACAGATGCAGCATTTGTTCTGCCTCCGACCTTCTCCTGTCCTCCACCCTGGTCACCTCCTCTCACTCCTGCCTCCAGGACTTCTCATATGCCTCAACCCTAGTGATGAGCCAGAGCAGGGTCTCATAAGCTCAAAAGCCTGAGGATACCTTAGCAGTTCACAAACTGTTAAATAAAAACAACCTTTCAGTAGCGTCCTCCTTCTGCTCTTCCCCCCCCCCCCCCCCCCCCGACGATATCCTCTCCTCAGGTCTACATAGTCTGGGAGTAGCTACTGGTCTGGTGGGCACTAGTCTTCTAAGGCCAGAGATCAGCTGTTACAGCTGCTCTGTCTGCATCTCTAGGGAGGGAGGACACAGGTCCCCCTCCTCCTAGCTTTGGCGGCCTGCCAAGCTAATTTAAAACCACAGAGATGGTTGTGTGAGTGTGGATTGGGGGTGCGTGTCAGCATTGGGTGCATGGGGAGGGCCGGTGTGTTTTTTAGTACTAATCAATGTTGCTTTTTCGTTTTTCATATATGAGGATGTGGGTGTGTTATATTTGCCATTTTTTGTTTGGAAAATAAATGTGTTTTCTGGCAATGACGCCTCATAGTTATCCTTTGCCAGCCTAATTTATCAATTACCATGGGGGCGTTTTTTTGTAATCTATTGATTTGGTTGGTACACTCAGCCTTTGCTGATCAGTATAGGGCGCTATTAATCTGATGATTGTCTTTAGTCGTTCATTGACTAGGCAGGTTGGCCATTGCTTGATTTTTTAATAAAATCATGATTGCTACATTTAGGAATAGCAAGATCTGATGGATATACAGTATGCTATTGTCTCTCTATAGTCTCTCTATTCAATAAAACCCTGTAGATAACTAATATCTATAACAGCCTCACACATCTTCACACATTCAAAACATATTTATTAATTATATCCATTAGACTATCTGATAGGTATGAAATGGTATAGAAATGCTTTCCCATTAAGTGATGATTTCTTTTACTCATTAACTTGAAAAAGAGCAGTGCCATATGTAAAGCACAAAGTAAAAGCAAATATTATAGAGGGCAGGTGAACACAAAGGAAAAATTACATTACCAGACTTCTATTTATTGATACATGAAATGTGTTCTCTTTCCTGGGCTTAAAAAAAACTGTTTAATTAGAAAGAAACACAGGGCACACCGAGTAGCACTTTTATTTAAAGCATGATATATGTGCATTCTTGTTACTATTCATATGGGATAAATAGATTTCACTTAGAATAGCTTTGGATGGAGAGTCAAGATTAATGGCCTATATGAATTAATTAACAACAGCCATTACGTTCTCCTTGTCTTTTTCATCCTTTCCCCTTGTCTGCAACCTCTGATTTCATTTAGAACATTTACAAATACCAGTCAGCAGCATTTCCCACAAGATTTACTATAAAACCTCGAGTGGATTTATAACCTTTCTGCATCTGCCTGGCTAATCTTTACTTTTTTTAATCCTTTCATTCCCACAGAACTCCCAAAATGAGGAGAAGGAGCAGGAGTATCCTGCCATGGAAGGTTCATTGCTGTTCATACTATATTCTAGATGTCTAGATTCAAACCTTTATGGTCTTGGATCTATAAATGTGCCTATAAACATGAAGGTGTTAATTAGTGTTTATAATGTCTCTGTCTCATTGGAAAAATTCTAGATCTGACTGGGCTATGAGAAGTTTTCCAAAGAGGTACGGGATATTTGGTCTGGTATATTACTGTTTAGATTGGGTATTTATTGATGTATGGAAAACCAGCAACTAATGATCTCCATAAAGTAAGGAGGTTCAACAATGAGTTGAGAATTTTGTGTCTTCACTTCACTATCAGTTAATAACTTTGCACAAATAATTTCCTGCAGGATCAGGCCAAGAGTACTTCCCTATGGCCCGTTTGATGGATGGTAAATGATAGGAAAGCCTTTTCATTCTGCTCCACTACTCAAAAGGGAATCACTGAAACTTGAGAAGCTACTGACGGAGCCCGTCATCATCATGTGTCCAGCCAACTGCCCACAGGAATCTCTAGCAATCCTCGCCCTTGTATTTCGGGTACCCAGACACAAGCCGCAGCTTCTGGCAGCATCAGGGTTCCACCTCTGACATGCCAATCTTATGCCCTCCAGCAGCTGTGTGCTGCCAATAAAATGGGTCAGTGAGCCCTAGTTTAGTTAGGAGACTAGTAGCCAATGTAGAACTGGGGTTATTGTGAGTCAGTGAGACCTGGAGCCTGCCAGACAATCCCCACACACTGGCCCCAATAAAGGTACCCCAGTTCATATCATCATTGCCTGTTATAGCTTTAACTTGGTTGCACTTGTCTATGATGTCTGCTATCCGTGATTTACCTGTGTATGACCCAGGACCTCGGTTGACCTCGTCCTTTTCTGAACCTCCTGTGCTGCACCCTTAAGATCTTCAGTGTGACCCTAGATACCCTCTTGTCGCCATCTCTGCCTGTGGATTTTGTACTTTGGGCAATATCCTCTGAACTGGGTTCTGCAAACCAGCCTGGTCAAGTAGGGGTCAAAGTACCGACAAGCAGCATTTTCCCCATACTCTTCAAAACCTATTTTGCAGTGATGGTTAGATATTCCTATTTTTCTCAAAGTATACTTGTGATGAAGATGTGCTTTTAGGGTGTCCACCACACTTGTTCATGTGTAGTGTTAGAGCTAAGTTAAATGTAATTGCAGCAACTTGCTGACCACCACCAGCTGCAAGAGTAACTTAATGGAGCGCACGCTGGAGGCCATATCCGTGCTTCTCTGCATGCCTCCGCCAGCCATTCGGAAATGCCAGCCGTGGGTACACACCTAGGGTACACACATAGTGGGGATGTGGAGTGGGATTGGCTGGTATCTTTTTTCTGCAAAGCCCATAGGGTGCAGTTGTTTGCAAGTTTTTTTTTTTTAAATGCTAACTAAAAAATAGATACCTCACCAGGAAAAATGTTCCATCACAGGTATGGGTGATATTTGTAGGAAGGATTTGTAGGAAAAATTACAGTACAAGGTTTGTGGCATTTTTTGTGTGTTAAAGTAAAAAAGCTCACTCAGTTGTAAAGGCACACCCAAAAGCAAACCAAAAGTTAAAGCAGCTTCACCATATAATAAGCATGGCCCCCTATGTCCAGTTTCTTAAGTACAACTAAGGCACAAAACTACTATTTTATCCACCTGGAGAAACTATTTATTTAAGAAACGATAAGGCCACATAGTGCCACATAGTGCCAGATGAACGTCAGTGTTAGGTCCTAGTACAAAACGTATATTTATTAAGTCAAAAATCCACAACGCCTCTGATAGTGACAGGTAATGTCCCATCTATCATCAGCACTTGGATGAGTTCCAGCACTGAGTTCCCTATAGCATCAGATAAGACAAGGTGCTCACCCAGCACTGTGTGGCCTTATTTCATACATTTCAATGGGCTACGATGATTATTATTAGTTGTCTTTCTTTTTGGCTGGTACTTGTGCCATAGGATCCCTAGATTGTTTGGGATTGTTTTTGTATATATATTAGGCACTTTTGTGTGGCGCTGCAAACTTTTTCCAGTGAAAATACCATTTTCACATAGCAATATGCATAAGTCTCCCTGTTATCGCCTTTACACAGTGCCGGTGCGGGCGCTGTGTTTTTTCCTAATAAAAATGTAGGGTTTATAGCGCTTTCTCCGCTGGGAGGGAGCACAGGCATAGCACTTCTTCGCTCCTCGTGGTTCACAAGTGCAGGCGCAGAAGGTGGCTTCTCTAGCGCCCGCACAAAAAAAAGTAAATAAGGCTGCAAGTTTGCTTTCTACCCTTTCCCTACATTGCAATCCCTGAGTAAATTACAGGAGAACATTTAAGGAATCCTGTTTGTGCTAATTTGTGTTTGCGCTCTTTAAAATAAAATTGCACTAAGGGAATAGCTTTAAAATGAGGCAGACCTTCAATTTATACAAGTACAGGCCACAAGTGACAGCACTTTGTGTTAAGGTTACAGTTTGTGTAATCTACAATAGACGGTTGTTTAAAGATCAAGCAAAGAGCTGCTGAGATGCTGCCTGACTTGAAAACTTTAATTTACTGTCACTGTTAGTCCCTTTGAGGTTTATAGTGGTATTATAATACACAGCATCAATCACACGAAACAAGAACGGATTTACAGTTTGTTTTAAAGACTGCAAATGCAGTGTAATGCAAATAGCATGCCTCGTGGGCATTTACATTTAATAGGAAAGCCTGAGATGCGAAAGATTGGTTGGACAAATTTAAAATTGACTATAATATGGGTTTCTTTTTCAATAGAGCAGAAACCATAATTATTCCATGGGTTTGTCTTAGTATATTTACAGAGGACATAACACTAATTATGATGACTAAACCGCCTGCCATGAGTGATCACTTGATTGTAAGCTCATTGAAGTAAGCTAGGTTAGGAGTATTAGGACTAAACATTTTACTTAAAGCAAAACAAAACCCAACATCTAAAAGATTCCAAGGCCGGCCACTGGCCTTACCCTGGGTCATGATGCCCCACCATGTGAGCCCAGCTAGGGTAACGCAAAACTCACCTCTTCCAGTGGTTCCCTCGGCACTGTGAACAATGGGGAGTGAGATCTGCCTCATTCCCAACATCTTTGAGCTTTACGAGCACTCTAGTCTCAGCCATTCAGATAGGCTGGGGGCAGGAAAACACCCACTACTGGGGATACGGCCACTCTCACTTACCGAACAAAGAGCCGTTGGCCAAACATTAAATATGCAAGGCAAACGCCTCTGATAGGATGAGAGCCTATGCAGGCACTGTAGGACTGGGGAAAGATGAGTTTGTATCGGTGATCTACGGGGTTTCTGTTAAAGGACACATTAACATTCAAATAGTGGTCCAACATTCTGCCATGACTAGAAAGAAAACAGACCATGACAATAGACACCTATCACACCTAGCTGGCAACAAGCTGTGCTTGAAAAGAAATCTTTGAATTCCTAATGAGGTCTCCAGACTCTAGACTGCCAATACACATTGGACACATAAGCATTGGATGGTATTTCTGGGAAGCATTGTAGTTCTTGTAATATGTCAGTTATGACTATATTAATGAGAGGGTCTTATTCAGGACTATGAGACCTTTCATTTGATATCAAACATAACATGTATATGTTGTTCAGAACCTGGTAATCCACATAGTACCGGACCCTGGATGATATATATGGGGTGTTTGGGTTCATTAAACTAAGAAATTAATGGGGATCATGAATTTCTTAGTTACAATATGATAACATGCATATTGTGGGAGTTATACCCTTTATGAAATATATATCTGATCTCAGAGACCTGATGTGGGCCGACCTTGGCAGACACTCCCACGAGGCAGGGAATGCTGGCCACTCCCCCTATTGTTCATACATTAAGCTGTGTGCAGGGGGCAGGCAGGGAGTCGATGAATGGATGGACGCCTTACCTGAAGCAAACATAAGTCTATCTCTCTTACCATTATAACATTTATTGTACTGCACTGTAAACTTACTAACATTTATGTAACAACATGTACATATTCAGTTAGTAAAGTTAATTACTGTGCTGCTAATTAAACCCGTCTTTAATATATACGTGTGTGCGGTGGATAATTCTCACACAATAGATTGTAGTTGCAAAGTATTCAAGGCATAACCTATTTCTTCCTTAGGACATGTCACTGAATGTGTAGGGAGAGCCTTAGCGGCCATCGGTTTGTATCAGATTAGTGGCCGCTGGGCTGATATGATTGTTAGTATTTGCGATATTTATAATATTAATCTCTAGTAGAGATATTGAAGATTAATGTACAGCAAATATTAATTACAAATCATATTTGCCCCTTTTTCAGTTTCAAACAGCGAAACATCCCAAATCAGTATACCCTGGGGGAAAGGAACAAAACATGGGAAAGACAAAATCACAATGTAAGCAGCCATATCACAGAATATACAAATGATTTGGATCAATATAAGTTAAGCTGACACACATCGCCTTATACTGATTTTGCTCCAGTTCACCCCATCCAGGACACCAACAAGATCTGGAGGAGAGGGAAATGGAGGGAAATGCCACAATAGCAGCTCTCTGCCAGCAACAGACCAGCACACACCAGACCAGGAGAGAACCTCCAACCTGGCGGACATGCAGAGAGTTCCAGCGGGGGGACAGATAAGGAAAAGAATTCCTTCTACAGTGAGTTCCTTCTTCATTTTAAAAAGTTTTTTTTTTCTTTTTGAAATCAGTGAACACAAAATGGTCCAAGGGAGCTCTATACCTGTTCACACATTGTGTTGTGGTCGGAAAAAATTATATACGGCATTCGAGAGTAGTGAATACCAGATATTGGGTACTACCCGGCTGGAGGGCTTCTGGACTGGATTTTGCAGTAAGTCATAGAGTCAGATCAAGGAATAAAGGAGTTAGATGGATTCTCTGTGGCTATAGCCGCCAAGCTCAACCTAAAGGAGAACTCTTCTCTTTTCTGTCCCCCGCTGGAACTCTCTGCATGTCCGCCAGGTTGGAGGTTCTCTCTTGGTGTGGTGTGTGCTGCTCTGTTGCTGGCAGAGAGCTGCTATTGTGGCCGCTAGAGATGAGCGAACCGGTTCGGACGAACCGGAATTCGCTCCAAATTTCAGGAAATATTCGATTCGGCACGAACCCGAATATTTTGTGGTTCGTGCCGATCGAATTTTTCCTGAAATTAAAAAAAAATAAATGCCGGCATGGTGGGAGCCGGCCCGCTCCCACCATCCCACCATGCCGGCATTTAAAAAACAAAAAAAAAAAAAAAAAGCATTTTTGCCGGCATGGTGGGAGCGGGCCGGCCGGCTCCGCTGTCAGCGGAACCGGCCGGCCCGCTCCCACCATGCCGGCATTTCAAAAAAAAGCAAACACTTACCTGCAGGTCCGGAGCGTGGAGGCCGGCGCCGCTCTCAGCTGTCATCTGAGGGCGCGTCATCAGAGCGCCCTCTGATGACGCGCCCTCAGATGACAGCTGAGAGCGGCGCCGGCCTCCACGCTCCGGACCTGCAGGTAAGTGTTTGCTTTTTTTTGAAATGCCGGCATGGTGGGAGCGGGCCGGCCGGTTCCGCTGACAGCGGAGCGGGCCGGCCGGTTCTGCTGACAGCGGAGCCGGCCGGCCCGCTCCCACCATGCCGGCAAAAATGCTTTTTTTTTTTGTTTTTTTGTTTTTTAAATGCCGGCATGGTGGGAGCGGGCCGGCCGGCTTTACCGGCCCGCCGGCCGGCTCCGCTGTCAGCGGGCCGGCTTTGCCGGCCCGCTGACAGCGGAACCGGCCGGCCCGCTCCCACCATGCCGGCATTTATGATGGGGAACTTCGTAAAAGTTCGATTCGGCCGAACCCGAATTTCTTTGTGAAATTCGGCGAATCGGCCAAATCGAACTTTTCAAAAGTTCGCTCATCTCTAGTGGCCGCCACAGCTGCATTTCCCTCCATGTCCCTGGTCCTGTGCCAGAGCAAGTAGTAAAGTATATTTTACTCTGTGTACCAGACAATTTCCTATCCCAAATCAGCATAACTCAGTGAAAAGAAATCACAGGCCCTTGACAGACCACAGACCTCAGCGCAGGCAAAAGAAGTGATCATTCCACTATAAAGGGACTGTAAACCCGACAGCATTAATATGGCAGCCTATCTGGTGCCTGTCCTATGTGCTTCTACTTTATTTCCTGCAGTGGCAAGTAGAAGCTGGAGCAAGGCCTTAAAGTTCGTCCTTCTTTCAATTTAAATCCTCGCGGCCCATTTAAAAAGTGGTCTGACAGCCACTCTGTCCTTTGGTGCTCTCAGTGTAAGTGAGTAAGAGAGGGGACAGTGGTCCCACAGCTGCCTCTGACCAGATCAGAATGTGGCCAAGACTCCTGAGTGCCATAAAATACCCTTAATAGCTTAGCAATTCCCTCAAATCAAAGAAAAGAAATTGGCTTACATGAACAGTTTAAGTATAATAGTAGATTTTAGATGTTTCCCACAAGAGATAAAGTGGGTTAAAAAAGATTTCCACCAGGATCACTTCCATATTTTGCTGTATCCACTATTCTAGCTTTCTCATACCTTAAACATTAAGCAACTGTGTCTATTTTAATCAAATTTATCTTCTGAAAATGTTCTTTAGAAAAAAAAAAAAAAAAAAAAAAAATATATATATATATATATATATATATATATATATTCAAATGGACTTTCCAGGCTTAAAAAGACACAAAAAAACTCACCAGCTATCCTAAGCAACTCCTTCCCGGTCCAGTGCTCGAAAATGACATTTTTTTTAGAATTGGTCCCTGGCATCCTGTTGTAGTGCTGTTGTTTCCTAAATAGGGAGTGTCTTGAGGCAGTGCCTGGTGTGCCCCCTCCCCCTTGCAGTGAATAGAGTTGGGCATATTCCTGTCACTGTCCTGATGCAGGGGAGGGGCAATTTCCCTATTAAGGGAACACCAGTTGGTTTGAGATCTAAGTAATTGGAATAGGTCAAAGAGCCAGAGTAAGGCCCTTATTCATCAAGCGATAGCGCCAGGTAGTGTCTGACGAGCGCCAGGTAGCGGCAGCTAACGGCGACTACCGACTCAAGTACGCCCGGCAGCGGTCACAATGACGCATTTATCAAGCAAAATGAGGCTAGCGCCGGCGAGAGCGACGGCTAGCGCGGCATTCATCATGAAGCCGCCTGGACCGAACAGCGCCGCTGCAAATTCCCTCACAGCGCCAGGTATGAGCTGTCGCTCCCTGGCGATGTCCAATGCATTTCAATGGAGCAATCTATAATTAATCATAATTAATTGGTAATAATTTTTTTTTTTTTTTTTTTAATGTCAAAAAATCGGAGAACACTTCTGCAATGTTAGGATTTATTTTTAAGTAAAAAAAAAAATAAAAAAAAATATGTGCAGAATTGATCTAACAGGTCTGAGATTAATGTATTCATATTACAAAATGATTCTAAAAACATGTATAATGTTACATTCAAAAAATATGGTTGTTTAGGGGTTAAAAACTAGTTAATACACATCGCCGCCAGCGCTCTGGGGTTTAAACAAGGAATGGACAGTGACAGCACATTCGGAGCGTGATTTGTTGATGAATATGAAGCTAGCCGTTCGCTCTGGCCATTCGTTGTCAGGCGCTCACATACAACGCTGGACCTGTGAAACAGCGACCCCCCAGCCCGTATTCAACATTACCGCACACCGACTGAGTCGCTGTCATCAAGCTAATGCCGGCCAAGCACAGCGAATACTGGCTGGCGCTGAAAAAATCACGCTACAGTCGCTCATCTGTCGCTACCTGGCGCTATTAATGAATCGGCCTCCCCGTTCATAGCCAAGCCTGGTGTCGATCACAGAATAAGAGTCTGTGACTAGAATTAAGTAGGACAATTATGGACATGGCACAGACCAGAAGCGGTTACCCAAAGAGTAGATAAGCAATGAATGGCAGAAGAAAAGATCAAGAACAGGTAGTAGGAGAGAGGGGAGGCCAGGAACTGGTAATAGAGATAGAGTCCTAAGCCACCAGATAGGCACAAAGGATGTGGGACCTGATGGCGGCTCTGGTGACTCTATTTCATAAGTAGAGTCCTTAGTGTAGGGGGTGTGCACATCCTAGGTTATCCCATAGTAATCTAAAGTCTAGGAAAGGAAATAGGAGGGGAATGAAAGCATAGATGGAGAACGCTCACACAGATTAGGTAAGCAAGACTGGGTAGGTAAAACTCTAAAGTCATTACGACTTTAGGCCATGGAATGCAAAGATTAAGGGCCCAACACAAAGTGAAATATGTAATAATAATAATAATAATAATATAATATACTTCTGGAAGCCAAAGGGTGTCGAGTACAACAACAAAAAAGGTTTCCTGTGCCAATGACCCTATCCTTTCTTTAGTCTATCCAAAAAAATAAAGTTTGGACTAAAGTCTGGCTTTAATCTTTTACTTATTGTCACACACACACACATACAGAGTTGATGTGATGGATTTGTTAAGTATTGTTTTAATCATAAAACCGTAATTAATGCAGCAAGTGTTAAAAAGGTTTAGGGCTATTGCAGTCATTTGGGGGTTCCTTTGCTCAATTATAACCTTTTAATGAATTCCAGCATGTATCATTTTTTGAGCCATTACTGTGTGCTTTTTAATGCCTCATGAAATATTGTTTTTATTATAAACCATGTGGTGTGCAGCATCTCATTGCCTTTTTTCTAACCCTAGTATTTACAGGAGAACATAACATTGCCGAAGCAAGCCAACTAGGTCTGCTTATTTAACAGCCGTCACGCTTGCTGCCAAAGCTCGTATTACCACCATCTACATAAAAGAATACACAAGGGCAACACCCACAAAAAGGAAGTAACCTGTCTGAGTCTCTAGGCTATTAGAACATCAAACAAATAAGAGGGCAATTATCCTCAAAGCCAAACAATAGCGATCCAGTTTGTACATCATGATTTGTTTTAATTCATCTTTGTGGCAGCCACATACCAAACTGGGAAATATTGCATAATAAATAGATTTTTTTCATAATTTCCACAGATTAGGATTTTATTAATGCCTGTCAGCAACAAATGCTAGGCATGTGTTTCATTAACTGCTGCTGCAAGCTGTGCCAGCTGTGACATCATAGCTGATGTAAAGGCTACACTACAAGCCAAGAACAAGAATGACTGCCGGGTTTCAGCTCTGATTTGCATGAAATTACCAAAAGATTGCAGATATTTCATTTTTTTAGAAAATGCTGCTCATATTGCTGAATAGATGATTACTTGTTATGTCCATTGCCAAAACATTTATTTAAAATAATAATCAGCCAGTACCTATAATCCAAAATGTAACATGTCTTCTGTAAAACTTTACAGGAGTTATACTGTAGTTTTACCTTTAATATAATCGTTGTCATGGTACCAAACTGCTTAATGTACATCAATGCCAAGGAAACTGCTGACCAGAAATCGTTTAAAATATAAGTGGACCTTCACCCTGAATAAAAGTCTATCTTGTATGTTTCCCCAACCCCACATTAAAAATCATCCGCTGCATTTTCTTTGCCTTTAAACATCCAAGAAGGTGGAACATGGATTCTCAGGCTGCCTGGAGACAGGAAGTGTCTTCTGGTTGTGCCGCTCTGCATTCTGGGATTGCTGTCCTTTTCCTGACCCTGACTCAGCTCTGTCTGTGTAAAGCATAGCTATAACCCACCACCCTCCTCAGTATGTGATGCTTGTGAGGCAGGATGGCAGCGTCCATAGTCCTGAACAAAGTTGCAGCCCAGCAGGGAAAAGAATAATAAATAAGCGACTTAAAACTTGAAATATATTAAATTTAGATTGTGGCGAAAACTTTTTAAGGGTTTGGGCTTTAATTAAATTATGCTGAAGGTTGGGGTTAAATGCTAAAATATTTGAACAACTTAAACAAAATATGGAGTTTAATCCATTATGCATTATTCGTTATCTGAGGAAAATCTTGTAGGTCAACATGGATGATTTTAGTGTTCCCTATCCTCAGCAGCCCTGAGCATCATTTAAGGGCGGAGAGTTATAAAAGGAAACCCTCTTTGACCCGGCATTAGCATCTTACCCCAGCACCTTAGGGTGGCGGCAACAGTGAGGGCAGGCTGCATGGGTTGGCATCCTGCTATGTGTATGCTCACCTGCAGCCATTAAATATATGGGGAGCGCTCACACAGCAGGGGATGCCGATTTGTGATGATACCAAAAATTGCACCGAGGGAAAGTAATGGCTGCAGGGACAAGGCAAGGTTCATAATTACATTTCAGGTTGTGACGTAAAATGTCAACAAGCTAATAAACACTGAAACAAAGAAAAAAATCCAACTTGAAATAGGCCCAAGGAAAGAATGAGAGTGGCCATTGTGTCAGTTTGTTCCCACTTTTGTAGTGATGATGTTTTAATGTAGATTCATTTGGTTGTATAATTTGGTTACAAAACCCTTCAGCATGACCACCATATTATTTATGGTGATAAAGGATCTTATGGTCTAATTAATTACTCGTATAGCAATTTTATTATCATTTTGTAGTACTGATATTAGCAATAAAGTTTTTTATTCTGAATTTTGTTTGTCTTCTCAAAAACTAACACACTTATCAAAAAAGTCATTAAAATACTAATGAATGTTAAAATAAAATGTTTGCTTTGGTATAAATCTGTTGATATGACTTCTGGCTATGGTAGCCTGGCAAGGAGAAAATAATTATGATTTGAAATAATTTTAATCCATACAGAATTATGTCTGATCCAATGTGTGACATTGAGATTTGTAAAAGTTTTCTTTTTTGCATATATTAAAGTAATCAAACCCAGTCACCACGTAGTATGGTGGAGAATCACACAGAGGCCGATTCATCAATAGCGCCAGGTAGCGACAGATGAGTGACTGTAGCGTGATTTTTTCAGCGCCAGCCAGTATTCACTGTGCTTGGCCGGCATTAGCTTGATGACAGCGACTCAGTCGTTGTGCGGTAATGTTGAATACGGGCTGGGGGGTCGCTGTTTCACAGGTCCAGCGTTGTATGTGAGCGCCTGACAACGAATGGCCAGAGCGAACGGCTAGCTTCATATTCATCAACAAATCACGCTCCGAATGTGCTGTCGCTGTCCATTCCTTGTTTAAACCCCAGAGCGCTGGCGGCGATGTGTATTAACTAGTTTTTAACCCCTAAACAACCATATTTTTTGAATGTAACATTATACATGTTTTTAGAATCATTTTGTAATATGAATACATTAATCTCAGACCTGTTAGATCAATTCTGCACATATTTTTTTTTTTTTTTTTTTTGACTTAAAAATAAATCCTAACATTGCAGAAGTGTTCTCCGATTTTTTGACATTAAAAAGAAAAAAAAAAAAAAAAATTATTACCAATTAATTATGAATAATTATAGATTGCTCCATTGAAATGCATTGGACATCGCCAGGGAGCGACAGCTCATACCTGGCGCTGTGAGGGAATTTGCAGCGGCGCTGTTCGGTCCAGGCGGCTTCATGATGAATGCCGCGCTAGCCGTCGCTCTCGCCGGCGCTAGCCTCATTTTGCTTGATAAATGCGTCATTGTGACCGCCGCCGGGTGTACTTGAGTCGGTAGTCGCCGTTAGCTGCCGCTACCTGGCGCTCGTCAGACACTACCTGGCGCTATCGCTTGATGAATAAGGGCCTAATTATTATAACTAGAAAATATGCAATATAATGAGACAATTCCATTGGGCAGACACCATCCACTGGCAAAAACATGCTCAAGAATACAAGAATACATTTATTGGTTCTGGTTTGTGGGTGGCCTAAGGTTAATACATATTTGTTCCTATATATGACCTGTAGCCCTGACCAATCTACAGAAAACATGATGAGTGGGATAAAGCCCCTCCACACACACACACACATACACACACACACATATAGAGGCTGATTTAAGACTAGTGGCACATATTGCCATTTGTTCGTCTATGTAGCTGTGCTTAGAGCCTCCGGAAGAGGACGCTGCGAGCAGGGCTCTGGCGCTGTGATCTAACTTCACCGCTGGACGAGTAGTATCCTGTCCAGCATTGATAAATGGGATGTCTGGAGGGTGCTGTAGAAGCCCTCTCCCTGATTCCCCGCAGCACCTGGGTGGACCAATGCTGCTTTAGTTTCATGTAGCACCCTGAGGGAAAGCAGGCCAAGGCAATGCCACATATAACAACAGGACAACGCTGCAGTAAATGGTAGGTAGCGCCAGTGAGGAACGACCGGCGTGCAGTGCTGAAGCCTACAAAATACAATGCCCACATCCGCGTTCTAAAGCTGGATGTTCTGGTGCAGAGCGCCGGACGCTATTCAAAGAAAGGATTTTTTTCACAATAAAAACCCCAGCCACAGAGTGAAAACACATGGAATTACATTGTTATCACAAAAATGTATAAAAGTTCTGACATGCTGATTATAAAAGTGGACCTCTGGTCCAAAATGGCTGGGAGTCAGCTCACAACCTTAGGGAATCCCATGTAGTGAAAAGCAAGCGCGATATCTGGCAAAATAACTTCCATTCAATAGTTTACTGGTTGGCAGTAGAGCTAAAATCACTGCAATGGCGGAACACAAAATACAATTCTGCAGCCTAAACCTAAAGTGCGAGGAACAACTCTAAAGTCTTTTTTTTATTTGAAAAAATACAGAAAAATATCATTCAAACGTGATTTCTACTCAACCAAAATATACACCATTGAAGTGTATGGGAGAGCGCAATTGATCGACATGCCCTACGTGGTGCTGCGGAACATACAGTGCCGGCGCCTTACACTGAGCTGCCTCTAGTGATACGGGTGACACTACATGGCGCTATTAGAGGTGCTCACCAGTTTGACTTCCATATATATGGGTTTCGTATACTGCACCCCGTGCTCACCTGGTGTTCATCTGATGCTACATGGTACTACGTGGCGTTAGCGCTTCTTAAGGCCCTTAATCGTCTTGGCACCTAGAGCTATATATCCCTCCTGCTTGTCTGCCCCTTAGCTCTTCTCAGCTTTCAGTCATTTTATCAGCTGCATCATGTGGTTCCGTGTGTGTGATGTACTTGGTGATCAATAAATTGATACTTGATTCCTGAAATTCAGTAAAATACATACCATTCCGTAGATGGCAGCTTCACCTGGCTCTTGCTCTTGTCCAGTCCTCATGATTTGTGCTTTATTGGCAACCAGTAAGCTATTGAATAGAAGTCATTTTGTCAGATATCGCACTTGCTTTTAACTACATGTGAAGGTTAGGGTTGTGAGCAGACTCCCAGTCATTTTGGACCAGAGGTCCACTTTTATAATCGACATGTCAGAACTTATTAATACATACAAATAATACATAAATAATACATAAATTGACTGTAACCCATTTTGGGGTTTTAGGTTAGTACTAATTATATAAAAAAAGTTTCATGTATCATGGCAAGAGTTAGCGTCTCTTGCCACATTTAATATGCATATCTATCATATCATCATCTATATCATCTAATCAATTTCAATGCATGTACTACCCTTGGGAAGTGCATGCGTTTAGATGTGATTCTTGCAATTAAGCGCCATTTGTTTTCTTTTTCTTGCATGCTTCTTAAAGGAGCACTATTGCACAAAATAGACCCAATGATGAAAATCAATATAAATATATTGGATGGCGGGAAGAGATAGTATGAAGATATATCCAGCTAGGCTTGTTTTTTTTTTTTTTTTAATGGAAGGAAGAAGAAATCAGGAGTGATAGGCTCGGTCACCCCTGATACACTAAATTTATCCCCCCTGGATATTATTCCTACCATGAGAGAATAAAGCACAAGCTTGGTGGGAGTTTTATTCAGTTTGGATGTATAAGTGACCCCTCTGCTCATTAGCCGATGTGTTTATATGGATTTTTAATATTACACAATTTTGCGATAGTGCTCCTTTAAGCATAATGATTGAATGATTGAAGGCCCGTAGGGTGCCAGGATCAGACCTCAGAATGGAGCACTTTTTCTTACATTTGGAAAGCTTGTTGCCATTGCCTAGATTAGTATAATAGAGGAGAAATTAAGTACTCATGGGATTAACAAAGTTTCGAAAGCAGCTCGCCCGCCCAGCCTCTTTTGGATACGCCTAACTGAGCCATAACTATTTTGCTGTGCTCAGTGAGACACTAGCTCTCTTCAATAACCTGGCTTTTCAAGCAGGTGCCCCTGAGAGGCCTTTTTATTTTTGTTTCACTATCTATAAGCAATTTTCTCCCAGTGCTTCAACAGACTAATGCCTTCCTTTCTCTGTTGTTGAACATTTGATTGCAGTTTTCATTGACTGGGGGGTGTTGAATTACCATGGAATCAATACCTAAAGAGTTCCCGACCCACCGATTAGCTTGTCAGTCAGAGCAGGGTAGAGGGAGGCAGTGTGTAAATCCCAGAATATCGGGCCACCAGTTTGAAGAGTAAGGAATGTAAGCTGCCAGTATGGTTTTTCCCCCACCTGTTGCTTGCAACATGTGCAAAGTGTATTAACTTCTGTGCTTTTACACGCCTGAGAGGTCAACTGTCAGGGACACACAAGACTTTCAGCATATTTCAAGACATTTGAAAATGTACTTTTACTTATTGTATTACGAAGTGCTCTTACAGCAAAAACTCTTGTCAGTAGAAAATGAAGTGAAACTGATGTGTATTTTTTATAAACGTAGTAGATCATATATTTTTTCTTAAAATGAGTGTCCTGTAGCAGATATCACTATACACTTGTGTTTGTATTTTACATTATGCAGCACAGACAGTTTCATGGTGTGGCAACAATGTTTGGGATCCTCCGAGTAAGAAATGGCAGCATAGTTTTCACAAGCTGACCTTTCTTTCAGAGTAGAGGTTGCACAACATGATTGCTAAACCATGTAAGCCGTTAGCAAAAATAAAATGTATATTTTAGGGCTAATTTACTGGATTGACTGGAATTTCATGATAATCATCAGGGAGTAGCCTTTGAGTAAATCCCAATGCCACCCACACCACTGTTACTTGTATGACACTGCTTTGCAGAAATACGCAGTTACAGTTCAGGGTGGGGGAGTCTATTCCAGGCTGCATCTGTTACTTTCTCCCAGTGTCCATTGCAGCGTCAGAAAAATCCCTATAGAGTACAATAAAACAGACAACCTTAAACATAGTGTTAGGCACACAAACTTGGATTAGGGAGTGGTGTGCCAGGGACCCTGATGTGTTTTGAGACTGGACCTGACTTCATAGTCTCAAGTATCTTTAGTAGTAAATTGTTGTGTTAAAGTAGACCAAAACCTAGGATTTTAACTATCCTGGGTTTTGGTCATTGCCCCAGGGCACCGTGACCGGGATCACCTGAACTGACTCAATCAGTGCGCTCGACTCTCGGCTTAGCTCGTCTAAGGAGCCAAGTCTAGCCGAGGGGAGCAACGTGCACAGGCGCCGCATCTCCGCTACCCTTTAACAACGAGCATGGTTGTGCCAGCCATTCACAAATGCCTGATGCAGGCACGTGCTAAAGGGATAGCAGGGATGCGGCACTGCTCACGCAAGGCGCCGTTGGACTGGGGCTGAAGTTGAGTATACCGGGCGACCTGGGGGGTTTCACACAGAATCAGGATGCCCCGGGGGGGATGTAATCAAGCGGCTTGGGGATCTTATATGCCAATCTCCGTGGGTTTTGGTTCACTTTATACGCAAAATCTACATGTCACTATGCTTGTTTGGATATGGTTGTATTTCAGGACCACATAAAAGTATTCTTATCCAAGTGAGCACTCAAGGGCTGGTCTATGGGTCTGCCCCCCACAGACTTGAGCATAGCTGCTCAACCTTCTACTCAAGGGACACCAACAGGTCATGTTTTGTGGATTTTATATAGCTCGCTCTATAGCTTTGTAGAATACCGTGTGTAGTTCTGAAGACCTCACCTACAAAAAGACATTTTTCAAATTAAACGGATCCAAGACACCTATATACTGTTTTGTTCAGTAGATATCGGACTTTAACATAGAATGTTTGTAATTTGTTTCAGTTCTTTGCCAATATTTTGGGTGAATGCTCTTTTTTAGATTTTGTGGCTTTTTTAAATAGAAAATGTGAGTTTTTCAATAAGAATCGGAAGACACTTGTTGCCTGGGAGACGACCAAGACGCACAACTATTTGCACCTTGCAGTTCACCTGCAATAATTAAGGGTTGATAAAAACATTTATTAAAACTTGTGTGGGCTCCGCCCTCTCCAGCTAGGGTACCAGCTATGTGGGCTGGTAGACCAGGGCTCAGAGACTGAGCGGCCAGCCCCAGTCCCTAAAGGCCACCAGCCCACATAGCCCACACAGGCAGTGGTTCTTTTGCACCCCCCTGGCCATTGGAGATGCAGGCAATCACCCACTTGGTGACTTTCCTGCCCTTCTGCCTTTTAAATTTAAATCCTCTCGCTACTCTAGTTCTGCACCTCTCTGCCAATCCCTACACTGGCTGCCAGTCCCACAGCGAATCCTGTTCAAAACTCTAACTCTCACATACAAAGCTCTCTCCAACCAGGCCCCTCCCTACATCTCATCTTTAATCCAACAGTATCAACCTAGACGCAGCCTCCGCTCCTCTACCGACCTACTCCTGTCCTCCACCCTGGTCACCTCCTCTCACGCTCGCCTCCAGGACTTCTCACGTGCAACTTCAATCTTCTGGAATGCCCTTCCGCACCCAATCCGCCACTCCACAACCCTCAAAACCTTCAAAGGCGCCCTTAAAACTCACTTATTCAGACAAGCATATAATCTGGCCTAACCAATCTTCTCAAGGGCACATGCCACAAAGCTCAATACTGACTGTTTGTGATCCTTCCCCCTCGTCTTCACCCCTCATCCTTTAGACTGTAAGCTCGCAAGGGCAGGGCTCTCTTTCCTATTGTATCTTGTACTCAGAATATCCATTGTCAACTCTGTAAAACTGCATTTGAATTATTATATGTACCGTATGTTTCTACCCTGTCTGTAATTACTACTTTGTAAAGCGCTACGGAAGATGATGGCGCTATATAAATAAACAATAATAATAATAATAGTATAGGGGTCTCAAGGACCCTTTACCAGTTCACAAAGGCTCAGTTAAAAACCAATTATCAAAAAACAATTATTATTGGTTCCTTTGCTGGGTACTGTCCCAAGCTATCCAATCCATGCTGTCTTCCTCTGCCCTGATTCCATCTTCCGTCCCTCACCTACACTGCAGAGAGGGCTCTTTATACTGGCGGAGTGAGCTGATGTCAGCTTGGAACAAAATTCCAGCGAGTTGTAAAATCAACAGCAAATTAATTTAAACATGCCTGGGATAAGCACACATCTATCCTAAGATTAAGAGTACATATAGTATACACAAGGGAAGACTAGATGGACCATATGTTCTCTTTCTGCTATTAACTTTGTAGGTTTCTATGTCGGAACCCTTATTACTTCACTTGTACATCAGTGTGGAGATATGCAAAACCTGGACTGCTGGTGGCTCATTAGGAAACAGTTGCACACATGTGTACTAAAGATGCTTAGTGGCAATGAGAAGCAAGACGGCCACTTTGGAAACTATTGAGTCATGCAAAATATCCATAAGTGTTCCTGCAGCAGTCTCATTCTCATGTTCTCAGTTCACCACTCCAGGATGCACTGCCCCACTGCTGTTTATTAAAGAGGGACTATGGTCATTTCTGACTATGATTCTTCTTTAAGGCAGACCTACACTCAAGCTATCTGTAGAGGCTCTCAAGGCCAATTCATATCCACCTCAAAGAGTATCATGAATTGAGATGTCTGGCCAACTTAAATTACCTGTAACTGCGCCTAAGTATCCTCCCACACTCATGTGATGGTTTTGTAGGCTGTGTGACTGATAAAGACCAGTGGGGGTGCCAGCATGATACACCACATAGTGCTGTTGCTAAACCCCTTGACTAGGCTGTCCTTAAGTGGGCTACCAGAGCACTGTAGGATTGTTGAGAGGGTGAGGCTACATTCCCACCATTGCGATTTCGGAGTGATTGCAATCCGCTTTCAATGACCCAGAAATTGCGGTGAAAGTGTTATCTATAGTAACATACGAGCACTTTCACATAGCTGTGGTGCGATTGTGTGGCAATTGGATAGTCACATTTTAGCAGCAGTAGTTATGCTTGTAATGGCCAGAGATTGCAATTGATATCGTTTGTAAAGCGTCTGGAAATGACAATTGCATTTCGATAGAAAATTGCTAGTGCAAATGCTGCACAATGGTGTGAAACCAGTATTATGTTTCAATTTCCAGTATTTAATTTAACTTTAAAACAAACAATCATCCCCAACTAAGGAGTCAGTGGATAGAACAGCTTAGCAAACAGGTCAGCTTAGACACCAAAATGCACATATTTTATCTACTACGCTAAATACAGCAAAAATGGTTTTAACCCAAAAACTAGACCTCTCAGTCTTCATCTTTGATGGCTATACCAGAAACTAGCACTTCAAAAAGTATTTACAATTCTTTAAACTTTCATTATCTAACACCCAAGGATGTAAAAAAAAAGAATTAACATGTTTAGTACAAGGGCTGTTAGAAACTGTGTTTTTTCTCTTATTATCAGGGTCATCCTTTATTTTCAGAGAAATCCTTGTTACTATCCTTGCTCCTACACAGCTGACAGGTCGTGGCCATTGAGACTATGCAGAAAGCCTACACTGGCTCCTGGTATTCATTGTAATGTTTGTGCTTGTTCCTAAAAGTTATAAGTCAATGACCCTCCAGACTCCATCCCTGTCCATTATTATCAAGCTAAAAGTTTGCCAACCTTAACAACAAATGCTATCAGATAACATTAATAAGGGCAAGTAGGGCAGCTTCCTGTAAGTGCTGCAAGTAGCATGCTGCTCTCTCTGCACATGTTAGGTGTATGCAGGCCTCCACTTTGCTCTGACCAAACTTACTTTATTTTTTAGTTGGTGGAGATAGTTTAGAGCTCATTTTCTTTATGTTCCTTACTATACTGTACTGCATTGTGGGCCACGGAAATCCCTCTAGTACCTGCACCACCATATTTTTCTATTAATCTTTCTGCCTGATCACCTCAGGACTAGACTACATTTTCACAGGGAGTTTGCAGGTAGAAAACAGGAGCTGAATAGTAGTCTTATGTCATGGTTACTTTCCTTTATATCTCACTAGCCTGCCATGATCACAGCAGCCCTTAGATTCTTAAAGGAGCACAAACAGACTGGCGCCCCTCCAATCTATTCTAAACTCTGCTGCTCACCTCATCCACCTCTCCTCTCACTTCTCCAGTGCTGCCCCCCTCTGTGTCAATCCTTCCACTGGTTATCTGTCTCTCAGAGAGTGGCACATAAGCGGTCTCTCATCCAGTTACAATAAGCAGCGCTCGCTGCCACATCCTCCGCATCCACAGCAGTGTGTGCACGCTCCTGCTAGCCATTCAGATAGGCTGGGATAAGAGTGTGCCCGCTGCTGGAGATGTGGCAGCCTGCGCTATCCTTTGAAGGATGTAAACAGGGCAAAGGCTCGTTCGGACAAGAGCCTGCACATGTGCCACTGGACCAAGGAAAGGTAAGCTTTACTGGACGTACTGGGGAGTTTTACACAGCAGGGCATTCCAATTCGGGGGGGCCCAGGGGCATGGAACAAAACCAGGGAAAGTCAAATCCCCGGTTTCGTTCCACTTTAAATTTCTGTCATACAAACACATTTTATGTTCAGCCATCTTCAGCACATGTGTATGTTCAGGAATTCTGCTGGCTCCAGGATATATGTGGCTATGTGGGTATGACAGAAATATGTGGTGGAGTGTAAGAAGGAGGATATAACAGACAAGCTTTCATTCAGAGAAGGGGATAAGCACATAAAGGCACTGGAAACATGACTTCCAAGTGGAGACGTTGTATGGTGTTCTGTTATTTTATAATTGGTCTAAAAAAGAAGATTATGAGATCTAGGGTCTGTTTTGTCTTTTGACTAGAGGTCCTCTTCAATGGAAGGGGATGGTCTATATCTTCAACAGTTAAAGGTAAGGAATGGGAGTTAAATTATAAAAACCAAGACTATTGGCTCGATTCAGTAGGAGTTGAACAAAAATTCTCAGGTTAGTAAAAAACATGAGAATATCACTGTTGCTGCCTCACTAGCTATTACAATGAAAGGCAAAGGCAGTGATTACTACAGTGCAAAAAGGAGCAAAAAGTTAATGTTTCTGAAGGAGTTAATAGTACCATTGACTTCCATTGTCTTCCTAGCTGGTGATTCAGTATCAGTGACATTCTCGTGCTTTTTTTTAATAGAGTAAATGAATTTTTTATTACCAAGAGAATTTTATCAACTCTTAATGAGTTGAGGACTCTATGGCTTATCATCAGAAAGGACCTGGGAGGAGAGCAGGTTGGTTTTCAGAGCTTTAAGTGAAGTTTAAAGTACTTCTGATGCCGACTATGACCCTCTTAAAAAATATGTAGTTATTTTTTTTAAAGATGCCCCACCCTATAATAAACGTACATAAATATGTATAATATCTATATAATTCTGAGAACATTAAGACCAGCCTGTTTTTTCAAGTTGGTGCCTACCTGCAATCACTGGCCTACAGATTGCTGTAAAACTCCACTTTCCAGTGATTCCATAGCACACGTGCAGGCCACAGAGGCATTCCATCTGGCTAGTGTGCGCTCAGGTCTATCTGGATGGCCAGTATGGCAAGTATTGTCGGAGGGAAATGGCTGCAGGGATGTCTGCCACTATGATCAATATGTACGGCATAGAAAGCTGATTAGAGGAGCTTCCACACGCACGCTGCATTCACTGGCGAGGTAATAATACCCGCATTCCCTTGGGGTTTCACACGAGGAGGGGGTTCCAATTCAGGCCTAGAGGAGGAATAAGATCAGGGAAAATGAAAATCTCTGATTTTGTTTCTTTCTAAGCATCCTAAGTAAATTAAGTCAAAGTGCTTGACCTTCATTTTCTGTGTAATTAGTTTGCATCATTATGGGGAACAAACCATGGACAACGGTGGTACCGGTCCACACCGGTCATAACAATGTGAGTAAGTTGCATATGCAAGTTTTACAACAGACCTTAGAATAAGATATATTTTAAACTAAAAAATAGGTAACATCTTTAACAGACATAATCAAATGATTGCCCCTAAATTATCATGTGGGTAGAGGCCAAGAATCAAAGTAATTTTTCTGCATTTTAAATCATGCTTTCAATATACTGAAAATATATATATATATATATATATATATATATATGATAGGTGCTAATGTCCGAGCACATAGTTCTTGCCCATCTAGTGCTCAGCATCACTAACGCTATGACCACAATCAGCAATGTGATGCTTGGTGCATGAAAGTATGCAATTTCAGAAGGAATTTACTTAGGCCACCCATGGATTCTGTCACGTCTTTAACAATCCACAGACCAGATATATTGTTAGCATCACATTTGGAGAATACTGATGCTAAATCAGTCAGATGGAATGAAGCCCGGTATCACATATTACTGATACATTAGAACACATTTACAACAGAGAAGACTCATCGCTTTACATTTGCATGTAGAGACTAATATATAATAGGGCCAAATGTATTTTAGTGAATTAGTTTACACAGATGGAAGTGGATCCCACTTGCTAATTTCAGAGGCTAATTTAAGACTAGCACCACATATTGTCATTTGAGCGTCAATATAGCGGCGCTTAGACCGTCCGCTGCAAGTGGGTGTTTGGCGCTTACTGAAAGAAGGAGACCATTGGCCCTAGAGTCTTTTGCTAATGTTATAATAATGTTTAATAATTACATATAGATAAAATAAGAACAAATGAGGGTGCTGTTGTTTCCAAACTAAAAAAATTATATCTTACCTCACTGGAAAAATTATATACTTTACCTGTAAAAATGTCCCATCGCAGGTACAGGTGATTTTTTTTAGGGTAAAATTAAACAAATAAAGTATTTGCACTTTTTCCATGCTAAAGTTAAAAAACATTGTGAGATGTGTGTGAATATTTTCAAAGTTACAACTGAATAAAATAAATCATGTTAAAAATGTATAGATTTCAAAAATATGTTTTTTTTATAATAAACACATCCTGCATCCATTTATAAACACATCCTGCGCTTCCTGTAATAAACAGGAAGTGAGGCTATATCTCACCAATGAGATTGCAGATAGCAGAGCTGTAAAGTGACTGTCTTGCCTCTCATCTGCCATAAAGCCAATTATTTCACTTTTGTTTTTTTTTTGTTTTTTTAGAGCAAGAGTATTGCCCTTTCTGGGCTCTTTTTTCGACCCAGAGGCATATTGGGATGCTCTGGACAAACTTGTTCAGTTTCATAGGGTACAGGTGTGCTACCTTTAGCATCCAGTTTCATCAGCCCTTTTTCTTCTTTTTGGATGTTTACTGAATCTGGGATGTGAGGAGAGCTTCCTAGATGATGTGTTATTTTACCTAATGTGATTATCTGGTCAGGAGAACCCCCTGCATCCCAGCCTCTTCCTACAATCCCTGGTCACAACAAACAGTGTCTCCTAAGCCCCAAGTTTGTTTCTGCTCAGCCACTGATGTGTCCCCCACTTCCCCACTCTGACTATTGGCTATACTCCCCTCTTCCAGGCTGGGTCTCAATGCAGTGGTGTATTAGCAAGATGCAGCCACCTAATAGAGGAAGCGCACATCACCAATGTAGTACTTCAGCTTCTCGTACCCTAGCATGGCCAGATACAACTTTAAATACTAAGCATGCCTAACTTTGAGGCAGTTGGAGAAGATCTTGATACCTATACCCCTGGCACAGACTTTCCTGGGAGGTTGTAGATCCACTTTAAACCCTAACTTTTACTTATTTGCTGCAGTCAGCACTCCATAGGGAAGGAGGACAATGTGATGGCTACAATAAGATAACATACAACTTCCCTACCAGCAAACAAACAATAAATAGCATTACATTTAACATTTCGTTCAACATTTCAAAAGGCTTACAACTTTTTTTCTGGTTGGTCAAGCCAATGGAAAACATGCCCACCCACACCAGTGTCCCAGAAAGAACATGGGAAAAGAGAATATAAAAGAGTTATATTAACCACAAAAAACACATAGGTAGGTTGGTACATATTAAAGCTTCCTGAGGAGGAGTGCTTCTGACATCACTCTACTACACATAGACATATTAACATGTGCAGCCACAGAAGATAACATAAGAAACATTTTTACAGAAATCATATATTAAGTGTAATTAGAATTATTTGGATTACCATAAAAATACAACAGACACAGGCCAGACCCTTGATGGCATCCACCAAGGGTCCTGGGAAATTATTTAGTAGGCTTTGGGAGGCTATTGAAACTTTCCATGAGACTCTTAAACAAATAGTCTGGCTTGACACTTTGTCACATAGCAATTACAAACACCTTTGTATCAGAGTGTGTCTTGTCCTCACCCAGAGACAAAGCAGAAGTTGGCAGCAGAAGAATCTGTGTCAGCGTAAGGGTTGGCAATTTGTCTCGAAACATGATCTGGAGAAACTCAAGAGCAGAGTGTGTTTACTAATGGTCAGCTCCGGGGACACTGCTCTTACATGGCTTATCTACCCACTAGATTTCAGCAAGCCAACAGCAGTACAAACTCATGTAAAAATATAATGTGTCCAAAACATAACAATATTTATTGCAGGAGGTTAAGTAATCTTTGTAAAAGAAAAAGAGAGCAGAGCTGGCTAGATGGAGCTGTTTGTAAGATCAAGGTTGGGTCCAGGGCTGGTGTCCCATTGGGGCTAATTTCTTGTAGGTCTGTAATTAGTATTTAATTGTGACATGCATGTCTTTTGTCTGAATGTTGAAAAAGCTGTCCACATTAAACATGTCTGCTTGTAGTCGCTCAGCTTGAATTTCATGATGATTTTTCACTATATTCACAATCTATTGTGTCATTGTGTGCATCATTTGATACATGATACTACAGTCATTCGGCTAGTGAGAAATGGATATGAAAATACATATTGTGAAGCTGTTCATGAGTTTGAAAGGTGGTACAGTGCTGACTACCTTGTGATCAACTCTGCTAAGAGGGCTGAGATGATAGTCTAGATCAGGTGAGGAGTTCACTGTATATGTTCACTGTGTTCGTCTCTATTCTCCCCGTCACCTAAATATTGCCATCATCTATTGCCCTCCTGTAACTGCGACTCTCTTCCTGGACCACTTTTCCAACTGGCTCCTCCACTTCTTGTCCACAGATAGCTCAACAATAATCATGGGTGACCTCAACATGCCCGATGATACCAGCAACCCTACCCCCAAACAATAGTCCTCTCCAGTCTGGTTTCCACTCAAGTCACTCCACCAAAACTACACTCACCAATGATCTATTAACTGCCAAATCCAAAGGCCACTACTCTGCTCTCATTCATATTGACCTCCTCTGCTTTTGACACTGTCGACCATGCTCTGCTTCTCAAAATTCTTTCTTCTCTTGTAATTCAAGGTCTCGCTCTCTCTTGGCTTTCCTCCTATCTCTCTGAGCACACATTTATTGTATCATACTCAAACATAAATTCCTCTCCCCATTCTCCGTCTGTTGGTGTACCACAAGGTTCTTTCCTAGGACCCCTACTATTTTCAATATATACTTATGGTCTTGGACAACTAATAACATCACTGGCCTTTCAATATCACTTTTATGCAGATGCCATCTCTGATTATATATCTGTGGCCCAAATCTCTCTTCTCTCCTCTCTCACTACCTTAACTGTCTAAAATCTATCTCTTCCTGTATGTCCTCTCTCTCCCTTAAACTGAACAGGGTCAAAACAGGACTGGTCATTTTCCCACCAGCTTACTCCCCTCCCCTGCCCAACACCATAACCTCTGAAAATGATCTTACAATAAATGCAACTCCTCAAGCTCAATGTTTTAAAGCTCCAGCTTTAAAAACATCTTGTGGATCCACCCCTTTCTTTCACCTGATAACACAAATCAGGTTAGTGGATACCCTGGTTATATCCCGGCTTGACTACTACAATGCCCTCCTTTGCGGCATACACAGACTGGCACCCCTCCAATCTATTCTGAACTCTGCTGCTCACCTCATCTACCTCTCCTCAGTGCTGCCCCTCTCTGTCAATACTTCGACTGGTTACCTGTCTCTCAGAGGGTTCATTTCAAACTTTTAACACTAACCTACAAAGCACTCTCCAGCCAGGCCCCTCCCCCCTACATTTCATCTCTGACCCAGCTATACCAACCCAGATGTAGCCTCCGCTCTGCCTCTGACATTCTCCTCTCTTCCTCCTTGGTCACCTCCTTGCACTCTCGCCTTCAAGATTTCTCCTGTGTCTCCCCACTTTTGCACTCCCTGGAATGCACTCCCTTACTGTATCCATCACTCTCCAATGCTCCAAGCCTTTACAAGTGCCCTCAGAACTCACTTCTTCAGACAAGCATATGACCTGGCTTAAGCAACTCCTACAACCTTCACATGGCACATGCAGCCCAACTCAAGCTCTACCACTTGTGATCTTGACCCTTTTGTCTCCACTCCCATCTTTTAAACTGTAGGCTCGCAAGGGCAGGGTTCTTTGTGGCATCTTGTCCCTGTACTGTATTAAGAGTTTTAACTTGTCTGCAATTATACCTTGTAAGGCGCTGCGGAAGATGATGGTGCTATATATATAAACAATAATAATGGTCTTTCTACACTGTACTATTGGTGTATTACCTACGATGCTGTAGGTAACTTTAGGTCAGAACATGCAGAAAATTGCCTAATTAGTCTTCTTTGAGCTTTTTGGCTTTTAAAACTAAAAACATGTTGAATTATTAATGCATATATGCTTTTGAGATGGCAGCAAGAGAGTAGCTAGTCACCACACACCCCTACAAAACACAATTGTTCAATACTGAATGGGACCCCCTTCACACCGAACACATAGACACACATACAAGCACGCATACTATTTTTAATACATTTACGGTAAATTGTAAAAACGTATCACTTTAAATATATTATATCTATTAATATATATATCTTGTTTTCTAAGCTATATTAATACACTATATTTTTTATATTTATGAATTTAAAAATCCACTTTCTATTTGTTGATCTTCAGTTTGCCTAATTATGCTTAAATCTTGGAACCATGAAATCAGCTAAGCTCGTTGGCACAAAGCATCTTATTGTGACATCACTGCCACTTAAAAGCAATGCAAAATAGCATCACATATTATGTAAATCACCTTTAACCATGTGCAAACCTCTGAAGAAGCTGGTATTCACAAACTAAAGACATTAAAATTATTCATACTTTAGTATTATAGAAAAACAGTTTCAACCCAGATTTAGAATGCAGGATCCCAAGCTGAACCCTTTTTTTTCAAAGTTGAGAGCCATGCATTCCATAGTCATGTCAAAGAAGTATCTGAGAAGAGCCCTAGAGTGGCGGACCTCACTATGAACTGATGCTGCCTTTGTGTTTAGCCCTCTTTTCGCCTTTGCATCCTTCAGTCATAATAGTTGCCTGTTACTGGTTATGAAGAGCTTGGGCCTTGTGTGTAATATGAATGCCCCTGTTCCTTCATTCACCAAGGACATAGCTAAAGTGTTAAGTTTGGGTCTTGATTAAGCTTTCTCCCAACTGTTTGTGTGCATGAAACAAGCTCTCAACGTGTTCGGAGAAGTAGCCTTTTACCCAGATTACACCCACTCGCTTTCTTTAGCGTTCCTTTTCGGATAGGGTGTGAAAGGTCATCCCATGAGATTGGATAGACCTACTCAACCAATTACAGTTCTACAGTGTCTCAATAAAGGAATCTCTTGGTCAGTAACAAAAGATTCTGCCGGCTTGATCTAAAGACATGGAAAGCATTGAAAGAGCTCACAAAAAACTTGCAAGAACTAGCTCTGCTTTAATAGGTCTATTGTTGTATTGTATTAACTCTTTGTTGTCTGGTAATAAAACAAAAATTCAAATGATTAACATTGCAACATAATATAATCATTGGTGAATGTAATTTGACATTTTCTAAGTATTGATTCATTTTGTTTAATTCCATTTTATTTTCATATGATGATATATGTAAATTGATGATATTATTAAATCTATTATACAGTCCATAAAAGTAAATACTGCATTTATTAATTCATTGCTATTGTTTGCCACTGTTTAGAATGCAGTAATGCATTGTGATTACATAATTTGCACAATATATAAAAATGCGGGCTGACATTTTAAATCCATTTCAAATTTTTGAAAGCAGCACTCTAGTGGAAAATAACAGCAAGTTGATCTGATGATGTACAGTTACACCATAAAAAATAGTCAAGAGTTAAATAACTTGTGTTTACCAACTCCCCTCCTGCTCATACCATTAAATCTGTTGAAAATCAGCCTAAGGAACTCCATGGCCTGTAATTGCAGCCAAGCCAAAAAAACAAGGAAGTGAGCATGGACAAAGAGATCCACTGTGTAAACTTCTCGGGAGACAGAAGATATATTTTTTGTTCAGTATCCAGCAGTTGTTCCAAATAGAAACATTTCTACCAGTATGGTCCAAAACATTCTGCCAAGTTCTTTTGTGACAAGCACCAATAATGCTGTGTGTATCAAATTATTCATATTAAAGCCTGCCCCCCCCCCCCCCACACACACACACACACATACACCACCATCATCCCTACGAACATCTGATCCAATACCGGGAGAAGCTTGTTTTCCTTATTTATATTCTTTCTGTTTCCCCCTTTTGGAGGAAATCTGCAGTGTCAGACCTTTAAATAAATAGCGTGACCTTCCTTTCAAACAGCCAATATGTTCATCCATTTGAATTCAATATTTGCCAGCACTGCCTACAGGTGTGTCACATGCTGGGCCATTTTGAAAGTATGAAACAAACATGTCGGTTGAGACTATAGAAAGCAAGGTCAAGATTCTGCATTGCTTGTGTCAGTGAGGCTTAGTGAACAAGGCACAGGAAGAGGAGCCCACGCTTTTCATGCCATCTGGGCAACCAGGAATAGAAAAGAGAGGAAAGCACCAAAGAGGAGGTGCTGGACAAGGAGATGGCCGAGAGAGGTAGAAAGATAGTGTAGCATAAGCCATGGAAGTTAAAGAGGCTAGCTGAGAATCTGCCCAACCAACATGAAATAAGAGAATGACTATGACTGGTAATATGTTATCAGCTACATGTAGCAAAAAAAATCAGGAAATCAGGAGTCCTAAAGTGTAAGTGGTAGCACTACATGTTTGTAATATGTGCCTGGTTACTGAATGTTCTTGGTCATTCAACAGAATCTTCTGTTCAGTTGGTCTCCTGTATCACTCTGCCGCTCACTGTGCAGATAAAGAAATCATAGCAAGCAGCAGGGATCTACAGAATATGACTGTGAATTCATTTTTAAATTCTCAGCACCATGTTGACTCTCTTTCAGAAGAAACCCATTAAGAGCACCTGCAGGATGGTGTTGGAGTTTCTAGACAGCCCTGCAAATGACCAATGAAGTGATGATGTGTGGCCTGGTACAGTACAGCATTGTAGCATTGTGGAAGCATTTGTGAAGAAAAATGAACCAGACCCGATGGAATGGCTTTAAATAAGGTGAATTAGAAATAAAAGGGCCAAAGTGTATTTAAGCAGTCTCTCTATGCCAAACTCGAAGTACAGGGCCATCTTGGCATTAGCAAGTATAGTGCTTCCAGGCTAAACCAACCCCGTTCACTCACTACAGTTAATTGTTATGCATTATATTCAACACACTGTCTTTTTTACGTCTATTATTATTGATAGTATTATTATTATATTTTTTTTATAAAGAACTATCATCTACCATGCTACTGTACAATGTAACCAGCACACCAGGGGTTAAAGTTGCTAAATCTTCATTATTCACGAATGAACCAGGTAAACACACAAATCCACGTCTCTCAAACAAGTTGAATCACGGCCGACGTTTCGGGTGCACAGTTCCCCTTCTTCAGGGCCGTGGAGCAAACAGATGACCATTCCATAAAGAGTTAAATAGAGAGGGGGGAGAAAAATTCCCGCCTGACGTCATGGATGATGTCATAGCAAACATGTGCAATAAAGCCCGCTGTGTACATGCTTTGGGAACCATTTACTCTGGGCATTTTATGCCCTCGCTGCCACCAGGCGACAGTTGGTGGCTTTGACAGTGAGAGCTGTCTCTGTGAGGTCTGCCCTCCAATGAGGAGCGGACCTCCGTGACATCACTAGTTGCGGGGCAGGTTTTGGTCCCCGCCAATTCGTCATCTGCTCTAGCAGGCAGAGGCTTGGGCCCCTTGCCTGGCAACCAGGCTGCAAACCCGATGGCAGTGACGGGGAATGACTGAGGCAGGTTTTTGTCTCGCCATGGCCCCGGGGGTAAGTATTTTTTTGTTTTTCATACTTAAATTTATTGTTATAATGCCGATATGGCATACATTTATTATTATATAAAGCTTTATTGCATATGTTTGCTATGACATCAGGCGGGAATTTTTGTCCCCCCTCTCTATTTAACTCTTTATGGAATGGTCATCTGTTTGCTCCATGGCCCTGAGGAAGGGGGACTGTGCACCCCCGAAACGTCGGCCATGATTCAACTTGTTTGAGAGACGTGGATTTAGGTGTTTACCTGGTTCATTCGTGAATAATGAAGATTTAGCAACTTTAACCCCTGGTGTGCTGATTATTTCGCACTTGGAACTTGCTGACCTGGCACCCACTAATCATGTGGTAAGAGTGCAATTGTCACTTCGGAATTTTACTGTATAATGTAGATTATGAATCAGATGTGAAATACATAGTCAAATTGAAATATACTAGCAGAGGGGGCCTTGCCCTTGTGGGCTTTCAATCTAGAGGATATGGGTGGAGACAAAAGGTCACAAGAAATATATACTTAATATGACCGCAAGAGACCTGAAAGTGGTTCAGGCAGTCGGGTATTTATGCCAAAGGATAGGCTCATCTGAATAATAATAGGGGAGGGCATTCCAGAGTAATGAAGCTGTGCATGTGAAGTCTTGAACGTGGGATTGGGAAGAGATGATTAGACATGAGGACAGAAGGAGGTCCTGGGCAGATCAGAGATTGCATATGGGTTGGTAATTGTTCATAAGCAAAGAAATATAGACAGAAGCCTGATTGCAGAGGGACTGACAAAGAGGAGCAACACTAGAGAAATGAGAGGAGAGATGAATGAGTCGGGCAGCAGAGTTGGAGAGGTGCCAGTCTGCTTGTTGGGAGACCACAAAGGAAAGTGTTGCAGTAATCTATTCAGGATATGATCAGGGTATGCACTAGGATTTTTGTGGTATCAATTGAGATGAAGCGGCAGATGCGGGAGATATTTTTGTGTTGGAGACATCAGGAGGTGGAAAGTGACTGAATGTGAGGTATGAATGATAGAGGGGAGTTCAGTATTATGCCTAGACAACATGCTTGGGGGGCTGCAGTAATTGTGAGGATATTGACAGATATAGTTAATGTTAAAAGGAAGTTTTGGATAGGAGAATAAAATCTAGATTGTAATATGTGTCCAGGCCCAACCTGGAAGATCCTGTTTTTCCAGCAAAAAGGTTCACATGAGTGGGGAATTTTCAAGGGCAACAAAAGGCCAAGCTTCTGTACTACATATACAGTATTATGTCTATCTTCCATAAGAGTTCTGGGGAGGGGCCAGAGAATGAAAAAGACTGCAGACAGCTGAAGAACCCGAAGAGTTGCAAACAATTTTAAAAAAGCAGGAAATGCTTAAAGAAAGCGGAAAAACATTGAGAAGAAATGCAAAAAGACACAACAAAAGCAAGTGAGGGGGGGGTACAGAAAAAATAGAATGATCTGTACAGAAGTCTAAGGAAGCCCATATAAACAAGGTCCGTACTCGTTTTTGACGAGCACGGGCCACATGCTAGCAATGCACATGCCAATTGGCTTACCTCTCTGACTATATGCGTTGATTACTTATAGCCCCCCCATCAGTCCCACATCTAAACCACTCCCACCAATGCTAAGCAAACATAACAAAAATATTTTACCAAATTACTGAGCCAGAGCTTTCACCTAGTTGTGGCGTTGTGCAATCAATGTCACTGGGTTCCTCCAAGCCACCAATTTCACCTCTATTTCTTAATGCGCCCCTCTCATTTCACTCTCCATGCAATTGTCCATCCTTACTACGCCAATATTTCACTACCTTTGCAAGTCAGGCCTATTTACTCCTCCCACTTTTTCCAAGGCAGGTCAGTGGCCACATCAGATGGCTCTGAGGGCCACTTGTGGGTTGAGGACAGGTTGAGTATGTGTAATGTAGAGAGATGGTATGCTCCTTAGAGAGGAAAATAGAATAACCAGATTTACTCCTTTACTTCTTGTTATTGTTTGACCTGATGCACTGGGAGAGGGGAACTAAGATCTGAATTTTGACAACTTGACAGCAGCCAATATGGACTGTGACAGATGGTCTATGACTAAGGGCTGACAGAATATCCGAAACGCGTCAGAAGGTCTTGTATGTTTTGTGTCACTCTGGGTCTACCTTTGTATTTTAGCACTGCTTTTTGACAATTTTTGAAAATGATTTTAATATTTTTCATTAAAGACTTACATTTTTAAGGAGTGCGGACCCACTCTCTTTATCCTTTTGCATAATTGAGGTGTGGGACCACCCCGGGTCGGGCGCCCTGCTTTACCAGTGTGCGGATACCCTTTACATTGTTTATCTGTGACTCAGAGTCAGATACTTTTTTGTGCAAAGAGGGATGGTTAAAAAAGGGAGTTTTCATATGATGTGAGCCTTCATGAATAGCTTATGTGGGCCTGTTGTTGCAACCGAGGAAGCCCTCTTTAGTCATTGACCCATCTAACAGAATCAGAAACAGAATTAAACATTCCTTCAGAGCAGAGGCAACTTTGTTAAAGAGGAACATTAGATCTAAAACAATCCCCCCCCCCTTTATCGGCCCCTACTTTCCTTTTGGATGCCTGCTGCGGTGACATTTGGCTGTTTCAAAGCCCAATCCTCACCCCGCCAGCTTAAACATCTGTAAGTGACAGCATGTATTCTTCAAAGTCCCCTGCCACTTAGCAAAGTCTCACAGGATTTCAGGCGGCTCCATTGCATCCCATTGCCTGATGGGATGCAAGATGGCGCCACCTATGGGAAGGTCACCTAGAATCCAAGGGACCCAGAAGATGAATCCTCAGCCCAGGTGAGTAAATAGTGCCCAAAGGTAAAACCAGAGGGGGGGCAGCATATCGGTGAGGTTTTAACCCCGATGTTCCTCTGTAAGTCATGGGAGCCTGCTGCTGCTGCTGTGGTAGTGAAGTAGGTACATTGATACAACAGGTCCTGTATATCTTGATGCCTGCTATTTATATTCAGATTACCTTATAAAAAAATGAATGTAAGAACCTATCACAGCCGTAGAGTGTTGCATTTGAAGACACTATGATGCTTCATCCCGCGTGAATGACTCCACATATCGCTCTATAGCACAAATGCTTAGAGAATGAGATTAGTAAAACAGGCCTTGTCTGACACAAAACAGGCAGATGAAACTTGTTCAGGTAATGAAATGGCTTCTGTAATCTCTATAAACTCCATTATAACTCAGTAGTTTTTTCATGTCCTCTTCTTCCCAAGAGTAATGGTAGCAGAATGACACAAGACAGCCGCTATTAATTACATTCTTCTCTTACATCTGAATTGTACCACTCTCTCCCTGCAACATCATAAAATAGAGACTCGACATGTATAGCCTTCATTAAATGTGGCAAAAACTGTGTGTCAAGTGTCTGGCTGACCTAGCTGATCAAGGATGAAGTCTGGAAGGTTTCCATTGGTTAATATGCTTTTTGAAATTATACATAACCTGTATATCTTTTCACCTTTCTTATCCCCAACTTACCTCTGCAGCCCATCATAAACGGTCATCCAGAGCTGAGCTGAAAAATCTATTACTAGAGCAGGTCTGCATACAAGCTTTGCACAGTGGTGGCAAAGGCAAAGTAAAAGTAAACCTGTCAACGAAAAAGTAACAAAATCAGTCCTGTAATTGGTCATAAGTCAGAATCAGTTATTAGACAAGCATTAGTGACACAATCACTATGGCCTGCATGCAACAATTGACAGGGACAGAGAGGATGGCATTAGAAGAGGAGGAGGGAGAGATGCTTGTTCCCCAAAACCAGCTGAGTATTACCCAGTGCCGCATGGGATGGGCTCTGAAATAGATTCAGAGCAATTCTTCATACCGGGGACCCAAATTGAAGAAATGGAGGAAGATGTGAAGGTGGAAAAAGTTTGTCCAGAAGAAGGAACAAACTTTACAAGTGGCTTACAATCCGTTGTAAGTTAGCTTACCTGAGGTTGTCTTGTATTGGCACCTTAAACTGACCACAATAAGATGAGAATACCATCCTTATTTTAAGTGTTAGCACCTGTCCACTTAGTGCCAATGTGATTGCCTCCATGTCATTAGTCCTCGGTCCAATGGCAGTCCTCGGTCCAATGGCACATGCATAGGCTCTCGTCCAACCAGAGCCGTTTGCCATGCCTGTGTTATTGCTATGACTTTTTGCAATGCAGAGTGCAAGTGGTCATATCCCCAGCATATTTGGACTGTGCACATGCTTCCATTCCTGTCATAAAGATAGGCTGGGGCGGGAGCGCACACGTTGCTGGGGGTGCGGCCACTTGCACTCCCCATTGCAGATCATTAGAGCCATAGGCATGGCAAACGGCCCTGGCTTGATTATGCCCACGCATATGCCGTTGGACAGGGGAAAGGGCACAGAACAAAACCCAGGCTAGTCTAAATCCTGGGTTTTGTTCTGCTTTCAGCTGCGCTAGTTTTTAGTGGCACTATAGGTTAAGATCCCATAGACCACAATGGGCAGAACTGAATCAAAGTGTTTTTTTGCATATAAATGTTAAACTCATTTGTTTGTATAGGAATTGCATTGGTCACTTATGACCACACGAATGGTAACACAGGACTTAGATGTCGTCAAATGTCATTTTTTGTAAAATCTTTTTTCGCCCCTGTTTTTTAGTTAACAATTAATACATTGTAGCACAACAACTAAAAAGCAGCCAAAACACCCTATAAAATGAGTTCCTTTTGTTCCCAGAGGTGATCCTGTGAAGATCCTGTGACTGTAATAAAGATTGGGGGGCCTCGGGGGAAAGGACCAAACCCATGGTAGTCAAAATAGAATAATATTGTTGGTAGAGCTTTACATTGTTTAGGATGATATTAAGGCCTTATTTATGATGGGCGTGATTTAGCATCTTTCTGGTGGCTATAGCGCCAGTTTTGCAGCACTAGCATTTTAATCTTGGCTGGCGCTGCGCTGTGGACTTCAAATGGTGCTATTAGTTGCAGTGGCAAATGCTAATCAATTTGCTTTTATTGTTGCACTAGATATAGGACAGCCTGTGTCAGCGCCTGTTGGACCCGACTGCTGATTATCCCAGCGCCAGTGAGCGCCATTTTGTACCTCTGTCTTTTCGGCGCTGCACAGCATATTTATGTAATATTTGTAGCCAGAAGTAGTAAGCCTACAGCTGTAACGACTCATCTTTGAATAAAACACACTGTATACATTGTATCCCCTGACTGATGGTATCCCCTGAGTTTTTCTGTGGCAGCCACCACAATAGAGATACGTTGTAACAGCTTCCCTCACACAATTCTTTATGGCATGTTAGCTGTTTATTCAGTGTCTGTGTGTGCGACAAATGACAGGCAAGCTTTTCCTTGTTTCTAAGGCATATATATCCCTCAATGTGGAGGTGATTCACTACTAGCGCCAGGTATTGCCAGGTGAGTGTCTGTATAGTGGCACTTAAAGCGACTGCTAGTAGGCGCTGTAAGCGGGTATCGGGCGCTATAACAGAGCGTCTCGGTCGCTGTAATTCCCTGCCCGGCAATAATGAATATGATGTGTGTTGGGCGCTGTAACAACAGTATAGAGCTGCAGCGAGCGAGAGGTAGCGCCAGCTCCACACCATATTCAAGAAAACACTAGACACACACAGCGTCGGCGCTCTAAATTTGGTCGCTATAGCATAGAGCGCCAGACGCTGTGTGATTAAAGTCTGTTTTAGAACGCATATCCACCTGTAACAAAGCGAAAACACATGGAATGACATTGTTTTAACACTGTGACATTAACACTTTAGTGCCAAACCTGTAAATACAATTCTGCATAAAAATATAAAAAGTCAAAAAAGTTTCTAAAAGTGTTTGTTTGCTGCCAGGAGAGGTCACACAATGATTTGAGAAGAAAAAAAAACATTGGAAAACACGCTGTTTATGCACAACTAACGAAGCCCATCTAATGTATGGGAGAGCGCTACAGAGCAACAGGTACTACATGGCACTCTGGAACCTAGAGTGCCGACGCTATACGCTGAGCCACCTGTAATAATACATTGGACGCTACATGGCGCTGTTAGAGTCGCTCACCAGATTCGCTTTCTTAAATGTGGTTTTGCGTACAACGCTCAGCGTTCACCAGATGCTGCCTGCCGCTACAAGGCCCTACCTGGCGCTATCCTTAGTGTGAAATGAGTAATTAGTCTTGTGTAAGCAGGACTATCAGGTGTGTGGCAAGATGGCCACCACCATGTAATTTAAGAGCAAATAATCTTTATGCCATTCCACAACATCTGCATAGAATGGCAAACTGCCACTGTTCATAAGAAAGGAATCAATGTACTAAACTTCTTTTTTTGACTGCAGGTCCGCTTTAAACGCCCAGAGCTTCTTAGCTCTGCCATACGTTTACGTAATACCGCTTCTGACAGCTGTGCAACAAAATCATTGCAGTAAGCCTGCTATCAAATTGCAGCAAAGCTGCTGCACTGTGTCAGAAATGTATGTATTAGGCACGGTGGAGGCCTATACATTGATTTAAGGGTCCTGATGACTGTTGTGATAAAACCGTGACACCACAATATTTTAAAGCCAATGGATTCGGGATTCGGCTTGTCATGGCTTGCTTTTCTGTTTCTGAGGAATGGACCGACATTGAGAAGATGAAAGGTGTTAAGGTGCTTTGTCATCCTGCAACTCCAGCCAATGATGGATTTAGTGGAAGGGAATCAGAAGGATCATATCTTTCATTCTGTCTGTGATCACAGCCACTTTGCCTAAGTGTCCTATTGCACACCACTAATAAAGATAATGTGATGGAAATACCTTCCATTTGCTTAGCAGTAGTAGTTCAGGATATGTCACTAAACTTTCTCAAAGCACATAAGTATCACTAGCGTGTAAATTCAATGAAGGGTTTTACTGCTTAGAAATTAGGGCAGTAAAACGTACAGCACTGGGCTTTACTTTAGTATTTAAATGAGTGCACTTTTTGGCACTGCAAAGCATGTTTGGGGATTTTTTCCGCCTTTATACTGGCACTGTATTTTTCCGGTGCTGGTGGCGTTTTATCATTACAGTTACAAGAAATCACTGCTGGGGACAAAGGGGACAAACTTTACAGTGGGTTTAGACTGCGTTTAATTTGTTGTCCAAATTACACATTAGTAACAGAAAGAAAATATCCATTTCTAGTGTTGCAACCTAAGATGGGAGTATTGGAAAGGCCTTTGGCCAAATTTATTTCATAAGTTCGCTGGGTTTTGGTCCGCTTTTAGATACAAAAAATGGCAGTGCCGATGCAGCTGTCAGCTAGCGTCTTATTTAACACTAGTGCCCAAATGGTCACAGCGCTGGATGCTCTGGTTGAAGCAGTTCCAGATGCTGTAGTCATCCCATAGCGCACAATGCGCAAAACTGTATTGAAGTGTTTTATGCTTATAATTGATATTACACACATTTATCTGTACAGAACTTGCATTGTGGTTTGTCAATGGAATGGAAACGCAGGACCTAGATGTCGCCAAATAACATCTCATAGAAAAATCATTTTTTCACCTACACAATTGTCCTAGAACACTGAGAGGCTGATTCATCATTAGCGGCAGGTAGCAACAGATGAGCGTCTGTAGCAGGCATTTTCAGAGCGCCCGCTAGTAGTCGCAGTGCTCGGCCGTGGGTCGCTACTTTATAGCGACTCAGTCGCTGTTCAGTAATGTTGAATACATTGTGAGGAGTCGCTATTTGACCAGTACAGCACTGTATGGGAGCGCATGTTAGCGACTGCTCATAGCGACCGACTCACACCATATTCAGCAAAAAAACAGCCTCACAAATCTCTGGCGCTGAAAAATACTTGTTTGAAGCCCAGAGCGCAGGAGGCAGTGTGTTTAAAGTGTGTTTTCAAGCATCTATCAACTAGTAACAAAACGAAAACATATGGAATTACATTGTAACAACATTGTAACATGAACACTTTAATGCCAGACCTGTAATGTCATTTCTGAGGAAATATATAAAAATGAAAAAATTATGAAAAAACTGCTATTTCAATGCCAGAAGAGGTCAAAGAATTATTTGTGATTTTTTTGAAAAAAAACCCATTTAAAGAGAAGAAAAGGATCGTCCATTGAAATGTATGGGAGAGCGCCAGGTAGCGAGAGGTCATACCTGGCGCTGTGCAAGGCTGAACGCTGGCGCTGTTCGCTGAGGCTGTGAAAATGATGAATCAGACACTACATGGTGCTATCCCAGTCGCTAAACAGATTCTGCTTGATAAATGTGGATTTGCGTGCCGTGTCCGGCGTTGACCAGTCGCTATCTGTCGCTACCTCTCATTAACCAGACACTAGCTGACGCTATCCCTTCTTAAATAAGGGCCTGAGCTTTTTGCCGCCCCTCTCTGTAAGATTGCAGACTATCAGTAATTGCATAGGTGCGGCAATTACATCATTGCCACTCACTACACTGGCAATTAATGGAGGAGGATGAGCTTTACAGCTAAAACAACTAAAACTAAAACTAAACAGCTAAAACAAGGGGTATTAGCGGGGAGCAGATTGAAGCAGGAGCAGAGAAAATTGCCAAAAGTTACTGCTCATGGGGGAGCAATTCACTGGATGCTAGTTAAAAATGTGTACTTTGGTCTGCTTTAACTTGCATGTTGAGTGCCACTCTGAGGCCAAAAAAGTGGCGCTGTGTGGTGCTGACGCTTTATAAATAAAGCTCCCATGTCTTTTCTTTTCCTGTAAGATACATACATCTGCTTTTTTGCCATACCAAGGTGTAATTTGTAGCTCAATAACTAAAATGCAGCCTAAATGCACTGTAAAATGTGTCCCCTTTGTTCCCAGCAATGATATTCTGTGGACTGTAATGAAGAAATGCTGACCAGAGTCTATGATATGCATCCAGCTCCACCAAGTCCCATAAAACATAGCTTTTACTATAAATCCTAAAAACATACGCTTCCCGTGCTGAGGTGTGTGTTTTATGGGACTTGGTTGAGCTGGATGCATGTCATAGAAGCTTGATTTGGATCTACAGAGGTATATCCCTGCTCCCAGGTGGATATCCCTTTTGGTTTTTTTTTGAGCTGTCTGAAATTTGAAACATTTTAGCGTTAGCGTTGAATAAGCCTTACCTGTCACCTCGCTCCCTTAGCAACATGCAGCCATGTGATTGGCTGGTGGCGGTCACTTATCCCGTTTTCGGCCTGTTTTGAGGACACGTGACCGCTGCCAGCCCCAGCCAATCACATGGCTGCATGTCACTGAGGGATTGGGGTCTGCAGGGTGTTGATCAAGTGGGGGAACCCCAGCATTTGGTATCCCCCCCCCCAGAGAGGACCAACACCCATTTTTTTTCAAAAGGGGTGTTAGCCCGGTTTATACTCAAAGAACTCTCTTGAAGCACATGTACTTCCTTGATGATGGCCCAGTGTCAGTGCCTGGGGCCCACCAGAGACTCCTCTGTTGCTCTGATGGGCCAGTCCTACACTGATTGCAAGGTCCTCTCTGAAAAATGCACTCTATCAAGAGCAAGGAAAATGATTTGCTCTGACTCCAATCATTGAGGTCACTAATTGTTTTCACCCCTCAAATCTGGAGGATATTTTAGAGCTCTTGATTGTAGGGTCTCCAGATACAAGAACAGTCTCTGTTGGTACTGTTGGGGAAACTGTGCAACAGCTTACAGCTTGTCTACATTTATGACAGTAGATGGCGTTGTTACCAGTGCTTATCTCTGCTGTGTTGTATTTCCTGTACATCGAGCTGTGATCTCTATGACTGATATTTTTTTCCTGTCTGTGTATTATAACATGTAAAGTGACATTCTCTTACTACATTCATGTTCCAGTTTCTGTTGTACCACTAATGTCTATCTGGAATACAACTCAGCTGCACCCAGCACTCACACTCTGCAGCAAGTAGAGCATCAGCTCAATCCAAAGTGACTTGCAGTATAAGAGGCCGATTCATTAATAGCGGCAGGTAGCGACAGTTGAGCGACTGTAGCGGCATTTTCAGAGCGCCCGCTAGTAGTTGCTGTGCTTGGCCATTGTTCGGTAGTTGATAGCGACTCAGTCGGTTTGCCGTAATGTTGAATATTGGTTGAGGAGTCGCTATTTGACAGGTTCCGCGCTGTATGGGAGCGCATGATAGCGACTGGTCAGAGCGACCGGCTTCCACCATATTCATTAACAAATCACGCTCAAAAAATTATTGCGCTGTAAAATACATGTTTAAACCCCAGAGCGCCGGCGGCGATGGGTTAAAAGTCGTTTTTTAACCCCCAAACAACCATATTTTTGGAAACCCCAAAAAACAAGTTTTTAAAATAATTTTGTAATATGAATACAATAATATCAGACCTGTAATATCAATTCTGTACATTTTTTTTTTATTTTTTTTACCTTTAAAAAATTATTTAAAATGGCAGAAGTGGTCACAGAATTTTTCACATTTAAAAAAAAATAAATAAATAAATAACAATTAATTATGAATATTTAAAGATTGTTCCATTGAAATGCATTGGAGAGCGCCAGGTAGCGAGAGGTCATACCTGTCGCTGTTCAAGGTCGGACGCTGGCGCTGTGGGCTGAGGCTGGAATAATGATGAATGAGTGGCTCTCTGGCGCTATCTCAGTCGCTAAGCAGGATTGCCTTGATAAATGTGTGATTGTGGTGGGGAGCCGGCGTTCTCGTGGCGGGGCCCGTCATTACCGGCCGCTCACCAGTCGCTACCTGTCGCTATTCCTTCATAAATAAGGGCCTAAGTCACCGAGGCTAGAATTCTAGCTAGACTCATTTCTGGAATAAAAAAAAACAAATTCAGCACTGAGACGTCCTTTAAGTAAAGCATAGCATTTATTAAAGCCTCCAAAATGTGTTACTGGTCCCTAGAACAAAATCAATGTAGTCTGATGTTTTAGGTTAACCACCCTTAGTCGTGTCAATATTATTAAAGAGGAGCTTTGGTGGCCCTGGAGTCTAAAAGACTCCTGGATCGTCCGAGTTCCTATCCTTGGGCTTCCCGAATTGGGATTCCCCAGTGTGAAACCCCCCAGATCCACTTACCTTCTCCCAAGCCCTCGTCACATCTCTGCACTGCGGCCACATCCCCACACACCTCTAGATGCGCCTGACCTTTCTGAATGAGTGGCTCGGACACGTCTCAGCTGCAAGGTGAGAGGGGATGTGGCTGGCGGTACACTAAGCTGCCTCACTCAGGTGCTTAGCCATCAGTGGCGCCAAAGGGAGCTGAGTAACAGCAAGCACGCTGATTGGCGGGATGCTCAGCCAATCAGCATGCTTGCTTTCAGCCTGAGCTTGTGCCGTGGGAGCAACTAGAAGGTGAGTGTGACCTGGGGGAATACACACAGCAGGGCATCCCAATTCAGGATGCCATCGCACAGAGGATCAAAACACGGGACAGTGAAATTCCTGTGTGTTGTTGCTTTTTAAACAATCTCACCTTAAAAACTTCTATGTTTATGCCCCAAATGCGGCTGGAATCACCATTGCAGCCTGCACAAGCCTATTCCTGCCCTGAAGCCTGCTGGGAGGCACACCTGGGTTGCCTAGCAACGAGGAGAGCAGGCAAAAACACACATGGACATAGTGATTCCTGATTGGTGGCTGCTGCTTCATTTGGGCCTATGCTTTCAGAGCAAGTATGAAGCCACTGGTGTAGCTCAAAAGTATGCAAAGGTAGCAACCATGTTCCAGCCATACTGTATATAGAGAAAGCAATATTTTTACCACCTTAAAGGAGCAGTATCGCGAAATTTGCATTAAAAAATATAAATAATTAAATAGCCACACAATAGCTTCTAACATGTGTATAAATAATCTGGCGATAGAAAAAGAAAAAAATATATGCCTCTCTTTTAAATTGTATAATGACAATGGCTCAGTCCATTTGCTGAATAGGGGGATCTGCTGGGTTGTATTTAGTGAGCTGCTTCATTTAGCCCACTGGTCTCCTAGCAACACTTTACCTCAGAGGCTGACACTGTAATCAGTGGTAACGGCTGTGTGTGTGTGTGTGTGTGTGTGTGTGTGTGTGTGTGTGTGTGTGTGTGTGGTGCTGCTTTTGTTATGAGACCAGGTGACTCAAATGTGTAAAATCTATACAAAATAAACTAAACTGACTGAAAACGACTGAAATTCTTCTTTGAATAACTGTGCAGGAAAATCTAAAGGTATTAAAGTGGAACAAAACCCTGAGTTGCCGACCCTGAAGTCTATAAGACCCGGCCATTGACCTTCCCCCTTGGGCATTCTAAATCAGGATGCCCACTGTGTGAAACGACCCCTGGATAACCACAGATCCCCCCCATTTTTCTGGCGCGCTCACGCAGATAGTCATTTAGACAGGTCGGGCGGCCAGGAAGGTTACTGCTCAGGCTCCCCATCTGCGTGCAAACAGAGCTGATTGGATGAGAGCCCGCGCATACGCTGTGGGACAGGGAAAGGTACGTTTTCACAGGCGAACTTGGGGATTTCACATATCAGGGCATCCCAAGTCTGGATGCCCCTAGGGGCACAAAACAAAACTCCAGGTAGTGAAAATCCTGGGTTGGGCTTTGCTCAAAACACACAAAGCTGAAAGAAAGATCATATGGAAAAATGAAAAATAAGAATATGAAAGAGAAAATGGTAAACTGAAAGATTCTGCAGCAGAGCCAACATGAAGGGAAAACTGTCAAAATCAGCTAAATGACTTCTAGAGCTTTTCTCTCTGTTTTAGATATATAAGTTCTGGCCAGGCAATGTTGCAATGTTGTTATCTGATGCTGGACGGCTGCCAGCACTGAACAGCTGAGACTTTGATACATTGTTTCACCCCTCTCCTCAGCATGGAACAGGCCAGAGTGTCAGGCTCCGACACTCACAAGACATAAACATGAGCTATTAGTCTCCAGCTGCACAACACACACATCATTTTTTTCTACATTTGTAATTCTTACTCCAACACTTACCTACATTCAAAGTACCATTTAAATATAAGTCACCAAGAAAAATTCGCGATACTGCTCCTTTAAAGTGTACCAAAACCCACGCTGATCAGCCCAGGAATCTATACCGATCGATTCCCTCCACCTGGGACATCTAAAATCGGATTGTCGCACTGTGTGAAACCATCCAGGCCGCCCCATACACTTACCTTGGTTCCCGTTCCAGTGGCGCATACACGAGCTACGCCCGCATTCCTGCTATCTCTCTAGCAGGGTGCGTGCCCGTGACGGCAATGTCTGGTGCGTGCACGCACCCTGCTAGAGGGATAGCTCCCTGTTAGAGCTATGGGGTGTGTCTGTCAGCGCGCTCGGAGCTGGTCTTAGACGAGGCTTAGATAAAGTGACGTTAGCGGCTCTGAGTGCACTGATTGGAAGAGCGGGCGCGCATGTACCGTAGGACCGGGAAACAGGACAGGGAAATCCGATTGGGGTGCCCCAGGAGAAAGGACCAAAACCCAGGACAGTCAAAATCCTGGATTTTGGTCCACTTTAAAGCCCAACGCCGGGGAATAAGAAACACACTTCAACAAATCATTGGAGTCTATATTCTACAGTGCTGAGAAATGTGCCGCATGTCAGCGGACATGCTGCAATGTAACAATGTTGTTTTGCCAGCCTCTGCTGTGATTGGCCCGTGCTGCCTTTTGTTCAAATGACACTTTATTTTTATGAGACAGCTGTTTCAGATTGACCAAAGTAAAACTTGCAGTTTATTTTTATGAGACAGCTGTTTTGTGATTAGTCGAAAGAAAACCTGTGTTGCACTTTAATGTTAAGGCTGTATTCTGATTGTCTAATCTTTTCCATCAGCGAATGAGCTCCACATATAATGTGTTGCAGTTTCTTATTTAATAAATGCATTGAGAGCTCCAATAGAATAGGATTTAATCTCACCCCTTTATCACCAGATGCTGGAATGCTTTGCCCTCGTGCTTGCGTTATGTTTTATATAGACTTTGCAGAGGACTTCCAGATAGAACTCTGATTACATGCAGTGTGGGAAAGGGAACCTGTTCAGATTTTAGATTCTCAGCTGACCATAGGCGGCTTCAGATAGGCTGATCAAGTACAAGATTTTCATTTCAACCGGACCTTCAGAGTGATTTAATGAAAAGCCCAAACTCTTAAAAAACGGTTCCCCAGCATCTAAAATTGTTATATTTTACATTTTTAGTCACTAACTTATTATTCTTTCCCCAACTGGGCTGCAACTCTGTTCAGGAATTTAGGATATGGGCGCCGCCATCTTGAATCAGAAGCATCACACTTACTGAGGAGAGGAGAGTGGGATAAGGTACAGGGCGGGTTATAGCTGTGCTTTGCTCAGACAGAGCAGAGCTGGGGTCAGGTAAAGGTCAGCAGTCCCAGAATGCAGAGCAGCAAAGTCAGGAGGCACTTCCTGTTTGCAGGCTGCCTGATAAGATGGCTGCTTCCATAAGCCGCCATCTTGGATGTTTAAAGGTTAAGAAAATGCAGTAGATGCAGGTAGGATGATTTTTAATGTGGGCAATCTGTATGTACAGGGTGTGGGAAACATATAAGATAGGCTCTTATTCAGAGTGAAGGACCGCTTTAACTTCATTATTGTTGCATTCTAAATGTGAGGGAAGGTTATACAGAAGTGAAATTAAAAAAAAAAACAAAAGGGTACTTACCTTTGTTCTGCACCGGAGGCCCAGATAAAGTGATCAGGTGAGTTGTGGAGTGCCAGGCCTGCAGTGACCAGCGGTGCAGCACAAAGGTGAGTACACTTTGGTTTTTTCCCCTGCTGAATCACTTTAAAGTGGGACAAGAGTTAAAAATGACTTAAACCAGACCAACACAACAGTGCACATACACATCCCTCCCCAGGGAAATTTAGATTGCTGCACATAAAAATTCATTTACCTTTTTCTAACTCCTGCTGTAGTAAATTTTAGAAACAAAAGTGCAGCTGGGCTCCCTGATACTGTGCATTGTCAGTTATGGATCCAGGCAGCAGCATGGCTGAGATTCTGGAAGAGGAAGCACCATAATGCCCGCTACCTTTCTTTTCCAACTGTCCCAGGCTGTTGGTCCGGTTTAAATAGAGAATAAATACATGTACTCATTTTTATGCAAACTTAAGAACTGCAAACCTTAAACCGAACCAACAGCCTTTTGGAGCTTCCTGTCCCAGCATCTCAGCCATGCTGCTGCCTGGATTGAATTGACAATGCATAGTAACAGGTAGCCCAGCAGCACTTCCTGTTTGGAGGTACCCTGCAAATACATGAGCTGCCATTTTGTTTACCACAGCAGGAGTTAGAAAAGCACTGTTTGTTGTTTTGGTCTGGTTTAAGTCCATTTTAACTGATGGTCCGCTTTAATGCAGCAGTGGAGCCGGCCGGGGTACTTATACCATAAGGCAGCAGATGGATGTACATGATGATACAGCAACATAGATAAATTGATGCAGACTATAGCCATTGAATCACCAATAAAAATGTTAAAAAGTAAAAACAAAGCTATCTCAATGTTCCCCTGAGAGCTAGACACCCTAGACACAGGTCAAGGATTGTCTTGAAACCCACCAGGTCGCCCAGTAAAAGTCACCTTTCCCTGGTTTTACGGCACATGTTTGGGCCGCATACCGCTATCCTTTAAAGTGGACCAACACCCAGGGGTGATCGGCCCGGGAATCCACTCACTCCCGATCTTGGATGTCCCGCGGGGTGAAACCCCCCAAAAAAAACCCCCAAAAAAACCCCAAACTCCTTACCTGATCCGCCTCCCGCACGCCCCTCTAGACGTGCGCGCTCCCGCGCCGGCCGTCTGTGAATGGCCGCGCACGCCGAGAGTGACGCACGGGAGGCGGCGGCGGACGCGCTGTCTTGGACGCCGCTGTCACCCGCTTGGACGTCGGCGGGGATTGGACGGCGCGGTCACGTGGGAGCGGGGAGAGGTGAGTTTTTGGGGGTTTCTGGGGGGTTTCAGAGAGCGGGACACCCCCGATCGGGGGGGCCCCGCCGAAGTGGACCAAAACCCAGGATAGTCAAAATCCTGGGTGTTGGTCCACTTTAACAGGATGTTGGCCGTGCCAGCCGTTCACAAATGCCTGGCATGGGCATATAGATTTCAGGGCTGTCAGCCGTGGGTTTTGGTCCACTTTAGGAACAGAGGTCTTAGTTGGCACACACATGTTGGCCTCACACACCTTGTGCTGGATGAGAATGGCAAGACACCAATGCCAGCTTCTGGACACTAGGAGACTCTGCTGGCCACTGGATCACTTGGACTTTTGTACTGTTCTTCTAATTTTGCACTTCTTTCCTAATGTCCAGTATAACCCTCACATCTATAAAGCCAGCCAGGGGTGTAACTACAGGGGGTGCAGGGGTTGCACCAGCAGTGGGTCCCCATCATTGTTGCTTTTCTTATTAGTTTTGAGCTCACGTGGCATGATGAACAGAAAGAAAGCCTTATTTGTCTCTGCTGCTGCTGCTGCTGGAAATACTTTGTTACTCTTTTCTGTACCAAATGTGAAATTGCTTAAAGTGGACCTATCACCAAGATTTTCACTGTCCTACCTATACATATTTGTCCCCGGGGAATCCTGACTGACCTTAATTAGTACCCCTGGGGCAACCATATTTGTGAACCCCCCCCCCCGTAGGCCTCAGTCCCTTACCTTTCCAACAGTCCCGCATGATGAGTGCAGGCCGCATCCCCGGCATCCCTGGAGCTAAGGCAAGCTCTTGTACAAAGCCTATCTGAAAGGCATTCCTCAGGGGCACCAGGTCGTCCGACATGGGAGGTGATAAATGATCTGGGGAAAATACCCATTTAGGGCCGGATTAAGCGTGGTGGAGGCCCCTGGGCACAAAATCTGGTGGAGGCCTCAGATACATTTTTTTCCTTTAAAATAATAGTCCAGCCACGTAACTGATTGGTGGTTGTCTGGCACCCACCTACTGGAATGTCAGATGGAGTCCCTTGTGCGGGTGCATGCTGCTCGGGAACTCCTGCTTTGCCATTCTGGGTGGGGGGTAGTGTAGTCGCCCAGCTGGTCCAGCAGAGAACAGTTCCCTGCATTGAGCTGCCAGCGGCTGTGTCTGGTGGCTTATGTGCAGTGAGCGGCCACTGATTGACAGCTCTGCACCCACCCATCACTGACGGCAGCTTTGCTGCTCCAGACTCTCCATCATGCCCTGTGGTGGCTTTGGCTGCAGGTTTGCAAAAAAAGATTGCCCAGGCACGGGGGGGCCATTGCCGCCGATAGCTTTGTTGCTGGCCCCACAGCCCGTCAGATCAAAGACTGAAAAGCCTCCTGAACCAGACCATAACCCAAAGGTTGGTGGAGGCCCCCTTTGCAAGTGGTGGAGGCCACAAGGTGCTCTCCCCTTGCGCCTCCCTCATAATCCAGCCCTAGGTCCACTTCAAACTACAAAATGTAAGCTGGCCATCCACATGGGGTGTCTCACAGTTCCCTAAATGCAGGGCTAGCGGTCAGCTTTAGGCTACACTGACACTAAAATGTCATCATATAGGAACATTTTGGTGGATTGACACATATATGTATGAAGTGTGTTGGGTTTTGTTGCATTGAAAATGTATTTTTTCTTTTTTTAATTAATAATCTGATGGCAGAATTGCTGTCCTGTTTGACAGTTAAACCGAACCTTCACCTTATATGTTTCCCCCTACCCCGTACATACAGGCACATTAAAAATCATCCTACCTGCATCTACTGCATTTTATGAGCCTTTAAGGATCCAATATGGCGGCCCATGGAGTCTCAGGCTGACTACAGACAGAAAGTGTCTTCTGACTGTGCCGCTCTGCATTCTGGGATTGCTGACCTTTTCCTGGCCCCAGCTCTGCTCTGTCTGTGAAAAGCACAGCTATAACCCCTCCCCCCTGCAGTATTCCCCCCTCTCTGAGACACGATGGCGGCACCCATATTCTAGACTCCTGAACAGAGTTGCAGCCCAGCGGTGGGAAGAATAATAAGTAAGTGACTAAAAACGTAAAATATACTAATATATATATATATATATATATATATATATATATATATATATATATACAATAATAATAATATAATAATAAAATGTATAATATAATAATAATAATAATAATATAGATATATTAATGTTAGTAAAATATATAAATTTTAGATGGTGGGAAATAATTTTTAAAGGTTTGGGCTTTGCATTAAATTATGCTGAAGGTCCAGTTTGATCACAGTGCAATTTTTCACACTTGGTGAGACGTATTCCCATACAGGATGATGGATTTTGCATTTTATCCTAAACACACGTGCAAGCAAAAGCGCTAGAATTACGACCCACCTCTTAGGGTAGCCACTCACACCGATACAGATACGGTTTACAGAAACACCTTTCTGACGTGACCTAAAATGATCGATAGCCTTAACAATCTAAATATTTGTCCTTAAACCGGACCTTCACCATGATTTATTGAAAAGCCCAAACCCTTAAAAAACGATTCCCCGGCATCTAAAATTAATATATTTTACGTTTTTAGTCACTTACTTATTATTCTTTCCTCCACTGGGCTGCAACTCTGTTCAGGACTTTAGGATACGGGTGCCGCCATCTTGACTCAACAGCATCACACTTACTGAGGAGAGGAGAGTGGGTGCTTTGCTCAGACAGAGCAGAGCTGGGGTCAGGAAAAGGTCAGCAATCCCAAAATGCAGAGCAGCACAGTCAGAAGGAACTTCCTGTTTGCAGGCTGCCTGATGTCCCATGAGCCGCCATCTTGGATGTTTAAAGGCTCATAACATGCAGTAGATGCAGGTAGGATGATTTTTAATGTGAGCAATCTGTATGTACAGGGTGGGGGAAACATATAAGATTTAAGACTCTTATTCAGAGTGAAGGACCGCTTTAAACCGGACCTTCAGCGTGATTTAATGAAAAGCCCAAACTCTTAAAAAACGGTTCCCCAGCATCTAAAATTAATATATTTTACGTTTTTAGTCACTAACTTATTATTCTTTCCCCCACTGGGCTGCAACTCTGTTCAGGAATTTAGGATACGGGCGGCGCCATCTTGACTCAGAAGCATCATACTTACTGAGGAGAGGAGAGTGGGATAAGGTACAGGGGGGCGGGTTATAGCTGTGCTTTGCTCAGGTAAAGGTCAGCAGTCCCAGAATGCAGAGCAGCACAGTCAGGAGGCACTTCCTGTTTGCAGGCTGCCTGATAAGATGGCGGCTTCCATAAGCCGCCATCTTGGATGTTTAAAGGCTCATAACATGCAATAGATGCAGGTAGGATGATTTTTAATGTGGACAATCTGTATGTACAGGGTGTGGGAAACATATAAGATAGACTCTTATTCAGAGTGAAGGTCCGCTTTAAGTAGCAGAGCTGCTTGCATTATATTTCAAAACTTTATGCTATCTACTTGCTTCAGCCGATCTGTATTTCAAGCCTTTGTTTCCTGAATGGCAGATAAATGAAGGTGGAACCAGTGGAAATAATGCAGCCTTTCTAAAGACCAGGTGAAAAAATGCTTCCAAGGTCAAATCTGTCACCAGGTGGTGTATTTAATTTAAAAGGAGTGTTAACCTTGTTTACACAAAATAACAGCAATATGCAGAGAAAGCAGTAAATCTATTGCCGTTAAACAGCAGGAAGGCTGCTTTGTGCTGGCAAGCTGCCCATTAGCAACATGAACTCATCTGGCAAAGAGGAGGCACAGACAGGCAAGGCCGAGGTCTGGGCCTAGGCATTCTGACAGCCTGCATTCACAATGTTTGCGGTATGCCCTCTCTACCCTCCAGTTGACTCTGTCAAATATATTTAGAACATGAGATGTCCACTTGAAAGGGAAACGGTTCTTAATCACTTAAATGCAGGAGTGTGGCAGACGTCCAGGTTTTCAGTTGTAAATGCAGAACCCTATGCCTGACTCGGAGGAAAATGCAATTGTGTATCTTCACTCAGCAATGTGTGGGCTGCTTGTAAACTTTTGAATTAATACCAACTGTAGGAAGTGATGCATTGCAGGCTTTTTTATTTCTTTTCTTTATTTTGCTGGGAAATAATTAAACTTAACTCAAAGATGTCACCCTTTTTGAGAGGAAAGACAAGCTGGAGAAAAAAAGCACTAAACGGTACATTTCAGATAACATTTTGGAAAATCTAAAGGCAAGACTAGACGTTAGGAAACTATATGTGCATTTCCATGAGAATAATTCCACTGCCTGAAGCGGACCAACATTAAAAAATGAATCAAATCAGACCAACACAACAAACAGTGCTCATATGCATCCCTCCCCAGGACAATTACGATTGCTGCACATAAAAAATAATTTACCTTTTTCTAACGCCTGCTGGTGTAAATTTTAAAAACAAGATGGCCGCTCACGGGCTCTGCAGACCACCTGCAAACAGGAAGTAATGCTGGGCTTCCTGTTACTGTGCATTTCAGCAATGTCAGTTTGGAGAGGAATCTGCAAAATGGCTGCTACCTTTCTTTTGCAACTTTGTCAGGATGTTGGTCCGGTTAAGTTTCTCTTTTTGAGGTTCTTTGAAAAAAGTGCGTGCAAATGTCTACTATCATATAAATATTACTACTGTATATACGCATGACTAAGACGTTATTTTCACATACAATGTTACTTTATCAAAGTTATACTAAAGGAAAACCCACTGTATCGGGCTACACATTGCACTGTCCCAAACTTCACCATGATTTAATGAAAAGCGCAAACCCTTAAAAAGCTATTCCCCAGCATCTAAAATTAATATATTGTAAGTTTTTAGTCACTTACTTATTATTCTTTCCCCCACTGGGCTGCAACTCTGTTCAGGACTCTAGGATACGGGCGCCGCCATCTTGACTCAGAAGCATCACACTTACTGAGGATAAGAGAGTGGGATAAAGTACAGGGAGGCGGGGTTATAACTGTGTTTTGCTCATATAGAGCAGAGCTGGGGTCAGGAAAAGGTCAGCAGTCCCAGAATGTAGAGCAGCACAGTCAGAAGACACTTCCTTTTTGCAGGCTGCCTGATGTTCCATGAGCTGCCATCTTGGATGTTTAAAGGCTCATAAAATGCAGTAGATGTAGGTAGGATGATTTTTAATGTGAGCAATCTGTATGTACAGGGTGTGGGCGACATATAAGATAGGCTCTTATTCAGAGTAAAGGACCGCTTTTAATCCGTTTTCAAAAAGACCCCGTAGTTCCTAAGTTATTTGTAGGTGTGGCAACAGCAATGTGATGTAAGCACACTGTGTGCTTTACATATATCATATGTGCATTGTTGTGCCTTTAGTTATTACTGCCAGCACATAGTGTGATCAACAAAATGGGGTCAGAGATGCTGCAGGCTAAGAGTGTCTCCAGCCTGCCAGCACATAGTGTGACCAGAAAAAGGGGGTGAGAGATGCTGCAGTCTAAGAGCGTCCCCAGCCTGCCAGCACATAGTGTAACCAGAGAAGAGGGAGGAGGGCGGAGTTTCATAGCTGCAGAGAGAGGCAGGCAATCAGGAGGTCTGGGGAAGGAATGGGGATGTTTCCGTTCGTGGTCCACTGAAGATCTATTGAAGGACCAGGTCAGCGGGGTGGAGATTGAAAGCTGAACGAGGAAGTGATTTCCTCACTAAGTAGACTGACATAGCAGGAAGGAAAGCGCTGGAGGGACTCAATGTAAGGTAACCTACTGATATTTATTTTTTACCTGGCCAATCAGTTTAAGTCTTCTCATCATTTGGAGGGTTAGCCAAATGATTTATTCAGTTTTAAAGCAGAACAGATCCCTAGCAACAGATAACGACAGATTCCAGGGCCAGTGCTGGCTTTCTCCTGGATCAGGATGCCCCATTGTGTGAAACCCCCAGAGCACCACAACACTCACCTGCTTTCAAGGCTCCCTCACCAATCTGAATAAGGGGGGGCTCATCCCCGCATCTTTGGCCTGTGCACTGAGGACAGGAGCATGCGCTCTTCTTTTGCTGAATATTATGTAGTTCACCTGTAGAACTGTCCTATTGCAGTGTTTAGTGGCAACGTCTTTTGAATGCTCTAAAAACAGCCTCTTCAGAGGCTCTAAAATCATATGGATAACAACCTTTATTGTAGGTCTAAACCTAAAAAAATATTATTTTTTTGTCATTTTTTGTAAAACCACATGAGACTTGGTCCTGCCTCCTGTCTGAGATGACCAAGCAGGAAAACCATGAAAGGAAAAGCTATGGGTTTCACAAGGTCAAAGTAGTGTCACTGGTATGGAAACCCATAAAAAATATTTTATTTTGATCGTGTCTTGATACTGAAGACTCACTTCCTGTCTGGGGTGTCAAAACAAAAAAGGCCATAGATGTTTTTGGGAGCAGATTGTCAATACTGATGCATATTAACACATAAATATAAATATATTTGATGGATGTCCTGTTATTGAATACATAAAGGAACACTCTAAACTGGTAATGGAAAACTTTTCCTGAACTTTCTAAATGGATCCCAGATCACCCCTGCCATTTCAGCAAAAGGCTCCCCTGATTACCCGAGGCCTCTCCTGGGCCTTTTATTGCTCTCATGTGGGCCTAGCATCTCAGTGATCTCCAGGTCAGACACTGCTACCTTCCAGCATCAAGGGGGGGGGGGCAATTATTATTAGTTCTAAGTTGAAATTCTAGCAAGAATGTATTCATTTGTCCTGATTGGTAGGTCTTCCTATGAAATAGCAAGGCTTAACCCAGACATATCCAACCTGTGGCCCAGGGATCATGGTCCTAAGAGCCTGGCAAGTAAAGGAAGTTAAAAGAGGGTCAGTAAGAACAGGAGGTTGCAAGGAGAGTGATTTTGGAGGGGCACATTGGCAAATAGAGGTGGCAGAGTTGACTTGGAGATGCATGGTGACACTGATTAGTAATGGTGTCCCAGAAAACCCAGATAGCGGCAAAAGAAGTAGATCCCTTGAAAAGCACCACTAGAGTTCCTATGCAAAATCTATGGGGCTATAATTAAGTTATCAGGTTTTCTATATGCCTTGTTTGTTTAAATTTGTTTGGGGATTAAAGGTATGGTTAACATATGGGACTAGGATGTAAGACAATCAGCAGCATCTTGTGGGTGCTCGCCTCTCCGGCCGTTAAAGTGAACCAAAACCCAGGATAGTCAAAAAATGTTTCTTTCCCCGGGTCAACCTGAGCGGGGGTGCCCCGCTGTGTGAAATCTCCCCACACCCAAATGGACTCACCTCTTCCCGGGCCCATGGCTTGTCTAAGAGCAGCCACGCCCGAATCCTCCGCCTCCCTCTACAGGGGAAAATGCCTGGCACGTACTGCTAGAGGGAAGTGGAGGAATGTGCCCGTCAGAGGCGCTGCTCTTAGACGCGCCGTGGGACTGGGAAGAGGTGAGTTGGCTGCGGCAATCTTGGGGGATTTCACCAAGTGGATCACCCCCAGGAAAGGACCAAAAGCCAGGATAGTCAAAATCCTGGGTTTTTGTCCACTTTAAGTGCAAAGCACATACATTTCATGGGCCTGGGGGTTTCCCAGTCAGAGGCCGAACAAAAAACGCTCACATCTGGGATCCAGCACCAGGGGTCTTCTCATTCCCTTTGGGACCTCTGGTCCCCCTCCCCCGGGTCTTCAGCAGGGCATTCTCTGCCCTGTGAAGTGGTATCTCCTTCCCACCGTAGCATGTGAAGTCCAGTGTGGCTTGAAACGCGTCACACAGGATTGTTTTCTGCTATTAATTAGCCATTAGGAATGGATTATCAAGTACTTACCATATATGGGCTGTCTTCATTTTAAGCATTAGAATTAAAAGTTAATTTTTAAAGTATTTTTTGGCTGGACAACACACTGGACTTTATCTATTACTACGAGGAGTTTTGCCTGGGATCTCCTTGGTCCGTGCCGTTTTTGGATGATTGGTGAGCTGGCAATTTAGTTCTTTTGCATGCCACCGTAGCATGTGGCCTTTTATACAAGGAAGTGAGTTGACATCAGTAAACACTCATTTCTGCTCAGGAGACACCCCAAACTGACATTTTCAAATTAAATACAAATACTCGTATGTGTACTATAAAGGGTTTAACCCCTCAAAAAAGTGTGGAAATGGGAGAGTCCATGTCATTTATTTTTATTTTCACCTAGGACAGCCCATGACCTGCCTGTGAAATTCGTGATTAATGCCCACACACACAGGGAAAAGCATGGATTTGGGTTTCTTGGCTGATGAGGTAAAGTGGGGCCAGATATGGGAGCTGGGGGGGGGGGGAATGGGAGGCTAAGGAAATTGAGATTGGATATAGGTGTTAAAATATAACAGCCCAGTTGAGCCCAAAGCACTGTGAATTTTCCCAGGTCTCCAAATCGTCACTCCATCCACTCCATCCACCAGTAACCTTTTCAAAAGGTGGATCACCCCTGACTTGGCCATTGGAAGGCTGTAACAAATATAGAAGTTGTCATGGTAGCTGGATGCTTGGCTGTAAGGCTGATCCTCCAGCTTGGCAAGTCTCAACAACAAGAAGGAAGCTCACAGAGTGTAAAAAGTATGACGTGCTTACATGTTCAGGGTCAGGCAGGTCATCGGAGCAACTAGCAGATAAGCAATAGTAGTCCTCATACTTTCCTCCCTACATTTCATCTCTAAGCTGTCAGTCAGCACTCAGTGAGCTGGCCTTAGTCATTCAGTAATGGTTTGTATAGGTACTCACAATCTTCTGCCTTTGCCAAGTAGTGTATTGCAAAATCTGTTCTTTTTTATTATTTGATATGTCTGGGAAATAATAAATCAACCCTCAAGGTTGTCGTTTATCAGAAAGCAAACACGCTGAAGAGGAGGAAATAGAGGAGGCTCTTTCTTCTCAGCCAGTGGAAGGTCATCTGTGTGAGTTTATCTGGCTGTATTTAAAGAAATAGGCCCACTTAAGCAAGCAAAATATTTTCAAATGGCTTTCAAGCATAATTGCTTTGCTAAAGCAAATGTGTCATGTTTAAAATTGTAAGGGAAATTGCATGGGCTCTAAAAATAAATATTTTCAATTTCAGAGGGAACTTCTAAATCTGCTGACGCATGATAATCACTTGTTTCCTTTTCTCCTATGAATCTCCATGCCAGCGACTCCTCGCGCATAAGGTTTCAACTTCAAAGAAACCTGAATTGGAATTTAATTTTGTGCTCTCCCCTAGAATCTTCCGGAAACACTAATGTTACTTGACATGTCAGCAGATGTAGTTTCCTGAGCAGCACCTATATTGTTATATCTCACTTTTCAGTTCCTCTATTCTATGAAGGTTCTCAGAAAAGTGTCCAATGTTCTATCATCTTCCATGGAGCTGTATAAGGTAGAAATGACAGACAGACTAAAAACAAATATTATTCTTATAATACAGAGGGTATTGCACAGAGCACTGCACTTTCAAGCCTTCAATCTAAAGGATAAGGGTGGGTATGAGAAGTTGGGTCACAAGTAGCATAAATTGTTCATGGTGGCATGTCCTTTGAAAGTTTTAAGATTGTGAAGCAGGTTGCTTATCTAAAAAGGAGAGGTTTGAGGGAGCTTTTGAGGGTTTGGAGGGCTGGATAGTGGTGACTTGTATAAGGGAGGGCATTCCAGAGGAGAGAAGCAGCACAAAGAAAGCCCTGAAGATGAGTGGAGGAGAAGGTGATCAGGGTTGAAGAGAGAAGGAGGTCCTGGGCAGAGCAGGGGCTGCGTCTAAGTTGGTATAACTGACATGAAGGAAAGTGGTGCGGCCTGATAGAGCTTTGTGGATTAAAGTTAGACATTTAAAGTAAATTTATTCCATCCAGTGGAGGTACTGACAGAGAGGAGCAGCACTGGAAAACTTATTAGGGATGCACTTAATGGGCAATCTGAGAGGTAAGAATTCCAAGAGAGATGAGTATTTGGAGTAGGAGGGAACAGTAAAGAGTAATGAAGGCAAGGGGCAGAATTATGACGATGGATCAGCGGCCTTGGTGGTTATTAGATCACTAGAGACTTTATTGGTGGGAGTAATTAGAGAAAAAGCAATACTGGAGAGGATCAAGTAAGGGGTTTTGGCATTGGCATTTTCCAACTGGTGCACAAATTTAGCAGTGTTGCACCATTTCAACAGATGAATAATAAACCAATAAAGCACTATCTTGTTTAAGCTAACTGAATTAGGTAATCTGAAAAGCCTTCCTTTTGTAGCCAGCCTACAAAGAGTATCTCCTTATTTCTTCTCTTTTCTACTGAGCAGAAGCGTAGTTCGGTAATCGCATTGACATCACGCGCCTCACTACGAACACGCTTTGAAGATATGACCTAAGCTGGTACACTACTGGGTTGTGCCATTACATTCAAATGCCATCTGTGGCTAAATTATATTATCCTCATCCCAGGCAGAACATTATATCATCCTTGGGTCCTTGCCATCTCATATTGGTCCTCCGATGTTGCCGCTGGGTACTCACTCTACTAATTATCCTGGCCTCTTCAGTTTAGGGTCCCCCAAGGTGACTGTAGGGTTGTCTGGTTCTTATCACTTCCTTTGCTGCTACCTTTGGGTCCTCTGATCGCAGCTACTCTAGGTCTTTTGCTCATATGATTATGCTCTGGCCAGCTCTGGCCAGCTCTGTCTCCTCTGATGCTCAGGTTTAGAAGTTGGAGAGCAGAAAAGTCGGGAAGATAGGTCCTGAGCTGATGCCTAAAAGTCTAAACTAAAAGGGGACCTCAGCTGATGACTAAAAGTTTTCTGATGTTGCCACAGGGTTCTCGCCATCCCCAGTTACTCTGATCTGAGGGGGTCTTCCTCTTCTGAGAGCCTCCAATGTCCCTACTGGATCCTCAGCAAGGCTTATCATTTTCTGGTCTACAGCATTTTCCCTGCTGCCACCTCCATGTCCTCACTGGGTCTCTGAGTCTCACTGCCCCCTCTGCTGCTGCCCCTGAGCACTTTAATCTCACATGCTCCTCCACATCATCTCTAGTTCTGCTGCTATGCTATGGTGGAGATTATACCTGGCTGATTGTACTGCACAGGTACAGTGTGTAGGGTGAGTAGGGTGGCAGACAACTTGGAGGAGAGGAGTCCAGCAGAGGATGGACAACTGGCACTCATTGCTACTGGGCAGATCACATGAATTTATATGGGAGTTGTAGGGGGATAATAAAAAGTTTCTCTGCATACAAACTGTTCATGGTTGGAAGAATCTACAGAACAACCCAAGCACTTTGCAATGATTTAAAATGGATCAAACTATCTTGGGATTTGGTCCTTGCCCCCGGGGTGCTCCGCTGTATTAAATCTCCCAAATTGCCTGAACAAACTCACCTCCTCCCAGTCCTACAAAGCATGTGTGGCCCAATCAGCATGCTCAGATCCGCTCACGCCCTTTCATCCAGGGGAGATCGTCCAATGCAAGCAGGTCCAAGCATGTTAACGTACATATCCTCCACTACCCTCTAACAGGGAGCATGCCCGCGCCCGCCATTCGTAATTGCCTGGCACGGACATGCGCCCCCCTTCTAAAGGGATAGCAGGGATGTGGCTGCTGCTCGTGCATGTGCCGTTGGACCAGGAAAGAAGGTGAGTTTATGGGCAACCTGGGGGGTTTCACATAGCAGGGCATCCCGATTTAAACGGGATGCCCTGGGGGCAGGGAGTCAATTGGCCTGGGAATCTTATAGATTCCTGGGCCAATCCCCAATGGGCTTTGGTTCACTTTAAGTAAAGGTTTTACAGCCCAATGTGCCCCAATTATTAAGTGAGCAGCTGTCATTCCACTTTATTTATTCCTTAACCCCATTAATTTCAGTCCCAAACAGACCAACAGTACCATTCACCTATTCCTTGACCTGCACCTCCAATTATTTGTAATATATATATAAATATATATATATATATATATATATATATATATATATATATATATTCACATAAGTGCAACCTGAAACACTGACATTTAATACATATGGGATGATGATCACATCAGTCATTTTTTTTTTGCATTTACTGCCCCATTGAGTTTGCTGGCATTACATGAGGCAATCGACAACATGAATACCAGATTGCCCTATTAGCCCATTGCCAGATAAAGCCAAAATGAATATTTGTCTTTACTGTAAAATCTGGAGGCCATGATGGATTAATCATTGCAAGCAATAGAGCACCGCTAGCAATAAAACTCTAAATTGTGCTGCCATCAGTATGGTAGCATGGAAAGGCTATCCATGGTCAGAGTTTAAATGACCATTCAAAGCTTAATGTACTTGATATGTTCAACTCCCTAGCAGGATATAGCTGTAAGTAAATTACCAATTCATTAAGGATTGTTGATTAAGTAAGTGCTTTGACCAGAGGACATAATAGATAAATTATTATAATGTAAACTGACTGCGCATTTAGTTTTAGCAAACTGTGATAAGGGGAATCGAGAAGCAAAACAGCCTAACAGGATAATAATGTGACAATTTGTTTTCCTGGGAATAGCTTTTTCTGTCTCATTAATTAATTTACATTCTTTTTAACCCTTGCCATTAAATGCTAATGCATTGAGCCCGAGCTGTCTGTATGTTACCTTCACTTGATATATATTAGGGCACTACTGCAAAAATGATTAATATTAGCAGAATATAAGTAAGGTTTTTGGAATCGAGACATTCCAGTGTTTGAAGGAAACTCTTCATTGTAAAGCTGTCAGTTATGATGTCATCTTTTAGCTACTCTCTATATTTCTGATTTTACAAAATCACTAGAATTTGTCAAACATTTAGGATAAAAAAATGTCACTTCTTTTATCTAACGAATGTAAGTTCTGTTATGTGTTGACAACTTGAAGACTAGCACTGGAAACTGTTTTTAAGGAACCCCGGGAGCATGCTTTGGGTAGTATTTAGGTTGTGCTAACATTTAAGGAGGTAAAGCCATTAGTCAAGTACAAGGGCTCAGCCAGCAAAACTGTGCTGATGGGGTGAGATGCCTCGTAATTAAATTTGGAAGTAGGTGTACTAGCGCATATATGACTTAATCATGTTTAGAAATGGGATCAAATCTAATGGAGGCAAGGCAAATTCGATCATATCCCTTCTGCTAATTGTTGAAATATCAGTCAACCGTGCACTCCTAGTTTTTGTTACAAATGTTTGCCTGTTGCATTGCTACAATGTTTTGTAGCCAACCTTCTGAAAAAAGAGACAAAAACATTAGAAAATAGGCCTGGATTAATCATTCTCTAAGGTGGATACATTTATTCACATGGAGGTCAGACAGTAACATTTGTACAGGGCAAATGTGGCAATGAATGCAGATGCCACCATCAGTGCCAAGTCCAGATAAATAAAGCAATGAAGCAAGTAATATCTAGTAGTGTGGAAAGCAAGATCAAGACAGCATATAGTTTCTGAATCTCAATGTGTTTCGGCCCTATCTAAGGCTTCGTTGGCAGGTTAGTAGCTTTTGCACCAGGTCTAGTGGAATACTGTGGCCCTTATTTATGAAGGAATAGCGACAGGTAGCGACTGGTGAGCGGCCGGTAATGACGGACCCCGCCACAAGAACGCCGGCTCCCCACCACAATCACACATTTATCAAGCCGATCCTGCTTAGCGACTGAGATAGCGCCATATAGCCACTCATTCATCATTATTCCAGCCTCAGCCCACAGCGCCAGCGTCCGACCTTGAACAGCGACAGGTATGACCTCTCGCTACCTGGCGCTCTCCAATGCATTTCAATGGAACAATCTTTAAATATTCATAATTAATTGTTATTAATGGTTTTTTTTTTTTTTTTTTAATGTGAAAAATTCTGTGACCACTTCTGCCATGTTAGATAAAAAAAAAAAATTGTGCAGAATTGATATTACAGGTCTGATATTATTGTATTTATATTACTAAATTCTTTAAAAAATTTTTTTTTTTTGGTTTCCAAAAATATGGTTGTTTGGGGGTTAAAAAGCTACTTTTAACCCATCGCCACCAGCGCTCTGGGGTTTAAACATGCATTTCACAGCACGAAAATTTTTTGAGCGTGATTTTTTGATGAATATGGTGGGAGCCGGTCGCTCTGACCAGTCGCTATGATGCGCACCCATACATCGCGGAACCTGTCAAATAGCGACTCGTCACCCCGTATTCAACATTACTGCACACCGACTCAGTCGCTATCAACAACCGAACAACGGCCAAGCACAGCGACTACTAGCGGGCGCTGTGAAAATACTGCTAGAGTCGCTCAACTGTCACTACCTGCCGCTATTAATGAATCGGCCTCCCCGATTCACCTGGTGGGGATCTTTAGATCAAGAAAATTATCTGAAGTAGGGATCCAGGTTGAAGGTATGGAAAGGCCCATAGATACTGCCTGAGAATCATAGGTTAATGCTCTAGCTTAGGGCTTCCCAACATTTTTTCATCAAATACCACTTTCTATTTTCTAATTATTTCAAATACCACATGGATGGTACAAATGGGTTGTCAGTCACATATTTAAATTTCCCCAAAATCTTAAATCATATTAAATGAACAATAAATGCACATAAATAGTTCAGATCACCTTTTTTAAGATCAAGACTACAGATGGCAACAAATCAGATCGGGGTACAGATCAGTCTGCAGTCTCGCTGAGCACCATCTGATAGGATCCTGATTATCTTTAGTGGCGCTCATACCATTGGCTGGGAACCCCTTCTCTAGGACACCTGTTAACCCCACTTATCTGCCACTGTGTTATAAATGGAGTATGCAATGTAATACTACCATTTCCCAGAGCATTATCCAGTTTTTGGAGAAGGTGGTTATTAGAAAGCTCACAAGGTCACAAAAGTCAAATTATTTGGTGAGGCAAGTTTACCTTGGCTTGTGCTTTTAGTTGTGAACTGAAACTTACATTTGAGTAGGCTTTTTTATCGTAGTAAGCAAAATTTTGTTCTATTTTTTCCCCAGAATATCCCCTGCAATGTGTGTGCATTGGGTATGTTTACAGGTGAGGTACATATTTCTTTCAATGTAGTAAGGAACATTTTTTTGAGATTTTAAAAACAAGAAGTTTAAAAACTATGGGTTTGCCATTTTTTGCATAGCCTTTATGGTGCTGTGGTTTTCAAAAATTTCGAAAAATATCCTTACCTTACTGGAAAAATGGTGTTTCCATCCTGGAAAAAATGCCATATGCATATGCCAGGTGCAGGTGATTTTTTGGGGAAAATTTAGAACCAAATAAAATATGTTGTACTTTTTCTGTTATAGTAAAAGAGCTTACTCATATGTACGTTTCAGCTCACACCCAAAAGCATGCCCAAAGTTAAATTTGCAAATAATAAGCATGATCCCCATTGTTTAATTATCTATATTTAAAGAAATTGCCCAGGCTAACTGTAAAATGAAAGCAAATATGTCTGACCTTAGCTGATTCCTGACAGTCTGCTGCAAAAAGTTCTGATGTTGCATCAACATATTTTGTTGTTAAGCTATGGCTGCAAATTTCAGCATGTATGGCTCAGTCAGAATGTTACATTTTAGTTTATAAAACAAGGGGTGTTTCTGTTTCCCTGTCTGTAGGCAAAATGTCTGAAACAAAATTTATTATTTGATTAGTAATGTATTTTACAATAAACTAAAAGAAACATGAAACACAGAGTGACATGTTATAACTTATCCAGCAGACACAGGCAGTGGTGTGTTCCACACAGTCTGATGCAAAAGCGATAGAGACATGTCCACCTCTCAGTGCTAAATAAAGGTGGTCATGTATAAATAAAATCTGGAGGCGTGTTCATATCAAGTTGCTTTGCATTCTGTGATTCAGCCCACAATCACAAGTTAATTACTGCCTATGTACATTTATGAGCCCTTTCATAGGCAATCGTGCTTGCTTATGCGATCAACAAATATCCTACATGCACCACTGATTTTTGTGTGATGTGGATGTGATTCATATCAGTCATATCATGGGTGAAGCGAGATGAATCACTCCAGAGAATGTTTCTCCTAAGAGAAAGTGCAGAATGATCAACCTATGGCTCACCTAGGACATGTGACACACAAAGCTGTCTTATGTGGACTCCAACCTAAAACAGTGGAACACATGACTGGCAGGAAGTAAAGGCGTCAATAAAATAACAAAGGCAGGAAATGAAGGTGCATGAAAACAACTCACCCAATCATAGTGATTCTCCCCTGATGTCGTCAGAGGCTCTGTCTTGCAGCCATGGACAGTTGGACTTGGAAGACAGGGCAGTAGCCTGATCCCAGGAGAAGAGTTATTCAAGATCCTAACTTCAGCTTCCACGAAGACTGAAAACAGGTTTTCTGGCTTTTTTAGTTTTTTATTTCTTCAGTAAGTTACAATTGTTATTTAGTGAATAAACATCAGCTTTTGAATCATTACAATCTAATTATGTTTTAGCTGAATAGTGGATCCCAAGGATATATACTCTGGTGTGCCCCAAAAATGATTTCCTCTGGGGGGGTGCAATGTGCCCCAGTCCAACCCTGAATATACCTTTTTCAAATGATTAACATGTTTGTGGTTCTGCTCCATAACTGAAGAGGATTTCTTTGTCCTGTGAAAACAGATGTGAATGATTGAGAAAAACCTGTCACAAATGGAGGTGCTGACACTGCAGATCTCATTCATGATAAATAATATATTAGACTGCCACTTGCAATCATATGTAGTGAGCACCTAGGTGTGCAAGCCAGGAGTTTTGTCCTTATATGCTTATCCCTTGTATGTGTCTGTGATCAGTGAAGCTGGATCAAGCAACTACAGTGTATTGATCATAGACATCTATGTTCCTCTTACCATTTGCTCTGGATATGTGAGTTTTTTTTCTTTTGTGAATATCCTCGGGTATATATTTATTGTTGGCTTGTTTTCACCCAGTGGGTCCTCAGTTTATTGTTTTGCACATGTCACTTTAGGTTGTAGCATTATTTGCACAGGTCTTTTCAAGATATATTGGCACTTAGATAGATATTAGTTTGCATGGGCACCGTTTATATAGTATATTTATATTAATTTACCACATTTTTATGATTGACAACACTATAGTGGTCTTAGTAGGTAGTTTTGATAGGATATTATCCATCTTTGAAGTGATCATGGGTCGTTATCTAATTGGTTTTTATTTGTTTTTTCTTCATAGTTGAGAGCAGCGTGCCATGTCCCTCCCTTCTTTTTCATCCCCCCCCCCCTCCTCTGTTTAGTGTATTATATGTTTTTTAAATGGTTTTAATTTGTTATATAGCACTATCCTGTAAATATATGTATTAATAAAATGTTATGTTCATTTGTATTTTCATAGTGGTGCCACTGTTTTTGTAGGGGTTTTGGAGGTGGCATTGGACCCCCCACTTGGTTTAAAGTGTTCCTCTTACCATAGGTTTGCTGTAAATGCTATGTCTAAAATTATGTAATACAATACTATGTCCTGTCAACATTGAGATTATTATATCATTTTTTACTACCTCAATAAAAATATTTGAAACTAAAATGATGTAATTCATGCAATAAAAATATTAAAAAGTTCCTTTGGACCAGTCTCTACAACAGTAAAAACTCTGACTGCTTATTTGTGTTCTGTTCTGGTTGAACTCCAACTGATCAACTTTTCTATGTTGCTTGCTTTTTAAATGATTCAACCATTTTCCCTAAACTACACTTAAAGAGATTGACGAGTCAACTTTAAAATCAATTGCCTTGCAGCTTATCTGATACTGAGTCAGTCCCGTGCAGTCAATTTGCTCTAGTCTAAAAATGAAGAATTTCTTCTTCTATGACACTGCCTATGACACTGCCTCCAGCACCTCCCCTTCCAACTCTGACCACAGATCCAAGCCTGAGGATCCGGTCAAGTTGTCGCCCCTCCCTGGTGGTAGGCTAAAATGAAGCCCAAACGCACTCCAATGCACAGCACAGTGTGCTTTCATCATTCTGCCCTGTCACTCCCATCACAGTGGACATCACAATATGATGTGAAACTATTTTATAATTACTCTGGCAATATACATTAGTTACCAAGAAGATAAAAATGAGAACATTGATATTTGTAGCCCTACACAATGGCAATACTTTTAAGTGTGTCTGGACTATGAATTTATATGAACCAGTCAACCACTAATTGATGTTCTGTGATTTCTGAGCAAGGCAGCAAAAGCATTTTTTTACCTTCTCCTTAAAAAAGAAAATCTTACCTATTTAGATCTCATTTACTAAAACAAGTATTAGCGAACAATGTAACCCAGCAAAGCTGCCATGCGAAAATGGATGACAAAAAACATAAAAATGCAGTTACAGTTCAAGCCTGGCATTCCCCATCAAGCCTGCCAATTCTGTTTTGTGTGCGTATTAGCCCTGCACCAGATGAGGAAGCATAAGAACTTGCTTTTTATTTCCGCTGCCTACTTGCCATGTGTATGACTTTAGCGTATGACTAATGGCTTCACTGCAGTCCGAACACTCAATATGTAACAATAAGTGCTTTGTCTTTGGCCTCTATCTGCAGATTCATAAGCGGGTGGCTGGAGGTGCATGTAAGGGTAGCTAACAAGTTTCACACACATAAAAAAAGAGCATTTCAGATACATTTATGATCCTGTGTCAGGATATTGTGTTGCATGATATAAAACTTCTTTGTCCTGAGCTGGACAGAAACCATGTTTTGTTCAGAGTACAATTCACTGGGGAAAGTGTTTCGATGGTTTATAAGTGTACAGTATCTGCCATGTAGCACAAACACTGCTCATAAAGAGGTCTACACTGAAAAGAGCAAGAGGATGGCCCAATCTGTCACGGATCTTTCAGATGATGATGTATGTCAATGGTGTCCACCTCTGTAGAAACCAGTACAATGGGCTCCTATTTCTTTCCCAGTGATGTGTGCGTCCACCCACATACAGGCCCAGTCATTTGCAGTCAGATGGCAGCTGGAGTTTAGTGCTGGAGGCCTTTCCTCCAATTGGTCTTTAATTGGTGTAATCACAAGCTTGAGTTATTGGCAATATGAAAGGAAACATATTTGCTCCATGCAGCTAACAGAAGAACAAATTCCCTTCTCAATTACCGCTCAACCTAGCTACAAGTTAACGCTATTAACTATTGTCTGTCCAATGTACCGACAGAGCAAATCAGTAACGTACTAAAGAAATGCAATAGCTAAATTCTGAGAAGGTTACACGGCTCTATGTACAACGTACATACAATACACTTAGGGTTACTACGGATTATAATTATAAGGTTGCATGGCTTTCAGTGACAAAAACAAAAAGACATTCTGATTACAATAAATTTAAGCACCTCACAAGATTTGAGAAGGGTTAAAAACATTTTTGTTGCTGCTGTGGCTGGTGGGTTTTGCTATAAAATATAAAGACTTAGAGCCCTATCACGAAATTGTGTCATATTAAAAATAGATATAAACACATCGGCTAATGAGAGGAGGAGTCACTTACACCCGAACTACATAAAACTCCCCCCAAGCTTGTGGATAATTCTCTGATGGTAGGAATAAAATCCAGGGCATTTAGTTTATCCAGGGGGACAGACACTGCCACCCCAGATGTCCTCTTCCTTCCATTAAAAGAATGAAAACCAGCCTGGCTGGATATTTCTTGACGTCGGGTGTATAAGTGACCCCCTCCCCCGGCCATCCAGCATATTTATATGGATTTTTATTATTGGGACGCGATAGTGCTCCTTTAACCATTTGAAGGTGTAAAATATGCCTAATATTCTAATTTTGGAAGAGAGATGGCATATTCAATAAGTTAACTGATATACTAATTTGTCAATGGTAAGATTTCTTTACAGTAGTGTGTATATCACATCTGATCCCCCTTTCCCCCATGGGATCCCAACACTGTATTTGGTGTACTCTGCATTACCAACCATGCATGAGACTTGTGTGTGTGTAGTACAAGGGATATTTAGTAACAAAGGGTTTTGGAAGTCAGTTTGTGGTTCAGCTAATTTAACTGAAATGGTTTGTCCAGACAAACATTTTGTTCCCTGCAGCTCTTCTGCCTCCTGTGTTTTAAAATATACACACATACAATATCGTGCACCATGCCATCCAATGTTTGTCTCCATTCAGCTCCTCCAAGCCAAAAGTTCCCCCCTCTGCATGCCCACTCCATCTACTACAAGCCTTGGCACACCCTGACACGCCCCTTGAATACAACAAATTGAGTGTGCATGCAGAGCAAGGCATGATATTGAATCATTGTCAGCACGTTCTCATTTGGTTCTGCATTCATTTAAAGCTGAAACACCACCTCTCACCGATATTCTCCTGGTAGCCGCCATTTTGGCACTTCCTTCACAAGCATCCTAACTGTGCTGCTGCCTGGATTAAACTGACATATAACCCACAATGCACAGTGGCAGGAATCTCAGCAGCACTTCCTCCTTGCAGACGGCCTGCAGCTCTAGGGGATGATATTTTGTTTGTGACATTGACCACTGCAGTAGTTTCAGAAAGGTACATTGAATTGTGCAGCAATCTGTGCATATGAGCACTGTTTCTTGTAAGGGGGTTGGTCCAGTTTAGTCACACTGCTGCACAGGATTGGGTGACTGACCTGTCACTCAAGGTCCCAGCTTCAGCTTCCGCGCAGATTGCCCACCTCGGAGTTAGTTGTTTTTATTTTAGTACCCAAATTGGGATTAGCACAGAGGGAGGGAGTGGTGGTGGGGTGTTACAAAATGCTTGGACTTCCTCCTTAATTAAGCAGTAACTTAAACAGTCAAAATACAAGTACAGGATTGCTTCAGAAAACGCTAACCTGTGATAAATGTGGCATCTGTACCCGATATACACAATGGCCTCACTTCAGTAAACTTTTTAAGACATTCTCATGGCAGTGAAAAATACACTTTATGAGAAAAAAGCCTGAGAATTTCACTGCTGCTGAATCACAGGTTAGGAAGACAATGGAAGTTAACGGTACTTTTGAATTCTTTTTCCACTGTAGTAAAAAGTGCCATTGACTTTCATTGTCTTTCTAGTTGGTGATTCAGCAACAGTGAAATTCTCAGGCTCTTTGTCATTTTAAAATTTGGTGCAAAAAATAAGTGGTTGCATAAAAGTTTTGTGCATACAATGAAAGCTGTTGCTTTGTAATACTTTACTTTATGCTGTATTTTCACTTATTTTTTACTCCTGTAGAAGGCTGATGATGATGGGCACAGGTCTCGTCCTATTCCCTGTACCTAAGGGGAGGGGGGCTGGTTACCAAGAAGGGCAAAAGGTAGGTTGTATCCTCCTTCCCTATGACCTGGTTAAAACAGGTCCTTGTAACCCCCAAACTGTTCACAGACCGTAAGATTAAACACTACTCTGTCCTCTCCCCATTCGACAATTTAAATAAGAAAAAATTCAAGCAGTGTATCCTGTCTAGAACTTTATTGGCCACTGGCAGTCACATGCATCAAACTAGGGGTGCAAGGAGTAACACGCACTATGTTTTACAAGCTGGTTTTCCCCTTTGACAGCAATTAATGGTGCTGGGGGGGGTCAGTGGACCTTGTAGAATTTTAGGCTGAAGATCCACTACAGTCAAGTAGAGGCATATTTCAAAAGTCCAACACAAACACAGAATCTGAAAATGGAATCTCCTCTGTGCCCTTAAAGTTTGAGGTTAACACAGGCTTATTTGACTAAGAGTGGAATGATTTCTTTTGTAAATCCCCCCCTTAGAGAGAACATTGTATTTTTAGAGTAGACGCTGAGGATCTAAGACACCCCCTAGGCAGAGAAGACACGGAAAGCTCAGTCAAAAGTGACAGGCCTTTTGGCCAGTGGGTAGAATTAGACAGTGAATCCCAATAGACATTGTATCTGTAATAATGGCAAAAAAAACACTTCCACTTATGTAAAAGATTTAGGAAAAGAAAATGCTATATCACTTCATCGATGTATTGTTGAGCAGTCTAGAGGTTTCACATTTGCTAACATGCTCTTTTATTTCTTTTCATTTCATTTTAATTGCATTGTTTGAAGCATAGTATATACATACTTGAAAAATAAGTTTGTCATAAGCCAGTTTAGGGAGAGAGCCCTATTTGGTGTTATATACATCAATAAGAGCAGTTTGCCAAATACAAAGTCATGGCAGATGGCTCTCATTGGACGAGAGCACATGTATGTGCTGTTGGACTAAAATTGGACCATCAACTTAATTTAATGAAAAGCCCAAACCTCTAAAACAAATATATTTTACATTTTTACCCATTTACTTTTACCCTTATTCTTTCCACCACTGTGCTTCAACTCTGTTCAGGACTCTCGGATACGGCCGCCGCCATCTTGCCTCAGAAGCATCACGTTCTGAGGAGAGGAGAGGGGACAAATGTACGGGGAGGCAGGTTATAGCTGTGCTTTGCCCAGACAGAGCAGAGCTGGGGTCAGGAAAAGGACAACAATCCCAGAATGCAGAGCAGCACAGTCAGAAGACACTTCCTGTTTGCAGACAGCCTGAAACTCCATGTGCCGCCATCTTGGATCTTTAAAGGCATAAAATGCAGTAGATGCAGGTAGGTTGATTTTTAATGTGGGCAATCTGTATGTGGAGGAAACATATAAGTTAAGCTCTTATTCAGGGTGATGGTCCGCTTTAAGAAAGGTGAGTGATTGCAAGCATTTCACACGGCAGGGCTTCCAAATTCAGATGCCGCAGGGGAACAGAACAAACATCAGCAAAATCAAATTCCTGGGTTTTGTTCCGCTTTAAAACTACAAAGTATTTTCCCAAGATAATTTGCAGTAGGCAGAGCCATGCAAATAAATCTCTTCTTGCCTCTTGGCTATCCCGAAAAGATCCTGGAAAGCCAGGGTGTGCAATGCTTTGGTATAGCCAAAACTTACACAACTAGTCTACACCATGGCCACTCCTGATTTGGATATGCCCCACCAGTTAAAATGTAAAACAGGCAGGACTACTCAACCTTTTGCATTGACTCAAAGTGTCTGCAGACCATTGGGGTTGACGGCAGTGACGTAGGTCATGAGAGCATGGACCAAGTTCTGTCTGTTTTCATGCTTTCTCTTGCCTTTTAACTGGGCTTTGAGATGCCCTGCGACGTTAGTATAAAGAGAATAGAGATAAGCGAACTTTTGAAAAATTCGATTGATTCGACGAATTTTCTGACAAAAATAGTTTCGACCCGAATTTATTCGCGACGATTCGCTATTAAAAATGGCTATTTCTGAGCCTCCTAGAGCCTCAATAGGGTTGTAAACCATTCTGCCTTGCTGTAACACGCATAGGACGCATGCTGGGTTAGTGAAATAATACTGTAAATAATTATCACATGCAGATCGGAGGCATCGCTAATAGAATCACAAAGTTGTTGAGGTGGCATCACTATGAGGGGGGCCCTATAGTGCCTGAAAAACCCACCCTGAAGCTGGCAGCAGCAGGAGCCCAAAAATTAGCTGAATCACACCCTGGAGTTGCAAGCAGCAGCAGCAGCTGCTGCAGGAGCCCAAACATTGCTTTAAAGAGACACTGGAGTTGGCTGCAGGAGCCCAAAAATTTAATGAATCACACCCTGGAGTTGCAAGCAGCAGCAGCAGCAGGAGCCCAAACATAGCTTTAAAGAGACACTGGATTTGGCTGCAGGAGCCCACAAATTGGATGAATCACACCCTGGAGTTGCAAGCAGCAGCAGCAGCCCAAACATAGCTTGAAAGAGACACTGGAGTTGGCAGCAGGAGCCCAAAAATTGGATGAATCACACCCTGGAGTTGCAAGCAGCAGCAGCAGGAGCACAAACATTGCTTTAAAGAGACACTGGAGTTGGCTGCAGGAGCCCAAAAATTGGATGAATCACACCCTGGAGTTGCAAGCAGCAGCCCAAACATAGCTTGAAAGAGACACTGGAGTTGGCAGCAGGAGCCCAAGAATTGGATGAAACACACCCTGGAGTTGCAAGCAGCAGCAGGAGCCCAAACATAGCTTGAAAGAGACATTGGAGTTGGCAGCAGGAGCCCAAAAATTGGATGAATCACACCCTGGAGTTGCAAGCAGCAGCAGCCCAAACATAGCTTGAAAGAGACACTGGAGTTGGCAGCAGGAGCCCAAAAATTGGATGAATCACACCCTTGAGTTGCAAGCAGAAGCAGCAGGAGCCCAAACATGGCTTTAAAGAGACACTGGATTTGGCTGCAGGAGCCCAAAAATTGGATGAATCACACCCTGGAGTTGCAAGCAGCAGCAGCCTAAACATAGCTTGAAGAGACACTGGAGTTGGCAGCAGGAGCCCAAAAATTGGATGAATCACACCCTGGAGTTGCAAGCAGCAGCAGCAGGAGCACAAACATTGCTTTAAAGAGACATTGGAGTTGGCTGCAGGAGCCCAAAAATTGGACGAATCACACCCTGGAGTTGCAAGCAGCAGCAGCAGCAGCCCAAACATAGCTTTAAAGACACACTGGAGTTGGCAGCAGGAGCCCAAAGATTGGATAAATCACACCCTGGAGTTGCAAGCAGCAGCAGCAGGAGCACAAACATTGCTTTAAAGAGACACTGGAGTTGTCTGCAGGAGCCCAAAAATTGAATGAATCACACCCTGGAGTTGCAAGCAGCAGCAGGAGCCCAAACACAGCTTGAAAGAGACACTGGAGTTTGCAGCAGGTGCTCAAAAATTGGATGAATCACACCCTGGAGTTGCAAGCAGCAGCAGCAGCAGGAGTCCAAAATTGCCAGAAAGACACACCCTGGAGTTGGCAGCAGCATGAAGAGAACATATACAGATTTTCAGCACATATATCTTATCCGAAGAATATTAATAAAAATAAGAGTGACGTAAAGCATTTTCTCAATAATTACTTGCGGTCTGATGCGGAGGAATGTCTGTAACTGGAGAGCAGCGCCTTAAATCTGTTTTGCACGATCCATATTTCTTTAGTGTTGGTCTGGCCCCATCATCAATCTACTCTAATGCATCAGGCATTGGTGGGTGGAAATCTTGGCTGATCCATGCCCGATTCATTTCCACGCAGGCCAGTCTCTCAAAAAAAAAACATGGAGAGTGACAGATTAGTAACATAGTAACATATTAGTAACATATAAGGCCTCATTTCATCAAGCAGAGGTCTCTGCAGAATAGGGGTGAGTGGCAGCAGGAGTCTCAGTGAGAGGCCTGATCTCCCGAGATCAGCTAGCAGTCGTGTCTTGAACAGTAACCCATCTGCCGTCATCCATTGGTTAACACGATCATCCACTGCATCACAAGTGACATCTGACACCCCCAGTCAACTGTCTGTTGTATGTTATGCTTTGGGTTCAGCACCACTATTCAGTGAGGACGATCTGATAATCAGAAAAATCAGCAGCTACTGGCCAGCCAAGAAGTGGAGGAGACACTTGCCGCTTCTTCCACTAGGCGGGCAAGTAGTGATAAGGAGAGTGTCGTGGGAGGAGGTGTTGCAAGCGTTTTGGCTCCCTAAAGTGGACCAACACCCAGTGATAAGGAGAGTGTCATGGAAGGAGGTGTTGCAAGCGTTTTGGCTCCCTAAAATGGACCAACACCCCGGATTTTGACTATCCTGGGTTTTGGTCCACTTCGGTGGGGCACCTACTACTACAGAGACATCCTACGTAGTCAGTTGGGCGATGCCTATCTGCGCCATGGTCCATACTCTCGCAGGTCTGACTCGGGGGGGACCTCTGCGCTCACCTTCTACTGCCATGGCTGCCGGGGGGGTGGCAGCAGCAGCAGCTCCATCAGCAGCAGCCTCAGTCATCAGTCGTTAATGAGTAGCTTTCTACACCCGCATAGTGAGTCTACTCATGAGCAGCAGGAAGACCTGGAGCAGGACCTGAACCAGCAGGTCATGTCATACCTTGACACGACCATGCCAACACACCTTGAGGATCCGCTGGACTTCTGGGAAGCCAAACTTGACTTGTGGCCGCAACTAGCAGAGTTTGCCCTGGAAAAGCTGTCCTGCCCGGCCAGTAGTTGATTTAGATGGCAACTGGGCTGCTCTATATTATGCTCTATATAATGCTGCAAAATGGCAAATTTACCTCACTATATAAGCTAATGCCCCTCAGATTTACACAGGAGCTGCTCTATATTATGCTGCAAAATGGCAAATTTACCTCACAGTATAAGCTATTGCCCCGCAGATTTACACAGGGGCTGCTCTATATAATGCTACAAAACCAAGAGCGGATTTAACTCACACAATATAACCTATTTCTCAGGTTTATATAGGGACTGCTCTATGTAATGGTGCAAAACCATGAATTTACCTACAACCTATAAACTATTGCTGCTCCATATAATGGTGCAAAACAGGGCAAATGTATTGTCCAATATAAACTATTGCTGCTCTGATTTACACAGGAGGGCCACTCTAAAGAATGGTGCAATATGGCGAATTTAGCTCACAATATAACATAGATTGCAAAATGAGATTTTCAGACAGGGCCTGCTCTATAAAATGGCAATTTTACCTCACAATATAAACTATTGCTCCTCAGATTTACACAGGGACTTAGGTTGATATATATATAATTGTGCAAAACAGCGAATTTACCTCACAATACTGTATAAACTATTACTCCTCAGATTTACACAGTGGGCTTCTCTATATAATGGTGCAAAATGGCGAATTTACCTCACTATATAATCTATTACAGCTCTATATAAAAAAAATAAAGAAATAAAGAAAAGGGCCTGTAGAAGCTTATTTAGTATAACAGATAGGGTGACATGTGCTGGTTTGGGATGCCCATGTGGGCTAGTGTTTTGACAGCAGGACAAAAACCAATTCAAAATGCAATAACTTAATAAAACTGAGGCTGAACAAGCTTATTTAGTATAAAAGATAGGGTGACGTGCTGGTTTGGGATGCCCATGTGGGCTGGTGTTTTGACTGCAGGACAAAAAACAATTCAAAATGCAATACTTTGATTCAGCTGAGGAAGGATCAACAAGCGTATTTCGTATAACAGATAGGCTGCCTAATGCAGGTTTGGGATGCCCTGCGGCCTGGTGTGTTTTTTGTTAAAGGCAGACCAACAACCAATTCAAATTGCAATACTTTGATTCAGCTGAGGAAGGATCAACAAGCGTATTTAGTATAACAGATAGGCTTCCTAATGCAGGTTTGTGATGCCCTGCGGCCTGGTGTTTTTTTTGTTAAAGGCAGACCAAAAACCAATTCAAAATGCAATACTTTGATTCAGCTGAGGAAGGATCAACAAGCGTATTTAGTATAACAGATAGGCCTAATGCAGGTTTGGGATGCCTTGCGTCCTGGTGTTTTTTTTGTTAAAGGCAGACCAAAAATCAATTCAAAATGCAATACTTTGATTCAGCTGAGGAAGGATCAACAAGCGCATTTAGTATAACAGATAGGCTGCCTAGTGCAGGTTTGGAATGCCCTGCGGCCTGGTGTTTTTTTTGTTAAAGGCAGACCAAAAACCAATTCAAAATGCAATACTTTGATTCAGCTGAGGAAGGATCAACAAGCGTATTTAGTATAACAGATAAGCTGCCTAATGCAGGTTTGGGATGCCCTGCGGCCTGGTGTTTTTTTTGTTAAAGGCAGACCAAAAACCAATTCAAAATGCAATACTTTGATTCAACTGAGGAAGGATCAACAAGTATATTTAGTATAACAGATAGGCTGCTAAGTGCAGGTTTGGGATGCCCTGCGGCCTGGTGTTTTTTTTTTAAAGCCAGACCAAAAAACGATTCAAAATGCAATACTTTGATTCAGCTGAGGAAGGATCAACAAGCGTATTTAGTATAACAGATAGGCTGCCTAATGCAGGTTTGGGATGCCCTGCGACCTGGTGTTTTTTTTGTTAAAGGCAGACCAAAACCAATTCAAAATGAAATACTTTGATTCAGCTGAGGAAGGATCAACAAGCGTATTTAGTATAACAGATAGGCTGCCTAATGCAGGTTTGGGATACCCAGGTGGGCTGGTGTTTTTTTGGTTAAAGGCAGACCAAAAAATATTTAAACTAATCCAGTTATATATTATGATAAATGTTTGTGTATAACAGATAGGGTTAAATAAGCCACTGTATAGATGGCATGCACAGTGGCAAGGCAGATTTACAGCACAAATAACTGAAATTGAATTGAAAACTGATCTGGCTAATGAAAAAAAAAAAAAAATTCACTGTCATTTCTAAGCTGTCCCTGGCTGGATGGTTCCGGTTTTTCCCTATCTTTCCCTGGCTCTGTCTACCTCTCTGTCTGCCTCTCTGACTCTCCCTACCTATCTCTAACTCTCTGTCCCTGTCTCTAATTAGCTGTGCTCTGGCCGCAATGCAAGGCTGAAATGCACACAAGCAAGATGGCCGCCGCTTTATATAGCACGGTGACGTCACCGGGCTTCCTGGCTGCTGATAGGCTGCATGTGACTTACCCATGATATCTTGCCCAGGGGGTATGTCTGGACATGTTCATCCACCATTTTAGAATGCCTGTAATTGAAATAAATGGAGTTTAAAGGAAAACTTCGATCAATCGAATCGCGGGGAAATTCGGATTCGTTCAGAATCGAATTTCCCATGAAATTCGGAACAAATACGGGTTCGTCCGGATCGATTCGCTCATCCCTAAAAGAGAACTTTATTCGTGTTTTACTATATATCCATTTTCATTATACAGAAATTGGATTCATCAAAAGGATGTACCACCCTGCTCCTAGCATGGCTAAAATGTTACAAACAAGGGCGCACTGGCCATAGGGAACACAGGCAGAGTTCCCTTTAGTATTACTTGGTAAACACACTTGTTGATCAAACACTTTGGAGGGCAGAATGGAGCGGGGCTGATTTTTGGTACGAGTCACCCTTGGCTACAGGGATAAACTTTTATTATGTTAGCTGCACACTTCTTTGACTTTTAGTGACCAAAGAGGGTAAGATTCAAGCAAATTTTCAGCATAATTTAATGAAAAGCCCAAACCCTTAAAAAAACTATTCATCAGCATCTAAAATTAATATATTCTAAGTTTTTAGTCACTTATTATTCTTTCCCCTGCTGGGCTGCAACTCTATTAAGGACTCTAGGATATGGGTGCTGCCATCTTGCCTCAGAAATATCACATACTGAGGAGAGGAGAAGGGTGAAAAGCACAGGGGGGGTGATAGCTGTACTTTGCTCAGACAGCAAGCACTGTGGCTGCCATGGCGACAGAGGAGCACCCACTGTTGTCTCAGGAGGGAGTCCCAGATCAGTGTCATAGGAGCTGGCATACCACCAGGGTCGGATGCCTGCATTTTGGTATCCAGGCCCTAGGCTATGAGCCCCTAGGCCCGATGCACTAGGCAGAGTATGTAAAAAAAAGTACAACATACAAAAAATGTGGGTGTTCTGCTGTATCGCCTTAGCAAGTATATATTTCTCACAGGCGATCCAGTGGAAATTTATTGGCTGAATCAAGGCCACTGGTAGCAAGCTGTTTACATTTACAGCCAATCATACCCCTGAGAAAGTGATATCTGAAGTGCACTGCCGCTGTAAACTCCAAAAAAGATGTTTCTGGAATTAGAGCTTTTCTTACACAAAAAAGTAAAATAAAAAAAGCTTCTTTTATTTAAAAAAATACAATAAATAATGGAGCAGTTGTATTGGTGAGGTGCAAACCATTTTTAATAGGATAGATATTATTTTAGATCACTGGCTTCTCTGTAGACTGCAGGTAGGATGATTTTTAATGTGGGCAATCTGTATGTACAGGGTGGGGGGAAACATATAAGATAGGCTCTTATTTAGCGTGAAGGTCCAGTTTAAATATTAAAATTAGATCTGCTTTAAACACAACCAAATCTAGCCATCCACATTAGATATGGCCGTGCTTTCCCCAGATAATGATCAAGCTGTTAATCCACACACTACGTGAAGATCAGAAGTATCGGCAAGTTGCTAGCTCAGTGGCTGGGCAGCTTTCTGTATGTCTAGTGGGGAGGGATGCCATTCTAAGGAGATGGACTTGGCATTTCACCAGCACTAACATCTTTATTGGACTGAATCTTTGCTCCAGTGTGAACCTCTCTCCATAAACTTTAGCCACATTTTAGCCCTGGCATAAATGCATTAAAAAGCTATGTATGGAAAAAAAAAATCAAAGAGAGTCTTCTTAAGTGGGGCAGGATCGAAGTGCAGTTAATGCAGTAGATTAACCATTCTTTTTTGTTATTGTTTAATCTTTTCATTTGAATATTTAATGCTGAGGGGAAATCACTGTGCAGTGTTTGTCCGAATAAAGGCAGTTTCTGTTTCCAACTTGGGAAGAATGTCATTTGGGTTGAAAAGCACCCCTATCCTATTGTTAGGCTCCCCTTGCACTGATCCTTGCTTTTAACATCATAATGAAGGATGCTCTTTACTGGATTAACTTGAGAAGGGATTAACTCCTTCAAGACATCTTTGGAGGCAAGGTGTTTGGGGCCTTAAATACACAGCAATTGCATGCTTTGCGTTTTCTTATTTTGAAAACTACTCAGCTGGAATTCGAATTCTTCTCCATGGCGCTGCCTTTTCTTGGTAGCGGCGTTTGGGCTCTTGCCACAGATGTTGAAACATTGTATTGCTCCTTTAATATTGTGGCCAAATGTTTCAGATGCTTTGTCTGGAGTGCAGGGAACACGGTTCACACAATATCTGAGATAATACCAGCCAGCGCCATTGACTGACACACTCAATAGAGCGTCGACGTGTCTACAGTCCTCCAGCACAACGCTTCTTCAGCTGGGTTTCACTGAGCCTTTTGTGAGTGGCCTGGAAAATCATTATATCATATATATATATATATATATATATATATATATATATATATATAATTTTAATAGATTTAAATGTTTTATTTAATTTTTATGTTCTTGTGATATTTTAAAGTGCTCAGTGCTAACAAGCAATTTTAGGGTTAGTCAAATGATTTTGGATAAAAGAAGTAAAATATAAAAAAAAGGTTTTCTTCTATTAAAATAATCAAAATCTCGTGCACATATCATTACAGTTCTACAGGTAAGAGGCAAATTATTTTATAGGGTAGATATTTTATTTTAGAAGTTACAAAAAAACAGCAGCCTATAGGGAATCTAAGAAATTTAGAGAGGCTGATTGTTAAAAAATAAATAAAAAGGGGCTGATCCCCCCGCTCCCATCGGCACCTACTTACCTTTTGGATGTCGCTGCCTGCTGTGGTGACATCTTGCTGCTTTATCGCCCGATCCTCACCCCTGTGTTCGCTTAGCAGTCACTAACTAACAAGCGCGGTTTTAGACAAGCTCGTCAATGTCCCACGGCGATCTTGCAGTTCCGCAAAGTCTTGCGGAATTTCGGGTGGCTCCATTGCATCCCATTCATAGGTACTGTACAGGCACGAGATCGGGGGCCGCGTGCAGTGTCTGATGAGATGCAAGATGGGGGTCGCCCGTCGGTAGGTCGCCCGGAATACAAGGGACCCAGAAAATGCTTCCCCCGACGAGGTGAGTAAATAGTGCCCAATTGTGAAACCGAAGGGGGGAACAGTCCGGTGAGGTTTGGGGGATGTTTTAACCCTATGTTCCTCTTTAATGTGTTTCGATTTCCCAAATCTCCAGTTAACTAACAGACTTCAGGACTGCTGGCCTTTCCCTGGGGCATCTCAAATGGGAATGCCTTGCTGTGATAAACCCCCAGGGTCGCTAGTAAACTCACCTTTCCTGGCATCTCCAATGCTGCTTCTGCTGTCTATGGCCCCATCTCCGGCTTCCCTGTAGCTGAGGTTCGCTCCCACTCCCACCCCTTAAGCTAGGTGGGGGAGCTCCTCCCAGTCTACAGAGTAGCCATTGATCTAAATAAATTTCTACCCTATTAAAAATTGTTTGTCACCCACCGTTCGTATATTTTGTACGTTTTTGAATTAAAAAACATAACTCAGCCTGAGGCTCCGGGCCTAGGGGCTCGTAGCCTAGGATCCAGATACCAAAACGCCAGCATCCAGCCCTGGTGGTAAGCCAGCTCCTATGGCACAGATCTGGGACGTCCTCCTGGGACAACAGTGGGTGCTCTTCTGACCATGATAGTACCTTTCCGCCAATAGGTCAGCTCAGAGATCTATGCTGGGTTTACACGGAGCAATAATCCAGTGAGAAATCGCTAATCAACCACAATTTAGCGATAATCGCTCCATGGAAATAGCTGTTGTGATCAAGTGATGAGCATGTTAATCGGTCAGCTGTCGTATAGTTTTGGCTGACCATTGGACCATCGAGTTTTCAAACAGAAGTCTCTCTAAAAAAAAAAGTGTTTAGCCATGAGAACAAGGGATTGCTCTAGCGACTTGATTGACCAGCAAATCTTCGCTATCTGAACCAGTCGTTCAGTCACAGAAGATTTGTTTGGCTGCTTGCTCACTCGCCAAGTGAACAGCCAATAGATCTGCTTGTGTAAACCCAGCATTAGGAAGATAGTAAATGTATGTTGACAACTATCATTAAAGAGGAAAATCGGAGGCCCTGGAGTCTAACAGACCCCAAAGCCATCCGAGTTCCTGTCCTTGGGGAATCCTGAATTGGGATGCCCTGCTGTGTAAAACTCCCCAGATGCCCCATTTCACTCACCTTGTCCCGGAGCCCGACGCACCCCGGCTCATCTCAAGCTTTTGCTAGGAGATGAGCGGGGGATGCGGCCAGCGGCGCACTCGGCTCCCTTTGGCTTAGCCACCATCGGAGCCAAAGGGAGCCAAGTGAAAGTGAGCACGCTGATTGGTTGAACGGGCCGCTCAGCCAATCAGCTTGCTCATTCTCATCCAAGTCTGCGTTGTGGGAGCAACAGGAAGTGGCGTGACCTGGGGCATACACACAACAGGACATCCCAATTCGGGATGCCCCCACTGAGAGAAACAGCCCCCGAAAAGTGAAAATCAGGTGTGTTGTTCCTCTTTAAACACTCATGAAAATGAAATGCTGAATGAATCTTATCTTGCCCTATTGACCTTTATCCTTATCACTACAAAACAATCAATTGCTGGTATGCGGCTAAAGCCTAGTCTGGAATTTCATGAAATAATTAACAGGATCTTCAGAACAATGGTGAATGACAAATGGTGAACATCTATTCTTTTACATCAACATCTTACATTATATTATTATAGTTTATTTATAAAGCGCCATCATAGTCCATGGTGCTGTACAAGGCAATAATTACAGAGGGTAAGACAAGCAGAACACTTTGTGCTAAGCAGGTGCCCAATGCTATTACAGTTGGTAGGACTGTAAGATAGTTTGGTTTAGTCAGGGGATGGGGAGTATCACATTTTATGAGGGAGGCCATTCTGGAGGTGTGGAGCTGCACCAGTGAAGTCCTGGACCAGAGAGTGGGAGAAGGTTGTCAAGGTAAGGGGGAGATAATGGGCAAAGCGGAGAGCATGTCTTCATAATAATATACAGAATACAACTTAATAGAGTCAAAGTCCATCAGTTGTATATGTGCGTTGGGAAGTCTGTTATCTATTATTTTTATTAATATCAATTATTGGGGGAAAAAATTAAAGGCTATTATATAATAAATTATACATTTTCCCCGCTGTCCTTTTCCCCACATGTAGTTGGAAAAATGCATATAATAAGTCTCACTTGTTTGCCTGTTACATTTAGTCCTCACTTTTTGCTGAAGGGGAAGATTACCAATCATAGTACAGAATTTAATCTTCACACTTGTTTACTTATAGTTGATCAGAACCTCTTTAAATGCACAAGGCTCCCCTGCTAACATGAGAGTGTCTAATACTCACCCTTCCAGAATCCTAGGGTGCAGCAACCACAACCCACTCACTCGTCCTTTAGCAACCAATCGGGTTCGTGGGGCATGTTGATTATTAGTATTGTTTAATTGTTGAGTACCGTCATGTTCTATGGCGCTGTACAATGTAGAAATTACATACAGGATAATATAAATAATATACTTAAATAACACATATATATTGCTAGTCAGATGTGACAGAAATATAATACATATTGATACTGAAACACAATTGGAGTGAGGGCCCTGCCCTTGCAGACTTATGAGGCTTACACATAGACTGGCCTAGTAGTTCAGCATGAGCTTCCTAGGGCCCAACAACAAGCAGGGCATTACGAATTGGGGCTGACTTTATCCCTTTAAGTCATAGGCTATTCTTGTTTTGTTTTGTTTTGTTTTTTCTAGACCCACTTCATTAGGCTTGGCAGGGTCTCCTCAGTGGGACGGATATGCATGCACCTTGAATGCAAACTGCAAACCCCATTGGCTGCTGATGGTCACATGGGCCATGAGAACTGCGCAAACACATAGACTGGGCTAGTAGCTCAGCAGGAGCTTCCTAGGGCCCAATATGAAATGGGGCATTACAAATTGGTTCTGACTTTTATCCCTTTTAGTCATAGGCTATTCTTGTTTTGTTTTTGTTTTTTTAGACCCGCTCCATCAGGCTTGGCAGGGTCTCCTCAGCGGGACGGATATGCATGTACCTTACATGCAAACTGCAAACCCATTGGGCTGGTGATGGTAGCATGGGGCATGAGAGTGGCACAAAGATATGGACTGGGATAGTAGTTCAGCAGGGGCTTCCTAGGGCTCGATAACAAGCAGGGCATTACAAATTGGGGCTGACTTTATCAATTTTAGTCATAGGCTAATCTTGTTTGGATTTTGTTTGTTTTTTAGACCCGCTTCATTAGGCTTGACAGGGTCTCCCCAGCGGGACAGATATGCATGCACCTTGAATGCAAACTGCAAACCCCATTGGTCACATGAGAGTGTTGCAAACGCATGAACTGGGCTAGTAGTTCAGCAGGGGCTTCCTAGGGCCCAATAACAAGCGAGGTATTACGAATTGGGCAAAGGGGGTGGGAGTAGCTCCAGGCAAGTCACTCTGTGTTTAGTGTGGTCCCTACTCTTATTTTTGAGTCCCCAAAGTTGGGACATGCAATGCAGCCAGAGCTACTCACCTGGGAAGTTGCCAGCCTCCCTTTAGAACACTCCATAGGGAGAGATCCATAGTGGCTGAATCCCTCCCTGTGTGTGTTCATGGCAATTCAAACTGAGCAAAGGGGGTGGGAGTAGCTCCATCACTATTATTTATACAAAATCATCCCATTATTCCCTATGGAGTGTTCTAAAGGGAGGCTGGCAGCTTCCCAGGTGAGTAGCTCTGGCTGCATTGCATGTCCCAAGACATGTTTGGTGCTTAATACTTGGATGATGAGAGGGTTAAACTGGGCGGTAAATTGGTTCCCAGGCCCTGAATAATAATGATGATGATTTTGTATAAATAATAGTGATGGAGCTACTTTGCTTATTACGAATTGGGGCAGACTTTTATTCTTTTTAGTCATAGACTATTGGCAGGGTCTCCTATCAAGATGACCTGCTACTCCCCTTCATAAACAAATTGGACCATGCTCTCTAGGAAAAATCAAGAAGATATTCCGCTAGTCATTATTCATTCAATTTATTCAGAAATATACAAATATACCATGAGCTGAATGAATATGCGCCTTCACAGACAAGCTTTGTTGGGGCTTTTTTGCCTTCTCTGGATTAGCTACAGCTCCTTTTTGTGCTCTTGCCACTTTTGTTTTCTTTGGATGACCCTGATGTCCATTTTAAAGCTCTAATGACTGAAAAACTGTTCCATAAATTTAAAAAAAAACACTTTTCAGAGTTTCACAGTTAATCTTGAACAGGACCATGTGACATTTTTTGATAGATTGAAGTATAACTTCCAAATCTCTCTATGCTGACTGTAATTTGGGCTGAAAAAAAGCCAAAGCTCCTGGATTAGGTTGTCTCAATGGCATCATGAATAACTTTCCTGACTATAAACTGTTTTAGGGAAAGATGTAAGGCGGCGTAGGTTTTCTATAACGCCTTTATGCCATTCTCTTATTTTAACACATTAAGCTGGAATCCTTTGTGTGCTGGATTTTCAAACATCAAACCACTATGGAACACACCATTTTGATTTTTTTTTTAAAACAAACTGAGAGGATCCAGGTGCATGTCCACAGAAAAGAACGGTTCTCTTATTCATTCTGATAATAACTATTTCAGGGCTTATGCTTTAATTGTAAATAATCCCCCACATTCTTTCAGTGTAAACTCTTTAAGGACTCATGAATTTTATTCATACTCGCTCCCTCTATGAGAGGCCATTGTTTATTTGCTGTTTGGTTCTTTGTGCAATAACACTCCCAGAAGAAAATCTCTCTCTCTGCTTAAGGAATTAACAGAGAGACAAAAGCTGAAAATTCTCTAAGCCTTGTTTTGTGCTAAGAGAAATGTTTGACATTTCTGTGGAGAGGTGTTTAGTTTGGATTCATTAGGTCTTAGGGGCTCTTTTCTCCATGTTGCCCTTTCATTTTGTGTCACTGTTTTTTTTTACTGTGTGGAACATTGCGGGGAACTTGCCAGTGTTTGTAATTAGGTTCCAGAAATCTGAATAGTAACAAGAAATGGGGGAAAAGGCCCTTATTCACTTTCCAATAGAGAGCTACACACTAATTTTACCCAACACATCTTAGACCTTGCGGCTTTCACCTACATCAGCTTTCTCTGAGAGGGAATGAGGAGACAAGTGCCGGGACCATTGTGGCAATTTTTAGTTCTGTGCATGTAACCCAAGGATGTAAACAAAGCTCTGCAGCTAAATTATACAATATCGTTCAGTTTACCTCATCTTGGCTAACTGGCCATGTACTTGTGTCCATAGATCAGTTCAGAGCACAATGAGGGTTATTCAGATCATTTATTTGGAGCCTTATTTATGTCAGCGCCACACAGCACCACTTTTTTGGCCTCAGCGGCACTCGACGTACGATTTAAGGTGGATGAAAATCCAGGATTTTGATTATCCTGGGTTTTGGTCCTTGGCCCCAGGGGAACCCCGATCTGGGATGCCTCACTGTGTGAAGTCGCTCGAACAAACTCACTCTCTCCCCGTCTCTCCTGTCCAGTCATCGTGCTCGGATCTGCTCCCGCCCACTCGTCTAAGGCTTATCGAAGAGTTGAGACGAGTACTGACGAGTGGACCCAAGTGCACCTGCGGCCTCATAGCCACTACCCCCTAAAAGGGTAGATTCGGGGTGATGTTGGTGGCCAAAAGAGCAAAGGTGGTCAACCAGAGCCCTGTATTCTGATTCATTATCATTGTTGATGAGGCCTACAACTGTGGTGTCAGCTGCAAACTTGAGGCCTAACCCACTGAGTCTTACCTATTAGGAAGCTACTTATACATTTGGTGATGGATAGTGGGGTTCCCAATGACACCAGCTTGTTGTGAAGGATGCAAGGATCGATGGTGCTAAAAGCTGATGAGTCCTATGGTGCATGCGCGGCCTCCTGTCCAGTCAGTGTGCTCGGATCTGCTCCTGCCCACTCGTCTAAGGCTCGTCGAAGAGTCAAGCCGAGTACTGACGAGTGAACACAAGTGCACTTGCAGCCTCATCCCCGCTACCCTCTAAAAGGGTAGATTCGGGTGATGTTAGTGCCCAAAAACTTGTTGATTACAATCTCAAACATTTTTCTGATGTTTAGGATCAAGTTATTTGTTGTGCACCAAGAGAATAGGTGGTCAACCAGAGCCCTGGACTCTAATTCACCATCATTGTTGATGAAGCTTACAACTGTGGTGTCAACTGCAAACTTGAGACCTAACCCACTGAGTCTTACCTATTAGGAAGCTACTTATACATTTGGTGATGGATAGTGGGGTTCCCAATGACACCAGCTTGTTGTGAAGAATTCAAGGATCCATGGCGCCGAAAGCTGATGAGAAGTCAACAAATAAGATCCTAGCATAAGTTTCCGGTTGGTAGGTATGATCCAGAGTGAACTCGATTGCAGGATTAAAGGGATACAGAAGGCAAAGGCAATTGCTACTTTTGGCACTGTCCTAAACGGTTTATCGTTTTTTGATCTTGAAGAAGAAATGGACGAGATTTCAAGGTTTACAGTTTCTCCTTATGATTTCTCTTCTGAAGCATGTGGGTGTGGACCTTGGCTCTGTGATGCCGCATAATGTAGACCCCCAATATCTCATATCACAAGCAGTGTCACAGAATCCCTCCCAATACCCTATAATTGGCAGTGTGCAGAATCCCTCCCAATCCCTACAGACAGTGTGGCAAAATCCCCCCCGATCCTCTATTATAGAGAACATGCAGAATCCACTCAATCCCCTTAAATTAGCTGTTGTAAGGACCGAATCCTAATTGCCTGGGCTCATTTTGTATACATCTACTGCAAAGCCCTATTTCATATATCTGCTTGACGCTTGACCATCTGACCACTGGTGGCCAATTTTGGTTCGGGATTCTGCTTGGGGGCTAAGCAGGTAAGTCACTTCAGATCTGTAGCAAAACTGATTAGATGTGCCACGTTTGATGGGACAATCCCATTTTTGTCTGATGGCGGTAGTAGTTTGGCTGAGCATCCTTTTTCGAACAGAGATATCTAAGTAGGGCTTTAAAGAGTATCAAGACCCAGGATTTTTACTGACCAGGGTATTGTTCCTCTCCAGCGGGGCATCCTAATTTGGAATCCCCTGGATTGCCTACTATCCACACCTCTCTGGCGATCCTGCAGTGCATGCGGGGGGGCCACCAACAAATTGGGAGCTGGTGTTCTATCACTAACGAGGTGCGTATAGTAGACAATCTGAGGATTTCACAAAGTCAAGATGCCCCAGGAATGGGAGAATAGGCTGATGTTTATTTTCAAAAAAAAAAAAATCACCAGGAGAATGGGGCAGCCAATTCTCACCTCTTCAGGGATCCTTCCACTGTGGCCATATAACATCCTATCAGAATCAGACGCCTGATGGACACACAGTAATGTGCATGCCAATGGCAAGTCTGATATGCTGTCTGCGGTCATGTGGGATGTGGATTTTCTTATTTAAAGCAAAACTCTCTTTTTCTCTGGTTTCTGATATACTGCCTTATTGCTTTCCAATTCTGGAATGTAAAATAAACATTTGTGTTAGGATTGTGTCCCCATACCTGCTGCTTCCATGTTTCTTATATTTCTGTGTGTCTGTGATCTTAAAGTGGCCATGGCTTTAGTTAAAGTTAAAAACAAGCAAAAAAGAAAAAAAACAGTATACTAAGCACATCATCTTGGCACACAATAATGGAACTTTTAAAAAGGCCATCGAAAGTGGAATTAACCTTTTAGCATATGTCCAAAGGCGGGACTACACATATATATAAGCCAATGGTCAGTTTAAAGTGGACCAACAGTCAGAAATGAACACAGAAAACAGTGCTCATATGCATCCCTCCCCAGGGCAATTTAGATTGCTGCCCATAAAAAATAATTTATCTTTTTCTAACGCCTACTGAGATAAATTTTAAAAACAAGATGGCCGCTCATGGGCTTGCAGGCCACCTGCAAACAGGAAGTCGTGCTGGACTTCCTGTTACTATGCATTTCAGTTATGTCAGTTGGGAGAAGAAGCTCTAAAATGGCCCCTTTCTTTTCCAACTGTGCCAGGCTGTTTGTCCGGTTTAAGTGCCCCACTATGAGTGCCCCAAAAAATGGTCCGTGTATTGGCAGGAGGGGAGCAGCAATCTAAAAAATGAATGTTGGTCCTCTTCAAATCAAATAAAACACTATATATATATATATATATATATATATATATATATATATATACACACACAACAGTCCTCCAATTGGAAGGTGAATATATGCTCTGTTATGAATATGGTTGGTGAAACCAGGAACACAACCAAATATAAGTGATTTTAGCAATTCTATGATGAACCAGAAATTCAAAGACTGTGACCTTTTGGAAGCTACATAATCCAGCACTTTGAGTCAAGAGTTCATATGTTTATTTTGGGGGAAAACTACACATTCAGCTAACATCTAAGCCAAAGTTACTTAGTTTCCTGGCTTTTGACCTCCTCTTATCAGATGTCAGACAGATATAATGCTGTCAAATCCTCATCACCATACCCCAGTAAGGTCATACTGCAAAGGTGTTTATGGCTGTTTAAGGGTCATAGAGCTTACCATTGTCAACACAAAAATGATTCAGGGAAACTTGGTGTTAACACCTGTAACTTTGTGCTTTTCACTTTTTTTAATAATAGGATAATGAAATGTATTTACTTCTAAGCTTATGCAGATCTAAATTCCCTGGATCACTGTAAGGTAAGATTAAGAAATTACTCTTCATGATAATTCATTACATTACCCGAATATGAAACTGACCCTTTTTGGCGCCCCCAAAGTGAGTGATGGGCTTGATGGGGGTGTGGCGTATCCACAAATATCTGCAACAATGGCGTCACCCAAGTACATCCTTCCTGAGCCAACGAGGAAAAGTGAGTTTTTTCTGGGTGATCTGGGGGTTTCACATAAGAGGGTAACCCAAATCGGAATGCCTCTGGGGCAAGGAACAAAACCCTGGTTTCGTTCCACCGTTTGTTCCACCCTTGGCCATGATGTGCCCCTGCAATGCTATGGCACACCTATGGCATGGCTAGAAGGCACTCTTTGTGGCTGCACTTTATTTCTCACCTTCTAGCAGGCAAGTCTATGAGCATGTGTTTGTCAGCAGCCATTCCTCAGCAAGGTGCTCTCTGTGTGTCTTGTTCTGGTGCTGATCCATTTGCAGCAGCCCATAGACAAGGACCAGCCTCACTCCCGATCATACAAGGGAAGAATAACAGATCTGTCTCTGAATTATATTGATGACAATGGTGGACGCACCTTTCCTTACAGCTGGAATAATGGTGCATCTTTCAATGTTTCCTCTAACATCTGCTTTGGATTTATCTTCTGACAAGATTTTATTGTTATAAATGGTCCACTCAGTATGAGCTGCTCCCTGACCTCCATAAAAAGGTGACATAGAATTTTCTTTCCTGTGAAGAAGAAAATCCCACGTAGGACCTCCCTAACAACAGGAAGTCGGCTTTGCCTGGAGAAGAAGGAAGTCAATGATACAGAGGGATAATGAACAACAGAATTATTGTGATGTGGATGGATAAATGGATGCTGAGGGGAGCTATCAGTTTTGCTTGGCTGTTGTGCTGGCTGCTTACCTTCCCCAAATGATGGGCGTTTGTTCATCCTTAGCCTCCCTTGGAGCTCTACCTTTCTAATACTAAACTGTTGTATTTACCATACCATCATGTCTTTTTGCCTTTAGTATGTTTAAAATCTCAGATTATATGCAAATAGCCCATGTATTCCATGTAAGAGAAGCAGCTGGCATTGCTTCTATTCCCAGGGTAATATATAGCCTGGGACAAATAAAACAAGCCCAAGTCTCATTAAAGCTTAAAATAGCGGGGGGGGGGGCATGATGAATGGTCAGCAGTTAAGCCTAATGAATTCCATAATTTTATTATTATACTATTCATTTAGTACTCTGAGGAAGTTTTACTAACTAGATTCTGTGATAATTTTTAATTCACAAGGGGCAATAGCCAACTTGAGTTACGAGATTTATTATAAATTACCTGTGGGAGGTTTATTTCCCCATCCTCGGGGCATCCCAATGTGGGAGGCAAGTATCTGTGCAGGCATTTCTCGTTTATTGATGCGGGTACATGAGGGAGTGCTGCCCTCATGTCAGAGTGCCGTGAGATTGCCAAAGAGGAGCAAATAGCAGATGATCTGGGGTATTTCACACAGTTGGGACATCCAAAATTACGATGCCCCCCACTGGAGAAGAACAATACTTGTGATAGTGAAAATTTAAGCTATCTTAGGCCTTATTGGGGAGATTCAGTCTTACTTCCTGTACAAAGTTATTGTGACATCCCCTATGATGTCAGATGACCATCTTGCAGACAGGAAGTAAAGCTATATTTCACAGACGTCTAATTTTTTTTGACATTTGGCTATTATTGGGCTTCAGAATTACCTGTGGGCTAATGCTAAAAACATGGCATGCTTACTTTACTTCCCATGCAACTAAACCTTCCTTATCTGCTTTCCCAAGGGGCCCACTCTGTGGCTATGTCCTGGGTGTCAGGCTCAATCATACTTCCTGTCTGCATCACAGTGTGTGAGTCAACTAAAAGCAAAGTACAGGTCCGAATCATACTCCCATACTCCCTCTCACAGTGGGGTAGGGTGGGGGTTAACACCACTATGCTGCTCTAAGTGGAAAATGGGCTGACTAGATAAAAATCTATTAGATATAGCTATATAAAGAAGGCTAGAACTCATTTGGCAGGGATGGGATTATGAGGCCAGCAGGCATTGGAACAAGTGGAGGGTAGTTTAACAGGAGTACTGTAATATTTGTGTGATGTATTCATAGGGGCTATCAGGTTTGATAGTTGTAAAAGGTTAGTAAAAGCTATTTTGTTTTAAGTGAATACGTATCTTCCCTGGCATGAAAGAGGGGGCAGTTCTTGGGGTAAAATCTCAAATATGTTTTATTTCTTATCTTTTTTGGGAACTTACTGTAATGAAAATTTGCAATAACATGTCTAAGTTGGAGGGTTCAGGGGTATGGACCAACCAGCTGATGGTTGATGGAACGTATCACAGGTGGCCCTGGAATCTAAGACTCCAGGGCCACCTGATCCCCCCCCCTTGGCATCCAGATTCCATGTCCCACTGTGTAGATTCCCCTTTAAAACCTACCTGCTCCCCAATTCAACGGCACATGCTCAGGTTGCGGCCGCACTACCCTCTACCTTTGGCCGGCATTTGTGAATGGCCGGTGCGGGCAGTTAGAGGCCAGCAGGGATGCGCCCGCTGGTGCAATTAGCTCTGCTCATCTGCTTTCCGCTAGATGCGGCCCTATAGCCGATTCTTAGCTGAAATTGATGAGTGTAGGTGAGCATGCTGATTGTACCAGCCCACTTGTGCACCAAAGGACCGTGGAAAGTGAGTTCTTATGGGCAATTTGGGGGGGTTTACACAGCGGGGCTTCCCAAATTAAGGTGCCCCAGGGGCAAGGACTACTTTAAGCCTGAACTGACCCAGCAGTTTTCCCTTTTAATAGTCCCTAGACCTGGGCCTTATTTATTATGTGTACCATTTGGCTATAGAGACTCTTTAGGAGCACCAGCATTTTTGTTTTTTCTGGTGCTGCTCTGTGGACTACAATAGCGCTAGAAGTTGCAACGGCAGCGAATTAGCTTTGATTGTTGCTCTAGGTATTGGACGGCCTTTGTCAGTGCCTGTTGGTTATGCTGGACGATTATCCCATGGCCACTGAGTGCCACTTTGTACACACAGCATATGTATGAATTTTTTCCTCCTTCAAATCTTTGGTGCTGTATTTTTTGGGCTCTGGTCAGCATTTCGTCATTACAGTTACAAGAAATCATTGCTGGGGACAAAGAGGACAAACTGTACAGTGCGTTTAGGCTGCGTTTTAGTTGCTGTTCTCCAAATTACACATTGGTAACAGAAAGAAGCCATGAAAATCAATTTTACTATTTAAAAAAATGACATTTGGTGGCATCTAGGTCCTGTGTTGCCATTATTAACAAGTCACCAATGCAAGTTACAAATAAATGTGTGTAATATTTAGGGATGAGCGAATCGATCCGGACGAACCCGAATTCGTTCCGAATTTCAGGAAATATTCGATTCTGAGCGAATCCGAATTTCCCCGCGATTCGATCAATCGAAGTTTTCCTTTAAACTCCATTTACTTCAATTACAGGCTTTGTAAAATGGTGGATGGGCATGTCTGGACATATCCCCTGGGGCAAGTTATCATGGGAAGGTCACATGCAGCCTATCAGCAGCCAGGAAGCCCGGTGACGTCACCGTGCTATATAAAGCGGCGGCCATCCTGCTTGTGCGCATTTCAGACTTGCATTCGTGAGACAGCGGTGGTTGCTGCAGACAGGGACAGACAGTTAGTGAGAGGTAGGGAGAGTTACAGATAGGTAGGGAGATTTACAGATAGGGAGGGAGATTTAGAGAGGCAGACAGAGCCAGGGAAAGATAGTGGAAAACTGAACAATCCAGGGACTGCATAAAAGTGACAGTGACAGGGTGATTTGCCTGATCAGTTTTCAATTCAATTTGATTTCTTAGTGCTGTAAACCGTAATCTGCCTTACCACTGTGTAGGCCATCTATGCAGTGCCTTATGTAACCCTATCTGTTATACTAAATAAGCATTGCTCAGCATCATCTTTATTAAGCTATTGCATTTTGCATAGGTTTTTGTCCTGCTGTCAATACACCATGCCGCAGGGTATCCCAAACCACCACGTGGCACCCTATCTGTTATACTAAATAAGCGTCTACAGCCTCAGCTTTATTAAGTTATTGCATTTTGAATTGGTTTTGGTCTGCTTTAAATACGCCAGGCCGCAGGGTATCCCAAACCTGCACGTTGCACCCTATCTGTTATACTAAATAAGCGTTGTTCAGCATCAGCTTTATTAAGCTATTGCATTTTGCATAGGTTTTTCTCCTGCTGTCAATACACCAGGCCACAGGGTATCCCAAACCACCGCGTGGCACCCTATCTGTTATACTAAATAAGCATCTACAGCCTCAGCTTTATTAAGTTATTGCACTTTGAATTGTTTTTTGTCCTGCTGTCAATACACCAGGCCGCAGGGTATCCCAAACCTGCATGGTGCACCCTATCTGTTATACTAAATAAGCGTTGTTCAGCATCAGCTTTATTAAGCTATTGCATTTTGCATTGTTTTTTGTCCTGCTGTCAATACACCAGGCCGCAGGGTATCCCAAACCACCACATGGCACCCTATCTGTTATACGAAATAAGCGTCTACAGCCTCGGCTTTATTAAGCTATTGCATTTTGCATAGGTTTTTGTCCTGCTGTCAATACACCAGGCCGCAGGGTATCCCAAATTACCGCGTGGCACCCTATCTGTTATACTAAATAAGCATTGTTCAGCATCAGCTTTATTAAGTTAATGCATTTTGAATTGGTTTTGGTCTGCTTTAAATACACCAGGCCGCAGGGTATCCCAAAGCACCACGTTGCACCCTATCTGTTATACTAAATAAGCATTGTTCAGCATCAGCTTTATTAAGCTATTGCATTTTGCATTGGTTTTTGTCCTGCTGTCAATACACCAGGTCGCAGGGTATCCCAAACCACCACGTTGCACCCTATCTGTTATACTAAATAAGCGTTGTTCAGCATCAGCTTTATTAAGTTATTGCATTTTGAATTGGTTTTTGTCCTGCTGTCAATACACCAGGCCGCAGTGTATCCCAAACCACCACGTTGCACCCTATCTGTTATACTAAATAAGCGTTGTTCAGCATCAGCTTTGTTAAGCTATTGCATTTTCAATTGTTTTTTGTCCTGCTGTCAATACACCAGGCCGCAGGGTATCCCAAACCACCACATGGCACCCTATCTGTTATACTAAATACGCTTGTTCATCCTTCCTCAGCTTAATCAAACTGTTGCATTTTGAATTGGTTTTTGGTCTGCTGCCAAAACACTAGGCCACAGGGTATGTCATATTGCCAATTTTCATAGTATGTGGTGCAGAGAAGCAGTTCCTCACTTTATTTAGCTTCTTCTTTTTAAAGTAAACACATTTTTTATCGTACCTATTGCGCATTTCAAATACATAAAAATGTCAGGCAGACAAGTGCAAGGATGTTCAAAGAGGAGTGGCAGAGGCCAAGATTCAGCAGGCAGAGGTCACAGCAGACTAGGAGAGAGTGGCAGCAGGAGTCACGGTGAGAGACCTGATCTGCCAGTATCTGATAGCGATCGTGTCTCCACCAGTAACGCATCTGCCATGGTAGATTGGTTAACGCGCTCATCAACATCATCAGAAGTTACATCTGAGACCCCCAGTCTAGGGTTGGTAGGTTCCTCTGACACAACCCTGAGTTGGCATGCCCCGAAAGCAGTCCCTGTCCTCCCATTGCCTCTGTCCCACTCCGTTCACTCCCCCAGCGACGTATCCTATGCTTTGGGTTCAGCGCCACTCTTTAGTGAGGAGGACAATCAGATAGAGGACAGTCAGCAGCTACTGCCCAGCCAAGAAATGGAGGTGGCTTCTTTAGCTAGGCAGACAAATAGTGATGTGGACAGTGTCGTGGGTGTTGCAAGCGTTCCAGCTCATGCACCAGACACTGTTGAGGAAACCGAGAACATCAGTGACGTGCAGCCACAACGCGGTGATGATGATGATGATGAAGCCGATCGCACTTGGGAGCCGGGTGATGAAGGGGCTTCATCGTCATCATCAGGAGAAGAGGGGCGCAGGTTGCCCCGGAGTCAGCAGCTGAGGCAGAAAGGTGTTAGCAGCATGGTTGGCAGTCAGCATGGGGGCACAATTGTAAAGCCTGGAGCCAAACGGGGCCGGGGTAGAGCACCTGCTGCGCGGCAGGCTACCTTATCGGGAGGTAGTGGAGCAGGGGTTCCTGGAGTTGACGACAGTAGCAGTGAATCAGTGAGGCCTGTTGGTGGGAAAAGTAGCTACTCGGCAGTGTGGCAGTTTTTCCTGAAGCATGGCCACATGCAAGATATGTAGGCAGAAGGTGAAGCGTGGCCAGGGCCCAAATGTTGGCACCACGGCCCTGTGTCAACATATGATGCGTCACCATAAAGCGGCCTGAAAGAACCGAGGCTCTGAAGAGGTGGTCCAGCCTGCTCCCTCACCAAGTGGCACGCCGCTCCCAGTTTCTGCCAACCAAGGCTCTAGCACCTCAGCCGAAGGCAGCTGTGCATCATACCCATCCTCTGTCGCTCCTGCTCCTCCTCCTCCAAGTCATGCATCCCGCCAGCAATCCATCAGCGAAGCCATGTCCAAGAGACAGCAGTATGCGCCTACTCATCCTACGGCGCAGAAGCTGAATGTGCTCCTGTCCAAGTTGCTGGTGCTGCAGTCGCTCCCTTTTCAGGTGGGGGACTCTGCACCTTTCAGAGAACTGATGGCTTGTGCCGAGCTGAGGTGGAGAGTCCCAAGCCGTCATTTCTTAGCCAAGAAGGCAGTACCAGCGCTGCACACTTTTGTTGAACAGAAGGTGGGCCAGTCCTTGAGCCTGTCCATGTGTAGCAAAGTGCATGGCAGCGCCAACGTCTGGACATGTAACTATGGTCAGGGACAGTACATGTCGTTTACGGCCCACTGGGTGAATGTGGTCCCTTTGCAGCAGCAGCAGCAACTTGGACAGGTCACGCCGCTTCGGCCTCCGCGCTCCCTGCCCGTTGGGCCTGTGACACCGTGCGACTCGGCCTCCTCATCCTCCGCCATCTCCTCACCCTCCACTGTAGGCTCAAGTCTCAGTGCCCCTCCAGTCTACCATGTGTGCAGGGCACAGAGGTGTCACGCTGTGCTTCACATGGTTTGTCTTGGCGAACGGAGTCACACGGGAGGAACTGCTTAAATTTATTCATCAGGAAATCCAAACATGGCTTACTCCAAGAAAACTTAAAATGGGAATCATGGTTACCGACAATGGGAAGAACATTTTGTCTGCGCTGCGCCAAGGAAGCCTGACCCATTCCCCCTGCATGGCTCACGTCTTCAATCTGGTTGTCAAGTGTTCCCCCCATCTGCAAGACAGCCTAACAACTTCAAGGAAACTTTGCATGCACTTCAGCCACTCATACACCGCCAAACACACTCTTCTTGAGCTACAGCGTCAGAACGGTAGCCCCCAACATAGTCTGATTTGCGATGTTTCCACCCATTGGAATTCCACCCTTCACATGTTGGACCGATTATATGAACAAAGAAAAGCCATCACGGATTTCCTGATGATCCAAGCGGATAGGGGGACTCCCCTGTATAACTTCAATGTCAACCAGTGGCAGCTCATACGTGACGCCTGCCGTTTGCTCAGGCCCTTTGAGGAAGCCACTTTATTTGTCAGTCGGCAGGATTACGGGATGAACGATGTGATTCCACTGCTTCATGTACTACAGCACATGTTGGAAACCATGGCTGGTCAGGGCACTGGAGACATGGAGTCTACATCTTACGGCCACATGAACCCCGTTGGAGCTGAACTAGAGAAGGAGGAGGAGGGTCACAGTGAAGCACAGTTTAGGCTTGGCGAAATGGCTGGTTTATCTAGTCAGCGGACAGGAGTACTGAACTACTACAAAGAAATTCTGCGTAGTCAGTTGGCCGATGCCTATCTGCGCCATGGTCCATACTCTCGCAGGTCTGACTCGGGGGGACCTCTGTGCTCACCTTCCACTGCCATGCCTGCTGGGGGGGTTGGCAGGAGCAGCAGCAGCAGCTCCATCAGCAGCAGCCTCAGTCTTCAGTCACTTATGAGTAGCTTGGCTGATGCATGCGGCTAGATTCAGCATGGTGCCACGTTTTACACTTTCCAAATGGTGCAAAACATATTTATGTCTTTAGACCAATTTTTGGCCTCCTGCTGATGCCAACTTCAGGGTGTGCCTTTCAGCCAATTATTGGCCTCCTGCTGCTGCCAACTCCAGGGTGTCTTTCAAGCAATGTTTGGGCTCCTGCTTATGCTGCTGCCAACTCCAGGGTGTGCCTTCCAGCTCATGTTTGTGCTCCTGCTGCTGCCAACTTCAGGGTGCCTTCCAGCCAATTTCTGGGTTCCTGCTGCTGCTGCCAACTCCAGGGTGTGTCAGTAAATTTTTGGGCTCCTGCTGCTGCTGCTTGCAACTCCAGGGTGTGATTCATCCAATTTTTGGGCTCCTGCTGCCAAATTCAATGTCTCTTTAAAGTAATGTTTGGGCTCCTGCTGCTGCTGCTTGCAACTCCAGGGTGTGATTCATCCAATTTTTGGGCTCCTGCAGCCAACTCCAGTGTCTCTTTAAAGCAATGTTTGGGCTCCTGCTCCTGCTGCTGCTGCTCCTGCTGCTGCTGCTTGCAACTCCAGGGTGTGATTCCTCCAATTTTTGGGCTCCTGCAGCCAAATCCAGTGTCTCTTTAAAGTAATGTTTGGGCTCCTGCTCCTGCTGCTCCTGCTGCTGCTGCTGCTGCTGCTTGCAACTCCAGGGTGTAATTCATCCAATTTTTGGGCTCCTGCAGCCAAATCCAGTGTCTCTTTAAAGCAATATTTGTGCTCCTGCGGCTGCTGCTTGCAACTCCAGGGTGTGATTCAGCTAATTTTTGGGCTCCTGTTGCTGCCAGCTCCAGGGTGTGTTTTTCAGGCACTATAGGGTCCCCTCATAGTGATGGCACTTCAACTCTCTGCAATTGTGCCGCTCTGCGATTCTATTAGCGATGCCTCTGATCTGCATGTCCTAATTATTTACAGTATTATTTCACTAACCCAGCACACATCCTATGCGTGTTACAGCAGGGCAGAATGGTTTACAACCATATTGAGGCTCTAGGAGGCTCAGAAATAGCAGTTTTTAATAGCGATTCGTTGCGAATATATTCGAAACGATTTTTGTCGGAAAATTTGGCGAATCAGTCGAATCGAATTTTTCACAAGTTCGCTCATCTCTAGTAATATTCATTATAAGCAAAAAAAAAGTTCAATCCCGTTTGACCATTGTGCTTTATTGGATCTTAACCTACAAGCGTCACTTTCAACTGGCGCTGCGCCCAGCACTTCGACCTTTTGGCCACTAGTGTTAAATACAATGCTAAGTGGCGGTCTCATCGGCACAGCCTGTTATTTTGTTTCTTAAATCACACACTGAGTGCTGCTGAGGCAAAAAAAAAAATCTTCTTAAATAAGGTCTAAGGTCTTATGGTGCAGAAATTTCCATTTCAAGGTATGTCCTAAAGCAAAACCTAAACTGCCCACTGTATGTGATTCTCCAAAACTCGGGATGTCCCGCTGTGTGAAATCCCCCAGTTCGCCCCATACACTTACCTTGTTTCCCGGTTCGACGGCACAGGCTCGAGCAGCGGACGCATTCCCGCCATCCTTCTAGCAGGGCGCATGCCTGCGCCAAGCATTTGTGAATGGTCGCGCTTTGAGCCACTGGCCTTAGAAGAAGGCTCAAACAACATAACGTCAGTGGATGAGCACATGCGCTGTAGCACCAGGAAGAGCTGGGTTGCCAATCTGGGTGGTTTCACACAGGACCAAAACCCAGGACAGTCAAAATCCTGGGTTTTGGTCACTTTAAAAAGCAACAGAATAGCAACACAATTATAATATTAAAATGTGACTGCAGCTAGCTCCAATGATCATACTTCTTGTTAATCCCATGTCTGGATTTGATTTACTGATGCTCATTGCTTTCTCTTCATTCTTATAAGTACATAAAACTTCTTCTGCGGTGACATTTGCATTATGGCCCAGGGATGTGTTTCACTAATTTCCATTGTAAATGTGTCTCCTTTTCCTGACTGAATGGTTGTGTTACCTTGACATTAAAGGTAAGATTCAAGATCCGGTGTGCTGAATACTCTATTATCTGTTTTGCGGGGTGAGTATTAACACATGTGCTGGAGGAGAAAATGAAGCGCTCTCAGCAAAGCTCCAAGGCATACTTGCTATTATGCAAAATATAGATGTGTAAAGGACAACTACATCTACAATGTCTTTTAGATGCGAAGATACTGGAAAGTACTGAAGTCAGCCTCTTCAAACAAAACCCATTTACATGTCATCACTTCTGTCTCAGATCCAAATGACAACACAGGTTTTGTTTTTTCTTTTTAAAGCTGCACAACACAATTCACAGCAAAAACATCACAATATGCTGTATGTGTACTATTTGTATGTCAGTGAACTGGTGAACAGCCTGTTCCTGAGTTAACAGCCTCAAGCAGTGGCGGACTGGGGCCAAATATCAGCCCTGGATTTTACCAGCCCTGGCTGGCCGAGACAGCCCTGAGGAGCCCCCCCCCCCCCCAACCTTGATGCTAGGGCTATAGCATTGGAGGCTGGGGTTCCTTGCCTTGTGGGTTCAGTGGGGCTGGGTGTTAAAAGCAGCAGCCCCACTGGCCCAAAAGCAGTGCGGCCCACCGTGTATTGTCTGGGTCTCCCTATGGCCAATCCACCCCTGACCTCGGGAGATTCAATGCTGAGCCAAAAGGCAGGTCCAGTCCCTGTCCTTTCCTGCCAAATTGGAATCTAGTGTCTGCCATAAGTGCGTTGATGTGATTTGAGCTCCAGACACTGCCACTCAACCTGCCTTTAAAGTTAACCTACACCCAGTTTTATTATGGAAACCCTCTGTCCACTAGGGAGCTTTGTCCACTTAAATCTTGATTAATTGCCCCCAAATCACTTATGTAGTGAGTAAGGCTGAGCGGTAAGTTCAGTTCTTTCTTAGTGCTAAAGGGTAGAGGGTCTAAGCTCCAAGTTAAATTTATGAGAAAAGGGCTAACTAGCCTAAAGGAGATGCTCAACAGCGACTCCTAATTGTGTTAATACCTTATTAAGGAAAGTAAAAGGACATGCGCCATGTCTCCAGAAGTGAAAATGGAAACCACCTGACATACAAGTAAGTGTCACCACTCCTGAGTCAGCTCGGATAGAAGACTTGCAATAGGCAAGATTTCAGCTGGGTAGTGATATAAAGAGCCAGACCCCAATGAGAAACATAAAAGAAGTCTATTATTATTATTACGATTGTCTATGGTAGCAGTTACACAGGCTGCATGGATCCAAATTAGCCAAAGGTGAGGGAGGCAACATTTTTAATACACAGAATGGTAGCATTTTATGGTTCTCTTTATGCTATCAGCAATGTCAGATGGTTTACCTAGTCACATATGGCCAATGAAGAGCCTGAGATATTTATAGGGATCACTCATTTTTTAATAATACCACAATTATCAACTAACTAACTGGAGGACATTTGGCTAGTTGATAATTGTGGCATTTATAAAATGACTGATCCCTGTCTTGCTTGCATTATAAAATGCTGCAGGCGTTAATTTGTAAATGTAATGCTTGTGCCAAATGTGGGCCTGATTTATTAAGCACTTCTGCCAGGCAGTACTACACTGGTACAAATTAGAGTAGTAAAAATATAAAATATAATATAATTTTTTTTTCTCACTTGCTGCCCTGCAAGAAGCATATTTACTAAAATATTGTCAGTGCAGCAACATGATAAAATATATAAATCATACATTGTCCTACTAATTTGCACAGAAATGTTCTGGCAGAAGTGCTTGATAATTCAGGCACTGTATTGTGATATTTAATATCCTTATTTAAAATATAGCTTGGTGCATTTTGAATGAAAGGCCAAAATTAAATGGCCATAGTCCTGGAAATTGGAAGCTGCCACAATGCAGAACCAGGGATGGGATTTTAAATGGGGAATTCCAGTACAAAAAATAGCGTAGCATCATTCAAACCACAAAACACAGCAGAAGCATATCCAGTTACCGCACATATATTACACATATGTAATTCTGTGCACAAGACAGCTGTGCTGGTCACCAAGCATTTGAAAGCAAACTGAACTGCTGTCAAGGAACATCAAGAAGATGGCATGTAGAGGAGTTTCATGTAACAATAAATGTAGATTTATAGAGGACCAACAGGCAAAATGTAATGATGGCTCTCTGAGACCAGCCTTGGGGGGTTCTGATTTAGGAATGCCTATACAATGCATACTGACAGGGGAGCCCGATCTCAAGCCCTGATACTTACCAACTTCCACAATCTCCCCTGTCGAACCACCAGCAACCAGTGAGGGTTTGCAGGGCCCACTGTCTTCCAGCAACAGTGGGAGAGTTAGGCATCCCCAACTAGTATACAGTGCCCACCACTCCTCAATCAACCAGTATACAGTGCCCACCACTCCTCAATCAACTAGTATACAGTGCCCACCACTCCTCATTCAACTGATATACAGTGCCCACCATTCCTCAATCAACCAGTATACAGTGGCTGCCATTCCTCAATCAACTAGTATGCAGTGCCCGCCATTCCGCAATCAACTAGTATACAGTGCCCGCCATTCCGCAATCAACAAGTATACAGTGCCCTCCATTCCTCAATCAACAAGTATACAACGCCCACCATTTCTCAATCAACTAGTATACAGTGCCCACCATTCCCCAATCAACTAGTATGCAGTGCCCGCCATTCCGCAATCAACTAGTATGCAGTGCCCACCATTCCCCAATCAACTAGTATGCAGTGCCCTCCATTCCTCAATCAACTAGTATACAGTGCCCACCATTCCCCAATCAACTAGTATACAGCGCCCACCATTCCTCAATCAACAAGTATACAGTTCCCGCCATTCCTCAATCAATTAGTATACAGTGCCCACCACTCCCCAATCAACTAGTATGCAATGCACACCATTCCTCAATCAACTAGTATACAGTGCCCGCCATTCCTCAATCAACTAGTATACAGTGCCCACTATTCCTCAATCAACTAGTATACAGTGCCCACTATTCCTCAATCGACTAGTATACAGTACCCACTATTCCTCAATCAACTAGCATACAGTGCCCACCCTTCCTCAATCAACTAGTATACAGTACCCACTATTCCTCAATCAACTAGTATACAGTGCCCACCCTTCCTCAATCAACTAGCATACAGTGCCCACCACTCCTCAATCAACTAGTATACAGTGCCCACCACTCCTCAATCAACTAGTATACAGTGCCCAGCATTCCTCAATCAACTAGTATACAGTGCCCAGCATTCCTCAATCAACTAGTATACAGTGCCCACCATTCCTCAATCAACTAGTATACAGTGCCCACCATTCCTCAATCAACTAGTATACAGTGCCAACCACTCCTCAATCAACTAGTATACAGTGCCAACCACTCCTCAATCAACCAGTATACAATGCCCACCACTCCTCAATAAACTAGTATACAGTGCCCACCACTCCTCAATCAACTAGTATACAGTGCCCACCACTCTTCAGTCAACTAGTATAAAGTGCCAACCACTCCTCAATCAACTAGTATACAGTGCCAACCACTCCTCAATCAACTAGTATACAGTGCCAACCACTCCTCAATCAACTAGTTTACAGTGCCAACCACTCCTCAATCAACTAGTATACAGTGCCAACCACTCCTCAATCAACTAGTATACAGTGCCAACCACTCCTCAATCAACTAGTATACAGTGCCCACCATTCCTCAATCAACTAGTGTACAGTGCCCGCCATGCCTCAATCAACTAGTATACAGTGTCCATCATTCCTCAATCAACTAGTATACAGTGCCCGCCATTCCTCAATCAACAAGTATACAATGCCCACCATTCCTCAGTCAACTAGTATACAGTGCCCACCATTCCTCAATCAACTAGTATACGGTGCCAACCACTCCTCAATCAACTAGTATACAGTGCCAACCACTCCTCAATCAACTAGTGTACAGTGCCCGCCATTCCTCAATCAAATAGTATACAGTGCCCGCCATTCCTCAAGTCAACTAGTATACAGTGCCTGCCATTCCATCAGATGACCCTCCCCCAAGCTGAAAGTTTCAGAGGACCAACAGTCATTTTTTACAAAGAATAATTTAGAAAAAAAGCACAGAGCTGTGAATGCAAGTCCTTATAAAGTCCTTGTAAATAAAGAAGATTGTGAATCCTGAAAACTTCTATATCACCCGGTGATCATAACATCTAGTGTGAATCCACCACCTATAAAATAGGAGGCTTACCAGAACATAAAAATCAGTGCGCTTTCAATCCTCAAAGGCTGTCAGATTAATGAGAAGACTCCTCAATCATGTGGCATAGGGTTTAATACCCTGTATCCAAAATCCAGTTTTTCAAACTCAAGGTCATGTAGGATGTAAGTCCCAAATGCATATAGAGGGAATGGAAAGAAACAAAATCTAGTGCAAAAACGCTAATTTAAAAACCACTTTAATCTAAAAACGATTGCACTCACATTTCATTCACAAATAAAAGGCACATAATGTACTGCAGAGCTTTAGCGACTCTCACCGCAAGGGCTCCCAATCCGATGGTAGGTACCACAGAGATGATGCTGTCATCTCTGTGGTACCTACCATCGGATTGGGAGCCCTTGCGGTGAGAGTCGCTAAAGCTCTGCAGTACATTATGTGCCTTTTATTTGTGAATGAAATGTGAGTGCAATCGTTTTTAGATTAAAGTGGTTTTTAAATTAGCGTTTTTGCACTAGATTTTGTTTCTTTCCATTCCCTCTATATGCATTTGGGACTTACATCCTACATGACCTTGAGTTTGAAAAACTGGATTTTGGATACAGGGTATTAAACCCTATGCCACATGATTGAGGAGTCTTCTCATTAATCTGACAGCCTTTGAGGATTGAAAGCGCACTGATTTTTATGTTCTGGTAAGCCTCCTATTTTATAGGTGGTGGATTCACACTGGATGTTATGATCACCGGGTGATATAGAAGTTTTCAGGATTCACAATCTTCTTTATTTACAAGGACTTTATAAGGACTTGCATTCACAGCTCTGTGCTTTTTTTCTAAATTATTCTTTGTATTTTTAGTTGGGGAGGAAGATCCCAATATTTGCACGTTGGAGCTCACAATTATATATGTTGAATAGCGCGGTATTTTTTCTTAGTTCATAGTCATTTTTTACAGTTTACATTTTCATTTCTAAACCATTGTCTAATAAAAGAAATTATTTGGTACACATGTTTAGGGGGTAGGGCCGGTTAACAGGCAATGGCCTTGTTTCAATAAAGGTAGAAAAGAATTCTCATGGAAGTAAAAAATTCAAGTCATGAGAAAAAAGCCTGAGAATGTCACTGTTACTGAATCACTAGATAAAAATACAATGGAAGTCAATGGCAGATTTTACTATAGTGTAGAAAGGAGTAAACAGTTCTCTACTTTTCTTAGGAGTAAAAAAGTGCCGCCTTTGACTTTCATTGTTTTCTTAGCTGGTGATTCAGAAACAGTGACATTCTCAGGCTTTTTTCTCATGACTTGAATCTTTTACTACCATGAGAATTTTTTTTTCTACCTTTATTGAATCGAGGCCAATGTCTGTACAGCCCATTAGCACAATAATTATGAAAAAAATCACTTAAAAAAACTCAGAAATTGCCTTTAGAATAAAATTGGAAAAATAAACAGTAAGATTTTCTACGCCTGCTATGTTAAAAATATTGATTGCCCTAAAATGTCTTTAAAACAAATGTAAAACTGATTTGAAAATGCTCACTGTGGAGTTAGCCTGCTTTAGTATCATCACTGTAATGTGGATACTTCATGCTAAATTAACAAAATAGTTATGGTCCAAACAGCAGCTAAAGGGCAGTCACCTCTGAATAACTATTCTAGCTCCCAAAGTCCCCTATAAAAGTAAGGATGCTTCTTTTGGGAAGTCATTGAGTGTGTGAAAAGTTAATCTGGAATCCAAGCAGCCAAAAAAAATTGGCCCCCAAGATCATGTATAAAGAGATTACAACATGAACTGCACAGCGTGATCCTTCTGAGGCAATGGCCTCTGAAACTACAGCATTAGATAATTGTTTGGCTGCAGCTAGCTCTCCTCCTTACACATGTTACTGTCTGCTGCCAATAGGCACTCAAATTAGGGACATCATACAAAAGAATGTTGTGTTAAAGCTGTGCAGCCTTCAATCGGGATATTGCAGCTGAATGTATTCTTGCTTTAAAGTTAAACATACAGAACTGGAAAAAGCTATGAAATGAATGTGATGTTCAACTGAAATTTACAAAATATATATATATAGAGGGGAAAAAGATGTGTATATTTCTTTTTCTGTGTGTGTGTTAAAGAGACTGTAAACCAACATAAAAATGCAATAAGACACTTACCTTCTCTCCCCCCATACAGCTCTCGGACATGTGAAGACAGACCTTGACACACCCTCATTGCAATGAATGAAGAAGTGTGTACAGGCACTGTGACTGGCATATAGGGCCAGGATATGACTGGCAGCCACCAATAGTCATGGCTTAAAGAATTTTGGGGTACATGCTCGCAGCACCCCTCATTCTCAATTACCAGGAGGTTTTTGAGCGGCAGACAGCCTGGGATCCACTGCGAGTGGTGCCTTTTCTTTTTATTTGGGTTTAGAGTGCCATTCAACAAACTCACAGTTTGGAAGCCTTCCAGCCATATAGTCCCCAGTAGTCAGCCTTCAGTACTCCAATATGACAAATATAATTCAAGACCATAGGAGAGAAAAAAGCCACCATCGGGATGAGGAGAGTAACACACAGGTTTGGAAGGGAACCCCTGACCCAGCAGACCTACAGAGATTATGTCATTTGGCTGGGGACAGAGACAGCAAGATGTGGAGGGGTGAGTAATGTTAAATTTGATTTACTTAAATTTATTTTGGGACTCCCATACCAGTTCAAATGGTAGGTAAGACAGAATGCCACCTACCAGCACCAGTGGGGTACATGATTACCTGCACTCCCACCCCTTGCCACTTGGAGTGTGGAAAATCTTGATTCCCACTGACTTGGGCTTGAGATTCTTCCATAGCATTAGACCTTCTCAAGGGGATAGGGACTAGAAGACTTACAGGGCCGGACGCAGGCTGCTCAGTCTCTGGGTCCCTGGCTGCTAGCCCCATGCATGCTGGTAACTCATGGGGAATGGGGACCACAAAAGCAGGCTGGATGTTTGACCCAGGTTTTGTTGCTATCCAAGATGGGGGGAACTGGAGTGAGGTGTTGGCCTGGATCGGAAGAATTTACAAGTAAAAATAGAATCACACGTACATTATAATTATGAGACTGTATAGTGCATTTTTTATGTGTCCATGCATTTCTTGTACTTATTAAATAATTGCAAGTCAACCAAAATCACTTTTTTGCATCAAGAAGAAAAAGTGCACTTTATAACAAGGTATTTCTGGTGGACTTCTATAAGGTATATAACCCCCAATTGCACTTTATAACAAGTTGTTTCTGGTGCACTTCTATAAAGTATATACACAAATTCATGAGTAAAATATAACCCTCTAATCAAGCTAACCAGCAGCAGAGGAGGTCAGCTAGTCTTTGACTGCTATTCTTCAAGATAATTTATGGTATATCAGTTTAACTTGGAAGTGGACTAGTAAGTGGTTCAAAGGATTTTGTGGTCCCTGAAGTTGAGCTTTAATCCTTCCCACTGTTTTACAATGTGTATATTACATCAATGTAAGGAGCCTATTACATATGTATTTCTATCCATCATTTTGCCAAAACCCGATTTCCTTCCTGGCAATGAAAGAGTTATTAGTCCAACGCTTCTCTCAATGCTACAAATCAGATTCAGATGTTATGTTCATATGTCCTGTTCTCGGTTTCCACCGTTTCTCCATGAAATCTATTTATTACTTGTTTTTCTTGGCTTTCTGACTTTCCATTTTTCCTATTAAAGTTCCCTCACTCAGTGTCATGGCTACGATCCTATTTGCCCCCCTTGCAGACTGCAAGAGATGTTGACCCTTTGCCTGCCATCCAGCTGCATATGTCATTTATGAGATGGTCTGTCATTGCCAGACGAGTCTGGTCCAACTTCTGGTGCACAGCAACTGGTTCCGTCTGCTGCTTTCAGCCAGGCTAAATTGAGAGCAATTAATTCTTCAGGATTTTCATACAGCTTGGTTACATCTTATAAGGGAGTGTATGCTTGCTGAACGATACAGTATACAATGTGTTCTGGCGTGCTTTACATCATGCCTTGAATGTTAATGGTAGCCAAAACGACCGCAAGAGGTGTGAAAAGCCCCCTTTTAAAAAGAGTTAGATTCAAAACTCAATACTCCTAAATGTATTGTATTTCTCAGAATTGGGTGAAAAGGGAACAGGGCTTGTCTAGGGCTAAATTGTTGCTAAATTTGGATCAAAGTCAGCCATCTTGCTGTTTTTCTACAGTTTCAAAAAATTGCAAGCAGTGGCCTAGTGCTCTTTCAAGGGCAGTCATGGACTAGTGGTACAGAATCAATTTTGTTACCAGGGGGGTTTTAGGTTACATTCCGAGACATGCCTTAGGGGCTCTTGAGCAAGGCTCCTAGACCCCCAACAGCTTCCTGGGTGTCACAGTTTGGCCAGCCCACCGGTCCCAGCATAAGTAGATTCACTGCTTACAAGCATACAAAGGCCATACATGCACATAACAATAAAGCAAAACAAAAGAAAACACATGGCAGTTAGGTAGCTTTTCACACCTTACCCTTTGAAATGGTATAGGAGTATGCACCCATATTAAGAAAAGACTTTATCAAACTAAATCCGGCCTCTTCCCCCTGATCTCCTTTATCCCTGTCAATGGCTTGATTGAAGGCTTCGGATGGCTTGCTTGGGGATCTTTCCTTTCTTTGCTTTAGAATATTCTTGAAGCCACAGGTCCTCTTGTGTCCTCCATGCTTCAGTTTTTAGGGAAGCATAGACTCCACCTCCTTCATCTCAGACTTCCAGGTGAAGATATTAGGTAACCACCACTGAGAGAGTAATTTCTCCCTCAGATACCTTCCAAAGAAGCACATCACAGTGGAAGCCACACCTTCTGGATAGATTTGACTGTCAACCAAATGGGATCCATATTTGTATTCTGTGGCTTGTATCTGATGAAGGGTTCCCTTGTTGTGATAAAGGGACTGTTGTGATATTTTTGCATTAATTCCTTGTTGATGTTATTGTAAGGCTGCAAATACGGATGTCTGTCACAATGTAGAGTCCAGTGACAGGGCTATAAACCTCTTCTGGATTAAAAAGTGTAAATTATTCAACCCATATCAGGCAAATTTACAGAAAGTGAAATATCTGGGAGACCATTTAATGCTTTAATAAGGCTGATATGCTTTTAGTGAATAGCAAAGTGCACAACAGCCCTTTTGCTAATGTTGTTGCATGTTGTTTACTGGGATCCTGAATTATATCAATATTGAATCATGCATCAGCAAGAGATGGACAGGGGGGTCATGTCAGCTGCCATGTGGTCAAACCTACTGGTTGGGTGTAGCCCCTAGCACAAAGCCCACCTCATCCAGAAGCACTTACAAAATGTACTCATTCCTTTTCCTCACACCCTCCGGCCTCCCAAATCTCCCCCAGCTCCTTTCCTCATACCTGGCCCTGATGTACCCTCAAGTTAAGACATTTGAGCCCATGTCCTGCCCCTAAAATGCTATATCCTCAGTCTCTTGGTGTGGTGGTTATGGTCATACGCACTCTCTCTACAACTCTGATTTAGGTCTCTGCCCTACAATACTAAAGATTCAATACCATCACTTTAAATGATGGATTACAACCATATCAACACAGCCCACGTTCTGTCTCACCAATAGTATAGCCTTAGTTATTGAGTGCGCTAATAAACCAACTGGACAACACACAGGGGGAAGGGCTCAATGGAGATGCCAGGGGCCAGTCATGGGCTGGCGGGGGGTCAGTAAAACAATTGATATTTGGCCTCAGTCAAAGCCATTTTTAGAAAATTAAGAAACAGAGTGGTGCACCGCTAGTACAATAGGGCTGTGCTACACTGTAAACATACAATACTAAACAAAGTTAGACTCACAGGACATTAGTCCATGTGTCTAATGAACAGGAGCACCAGAATCAAATAATTATCAATAGATCATTTATTAAGAATCACAACAAGTAAGACATGACAAACAGATCACAAAACTAACAAGTTAAAACCACTGTGGTACCCCATAGTTCATCCAGTGCTGTTGAACCACAACAAATTAATTACTGGGAAGCTCCTAAATATAACCACGTAGAACTCCTAACAGCGTACTTTTTTGTGCCGGCACAAAATATTGGGTCTCATAAAATCCTATACAAATTTATACAGACAATAAAGTGACAGTGCATAAATAGTAAACTTCTAAATAAAGCAAACACAATTCACAATTCATACAATAAGTGCATATAATACCTCTAATAAAGTGCTAATGACAATGTGACTAAAAAATGTGTAACCAAACACTGGTCATGGACATAAGTGAGCAAACATAAGCATAAACAGCAAGACCGACCACAGCAAGCCGAAAATGAAGGAGCCTGAAAAGAGAGCCAAATGAGGAAACCAAACCTGGCCAGGGTGAATATCGTGAGATAGGGAGCAGGGGACCAACAGGGGGGACACCTACGTACGCGGCCGCCCGTGCCGCTTCGCTGGGTGAGAAGGAATAGATAGTTAGCCTGCCTGTGTTTAAATACCTCCAAGATTGTGGCCATTCATGTCCGCCATCCAGCAGGTGTAGTTGGAACGCATCTGCGTTTCACGTGTAGGGCGTCGCGCCGGATATGACGTCACACTAGTCCGGACGCGACACCGCTACAAGCCTATCATCCGCACCAGTGTTGCTACGGCTGTCACTGGCAGTGGGCGAGAACCCGCCCCTACATGACAGCCCATCATGTAGCGCGGCATGCTAATCCTTGGAACCCGGACTCGATGGCCACTGCCGCCCCTTGGTGTCGCGTCCCCGTCCTCGCACCCCGCACCCCGTCCACCACAGGATGGACAGCACTAGAGCCGGGCAATAGCCCGGAAAGTGCATCAGGGGCGGATGCGGGCGTACGCCGGCGGGAGGACGGGGCGCCGCAGCCAGCTGGGCGCATTTTACTAAATAGTGTATATACATGAGAGGTGCAATGCACAACCTCAATACAAGCAGGTCACCATTTAAAAACACTAAAAGACATGACAGATATTCATATGGATATTATAGAAAGAACAACAATTAATATTTACAAGTATCAAACCAATGGCTTGGGACCTGGCAGCCCTAATTTGGAGCGTTCGGGAGTCCTTGCTGCAATAAATGTGCCACTGTAAATGCCTGGGAGCGGAACTGGTCAATTATGTGTGAAGTAGAGTAGACAACCCAAACTGGGGCTAGAGGTAAGTATATTACTGAGATTTTAGTGAATTTTTTGGCATAGACACTATTGTCTCTATGGGGTCCAAAGTATGGGGCCCAAAGTAGATAAACGCACAAAATGTTCCAAAGGCTATTAGTGTGGTATCAAGGAACCTCACGCTTCTAGCTGGGAGAGATACAAGAGGTATAATAGATAGGCGCATAAGATGGGCAGACTGGATGTCACTATAGGGGGTACCTCCTAGTTGGTACAAAACAGATTCCAAAATTACCATAACTGGTGGATTACATAGTAGTATATCTCCTAAATATGTCGCCATTAGGACTAGGCTGTTAATATCGATCATCCTATGATGTTGAAGGTGTACAGTCTGGTTCATGAGAGGAAATTCTGGGGGAACTGTCTTCCTGATGTTGGCAATCCTTGGGTTTCAAAGTACGTTGAGTACCTCAGTGTTAAGCTAAAACAAGAAAAAAGGGAAGAAAACCCAAATCCACATGGAAAAGGGGGTGCCAAAAGGAAGGAGACAAAAAGAAAAGAAAAAAAGAGGGGAAAAAAGAGAGAGGGAATTTAATAAATAATGAGAAACACTCTCTGAAAAACAAATGTGTTTGAACAATACACTAAATCATCTTCATATATGACAAACCTTCCACAAAAAGGAACACCAATCAAAATATGTGTGTGAATATAAATAAAGAAACCAAGTGAGGTGACCATGGGTCACTAACTCATGACAACGCTTGTGCAATAACGAGAAGGCCAAGGCGTCCCACTATTTTGAGGGAGACCATAGGCCAACAGTGCTAAGAACTATAAAAAACGTGAGTGCCGAATAAAATTGTGCTAAAATACTCGGAAGCCAAAGTAGCCATATTCAGGGACAGTGATCTACAAAAGGGACGATTGTCCCCGCCCCTATTTCCTCAAACTCCGAATGTAAACTGTACCACCAAGTACATACTGGGCATTGGGTTGAACCAAAGGTTGGGTTGGGCCACATACATGCTTGGAGTTGAGTTGGGTCAGGAAAAGACCATAGTGTCCGGTACTCCCGGATGAGTCTAGCGTATGAGTGCTGCCCGGGTCCAACCCTGCTTTAATACCAGGGTCCGAACCGACCAAGGGCATTTTGGATGGTCTGGTCATGGGTATGTAAATGTTTCAGCCCAAAAACGGGGTGAAGGCCCAATCTTCATTTAGGCCTTTCGGGCTCCGGGTGTCTAATTGAAAGATCCACCTTAGTTCCCTTCGTTGGAGACAACGTTTCAAATCCCCACCCCGTGGGCCTACAGAGACTCTTTCTATACCCACAACCTTCAACGATTTGGGGTCACCCCCATGTCTATCCAGAAAATGGGCCGCAACAGGGGAGATGTTCTTACCTAGTTCTTTGTCCCGGCTAGCCAGCCGGATATTCGATAGATGCGCCTGAATCCTGATCTTTAGCGCATTCTGGGTTTCCCCCACATATGCCATCGGACAGCCACATTGTAATAGGTAGACCACAGACTGTGTCCTGCAATTAATAAAAGAATTGATTTTGTACTGCCTGCCGGTCTGTAGATTTGTGAAGTGTTTGGTTTTCTCTACATGTGCGCATATCGAGCACTTGCCACAAGGGGCACATCCCGGGATCTGTCCCATCTGTAGCCAAACACCTGGTGTCGCAAAGTGACTTCTGCACAGATGGTCCCTCAGGTTCGGTGCTCGGCGGGCTGTCATTGACACTCTCGGACCTACTATCTCCCCCAGTGAGGGCTCTGAGGTTAGGATGTGCCAGTGTCTGGAGAGAACCCCATGGATCTCTTTCCATTGTTTATTAAAGCCCGTCACAAAGCGTACCCCCTCTGTGGTGTTCTTAACTCGTCTACCCTGTACTGAGCTAGAAGCGTGAGGTTCCTTGATACCACACTAATAGCCTTTGGAACATTTTGTGCGTTTATCTACTTTGGGCCCCATACTTTGGGCCCCATAGAGACAATAGTGTCTATGCCAAAAAATTCACTAAAATCTCAGTAATATACTTACCTCTAGCCCCAGTTTGGGTTGTCTACTCTACTTCACACATAATTGACCAGTTCCGCTCCCAGGCGTTTACAGTGGCACATTTATTGCAGCAAGGACTCCCGAACGCTCCAAATTAGGGCTGCCAGGTCCCAAGCCATTGGTTTGATACTTGTAAATATTAATTGTTGTTCTTTCTATAATATCCATATGAATATCTGTCATGTCTTTTAGTGTTTTTAAATGGTGACCTGCTTGTATTGAGGTTGTGCATTGCACCTCTCATGTATATACACTATTTAGTAAAATGCGCCCAGCTGGCTGCGGCGCCCCGTCCTCCCGCCGGCGTACGCCCGCATCCGCCCCTGATGCACTTTCCGGGCTATTGCCCGGCTCTAGTGCTGTCCATCCTGGGGTGGATGGGGTGCGGGGTGTGAGGACGGGGACGCGGCACCAAGGGGCGGCAGTGGCCATCGAGTCCGGGTTCCAAGGATTAGCATGCCGCGCTACATGATGGGCTGTCATGTAGGGGCGGGTTCTCGCCCACTGCCAGTGACAGCCGTAGCAACACTGGTGCGGATGATAGGCTTGTAGCGGTGTCGCGTCCGGACTAGTGTGACGTCATATCCGGCGCGACGCCCTACACGTGAAACGCAGATGCGTTCCAACTACACCTGCTGGATGGCGGACATGAATGGCCACAATCTTGGAGGCATTTAAACACAGGCAGGCTAACTATCTATTCCTTCTCACCCAGCGAAGCGGCACGGGCGGCCGCGTACGTAGGTGTCCCCCCTGTTGGTCCCCTGCTCCCTATCTCACGATATTCACCCTGGCCAGGTTTGGTTTCCTCATTTGGCTCTCTTTTCAGGCTCCTTCATTTTCGGCTTGCTGTGGTCGGTCTTGCTGTTTATGCTTATGTTTGCTCACTTATGTCCATGACCAGTGTTTGGTTACACATTTTTTAGTCACATTGTCATTAGCACTTTATTAGAGGTATTATATGCACTTATTGTATGAATTGTGAATTGTGTTTGCTTTATTTAGAAGTTTACTATTTATGCACTGTCACTTTATTGTCTGTATAAATTTGTATAGGATTTTATGAGACCCAATATTTTGTGCCGGCACAAAAAAGTACGCTGTTAGGAGTTCTACGTGGCTATATTTAGGAGCTTCCCAGTAATTAATTTGTTGTGGTTCAACAGCACTGGATGAACTATGGGGTACCACAGTGGTTTTAACTTGTTAGTTTTGTGATCTGTTTGTCATGTCTTACTTGTTGTGATTCTTAATAAATGATCTATTGATAATTATTTGATTCTGGTGCTCCTGTTCATTAGACTCATGGACTAATGCCCTGTGAGTCTAACTTTGTTTACCATTTTTAGAAAAGGTTGGATATGAATCTGAATTATATATGTAACTGACAGGCTGGGAAAATAGGTGGAATGGGTTAAAATGATTTATCAATAAATAATACTAATAATCTGCAGCAGGACCCTTATACTATAAATATACTTGCAGAATTATCTTTACCAATACAATAAATATTTGTGGGAATAGCTAGTAACACAACCCATGTATACACGGCAGAGCTACAACAATCAGATTATGTTATGATTGATATTGTGATTGTGTCTTTACTGTCCCGCAAAGAACGACACACACAGGTGACCTTTGAGACAAAGAGCTTTTCATGTGCTTTCTGCTGAAGTCAAACACCATGTCCTGCTCCCCACATCATTCAAGAATTTCAAGATTCTATTCATCTGGTGACTTAATTGATATTGAGATTAGGCTATATAGTGGCGTCTTTGTTCCTCCAGTGACCACACAGTTTCAGAAGTGGCACCGAATGTTTGATTTTTCATGTTTTGCAGCTGATAACGCTGAAAGCACAGCAATTTAATGCAGCCTATTTACTGAGTCAATTAGTAAAAGATAACCTCCTATTGTGTAATCATCAATAAATCAATTGTGTTAATACTGTGCTGGAATGTTCTTCATTATTCACCTGAATATTGTCATTTGCCACAGAAAGAATACACATGGGCTGCCCCAGTCAAGTGCTACATGCCCCTACATTAGATTACAGATAAATATATCAAAGACCTTGTAACCACTGGGTCCGATTCAGAGCCTGGTGAGTAAACTCACTTCCTTTTCAGGATACAAAACTGCCATTTACTTTAATTGTCTAACGGGTGTAAATTTTCACCTGACTCTGAATTAGCCCCAGGGTAGTCAATAAAATTGAATGGCAATTTTCTCACCTAAAAAAGAAGTGCGTTTTCTCACCAGGCTCTAAATCGACCACCTATGTCTCTGTTCTGTTCTTCTGTTCTGGGGCATCATAGCCTAATGCTGGGGAATATTCTGGTTCTGCACTTCAACCCCAAAACCATTAAAAACTATGAGGGGATTGTCTCTGAAATGCAACTAAAGCAGTGAAATCCCCCCAAACTGCATGGAAAGACCATCAGATAGCTAAAGGATATTGTGCTAATTAAATCAACGGTTCCCTTTAGCCATTATAATGTGCTGCTTTAAATATTATACTGTAGAGGTACACTTTAAGAAACAAATGTATTTGTACAGTAAACATTTTAAAGTGTTTTAACACTTGTAATTACCCTCAGCCACTTTCAGTGTAACAGTAAAAGTACAAAAAATGAGAGCAATGTGCTGTTGAAAGTGATAAGGTAACTAAAGTACTCCCTTGTGTAAGGAGTACAATGTGACCCCAAAACATTGGCTGTTTGCTTTTTTGGTGAAACGGACTTTGCTGCATAACTTTGGAGTGCTACCTGATGGTACATGGGTGAGTGGGTAGGTAGGTGGGTGGATCAACCAGCAGGCTAAAAACATCCTGGGGTTTTTTGGGGCACATTGGCCCTGCTGTACTGTTCCTGGCCCAGTATAGTATCTTAATGTCGCGTACCTTAATGTCATGTACAGGCAGTGAGTGGCATCGCTCATTTCAACCATGAAATAGCATCCCTCTGTACAGCCAGTGGGGGCATCCCTAAGTACAGCCAGTGGGGACATCCCTCAGTACAGCCAGTGGGGGCATCCCTCAGTACAGCCAGTGGGGGCATCCCTCATTACAGCTTACAGCCAGTGGGGGCATCCCTCAGTACAGCCAACGGGGGGAATCCCTCAGTACAGCCAGTGGGGGCATCCCTCAGTACAGCCAGTGGAGGCATCCCTCAGTACAGCCAGTGGGGGCATCCCTCATTACAGCTTACAGCCAGTGGGGGCATTCCTCAGTACAGGGATTAGCACCAGTCCAATCTATTCTGAACTCTGCTGCTCAGCTCATTCACCTCTCCTAAGTTCAAACTTCTAACACTAACCTACAAAAGCTCTCTCCAAACAGGCCCCTCCCTACTTTTCATCTCTAATCCAACTATGCCAACCCAGGCACAATCTCCGCTCTGCCTCAGACATTCTCCCGTCCTCCTCCTTGGTCACCTCCCTTGCCTCCCTACTTCTCTGGAATGCACTTCCCCTCTCAATACATCACTATCAAAAACTTGAAGCCTTTAAAAGTGTCCTCTAAACTCACCTCTTTAGACAAGCATATAACCTTGTTAAAGCATAACCTTCACCGGAGATACACTCAAGTTCTAACACTTGTGATCTTGCCTCTTTTTGTCTCCGATCCTTTAGCCTGTGAACTCACAAGGGCAGGGCTCACTTTTCTATCGTCTCTTATCACATTTGGTTTGAACTTTTAACATTTATAATTTATCATCATTTATAGTTTATAATGATCTCTGTACAGTATGTTTTACCTTGTATGTAATTATACCTTGTACAGCGCTACAGAAGAAGATAACACTATATAAATAAACAATAATAATAGCAGTGGGTAGCAGTGGGTTGGCCGTGGTGGCTGCCAGATCGGCCAGACCTTTCATCACAGGGACCTCTGCAGCACCCCAATTCACAGTGGGTTGGCCATGGCGGCTGCCAGATCTGCCAGACCTTCCATCACAGGGACCTCTGCAGCACCCCAATTCACAGGCAGTGGCTTTAATGGCTTGGCTGCTGAGACTAAGACCTAGATTGTGTTATTCTTTCATCTCGATGTGGAGATCGTGCTACCAGCTTTGTGTCCTAATGCTACTGGACATACGGAAAGGCTACTACACTCATTGGATGTGGTCAGGGCCTTAAAGTACTATCTCTCATTGACTTGTTTGGTGGTTGCCAAGTCCACTATCAGCAAATGGATCATACGGGGGGTGACTAAGGATTATGCATGCAAAAGTTAAGAGGCTCCTCTCCAGCTTACGGCTCATTCTGTTGGAACATCCTCGGCTTACCAGCACCAGGCTTCAGTAAACCAAGTCTGCAGGGCTGCGACTTGGTCCTTAGTACACACCTTTACTAAGTTTTATAAGGTGGAAGTTGGCTTTGTCTGATGCCGCCTTCAACTTTGGTGTTGCAGGCAGCGGTGGATTCTCTACAGAGGGCCTGATTAGCTGCTTCAACTGTTGTTCAGCATTCATGGCCATGGCTATGCAGTTCCCCTGCACACTGCTCAGTGGTTGAGGTGCCCACCCTAAGAAAGGGATTGCTTGATAACTTAACCAGTAAAATGGGTTTCTCTGTGTTTTCTGCTCTGCCTCGACGGCCCGCCATTGCCTTTGTTGTGGCAACTGCTTTGTTGCATTGATGCCAATATTATGATGGTTCCTAAATTGTTCACCCATACGCATCATTTGGGTTAGTTCCTCCCACGTCTTTTGGGTTTACTGGGGACTGAGGGGGTAGACGAATCCTATATAGGTTAGGTGGAAGGAACTACGGCATTTAGATGTACTCACATGTCATGGATGTCCATTGAGGCGGAGCAGAGGACAAAAAAGAAACACATTTTACAGGTGAGTTTTATGAAACTACTTTTAGTCAGTAGATGGAACATTCTGGACTGTTTAAAGCCTGTGCTGTGGAGCACCTTCCCCTCACAACCTCCAATACCACATCTGGGTTACAAGCTGGGGTTACACTCCATATCTCAGGGCAAACACTACTAGGTTGATTAGCTGAGCCTTCCTCTTGAGCTAAAGTCTCCTGTTTTTTCCTTTCTTGTCACTTCACAGCCACTTTTACAATGGTCTTCTTAGGTTCCTTCTTCTGAAGGAAGGCCACAAATAAAAATCATTCAGTGCCATTTTACTCTTATTTGCAGCTTATAAATGAAGTATTCTAGCTATAGTGGCTCATTGCTTCACTGGAAGCACAATCCCTAAACCATCATAGACCTTGCTTTACACAAATAAATTGCATGATTGCTGGGTGGACATGTTTCGCTCTTTACTTTCTCAACACCCTCTGCCTATAACATATAAAAGTGCATAGAATTATATAATAGAGTCTATCTTTTCAAAGTTCATATACTATAATAAGTAACTTTTTCATTTTACTCTACTCTACTCATAAAGAAGGATTTCCAATATATGTGCAAATAGAGCAATAGAACTCAAGGTACTCACTTGAATACAGTTTATCTAATATAAATAAAAGACATGATAGTATTCCCAAGTTAGTAACTTTCCTCTGCAATCAGATGTAGTAAAATGTCAATGCAAAGTACTGCCCTCCGAGCGAGGGAACCACCATCCGCAGTCAACTGACCGGTTTGTCTCACCACAGCTCTACTACCCCATAGGTGTCTTCACCGGAAGGCACACGGAGCCGTTGTAAGGATTACAGCAAAACCCCTGCCCCTCCTTGATCCTCCTTGCACCCCGAGGACATAGAATTATATAATAGAGTCTATGTTTTCATTGTTCATATACTATAATAAGTAACTTTTTCATTTTACTCACTTTATCATAAAGCAGGATTTCCAATATATGTGCAAATAGAGAAATAGAACCATGGGCTGTGCTCAAAGTAGTCACTTGCATACAGTTTATCTGATATAAAAAAAAGAGTTAGTTAGTAACTTAATTTAAATTCCTCTGCAATCAGATGTAGTAAAATATCATGAAAGCAATTACTGTTGTGTCTCCTCCATGGTCTGTGCGAGGTACCACCCAGCGGACGGGGGAATCACCGCCCTCAGTCAACTGACTGGTTTCTCTCACCACGGCCCTGCTGCCCCCGTAGGTGTCATCACTGGGAGACACAAAGTCGTTGAGGATGATGGAAAAAACCTCGGCCCTCCTTGAGCCTCCTCGCACACCAGGTGTATTTCACACTTGGTAAATGATTCCAACGCTTGGCTTTAGTGCAATCTAAGGCCCAGCACTTCCTCTAATTTAGCGCCCAAACAGGAACTGAAAGTGACAAAAGCAAAAAGGATACTAAAATTGTTCTAATTTAGAGTATCTAAATATTTCTAAGCATTCTTCTTGCATATTCTACACTAAGGAATAACAGGAGACTACATTTAAGCAGTATAACCTAAAAATAGAATTAGTCTGTGACACAAACTTTACCTAATGGATGAAAGTAAATGTTTTCTGCCGAGTGCAAGAGAGAAAATAACACACAAAACAGAAGCATTTCAGAACTATAAAAAGTAACAGTGTGAGCTTGTAACTTTTTAATGACAATGCCACTACAGTGCATAGAACAAATGATGGCATCGGTATATCTTCATGCACAACCATCTAGGTTTCCCTGAGTCAGGGTTTAGATACTATTAACTGCCAGCTATGGCGTACTTGCGAATACAAACAATCATACGTGTTAATGGAAGAGAGCTGCTGCGCTACAGTGCTTCTTACTGCACTCTGTAAATCAAATGAAAGTTCAATTAGAAGAAAGGATTCCAGGAAGCCGATAACTTAAAACCATCAAGTTGCTAATCTAAAAATTTTAAGAGCTACAAATTTCCTTTTCAGACCCTCTCTGGTCACATTAAGGCAGCTGACTGATGTCAGACAATCACTAATGCTTTATAAGGGTTAGTATAGAGATCAGCACACTGCACATACGTCTGGCCCAATATGGCCGAGTACCAAGGTTTGGATTAGTCTATGCACACCTCAGATAGAGTCCTTCTAATAACATTTAATGAAAAACTTCCCCCACACCGCCCCACCCTCTGTGGCAGAAGCCAAAACACCATTAAATGCTTGATACCTAATGTATATTGAAAAAGTATACAAAAGATCGTATAGTATGTAAGAATGGTATGATTCACGCTAGGTATATAATCTAGAAGCCCAAGCTACTGGTAGCAGGAGCCAGTTCATAATTTTTCTTTTGGTGGGTACAACAGAGACATGTCAGGTCCCTTTTGTACCCCAGAGGAGGGACACAGAGCTGCACCTGAAACGTAAGGTTTTTGTCATTGTTTATGTTGCCCTAAATACATGTAAGGTTCATCTATAATTTCTATAATTTCACATTCAAGTTTGTGCCACAAAAATGATGTCTTCAGGATGCTGAGCTTATCTGTCATTTTTTTTTCTTTTTTATTGCTATGTAACTGTGTTATAAAAGAAATAGTTATCTCTAGCAACAATGTGTTTAACTTAGCAACCCTACACAAACGCAGGGCAGTTTCCAGGAAAAACAGCACCCAGTGTGGGAAGGAAATTGCTGCCCCATACCAGTAAATGCCATGTTATGCCTCTAGTTTAGCAACAGGCAGTGCTCTATCCGCATTACTGAGTGCAATATGGGGGAGTTACGTGGCCTGGTGTATAGCAGTAAAAGTGGCCCTAACCTATCTGCAGAAAACCAGATGGCTGGGCCAAAGGTACCGCCAATGGCCTTAGCAGCCAGGACGACCACCCAGCTCGCCTTCCTCTAGAAATTGTCCTGCACAAACTGATGTATTGACCAAAGTCCTACTAACTCTGGCCTGCTAATTGCCTGATTGGCTGACGCAGTGTCAGGCCGCTCGGGCCACTCCGACGCACACCTGTTTGCTGAGATCTTCCAGGAGCGCCCTTTAGCGCAGGCGCAAGGGTCAGCATACTTTCGGACAGGAGCACAAATGGGTGCATAAAGGTCGGGAGGAGTGTGCGCACTGGCATGCACAGGCAGACACAGAAGGATGACTGCACAGGCACACTGGGGTTCTCAGCCCCCATTTAAAAGATGGAGCACGCCTTGTTACAATGCTGTGCTATCAGCTCAGTTCTTTCCATTCCCTCAGTGCTTTCTCTGCATTACTGAGCCCACTAACAGTGGCCTTAACTTTCTGTAGAAAACCGAATGGCTGAGCCAAACGCACCCCCAGTGGCCTTGGCGCCCAGGGCAATTACCCTGATCTCCTACCTTTAGAAACTGTCCTGCACAAACCTATGTGTTTGGTGTATGAGGCAAAGTCTTCCTAACTCTGGCCTGCTAATCACCTGATTGACTGGTGCAGTGTCAGGCCGGTCGGGCCAGTCCGATGCTGAGATCTACCGGGAGTGCCCTCCGGCACAGGCCTGAGGGTCAGCATATTGTCTGGCGCACAGACGGGTGAACAAGCGGGAGCGCAAACGGGTGCATGAAGCTTGGCGGCAGTGTGGGCGCAAGCAAGCGCACGCAGGTGCAGAAGGGCGGCTGCACAGGCACACTGGGGTTCTCAGCCCCTATTTAAAGAAGGTGCATGCCTTGTTACAACACTGTGCTATCAGCTCAGTTTCTAGATCCAGTTCCTGAGACTCTGACTCCCTTGCTTCCGTGAAAACCCTTGCTTGAACCTCTGACCCTGGCTCTTCTCTCAACTTGCTTCTTGATAATGTCCTCTGCTTGAACTTTGACCACTGGCTCGCTCTAGGACTGATTTCCCAGTACGATCCCTGGCTGTGGATTTACCCTGCATCTTTGCTGGCTGTCCAATCTCTGGCTCTGGACTTACCTTCACTTCCAAACTTCCAGGCAAAACTCTGATCTCACCTGCAGCCCAGTCTGTCATTCTCACCTGTGGAGAGGGATGTCTGTCATTACTGCTGCCTGATTTTTACAAGCTTTGCTATGTAGGGGAAGGGGATCTCACCCTTGTCAGGTTGAGTATCCTGGGATTTGTAGGCAAAAGCTAAGATACAGCAATCTACTCAAGACAGGGAAAGCCACTCACACTTGAGCCACCCCAAGACTCATGAATATTATAAACTTGGAAGCAGCATGATAAGTAAATCACAAGTACAGGGCACAATCAATGTAAACTGTGTCAATGGAGTAGAACAGCTTAGCTGGGGGGGAACAAATGTTGAGTACCCTTTTGTTTTTTTAGTTGAGTAGGCTGGCTTAAGCATGGAGCTGAGAAGCTACCGGGCTCCGGAAATCAATGACACTAAGGTGAACAGAAAGAGTGTTGAAATACCTCAGAGTTCCCATTATACAGGATATTTTATAGTCCTGTCACATTAACTACCTTGTAAGTACAACCCATCAAGGTTAATACCATGTAAGATGCCTAAGAGACTTAACATGTGCTAACCTTCTGCCCGGGAGCCACATGTGGCCCTCAGATCCATCTGATGTGGCCTCTGACCTGCTGTGGGGAAAGCGGTTAATAGAACTGACATTGGCAAACAGACATGACAGTGGTGGCTTTGAGCAACATGGTAAATAATTTTGTTAAAGCATTGGTGGGATCTTAGATGGATTGATTATTTGAATAATGGTTAAGATGTGGGATTGATGGGGCTATAAATAACGGACCCATGTATTCAGAGGTAAGCCAATTGACATGGTTATTGCATGCCTCCCAACTGCCCATCATTTGGAGAGACTGTCCCTCTTTTGAGTCGATGTTCTCCTGCCCCTCATTGTTCTCAATAAATGATTCATTTCAAAAGTGCTTATATTGTTGTAACAGTTACAACCTATTTCCTATCCATCGCTTCAATGATAGGGTGTGGCCTAATTTAACAATTGTCCCTCTTTCCCACCTGGAAAAGTTGGAATGTTATTGCTAGCACGTGGGATTGTTACATATGTAGGGGTGTGGGGGAAGAACATACAAGTGGACTTTATGGACAGTGGGTATCCTGATTGTTGTAGAAAATCTTCATTATGCTAAACCAAATTAAACAATTCTGAGCCTACTCATTATGACCTGCAATCAGGTCCCACGCTTGTCAAAAGGTTGAGCACCTCTGCTTTAAAGTGTTAAAAAGAACTTTTACACTGCCCTCAAGAGTACCTTGACAGAAAGCATCACCTCCTGGTTCAGGAACAGTACCCAACAGGAGAGACAGGCTCTGCAGAGGGTAGTCCAAAAGCTGAGGAACCCATCATCTAAAGACCCAAATCACTACAGATTCTTACATTGGTTGTATTGTGGTCATTTGAGCTGCTGGTGTCGCAATTCTTTAAAAAGACCACAAACTGAAAATTGGACCCTTTTCAGTTTGCCTACAGATCCAACAAAATTGATCTCCTTGGCATTCCTCCCAACATCTGTGCAGGTATATATCGTTTTAGTATAGTCAGTGAGTGAGGATAGACTCCTAAAAGTTTGCCAATGATACCACAGTCATTGGACAAATCAGCCTATAGAGAAATTGGAGAAAGCTGGAGCTTTGGTGTTCAAAAATAACAACCTTATCCTGAACTTATCCTGACCGAACCTTGTGGTACACCAATAGATAGGGAGCACAGAAGAGGAAATTATGTTGGAGTGGGATATGTTAAATGTGCAATCTGGTAAGAGCAGAGCCATGATAATGCAAGATCTTAAATTCTTGGGGCTACCAGTATCCGGATTGGAAGGGAATCAACGGTATTGAAAGTAGAGGACACATTGATAAGAGTGACGAATTAATCAGTTTTATTGCAGTTACATGTACATGAGTGTTAGGCTACTTATACATGAACAGATTGCAATAATAGTACACTTCCATTAGCTGCCCCTTAATCATCCTCTATTTCAAGCTGTCCACTCCATTGTTCTCACCTTTTTCCCACCAAACCCCCTCTATGTTTAAACCTTCATATAGTCTAATATGTCCCCTTTGGACACTATGCCTTCACCAAATGGCTGCTTGACACCCTGGCCAGCTAGGCTATAGCTAATATCCATAGCCTCATTCTCGTTCCAGGAACAACAAATGTCTGTGCCATTACTTATGGGAACCAGGTCATTTGTTGCAACCCCCTCTTCCATGAAACCCTGGCTCGGCCATCAGGTGATGGCTTAGAAATAGGCTTTACTGCTACTGCTGCAGCTAAGGATTTGCTAGATTGGGTTACAGGTGGCAGGTCTCATGACACTTCATTGTGTATTTAGGATGGCATACTGATTATAACTTAACCTGAAGTCTAATATTTGCACCCTTGTTGATCTTATTCTGCTGAAGACTTTAGTATCATCTTTGCTCTATTATTTTGTAGTAATCACGCTGGGACACCAGTCTTTTTTGCTATATGCATATAAACTCCTGAACCTGTAGTAAAGCCCCCTGTCATATTTGTATACCACCATTGGTATCATCTGTCCTAATATGGCTATTTGTTGATAATCATGTGAAGGATGACATCCATGTACTTTTTTTATTCATGCTTTTCGATACATATAAAACTCTTTTTGCATTTAGTATTGGTGCCTTGTGCACATCTTATTTATAGTAATATTGGTTCATACATCTTATAAGAAAAGTAAAGCATTGTTAACAGGAGAAATATTACATGTTAACCAGTATACAGCAGAAATTATTATTTTTAAACAGCGCTACTGATAGAACATTAAATATCGATAAAAGAAACCTAAAAGTAGATATATTCTTTGCTCTTGATTCCTACATCTTGACTATATTTGATGCCTGGTTTCTCAAAATAAAATAATATCACACATTTTAGTTAGGACAAAATGTAGGCAATATTGATTATTTAAAAGATCAGCCTTCCCATCTCTGTCCTGGATTGGCCATAAAACGGCCAAAACACTGGCTTGCCCCAGGATGGGTGGGTCTCAGCCAGGAGATTCAGAGCACTCCCATATTTGATTTTCACATGCTTTGGTCTCTTTGGAATAGTAGTGGGTAGGCCAAATTTTACACAGAAAACTTGCTTGCACACTGCAGATTGGAAGCAATGAGGTTTGACAGTTTTACGGAACAAAAAGAATTTTGCCTATCAAGTAAAGTAGCTTTACAGATAATAAGTTGCCATTCCTTATCACTTTTTATGGTACATGGATATCAGCGCCTTGCTTTAAAATATACTCCTAAATTGCATAAGAAGATACTACAGTGTGTCAGTTACACAGGACAGACATGTGAGAGCGATCACATATTTTTACCTTTTTCATTGTGAAAGTTTAGTAATTGCCCCCAAATTGGCAGCTGTGGTGGAGAGCGCTTCCCCTGTCAATTCCATTTCTTCCCATCTTGATGATGATTGGTGATTCCCTTGCTCACATGACTCATCCGCTAATAGATGGGAGCTGTCAGAGGTCTGTTTTCATTCTCTCCTCATTGATCTTGCTGTGATATATATTATCTTTTCTCTCTGTCTTTTAAATATAGAACGATGACAGGCATAGCGAGAGAAAACGAAAGCACAATATAAATACATCACCAGTCTTCTTTATAACAAATTGAAAGGAGCTATTTTGCTTTTTTATTTTCCAAAGACCCGCATTTATCTTTATGATCGTTGGCCCTCTGGTACAACACAGTAAACTTTACAAGTTACACACCCGGCAATGTTGTTTTAAGTGCTAAAACAGAATCTATTTGTAGCTAATTAATCTCCTTGTCCTTCAGGGTAGACTATAGAATGCTTGACTGATTGTTTAGCAAAAAAAATGCAATGACAGTTTTACTGGAAATACAGTATTTGGATATTTGGGAGGGGTTATTAAAATGTGGAGGGGTACTTCACATTATTGGAAAACCACTGCACTTTAGTTCATTAGTGTCTAACAGAGACTGAGAAATGTCTACAACTCAACAAGCATTTGGCTTTTACAAGGGTTTTGACAATTTTCACTACCTCTCCTTTACTCTAATACCATATAATGGCACCTGTGCTAAGAGTGTGAGCTGCCAGTATCGCCCACTAGATCCCCCACCTGTCTAGACAGATGCGCCGCTCTACAGAGTTTGATGAAAATACATATTTATTTAAAGCCGAAAAAACACAAACATACATTTAAAACATAATTAAAACCATGAGGCAGAGCGTCTATTGGACTATAGTAATGGTAGTAACATCAATTCAACCTAGTTAAATCTTGCTATATAAACAATACTGTATCAAAGGATTATTAATAAAGGACTATGGGTAAGCACACTGTGCCTGCATATTTAAAACTATGTAAAATCTCTATATATATATATGCCGGCCTGATGACTCGGGAACGCCTTTGAGTAAGGTGCTATAGTGCTTGTGCAAAGTAGTGCAAAATTGTGCAAATAGTGCAAGAAAAAGAAAAAGAAAAAAGGAAACAAACAAAAACCATAAGTGAAAGTGCAAGCAGAAAGGACAAATGTCCTAGCAGTGTATAGATGCACCAACAGGGTGCAAAAGAAAAAGTGCTCAGAGAAACTGTAAGTAACAGTGCTACAAAGATATCACGTTCCCGGACATGGGTCTCAGCAATGCTATGCTAATAATGAATAATCTCAACAATGTCCGCTAGTATTGGCGAACACAGTGAATAAATGAGCGTATAACAGATATCAATAATCCAAAAGTAACAAAAAATGCACAGAATGCAAAAAATTACAAAGAATACAAAAGTACAAAAATACAGGAACAGTGTACTTTACCGGATGTTAAGGTCCCGCTCCGCCTGTACTTAGCATATAATGGCACCTGTTTAAGCTATAAAGCTCTGCCTCCTCCATTCATTTCCACTGATGATGTCATTGCCACACCAATGTGATGACTGATTGCCTGCCATTTTACAGAGAGTGACCGCAAAAAATACAGTGTTCAAGGCAGTCCAGAATGTGAAAATATCCATTTCTAGTTCTACACCCTAGGAAGGAAGTATCGGCAGGGGCTTTGGCCAAATGTAATTTACAAGTTTAGTGGGTTTTGGTCCACTTTAAGTGGACCAAATACCGCTGTGGAATAAATTTCGCCAAAGCCCCTGCCGACTCTCCCCTCTTAGGGTTTAGAACTGGAAATGGATGTCTTGAGTACTGAATTGTCCTGTAACATTATTTTGTGCTGTTCTTTCCACTGGCCTTACATCATCATTCCCTATAGGCCCCCGAAATGTACCATGGGAGGTTGCACAATTCTGGAATCAAAACAAACTTTTTACCTGCACAGCACAATGTATATCTATACTGGATGCTGGCTGAAGTGGACCAAAGCCACCCGAAACTCGGGCGAAGGTTGCACAATTCTGGCTAATCTTTCACATTTGGCGTGACAGAGACAGAGAAAAGTGCCTTAGATAGAAAAGCACCTGGAGATCTCTGCAGTGGCAATTTGAGAGGACAGCCGATCAATCATTACAATGGTGCGATACTGACATCACCTGTCACCCACAAAGTGGATAGGCTCAAAGAGATGGGACTTTTGGCTAAACAGCAGGCATTAGCGGGAAGCAGAGTGACGCAGGAGGAGCGTAAATTGCTAAAAGGTACTTTTCATGGGGCAGTAATTGGGGGAATGCTAGGTAAAAATCTAGGTTTCAGTCCTCCTTAAGTGCCACTGTATTTCATTGTGGCAAAGAAGCACATTCAAGCTCCCCCCTAGTGCATGTTACCAACAGTGACCCATTAGTGGTACCAAGCAGAGAAGGTAATGCACAGAATTTGCTTCTGTACATCCTTGGAGCTCAAACTGCAACTGCATCTAGAACTTTGAATTTCCCAAGAAATCAGTGGTCTCTTTATCCCCTCTATGATAGCCTAACATGGGTCTCACCACATGGTGGCTTGCAACTCTGTTTTGGTACTTCCGCCCTAGTGCTTATGAGAGCCAAAAGATAGAAACACAAGTTTACAAGTGTAATGTGTTTGGCTATGTATAAAGCTTATCCTTGCCATTTCACACTTGGAGGCTATTTGCACGGCCACCGGAGGCTGATTTAAATCGGCTAATGAGCCCTAGGGCTATATCCAGGGCTACCTAACCCTCAATCAGTACTGGGATTTCAGTTGAATGGTGTGGGCCAATTGGCCGTCCCAGTCCCAGCCAATCTCTGCATACTTCCCGCAGTAAAGGTGCCCCAGCCCCTGTCATCAGTGCCCACGACATCTAAAACTTTGGGTTTGTGCGGTGCTCTGAAATCTCTTGCTTCTTGTGTTTGACCCAGATTGACCTTGCCTCCTCTGAACCCCCGCCCCCCGTTGTCTGGTCCTTGCCTTCTGACCCTTACTCTGGATATCCCTCTGCTTTGACACCTGTTGGATGACTTCCTATGTATGACCCTTGCTTTGTTTGTTCCCCTGTGAACCCCAGTTTTACTCACCCACCTAAGTCCTGGGGGCAGCCGTGTCCGGTGGGGCCTGCTTGCGTCCCGGCCAATAGGGGATTGTCTAAAGGTGAAGACAATCTAAAAGTGAAGACAAGTGACAGAGATTGGACGTTACCAACTAACCTGGACCTGCTAACTGGCGAGCCTGACAGATATTTAACAGTGGATTGATGGCTAAAATTGTTTCGGTACTAATTAGTCGAAATGACTCTTTTAATTTAGTTCTATACATTAAACAAACCCTAAACTTTTTAACTCTAGAAAGTGTTCTAAGGTGTGTGCTGGGTTGGAAAGGACTGTTTCCTTTCCAACTGCTCTAACATGAATTTAAATGTCTTCTCCATGAAACCTCATGGTAGACAAAGAACACTAGTTGACTTGTCATATTTCTCCCAAAACCAAAAAGTCAGACAGGATGTGCTGCTACAAATTGTTTTTAGGAATAGTCAGCCTGGTTTTTCCAGAATTCCTTCATTTCTCCTCAGTGTAAATTATGTAGCGTACAAGGACATGCTAATTTCAGGGTTTACTGACTATGTCCACTTTTGTGCTGTAACTCTCACAGAATACAAAAAGATCTTTTTCATGCGCCCATGCGATTACAACATACATTTTCAATATGTTTCCTCCAGCGACATGCTTCAATGATGAGGAAATCTTGGAGAAAGGTAAAGAAAATGTAAGTTTATCACTCTGGTCTGTGCTGAGCCTCATACCCGGCATGCTGTCTGCACAGCCATAATTGAATGGACTTGTCTTTTCAAGCGCACTCTATGATCTAACTAGTCACAATGTTCACTCCTAACCAGAATTTCTATTTATTGCTCACCTCACCGAGAGTGACAAGGTGAGTTATCATCCACTGAAGGAAAACTGAGAGCCATTCATATGCTCACAGCTCTACCCAAAGAGTGTTAATTTAAACCATGATCCTCTGGTACTAAAAAGCTTTTTATACAGGATAGGGAGGAGGCGAGGTCCCACTGGGGGCACATTATAATAAGGACAAATAGGGCATCTGCCTGGAGTCATTACCTACAGCAGACCCAAGGCAACCTGTACCCCTGTGGTGAATATCTATACAGAGTTTCTGCACAATTTACAGTGAGACTGTGATAGATTCTGTACATTCAAACAGCTGAGTGTACACACAACTGAGACATAACAAGAGACAAAAACTTCCTGGCTGAGGCTAGGAAAGGAGAAAATAATGTTTTTTTTCTCTCTAGTAAGAAACAGAAGAAAATGTCATTGCTACAGATTAGAGTTGTGGGGCATGACCATTGTTCTGATGATCAAGTTTAGGTGCATAGGAAAATCTTTAATTGCTATGGCTTTCTCAGGTACAACATTGAGGAAGGCCTCCAAATGCAGAGTGCCAACATTTATGGGGTTTCTGTCTAATTACTTCTTACATACTATAACCTAAATTAATGAAATGCTTTACAGACAAATCAGCTAGAACACCATTAACTGATGAATTAGTAAATTATTTAATTATAATAATAAATAATGTATTATTTATTAATTCTTCACAGAATCCCTCATAGCTATGTTTCAGTCCCACCAAAAGTCCTTCATTGGCATAGAGACAACAATATAAAACAAAACAATATATGCAATTGTGGTCCAATAACACCCTGCCGTCAGGGGTGAACCTAGCCTCTCTGATGCCTGGGGGGAACTATAGAAAGACTCCCCTACAATCCTCAACAAAGCAACATGGGTGCAGGGAGTGGAGATGGGCTGGGGCTGCTAAGCCACCAATATTTGACTTGAAAAACATGGCTGCAGTCCTGATACCAGCTTACGGCGTCTACTCTAAGCACCGCTATACAGACGCTCATCTGGCAATACCTGGCGCTAGTATTGGATAAGCCTCAAAATGTTCCCTATCAATTTTGATGGAGGTTGAAAAGCTTTTGTTTCCTCTTTTTTTGCTCCCTTTAACATATCTTGTATCAATTCCTGTTTGGTCACTGGGAACAGGAAGTCATGTCATCTGGACAGGATTGCCATGGCCAGCTTAATATTAGGTTTCTGCATCAGTGACACAGAGGGTTTCCATTCCATGAACTTCCTGTTTGTTCAATTCAGATGGGAAAGAGAAAAATTAACTCAATGTGGTCACTGAAAGAAAAAAAATGGCCAAATCACTTTTCTGTGAATCAACTTTCCTTATTAATGAAAACTGTAAACGGTTTATAAGGCTATACATGGAAGCTAGCTAGGCATACAAATGCTTCCATTGACTGCTGAGTGTTGTGGTGGTTGCTGGAATGCTGTGTTCAGACCTAGACTATTGGCCTGATGCAGAGCCTCCCCAGAACTGACCTTATTTTGTTCCGTTTTTCCTATGGCCCGTTTTCCTACCGTTTGTCTCGGGGTTCAAATGTGATTCAGAGCCGCCGTCGGGAGAGCTCCGTTACTGTTCCGTTTATGTGTCTTCATTCGGGAAGTGTTTTTTCCCCTCTCGGGTGCTTTCCGTGTGGTCGTGGGTTCCGTTGCCGTTCACACGGACGATCCGTTTTTGGCTCCTTTTTAATGCGCTTCCAAACGTAGCTTCTTGCCATCTGTTTCCATTTTCACCCCGATTCCGATTGTTTTTCCATGTATACTTACATTTCCAGGGATTTCCTGTTGACAATCTGGGTTCACGCAAGCGCACATCCCTAGTCCTCCCTCAAGCTTTCCTCATACATCAAACTGACACTTTTAGCAACACCAAAACTTACCTTAAACTAATATCCTTCTTCTTCTTCTTCCTCCATCCTGTGTTTAATGCTTACCTTAATCTCTTCTCCTCCTTCTTCTTCTTCCCTGTGTTTAATGCTTACCTTAATCTCTTCTCCTCCTTCTTCTTCTTCCCTGTGTTTAATGCTTACCTTAATCTCTTCTCCTCCTCCTTCTTCTTCTTCTCTGTGTTTAATGCTTACCTTAATCTCTTCTTCTTCTTCTTTTTCTTCTTCCTATTCCTTGTCCCATATACTTACCTTTTGGGACATGTAACTGTATGGTTATTTTGTGAGAATGTACAGTGCCTGGAAAGAGAACACACCACGCATTGTTTTTTTTTTGTTGTTGTTGTTTTTTACTTAAACGTTTTTTAGTAAAATGTTTAAAACATTTTAATTTAAAAAAGCTTGGCTTCATCCACCCAGGAGGCTCTTCTTTTGATTCATTTGTGCCCTTGTCTTTGATCTGTGAATGAAAAACATCATCAGTTTTGCCTTGTAAGTATTTTGCTTATCTAGGGGTTTTTGTTTGGTCCATTTTAGGGTTATTAGATTAATGTGTCTTGGACCATGTTTTTGTTGTTTTGGGCCGGAGTTTAAACTACATGTATGATGTCTGGGGCGCAGCCTCCTCCCTGGGTCCACCATCTCGTCCTGCTGTGAAGCTGTGGGGATCAAAATCACAAGGATATTATTGACTGTTTGACCTGAATGTCAGATTAGGTTAGGCTTCTATGCATCAAAACACTCACCTTCCCCAGGCATCTCTTGAGGTTGGCCTGCTTCCTCCACTATCCCTTGGGATGGTCCTGCAACGTCTTCATCTAAAAATATCAATAGTGCACATTAGTATATGTCTTTATTGCATGTATCCGGACATATGTAGGTGTGAGAGTCTTACTGGAGTCCGCTTGGAGCTGTGGCTGGTTTGACTCCCTGCCGTGCGACTCCCCCCCCTGTATAGTGAGGTCCAGCGGCTCCTCATACTCACTGGCAGAGGAGGGGGTGGGCGTTGGCACTGGCGTGGCACCACCTATACTTTAACCAGTACCTCCCAACACTGGGCTTCGGGTTCGGGTCCGGGTGGGGTGGAAACGCAAATTCCATTCATGCACTGCAATATAAACACAATCATAAACACAGGCCCAGGCAAGGGCAGTGTGTTTATTGCATGTCATGTACCAAGACTTACCTGGAAAGTGCTTTGCAAAGTACCGCCTCACCCGGGGCCTATGGCTCCGCTTCAAATCCGACCAGTGTTGGGCGATCTGGGTGAAGGTATAGGTGGTTCCAGTATTCCTGGCAATTGCCTCCACCACTGCCAGTGCCAACGTCCTCTTCTCGAAGTCGCACGGCAGGAAATCGTACCGGTTCCTCAGCATCATCTGTTTGCCAAAAACACAATGGTACAGCATTAGTCACACAAATACATGTCAAAGCCTCATGCCCTATCTAAAGGCAGTTTATGCCCCTCATTCCTACTCACATGGGCCTACTTATTCTATCTGCCTCTAGGCTAGTGTGCTGCTGCGCACATGTTTAAAACTAAGCTGGTCTAGTAGTTTACTTTAACAAGTCAGTTGTTCCTCACTAATCTTGCCCTGCCCTAGCTATCTTTAATTTAGCGGCTTGTGCGCGCACATAAACGCACGCTCGCCTACTCACATCCATTATTATGTTGTCCTGCTCCTCAGTATATATCGCTGGCGACATCTTGGTTGAGCTTCCGGGTATGGCTATGACGTTCCCCCGCGGCGGCATGCGTGCACGCGCGCAAGCAGGCACACACGCTGCAGAACACGCCCACACGGGACAAATATTTAAAGGTCAATGCACTCAGCTCTGTGTTGGTTACCATATCACTATGCCCAGACCAAAAGGGAGCCACAAAACCCCAAAAAGGCCAGAGGCACATACTAGCCGCACAGATAGACATCGCAAACACACACACAAGAGCCGGCACAAGAGCCGGGAGGGACATGCACATACTCAAAGGGTGGATAAGCCAGACACACAGGCTGCTCCCAAAAAACGCAGGAGCAATGAGCCCTTGCCACATTCGCCACCACCTGCTAAATCAGCCAGGCCTCACAAGAGACCCAAATCTCTTTCAACCCTGCAGCCTCCAACTCCTCCACACACAAAGCATGCGGCAAAAACCAGACACACCACCAAGGGGAAGCGTAGGTCCAAAACCACTAGCCCACCCAGGCCAACCACCCCTCCTCCTCAACACTCTGTGTCCCCAAGTACCACAACCACAGAATCAATCGAGAGCTCCACAGGTGACAGCTCAACAGGCACCCAGCCATTATCACGTACCACCACCCACACTCCATCACACTCACCCATCAGCCCAAGAAACCTAAACTACTCCCCAGACAGCCAGCCATCAATCTCGTCTGCTGCCGGGGACCCCACACACACCTTGTGGGCTCCAGCTGCGCCGTGGCTCACTTACAGCCCGTTTTTGTGATGTCCAAAGCATGGCTGTAGCCACTGCTGTTTGTGAGCACTATGATGCCCTATTTTGGCGTTATTCTAAATCCACCACAAAGCAGGCCAAGTAGGAGATTTGGGATAAGATTTGCCGCCAAGTTAATAGTGTTGGTTCTGTGAGGAGATATGTTGAGCAAATTAAGCGGAAATTTGGTGACCTGAAATATTATGGGATTAACAGGATGTAACACTTATTAGGTGTGCTTTAATCTTCCCCAGCCTGCAGACAGGGGGTGGGATCCCAACTAAAATCATCCTAACACCAGCAGAAGAACATGTGTTTACATATATTCACCCGGCAACCCTTAAGGGCCTGCCAGGGGGCCAAGACACAAACAGGAATGTCAGGTCCGGAGGTGAGTATGTTTTTACATTGAGACTTTTAAATGGGTACCAAAACAATTTTATACTCCTTAATACACATTGGTCTTTGGTGAAACACTAAAAGTACATTCTCTCGTCCCAGAACCAACTCAAGACACGCCACTAGGCCAAACTACCCCTGGCTTGTCCCGGAGGACCATGCAACAACTGCCTTCAGTCCACACAAACCAACCTGAGTGTTTGGATGAGGTAAGTCAATGGTCCACTGTGTAGACTTATGAAATTGCACTTGCATTCATTTAATGTTAAATAGTGGACTCAATACCTGCTACATTTCTTGGCAGAACCTACCCAGTCCACCAATTATAGAAGACATTTGTGATTTGGAGGAGGAGGACACAATTCAGATGCAGCCAAGGCCAACCAAACCAGTGGGCGAACATCAGAACCAACAGGCCCAGCAACTTCAGCCCCTGGTGTCCACTAACCCAACCTCTGTGGCACCAACCTCTTCTGCCGTCCGCACAACAGACTCTGCGCAAAGCCAGCCACCAGCAGCCACTCAATCTGGAGCAGAACCACCCACCCGTGCCAGTGGCAGAACACATCCAAGGCGACATATCAGCCAGAGGAGACAGCTGCAGATCATGGAGGAAGCCTGGCACCAGGAGAATGTGGAATTTTCTGCAAACACACAGAGATGTAATGAAACTGTGTGTACCCAAATCACCTCGATGTCTACCCAATTAGAGGTTTTAAACCAAAATGTCTCTGGGCTGCTGCAAGAAACCAGACAACTAACCAGGCATATGAGTGAAATGGTCCACCAATGGCAGCTCATTAATCAGAGCCTTGCACCTATTGCCGCAAACATTCACCCACACCAGCCATCAACTGCCACCTCATACTCTTCATACCACTAAATGGATGTGTTTATGTATTTGACCCCACGTTAAGCTTTACAGAATACAGCAAAAAAGTTTGTAACTTCACTTTTCCAGGATCACCAACAATTAAACAAAAACCCCCCAAAAAAGAATGTTATTTATGAAAAAACATTGTCCACAAGTTGTGAACCGATCGCCTGTGCTGTACCACTTTGGGATCCGGAGTAGGGAGGTGTGACTTCTTCAGAAATCTGTAAAGTGGCTTCAGGCAGGTCAGTGTATCTTGATACCCGGCTTTGTATGGCCAGGTTGTGCATGACCCCACACGCAATTATTATTTTGAGGACCTTGGCGGGCTCATACAGCAGGGCACCCCCAGTCTGGTCCAGACAGTGGAAGCGCATCTTCATCAAGCCAAAGGCCCGTTCCACCACTGAGCGAGTCCTCCTATGTGCAGTGTTATACCGCTCCTGGGCCTGCGAGGATGGGTGGAGGATGGGGGTGAGTAACCAGGGGAGCAATGGATAGCCAGAATCACCTGCCAAAAAAGATACCAAAAATAAGCACACACCATAATACAAAAGAAAAAAGACAAATGGGCCCCTTTGCCACATATGTAGTGGCAGGCCCCATAACCAGCCGAGACAGAGAAACCTAAACAACAAACATCTAAAGTGTATCTAAACAAGTACCTTACATGCTACTTCCAAATACGGCATGTTAGGTTAGTTTAAACTGCTAAGAACAGGGAACAACAGACAGAGGCCTAAGGGCAAGAGGCTCAATAATGTGCAGTTTAGCATTCCAGCATTAGTGAACAGGGCCAATAGGTCAGCTGTGCAGTGTCAGTGCAAAGCACAGTTCTGATGAGGCAACATGCACATCCACCCAGCACACTCCTGTACAATGACTCTGGGATGTAACATAGCTAACAGGCCCAGGACAGAAAGGTATAGTCACAAACAAAGCCATAGGAGGAAATACTGGTAAGTAAGTGAGTGTAAACTTCTACTGTTTCATCGGGGTCTCTAACAGATTAGTGGGGTACAAGCACAGACCAATCCGAAAAATCATGCTGGACGGCAACATCTATTTTTATACACATACGTTGGCATGTCGGCTATATTATAAAAGCACAACTTAACCGCATTCCAGGCTTCCGCTGTGTCAGGGAAAAATATATATTTTGTGCCAGGGTAGCCATGCCATCCAAAAACTTGGTAAGGCTGCGGCTCAGCGTAGACTGGGACATCCCCATGGAGAAGGCTCCCAGTCTCTGGAATGAGCCGTTTGCCAAAAACTGCAAGCAGCCAACCAATTTGTTCATACCTACAATTGCATGCCCCTTCCTTGTGGTGCGGTCTAACCATGGCCGCAGCTGCCTATACAAGTCCTGGAGAGAAACACGGTTAAGGCGGGTGAGCTCGAATAGCTCAGCTGAACGTGGAGGCTCTGCATCAGGCCATATGTGTGTATAATACTATGTGTATATAATAGTTTATAGCAGTCACATTGGTATTAGGTCAGCTTACATATACTTTGCTATACTATTTTCTGTCCCTTCCACTGCCATTTCAAAATCAAATGAGCTTGTGGGTGGCTCTTTGAAGATAGTATGAGAACGGTTACTTGTTGCATTGTCTATGGCATTTCACCATTTCTGCAAATCAGAGTACAGAATAAAAAACTTCTCAATGTTGTCCTTGTCGAGGAATTCCATTTCCAATCATTAGTGACAGCTTCCCTGGTCTTGCCGCTTAGATTCTGCTTTGTAGCTTCAGCAGAAAGTGGCAGTCACAGTAAGTGTGCTAGTGCTGCTGGGGAAAACCAATTTTACGAGAGCTGGGAGTCAGTGAACAAGAAAATGCAAACGCACACCTAAGGCATCTCCGATCTTTAATCTACATAAATGCCGTAACCGTCCAAGATGTGTTTTTACAGCCCCTGATATTTTTCAGAGCTGTGCATGCGATTGTTAGGCTAAGATAATATTTTACAACCCGTTTTCCCAACATGTAAATGGACTGGAGTGCAGATATTTGTCTATCTAACTAAAACTCATTTAGAAAATATTTGTTTTCTGTCCCAGCCATGCTACTTAGTGTCTACCACCATCGTAAATAAACGCAAAATAGGTGCTATTGGCATATATTGAAGGTACAATATATCTATATACAAATAATGAACACTGATTAAAGGAATCTGTTGGCTAATACAGGTGCCAACTGGGCAGCCAGAAAAAAGCGCATTAGGGTAGACTGATCTCTAGAATAGAGACCTGAGCTGGTTGTTATCTCCAATATCCAAGATTGTGTTCAAATAAAAGATGCAGATTCTTAGTACATTTTCACCTATAGAGCTTCTGATGCCCCAAACTAGTAAAAATTCCCTAAAAAATTATAATTCGATGGAGCATTCGACAACTCAACTGTCAACAGATCAAAAGATTTAGCTTATTTTGCACCTGACTGCGTGTCGAACTGCAAGGGTAAAAGCTAAACCCCAAACACTGTATTGGGTGCATGATGAGTCCGGCCCCCGGTGCAGGGCATTTCTCTGTTTCTATCCAGCCAAGGTCACTCAGCACATCTCAGAACCAGGCTTATCAGCATGGACATTTCTGGAGGGGAGCGCATGGCAGGATACGCTCCGAACTACATTCATTCAAAATAAATTGGTGGCAATTGTTTCTGATTTTAGACAGTAAGCTTGTAAGGGCAGGTCTCCTTCTCCTATTATATCCTGTTATCATAGTATTTATATAGTATTTTTAACCTCTTGTTTGTGTCCATGCACTGTATGTTTTACTTTGTCTGTACAGTGCTTCTGTATAAATACAATAAATAGTAAAATCCACACATGCTACATAGGATCACAGTAGATGTAGAAATACTTATCTTCACTCTAGAGTTTCACACACAGGAGCATCCCAAATCAGGATGGCCCAGTAAAGCAGGCCAAAACTCTTTAAAACAAGGGGGCTGGGAATAAATCTAGATTTTGAATCCCCCAGTTGCAGACCACCAGATACTTACCAGCTGCAAAAAATGCCAGAAGCAAGGAAACTGTGAACCATTCTGTATATCAAGACAAGGTGATGTGAAGTAAATTGGAGCAATAAGGTACCATTGAAAACCAGATTTCCTTGAATAAAAATATTTTGTTCTACTGGTCTTGATAAGGCCGTGCCTATTTTTCGTACTTTTACAGTATCTCCCCTTTTAATCAAATCTGTAGCAAATCTGCTGCTTTTAACAACACAATCCCTGCCCTCTTAGTCTCTGTCCCAGTCCCACTGTACCCACAAGCAACGCTAGGTTACAGCGCCCGATGCTATAGCCCCAGCAATATGGTTGGGGGGCCTCAGAAGGGAAGTCTCGGACTGGCCAGGGGCTGGTAAAATCCAGGGCTGATTTTTGTCCCCAGTCTGCCACTGATATTACATATTGCATACTAGCAGATAATTCCCTCTTTGTAGGCAAATTCTCTGACCATACATGTTTATTACTGTTCCGTTATTTTTTTTTTGCCTGTTTTTATATATCATTAACATATTACTCTGAAAGATCCACTACTCCCATCCCCATATATCTAATGCATACCTACCAACCTTTCAAGTTGGGAAAGAGGGACATTTGTTAAAATAGGCCACGCCCCCTCATTGAGGGATGAATAGAAGATATTATTATAACAGTTAAAACAATATAAAACACTTAAAATAGGCAAATGAATCATTTATTGATGCATATCTGCATGTTAAACCTCAAAGAGGGGCAAAGCAGAACAACGAGGGGCACAGGGACACAGACTGAAAAAGGGGGACTGTCCCTCCAATTCAGGGACACTTGGGAGGTATGCTAATGTACCCATGGAGCTCTAACCCTATACAGCTCCATTTTCTGCCCATTTCAGTGCCCCATTTTAGATTGTTGCTGCTACTACCCCAGGCATATTTTTCTGGGCCCCAATTTTGGCTTCACTGTCCTGGACCAGTTATTCCAACCTTTTTGTTTTATTATTCACAAATTCTTGGCACATATATTGAATGATATTTCCATACCCTCCCACAAGTTCCCTTTTTTATTCCTATGTCCTCCTATATAGCTCGGCAAAGCATCCCTCAGATTACTCTCAGACAGGTCCGACCTCTCTCATTCATTAATAGCGCCAGGTAGCGACAGATGAGCGACAGTAGCGGCATTTTCAGAGCGCCCGCTAGTAGTCGCTGTGCTTGGCCGTTGTTCTGTAGTTGATAGCGACTCAGTCGGTTTGCCGTAATGTTGAATATTGGGTGATGAGTCGCTATTTGACAGGTTCCGCGCTGTATGGGAGCGCATGACAGCGAATGGCCATAGCGAACGGCTCCCACCATATTCATTAACAAATCACGCTCAAAAAATTCTCGTGCAGTGAAATGCTTGTTTAAACCCCAGAGCGCTGGCGGCGATGGGTTAAAAGTAGTTTTTTAACCCCCAAACAACCATATTTTTTGAAAAAAAAAAAACACGTTTTTCAAAACATTTTGTAATATGAATACATTAATATCAGACCTGTAATATCAATTCTGCACAATTTTTTTTTTTTTTTAACATTAAAAAACATATCTAACATTGCAGAAGTGGTCACAGAATTTTTGACATTTAAAAAAAAGAAAAAAAACATTAATAACAATTAATTATTAATATTTAAAGATTGCTCCATTGAAATGCATTGGAGAGCACCAGGTAGCGAGAGGTCATACCTGACGCTGTTCAAGGTCGCTCGCTGGCGCTGTGGGGTGAGGCTGGAATAATGATGAATGATTCGCTATCTGGTGCTCTGTCAGTCGCTAAGCAGGTTCCGCTTGATAAATGTGTGATTGCGGAGGGGAGCCGGCGTTCTCGTGGCGGTGAGCGTCATTACCGTTCGCTCACCATTCGCTACCTGGCGCTATCCCTTGTTAAATAAGGGCCTTAGTTTCCCCTCAAGTAATTCTATTTGTCCTCTATGTAGTATGATACAAAGTGTGAGGAAAAGTCAAGTAGGGAAGGCAGTAGTGCAATTACAAGCATACATCATCCTCTACACCCTTCCTATTTAGCTTTAACCTTTTTTTACATTTACAGCATTTCCCTATTCCTCAGTCACAATTGCACATTCCTAACATATACTAACAATGAAAATCACTTTTGGTGGACCCTTAATATGTTATTTATGCAAAACCTGATGAGTGCAATGCTGTCTCAGATCCATTTATTGGCCAGACAGTTGCCTGATATAAAGAGAGCTTTGATTCAAAAATGTTGACATTTGCCGGCCAGGAGCCTGGTACACACTTGCAGAGGTCATGAGTGAGTAAACAGATATTAATGGTTAGCTGGATAACTGGTACACGATCAGGTCAAGTTAATATTTAATGGAAAGACGAAGTAGCAGACTGACTTGTAAGTTCATGAGGAAACCGCAAAGGCTAAAAGTCTTCTCACCTAATTTGCAACTTTGCATTAACATAGTTTACCTTCACTTTTTGTATTGTGCGATTTGTTTAGAATGCTAGCTCCATTTAAATACTTAAATATTATATTGGTAAAGGAGCAAAATATTATCATTATAATTTTTTTTATAATGCCTCATCATCTTATGTAGCACTTTACAAAGTAGTAATTACAGATGGGAAGGACATACAGTACATAGACTATTATGAATGCAGTTTTTAAGAGTTCACAAGATACAATATACAATCAGAGAGAGCCCTGCTTATAGTCTAAAGCACATATGTCAAACTCAAGGTCCAGGGGCCAGAGGCGGCCCTCCAAGCCTTTTTATGTGGCCCTCTGACAGATGCCAGCAAGACTGGTCCCTTTTAGCCGCCCCGGTCACCCCAAGGCTTCTGACGCCATCAGTACATCCTTGCGCCTGTGTGAGGTGCTACTGAGTGATGCACTGTTACGCTGCACTCCTCTGCAGGGCACAGTATCAACTCTAATCCCAGGAACGTGCCTATAAAAGCAGCTGGTCCATGCATTTTTTAATGTGTTGGGAGGGGAGAAGAAAGTAATATCTGCAACTGTTCTACGTCTCTCTTAGAAGGGGAGGGGGTAAACCACACAACTCACTTCCACAGCAGCGGGTTATACATTTCTGCAGGGGTTCTTGCTAGCTATTGCTAGGTGGGTGGGAAAATGATTGTAGTGGGCAAAATAATCCTGCATCTGTCCTGGGCATTATCATTCTGTGTCTGCAACCATAGATTTGAATGGTCATTTTTGCATTTTGTTTTTGTCATTTACCAGCCTTTTGAAGGGCGAGAATGCCAATGTAGGCAATGAGTTTGACAGCCCTGGTCTATAGAGATAAGGGTTGGAGACATAGGGGAAGGATCACGAGTGGTAGAGCTTTTAATTGGCAGTATGGGCCGTTTGAAGGTAATAGAAGTTGCTTGGGAACGGTTATATACTTGTCTGAAGAGGTGAGTTTTGAGGACACTTGTAAAAGCTTGTTGTGTTGGGGAGTGATGAAGGTCACCAAGGGGGAGAACAGGAGAATATCAGAAGTGAACACTGCATCTGTGTTAGTATCACTGGATTAGAGATTTAATGAAGAAAGGGACCTAGCTGAAGAGTGCTTTTTAGGTAAAAGTCAGAATTTTGAACTTAACTCTTTAGGAACAAGCAACCAGTGTAGGGACTGACAGAGCGGAGTGGCACTAGGGAAGCGAGAGGACAGTTCAAAATGCATTGGAAGGGGTGCCAATCTGCTTGTTGGTAAACCACAAAGGAAGGTGCTGCAGTTGTCAAGCCTGGATATGATCAGGACAAGAACATTTTTGTGGTGTCAGGGGAGGATGCGGGAGATGTTTTCAAGTTGTAGATGACAGAAACTGGCTAAGGATTGAATGTGAGGTGTAAAATCAGAGAGGTGAGTCCAGAATGATGCCTAGGAAACAAGCTTGTGAAGTTGCAGTTATTGTAAAATTGTAAACATAGATTGTGGTGTTTGAGAGGGGAGTAGAATTAGATGATGGGAAAATGACCAGTTCTGTTTTATCCATGTGGCCTTTAAGGAAGCAACCTGAATTAAAGGAATAGTCAGAAAGAGAGTGCTTCAAGACCGTGATTCAGAGAGAGGAAAGTATACTGATAAGCAGAGCATGTGAAACAGTGTCAAAAGCATAACTTCAACACCCCCCCCCCCCCCCCGTTTCCCAGGTGTAGCATAGATCCAAAAGCATAAATGTCTATTATGTTGGGACAATGGCAACCTCCACCCTCTATTATTCCATTGAAATGTTTTGTCGTCACTGTTGGGATACAAAATTGGACTCTTCCTCATCCCCAAATTTCAGCCTTGGATATCTACTCTTCTCAACCTAATAATGTGCATGATTATTATGTTCTCTATTCTTTAGGCAGTATATTTATGCATTTATGTTTTTGTTCTTAAATTACCTTAACTTAGACCCCTTTTAGTCTTAGGCTTGTATTCACCTGAGATTGTCTGAATTCAAAAAACTCATACTTCCCTCTTCACATGTAGTCGCTAAGTGCTTTTGGTTGCTTAAAGAAGCAGTCAAGCATTTACAGGGTGAAATTCCACTAGGTGAAAAGGTCGCAGATTAATTTGTGAAAGCATAGACCAGTTTGTCTTTAGACGTCTACTTGCACAATTTTCATGGCATAAGATAAATATGGCTGCTGGACAGATAAGATCCAAAATGTCTTCCAACCCTAAATAGCTTTTCAGGAATTTTGGCACCAGTAACATTTAGCACAACATTTTCTTGCCATTTTAATGAGTTTGTATGCAGCTATCTGCCTGTAGGCATAAAGCTAACAATATGTAGAAGATAGCCATTTGGAATATCTTCTGGAGCCTGTCCTTCACTAAGAAGGAAATAAATTCCTAAAAGGAGAATGGTAGCAGGAAATTAATAATATTTTTCGTTTTAAGCGATGCTGGCCATAGTGGGGAAAGGGGGGCAAGGATAACATTACAGATACTGGCAACTTTCACATTAAAAACATTTTAGTTGCAGTTTGACATATTTCCCTATAGAAGACCTGTTGCTGCTTCAATGGAAATTAAACCATTAGACATGGCATTGCTCAGGAATGATGTTGCTGCATTAAGGTACAGGTGGGGACTAAACTAGATTATTAAAATATAGTACAAAACTCTTATACTTTTAAAGCGGTCCTTCACCCTGAATAAGCGCATATCTTATGTTTCCCACACCCTGTACATACAGATTACCCACATTAAAACTCATCCCACCTGCATCTACTGCATTTTATGAGCTTTTAAACATCCAAGATGGCAGCTCATGGGGCATCAGGCAGCTTGCAAACAGGAAGTGTCTTCTGACTGTGCCATTCTGCATTCTGGGATTGCTGACCTTTTCCTGGCCCCTGCTCTGCCCTGTCTGTGCAAAGCACAGCTATAACCCCGCCCCCTGTACTTTATCCCACTCTCCTGTCCTCAATATGTGTGATTTTTCTGGGTCAAAATGGCGGCGCCCATATCCTAAAAGAGTCCTGAACAGTGGGGTATAATAAATAAGTGACTAAAAACCTAAAATATATTAATTTTAGATGCTGGAGAATAGTTTTTCAAGGATTTGGGCTTTTCATTAAATCATGCTGAAGGTCCGGTTTAACCCTTTAAATGCAAAGCACGTAGTTTCTACGTGGTTGCTTCTCCAACCCTAAAGTGCCAAGCACGTAGAAACTATGTGCCTGGCATTTCCCACTACTAGTTAAAAAATTGAAAAAAATAAAGGCTTACCTCTGATATTGCTGTGAACCTGGGGGGGGGGGGCATCCGATCCCCCCCCTGTCGTCCTCCGTCTTCAGGAGGGGGCTCGAAACTGCCCCCCCCCCCCGTTTTCCCCGCTGACAGTTATCTGCAAAAAAAAAAAAAAAACAATGTCTTTAACTCACCTTCTCACCCGATCCGTCCGCAGCGTCTTCTCTTCACCAGGAGGGGGTCCGACCCCCCCCCCTGGGCTCCGCAGACTTCAGGTGAGGACCCTCTTCCAGGTCCTCACCTCCTCTAATGGCGGCGATGGCCCCCTAGCCCCGCCTTTTGTGACTTGCCATTAACCCCCGGCACCCCCATTACCTGCCTCCCCAAAGCCCAGGGGGGGGGCAGAAGAGCCCGGTCCCACGGGCTATGCAGGCTTGCAGCCTGCAGGGCCAGGGGCCACAAAAGCTGGCCCTGCATAGCTGGTCCAGGGCTGGTTGCTTTGGGTAAGGGGGACCCCATGTAAATCTTTTTCTTTATTTTTAAGGGAGGGGGGACCCTATGTCATTTTTATTCTCTATTTAACCCTTTGCAGTGTGGATGGTAGTTGTATTTTATTTGTGAATGTTATAAAGTACTTGTTTCAGTTAGGGGGGTCTCCTGGGCAGGAACGGGGGGCTACCGATAAATATGTGGTACCGTTCTAATCAGTAGAAATGGGGCTTTCACATGCAATATGCTTTTCCTTAATAAAATACATTTTTTATTTAAAATAAAGGAGTCAATTTTGTAAAAAAAAATTGTATTTATTTATTTATTTTTTTTACTTACTAATATTGTAAAAAACAAAATAAAATTTACAAACAAGACATTGCATGTTAAAGCCTAAACTCTGCTGCAAAAAAATATAAATATAATTTTCCTGAAAATTCCAGCAAAATGGCGCAAAACATGGCGCAAATGGGGAAAAATGACCTGTCAACAGAGGGTGACAAAATCTCAAGTAGGCTGGCAATTAAAAGGGTTAATAGTACCTCTGCATGTTGGGTATTTGGGTATTGTTCTGTTCGGGGGACCTTGCGCTTTCAGACTTAGCTTGTTTTTTCTTGTTTGCTTTTTTATTTTTTAGGAAAAGGTGTTTTTTATTCGGCTTTTTATACATTTTTTAAGGAAACCCTGCACAACCAAAGAATTCTTTGAGGGATTAATTCCAGAAAGATGAGCCCACTACAACAAGCTGGGTACACTTAGAAAGCTAATCATGTGTACTTTAAGGGAATATATGGTTTATGGGGAATTTTCCAAATGTAAAGGGCTGTTTTGGTTGAAAAATCGCAAGGTGCGCACTTTGTCTGCAGAGCTGAAATTTTCAAGTAGAATTACCGTTACGCACATGCTTTACTTTGGGGTGTTTTGCAATTCTTCCACTGACAGTAGCTATGCATGTTGGGTATTGTTCTGTTCGGGGGATGTTGCTTTTTTAGATTAAACTTGTTTTTTCTTGTTTGTATATTGTTTTTTTTAGGAAAATGTGGCTTTGATTCTGCTTTTTTTCCTTTTCTTAGGGAAACTCTTTGCAACCAAAGAATACATTGATTGGATTACTTCCAGAAAACTATGGCCACATCAACAAGCCTGGTTTACCTAGAAAGCTTGAGGTGTGTACTTCCAGAGAATATATAGTTTGTTGGGGGTATTTCAAATGTAAAGGATTATTTTCTGAAAATAATGCAAGGTGCGCATAGAACATAGCATAGTTGTATTTTTTCTGAAAATCCCCTAAAGCTCTGTTTCAGTTTGGGGGAGTCTCCTGGGCAGGAAAGGGTGTCTACCTATACATATGTGGTATCGCTGTAACTGGGAGAAATTGGGGTTTCACACGCAATAAGATTTTATTGAAAAAACTTTTTTTTTATTACAAAAAAACACTACAAATAGTAAAAAATAGATTTTTTTTATTTTTTTGCACATATCTCATCCAAACATATTGAGACTACACCTAAAAAATGACAAACAAGACATTTCATGTTAAAACCCAGACCCAGACAGCTGAAAAAAAACAATATATAATTTTCCTGGGAAATCCCTGGAAATCCCTTCAAAAATCACATTTGAACATGCATAGTAGTGCAAAATAGTCTGGCAACAAAGGGTGACAAAAACTCCAGGTAGGCTGGCAGCGAAAGGATTAAATTCAGCATCACTGGGCACTGAATAGTAACAATCATTTTATTATTAACTGAATCCTAAAATGACATTTTATAAAACTTTACTTGATACCTGAAATCTAATTCTGCATGTGTTTTGTTGTATTCTCAAAATACATCTTGTATTTCAGTTTACAGTTGTATAACAATGACAGCTAACTATTTAATGCCTTTTTTTAGTTTAAAAAAATCAACATTTTACAAGTTGGAGATCAAAGGTGCATCATATGCTTTTAAAATCTTAAATGACCGCAGATCCTTTGAGCCATAATCTATACTGAATTCAAAAAACAGGAACAGGTCAGTAAATATTTAAAAAGAAAGAAGGGAGTGAATGACTCTGGTTTCCATTTTGATGATAAAATGTCAAGCAAGCATCCTATTTCTAAAGGTCCTGCCATTGGGAGGCGTCCATATATCTCACTCCATCAACAAGCATGTGACCCGACATAAAAGGCTAGCAGAGTCAAACAGACCTTCCTAATCAGGAACTAATTGTGAGAGGTAGTAGGGAGTGTGAACACTGTGACCGCTGGGTTATATCTATGCTGTATATGCAAGACTGAACATGGACCTGGGCCCCAGATTGATAAGCCTTATCAGCACTTTGTAGGTCCTCCAGTGGTTGTTGTCGCTCAGTAATGCTTTGCATCATTTTTAAAATGTCTGCAATCTTTCATTCCAATGTCCTCTAAGTGACTGTCAAATTAACACTAGGAATCAAGAAGAAGCCAAACAATATCTAAGCACCACAAGCTTTTTTTCTTTTAGATTATACTGGTAAATATATATATATATATATATATATATATATCTATATATATATATATAGATATATATATATATATATGCAATGTCTGGACTGGGCTTTATTGAAAATAATTGAATTCCTTTACATTTTAGCATAAACATAATGATACAACTATTAAATGAACGAAAAGCAACTATTTTTCTCCCCATGCTTTATAAAAAAAAATTTAATGCTACTGTTTAAAGTTTTATGCTATATAAAACTATAAATACATAAGAGGAATTGGCAAGGGTCATGGGATGGTAGGAGATGTGGTCAGTCTGGGTTGGCGTTCCCACCATGAGCATGCTTCAGGTACAGAGGAGCTGGGGATGCAGCCATGGCAAAGAGTTTACCTGGGATCCGGGGGGGGGGGGGCAGTTTCACAGAGCGGGGCAGCCAGATTTTTGATGCCCTGAGGGCAGACTAGCAGTCAGCCCTAAAGTTATGTAACAAGTCAGGCATATGGCCGCATAGAGGACTAGTGGTGGAGTCCAGTTTTAGATTGGATCTCCGCTTTAAAGGGACTGTCCGGGCAAAAGTTAAAAAACTTGTTTAAACAGCTTACCTCAATACATCTGCCCTCCCTTCCTGTAACCTTGCAGCAGCACTTGGAAGCAGAAACCTGGCACTGACTTCTGACACTCCCCCTTATTCACCTAGCAGAAGACCACCAATCACAGGGCTCAATTAGGGGTCTATAACTCTGCCGTCAGTAGCCACCTGTAGCATTGGGATTAGGTGTCAAACAATGCTGATATAAACAGGCTGTCTGCTTTTGTACTGGAGAGTGGCCATGCCCACTGGCAGGAAATTTCAAAAATGAATGAAAACGTCAAAATATTTTTCCCTGATTTGGTGGTTCGTTTTGAAAAAAGAAAAAGAAACACGGAACATTAGGAGCTCAAAAGTAATGTGAGAGCGAGAGGAGGAGGACACAGCCTGCTGAAGTCAGGCACACATCATCACGTTTCAACCCACCCACGAGCGGGCAGGGACAAATCCAAAATTAATTTCTCTATCAAGGTAAGTGGAACCAAAGAGTATTTTTCAGCAGTTAAAGCAAAAAGTGTTCAGTGTTCAAGCATGGAAAATAAATCCAATTTTTGGGGGACACCAGTATAATGAAACACTTGTCTGCATCTCCATCTGCTTTTAATAGGCTATGACAAAAAAACTAAACTTGTGGATGTTTTTAGCACGTCATCAAAGCCGTGTGATACTAAAAAAAAAGGGAAAGCCCCGTCACATACATTTTTTTACTCCCAAATTACTCTATTACGCTAGCACACTGCTATCCCGAAAGCACAGCAGGGCAGTACACCCGCTTCTGGATGCTGAACAGGTACAGTGGAACTTCTAGTGAGTATTTTTCACAAATTATATTTTATTTTACCAGGGTTTATTATTGGTCACTCAGTGATATGATAGGCACATGTGTGACATTTTCTTTGGAGATCCCCACATTTTCTTATAACATCCTAATATCTATAACAAAATTATACTTGCCTGTCTAGCCTGTCTATGATGCTTAGTTAAAGGGAATATTAACTTAACCAAACCTGAAAGGCTTTTTCTACACTGACAGCGAGGAGGAGTCAGCTTTTTAGAGTTTACATAAAGTTGTGTGTGATTTGACGGAGAATGGAGGAGTAATATTCATGTTCTGACATGTTCTTGCCAGAAAGGAATTGCTCTGCTGCCACTGAAATAGCTTAAAGCGCAGGATCATCTCTCCTCCGGAAATACAAATTTTGCTCTGAAACCTTTCATTAGTTTCTCTTTGAGTGAAGGGAACATACAGTCTAATCTTTAGAACTGTGGCTAAGAGATTAACCTCTATAATATGCCGAGGTAATGTGTCTTATTACATTGTAATAAGAATCTTTAAGAGATTAAAGAGGTTTTTAAGGCCTGACAGAAGAAAACACGGGTGGCAAAGAAAAAGTCTAAAATATTTTGGTTTGCTAAATAGAAGAGTTAATAGAAAGATCTAAAGTTTTTTCTTTGTTACAACATTTCATTTTAAAGAGGGAGTTAGACGGTAGTTGTTGCACTGCCTTAGATCTTTGAGCTACCATTCTATTAGTGCTCATACCACAAGCTTCTGAATTCACTATCCATATAAGCAATCTTCAACCGGACCAACAGCCTGACATTTGGAAAAGAAAGTTAGCGGCCATTTTCCAGCTTCCTTTCCCAGTATCTCAGCCATGCTGCTGTCTGGATTCAACTGACATAACTGACAATGCACAGTAACAGTAAACCCAGCAGCACTTCCTGTTTGCATACTGCCTTAAAATGCATGAGCCACCATTTTGATTCTAAAATTTACTACAGCAGGAGATAGAAAATATGTAAATTAATTTTTATGTGCAGCAATCTAAATTGCCCTGGGCAGGAATGCAAATGAGCACTGCTTGTTGTGTTGGTCTGGTTTAAGTCCTTTTTGACTGTTGGTACACTTAAATATTAACTCATGAGTTGATTAGGATGCCTGGCACCGCCACATTAGACTCAGTTCAGCTACGTGCAAATGAATTGCGGCACATTTTCAGTCAAGAAAATATGCGTACTAAGTACTCCTTTTTTGCGTATTTTATCCTCATATAAAGCCGGATTCATAGCCTCACTGTGAATGCTATTTTTTGCGGAAGTGATCTCGGAAACCGTGAATTTGCGAACGCTTGTATGATTCTCAGCCGCATACGGTTTAACCGAGCATTTACAGTTTTGTCTGACGATCTCGTCTTGGAAGCCAAGTTTGTACCTGTTTTCAGCCGTATGTTGGAACGGAATCCAACCATTTTGGTGTTCCGGTGGCATTCCGGCCTACGCCAACGGTGTTTCTTTTTTAAAAACCTCACTTGACCCTACCTGGGGGGCATTCCATGTAGTGTGCATGTATGCAATGTGACTTACCTTTTCCCCCTTGGTTCCTGTCGGATCATCCCATGTAGAGTGCATGTATGTAGTGTGACTTACCTTCTCCGGGGCATCCCATGTCAGCTGCTTCCACCCACTGTCACTCACCTTCTTCTTCTTCTTCCTGTTTTTTGTCCTTCTTCCACCTTCTCTTTTCCCACACCCACCCCTGCTTGACCTGCTACACCCTGCATTATGAATGTTGCTTTAATAAAATGTTGCTTTAATAACTTTGTAAACCTTTTTTTTTATTTACTAATACATTATTTCTGATTTTTTTTTGTCGGCCCATAAAATAGGTCCTGGGGCTCTCTCCTGTCTGATTTAAATCTCCTTCTCCCTATACACATCTTTGGGCCCCCAGTCTCCCCTACAAAGAAGCAAGAAGAGGACATGGGCTGCAGCGTATGCCTGATGGCATGTTCACTTTGGCACATGTGGGTTGGCACACTAATGGTGTTGGCCTGTTCAAAGTCTGGCCCTTCAACAGGCAGTCAGGGTTTCGGTCTGGGCTATTTTGTGCACTCAAGTTGACCCAAACCCTGTTTGAATACCAGGCCTCCGCCATTAATGTGCAGGGATAGCACGACACTAAGAGAATCTGGAGTGATGGAATCTGGAACCGCTGGAACAGGTGAGTACTGGGATGGGTGGTACTGGAACAGATGGCCCCTGGAGCATTTGAGTTCTGGCACAGGTGCTACAGAAACCTGTGATTACTGGAACAGGCAGCCATTGGAACAGGTGAGTGCTGGAACAGGCCAGAGCAAGTAGTCAGCCAAGCCAGGATCAGGAACCAAAGTGGGTAGTCAGACAAACCGAGATCAGGAACCAAGGAGGAGGTCGTCACCAGGAACAGGGATCAGGAACAAGGATGGTGGGCGTCACTCAAAGAAGATCAGCCGGCATCTTTCTTCTGTCTTAGGCATCCTTAAATGCGCGATTTGGTGCGCACATTCTTTGCCCTTCACGCAGATGCACGCATCTGTATATGCACAATGCACATACCGAATACTGCGCATGCACAAGTGCCACATCCATGCAAGCGTAGTTTAGTGTGCACGCATCCAAGCAACTGCGTCTGCGTATGTAGGAACTGAAGAGGAAGTGGAAGGAGTGAGATGAGGCAAATGAAATTAAGACCATTCCCAAAAACAAGACATTTATGTTTCTCTTTCTTTCTCTTTCTCCACACGGACAGCACCTCTACTGGAAGAAATCAATGCAGGCCAGGAGAATTTCACCACTTTATACAACTTATCCAAGAGTCCAAAGGCCCGCTCAACTTCTGCACAGGTGCAATGGTGTGCCCGGTTATATGACTCCTGGGCTGGTGTCTGAGCCCTGATAACCAGAATCACCTAAAGGGAATAAAAAACAAAATTAAGATCCAGACATTAAACCAAAAAGCTGAAAATAAGAGGGCTACTAGTAAGGGAAAGATTTACAGGGCCTTTACACAGACAGTTGTCTATTAAATCTATAGGTAAGGTGCAATGCAAGGACAAAGGAGTTAAACCAGGAACAAGGAATTTGGGGACTGAAAATAGGCACATGACCACAGTAGTACAGAGGGAGGCCAGGGAGACAAACAAGAAAAGATAACCCAAAATAACACAGATTAAAATGACACAACAGTGCAAGTGCAAGGTTAACAATAGAAACGCAGAACTACAAGAATACACACACTTACCCAAAAGCCAACCGACACTCAGTTCGCCGCTCTCAAAACAGGTGTATACTTGTTGTAAACCTGTGTAAACTTGAACTGCACAAGATGAATGTGCCATGGGACAATCCCGGTCCCGGCCAAGATGCTGAAGAAGCGCAAATCTGTCCCCACGATGCATTGCACATTCAAAGAGTGGCCCATATGGCGATTGCTGGAACCAAAGCAGAAAAGCCTCAAGTTAATACACTAGCAACAATACAGGAACAGGCAAAGAGAAAGCAGATACATGGCCAACAGAGACACAGGGGAGCTTGTTTGGGGGGGCTGAAACAAGGCAAGCACAAATACGGGAGAATGACCAAGAAGGAGCACCTAAACATACCAAAACATATACTCCTGAGCAGCTGGCGGAATCAGCACCACTTGCGTGGCACGTGGCATATTCGCAATGTTGAAAAAACCCAACCTCACCGCGTTCCAGGCTGCCATGCTCTCAGGGAAAATGATGTATTTCTCCTGCTGGACAGCCATGCCATTGAGAAATGTAGTCAGGGCGCAGCCCAGCGAAGGCTGGGACATGCCAACTGACAGTGCCCCCAGCCTCTGGAACTCATCAAGGGGCTTCATCGTAAGCGAGTATGTTGGTTCCTGCTTGCAAAAAAGAGGGGGGAATTTAGGACCGGAAAGCTACGGTTTGTAAATATTTGAAAAAATTTCATGATGCCAAAGTCAGGTGATTCCTAAAGTATTTTGACATTGTTTTTGAGTGTTTTGTGCTGACATTTTACGCCTAACTGAAATTCTTTTTTTTAATTACAAAGTAAAATTTAAAAATGGTGCCCTCCTCTGCCTGAGCCAACCAACCTGGGCACCAGACATAGGGGCCAGTAACCTAAGGCTCAGAATCCCCTGGCCATGTTGATTAACCAGCCCCTATGGCCTTTGGTATAGGTCCAGTGCTCTTCCAGGAGTGCTGGGGGAGCAGAGCTATTGTACCACAAAGGTGTCACTAGAAGGGGGCATGGAGGGGGATCCCCCTCCTTACTCCTCCCATCCAGTCATGTATTTAGTCACATGGGGGGATCCTCAGAGGCTACCACACTGACCTATAAAATTATCCCTCTTTGGCTCCCAGCCATTACTCTAGGCTGGATGCAGGAAATGAAGGAGGGGAGCGGCGTCCCCCAGTTCTAGAGAGACCAGAATCGGCATCTGCATTAGATGCTGGTGGCGGCATTTGCATTAGACGCCACCGCTGTCATTTAAGGCTCCAGCGATGGACCAGGTGAAGCCCTGGTGTGGTTGTTACTTCTGCACTCCACATGGCTACACCCCTGACTACCCCAAGTATATTTCCACAGCAGATACCTAGCTTTGAGGGTTATCCTAAAGGCTTAATTCATTTTGGAAGTGACTCTCGCCCTATGGGTTATGCAGAAGAATTTGGCAAGGCTCTCCAGGCCTATCCATTTCAAAAGGTAGAGCCTTGCCAACCATTTAAAGTTTTCATTTAATGGTTTCTCTGAATTTGAAGACCTCTTTGAACTTTTCTGGATACCGTTTTACCCACCTGGAAAAATCTTCAGCTTACCAGAAGAACAATACATAACATACACTACATACACATTACTGTGTTGTTTACTCAAGGCAGAATTACCCAGAAGGCCATTTTCAATTTGGACTTTTAGCATTTAAGGCACCTAACTGGTAATATCGGGGCCATACCTTTGACATAATGAGATGCATACTATTATCTGATATTTATTATGAATATTAACCTCTGCAATAGCATCTGTTTCATTAACATTTATTCATGCCCCTGTTTACTTGCACAAGCTGTTCAGGTTTGCCTATCTGTTTGCATTCTTTATGTATATTGCCCTGATCACTCCCTGATTAATTTCTAAATGCCAAATCATTATTATCACTGTTTAAACTGCATTAAGAAATAACAAACAACTCAGAAGTAAAAAGAAAAAGTAGCAGACAAATTTACACTTTTCAATTATATGTTTGAAAGTATATATATTTTTTGTGCTAAGAGGAGGTCCCCAAGAGCTGAGAGCTGAGGGAACAAGTGCCGCTGTTGTGACGGTGCTTGCGTTCCGCTGATGGGATACAGATGTGTGCCATGGGTGCAAATGCAGAGGGAAATACGGATGGTGCCCGGCTGTGCGCAGGTCACCAGTATGCCACCATTGCCACTATTCTCACAGCCTGCCGCAGCCCATTCCCAGACCACGATGAAGCCCAGAAATAACATCTACAGAAGGTATAGACATGCTTTGCCACAATGCTTGTTATGGGGTGATCTAGGGGGATACTCTACTGCATTGTTTGTTATGGGGTGATTTGGGGGGATTCTCTGCTCCAATGTTTATTATGGGGTGTTTTGGGGGAATGCTCTGCTGCACTGCTTGTTATGGGGTGATTTGGGGGGGGATACTCTGCTGCACTGCTTGTTATGGGGTGATTTGGGGGGGGATACTCTGCTGCACTGCTTGTTATGGGGTGATTTGGGGGGACACTCTGCTGCACTGCTTGTTATGGGGTGTTTTGGGGGATACTCTGCTGCACTACTTGTTATGGGGTGTTTTGGCTGAATGCTCTGCTGCACAGCTTGTTATGGGGTGATTTGGGGGAATGCTCTGCTGCACTGCTTGTTATGGGGTGATTTGGGGGATGCTCTGCTGCACAGCTTGTTATGGGGTGATTTGAGGGAAAGCTCTGCTGCACTGCTTGTTATGGGTTGTTTTGGGGGGGATACTCTGCTGCACTGCTTGTTATGGGGTGTTTTGGGGGGATGCTCTGCTGCACTGCTTGTTATGGGGTGTTTTGGGGGGATACTCTTCTGCACTACTTGTTATGGGGTGATTTGGGAGATACTCTGCTGCACTGCTTGTTCTGGGGTGATTTGGGGGAATGCTCTGCTGCACTGCTTGTTATGGGGTGATTTGAGGGAAAGCTCTGCTGCACTGCTTGTTATGGGTTGTTTTAGGGGGATACTCTGCTGCACTGCTTGTTATGGGGTGTTTTGGGGTGGATACTCTTCTGCACTACTTGTTATGGGGTGATTTGGGAGATACTCTGCTGCACTGCTTGTTATGGGTTGTTTTGGGGGGATACTCTGCTGTACTGCTTGTTATGGGGTGATTTGGGGGATATTCTGCTGTACTGCTTGTTATGGGGTGATTTGGAGAGATAGTCTGCTGCACTACTTGTTATGGGGTGATTTGGGTGAATGCTCTGCCACACTGCTTGTTATGGGGTGATTTGGGGGAATACTCTGCTGCACTGCTTGTTATGGGGTGATTTGGGGGCATACTCTGCTGCACTGCTTGTTATGGGGTGATTTGGGGGGATACTCTGCTGCATTGCTTGGGTTGCGGCGGGAGCCACTCAGCTGGGAGATGTTTTAAGAAGGGTCGGGGGTGCCGCAGGGGGGCCGAGGGTCCTGGAAAAAGGGGTATCCCCGGTGCGAGGGGCGGAGATGCGCCCCTGGTTAAATAAGTACCCTGATCAGGGGGTAGCTTGATTACTGGGTGATGGTTTCGAGTTGGGTTTTCAGATTCCATGTGCAGCGCTACCCAAGGTGCGCTCGCTTAAGAATCTGAAATCGGCTCGGGAGCAGCCTGAGGTGATTAAAGAAAAGTTGGGGAAGGAAGTTTCCTTGGGGCGGATGGTGGGGCCATTCAGCGACCCCCCTCTGGAGGATCTGGTGGTGTCCCCGTTGGGGGTTGTGCCCAAGAAGGAGCGAGGCAAATTTCGTCTCATACACCACCTGTCTTTCCCGAGGGGGGGTCGGTGAATGACGGTATAGACAAAGAGCTGTCATCGGTGTCTTATACGTCGTTTGACTTTGCTTTGGATATGGTAAGGGAGGCAGGCCCCGGGGCATTGATGGCGAAAACCGATATCAAATCCGCGTTTCGGCTGCTACCAGTGCATCTGGGTAGCTTGTATCTTTTGGGGTGTTTTTTCGAGGGGGGCTATTACGTGGATCGGTGTCTCCCGATGGGGGTGTTCAATTTTGTGCACCTACTTTGAAGCCTTTAGCTCGTTCTTGGAGTGGGTGGTAAAGGAGAGAGTGGGCATGGGGTAAGTCACCCACTACTTAGACGATTTTTTGTGCGTTGGGCCGGCGGGCACTAGAGTATGCGATTTTTTGTTGCAACCATGCTAAACGTGTTTGGGGCTTTTGGGGTGCCGGTGGCGCACGATAAAACGGAAGGTCCAGCAACCGTGATAAAATTCCTGGGGATCGAGTTCGACACGGTGAAAAGGGTATGTAGGCTGCCGAGGGATAAAATTGAGGATTTGGTTGGGGGGTTAGAAGGGGCCCTGGGGGTTAAGAAGGTCACGTTAGTGCAGCTTCAGTCAGTGCTCGGGAAGTTAAACTTCGCGTGCCGGGTTTTGCCTATGGGGTGGGTGTTTACCAGGCGGCTATCACTAGCGACGGCGGGGGTCCGGGAACCGCATCACTTCATCCGTTTGACGGCGGCAATGAAGGAGGACATCAGGTTGTGGATCACGTTTCTGGAGTCTTTTGACGGGCTGGCGTACTGGCTGGAACCGGTGAGGGCGAATAATGAGCTTGAGCTCTTCACAGATGCGGCGGGCTCGGTCGGTTTTGGGACCTACTTGGGGGGGAGATGGTGTGCGGGGCCCCTGGCCAGGGCGGTGGATGGACTTGGCCCTGGTGAGGAATTTGACTTTTTTGGAATTGTTCCCACTGGTGGTGGCGGTGCACCTATGGGGAGAGTTGCTGCAGAACAAGGCGGTGTGTTTTCGGTCAGACAATATGTCGATGGTTGCGGCAGTTAACACACAGACATTGTCTTCGTTACCGGTCGTGGTGCTACTCAGGCAGTTGGTGTTGGGATGTTTGCGGTACAACGTGTGGTGCAGGGCGGCGCATGTGCCCGGGGTGGAGAACGGGATAGCTGACGCTCTTTCTCGTTGACAGTGGGAGCGCTTCAGGAAATTGGCGCCCGAGGCGAGGGAAGTCGGTGAGTCATGCCCTGGTTGGCTGCTGAAGATCCTGTAGGACGCCTGTTTGGCTTAATACAAAAGTCAGTTGAACCATCTACTTGGGGGTCATATGTAAAGACGTGGCAGCAGTGGTGGGCCTTGGTGGAGGAGTTCGGGGTGCCTGCAACGGATGACGATAGGCAAGGGTTGTTGATCTGGTATGTGAGCGAATTGTTGGCGGGAGGCGCGACCCCGGCTTCGGTTGACAAAAAGATGTCGGCTTTGGCGTTCTTGTGCCGACTGGAGGGTTGGGCGGATATGACTAAAGCGTTTTGGGTGTGCCAGGCATTGAAGGGTTGGCGGAAAGAGCACAGGTCGGCCGATAACAGGCGGCCTGTCTCATGGGGTTTGTTGGGAGGGATTTTCAGTGTTTTGCCCCGGGTTTGTGTGTCAGGTTTTGAGGTGCGTTTGTTTAGGGCGGCATTCTCGCTGGCATTTTTTGGAGCTCTGAGGGTTGGGGAGCTGGTGAGCCCTAGCAAGGGGGTACCCGGGGGGTTGGGTTTTGATGACACAGTGACGTCTGATGAAGGGGTGGTGTTACGCATAAGACGGTCTAAGACAGATCAAAGGGGCGGGGGGTCAGTATCTTTTTGGGGAGGTTGCGGCAATGTGATTCATGCCTGGTTGCCGCCGTTGAGGAGTTCCTGGGGGTAAGGCCGAGTAGGAACGGTCCGTTGCTCATACACGCGGATGGTTCTTTCCTATCGTGGTTCCAGTTTTGGCAGTTTTTAGGAAATGTCTTGGGGAGATGGGGCTGGCAAGCAGCGAGTATGGTACCCACTCGTTTCAAATTGGGGCCGCAACAGAGGCTGCTAGGCGGGGGCTGCCGGATGATATCATAAAGAGGCCGGGGAGGTGGGAATCAGCGCGGTTTCGGCGGTACATTCGGCCGGACAGGATTGATCGGTTGTACAGGTGATTGGGTGGATCGGTCACTAACATTTTCCTACCTCCTTTCCTCCCCTTCCCTTTCCTTATTTTGTGTTAGAATCGGTGTGCCGACTGTTGGGCATTCATATGTTTATTGGTCGGCTCGGCGTGCGGTGGTTCGGAGGAATGGAATGCAGCTGGGCATTCCGGAGGATCGTGCTCGGTTGAGCTGGGCCGGTGTGAGAGGCCTGCACTGGGAGGACATGCGGGAGCACACAATGCGTGTGGCGGCAAGGAAGGGGACACCTGGGGTTTTGGTCATTCATGCGGGGGGGGAATGACTTAGGAAAGGTCCCGATGCGGCACCTGATCAAGTCCGTAACGCGGACTGGGAGTATTTCCAGGGGTGGTGTTGGTGCGGTCTCAAATTGTTCCCCGTTTTGCCTGGCGACACGCTAGAGACTTAGTGGCCATCGAGAAGGTTCGAGTTAAGGTCAACAAGGCGATAGCGAGGTTTATGAGGCTGAATGGGGGTTTGAGCGTGCGCCACATTGAGATAGAGGGGATGAGGGGGTTCTATCGATTCGATGGGGTCCACTTGAATGACATGGGGAACGATTTGTTTAACATGTCATTGAAGGAGCGGATCGATATGGCGGTGGAGTTGTGGCGGGCCAAGCACGTTTCAGCACGGCTTGGCTTTGGCGGGTCTCCTCCTCCCTGGCCTAGGAGGTTTTGCTGTTGGCTTCCGCTTGGTGGGGGTCGGGATGTTAATTTTGTTCCCTCCCCTTCCCTTCATTCTTGGGATCCTAGGCTTCTCAGACCCGGAACAATAAGGGTGACTCTTTTTTCTGCTTGTACAATTTTGTTTATATATGTTGGGCTGTGGCCGATTAAATTTAATCTTTCCAACGACATGGTGGTCCGGACTTGTTATTTTGGTGGGTGATAGGTATGATGCAGAGCATAGCCCAGTCATTGTGACCTTTGAATATGTGAAAGTTTTGAATGAGAATTTTTTCTAAGAAGAATAAGGGTGGCCAGCCTGGATCTAGCCAGAGGGAAGTAACATCAAAAAATATTACTTTACTGAAAGAGTAGTAGATGCTGGAACACAATTCCAGCAGAAGTAATTGAAGAGTCAACAGTAATGTTGAATGTAAGCATGCCTGGGATAAGCACACATCTATACAAAGATAAAGGAAACATACACACAGAAGGGCATACTAGATGGACCATATGGTCTTCTTCCACTATCACCCTTTTCTGTTTTAGGGATATATTTGTATGTATTTCGTGTTGATGGTTTAGAGACACACCCTTCTCACAAAAACATCAAGAGTGAGAGATACTCAACAGTTGATGTCAGCTTTCCATTAACACACATATAAAATCTTCAATAAAGGAACTTCATTCTCAGTAAATGAGTTTATATTTGCTATCCCTGCATTGTCAGCACAAAATAAATGGACTACATAAATAAGGCTATCACTAGTTACTGTGTAATCTTTTTTATTTTCTTCTTCCTAGATCCAGTTCTACTTGCGCAGGAGGAACATAGCACTCTGTGACATACAAGCGGTGTAATTGCATTCTCTTAATGGGTATTGTGTGACTAATGCGATCAAATGCCAGTGCCAAACACCTGCATTTAATTGGTTGTAAAAAATGGTTTATTGCCCATTGGATACACAAAGCAGAAATATAATTAGCCATTTCTAAAAGGCAAGTCAATGTTTTTCATCACCTGGACCCTTTACGACATCAACGTCAATCATGTGCCATTCAGTATTGGTTGTGTGATTTGAAAAGTATTCGCTTCAGGTAACCCACATTTAGTTTGTTGTGCCACCATACAGTATTTTGATCTTAACAGGTATTTTTTTACAGTTACATTTTATTGTTTAACAGTTGTTTTTAACATTTTTTAATTCTTTCAATTAGCTATTTTACAGAAGTGAGCTCTTAGATTCAACGTATGCTCTTACAATTAATTAGCAATTTTGACACTCATAATTATACGTAGTTTAAGTTTTATTTATGTAAGTATAATTTAATAGAATCCATAATAGAGAGTAAAGCAACCATTTACTTCCAACCAACGTATCCTCCTATTGGGTGCTGTATAGGAAAAAGTTAGACATTTGTGTGTATAAAATATACAGTAATATTATTATGCCACATAATAGTCTAATTTCAATCTTAAATCAATTATGTGAACTATGACATCATCCCACCTGTTGTACAGATTTTTATTTTAACAACAGAAATATTAAAACATGCTAATTACTGGAGCGTATGGGGGTGGCCTGCGGGTTCTTTTACACAGTTTTGTGCTTCAATGTAGCCCCATGGCAAAAAGTTACTCATAATGTGGAAAGAGGCAGAATTTATAGTTATGTTCCTTTGGGGGGGGGGGGGTATTCATTTAGCTCCAAACCCTTTCTTCCCCCCATCTGGAATTCTAATTCTCTTTAAAAGTGTCAATAATTCTGGACCAAGCTGTTAGACTGGACCAAAACCTTTGCACAGTTGGAAAAGAATTCACTTGCCCTATCTGCATGCATGATACTGAATCATTGTCAGCATTTACATTTGCTCCTGCACCCACTCAAAGATGAAATGCAGTCACAACAATTTTCTCCATTTTGGAGCTTTCTTTTCCAGCATCCCAGCCTTGCTGCTGCCTGGATCTAACCAACATAACCCACAATTCATAGCGGCAGAAAACCAAGCAGAACTTCCTCTTGCCCCTGGGGAGGGATGCATATGAGCATTGTTTCTTGTAAGGGTGGTGGTCCAATTGAAGGACTAATTACTCCTAAAAAAATTTAATTTGAAATAAAAAATTCAGGTAAAAGCCAAAATGAAATGCAGTTTCAGTGACCACCCTGTTGCATTTCTTAAGTTTTTTTTTTTTTTATTTCAAACCTTAAAGGCATTCCCACATCTCAATCCCATTCATCTTATTCTGACCTTTTGCTGATGATTGGCAATAGCCCAAAACACATGTTGGAGAGGATGGCTATGCAATTATTAGCTGTACACACACATCGCCCTCTTCTCGTGAGCCACCAACAGGACACGTTTTGTAGATCTCCACATAGATGGACATAAATTTGACCTGTCGGTGGCTCTCGAGGAGAGGGTTGGGGAACATTGGCCTCAAAGATGAAGAGAGATAATGGGATCAAAGGAAAACAACTGGTATCCTTAGTTTGTAATGCACCTTGTTATGTTGTAAGAAAGCATTCTCTGCCCTAACCCTAAAGAAGAGCCTTTGGGGAAAAAACTTCAATCTTCGCTACATTCTTGTCACAAAGACCATAGATATCTTCCACTACCTTCTTATCTTAATTGTAATATTAATAATTAATCATAATAACCTTAAATTAAATAAGTACATTAAGCAAGTTAAGTTATTGGTAAAAAACTTTTTATGAAATACATTTTAGGGCCTGATTGATTAATAATACCACAGGGTGTGCCACATGAGCATTTATGAGCGCACCATGTCGTAGGTGAAAAACATATTTGTCTTTTTCTAGTGCATGCAAAACTGACATTTCCTAACCTGTCAGCATACAGAAATGCAGCACTTGTCAGTGCGCTGCGTTTTACTAATGCAGGGCTCTCAATTCCCATAGGTTATCAAGTACAAGCAGGAGCACAGTGCTAGTTTCTTGTATGAAAGTAAGTGTATGTGTTATGTGCGCCTGGGTAGGCTACAGGCTAGAATAATGATAAATATATGTTGCAATTGTAGGCACACCCTGGCACAGCCAATGTAGTAACAATGTTAAAATCAACTAGCTACTAGTTAACAACACTGCGCCAAGGATTTAACACTGGGGTGCGCTCAGAACCCAGGGCAGAATTAAGTGTGGTGGTGGCCCCAGATACAGCATTTTTTCCTTTCAAATAATAGTCCAGCCAAGTAACCGATTGGTGGTTATCTGGCAACGCTCACTTACTGGAACGTCAGATTGAGTCCTTTGTGCCACCTTTGTGCGGGTACGTGTTGCTCAGGAACTCCTGCTTTGCCATTTTGGGCAGGGGGTAGTGTAGTGGTCCAGCTGGTCCAGCAGAAAACAGTTCCCTGCATTGAGGCCCCCCTTGCAGGGCAAGTGACGGAGGCCAAGGGGTGCGCGCCCCATGTGCCCTCCTCATAATCAGGCCCTGTCAGAACCAACATCATGGAGCGAACCCAGGCAAACCTTGCACTGTTGAAAGGGACGCACTGTAAAAAAATCACCTTCACCCTGTCTTCAGCTGCTCAACTCACATTGCCTCCACCTGCCATTCACGTCAATTCATGAATGAATCACCGCCAGGTGATTTAGATGCTGCACCCGGGAGGATTGTGGGATATATATACACCTGGGTGCAGCAAGATGGTGGGAAAGGTTATGAAGCCACCAGAGCCGCTGGAAAATTAAGGGGGCACTCAAGTTTGCATGCTTATCAAGTAGTAGTATTTTTTTTCATTTAAGTTACCGCTATTTTTAAGGAATAAACCCCAAAATCTCACGATATTGAGTTTTATTCCTCTCTGACACAGCATCCCTAATCGAGATGCCATGCCAGAGAGAAACAAAACCCAATAAAGTGAAATTGTGTGTGTATCCTACAGGATCATGAAAAAAAATCCCCTGTTCCTGGTACCCACTGGGTATGAGAGTAGGGGCATAAGTATGTGGGATGCAAGGATAGCAGTCACATCCAGGCCCATAAGGTCAGGGGGCCTCCATCATTGCGTTTTGATCCAATGCTACTGTGTACAGTAAAAAGAAGCACCATTTGTCCCTCCTGTTTCACTTTTGACAGGAAAAGGCTACAGTATTAACTAGAGATGAGCGAACTTCTCAAAAATTCGATTCGGGCGATTCGCCGAATTTCTCAAAGAAATTCGGGTTTGTCCGAATCGAACTTTAACGAATCGCTCATCTCATCCAGCGCAGCCGGCCTCCCTGCTCCCACTATACAGCAAACACTTACCGGCATGGTGGGAGCGGGGAGGCCGGCTGCGCTGTCAGCGGGCAGCGGAAGCCGGATTCCGCCGCCCGCTGACAGCGCAGCCGGCCTCCCCGCTCCCACCATGCCGGCATTTTTTTTTTTTATTTCAGGGAAAATTCGGTCAGGACGAACCACAAAAAATTCAGGTTCGTGCTGAATCGAATTTTCCCTGAAATTCGAAGCGAATTCAGGTTCGTTCGAACCGATTCGCTCATCCCTAGTATTAACTATTACAGGGCCTTATTTAATGTTCACAACAGGGCCCTGTCATATTTAGTTATGCCACTGCATGAGAGAATACAATAGTAAATCCATGAAAGAGCGGATAGTATTTGGGGTAAATCCACTAATTCTGGGCATGTACAACAAACCGATGAGCGACATTGACTTTTTGGCACAACATAAGATGAAAAAAATAAAAAGTGTTCCGCCCCCAAATGGCATTGATTTGCTTATGTACATTGTAAAGACAACGCATCTTTGAAAATGATTAGTGTCATAATAATTAATATTATTATTATTATTATATTATTATTATTATATATAACATTATTATTGTTTATTTATAAAGCACCATTGTACTCCTTGGTGCTATATAAGGTAGATAAGACCTTCCTACCTAATCAGATATTATATCATGTGTATGTATGTATTGTTATTGTGCTGATGAGCAAGAGGATGTTAATGACACTTAGGATAGTTATAATATATTTTCAAAAGCTCTGTGTAAGTACTTTTCTTACTGTATTATTATACAAGTGAATGAAAAAATGTGAAGAAAAAAGCTTTTGTTCCCGTAAATATATAAATGTATGCTGACTTATTACCAAGGGGAATAAATGTAAGCATAACAAAGTAGTCAGGGATTCTCTAGAACACTACTAAAGAGTTCCTGGTATATGAAATTATGGGGCTTTTAAACCTCTTTGGGTCCCATGTGTAATTAACAGAGTCTGGAAGGACTACTGCTTCCAATAGCTATAAAACCGAACAACTTAAATGGTGTTTGTAAAAAGAAATGTGTGAAAATTCACAAGTCTACACATTTCAGCAATATCAGATGCTTGCAGGTATTTTCTTTGGTTAGCACCATAAATATATTTGCTATTAGGAGAAAGGATTTTAAGATGATGCTCATGAGATATTCCAGAATGAAAGATTAACTTGTTTTATTCATCTTTACAATTTAAAGGGAGGTTAGGAAAACCTTGATGTGTAAGTTCTAAAGGTTTCAATTTTTTTTTTGAAGGACCATTCACCAAAGGTTTTATGCCTTTTTTTAATCTTTTCAACCCTAATTAACTTCATCTATTTTGGTTTCTATCTATAGGTCTGGATTCACATCTCCCTTACATTCATTTTGGAAACAGGTTTAGGTTACAATACAATCCCTGTACAACATTCAAAGTTATAATCTATCAATTAACCTTAATAACTATTCAGCTATATAATACTTTGTTAGTATACTGTTATATTCCATAAACCTCTGGTTTTCGAAGATGACTCAACTAAATCCTCTTGCTCCCAAGTTAGGTTTGCCAAAGTGATGCTTCTGATAGGTGTTTAAAGGTTTCATTCCAAAAGTAAGTTGCAATACATCTGTGAAGGTTCTTATTCAAGGTCATCTGTCGGGATACTGGATCATTGGCAACCAGACTTGAAAAGGGACCCCGCAAGCAATTGACTGCACTGCCAGCCACAGATAGTGAAGGGACACTACATCTGAGTTCCCCCCCCCCTCGGTATTTGAAGGTTACTTTAGTTCTCCATCATTAAAGTTGCTGTTTTAGGGATTATAGATATTAAAGATCAGTTTGCATCATTGTTGCTTTCGAGAACCCAGATTCTCCAAAGCAACAATGTAAAACTGTGAGGAGTCTTAAAGTGTATGAAAAACCTTGCCTGCCAGCCCTCGGATCTAAAGGATTCAAGGGCTGTCCACTAGGCTATTTAATACAAATTGGTAAGCACACTCAATAGATCGAAATGGTGTGATTGCACTTAATGGGTGCATTCAAATATAGTGGGGTGTAATACCCCTATCATAACCTCCTAAACTACAAATTGAAGCACACCTACTGAGTATAAAAAAGCAAGTTTGCAATACCTGGCAAGTATAATTGGAGGCACTTGTGTTGCTGCTGTGGTTAAGAGGTCCACAACGGGTTAAGTCTTTTGATGCGGTTTGGAGGCTTAGTGTCCTTTCTGTTTCTGCTGTTTCTGCTGACACGTGTTTTGGGGTAGTCCTTCCTCAGAGCATTGCAGTAGGTAAGTATAATGTAGCGTGGAAGAGCGGTGCCTGCTGATAGCTGAGACATCAGCTGTTTAAATGCGCTCCTAGAGCAAGCGCGAATCCCCCCCGGGCCGGCCCGTGTGACGCGGTCATGACGCGAACGTGGTTCGTATCATGACGCGTCACTTCCGGTGACGCGCGTCCCGGCCTCACGCCAACCATCTCTCGGCCGGCACTAGTGCCAGCCACAAGATGGCAACGCGCGCGACACACAGAATGAAAGCAGAACGCTGGAAGGTGAGTAGAAACCGCTTGTGGGGGAATGTCCACTAGGCTACCCCTGGTGTATCCTATAGCGGGATGCCCCTGCTGTGTGAGATCCCCGAGGTCACCAGTAAAGGTAAGGTGACTACTGTCCGTAACACCCCCTGACTTCCCTGTAGCTGTGTGTGCTCCTGCACCCTGCCTACATCAATGGGTGGGCGTAAAAGCTGGGGATGCGGCTGGCCTGCTGAACCTCGTCCTACGGGACTTTTGAGATCAGCCAATCGGCAATCTCCACTCCACTGGTTGTGGCTTTGTCAGGAGAAAAACACAGTTTTATTTAAAAACTGGACCACTGCCAAACAAGCAGCATCACCTGAGGTACTTGGGCAGGGAGGGCAGATGGGGGGCCCCAAAATGGGTTTGCTCCACTTTAAATTCCAGGGGGACCCCTTCCTAGCTTGCTGGCTGTTGTATAATATTGCGCAAGTTTATACAGTTTCCCAGTGTTTGAGTGGGTTTCCTACAATTGTGAAAGCTACCTAATTTCCTTCAACCCCAAATTATCTTACTGTATCAGTTACGCGGAAGGAACATTCCTAAAGATCACTTCCATGGCTAAGAGTAATTGTAAATAGTATAATTTAATAAAATGACTAAAGGTATCACAAAGCTGCTAAAAATCATGGATCGATCCTGGTATTCCTGGTCAGTGTGTGTTATGTGAATACTTTCTTTGTTAGGAAAGTGCTTATTACCCTGTACATGGGTTGCTCACTGACTTACTCCAATGTTACACTGCTCCCAAGACTTAGGCCCTTATTTGAGAAAGGGTAGCGTCAGGTAGTGGCTGGTTAATGAGAGTTAGCGACAGGTAGCGACTGGTGAACGTCGGACACGGCACGCAATTACACATTTATCAAGCAGAATCTGTTTAGTGACTGGGATAGCGCCATGTAGCGTCTGATTCATCATTTTCACAGCCTCAGCGAGCAGCACCGGCGTTCAGCCTTGCACAGCGCCAGGTATGACCTCTCGCTACCTGTCGCTCTCCCATACATTTCTATGGATGTTCTTTTAATTCTCTTTAAAGAGGGTTTTTTTTTGTCAAAAAATCTCAAATAATGCTGTGACCTCTCCTGGCATTGAAATAGCAGTTTTTTGACACATTTTTCATTTTTTATATATTTCTGCAGAAATGACATTACAGGTCTGGCATTAAAGTGTTCATGTTACAATGTTATTACAATGTAATTCCATATGTTTTCGCTTTGTTACTAGTGGATAGATGCTGAAAAACAGACTTTAAACACACCGCCTCCTGCGCTCTGGGCCTCAGAGAAGCATTTTGCAGCGCTAGAGTTTTGTGAGGCTGTTTTTTTGCTGAATATGGTGTGAGTCGGTGGCTATGACCAGTCGCTAACATACGCTCCCATACAGCGCTGTACTGGTCAAATAGCGAATCCTCACAATGTATTCAACATTACTGCACAGCGACTGAGTCACTATTAACTAGCGACCCACGGCCGAGCATAGCGACTACTAGCGGGCGCTCTGAAAATGCCTGCTACAGACGCTCATCTGTCACTACCTGGCGTTAGTGATAAATCAGCATGCCCGACTGGTCATCACTTCCAGCCTTGTGCTGATGTGGGCCACTATCCTAAAACACTTGTCCACAGGTAGAGAGAGTTGGCTGAGAAAATATTTGAACATACGTTCAAGCACTGAACTCCCAGCCAGCTATTACAAAGATGAAAAGAGATTATTTGCATGGCTTCACCTACTGCTGAGGCATTGGGTAAACGGGCAGAAAGCAATAATAAATCCAACTAATAGGGTAAATACATAAGTATAATATCTGGAAATGTTTGTAATCTTAATTTCTCTGAACAAAAAAACACTGTGCCTGTTTTATATGTTACCTTAGAAAAATGTGACATCCCAATGTTTTCCCTTCCACACCACTGCTATCCAGGAATTTAAATAGCATCTTTAGGTGGAGCAGACCTCAATAAAAAATTGCTCCTATGATCATTTCAAGGATGAAATCCAAACAAGTTCAGTCTTACACATCTGACTTGCTACTTTATAAACAAAAAGTAAAAAAAAAATGACATAAAGCTGAACATTTCTGCAGTCGCAATGGCTTCCAATCAGATGCGTCATCCATAATTACTTGGTCAGGTCACAAGCTAAAAACTATACTCGCTGTTTTCAAATTCACTTGGCAAAAAATTAAAAAGAATACAAGAAAAATCAAAGTTATCGTTAGTTTTTGCAAGTAGTCTTTGTCTCGGCTGCCAATAGAATAATCCATCCCAGGGTGAACATCACAGCGGTTCACATCTGCTGAAGAACTTACTGCTATCTGTCTTTCATTAAAGTGAATCATTGGAGAACAGCCCCGGGAGTGGCAAGACTGTGCCATAAATAATCATTAACATATTGTCAATGCGCCCAGCCCACAACACTCGTAGTAGCCACAACTAATGTTTACCGACAGATGTTTCATACTTCTGGTCCTAAGAATTAGATAGGACAGCCATCAATGTGGAAACACTTGAGTGGCAGTGTTCCATATCTGGATCATGCTGATAAAAATCTTCTGGCCTTGATGCATAACACACTTTAATGAGATCTCTAGAATGAGAATTTCTTCGAATTTATAGTTTGAAAATATGTATATCACAGATATTGGTTGAAAATGTTCATACAAGAGATTTCAAGTGAATTATGAAAGTTTTCATTTTTTTACCATTTACCCTCCTTTCTTGCACTAGCCCTGTAACAATTAAGACTGAAAACCAACCATCTCAAAGACACCCCAACTATAAAGCTAGTGCAAAACAAAAAGTCTTGTATGGTAGCTGTAACTTTCCTGGACCCCACATATACAACTACACAAGCAGGCTGATTCATTAATAGCGCCAGATAGCGACAGATGAGCGTCAGTAGCGTTATTTTCACAGCGCCCGCTAGTAGTCGCTGTGCTTGGCCGTTGTTCGGCTGTTGACAGCGACTCAGTCGGTGTGCGGTAATGTTGAATACGGGGTTAGGAGTCGCTGTTTGACAGGTTCCGCGCTGTATGGGAGCGCATGACAGCGAATGGCCATAGCGAACGGCTCCCAGCATATTCATTAACAAATCACGCTCCAAAAATTCTCGCGCCTGTGAAATGCTTGTTTAAACCCCAGAGCGCTGGCGGCGATGGGTTAAAAGTAGCTTTTTAACCCCCAAACAACCATATTTTTAGAAAAAAAAAAACATGTTTTTCAAAACATTTTGTAATATGAATACATTAATATCAGACCTGTAATATCAATTTTAAGCTTAAAAAAATATCTAACATTGCAGAAGTGGTCACAGAATTTGTGACATTAAAAAAATAAATAAATTAAATAATAGCAATGAATTATGAATATTTAAAGATTGCTCCATTGAAATGCATTGGAGAGCGCCAGGTAGCGAGAGGTCATACCTGACGCTGCTCAAGGTCGCTCGCTGGCGCTGTGGGGTGAGGCTGGAATAATGATGAATGATTCGCTATCTGGCGCTCTGTCAGTCGCTAAGCAGGATCGGCTTCATAAATGTGTGATTGCGGAGGGGAGCCGGCGTTCTCGTGGCGGTGAGCGTCATTACCGTTCGCTCACCATTCGCTACCTGGCGCTATCCCTTGTTAAATAACGGCCAAGGACTAAACGACTAGGAACGGTGTCATCCAGTGAGAGGACCATAAGCACAAGGTTGCGCGCTCTCTCCCTTACAGTTTTTGCCTAACACCAATGACAGTCACTCCAAAGCAGAGTTAGAGGCCGATTCATCAATAGCGCCAGGTAGCGACAGATGAGCGACTGTAGCGTGATTTTTTCAGCGCCAGCCAGTATTCGCTGTGCTTGGCCGGCGTTAGCTTGATGACAGCGACTCAGTCGGTGTGCGGTAATGTTGAATACGGGCTGGGGGGTCGCTGTTTCACAGGTCCAGCGTTGTATGTGAGCGCCTGACAACGAATGGCCAGAGCGAACGGCTAGCTTCATATTCATCAAAAAATCACGCTCCGAATGTGCTGTCGCTGTCCATTCCTTGTTTAAACCCCAGAGCGCTGGCGGCGATCTGTATTAACTAGTTTTTAACCCCTAAACAACCATATTTTTTTAATGTAACATTATACATGTTTTTAGAATCATTTTGTAATATGAATACATTAATCTCAGACCTGTTAGATCAATTCTGCACATTTTTTTTTTTTTTTTTTTTTTGACTTAAAAATAAATCCTAACATTGCAGAAGTGTTCTCCGATTTTTTGACATTAAAAAAAAAATTTAAAAAAATAATACCAATTAATTATGATTAATTATAGCTTGCTCCATTGAAATGCATTGGACATCGCCAGGGAGCGACAGCTCATACCTGGCGCTGTGAGGGAATTTGCAGCGGCGCTGTTCGGTCCAGGCGGCTTCATGATGAATGCCGCGCTAGCCGTCGCTCTCGCCGGCGCTAGCCTCATTTTGCTTGATAAATGCGTCATTGTGACCGCCGCGGGCGTACTTGAGTCGGTAGTCGCCGTTAGCTGCCGCTACCTGGCGCTCGTCAGACACTACCTGGCGCTATCGCTTGATGAATAAGGGCATTAGTTAAGATTATAAAATATGCTGATGGCACAGCATTGGTCTCATCACAGATAACAATGAAGTTGCCTTGCGGTATGAAGTGGAAAGGCTGGTCCCCTGTTGTACTAGTCTTGAACACCCATAAAACAATGATGATTATAGTGGATTTTTAAAACAATTAGGTCAGGTCTAAAGGACTGTTCTACTTGGAAACATCATCTACAAGGATGATAATGCTACTGTACAGAGCTGTTTCTAGGGAGGCAAGCAGGGCAAACATCCTGGGCGCCAAGACCATTGGGGTGCCTTTATCTCAGCCATCCTGTTTTCTACTGATTAGTCAGAGCCACTGTTATTGGTGCCAGCCATGAGATAGGCCCCTCATCCCCCCCCCCATATTGGGCTCAGCCATGGGAAGGGGACACTGCCTGCTGCCAAGATAAAGGCAAAGCATGGCACATACCTGTACAGGACAGCAGCAGCACAATAGGATGGGTGAGGAGAGCGTAGGGTTTTGCTTCTAGCACTGAGCACTATGTTGCCTTGGAACTGCCCTGTGATTCTGACAAAGGTACAGCAGCAATTGCACTTCCTTCATCAATTTCGGAAAATATGTCTACCAAATTCTTGTCTGTCATCCAATCAGTTATGTATTCACCACAGTTTAGTTTGGATGAATCACTAAAAGAGACAGGTTAAGGCTTAAAAGCACTATATTAAACAGAGAAAATCATTAGCTGGCCTCTGCCTTTAATTCAGGAACAGTATACACAGAATACAAGAAGAGCAGAAGGCATAATCAAAAATCGTTTCCATCCAGGTCACTCCATGCTTCAGCTACCTCATATACGGTGAAGATATTACGTCCTACACTCCAGGACTACAAAATATAAGAATAGTTACTTCCTACAAGCCATACACTTTCCAAACTCCTAATGTTTCATTACATGTACTGATTACTGAACTCTATGCTTCATGTCTCATTTAAATCCACCGCTTTATTTTTATAATTGATAATAATGCAACATCTTGTTGATTGCACATCACATCCCTATTAAAGCGGACCTTCACTCTGAATAAGAGTCTATCTTATATGCTTCCCACACCCTGTACATACAGATTACCCACATTAAAAATCATCTTACCTGCACCTACTGCATGTTATGAGCCTTTAAACATCCAAGATGGCGGCTCATGGAACATCAGGCAGTCTGCAAACAGGAAGTGCCTTCTGACTGTGCTGCTCTGCATTCTGGGATTGCTGACCTTTTCCTGACCCCAGTTATGCTCTGTCTGAGCTATAACCCGCCCCCCTGTACTTTATCCCACTCTCCTCTCCTCAGTATGTGTGATGCTTCTGAGTCAAGATGGCGGCGCCCGTATCCTAAAGTCCTGAACAGAGTTGCAGCCCAGTGGGGGGAAAAATAATAAGTAAGTGACTAAAAACTTTAGATATTAACTTTAGATGCTGGGGAATCGTTTTTTAAGGGTTTTTTTCAATAAATCATGGTGAAGGTCTGGTTTAAGCCCAATACTTGCATAGTTTCTGTGTGGAAACCCAAGCAGATGCATTGCCTGTAATTGTTAGGTGATCTATGCATTGCAGTCTTGATGTGTAGGGCGCAAAGAGGTGCCATACTTGCATGAAGTGTACACACATTATTTGAATTATTATTTAAATAGTAAACTTTACAGCAAAGCACATTGATTAATAAACTTTCAATATTATGCCCTAAACTGTGTAGAACTTTCATTCACTGGGATACAAGAATGAGAATGAGGAAGGAGCACAAACTTTACATTGTGAATGGGCCCTTAGTCGCACTGAGCCCTTTGCGAATAAAAGCCATCCTTGATAAAGAATCAATTTACCATGACGGCCTAAGCTAATTTAAATAGTCTTCTTATAAATAGTAATAACAAGGGGAGGGGGGATACATTTTTATTTTAGAAGCTGAACTACAGAGCATGATTTGTGCAGGAATGCAGAGTGTTTCTACAAATTAAGACAATATGTTTATTGATGAAGCTAATGGTCTTCTTTCCTCTTTGTAATCTGGCTCCCATCAAGCTGAAATAAAGCCATTTATCTTGCCTGTGGCTGATTAAACACAAAGTAAACCTAGATCTTGGAGGAAGTTGTAATGATTCTCAAGAGCTGCTCTGTCATGCACCTGCACAGCTCCAGTGAGTAACTCCTTTCCTGCCGTCCCTTCTGAACATCAGCATATCTTTATTGCTTTAATGGTGTCTGCCAATGTGTATAATTAATGACAGCTAATATTTAGAAATGTCCTAGTGCCAGGCAATGGCTATATCGTTTTTGTAGGCTGTGGGCCAAAGGACAACAAACTCCTACCTGTAAGTAGCTCATTTTAGGTCGTAAATGACGTTCCTCGGCAAATGTTGGGTAGTATGACTTTCTGTTTTCCTTGGACTTTTTTCAATGCTCTGGGTGAATCTATTAACCTTTCTGACTACCATAAATTATACCCCCTCAACATTTCCAGTCATTCATCAAATAATAGTTTCTAGGTCTGCAAGGCTTCATTAACATAAGTTATGCAGGGGTCTTGTCAATCTGTGACCCTCTGTAGGGCACATCAAAACCAGGGCGATCATATAAAGTACAAAAGTTGGGAGGAATTTTGTATATTTTAGTTCGGTCCTGGGGCCCATTTCACAGATTAGGTATCAAACATCTACTAGGCAAATATTATACCCACTTGTCAAAGTCACTGGATCAATAGCACTCGATCTTGACACAACCAGCTTTTAAATTTGATTTTATATTTTTTATGGGTATCCCCCTATGGCAGACTGGGGCCAGATATCAACCTGTGACTTTACTTTCCTGGCCGGCTCATGACCAACCGATGACATCCCCTCTGAGCACGAGTCAGTCCAAGGCTCAGGCTATAGCATTGCCCGGACATGGACATGGACAGGGCATGGTATGGTCAACTTATAGGTTCTGAATCTTTAATATTGGGGGTGGGGGGTAATCTGCTTCTTAATTATATAGGAAGTCAGGCTACAAATGCACACCTTGAAGCACCAGTTAGAGGACTAGATATGACAGCAAAGAACGGGGTTCAAAATATAGCTAGCTGTGTCTGCTTAATAGCACAGCTTATCAGTAACATGCAAATAAAGAGATATGCTATATCTAATGAACACCCAACTACAAGATGATGCAAAAAAGTAACACGTTTTAATAAATAGTGAATGAAATTGATCAATATTTACAATGAGATATGTTTGCATAAAGAATACAAAGCTCTAGACATAATGAAGATAGAGTCTCCAGGGTTGTGTCACCAATATAATAGGGGAATAACCTAAATCAGTTATGCACATTGCATACAGACTAGCAGTGTGCAAATGCAGAGATGGAAACAATCCATGGTACACAAACAAGCACTAATGCATACATGTTAGTCAATTAACAGAAACAAAAGACATTAATGGTAAGGTAAGACAGCTGTATACCTCTGTTGGATGACAACCTAAACCCTCAACGTTTCGGTTGAGTAAACCTTCATCAGGAGGGAGAAGCTGTGACCATGTTCCCCAAAGGGGTCCCTTATATAGTGCATCCCAGCTAAATGACAGCAGTGCACATGTAGGCACCTGCTGATGATGTCATCAGCGGGCGCGCAGCGGGTCCCGACCAGGTCTGGACCAGGGGGCAGATCTGCCCTACTCTGACCAGCTGGCGCACGGGGTCCACGGCGTCCCGCAGTGTGCGTGCCTGAAAAGTAAAGTAAACAAGAAAAAATAACCTAACCGGATCCAAAAAGATGGCCGCCGTGTAACCGGTGACAGACAAGAATGAGCGAGTATCCAATCACCATCAAGCTGGAGTCGTCATCTGCAGGGCCGCTTTCTGATAGGACAAGGGGTGTGGTTAAGATGACGAACGTCGGCCCATCAAAGCTGTGTAAAGTTGATGACATCAGCGTGTCTGTCAGGGAGGCACCACAAACATGGCGTCCCCCACCCGTGGAGACAGAAGCCTAACGTGTGTTGTAGACATAGGCAGTCCTGTTGTATTGCTGAGAGAACCAGAGAGGCCCCAACAAAATGGCGGTCCGCATATGCGCAGACAGAAGCCCAATGTGGCTGTGATCGGTCCTATTATGTTCCAAAAGGAGCCTAGCGTAACATAGGCAGCACAGACAGATAGACTGGGATGGCTGGGGTGCACATATATAATATAGATGCTGAAATGAAAAAGAAAAAAAGTTAAAATCACGTGAATGGAGTGCAGGGGGAAATGGACATTAAAAACAGGGTAATCTGCCTCTGAAACTTTAGCTGGAGTTTCTTGGCTACTAGAGTACAGTGGCGCCAGGTACAGGCACGTTGAGAGAGAGATTAAGATGGCAGGAATTGGATGGAGCTGTAATAAGCAGCAGCCCACCTGGTTACAAAGCAGTGCAGCCCACTGGAAATTCTCTCATGTCTCCCTATGGCCTGTCTGCTCTTGGATATACCCTGCTACAGTGTTAGTGGCATACCTATAATAGACACACATGCAATATAGTACAGTGCAATAATGGTAATAACATTTTGCAAAAATTACAAGGTAAAAATACATTTAAATATATAGTTTGCAAAAATAGGACCTACTTTATTCCTGGGTATCCTTCTCCTCAAATGCTTAGTTAATTGAAGTTTAAACTCCATAACTGTGTGATCTTTGGCCATCTATATTTGTTATTTTAACAAAAGTGGTCTAATGGTACATTTTCACTAAAACCATCACATATGTGATTTGTAAATAATTAGATGATGTGTGATTGCACAGGGAAGATTTTTCCAGAAATATGAAATGAAGCGATTATAATTAATATTGCATTTAAGTTATTTATAGCTGATTTCTTTTTCCACATGCCTATATTAAAGCATTGAATGTGCAATTCTATGTCAGCCAAAATGCTACAATGCTCGACCATAGAGCAAATGGTCTACCAATAACCTATAGTGAATCCTACAAGAAGAAAAGCCGAGTGAGGGATAAGATGTACCAGCAGGGAACACGTGACACAAGGACAGGAGGACCAACAAACTTCCTGGTTAGATGATGGAAGCTATTAAACCGGAACAACCTAAAACTCTCTTTTATTCATTTGCTGCCAATAAAAATGCCCTTTACCAACCCAGATGCAGTTTATGCTCTGCCTCCGGCCTTCTCCTGTTCTCCACCCTGCTCGCCCTCTCTCACTCGCACCTCCTGGACGTCTAGTGTGCCTCTACACGCCTTTGGAATGCCCTTGCCCAATCAATTTAACAGGCCACAACAATCCAAAACTCTGGGATTGGTGATGACATAAATTTCCTATCTGGGTATAGGTAATGTACACTTTAACTTTGAACTTTGTAGCATCTTGTGTGTCTATGTACTGTATGTTATAACCTGTATGTAATTAGATTGTTGTGCATATATGGCCATTGTATGCTTTCCTACACATTTATCCCATCCAAGCACACAGGCTCAGAGCTTCCCTTACCATGGCGCCCAGAGAGCAGTTGGGGGGTTAGGTGCTTTACCACTTACAGCCCTACAAATGAACATGTTGTGGACTAGGGGTAAGGAAGCAGTCTTGTGACTGGAGGGTTGCAGGTTAGATTCATGGCTGGGAATGTTCTTCAGCAAGGCACCTAACCCCACAACTGCTCCCCGGGCACTGTGGCTATGCACAAAAATCCAATAAAAAAATAAATATTAATGACCAGAGCCAGCCCTGTTTTCTGCTTTGGGCAAACCACTTGGCACCTCATGAGGATGGCCACTGGAGACCTTCAGATACATATTAGTCATGGAGCAGGTGGAATATCTTCATGATCTTGACAAATTTTGGAGCCTTGGGGGGAATGCGTAGTGGAGGGGAGTTAATTACTGAGTTGTGTAATTAAAGTTAGCAGATCTGGTTGATTATAGCAGCAACAACTGCTTTGGTAATTGTATGATCTTATTTAATTACTTTGTTTCTGTACAAAGATTGATTGGTAGTTTATTTTGATGAGATGGTTTGTATACACGTGGATCCATACGTCATCTTTCATGACTTAATTTGTCCCACTGATTTGTATGTAAAAAAGCTCACTCTGTGACTTATGTGACATATAACTTTATGCGCTTGTATAATTTTATGTGCTGCTGTTTGTACTGTAATAGTCTGACTCCAAGATTCTTGTTGTTCCTTATACCACAAAAACACTTGAAAAACAATCATTAGCTGCATCTAAAGATATGAAGTAATACAATATTTCTTATGACTATGTCAACTATGACTGGTTCACTGTCTATACGAGGGCATCACTAAGCTCAGGACCCCATCTCAAAAATCAATATGTAGAGTGCTCCTGCAGAGCCTTCCCCCACCCCCCAATAAATATGCAGCGTGCATCTGCACTTCCCTCCGCCCCACAATAATTATGCAGAGTGCCCTTGCTGACCCCTCCCCCACTACTACAATTAATATGCGGAGTGTGCCTGCAGAATGTGTCTGCAGACCCCTCCCTCCCACGGTTATATAATGTGCAAATTCAAAAGAATCTGAAAAACATAAGAATTTAGAAAGAGAGCTTACATGTCAATTTGTGACTCAAATAACATGAGCCACCCACTTTCACTGAAAACTTCCAAAGCCAAAGTAACTACACAATAGGGTCGATTCAAAGAAACATGTAACAGCTTGGATTTTGGTGCCGATCATCCTATTTTTCACGTCCGCTCGTGCGTTCGTATGAACTTGCGAGTGATTCTATAAGCAAATACGTTTCTATCCTAAAATATATGTCCGTTCGTATGGCAGTTCGGGAATCAGACCTATGTCAGTTTCCATCCTGAATTTTCCGTTTCATTTCTCAGGTTGCAACATTGGTTTTGCCCTTTTTCCTTTTTTGTCTGGACGTAATCCTTCTGATCTTGCGGCTGCGCACTACAAACTTACCTCATTAAAGTGCATTCTAAATATTTGGTCTTTTATTTTTCTTTATTTCATTCATTTTGTAGTAACCAACCATTAATGAATGCATTTGCATAAGTAAATCTTACTTTGTTTAATTTTTAGTTAACTTGCATTTTTTACTTGTGGATTTAATTTTAATATTTAGGCTTCAAATGGTACAACTTAAAATTTTGTGTGTGGTTACCCACACCCTCTACATACAGATTGCTCTCAAATATTAAAAAACAGCCAGCAACTTCTGCATGTTATGAGCCTAGAAACAGCCAAGATGGCGGCTCAGGTATTATCGGGCAGCCTGCAAACAGAAAGGGCCTTGTGACTGTGTTGCTCTGGATTCTTTGATTTCTGACCTTTCCGTGCCCCCAGCTCTGCTGTGTCTGTGCAAAATACAGCAGTAACCCACATCCTGCACTTTATCCCGCTCTCCTCTCCTCAGTAAGTGTGATGCATCTGACCAAAGATGTGCTTAAATAATTAAACAAAGCAAAGGTAAACAACTACACCAATAAATGCAATCTAAAAATATTATTCTAGTACATCAATTTAAAAATAAATACCAAAGGACATAAGTTTCTTTAATTAACGCAAATATATTGCCAAATAAAGGTTTACATGAAAGGACTAATTAAGGTCCACATTAAAATGCTTTTATAAGGCATACATGAATCCGGTATGCATTGCCATACAATTTATGGCCTCGGCCATGCTGATACATGCAGTTCATTGGAGCTCAAGACGCGCAGACTCCTCCACATAGCCAAAAAACCTGTTCCAGAACAGCAATGCGACTGCTAAAAGGTGTCGGCAGTGGCTTTCTTTTAAAACGTATTTAGAGGTTTGAAAACTGTTCTCTGAATCACACCTAAACACATTCGATTATCCTAAGTTTTACGTTTTGATCGTAAGTTTTAGGATTTGATCCTAAGTTTTACGTTTTGATCCTAAAATTTAGGAACGAACTTGCGATGATCGTAAGAGCATATACGCATTCGAACGTAGGCTCGTGCGAGTCGGAAATGGCCAAAAAAACAGGAAAAAATGACTAACACCCACCCAAACTTACGATTCTCGATCCGAAATCAATTAACTTTTGCTCTTTGAATCGAGGGGAATGAGTCTGCCATCCATATACATTGTGTGTCCAAAATGAAGTCTAGTGCCTCCATTAAATGGTTAGACATTGTTATATTCTCAATGTGGTTGAGACTGGTGAGAAAACTCTTTTTTTTAAAAAAGAAAACTGACATTCACTTTCATTTTCCACCGGGTGTAAATGTTCACCTAGATGTGAATCAGCCCAAAGTAGCCTATAAAAGTGAATGGCAATTTTCTCTCCTAGAAAAATAGAGTTTTCATATTATTTATTCTGGAGACTATTGGATGTTCCAATTTGCTTCTGCCTAGTATACAAAGCTAGTAGGATCTCTATTAAATATTCAGCACGTGTATAGTACTCACCGCCACAGCACAATATACCATATCCTCCTCAATTCTGCTGAAGTAGAGAATTTGCCTAACAAAAACACAGCATTTCAGCAAGGATACCGCCATCTCCGTACCACTCTTGTGGTCTCGCTCCCCTATCATTTGTCGGTTTTTAATTGGTACTGTCCATTAAGTTCACTTGGCAGTTCTCATGACAGACTGCAGTGAAGTTGTTACACGAGTACAGCTGGTAGGATGCAAGCTTTCTGCCATGAATCTTGGATCCTTTGAAAGATGGTACTGATTAGAAACCAGGGGTGGAAGCTGGACATTAGGCTGTGAGAGCGGTACACAGAAGACAGTATCTCCAACAACAGGTTGTGCATTTGGAAGGCGCATCCTTAATATTTCCCGATTGTGGCGGTGACTACTGTACCTGCGCTTATATTGAATATTTATTAGAGATCTTACTAACTTTGTTAACTAAGAACATATTAGAATATCCAGTAGTCCCCGCAGAACATATTGGGCCCATAACAGAGGTCCTTATAGTGTCTAATCATATATTGGAGACACTAGACTTCGTTTTGGGCACACATCGTATATGTATGGCAGACTCCTAACTATGTAGAAACGTTGGCTTTGGGAAATTTCAAGGAAAGCAAGTGACACGTGTTTCTTTTAGTTTATTGTGCAAAGTGCACCTGCTGACCCCTCTCCCCACAAATAATAACAAAAAAATCACAAATAATTCTGTGACCTCTTCTGGCATTGAAATAGCAGTTTTTTCATAATTTTTTAATATTTCCTCAGAAATGACATTACAGGTCTGGCATTAAAGTGTTCATGTTACAATGTTGTTACAATGTAATTCCATATGTTTTCGCTTTGTTACTAGTTGATAGATGCTTGAAAACAGACTTTAAACACACCGCCTCCTGCGCTCTGGGCTTCAAACAAATATTTTTCAGCAAGATTTGTGAGGCTGTTTTTTTGCTGAATATGGTGTGAGTCTGTCGCTATGACCAGTCGCTAACATGCGCTCCCATACAGCGCTGTACTGGTCAAATAGCTACGCCTCACAATGTATTCAACATTACTGAACAGCGACTGAGTCGCTATAAAGTAGCGACTCACGGCCGAGCACTGCGACTACTAGCGGGCGCTCTGAAAATGCCTGCTACAGACGCTCATCTGTCGCTACCTGCCGCTAATGATGAATCAGCCTCTATGTCAACTAGTGTATCAGTCTCTCTTGTGAATAAGGATCCTTACCTGGGGCAGGACTTGCACAGGAACACATTACACCAAGAGCAATTATTGCCTGTGTCACAATGGCTGGTGACATATCCACTTTAATATAATGTCATTATTGCACCCTGTACTGTGACAATAGACCCATTCAAAGCTCTACTGCAATTTTGTCACATGCTAAAGAAAGGCATATGTATGGCATCACCTTCTTTAAACAGTTGAAAAAGATTCTTGAAACATGTCTAAGAAATGGGAGCTTTTACAATGAATGTTGTACAATGTAAGTCAAATGTATTCTTGTAAAGGAAGTCCTTGACCCAGGAACAGTAAAGCAGATTACTGTCTATTGAATTGTTTTGCACAAAGCTATTGTCCTGCATATGCTCGAGATCTTTTTACACTACTATTATGTGAATCTAATTCAAATTACCACATTAAATCAAATAAAATTCCAGACTGGTAAAATAGCTGACAGGGTCCTTCACTTTAACAGATTAAAGTGGAATGCATGACGACAGAACCAAGGTCATGGGGTACTGTGCATAAGGAGGGGGTGGGGGGTAATACATATTACTACGCCAATGTGGAACATTATTTCAAGCATAAAGTGTTCTTTCTTCCAACTTTTTCTTCCCTAAGAATTGAGGGAATTAAAGTAAATGTTTCTTCTATTTTAAATGATTAAAAGGGTAAGCATGGCATCTAGAATGATTAGACCCCCCACACACACCGAATCAAATTGAATTAGGTGTTTCTGATACTGTACAACAATGAGCCCCCTCTGTTGCTGAAATTGAAGGGGGTGCTAAGGTTTGGAGGAGGGTGACATGTGCCTGGACATGGACTTTAAATTGTTCATAAACATTTTTCTCACTAGAGGGACTTGGCCATTTTAGGGCAAAACAGGAAGCCCATGGAAATACAACCAAGGTGGCAAAAAATATGGCACATCTCCTCCGTTTCTTATTATCTTGATGAATGTCTGTTATTTTTAAACCAAAACACATAGTGGTCTATGGGATCATTTTCTACAGTGAATACATTTCCCATGGAACTGCGCAGGTCAGGTCAACTAACATCAAGATCAACTTCCAGAAGTTGGAGAAACTGAATAGTAATTTTCCACATAGTTGATCTCTTTGATTTGTAACTTTGGAAATCCCCAACCAAGAGGATGATTCATTACTAACGCCAGGTATCGGCAGATGAGCATGTGATTACATATCCACCAGTAACAAAGCAAAAACACATGGAATGACAATGTTTTAACACTGTGACAAAAAAATTGTCAAACACGCTGTTTAAACACAAGCAAATGGAGATCCACTGAAATGGATGGGAGAGCGACACTGAGCCAAAGGTAATACCTGGCGCTCTGGAAGCTAGAGCTAGGCGCTGTAATAATACATGTGACGCTACATGGTGCTGTTAGAGTCGCTCACCAGATTCGCTTTCATAAATGTGGTTTTGCCTACAGCACCCGGCGATCACCAGACCCTGCCTGCCGCTACGAGGCACTACCTGCCGCTATCCCTTCTTGAATAACCCCCCCCAAGTCACCATAACACTTAACAAGGCCAGTGATCGATTTTAAAGCAGACCAACACCCTCTGTGGCGAGGGTGTTGGTAGCAGTGGCACGGGCGGCTACCAACACCCTCACCATGAAGGATGTTACAGTTGGCTTTAATATCATCTGGGGTTACTTATAGGGGGGCCTTTTAGAATTTCTGCTGAAGGGCCTCCACCACACTTAATCTAGTCCCAAGCATATAACAGGATCCTACAAGAATATGGAAAAGGTTATGGCTAAAAAAAGAGAAACACAAGCAGAAAAAGGTAAGTCTGGCTAATAGGACCAGTTGTCTACTGAGGTCTTTGAAGCATAAGTTTACCTAAAATAGACTAAAAGTAGTTAAAGTCCAACCACAGCCCTTAATATTTTAGATACTATAGTCACTATAGAGCAGGCCCGGCCCTTGGGTAGGTGTCGCCCTGTGGAAGATTTCAGGATGGCGCCCTCCTCCCCCCGAAAAAAAAAAAAAAAAACAGTGAATGAAAATGTGGACAAGAGATGAAGAGAAAGTAACAGAAAAGTAATACATAGATTTTAAAAATGACATAGAAAGTGAGAGAGTGAAGTAGATTGAAGGAATAATAAAGATGGAGAGAATGTGAAAATGAGAGAGAGAATAAATGAGTAATGGAGATCCTAATGGCAGGAATGTAGAAAAACAAGAGAGTAAAGCTTAAAGAGAGAGAGAGTGAGGGAGTGAGAGAGTGAGAGTGAGATTTGAAAGGAGGGAATGTGAAAATGACATGACAAAAGACAGGGGGATACAGAGAGAGAGGAAATGGAGGGATCATGAAATAAAAGAGAAAGAAGGAAAAAGAGAGGCTGGGATGGCACCCTGTGCACACCTCGCACGCTCCAAAGGTCAGGCCATGCTATAGAATATATATGCTTAGTATAATGGAGAATGAATAGGTGTTATCAATTGTTATCAAGAACTGGCAGTGGATATGGGGATTCCTGACCACAACCCCCCCCCCCCCCCCTTTCCCTGTGACACTGTTGCAGGCAGAAAATTAGCCTACATCTCCAAAATAGGCATATAGGCAGATAAAAGAACATTAAAGAAGCACTATCGTTAAAAATGGCCCAATAATAAAAATCCATATAAACATGTTTGATGGCGGGAGCAGAGGTCCCTTTTACACCCAGCATCAATAATTATTCAGCCAGGCTTGTTTTTGTTTTTTTTTATTTTAATGGGCACAAAAGGACATCCGGGGTGACAGGCTCTGTCTCCTTTGATAGACTAAACCTGTCACCCCTGGATTTTACTCCTACCTTAAGAAGAAAACCACAAGCTTGACTGGAGTTTTATTCAGTTCAGGTGTATAAGTGACCCCTCCTCTCATTAGCCGAAGTGTTAATATGGATCTTCAATATTACATAATTTCACGCTAGCATCATTTACCAATATGGTGGGGAAACCTGGAGGAGATTGTCAGACACAGTCTGGTATTGAGGGTGCAGACCATAAAAATCAATGCTGGCTTTCCCCATGATTTCTTTTTCTTACCTTATAATTTTATATTCTGAAATCATTAAAATGATGTAAGTATTAAATAGTAGGCAGAACTAAAAAAAAACCTTTGGGTGGGTATCTTAATTTAATTTGATCCTTTTTTAATTAAGATGTCCGAATAACTAATGAGTCTTCTAACAACACCAAGGATGTGTCTGCTGATCATGCTGATCAAGCTATAGGATATTAATGAAACCGCTAGCAGAACTAGCCTGCATCATGCGCTATGTTATAGTTAAAGGACGTCAGATAGTGACGTAATCTGGCAGAACATGTTGTTACACTACCTGCACAATAATAAGGGGGGTTATAAACCAAGGGATAGCAGCAGGTAGTGCCTCGTAGCGGCAGGCAGCGTCTGGTGTACACCGGGCGTTGTACGCAATACCACATTTATTAAAGAGAATCTGGTGAGCGACTCTAACAGCGCCATGTAGCGTACGATTCATCATCACAGGCAGCTCAGCGTATAGCGCCAGCACTCTAGCTTCCAGAGCGTCAGGTATTACCTGTCACTACCTGTCGCTCTCCCATACATTTCAATGGACGTTCCTTTTCTTCACTTTAAACAGGGTTTTTTGTGTTTCATTTTTTTTTCTCTCAAATAATTGTGTCACCTCTCCTGGCCTAGAAAGAGTCATTTTTGAAAACTTTTTTGATTTTTTATATTTTTATGCAGAATTGTCATTACAGGTCTGGCATTAAAGTGTTAATGTCACAATGTTACAACAATGTCATTCCATGTGTTTTCGCTACATTACTGGTGGATATGTGTTCAAAAACAAACTTTAATCACACAGCCTCTGCCGCTCTATGCTATAGCGACCAGATCCAGAGCACCTACACTGTGTGAGTCTGATTTTTTGTTTAATATGGTGTGAGTCACTGAGAGTCGGTCGCACTGAGCTGGCGCTACCTCTTGCTCGCTGCAAGGCTGTACGGGTGTTAGAGCGCCCAACATACATCACATTCATCAATGCCGGCCAGATTACTAGAGCGACTGAGATGCTCTTTTACAGCGCCCGATAGCCGATCACAGCGTCTACTAGCGGTCGCTCTAAGCGCCACTATACAGATGCTCATCTGCCGATACCTGGCGCTAGTAATGAATCAACCTCCCTGTCCACTTTTTTCCACCAGTGTCCATTGGAAACAACTGCTGAAAATAATTTAGCTTAAAACAAAGAAAAGTGGTGGCTGTCATAAATGAGCATTCTAATTATCTTTCACAATATTTGTGAAAATAAAAGTTTGGTTGGAGCAAGCCTTTATCTGGTAGACATCGCCTATTCTTTCAGCCAATGCTTGACCATGCACTATGCATCTCGTGAAACAAAGTTTATGGCTTCTTACATTAACCCCAGGGAGATGATAGACTCTTAGAACATGTAAAATAATGTGGAACAAAGTTGTGTAATGCTGTCGCACAGATCAAAGGGAACAACTGTTTAAACTGGATTACTTCAAAATATTGCCATTTTTTTCGAATTATTCCTGATATCTGGCAAGGCTGGAGAAAGGCCGGCCTGTGGTTTTCCTCAGCCATCTTCTGAGAGCACACTGTCAGCACTGACAAGAAGAAATGAGATATGGGGCCATTTTAATAGAATATGTTTTGGTTGTATAGTTTACATACTAAGAAAGCAATTTACTTCATGGCGCCAAGTAAGGATGTTTAATTCTTCAGAACGTATCTCATGTTTGTTGACAAAGGCCCATAAATAAAACATGATTGCTGCTGTAATTTATATGGCTGCATGTGTAAACCTAGCGATCCCATTCAATTAGCCGACAAAATAAAGAATGAGAGAGGAAGTCTAGCCATCAAGCCAGGCACGAGGCATGTGTGGGCAGCTAGGTAAGGGAAATCCTGATAATCTAGACATTTTCACACCTAAAAATTACATTGTCTTTGATAGCTTATTAGCTTCAGTCATGTGAGACCTCATCTAGCAGAACCTCTGGTGACAGCACTGTTTACATCTTTTCACATATTTCCTTATGGTATCGCTAGGCAGCATGTTTGCATACTTCAGCATATGGTAATGTGCTTAGCAATGAGTATTTTATGTAAAAAGTGTGCCAATCATGGGTTCCAGCAGAGGCAGTCATGGGAGTTTTCTGGCATTCAGGTGTTCTGCAAGGGGGTCTCACACCCACTTTGCTGTTAGATAGAGAGAAGGGGTGGGCATCCCTTATCACTATCTAACAGTAAAGTAATAATGTGACTGTGTAGATTAGCTGAGCACAATTTAGAAATGAAGGAAATTCATGATATGTACTGTCAATTCAAGAAAAATGTTACTATAGTCCCTCTTTATTGTACAGCAGTGGGGCAGTGCGACCTGGGTTGCTCCAGTGTGCACCAGCGCCAGTTAAACAAGAAGAGAGGGTGTAAAGAATAGATTAAATTACCGCGCTGGGTTTGTATGTTTCAAAATGCTATCCTTTACAAAGTGCAACTGCTCAACGTGTTGTAACCTGAATATCCAACAGATTTTTCAATAAAGTATAGTAATATAACACAGAGCAGTTATAATAATTATTTCAATTAGCATGTCCAACTATTAAGGAAAAGTCCCAGTGTTGTCCCGCAGGCACATGCACAATTTCAACGTAGCTGAGGTAAATCTTATAGCACCATTCCACGTGCCCACCACCTTATAGGTTATGCTCTTACCAAAGGGAGGTTTAGTTATCAGCCTTTTTATTATATATCTCCATAGGGTTTCTCCTGGATTGACTTGCAATTATCCGTAGAGCTCCTCTTAATATAGGTCCCAAATGCTCCTTCCACAGGTCACTGATATAAGGAGCATGTGCCTTCGCACCAGCTCATTTAAAATTTCACCATAAAAACAAGAAGGAGAAAAGGGATCTAGCGCAATATGTTTTTTAATAAAAAAATATATAAAAAATGCCAATCACGCACTCACATATAGATATCTGTACAAGTGCAATATATGCCAAGAGCGGTTCTCACCCAACCTCAATGTCACCTCGGCCGATGGCGGTAGGAGGGGGAAAGGGAACCGTCGCTGGTTACAAGATTCCAAGGACTGCAGTATAGTAGTGTCGCCGCCGCTGTCCTCAGTAAGTAACAAGAGAGGGTCCATCACCACGAGCAGCCTATCAGCGTGGCCGGCGTTGGCTGTGGAGGCTGAAGAGGACCAGAAGAGGTGATTTTACCGCACCTATGCACAGCGGGGCTACTCGGGTCACACTGCCCCCCTGCAGTCTATGGTCATTTTTACCATAGTTCCTCTTTAGGTGTGCACTGAAGTATCAAGGTGGAGGTGGAGTTAAGTAGACTTACTTTTGTAAAACCTTGACTTACCCCAAACTGTTCACTTATTGTCAGAGAAGGACTAGGAGTAAGACACTACTGCTACTTCACTACAAGGATTCCTAGCTACTTAGCTCAGTATAATATCTAAAATATGGTACATACTGTACATTGGAGCAGCTCATATTTTTCTGATCTCCTGATCACCTTATTTTCTAATACCAGAGGGCTCTCAAACTTTAGGGTCATATGAGCTTTCTACACTAGGAAGATTTACATTGCCAGGATTTTACAGAAATGCCCTTTGTAATAGAAGTAATGAATAAGTGTTAAAAATACTAATTACAGCATGAAATTAGATAAGGATTTTAGGAACATTATCAGATCTAGGCATATGTAAGCCTTATAAGAATGGGTAACTATGTTTAAAGCAGGGCAAAAGCGGCCGCCGTCAGCCATGGAGTCTAAAAGAGTCTAAAAGATTCCAGGGTCCGCCACTAGCCTGCCCACGAGGCATCCAAAATCAGGATGCCCTGCTGTGTAAAGCCCCCTGGGTCTCTGTCTTCACTGGCAGCCGAATTTATGGCTTACGTGTAGCTGTGGCACACTCCCAAGCCAAGCTATTCATATAGACTGGGAGCGAGAGCGCTTCCCAGGCTACAAGGGAGCGAGGAGGCAGCCATCCAGCTTGTCACATCGGCTGGCTTTCTTGAGATCAACCAATTGGTTGATCTCAAATATGCCAAGTGGGCAAGGCCTTGGGATTGGAAAAACACGTTTCTTTTTAAAACCGGGCCACTGCCAAGTCAGCTGCATCGCCCAAGGTACTCGGGTGGGAGGACGGGTGGGGGGGGGGGGGCTGTTGAGGGCAAAAAGGGTTTTGTGCTGCTTTTAATGTGTCGTTTGTGTGCTATTTTTAGACATACCATTTGATTTTCCATTTTTAAAGGCAAGCAGGGTGTATATAAAACTTTGGGGCTTCAGGGTTCTGCGGTAAATAGTTAATATAGAATTAAGAAGAGGAGGTTGTGGGAAGCACTGGAAATAAGATGTAGCCTGTATTGAGTGGCCAAGCTCAAAATAAGAACAATGTGGGAGAAATTTTTACAGATACAGGGTTGGATTCTGCACTCTTTTTAGAACCTCAAAACACCAATTCCTTATATCCGAAAAAAGGGAGGGAAAGGCACGCGTATGGACGTATGTGTTTGAAAGTCAGTATGCCCCAGACAAATGTGTTTTGGTGAGGCAAAATTAATCTCTCTGGATAAGTGATATTGGCTGATGCAGCAAACCCCCTTTTCAGCCAAGCAGTTAGCATAAATAGTGTATACCTGTAAGAGGCCGATTCATTAATAGCGCCAGGTAGCGACAGATGAGCGCCAGTAGCGTGATTTTCACAGCGCCCGCTAGTATTGGCTGTGCTTGGCCGTTGTTCGCTTGTTGACAGCGACTCAGTCGGTGTGCGGTAATGTTGAATACGGGGTTAGGAGTCGCTGTTTTACAGGTTCCGCGCTGTATGGGTGCACCTGACAGCGAATGGCCAGAGCGAACGGCTCCCAGCATATTCATTAACAAATCACGCTCAAAAAATTCTCGCGCTGTGAAATGCTTGTTTAAACCCCAGAGCGCTGGCGGCGATGGCTTAAAAGTCGTTTTTAACCCCCAAACAACCATATTTTTTGATTATAAAATTAAACAAGTTTTTCTAAACATTTTGTAATATGAATACATTAATATCAGACCTGTAATATCAATTCTGCCCAATTTTTTTTTTTTTTTACCTTAAAAAAAATATCTAACTTTGCCGAAGTGGACACAGAATTTTTGACATTTAAAAAAATTAAAAAAAACCTTCATATCAATGAATTATGAATATTTAAAGATTGCTCCATTGAAATGCATTGGAGAGCGCCAGGTAGCGAGAGGTCATACCTGGCGCTGTGATGGGATTAGCAGCGGCGCTGTTCGTTGCAGTCCGCTACATGATGAACCCCGCGCTAGCTGACGCTCTCGCCGGCGCTAGCCTCATTTAGCGTGATAAATGCGTGATTGTGTCCACCGCCTGGCGTTCTGGAGTCGGTAGCCGCCGATAGCTGACACTACCTGGCGCTATCCCTTGATAAATAAGGCCCTAAGTGTCACTCACATATAAGAAGCAGTTAATGCAATTTAGGAGGGGCACTTATGGGCCTGGCCCAGGGGTTTGGAACCTGCCCTGTGCCTCTGAAGAGTTAACACAATAGATTCCCCGAGTTTGGATCCCTCGATTATTTGCCAACTGCCGCACTCCTAGGGTTCTCCCCTGCGCAAGAGTTAACTGCAATGGAACCCAGGGGTTGCTTCTAAAGATTTTATTGCTGAAGTAAAATAAGTCTTGATTTTCTGACAACCATTCTTTGGCTGTGCTCAAGGCTATGCTAGCTGCTGGTTCATTTGGTTGGTTCAATCCATAAATTCCTGTAAAATGCAGGGAAAAGCCCTAAGTAATAATCAAAGCTATAGGGGACACCTTACAGTACACGCAAAAAAACAATAAAATTGAATTATTTTTTCAGGCAAAGAAAAAAAGCCTCTAAAAAGGATAAGAGACTCGCTGGACCAGGAAAGGATAGGGCCAGACCACTCTTGGAATGGAAAGCTGGCTAGGTAATTGTCTGGGGTTAGCCGGCTTCCTTTAGAAGCAACACCTGGGATCCATTGCAGTTAACCCTTACGCAGACGAGAACCATAGGAGCATGGCAGTTTGGCAAATAACACCGGAGAGATATTCGAGGGATTCAGTCTCGGGGAATCTATTGGAGCCAGGGCAGGTTCCAAACCCTCAGGCTGCGGTGGTAAGGGCCCCTCCTAAATTCCTAAATTGCATTAACTGCTCCTTATATGTGAGTGACACTTACAAGTATACACTATTTATGCTAACTGCTTGGCTGGAAAAGGGTTTTGCGATACTGAGTCAGTCAATATCATTGATCCAGAGAGATCAATTTAGCCTCACCTGTCTTGGGCACACTGACTCTCAGACACATGCGTTCATAAGCGCGCCTGTCCCCCCCCCTCCCTTTTTTTCAGATATAAGGAATCTGTATTTTGAGGTTCTAAAACAAGCGCAGAATTCAACCCTGTATCTGTTAAAATTTCTTCCAGATAATATGGATATGTCTCAGTTAGCGAGCATGGCAAGCTTAGGTTATCAGGGAAATCTGCACATCTTCTATAGAAAATTGAAGGAATAAGGTGATACCTTCGGTCGGGTAACTGAGTATATTTTAAGATGAGCTTTCGAGAATACCTAGTTCTCCTCACCTTAAAATATACTCAGCCTATAAAAGGTATTCACTTATTCCTTCACTTTCCTACTATTGACAATGGCTAACACTGTACAATACAATACTGCTTGCAGAGTCATCTATGACAATAATATAGCCTGTTCTTAAAAGACAATTAGCTTTGCACCTTTCTTAGGATAGGATGGGTCTTATATTCTCCTCCTTTTTTTTTTTCTTCTCTGTTTAATGTTGCTGTAGTGTTGTTCGGTTGTTTGTATATTGTTCGTTACAAGTTAGGCTGGCCTATGATGCCTGAGCCGGTAATAAATCCCTTAATCATTGATATTGCCACTGGACTACTGGCAGGCATTAATAGCGGGCCGTACAATGTAATTGAGGATCAAAATATATATTTTCTGATTGGCAATTATAAACGTGGTAAATTTTGAGCTCATTCACTATAACACTTTTAGGATCAGTTTCCCCCTTAACTGCCCTATTTATTTTCTTAGATGGTGTGTTGACAATAGGCAATATTAATGTGGCATATTTTCCCCCTACTCAGACCTACTTCTTTTTATCTTAACAGGCAGATAGGGGGATAGGATGTGGTTCCAGGGGGGTGTCAATTGGGTTTCCCATGATGGGGGGGCTCGTTCCCCCAGATGGTGCCCAACCAATCGGAGAAGGTATCATCGATGTGGGGGAGGGGGGCTCTTATGGGCGTGGGGGGGGTGGAACGCTCGGGCCTCTCGCCTGCCGTTGCATGTCCCGGTGGTGGCTAGGGGCCGCGTAGCAGTGCGGTGCCCTGAGGGAGCAGTCATGGTGCTGGGCACGGCACGCCCTTACCTGCCCGGATGGTTTCCCCGGATCGGGGGTGTGGCGGGGGGGCGTCATCGCCGCCCGCCCTGTTCTTTGGCCGTCAGGAAGCTGGGTACGCGGTGGGGCGGCCGAGGGGCGTGGCGCCCTCCCCCGGGCGCGGCCCACTCCCTCCCCTCCCCTCTTCCCCCTCTCTGGCTGCACGCCCCCCGGTGACTGGGGAAGTGTCACTTCCGGGTCTGGCGGTGACGTCACACTAGGATCCGGCTGCCCCGGAAGTGGCACGTGGCCTCAGCACGCAACTGACATAGCGATCTACAAAGCTCGCCAGCTGCCCCCACACATCCGGGCTGTGCAAGAGGGAGGCATGTCGTAGGCTGCTACCAGGACGGCGGTGCAGCAACCTCCCCACAGCTGTACGACCTGCTACATAGGGAGGCACTGACTTTGCCCCCCCCTTGCTATACAGCGGCTGAATCCTAATGTAAGTGTACTTTTACCTGTTATTTTCCTCCATGATGGAAATGTGTACACTAGTTAACAGTGACTATAACAACTCCTCAATATAGGTTGCTGATCAGGTGTTTGAATACACGGGATCACTGTTGTCTCTGATGCTGATGAGGACATCAGGACTGTACGGTGTCTTTGAGCCCAGCATTATACTGCCAGCCCCGAGTGACTACAGGGGACATGCAGGAACCCTTATATGATTACTGATATTTCGGTCAATTGGACCACAAGGTACATTACAATTAAACCTTAATGGCTGTATATATATTTTTTTTTTTCTGTTTTTCTTTCTTTTGTCCCTTGTCTGTTTTCTGGCTTTTCTTTCGCTTTTAGAATAAAGATGAAATCACAGTAGCACCACAGTAAAGGTGCACATGAATGTACTGATGAATTGAGGTGCAGAGGAAGCCCCATTTGTGGGCGAAACTAGTCCACCTCGCTTTACCAGAATGGAGTTCTGATTACCTTATGTCTATCTTGGTGTGACCAAATATGTAAAAATTATGTATATGCCATGATATGAGTTTGTGTCTCTTGCTGTTTATTATTGACCAAGTCCATTGTTTGTGAGGACTGGATCAAACTGTCATAGTCCACTGCGTGTATTCTTCCAACCATGGGTCTCTGAAACCCGTTGGAGACATTTGATCTTGATGTGTATGTGGTAGTAGGGGGAGGCCATTATTCAATTGCCTCTCTTTTTACCTTTTAGCAACTGCTAATTAGCAGAAATAAAGCATATTTGTATTAATATTTTATATGGTGGAACTAACTTTGTGCTAGTGGCGTGGTCACACATGGAGGTCGTAGCTGTGTGGGTTTGACCTATACCCAACTTTTCTTTTTCCATCTGTTCTTAAAAACCCTCTCTACGCTCTTTCTTACCTAAATCCATATATCTTTAGTCACAACAGTGTGCCGCAACATAGGTATTGCCCCTCAGTTACCCTTGTTTTCAGACACACCAACATACCGGTTGTTAGATCCAAAAAAACTCACTATATATATGTCCCACACCGCTCCAAGTTGGCTTCACTGCTCTTCTGATTGGCTTGATTGTATTTAAACTCATAGGAGATGCCAAGCAAATCTAAATCAACAAGTCAACACTTCTGTCTGAAGCAGTGCTGTGCTGCTCACAGGACACGGAGGACAAATCATGGCACCCCTGCCGCCAAAGCAGACCCTGTCTGTGTGGTTTGGTGCAGCCCATGAGCTGCTATATCTACTTACTTCTTGACTGCACTGGGATAGGGCGACCAAGGCCATGTGTTGCTTACATCAACTCATATTACTTCATAACTTCTCATAAGCCACATGTAGTCATGTGACTACATACAGTATGCGTTTGCAACAAAGGCCGATGTTTTATATTGGAAATAGATCTGCTGAATAGGTTCCTTTGTGGATAAGATGAGACTAGTCACATGACTAGCAACAAAAAGGCACCCTGAAATACAAATAGGCAGAAATAATGAGTTACATGCATCTGTTAATCATCATGTCATCATGTCATCTAGATGTGTTGGAGCACATTAATAGGCACCTTTATTTAATCTCAGCCACAATCTGTTAATTATCGGTGATACTGCTTCTATGTCCTACTATTAGACCGAGCATATATCTTTTTAAGAAATAGTACTTTTTAATTACTTTTTAACTTCTCCGTAAGTACATGTCATAATGGCCAGTCAAAAGTTCACGACTACCCTACACATTCATGTTGTATACAATGGCAAATTTTCAAAAGGTTGTAAAAACTAATGTTTTGTTTAATATCATTGAACAAGACCATATGCCTCTGGTGACCTTGACTAAGATATTTTAATTTAAAACACTGAACTTTCAAGGCTCTCCGATGAAAAATCAAAACCTGCCTTTGATAAGAGAACCCAAATCCACGTGTTTATAACACAGTAATGTGTTTCATTATCCCCTTTTTCAGGAGGGGGGGGCCTCAGCGCTTTTTTTCTTTCCTCCCCCCCAGTGCATTAGGTGTTAGCAAACAACGTATATAATAAAGAGAGAAAAAAAGTTGAAAACCTATCTCCAGTTTTTCTGGATGAAAGCTTTTTTTCTTTTTCGTTTAAACAAATCCCCATTCAGTGAACTGTTAAAGTAATCTAGGAGTTATAAATCTTGTAAAGACCTGCAAGGCTTCCATTTGTTCATTTTTCTTTTATGTGGATGGCTGTTGACCTTGATCTTCTACAGGCAAAATATAGTCGGCTTTCTATGCACTATTTAAAAAGAAGAATTGAATGGTTTAAGTGGATACTGACATCTAAGTCAACAAATATGAACACTTGAAACTAACATGCAGGTAAATATGACAGGAGCTATAACGCCTTTGTTAAGCACTGGCAAACATAATGCAGCTTGGATTTAGAGCTGCGGGTGCAGCAGTAGCCGGTGAAAGGAAAAGTATTTCTTTCTCATAAAAGGCTACTTTATTTCTCTTTGTAGCTCTAAAAATTAAAATACACAGGGGGAGAGTTGCATTCCCCAAGGGCCTCAATCACAAATGTGAACAAGGGCTTCACCATATCTTCTCATTTTAAATAACATCTATTACACAAGACCCAAAATAAAAAAACTTTCTGGCTACACAAAAGCCTCTTCTAAGTACAAAATGTTAGTGATTCTTTCCTTAGTAGTATGTCAGCGTGACCCTGTGCTGTTATGGTCAATATCTCCTGGTTCATTGTATACTCAAGTTTACTGATAAACCATTAAACAGGCTCAAAAACAGCAGATATATAAACTTCCCTGAAGTACAGTTCATATTCCTGATATATTTTAAAGAGGAACTTCAAGATTTCTGTAACCCTGCTGCTACATAATCCTCCCCTGCCCTAAGCCCAAATTGTGCATTAAAATAATAAAACAAATTACCTAATCACTGCAAACCACCTCTGATTTTCGAGGGGGAGGGTACTCTGAATGGCAGCCATAGACCCGAGTGACAACTGTACAGTCACACTACTGCGTGGAATTGAGTGTCAAACCTGCAACTCTGTACATTCTCTCCAAGATGGCTGTGCCCAGGACCTGAGGTTACATAGAGATTGGACTTTGAGTATAACTATTCAACAACATTCTAATCAGCCTTTTTATTCCATCTGGAGCCTACCTGATGCGGGAGGCACATGAGCTTCTAACTGTCATCCTAAGACCTCAGGATGACAGATTTCCTTTAGAGATTTCCCTGCAATCCTCGTGATACTCTGTAAACATACACCTTTTATTATATAGGTTTTGGAAAGTCACAAAGCATGGCAACAAAGCCCCTCAAGCACTGGCTTCCGTTGCCTTCCCTGACCACCAGTTCTTTTGTAAGATGACTACAGGATGTCATGCTTTGGAAAAGCAGATCTACTGTACATACAGCTTTGTGCAAGGCATTTAGGATTTTAATGAAGCCCTTATGGATGAATCCTCATGGAATCTGCTTATCATCTTTGAAAGCCACCTATAACAGCTCATATGTGGGGATCTATATGAGTTTTTTACTTAGGTCTCAATTGATGTGGTCAGTTCTAAGACTCTAACCAGCATTCAAACACTTTGATAATGATGTTTTTCCTCATTTCAATGGTGAGCAAATCCAATCGGCCTCATACCTGTTGAGTGTGAATGCTGGGTGCAGCAGAGTCAAATGCAGATAGACATCTGTGATGTAACAGGAACTGGCTTTACTGGAACATGAGTGCTTTAAGAGAAGGTCACTTTACAAGGATCATAACAAAGACAGGAAAAAGAAGCCACATATATCTCCTTAATGTACGGGAAACACAATATGCAGCAGAGAATGTACAATAGAGACTACACATAGATATATGTAACAGTCCCATCTATTGTCATAAATGTAAACTGCATTAACCTAGCACTATAGATGTGTCAGAAATCGCTTACCTGGGCCCCGTTCCAGCGCGTCTCCGGGCAGCAGCTCCCGCTCATACGGCAGCACCGAGCGACGGCGGCAGCGGCTGCTGCGGGCGCGAGCACAGCCGTCCTTCCTCCTGCCTCCCTGCTTCGTGCTTGCGCGCGCACGTTCCTCTTATGCCCTCCGGCGGCGCTGCTGTCAGCGCGTCCGCCGGAGGAAGAATCTGTAGAGCCTACGGGTTCAGCCAGGGGGTAAGTCCCCCCTCACAGTTAAAGGGCCAATGAGCCCTAGGGAATTGTGGGCTATATGCCCTGGCCCAATCACACGCTGCATCCCATGTGCACCTATCACACTCCTATCCCCCATCTGTCTGTCCCTATAAAGGTTTCCTTCGGTCAGTTGCTCGGCGCCTGTGATAGCGCCTAGTACCTAGCCTTTCTTGCATGTGTCTCGTGATTGATCTTGTTGCCGACCCTCGCCTGAACTGACTATTCTAGATCTGAACTCTCGTTGCCGACCACCACCTGTACCGACCATCCTTGATCTGAATTCCCGTTGCCGACCATCGCCTGTACCGACCATCCTAGATCTGATATCCTGTTGCCGACTTCTGCTCTGAACCTTGACCACGATTTGCCTTCTCCTTTGTACCGCTGCCATCTCAGAACACCCGTTGCCGACCCCTAGCCTGTCTGGACTTCCGTTAAAACGCTCCAGCTATTGGGCTCGCTCAATTCCGCTCCCAGCCACTGGTTCTCCAGACCTCCAAACAGTAAGCCTACATCCTTTGAGCCATTGAAGTCCTGGGGCAACCGATCCCAGGCAGGCGTATTCTGCGTCCCGGCAAGCGGGGGCTCCTATAGGTGAAGCTGGCTGTGGAGATTGGGGGTTGAGGGCTTACCTGGAGGGTTGGAGTTACCAGAGCGGATCATTAGAGCACCCAGAGCGTGACAAGATGAAGATCACATACAGAGACAAGAAAGCTGTTGCACTGTATCTCCAACAATACCTACATGTCCCCCCTTATGCTTTAGATTTTAAGCCTCCTAGAGCAAGGCCCTCTCTTTTGATGTATTTAAATGGATTAACCAGTAAAACTTTCAAATCAATTGCTTGGCAGCTCACTTGATGCAGGCTCAATCCTATGCTTTCTCCTTGCTCTGGTCACAGAAAAGAAGGGGAATTTCTTCTTCCTCTTCCTCTGTATCCAGTACCTCCCTTCTGAACCATATCACAAAAACAATCCTGAGGCTCATGTCAAATTGACACCCCTTCTCTTAGTAATAGGCGAGAAAGGACGAAATAGGCAAGAAATAGGCTTAATCCAATGCAAAGCACACTGTGTGCTAGTACAACTGCCACTCCCCATAAAGGGGCATACAGAACATGCAATTAAACTTTATTTTATAATTACTCTGGCAATATAACTTTCAAAAAGGAAAACAATCTGAGAACATTGCCATGTGTAACCCTACACAATGGGAATACTTTTGAGTTTGCCTGGACAATTACTTTAAGTATCACTGTGTATTTGAGCATTTCTGTCACATCGGACCCATAATACTTATGTACTATAAGTTATTTGTTTTACCCTGTCTGTAATTATTACATTGTACTTTACAATGGAAGATGATGATGCTTTGCAAATAAACAATAATTATAATCTGCTCTGTCAGATCTGATTTGGACTCTACCAAAGTATCATATCACTAACTAACTTGATTTACCTCCTGCATCCTTTTTCACAGAACATGCCAGAGCAATTCTTACTTGTTTATTTAGTATAATCAAGTTTTATTGAGGTTTTCAAGAAAACAATTAAAAGAGGAGGGTGAGGGGATACTGAATATAAAGAAGGGGGGGAATGATGCTTAAGTATTTGACAATCAGTAGGTGTATCATGTTCATTGTATTGACATTGGCGTTAGCTAACAGAAAGTTGTAAGTTAATAGAGAGCTATTTTGCTTGAAAAGGAAGATCCATGTTTCATCCAGCGTATCACTTTCAGGACACGCGTAGTATCGCGGTTTTAGATACATTTTTGTATTATCATATTTTCGCAACCAGGGAGAAGATGATGCTTTGCAGAGGAGAAAACCGATAGGGAAGCTGCATTCTATCATCGAATTATTATTAAACTCTAAAAGTAAAGGCAGTATTTCCTATATGGTCTACTTATCTTCAGTGGTCTTCCATTTGGGTGGTCTTCCAATAGGTTGATGTCAGGCTTCTTTAAGATAACAAGAAATTTCCTGTGATAAAGGGAGGTCAGTCAAATTAGGTAAGTAAAGAGAAAAATAATGAGGGACAATAAAAGTATTGCGGAGGGTCAAGGGGAATGGGGAAGGGCTGCTAGTCCCGGATAGATCTAAGTTACAAGAGGTATAGGTGGTATGACTGGAAGGGGCTATGTGCTCCTCTTATAGTTGAATATGTCTAGTTAAGTCAATGTAAGGTGGGAATTTTGGAAGTCTATTCATCCAGCTCATGCCAGAGTACAATGTTCCTGAGTTCCCCTAATACCTGAGACAAGATTTTACCTTACTTGATTATGTTTATACAAATCTGTTTTTCTCGGGGTCCAAGTGTATTTTTGCCTTCTAAAGACCTTTGTAGGTCTATTTCCCCAGACATATACGGCCTGATTCAGAGCCTTCCCGTGAATGCTAATTTTTTTGGGAACTGATCTAGATAACCGGGAAATTGTGAATGCTGGTATCATTCACAGCCACGTTCTGAGAAAAATGTGTTCATGCATAAGCGGGCGTATTTACTTTACATACACACACGGTTTATCCGAGCATTTATGGCATTTGCAGCCAAAGTGGTTTCGGAAGCCAGGTTTTCACCTGTTTTCGGACATAACTTGCCATTGTTCTTGGTGTGCCAGGTCCGTGCATGGCTTTCCGGCGTACACCTTTTTTGTTGTAACCAGCTATTTTAATGTGCTTCCCGCCACTGCACATATGGTAGTCTGCATGTCCTTGCACGTACTTACCCTCTCCCCTCTACTGGCATCTAGGGCATTGCATAGTAGTCTGCATGTCCTAGCACATACTTACCTTTGTTCCGCTGCTGGCATCTAGGGTATTCCGTGGTAGTCTGCATGTCCTTGTACATACTTAGGTTGCACCTTGGTTGCCATGTCGTCTGCTTCTACCCACTGGTACTCACCTCCTACTTCGGCCACCTTCTGTTTTAGCGTTCTGTTTGACACCGCTGTTTTTTGGTCTCTGTCTGCTTTATGTTGTTGCATAGAAAACACCACACAGCATATAACTTTTAAAACTATTGTTTTATTAACTGCTTTTTAAAACTGTTTTATTAAATTTTATTATATTACAAAATATAACTATTAATTTTTTGTTAACATTTTTCTGGGACCAACATGGCATCTGCAAAGATGACATGTGTGCCTGTACATGCACGTACATTTTTACATACTTACCCAAACTGGTTGATGCATAGTTTTAGGGGGGCACCTTCCTACACAGGGTCTGTAGAAGGAAAGAACCTGAGTTAGTATATATGGGCATAATGGGCATAGTGGCTCCCTCTTCAGCCAAGACACCACCCAGCAGACCACAGCATTGGCCACTCACCCTGGGCACAAAATATCAAGGGGCAAGTTGAGTGGCCGGTTTAATGATGCCCAGCTGGAGGTTCTGCTGGATGGTGTTGCCAAAAAGTATGATCGACTGGCTGGGTCCCAGTCCCACTCAACCCTCAAAGTGTTGCAGGAGCAGTTATGGTTGGAGATTGCCCACAACGTGACGGGGGTGTGGGCAGAACATAAGGATAGTGCCTAGGCCAAGAAAAAGTGGGATGACCTGAAGGTGGTGGCTCGGCGGAAACTCAGCACCAGATGGGCTGAGGGGTAACATCTGGATGAGACCCCCTTTATTATCTGAACATCTCCACTAGCTGCTGGCACCACTGACACTGGCCATCACCACTCTTCCCTGCTGCTCCTTCTTTATTCTGCCAATAGCAGCCCCACCAGCTACACATGGCGAGCAGGAAGAGGAACAGCCTCGGCCTGCAGCCAGGTGTCACCTGTCTTTGGTAAGGTGCCAAATCATGGAGGCAAACTGGAGGGTCAACAGCACCACTTTTCAGCAAAACGCTAATAAATATTTTAAAGTTGTGGACGGACCGCCAGTTTGCTCCACGAAGACCTGGCTGCAGGGGTAGTGGAGCAGCAGCGCCACCACCAGCAGGTGAAGACACTGGTTGGGGCCCTGGTGGAGGCCAGTTTGCTCCATGAATACCTGACTGCAAGGGTTGTGGAGCAGCAGCTCCAGCAGCAGAGAAGCATATTGAAGCTGGTTGGGGCTCTCATGATTGCCCTTCAAAGGCTGGAGAGACTTAAGGCACAGCAAGCTGCAAACACCCAAAGCCGAGCTACATCGCCCTAACCTGCAATGCTGTACTTTGGGTTGTGAGGGGTCCCAAAGCTTTAGTTACACCTGACAGGCACATTTTTATTGATCTATTTTCTGTTGATCTCCATCCATAATTGTGCCATAACCCAACAACTTGTGACAATTAACATGTGACAATTAACATGTCTCGCTCAAGACAAAGGTATGCTGGTTGATGCACACCATGATAAATTGCACAATCTTCTCTAGCTTGAGCTTGTATTGAAGGGTGCCTCCTGTGTGGTCCAGACAGTGAAATCTGGCTCTACTAACAGGCAACACAACATCAAAACAGTCTAGACCAAATAGTAAGAATGACAAAAGAGTACAGCCAAGCAAGCAAAAGGTAAGGCAAGATGCTCAGACTAAGCATTTGTAACTGCAAAGAGGGACATGAGCACAGTCAAAGTGATGGAGGGCAGGGACAGCAATTGACTAACACAATAAAATTGGGCCACTTACAAAAAGGGGGCATATAACAGAAATGAAAAACACATTGCAAATGCAACATAAACAATAAACACGCTGATCCACTCCAATAAACACGTACCCACAAGCCAACCCGCAGTCAGCTCCCCACTCTCAAAACGAGTGTATAAACCGGAACACCCCAATATAAATGCATCATGGGACAAGCCAGGGAAGCTGGTCCAAACACTGAAAAAGCAAAGATCCGGCCCCAGGACATATTGGGCATTAAGATATTGGTCTATCTTGCAGTTGCTGAAAAGAAGCCACAAATGAAAAAAGAGTCCCTAGACTGCCAACAACAAATGAACAGCAAAAATAAAGAAAAACAATAGCCAAATGGGACACAATGAAGCTGTTTGGGGGAGGAGAAGCTAGGCTAGCCTCAAGAGAGGATAGTGGCCTACAAGAAGGAGCAATGTGGACCTAACTGAGACTCAGGAAAGCTGTTTGGGGGGACAGGAAGCTAGGCAAGCCTCAAGAGATAAGAGTGAGTTACAAGGAGGAGCTATATGGACCATAACAGACTGAGACACAGGAAAGCTGTTTGGGGGAAGGGGAAACTAGGCTAGCTTCAAAAGAGGAGAGTGGGCTACAATGAGGATCCATAAAATTACAGATGTCTTGAGCCTATTTATATGGCGAAAACTCGGTTTGGCATACGCATTCCTGTAACTTCTTGCCAAAAAGACAACTTGGCTACAAAAAAAAAGGCATCACCTGACACGGAATTTACCTGAATCACCTGACCTGGAAAATAGACCAAATACAGTCCTTTAACGTCATTACCGCTGGTGAGAATGCGTGCGAGAGAGGCTCTGAATCAGGACGAAAGTGTACATAACCCATTCCCTTTATTGTATTCTACATTGTCAGCCTGTGGACCTCTGCCTAGGGCTACTGAAGGTGGGGGGCCTAACCATTGTGGAAGTGTGAATTACTGTTCTTTTTTCTATATTTTTAAGTTATTTCCATTGCTTTATTGAACATTTGGCAACCAGGGGATGCATTGGCAAACTAAAAATGTAGGGTGATCTTCCAGTAAAAACTACTTTATTCTGTTTTAAACAATAGTCCCAAACCTCTGAAATAGGTCTACAGTGGAGCTAATCACTTTCTGTTCAAGATTAACTGATTTCTGAGCCGTAAACCTGGCTTTAGACAACTTAAGCCTTAAACATAGTCATGTCCACACCCACCCTATTCCCTGTTCACACCCTTATTCAAAACCAATTGAGGATGTGCAGACACATATCTGTAATGCAATATGCCATTGGCTGGTGTGGACAGAGGGTGCCTGAACTTCCACACAAATTGCTCAGTAAGAGCAAGCACTACCTCCAGGGTAGTTTGATGTCAATGCCAGAGAGTTTAAAGGAACCTCCCTCTAATTAACATGATCCATTAGCCAAACCTAGGCTGACCTACCCTCTCCCAGACTTCCCTGCTGATCCAGAAGTTTGGATGAGGAAGGGAGCAGTGAGATGGGATGGAAATTGGTGGGGACAGATGGGTCCAATAAGTGTTGTTAGGAGTTTTTGGGGTTATGGCTGCAGGTTTGAATAGTGAAAAGTGAAGAAATGGTGTCTGTTGAGAAGTGCAGGAGGTGGTACGGAATAGAATCATTGGAGCAAGTAGTAAGGTGGCCGTAGACGGATGACAGTGTCTGTTAAAGTGGACCAACACCCAGGATTTTGACTATCCTGGGTCTTGGTCCACTTCGGTGGGGCACCCCCGATCGGGGTGCCCCGCTGTGTGAAACCCCCCCAATCACCTCTCCCCGCTCCCACGTGGCCGCGCCGTCCAATCAGCGCGGACGGAAAAGCGATTTGACAGCAACGGACAAGCGGCTCCTCCGCCGTCGCCTCCCGCGCGTCACTCTTGACGCGCGCGCGCCCGTGCCGGCCATTCACAGACGGCCAGCACGGGCACGCGCACGTCTAGAGGGGCGCGAGGGAGGCGGCAGCAGCCGGCCGCCGCCGAAGGCAAGGTAAGGGGATTTGGGGCGTTTGGGGGGGTTTCACCCCGCGGGACATCTCAATCTCGGATGTCCCGTGGGGAGGGAGGTGATCGGCCCGGGAATCTTATAGATTCCCGGGCCGATCACGGGAGGGTGATGGTCCACTTTAAGTTAACAGAGTGAAATGGGATAGGGTATTACTGAGGGGAGGATGCGGGCGGTTTGAAGTAATAGCAGTAACTAGGCCAGTAGGGATATCATCAGTTTTAAATAAAGTTGCTAACTGCTCTGTTATTTGGATGATGGAGGGAGGAGTTTGTGAGTGAAGTAGAAAGCTGAAGGTGTTGAACAATTGTTTTGTGTTCAGGCCTGAGCAGACATAAGTGAAGCAAGCTTGTTTAACCCTTTTAGTGCCAGCTCCATGAGACTTAAAACCCCCACAGTAAAAAAAAATAGAAAAGTTAAAAACTCACCTGACCTCACGTTGGATCAGGCCGGGTCTTCTCTTCACCCGCGGGGCTCTTCTCGCTTCAGGAGGGCGCCCGAAATAGCAGCCGACCCCCCCCCCCCCGCTTCGGTTACGTTTAAAAAAAAAAAAAGGACATTTACTCACCTGCAACCGCGATCCCTCCCACACAGTCTCCTCTTCACCGGGGGGGCCTCCGATGGCCCCCCCGGGCTCTTCCATGGTGAGGGGAGGGTAAGAAATCGCACTCTCCCTCACTTCCTGGTTTGCGGCGGGACCAGGTGACGTCACAGTGATAGCCGGCTTCTCTGCCCCTCACCCAAGATCATCAGTCTTGCCGGGTGCTTGGAGGCTAGAGGTCGGGAGGAGGAGAGGGCTATGATCCCTCGCCCCCCCAAGCTCCCTTCACCAAGCACCCGGCAGCTGCCATCGTGGATCGCCGGGGGACAGAGGATGATTGGAGGTAAGTAAAAAAAAATAAATAAATGTCATTTTTTTTATCATGTTTCATGTGTTTTTTTTTTACATTTAACCCTTTGTGAACTGGTAAGGGATCCATGAGACCCCTATACCAGTTCACAAGGCTGGGGGCTAGCAAGTCACCTGCGGCTAGCGGGTGACTTGCCATTAACCCCCGGCACCCCCAATTACCTGGCTCCCCAAAGCCCAGGGGGGGGGCAGAACGGCCCGGCCTGTTGCTATGTGGGCTTGTAGCCTGCAGGACCGGGAGGCCACCAAAGCTGGCCCCTGCGCCCTGTTCCTACAAGCCCTCATAGCTGGTCCCGGGCTGGTTATGATGGGTAAGGAGGACCCCATGTCAATTTTGGGGGGATTTTTAAGGGTTTTTAATCCTTAAAATTCCCCAAGAAATGCCCCCCCCCCCAGGAGGGGGGACCCTATTTAGTTTTTTTTTAATTAACCCCTTATGTTTATAGTGAGGAGAGTAGTTGTATTTTATTTGTAAATGTTATAAAGTGCTCTTTTCAGTTCGGGGGTCTTCTGGGCAAGAATGGGGGGCTACCGATACATATGTGATACTGTTGTAATCGGGAGAAATGAGGCTTTTACATGTAATATGGTTTTCTTTAATAAAACAAATGTTTTATTTAAAATGAAGGAGATAATTTTCTAAAAAATATTTATTTATTTCTTTTTTTGTTTTTTTACTTAAATTTTTTTTTAAAAAACTGTAGAAAAATTACAAACAAGACATTGCATGTTAAAGACTAAACTCTGCTGTAAAAAATATATATATAATTTTCCTGGAAATTACTGCAAAAATCACGGTTAAACATGGCGCAAAATGGGGAAAGACCTGTCAACAGAGGGTGACAAAACTTCAAGTAGGCTGGCAATTAAAAGGGTTAATAGTATCTATGCATGTTGGGTATTGTTCTACTCTGAGGACCTTGCGATTTCAGATTTAGTTTGTTTTTTCTTGTTTGCATATTGATATTTTAGAAAAACATGTTTTTTATTCAGCTTTTTTATAAATTTTTTTAGGGAAACCCCGTGCAACCTTAGAATTCTTCGAGGGATTACTTCCAGAAAGATGAGCCCACTACAACAAGCTGGGTAAGCTTAGAAAGCTTAACCTGTGTACTTTCGGGCAATATATGGTTTATGGGGGATATACCAAATGTAAAGGGTTGTTTTGGTTAAAAAATTGCAAGGTGCGCACTTTGTCTGCAGAGCTGAAATTTTCAAGTAAAATTACCATTACGCACATGCTTTACTTTGGGGCGTTTGCCAACTCTTCCCTTGACAGTAGCTATGCATGTTGGGTATTGTTCTGCTTTTTTGCTTTTTCAGATTTTACTTGTTTTTTCTTGTTTGCATATAGTTTTTTTAGGAAAATGTGGCTTGATTCTTCCTTTTTATTTTTTTTAGGGAAACTCTGTGCAACCAAAGAATTGATTGAAGGATTACTTCCAGAAAACTACGCCCACATAAACAAGCCTGGTACGCCTAGAAATCTTGAGGTGTGTACTTCCAGAGAATATATAGTTTGTGGGGGGTATTTCAAATGTAAAGGGTTGCTTTTCTGGAATAACTGCAAGGTGCGCATAGCGCATATCACAGTTGTATTTTATCTGAAAATCTCCTAAAGCTCTCTTTAAGTTTGGGGGAGCCTCCTGGACAGGAAAGGGTGTCTACCTATACATATGCGGTACCGCTGTGACTGGGAGAAATTGGGGTTTCACATGCAATAAAATTTTATTGACAAACTTAAATTTTTTATTACAAAAAACACTACAAATTGCAAAAAATAGATTTACATTTATTTGCACATATTGCGCCCAAAAGTATTGAGAATCCACTAAAAAAGGCCATACAAGACATTTCATGTTGAAGCCCAGACTCTGCTGAAAAAACAATATATAATTTTCCTGGGTAATCCCTTCAAAAATCAAGGTTGAACATGTGTAGCGCAAAATAGTGAAACGTATTCTGGCACTTAAAGGGTTAAAAGATAGATGAAATGGCAGATACCTGCCTGCCTGCCCCTGATTAACTTAAAAATGTGCCGTATGCCTTATAACTAAAAGGTTATTCAAGTTAAATGTGAACCCTAAAATAAAATAGACACTCACCTTTTGTTCCTACAGCAGGAAAGTTGGGCCAATTAGCTGCAGGGGACAAATACTGTTTATCTCTTTTGTTGTTTTAATAGGGTGGACACTTACTTGAATAACTTTATATTTGATGGTGAGACAAATATTTGTGTAGCAAAATTTGGATAAATGATTAAAAGCAATAATAAGTGCTGTATTCGAAAACAGACATGTTGTTTGAGTAGGTTCTCATTTATCCAGGTCATGGTAAATCTGAGTAATATGTCACAGCAACATTTTTTCTTGAAGACATGTTTCACTGTAGAGTGCCTTGATTTATTTCTAGAGATATGACTTAGGGCAAGTTACATTGTGATGACAGCATCATCCCTTGGCCTCATTGACACATATATAGATATTGAGGACATTTAAGAAATGTGACATCATTAATTGTTGTATTATTAGTATTTATATATAGAATGCTATGCCTATAATCTTAACAAAGCAGACTTACTAATTAAGCTGCACAAGTAATGTAAATACTTAGGACTACACATGTATGCCTCCCCTTACCGCCTCCTTACATAACTGTTGCAAAAAGTATGGTCCCTCATAAGGTGGTTATCCAAGAAGCTACTGTATATACCACCACCATTGGAACTCTTTGGTGAGACTAGTCACCAAGATAGAGGCATAGATAGAGCATCATGCTGTGCCAGAGGAAAGCGCTTAACTCCCCCCCCTCCACCGGAGCGTACTGAAGCCCGAGAGCAAGAAACATAGGCAGGGACAGCAGCGCTGAATAGAGAGGGTAACGGGACCTTCTAAGTGCGGAAAGTGCAGAGAGCGGTATGAGTTGGGAGCAGTCCTGGAGCTTTGCTGGCAGGGGCAGTAGCAGAGCTTCGGAGCCACTTCAACACCCCCCCCCCCCCACAAGAACATCCGAGAGAGGTTAACGATTCGATTCGGCACGAACCCTGATTTTTTTTGGTTCGTGCTGATCTAATTTTGCCTGAAATTAAAAAAAAAATGCTGGCTTGGTGGGAGCGGGCAGGCCGGCTATGCTGTCAGCGGGCGGCGGAAGCCCTGCCCTGCCCACTCCCACCATGCCGGCATTTTTTTAAAAAGCAAACACTTACCTGCATGGTCGGAGCATGGAGGCCGGCGCCGCTCTCAGGCGCCCTCTGATGACGCGCCCTCTGATGACAGCTGAGAGCGGCGCCGACCTCTACGCTCCGACCATGCAGGTAAGTGTTTGCTTTTTAAAAAAATGCCAGCATGGTGGGAGCGGGCAAGCCGCCCGCTGACAGCGTAGCCGGCCTGCCCACTCCCACCATGCCGGCATTTTTTTTTTCAGATGAGCGATTCGTGAAAGTTCGATTCGGGCGAACCCAAATTTCTTGGGGAAATTCGGCAAATCGCCCGAATCGAACTTTCAAGAAGTTCGCTCATCTCTATTTACAATGTGTTCCAAATGTAGCTTTATTGAATGAGAAACCCTTAGATTTGTCAGTAAACAAATGGAAGTTGATCTCATTTATGTTAACTGCTGCTAGTAATACTATCGCGAGTGCCTGGAAACAGAAACATATTTTATATGTGTCATGGAAACAAAAGTTGATTGTATATGTCACGCTCGGGGTAACTCCAGCCCTCTTAATAAGCTCACAACCCCCAATCTCCACAGCCAGCTTCACCTGTAGGAGCCCCCGCTTGCCGGGACGCAAGATACGCCTACCCGGGATCGGTTGCCCCCAGGACTTAATGGCTCAAAGGATGTAAGCTTATATGTGGGAGGACTGGAGAACCAATAGCAAAAGCGTGAGTGACGGAAGTCCAGAGACAGGCAATAGGTCGATAACGGGAAGGCAGAGATCGTAGCGGCACCAGGGGTCAGGCAAGACGTAGTCGGGGTTCAGGCAGAGGTCAGCAACTGGGGATCAGGATCTAGAAGCGTCAGTTCAGGCAAAGGTCGGCAACAAGGATTCAGGATCGAGAGGCGTCAATACAGGCAGAGGTCGGTAACAAGGATTCAGGATCGAGAGTGGTCGTACAATCAAATCAGCAACAGGCTAGACTTCACAGGAGTAGGTAACACAGGGTTCTGAGCGCTATCACAGGCAATTCACAACTGAGAGGGAATTGCCTTTATAGGGACAGGTCTGAGGGAAGCAGTGTACTGATTGGAGCACATAGGATTCCAAGGGTAATTGGCTGGCAACAAGGGAGGAGGTAAGGCCAAGATATCAATGGGGCTGATTGGCCTGCAGAGCAGAAGAGGGCGAAGCCCTCAATCCCCTAGGACTCATTAACCCTTTAATTGATCCTCCGGCGGGTGCGCGCAGCACAGCACCGCCGGAGGGCATAACAGACACGTGCTCGCGTCCGCGCGCGAGCACGTCTACTGGAGGAGGAAGCGGGGGGCGTGGCTGAGCTGGGCGCCGCTCGAGCCGACGCCGCCCGGCGTGGCCGCCGCACAGTGACAGCTGCAGCTGGCCGCCTGGAGACGTCGCTGGAACGGGGATCAGGTAAGCGGTTCCTGACAGTATAATGGTGAATGAGAGGTTGGCAAGCCTTATGTATGACACCCAGGAACATTTCAAGCATATCTGGAGGCCTTGAATAGAACAAAGAGAAGAAGAGTGAGGACATCAGTGAGAGAGGCTGGAGAGACACAGGGATTCCTTGAATGTAGTTTTTTTTCTTTTCCTTCTTTTTGGTTGCAATTTGTTCTTTCTTTATTAGAGAATTAGAATGGGGAGTCCTGTGTGAAGTAAGGCTGTGGAAATATTAAGTGAGAGAGATGTCTTATAATAGGCTGAAATTATTATTATTATTATTAATAATAATAATAATGTTTATTTATATAGCACCATCGTCTTCCGTAGCGCTTTACAAGGTGTGATAACACACAAGGTAAAGCATATAGTATAGGGAACAATACAAACTAGATGCGGCAAAGTTTAAACCAAGTGTTGTGAACACAGAAGACAATAGGAAAGAGAGCCCTACCCTTGTGAGTACAGTCTAAAGGATGGGGGTGGAGACAAAAGGGGCGGGGTCACAAGTGGTAAAGCTTGAGTTGGGCTGCATGTGCCATTTGAAGGTTATAGGAGTTTCTTAAGCCAGGTTATATGCTTGTCTGAAGAAGTGAGTTTTGAGGGGACTTTTAAAGGCTTGAGTGATGGAGAGTGGCGGATTGAGCAGGGGAGTTCATTCCAAATGTAATGATTATAATCAATCGTCTATGTATACAAACCATTAAGGGGGAATTTTTAAGATTTTCTCTTTCTCTATGGAAAATAATGTGTTTTTGAGTAACAGTAGATAAGAGATACATCCATATACAAACTGTTACCATAACATATAATCTTGTTCTTGATAAAAATAATAAAAATAATTTAAACACAATTACATGGCAAGCCTGGTAGACAGATGTGATCGAGCATGTTCTATTTTCTTTGATGGACCCTCAGTGGAAAACAGCAGAAAACATCAGCGGTTCTAATGCATAATGTCTCACCGACAGTATAGCTGGATATGAAGCAACATGCCCTCCGCTGTTGTAGACACTTCCAAAGGAAATAAACTATAAGATCTCATGTGGATGGCTAGTTTCAGAAACCTTGGATGAAAAGGGCAAACCACATCTTCCATCCATTTATAGCACAGACAGTTGTTTCACCTTCTGTTTTAACAGATTAAACCATTGCTCAATGGATGTATATATTGTAAATAATACAAAATACTTCTTTCTGTATGATCACACTGATGTAGAAGGAGTTGCTGTTTTATCCTACCTCTGATGTTATAATCAGATAACTGTCTGCAGAGAAAGTGACATGGAGTGTTTAGATGTAGTGAGTGACAACCTGAGATTACCTAATTGCTTGAGGATTGCCCCAGTTAGCAGTGAAAGATAAGCACACTGTGCTCAGAGGGCAAAAAGGCAAAAAGAGCAACATGATGTCATTGTGCTCTATTCTACTCCAGAAAGAGTATCTGTCCTGTGCAGTGTGTGGGGAGTGCCGGAATGCCTCTTAGACACAAGACGTGTTTTACAGTTGACTCAATTTATGAGCTGTTGTAAGCTTCAAAGAGTGATTGTCATCCACCCTCTTTGGGTGCGTGCGCCTGGTGAATGGGATCACACACCTAGATCTCCGGGATTTAATTAGCTGTTTAAACATGCAACTTTGTGTGTGTGTAGCCTTTCCACTCCCCTTTAAATTCCTCAACTTCCTTTATCACTGGGGAAATGCAGTCTGAGCCATCCCTAAGCCTGCATTGCTCTGTACTACATGCTATTTAGTGCTGGGACACTGATTACAAGCTAATGTGGTTTCTGATGTGTAATGTGTGTAATAAACATCCTGAATGGCTGGTTATGCAATGCTAAGATACTTTGCCAAAATCTGTCTAGATACTCCTATCCTAGGGGATGATTTAGAATCAATGGCTCCTAACTTTTTCAAAGTTGTAACACACTACAGACCTTAGAATGGTTATTGCACACACTTCTATTAGCTTCAACGATGCCTTTAATTTTGTGAACTCTTTTGACTTTTCTACATTTCTCCATATGTTTAACCTAAGAATACACCAGGTTTTCCTAAAAGCGAACACCAAATCAAAGAATGATTTAATATCACATATCTGGCAATCATTAGATTGCTTTGAGTATCTGGAATGACCAGGTGGGACCCCAGCCTCTCTGCTGCCATCCTGGTGCATGGCTCCATTACAGGTGCAACCCCAGTGGTACAGTATCAGTTGCATCTAAACCTATATGTTAATTGTCAATTAGTCTACATGTTGGCTTGGAGAAATTTTAATCCCATTCCTTCAAACAAACCAGCATTGATGAAACCATTGTTCTACCAATGATGGCAAACTGTCCTGGCCCAGATGCAGCAAAACAGGCCCAAACCATGAAACTACCAACGCCACGTTTCACAAAAGGTAAGAGGTTTTTATGCAGGAATGCAGTGTTTTCTCATTTTAACCATAAAGATTCATTTTGGTCTCCTCTGTCTACACAACCTTGTTCTGACAGCCTTCTGGTTTATCCAGATGATATTTGTCAAACTGCAGATTGGAAGCAATGTTTTTTGGAGAGCAAGGCTTTCTCACTGCAATCCTGCCATGTACTTGTCACTATTTTGTCCAGTGTTCTCCTGATGGTGGACTCAAGTTAACATTAATATTATCTAATGATTATAGGATTGCTTGAGTTCCTTTGTAAGCTCATAAACTCTTAACCACATTGATCTTGGCATTATTTTGTTGGTCATCCACTCGTTTAAACACAGTCTGTGTTGTTTGGTGAAGTTATTTAGAGCTGTTTGGGTTTTTTCAAACTGATGAATATAAAAAACTCTTCTTCTGAAGTTACACCACTAGCATGTGAAGATCAGACTTTGATAGATCCCTGTTTCATAAGTAATACAAGCTGCTCACTCAAACCTGATTGCCACCCATTTATTATATGTAAGTGATTCTCATTTCACCTTTAAATTATCTACTAATTCTAAAAGTTCACATGCTTAAGGTCAAATGTATCCAGAAATGTGGAAATTTAAGAAAGGTTTACAAACTTTCAAGCACCACTGTATACATTTAGGGCACCAGATAGATGCCTATGCATTGTGTACTTGTAGTCTCCAGTTTTATGTGTATGTGTCTTCAGTTTTATGTGGGGATCTATCACAGGCACAAAAAGACATCAAGCCCTACTGCCCCTATAAACACCCTACATTCTGCCACTACACTTCAAATGTTCTTGCAAAGTCCAGTTTAATTTGGTACTGCACAGATAAACATAACAGAAACGCCTTACCTACATCAAAACCTGAGATCGGAATTTAACATCAAACCCTTAGGACACAAACTCAATGCCCTGGGTGTGGCCTTCCAAGCCTCTTTATGTGGCCCTCAGACAGGTACCACAAAGTTATGGCAGGACAATGTCCCTTCTAGCCTTGTCACTCCAAGGCTTCTCACACTGTTCTCACATACTGGCATCTGTGCGTGCTGCTGCAGAGTGATGCACTGGTACACTGCAATGTGTCTGCTTCTGTCCTGGTCAAAAAAACATTGTTGCCTATTATCCTTATTGTAATTTATAGAACGCCATCATATTTCATGGACGCTGTACATTGCTAATCCTAAGCAAAATAATTCAGTGCCTGTCTGATCTGCCCTATGCAAAATCATTCTGTGTCTGTAACTCTACATTTGAATGTTTGTGTCTCCTTAATAACCAGCCATTTGATTGGAACCAGAATGCTGATCTGGCCCCCGGTTAAATTAAGTTTGACACCCCTGCCTTAGGATATATATAAATGTATCATCCCCGCCAGCTTAAATCTGACCCCTAACCTGAACCTTAATTCTAACCTTAACTCCTAGCCTAACCTCTTACCTGACCCCTAAACTAAACCCTAACTTCAAAGCACAACTATAGCTTACATTTTGTTTCATTGCATAATATAGTGGGGCAGAGCCCATGAATGTCATCTTGACTAAAAGCTGGTGAACATGACCGGTGGGATGACTGGGGCCCACCAGGAGAACTGATTCTGGGGGCCCACCCAACCTTTATATTCATGTATTACCGGCTTATATTCATTATACATTACGCCAATCTGTATCGTGTCCAAATTTGGAATTCTTTTGCAAGTTATAACCCCTTTGGTACCTGTGCCATCCATAACAACTTTAAAATGAAATATATTTTGAAGTAAGGCTAAATCTTGGGAGTCACAATCATCAAAAAGAACAATAAACCTCTCTTGGATAGAATTCATAAATTCACCATAATACAAGACACTCAATCTAACTGACATGTTAACACCCTCTCTCCTCCCTTTTCCTTGCTCCCCTTTCTTGCTCCACATAATTCTTGGACTATTTCGGGGTGTACACCCGTTGCCGGTATATTTCACTCTACTGTCACTAATCTCTTCCTGTTATATATCCATAGTGATAAGCAATACATGCTCAGTTCCTTATGAATCAACTTTGCCCCTTTAAACATAGCACTATAATATAACCCCGCGCATCCAGAATCATGTGTGTTAAAATTGCATTATTTTGTTGTCCGCTTGCCAGGTTATTGTAATTATAATCAGGGTTACAGTCTTCTAGATCAAGAGCATTGTATCCCTACATTTCATGTGCTTTGATCCACATTTCAGATTGAGAACATTTGACCAGAAATAAAAAGGGGCCAATACCCCCCATTGGCCCCTACTTACCTTTTGCATGTCACCGCTCTCTGATGCAGCGACATCCAGCATCTTCAGGGCCCTCACCCCGCTTAGCCATATGTTAATGACAAGCATGGCCTTAGCCGCGTGTAGTGCCTGATGGGATGCAAGATGACGCGGCCCGCCGGAAGGTCGACCAGAAACTTAGGGACCCAGAAGATGGATCCCTTGGTGAGGTGAGTATATAATGCCCTAAGGTAAAACCGGAGGGGGGGAGCAGATTGGTGAGGCTTGGGGGAGGTTTTAACATCCCCAGATGTTGCTCTTTAAATAAAGAATACATAAAAAGAACAATAAAGAAGTTCTAATCCTAATCTAATTCGATCTAATGGAATCAAAGAAACTAAACAGCGACCTCCAACTACAAATGGCTCATCCCTCAGCACTCTGCTGCCATGTATGAGCAGGATTGGGGCATACAGAAGAAAATGGAAGCAAGGGATGCAGCATTTGCTTTTACTCTCTGACCTGTCATTGTGCTGATAAGATTCTAAGTGTCTTTTACAGGTCACAAGGGTATTAGTGAGTCAAGAAAAGAGGTTTTATGGAGAATTACTGTAACCTCCCAAATTCTATTTGCAGGCAAAAAAAAGTAAAACTTACCTAACCAAACATATATGCTATAATTGGTGGATGCTCAAATATGCCCTGGTGGACTGTTGGGAGTGTGCTGTCAGCTTTGTAGCTGCTAGGTCAGGGGTATGAAACTTATTTTCACCGATGGCCACGTCAGCATTCTGGCTGTCTTCAAAGGGCTGGTAAATAACAGATAGAAAAAAAACCAAATGCAAACATGACCATTCAAATGTATGGTTACAGACACAGAATGATTTTGCCCAGGAGAGATGCTGCTTTATTTGGCCCAATAAAGATGCATAATTACCTTGCCCAGGACAGCGCTATTGTCACTTTTTCCCACCCTACCTGGTAATAGCTTGCACGAACCCCTGCAGCAAATATAAAACCCTCTGCTGCAACCTTGAGTGGTGAGAGCTGGTTGCACAGAGACACAGAAAGAGCCACCCGGCCACCACTGTCTGGCACCTGTCAGAGGGCCACATAAAAAGGCTTGGAGGGACGCTTCTGGCACCCTGGACTTAAAGGGGCCTTTTTTTCTGTGAGAAGTCTTTTCAAAGAATGGTGTGGGTCAGCTTTAAGCATACAGATCCCCTCCTGTTGCTCCCAACCCCACAGTCAAATAATACTGCCATTTCCATTACTATTCACCCTCCAGGTGCACTATTAGGAAGTTACCTAATTGGGTTACCAGTTGACCTTCCCAATCCAGTAGGCCATGATGCCAGCTGATGGGGCCATTTTGACATGGTGACGGTAGTTCTTGAGCCTACTGTCTATTCTTTTTTACAGAAAAACCCTGAACCTCATCAGAACTGAGAATTGGTCCTGACTGCTGGGCTTTGTTGAGTCAGGTAATGGTCCCCAAGTGTTAAACAATGACCTCTGGCTACCCCTTTGGCATGCTCATGGACCCCACAGCCTTACTTCCAACACTTAAAAGTCAAGAGCATGTCAGAACCTCTTACACCAAAGGTTTAGTTACCCCAAGAAGAAAATCCTGAAGCCTGCCCTAAAGTTATTGTGCAGAATACATGTGGACTCCCCCCCACCCCCACTCCTTGTTAGGGGGCAAGAATTCATGGGCAACAGGACTTTTTTACCATAGATGTAAGGCCAGCACCCCCTGCTGGTGGATGCCCTAGCACAGGCCATGGGTTGCTAATGGGAAATACATCCCTGCCTGCTCTGAGGCTAGCTCTTTATCTGCCATGATGGCCTACCCAATTGTGGGGCAGTCATGGCCTAGTGGTTAAGGAATCATTCTTGGGACAGGAGAGTTGCAAGGTCAATTCCCAGCTGGCGGCCCAACTGCTCCCCGGGTACCTTGGATATGGCAGCCCACTGCTCCACCCATTTTTACACTCGCTGCCCCTTAGTGTGTGGTTATGTTGTGTGTTGCACAAATTGCTTTGTATGCACAAGCATACATTGGTCAAATGAGCAGATAATAAGCTGAGAAAATAAGCAGCAGTCATATTGCTAGTCAGAAGCTTACCAGGTATTGCAGTGCGATCAGGCAACTGCCATTTTTGGCTTATCTTAGCACAGGTTCATTTTACCGTTAGATGGGGATGAGGGCTCGGTTTTGTGCAAGTAATATGGGCTGTAGAGGAGTGGGGAGGTTATACTACTGCTAAAATATTAAATCCAAAAATGCTGCTCTTTTAACCCCTCCATCCTGCATCTGGCTGCCTCAATGCCTTGACTTCATGTCCTAACCTGCCGGCGCTCTCACACATACGCTTCACATTCACCGCTGAGGTCTTTACCAGCATAAAAATGCACTGGGCTGCCCCGTGCCTGCAGAAGTTCAAGGGTTCAATAACAATGGCTGTCTTAGCAGGTACCGTGTTCAAAGTGCGTTTAGGATCAAGACATGTGCATTCCTAGGCCAATAACTTGTCCAGTAATTGGTATATTGATTGCTAATGTCATCATGTTTTAGAATGCATAAACCAGTCAGTATATCACACAGCCGGCAACCATCCAAGAGGCCATTGTTTATTCATCGGAGTTCCCATAGTGGCCTGGCTTGGATTGTGCTTGAGGGCCTTCTGATAAAGATCAGCAGATGATTGGGTGCACACATTCTTAACATGTCTGACCCATGACATCCCAAGGGCAGCAGGCAGCCTGTCATTACAGGCACAATGCTCCTCTTTCTTTCTACTTATCTAAACCCAGATGACTTTGAAATTTTTATTAACTCATTAATGACTGAAAATGTCATTAGAGGCACCAGGAAAACAGAGTTAGTGGAGTGCAGAAGGTATGGCTGAGCGAAAACGAGAAGACGGCATTCCAGCACTGCCTGTAATTAGAGTCATACCACTCCTTTTCCATACGGATCCAGCCGGCTAACTACACCTGGCCCGAGCGACTAATGACAGGAAAATCGGGAGACGTTTACGCCAATCGTTTCCATCGTCTATAACTTATTATTAATATTTTCCTAGAACCAGGATTTAATGTTCCCAGAGTACACTGGGAGAAAGTGAAGTAATTAGGCTAAACCGCTAAATGGATATATTGAAACCGGATCAACATCCGTTTTTTTCTTTAACAGACCTTGGTCCCGCAGACAGCGGATCCAGAAATCTGGAGTCCCCCGCGCAAATAACCCTCCCCCTGAACGCCTAATATCCTTACCTTCACCCCGAGCCAGCAACAGGAAAGGAGCCCTATGATTGGGAGGGAATAGCTGGAGCAGCGGAGGCAGGGGTGCCATCAGGGCAGTACAAGACAGTGTTGTAAATAGGACCCAGACAGTGCAGCCATTCCTATGCCTCCAGCCATCTTCTGTTATTTGTATTTATTTTATGTCCTGAGGATTGTGTGAGGACCCCTTGGAATGTAATGGGTCGGTCCTAGGATAATGCTGGGCGTTTGGATGGTATGCCTGACTGTATCATGGATTTGTAAAAAGTAGGCCTGACTCCAACATATTTAGAGGGGGCACTAAGGGTGGCCAAAGGTGGCTTTGGATGATATGTGGCAACCTTTATTGAGAAGCTGATACAGAGCACCTTGGGTGAAATGTAGCATCCTTTTATGGTAATGGAGCAACAGGCAGAGTAAGGGTGACCACAGATTGTTAGAAGAAGCACCATTGACAGCATGTGTGGGTCCAGGCTGTTTAAGGGGGTGTTTTATTATATGTGCCTCTCTTTAATGGTATGAGGTCAATTGAGTAGCTTATGACAACAAGAAAAGTAAGTAGATGTACTTTTCAAACATTAAAACTTTGTCGCACAGTCTGGGCAAGACTCTCACTTTCGTCATAGCAAGATCTAATGGTGGTGACCCAGGAAACCCCCAGTACTTGTTAACATAAGAAGCAATTAATCTACAGTTACTTACAGGAGACTTTTTGTCCAGGGGCTTCCAACACAGTGCTGACATAGGTTACCCAATATTAACATGGCAGCGAGAGAATGCAATTTTTATCTATAGAACCAGATAGCCTCTTCTTTGCGTAACAAATGGGATTGGCCAGCTAAATTGCACAAACTGCTACTGGCATGGTATAAATGAACAGCAGAAATCTGTTTCCTATTTGCTGTATTGTATCTCAGTAAGCAATAGGGATAGGCTCAGAATTTATTTTTGCTGGGGGCATTGTTAGAAGGGACTCACCCCAAGGTATGATTCAAGCAACAGTGATCACATTCTTTGGAAGATTGCCAGACACAGCCATAATCTGAACAAGAGTAATAGTGATAATGTCTGTTGAGAATGAAAAGTTGGCATCAACATGTACTTGATATCTTTTTATTTTATATAACCGCAAAGGTTTCCGCTTTGAGTAAAAACATTCAGCTTGTATTTTCCAACTTTATTTTTATGTCTGTGAACAGAGACTTTTTGGGTGATAAATAAATAAAGAGCCAGAGTTTCAGAAGCTAACAGACCATCTCATTCAACTATATGTATAATTTCTCATCTTCTTTTCTAGATCAGAAATGTTCTTCCTCTATTATTTCTTCTTCCTACCTTTCAACTTCCTTGGTCTACACCGGCTTCTTCCATGTTTCCACAATATTTTTATCCTGTAACAAAAGATACGCTACTTAACTCAACATTATCAGATATTTGTATAAGCAGTCCTAAGGCTGAAAACATGGCATTTGCTTAAACTGGACCTTCACTCTAAAAAAGAGTCTATCTTATATGTTTCCCACACCCTGTACATACAGATTGCTCACATTAGCAAATCGTCCTACCTGCATCTACTGCATTTTCTGGGTCTTCAAACATCCAAGGAGGTGGTCCATGGAGTCTCAGGCTGCCTGCAAACAGGAAGTGTCTTCTGACTATGCAGCTCTTCATTGTGGGATTGCTGTCTTTTTCCTGACCCCAGCTCTGCTCTGTCTGTGCAAAACACAGCTATAACCCCACCCTTGTACTTTTGCCCCCTCTCCTCTTCTCAATATGTGATGCATCTGAGGCAAGATGGCGACGCCCGTATTCTAAAGTCCTGAACAGAGTTGCAGCGCAGTGGGGAAAAGAATGAAAAATAAGTGACTAAAAACTTAAAATATATTAATTTTATATGCTGGGGATTGGGCTTTTCATTAAATGATGCTGTAAGTCTGGTTTAAATCGCTGTGGCTGCAGACATTGTGACTTCTTTCTGGTTGTCATTCAGCTCTCACCTATACCTCTCAATACCTCATTTGCACTTGGTCCCATTTTTCTACCATAGCACACATATAAACATTTAAACTCAGAATTGTTTTACTAGACTTGGAAATGTAGATAACGCATAATCTCTAGAAATCACGATCGGCATCACCTTTTATGTAACAGAAAGATAATGTTTTAAGTAGCCTTAACCTATTTAATTAAAAAAACAGGGGAGTAGCTTAGAATATTAATGTGACCTTAGTCATATCCAAAAAGTTTTGGCTAAAATTTCAAAATTGAGGAAAAAAAGATCCAAGGATGTCTGCTACCAAAGTGATTGGACTAGTAGGCCCAAGAGTGAATACTTGCTAGAATATTATGTCAGAATGATGGCTGTCAGTCTTCCTATGAAGCATCTTGAATGCTGCGTAGAAGTAAGTGCTGTATTGTATACAGTGTTAGATGACATCTAACTTTGGGACTAGTTTAGTTTTGATTGTGAAGACCCTTAGCCAACTAATATAGGTTTATATTAAGGGAATCCAAAAAAAAGGTTTAACAATAAATCCAGATTCCACATTTTACCTAGAGCTGCTAATCGGAACAAGAAAGTTACTAAAATGCAGTTAACCCACTGTAAAAGCTAACAGACCTGAAGAATATCTAAGCCACTTGATACTCGAGCCTTTGCCTTAGTGGAAGTATCCAAAGGGCAAGGAACTTAAAACAAAGGTGGCAATGTTACCAAGAGCCACCAATAACTCGTCTGACTTTTTAGAGACTGATTGCTGTGGGAAGCATCTCCACTTTCCTTTTCTGTTTCACTTTTCAATCTTTTATCAATAGGCCCCCTAAGGTGCTTCAGAAGACATGACCTGTTTGGGGCACTTGAATGCTGGAGTCGAGAGATATTGACAAAGGAAATGTTTTGGTGTGCCTTACAGGTATCATTTTACCTTTTCAATAGGATCTATTTCTCTTCACCAAAAGTGAGACATCATTCTGCTAGCCTAGCCTGATATTAGTCTTTGTGTCACTACCGCACATTCTGAAACACTCCTAACTCATCCCGCTTTATCAATCTTCTGGCCCTTCAAAAACAGAAAATGAGACTGCTGACTGAGGGTTCTGCCAGGACCAAATGTAGGGAATTACCAAGATTAAAATTACGAAGACAGATAACTTTGCCCCCTAACTCGCTTAATAGAAGCTATCTTACCAGTGTGGCATGGACTGGACACTGTAGGTAGCTCTCTACCAATGTGAATATTAATGTGCATTGCCACCGTGTATGTATAATATATTTTAATGTATAGAGTTAGAATGTATAAAAAAGCTAAGATTAAAAAAAACAAGAAACTGTCACAATAATGCTCAAGAAAAAGATTTAACTTTTCACAAGTTTACAAATGGGTCCAATACTTGTGTCAGTTGCTTTTGTTCTGTTATTTTTTTAGCAGTTAAGTGAGCATTATTGGCAATATAGGTGAATGAGTTGTGAACACATTTTGACAGCTATTTTGTGTAAGATATCTCTACCTGATAGTTCTTGAAGGTGAGTGAATCACATCTAGTATGTAAAATACAAGCCCACTGTCAGTGGTGGACTGGGGTCAAAAATCAGCCCAGGATTTTACCAGCACCTGGTCTGCTCATAGCCAGCCTGTGGCCTCTCTGCTGCTTTTTGGCCAGTCAACCAGTGTGCTCAAAGGTGAGGCTAAATCATTAGGGGGAGGACATGGGCTGGGGTTGCTTGGGTAAGGAGGTAGACTGAGGAAGGAGGTAGACTGATAGCAAAGGTAGCAGCCCAGACTACCCCAAAGCAACACGTTTTCCTGGGTTTCCCTATGGTCAGTCCACCCCTGCCCACTGTAGTAACTCAAATTTAAGCCGCACACTCTATTAACTATGCCTTTTGCAGGGGTAGATTCCATATATGCCATCTATGATTAAGGGCCTGTGAAAAGACCCGAAACGCGTCAGAGGGGCCCACTCTCTTTTCCTGCCCATATCTACTTTGATTTTACTCTGCATGGATGTTTTGACCTGTCTTGGAGACACTAATGATTTTAGCATATTTTTGAAATAAAGTACTCATTTTTTAAGGAAGTGCGGATCCAACTTTTCTTCTACCTGTAGATTCCATATAGACTAGTGAAAATATGTTTGCAAAAGAATGTGGTATCTCAAGCACTCAGAAAGACATTCAGTGTGCAATGCTTTAAAGTGGACCAACACCCAGGGGGGATCGGCCCGAGAATCTATAAGATCAGATCCCTCCCTCCCGATTTTGGATGCCCCGCGGGGTGAAACCCCCCAGGAAGCCCAGAAACCTTACCTTAACCCCATTCCAACGGCGCATTTGCGGGCCGCTGCCGCATCTCGCGCTTCCCTCTAGCAGGGCGCGCACCAAACGGCAGGCGCGGGCACACTCCCTGTTAGAGGGAAGCGCGAGACGTGGCCTCCAGCGCTCAGATCCGCTGTGGTTGGACGCCGCTTGTACGTGCATACCACAGCGGCTCTGAGCGCTCTGATTGGACGAGCGCCCACGTAGTAGCGTGGTGAGGTGAGTGTTTCCGGGCGTTCTGGGGGGTTTCACACAGCGGGGCACCCCCGATCGGGGTGCCCCACAGAAGTGGACTAAAACCCAGGATAGTGAAAATCCTGGGTGTTGGTCCACTTTAATATAGATTTTAACATTAACTCCTACATAAGCCCCTTGAATCAGGAGGCTTACCTTAAAGCAGACCAAAAGTCCAAAACAAAGTAAAGCCCAGAGGAATTACTCAACTTCCCAGCACAGATCTGGATGCTCTCTCAGCGCCAAGAAATCCGAGCTACATGAACCAATATGAAGCTGCAGACTACTGACCAAAGTCCATAGCTTCTTTCCATGGGGACTCCCCATCCATGATTCAGTCACCCGCTCCCCCACCTACCACTCGCACCGCTGCTCACTGGAGGAAAAGAAGCTGGACAATCTCTGTGAGCAACCACATGCAGATGTGAGGTCAAAAGGCTGCATCCGGGAGAATTGTGAGATACCAGTGCACAAGATGGCGATGTGGGAACGGGATGTCCGGGAGCTGGTGACCTGGTAAGGTGAGTAGGTCATTAATAAGCATGCTTAATAATAATAATAATAAACTCACCTGATCGCCTAAGCTCTACATGACAGCCACAAGCTTGAGTGACAGACTAGTACAGTCAAACGGCTGCACTGGATTATTATTATTGTTAATTTATAAAGCACCATCATAGATTGGATAACAGATTTGTCAGTCAAGCTCACAGCTTCCATCTCTTTTAGGCCACCATATTAAGCCAAACCTGAGTCTCTCCCTAAGGTGGCTTCCTCTTCTCTTCTTCTGTGAATGAGACTTGCGGCCTTATTTATCAAGGGCTAGCGCCAGGTAGTGTCTGACGAGCGCCAGGTACCGCCAGCTAACGGCGGCTACCGAATCAAGTGCGCCCGGCGGCGGTCACAATGACGCATTTATCACGCTAAATGAGGCTAGCGCCGGCGAGAGCGTCAGCTAGCACGGGATTCATCATGTAGCTGACTGCAACGAACAGCGCCGCTACTAATCCCATCACAGCGACAGGTATGACCTGGCGCTCCCTGGCGTGGTCCAATGCATTTCAATGAAGCAATCTTTAAATAATCATAATTAATTGCTGTTAATGTTTTTTTTTTTTTTTAATGTCAAAAATTCTGTGACCACTTCTGCAATGTTAGGATTTTTTTTTAAGTAAAAAAAAAAAAAAAAATGTGCAGAATTGATATTACAGGTCTGATATTCATGTATTCATATTACAAAATGTTTAGAAAAACTTGTATAATTTTTACATATAAAAAAAAGGTTGTTTGGGGGTTAAAAACTACTTTACACACATCGCCGCCAGCGCTCTGGGGTTTAAACAAGGAATTCACAGCGCGAGAAATTTTTGAGCATGATTTAATGAATCTGCACCAAGCCGTTCGCTCTGGCCATTCGCTGTCAGGCGCACCCGTACAATGCGGAACCTGTGAAACATCGACCCCTAACCCCGTATTCAACATTACCGCACACCGACTGATTCGCTGTCAACAAGCAAACCCCGGCCAAGCACAGCAAATACTAGCTGGCGCTGTGAAAATCACGCTACTGGCGCTCATCTGTCGCTACCTGGCGCTATTAATGAATCGGCCTCTTGTTCTTTTTCAGACTAATACGGTGTGATTGGGTAAAGGGGTAGACGTTAGAACATGATTAGCACCTAAAACTTTCACTAGAGTGTTCTGTAAGATATTAATTTATTTCACTTGCTAATATCTTACAGTAGAGTCATTGGATCGTTTTACCACCCTGGAAAAAGTTATTATGTGATAATAACTAACACAGGACCCCCTTCAAACATGTATAACCCCCTGTAATGTTTTTGAATCACTTTAATCCTATATCTTATTCTGAAATAAAGCAGGAACCCGTCCTTTGTTTTTTGGAGATAGTTTACTGAATCAAGATTGAATTAATAAAACATTGCCAATGTTTTCTATGTTCTTATATCAGCCTGCGCCACGTTGTCATACCCTTATGCTGAGGAAATCGGAGCGGTTCTTTAAAGATGTGGTCCTTCACAAGCTCCACTGACAGGCCATGAAAAATGGGCCATTACAGAACTCATGTTTAGAATGTACAAGTCTGAAGATAATGTCATTCATCACAGTTACAACATTGGGCTGCTAATAAGCTCTCATTGCATATTCATAGGCGCGGTGTCTGCTGCACATTCCAGTGCTCCAGCAGAGGTTGGTGTCTGCGCCATGCTCCTGTCCAACCCTGGCAATGGCTGCTCCTGTGTCATGTTACCACAATTACACTGTAAAAGTGTTTGCCAAGATTGATTGCCCTGATCTGTGGTTCAATTGTAAATTAGAATGCAACTTTCCCAGGGGAGCCAAGCTCCGTACTTGTGATTACTTCAGAAAAGCTTCCAAGAGAATAACATAGTAAGTTCATTTCTTTTAAGTAGTCAATTAGGCTCAGAATAGGGTTTCTAGAGGCAACTGAAAGAGTTAAACCGGACCAACAGCCTGGCACAGTTAGTAAAGAATGGTAGCAGCCATTTTGGAGCTTCCTCTCCTAGCATCTCAGCAATGCTGCTGCCTGGATTCAACTACTATAACTGACAATGCACAGTAACAGGAAGCCCAGCAGCACTTCCTCTTTGCAGACGGCCTGCAGATGCATGAGCTGAAGATGCGACCATGGCCCACGTGACCACCCTGCGGCCAATAGCGGGACTCCATTCCTGGTGCTGGCTCGTAGTGAAGGTGAGGGTTACAGGCATTCTTGGGGGTTATGTGTGGGTGGGGCAGCATTCTGGATGCCCCCTGAGCTTGTTTTGATCAGTTGACAGCAGGCTTAAGGAGGAAGTGGATTTCCATTACATAACAGTAGGCATGGGCTGGGGGCCAAATATAAGCACAGGAATTAAAGTGGCTTCTAATTAACTTTGTGCATTTGTGTTGGGGTAGCAATACTCTTCCAGCAAGATGCAAATGCTCTTCAGATGCTATAAATAACTGCCTTTGTGTTCAGTATGATAATGGGTCACCATTAGAAGATTTGACCCCATTCAGCCTCAATGTCATGGCCTACTCTGAGCCCCCTTCCTACTCCAACATGAATTGTCATACATATCCATAGTAGACAGTGGCGCGCTTAAACCGGACCTTCAGCATCATTTAATAAAAAGCTCACCCCCTTAAAAAACTATTCCCCAGCATCTAAAATTAATATATTTTATACGTTTTTAGTCGCTTTTTATTCTTTCCCCCACTGGGCTGCAACTTTGTTCAGGACTCTAGGATATGGGCGCCGCCATCTTGCCTCAGAAGCATCACATACTGAGGAGTGAAGAGGTGGCGAAAGTGCAGGGGGTGGGGTTTTAGCTGTGCTTTGCTCAAACAGAGCAGAGCTAGGGTCAGGAAAAGGTCAGCAATCCCAGAATGCAGAGCGGCAATCAGAAGACACTTCCTGTTCAGGCAGCCTGAGACTCCATGTGCCAACATCTTGGATGTTTAAAGGTTAAGAAAATGCAGTAGATGCAGGTGGGATGATTTTTAATGTGGGCAATCTGGATGTACAGGGTGGCTGAAACATATGAGATAGGCTCTCATTCAGGGTGAAGGTCTGGTTTAACCACCATGTATATCATGCAAATGCATGGGGCCCCCACCTGCCAGGAGGGCCCAGAGTATTACACAGTGGGGCATCCTAGTTTGGGATGCTACAAGGAGCAGAAATTGGACATCCATATGGGCAATTCCCACGCAATTCTCTATGCCATGGATGGACAATGCCAGGATGCCAGGAACCCCTCGGGTTCGCTCACACTTCCACAGTGCATGAGCAGGCCATGCTACAACCCCAATAGTGTCTGTTAATATTGTATTTCGCTATACAAAATTTGTCTATGATTAGGGCCCCCAGACACAGCTTTGCACAGGGCCCAAGAAATGGTAAGCCCACCCCTGTCCATAGATGTGACAATGAGTAACTGGGAGAATCTGACGCCAGTAAGAATGTCTGCCAATATGGTTTTAGTAGACCTCTTCTTTATAGCCAATAGAAAACATTTTTTGCTAATGCGTAAAATATAAGCCCTAGTACAATTTATAATGCCAGCTTTAGCAGAGGGAGCGGCTGTCATGGAGGATGAGGAGACACCAAGTCACACAGGTAAGCTTGAAATGTCTGATCTTGCTGGCTCTACCGCAGCCTGCCGCTATGCCGGGTATATGGATGAATTCTCCCACTGCCAACCGGCTCTGCACATTTACTCTACTGGGGCTGATGTACTATAAAATATCACCTGAAAATAAGCCCTAGCACATATTTTTGAAACAAAAACGAATATAAGACCTGTCTTATTTTTAGAGAAACACTGTATGTAGCTCATAGATTCACTGAAAGTGGGGGAGCTGCAACTGGGCTAAACTGACCAGATGTTCCACTTTAATAGTGGGATAGTCCCACTTTGAGGAATTTTGTCCTTCCCCCCCCAAAAAAATATCTTGGGACAGTTAAAGTGGACCAAAACCCACATCGATCGTCTCAGTAATCTATAAGATTCCCGGGCTCCCAGGTCACCCCATAAACTTACCTTGTTTCCCGGTCCAATGGCACATGCTCAAGCTGTGGCCGCATTCCCGCTATCCCTCTAGCAGGGCGCATGCACGCTCCAGGCATTTGTGAAGCGGGGGATGTAGCCACCATCGGCTCCGGCCACACTGATTGGATGAGCGGCTGTGCATGCACCGTAGGACCGGGAAGAGGTGAGTTGGCATCGGTGATCTGGGGGGTTTCAAACAGCGGGGCACCCCAATCAGAGGAAACGACCAAAACCCAGGATAATCAAAATCCTGGGTTTTGGTCCACTTTAAATGCCCCACTTTGCTGACAGTATCAGAAGGCTTTCTCCTGACTCCAGGACATCCGCTCACTTTACAGCCGGAGCCCTTCTCCAGCTCATTGGTAGTGGAATGTATCGATTGGATGGGCGTCAATAGCCCATGTCCTAAGGCACCCACATCTTCCTCCATTGCACATATTGTATATGCAACTCTTACAGAAAAAAAAATCAAGCAAAGGCTTTAAAACAGCTAAACAATACACATCCCTAAATACAGTCCATCGCCATAAATATCTATTTTTCTAACAACTCATTTCTAAAACTATCCTGTATATGTAGTTCACACCAGTTAGCAGCTGATAAGGAGCCGAATACGGGCCAAGTGGCTCTGAAAGGAAAACAGTAAATGGTTTGGAAAGCTGTTTGGAGCAATTATTGCAATCCTTTGCTGCTAGTTAAAGGCGCAGGCTTGACATGCTGGCATAAAAGATTTATGAGCACCCATTAGGCTTGACTAACATAGTTAGAGACTCCACAATTCATCAAAATCTAGCTGAGGCAGCTTATTATTGGCACTTTCCAGGTATATTTTATGACAACCTGAGCTGCTTAGCAAAGGAGAGACTCCCCACCCTCCAAACACCCAGATCATTTGCAAAATAGGTTTCTTGGGTTTATTTTTAAATGGAAGTTCTCTGGTACATGACTGGATAGTTTGTTATGATTTTCTATGTGTTTATTCTTGAAGACCTAATGTTTCTGATATACATTAAAGAGCCTATGAGAATCTAGGGCAGGCATACTCACTCCTATCAGGGCACCCCCTCACCTTTGTCCCTGGTCCAACGGTGTATGCCCGAGCTGCGGCCGCGTCTCTGCTATCCCTTTAGCAGGATGTGTGCCCATGCCAGGCATTTGTGAATGGCGGGGATGGGGCCACCAGCACACTCGGATCCGTCCCAATTAGACGAGCTCCTGGATGGAGGGCTCGAGGGGATCCAAGCGCGCTGATTGGACAAGCGACTGCGCATGTGCCGTAGATCGGGTAACAGATGAGTTCTTTCTGGCGACCTGGGAGGTTTCAGGGGCAAGGACCAAAACCCAGGATAGTCAAAATCCTGTGTTTTGTATCTCTAGATGTGGCAAAAATGTATTTCCTGTCATTGTCCACCAAATATGTTTACAAATGTTTTTATGTTTACTAATTTGTACGAAAAAATTACCTATTTTCGAAAAATGACCTTTTTTTCAAGCATTTTTACAGATGAGGTACATCATTTTTCCAATTAAAATAAGTTTGGAAACAGCACCCTATGGGAAAACATATGACATTTCTTATTGCATAGGGTGCTGTTGTTTTCAAAAAGTGGCAACTTGGAAACTACCACCTGTTGTGTACTACAGGAACATACTATAGGAGGACCAGAGGGGAGAGAACAACGGGGAAGGTAAAAATGAATCCACCATAGAGCCCTCCACATAGCCACATGTTCCGTAACGACCCACACCTGTTACTTTCTGAAGGCAATAGGGTATAGTATGTTAGTAATACGGGCATTTGCACTTTATTATATTATATTTATTATATATGCATATAAGACAAGGTTTATAAGTACATTTTATGCACATGAATAGTTGCACTAGTACAAGGCACTTTGTTTAGTATATATTTGTGGTGTTTATTTGGGTTTATTAGATAGGGGCCAGTGGGGGTTTACAATGGGTACTTATAATGGATTGCATTTGGATATGATATGAATTAAAGGAGCACTATCATGTAATTATGTAGTATGAAAAATCCACACATTGGCTAATGAGAGGAGGGGTCATTTATACACCCGAACTGAATAAAACTCCCGCCAAGCTTGTGGTTTTCTTCCCCTGGTGGGAATAAAATCCAGAGGTTACCAGTTTAGTCTATCAGGGATGACAGAGCCTGTCACCCCTGATTTCCTCTTCCTTCCATTAAAATAAAGAAAAACAAGCCTGGCTGGATATTTCTTGATGCTGGGTGTAGAGTGACCTCTTTTACCGCCATCCAGCATATTTATATGGATTATCATTGGGCCATTTTATCGCGATAGTGCTCCTTTAAGACCCGCATAGTTTGCCTCCTCATGTTTGTGTTTTTTAAGCTAAGAGGCCGATTCATTAATAGCGGCAGGTAGCGACAGTTGAGCGACTGTAGCAGTATTTTTACAGCGCCCACTAGTAGTCGCTGCGCTTGGCCATTGTTCGGTTGTTAATAGCGACTGAGTCGGTGTGCAGTAATGTTGAATACGGGGTGACAAGTCGCTATTTGACAGGTTCCGCGATGTATGGGAGCGCATGATAGCGACTGGTCAGAGCAACCGGCTCCCACCATATTCATCAAAAAATCACTCTCAAAAAATTCTCGCGCTGTGAAATGCATGTTTAAACCCCAGAGCGCTGGCGGCGATGTGTTAAAAGTAGTTTTTTAATCCCCAAACCACCATATTTTTGGAAACCAAAAATAAAAAAATTTTTTTAAGAATTTAGTAATATGAATACAATAATATCAGACCTGTAATGTCAATTCTGCACAAATTTTTTTTTTTTTTACCTTAAAAAAATTATCTAACATGGAAGTGGTCACAGAATTTTTCACATAAAAAAAAAAAACATTAATAACAATTAATTATGAATATTTAAAGATTGTTCCATTGAAATGCATTGGAGAGCGCCAGGTAGCGAGAGGTCATACCTGTCGCTGTTCAAGGTCGGACGCTGGCGCTGTGGAGTGAGGCTGGAATAATGATGAATGAGTGGCTATATGGCGCTATCTCAGTCGCTAAGCAGGATTGGCTTGATAAATGTGTGATTGTGGTGGGGAGTCGGCGTTCTCATGGCGGTGCCCGTCATTACCGGTCGCTCACCAGTCACTACCTGTCGCTATTCCTTCATAAATAAGGGCCTAAGTTTTTATTGTCCATTTTTGTTCATATGTAAACCCTTAATGAATTGCTGTGATTATGGATTATAATTAGGCCCTTATTTATCACGGGCTAGCGCCAGGTAGTGTCTGACGAGCGTCAGGTAGCGGCAGCTAACGGCGACTACCGACTCAAGTACGCCCGGCGGCGGTCACAATGACGCATTTATCAAGCAAAATGAGGCTAGCGCCGGCGAGAGCGACGGCTAGCGCGGCATTCATCATGAAGCCGCCTGGACCGAACAGCGCCGCTGCAAATTCCTTCACAGCGCCAGGTATGAGCTGTCGCTCCCTGGCGATGTCCAATGCATTTCAATGGAGCAATCTTTAATTAATCATAATTAATTGGTATTAATTTTTTTTTTTTTTTTTTTAATGTCAAAAATTCGGAGACCACTTCTGCAATGTTAGGATTTATTTTTAAGTAAAAAAATTTTTTTTAAATAATTTGTGCAGAATTGATCTAACAGGTCTGAGATTAATGTATTCATATTACAAAATGATTCTAAAAACATGTATAATGTTACATTCAAAAAATATGGTTGTTTAGGGGTTAAAAACTAGTTAACACCCATCACCGCCAGCGCTCTGGGGTTTAAACAAGGAATGGACAGCGCCAGCAAATTCGGAGCGTGATTTGTTAATGAATATGAAGCTAGCCGTTCGCTCTGGCCATTCGTTGTCAGGCGCTCACATACAACGCTGAACCTGTGAAACAGCGACCCCTAAGCCCGTATTCAACATTACCGCACACCGACTGAGTCGCTGTCATCAAGCAAACGCCGGCCAAGCACAGCGAATACTGGCTGGCGCTGAAAAAATCACGCTACAGTCGCTCATCTGGATACTTTACTTTGGGTTAAATTAGGGCCAGTGTACAGCACACTATTGGATACTTTGCATTCAGTTTTTTGGAAATATTAGCACAAACATCTTCACTTTTTGTGTGTTAAAGTAAAAAAACTCACAGAGATGTAAGTTTCAATGCACATCCAAAAGTGCACCCAGAGTTAAAGCTGCTTCAGAATATGATTAGACCATCATATGTGACTATAATCATACATGACCCTAACAGATAAGTCATTGTGGTCACTGTGCCACACGCCTGTCAGCAGCCAAATGTGAGGGCGGATTTCATTGGGTGAGCGCCATGCAGTAAGTAAGTAAGAACTGAAGTTAGCGGAGGGAGTATACACAGGGGGCTCAGGCAACGTGGATGCCCTTCTTCAAACGCACCGAGCAAGGCGACAATCAATACCCATTGTCTTCAAAGTGGGTGATGAATTGCTTTGAAGTGAATCTGTTATCAGGAAGGTTTAGGATGGCAGCTGTGGAAGCATGATGGCAGCAGAAAGGGCTGTTTCTATGGAAGGTGAGCAGGGAAATGTCCTAGGCAGCAAGGCCATTGGGAATGCTTTTATCTCAGTCATCCTGACTTCTGCTGATGAGTTAGTCTTGCAGGCAATAGTACAGGCCCCTAATCCCCCCATATTGGGCTCAATCATTGAGGGGACACCGCCTGCTGCCAAGGAAAATGCACAGCATGACACATACCTGTAAGGGACAGCAGCACCCAGGGGCTTACATACTATAAAGGCAGTGCAGGCACTTGCCCCCAGGTACGTGGAATAAGGGGGCATGGCGCAAGCTACCTCTAGCAAATGTGCGCCCGGCCAGCATCCATACTTACATATCCATCCAGCCCGCCTCCTTCCTTCTCACTTCCTTCTCACATCTGTGCACCCGCCACGTGCTTCCCTCTCCTTCCTGTTCCTGCTGCTGCCATTTCCCTCACGGTCCTTCACGCACCAGCACTTCCCTCAAGAGCAGTGCGCATGTTGTGCGAACGCCACTCGCCTCTTGCACGGACCCGGACAGTGAGTGTTTTTCCCGGGTTTCTTTCAGAGCATTACATTTGGTGACAAAGGAAAGTCTTTATTGTCTGTATGACCTAATACATTTTCTCTTTATTCATCCAGTTTCCCGACGAGCCAAACACATGTAGTATTTAGGGGAGGGCTAGAGATTGTAATGGAGCATTAAAACACATTTAACAAGAACTCACACATAAAAGAGCATTAAACCAACATTTTACAATACATGGTCCTGTTATGGAGCAGAAATGAGATGTTTCACAGAGGAAGCAACAGGATCCAGAATCTGGAAACAATTAGGACAAATTCATGAGTTGTTAGCCAGCATTCCACATTGAGCGACTCATTGCGAGGTTGCTGGAGCAAACAGATGTAGGCAGACTTTTACATCTAGTAGCACCCCACAGACTGTGTATCTCCAGCTCTCTGGAATCTGTCTGATCCATGGAGTGTTGTGTACGCTTATTTACATTATGGTGCTCTATATGCTATGAACTAAGGTTTCCTGAATTCATTTTACTAGTAATATTTCCCGTTAATATTGCTTTATTCACTAATAGAGCTAATAAAGTTCTCGTGCATTTGAAAATATTAGCGATTTAAAACATTTTTTGAAAGTGGACCAAAATACTTTCTCAGGGCACATCCCAATTTGGTTTGCTGTTTACTCACCTTGTTACACGGTCCCACAAAAGTGTATTGTGGCACAGAACAGAATGCTCTCTCTGCTCTGCACCCCCAACCTTATGCTCTGCTGGGTGTGCAGAGCAGGGATGCCACTTGTGGGACTTCAGAATGAGGTGAGTATACAGAAAGTCTGGGGGGAATCACACAAAAAAAGAATGCACCACAGCACAGCAAAGGGTTGGGGAGTTTTGAGTCATATAGTCATATAGTAATAGTATAGACATAGGCCCTTATTTAACAAGGGATAGCGCCAGGTAGCGAATGGTGAGCGAACGGTAATGACGGTCACCGCCACGAGTACGCCGGCTCCCCTCCGCAATCACACATTTATCAAGCCGATCCTGCTTAGCGACTGACAGAGCGCCAGATAGCGAATCATTCATCATTATTCCAGCCTCACCCCACAGCGCCAGCGAGCGACCTTGAACAGCGACAGGTATGACCTCTCGCTACCTGGCGCTCTCCAATGCATTTCAATGGAACAATCTTTAAATATTCATAATTAATTGCTATTAATTTTTTTTTTTTTTTTTTTTTTTTTTTAATGTCAAAAATTCTGTGACCACTTCTGCAATGTTAGATATTTTTTTTAAGGTAAAAAAAAAAAAAAATTGTGCAGAATTGATATTACAGGTCTGATATTAATGTATTCATATTACAAAATGTTTTGAAGAACATGTTTTTTTTTTTTCAAAAAAATATGGTTGGGGGTTAAAAAACTACTTTTAACCCATCGCCGCCAGCGCTCTGGGGTTTAAACAAGCATTTCACTGCGCAAGATTTTTTGGAGCGTGATTTGTTAATGAATATGCTGGGAGCCGTTCGCTATGGCCATTCGCTGTCATGCGCTCCCATACAGCGCGGAACCTGTCAAATAGCGACTCCTCACCCAATATTCAACATTACCGCACACCGACTGAGTCGCTATCAACTACAGAACAACGGCCAAGCACAGCGACTACTAGCGGGCGCTCTGAAAATGCTGCTACTGTCGCTCATCTGTCGCTACCTGGCGCTATTAATGAATCGGCCTCATAGAGTATGATTAAGGGCTGGTGACAGCCTGAAACACGTTACCTGGTCCCGATGGTGGAGGGGAGCACTTTCTGACTTACAAGACGTTTGATGGCTGTGTGATTACAATTTGAATTACCCTAATTTTAAGCTATGAAGTAAAAGTTTTAACCCTTTTCAAGCTGGACATTGCAAATGGAAATCATATAGTCATATAAAGTGGATAATTGTTACTATCTTGGGTTTTGGTTAATTTGGGACACCCCGCTGTGTGAAACCCTTTCCCCATTCCCATGGTGCATGCATGTGCTCTCGTTCAGTTATTACTTTATGCCATGCATGTGATTGCAAGGCATGAAGGGCCTTTGGACGACGGCACCAGCACGGGGAAGCTGGCAGACATTTCTCTGGGGACTGCAGCATCCGTCTGAATGGCTGGGTGTGGGATCACACCCAGCTGCAAGGAGGACAGGGATGTGGACACGGCCTGCGAGTATGTTGAGGGAAACCCAGAAAGGTAAATGAATCCTTGGGGGGCTCACAAAGTGGGGTATCCTGAATCGGTATGCCCCAAGGTTGCTTGAGCCATCCACTCCATGACCTATAAAACAAGTGGTTGGTCCACTTTAAACCGGACCTTCACCATGATTTATTGAAAAGCCCAAACCCTTAAAAAACAATTCCCCAGTATCTAAAATTATTATATTTTGAGTTTTTAGTCACTTACTTATTATTCTTTCCCCCACTGGGCTGCAACTCTGTTCAGGACTTTAGGATACGGGCGCCGCCATCTTGACTCAGAAGCATCACACTTACTGAGGAGAGGTGAGTGGGATAAAATACAGGGGGGGGGTTATAGCTGTGCTATAGACAGAGCAGAGCTGGGGTCAGGAAAAGGTCAGCAGTCCCAGAATGCAGAGCAGCACAGTCAGAAGACACTTCCTGTTTGCAGGCTGCCAGCTTGGATGTTTAAAGGCTCATAAAATGCAGTAGATGCAGGTAGGATGATTTTTAATGAGAGCAATCTGTATGTACAGGGTGTGGGAAACATATAAGATAAGCTCTTATTCAGGGTGAAGGTCCGCTTTAAGTCACATAAAATGGACCAACAGCCTGGCACAGTTGGAAAAAAAAGGTAGTGGCCATTTTGTAGCTTCCTCTCCCAGCATCTCAGCCATGCTGCTGCCTGGATTCAACTGATATAACTGACAATGCACAGTAACAGGAAACCCAGAAGCACCTCCTGTTTGCAGGTGGCCTGCAAATACATGAGCTGCCATTTTGTTTCGAAAATTTACTACAGCAGAAGTTAGAAAAAGGTAAATCAATTTATATGTGCAGGAATCTAAAATGCCTGGGGGAGATGTATATGAGCACCGTTTCTTGTGTTGGTCTGGTTTAAGTCATTTTTGACTATTGGTCTGTTCTAAATTAAGAAGGATCTCTCATAAGTTAGGAGTTAATACTCCATAATTAAAAAAAAAAGAATCTCTCTCTAATGTCTAGAAGATATTAACTAACCCGATGTCCGACTTTCGGTGGGACAGTCCCATTTTGAAGCATTCTGTCCCATTTTCTCCTCCCACAAAAACTCTGGGGACACCTAAATGCCCAACTAACATTATGGGGAAGACTGTTGCACTGAATGCAGGACTTGGTACGTCTTACTCTTTGACTGTATGGTGGAATGCATGGATTGGCTGAACATTGGCTCAGCCACTAACATATCTATTAAACTGAAGATTCCTGGAGCATGTGACCAGCGACAGGGCTACACCTACTTACACAAATGAGTGCCATAGAAAGCCCCCATCACACCCATCATCCTAAACTAGTTTAAGCTGTCCCACTTTGAGGCCCCTAAAATGGTCAGTTTATATAGGATATCCTGGAAGTTGAAAACATTCTATTGGAAAATATAACGTATCTGCTTTAAGGAGCACTATTGCATAATAATGTAATATTGAAAATCCATTTAAGCACATCAGCTAATGAGAAGAGGGGTCACTTTTACACCCGAACTGGTGGGAATAAAATCCAGGGGTGACAGGTTTAGCCTATCAGGGCTGATGGGACCAGTTACCCCTGATTTCCTCTTTCTTACAATAAAATGAAGAAATAAACCTAGCTAGATATTTCTTGATGTCAGTGTATAAGTGACCCCCCTCCTGGATTTTTATCATTTGGCAATTTTGCGAGATAGAGCTCCGTTAAAGAACATTTCACTTATCTGCATCTTTTTTAGAAAGGACATCTAAATTCTAACATATCGATTAGGGATGGACCGCCATCGGCAGGACCAGATCACACATCAGGTTTTTTTTGGAAAAGAGACAAATGCAGCCTTTTTTAACTGGTTTTCTGATTAAAACCATGAATCCCTTTACTAAGAGGCTGATTCATTAATAGCGACAGATAGCGACTGTTGAGCGACTGTAGCGGTATTTTCACAGCGACCGCTAGTAGTCGCTGTGCTTGGCCATTGTTCGGTGGATGATAGCGACTCAGTCGGTGTGCCGTAATGTTGAATACAAGATGCTGAGTCGCTATTCGACAGGTTCGCTGTTGTATGGGAGCGCATGATAGCGACTGGACATAGCGACCGGCACCCACCATATTCATTAAAAAATCAGCCTTAAAAATTCCTAGCGCTGTGAAATGCATGTTTAAATCCCAGAGCGCAGTAGGCGATGTGTTAAAATTAGTTTTTTAACCCCCTAACCACCCAAAAAAAATGAATGAATGATTTTGAAATAATATTCAAACCTGAATAGTTTAAAATCAGACCTGTAATATCAATTCTGCAAAAAAAAAAGGAAGAAGTGTTCACAGATTTTTTTTTTTGGAAATTTAAAAAAAAATATATATATTAAAAAATAATTATTAATTAAAATACATTCTGCCATTGAAATGCATTGGAGAGCGCCAGGTAGCGAGAGGTCATACCTGTCGCTGTTCAAGGATGTTCGCTGGCGCTGAGGCTGGGATAATGATGAATGAGTTGCTAGGTGGCGCTATCTCAGTCGCTAAGCAGTATCGGCTTGATAAATGTGTGATTGTGGTGGGGAGCCGGCGTTCTAGTTGCGGTACCTGGCTTTACTGGCCGGCTCCCCAGTCGCTATCTGTCGCTATCTGTCGCTATCTGTCGCTATTCCTTGATAAATAAGGCCCTAAGTGTGGGTGAGTCCTCTGTGAGGTGTGTGTGCTTTTATTTTCCAGAATGGGGTATACAGTATAAATCACACAGTGTAGGGAAACTCTTTTCAAAGTAAATTCAAAGTATTAGAGGCCGATTTTACCATCCTCCACCATGTGTCCAGACCTTTTATGAAGTTCTGTTGGTCTTCCCCAAGCCCTTTGAGCCTCAGAAATCAGGTACAGCAAAAAGGGAGGCAATATGAAGGATCACTGATGCCCATAAAGGTCTGTTGAAGCTAGTGCAGTTGCTACCTTAGACATCTTTTGTATGGCCATAAGTGAGCTTATACACTGCACCATGAAATGTCGGCTGTTGGTTTTGTTGCTTTATTACAAATAATATATTCAATTGCTGTATATATTAGAGTGCTGGCTCATCTGTTTTTCTTAGGCCCTTATTTATGAAGGAATAGCGACAGGTAGCGACTGGTGAGCGGCCGGTAATGATGGGCCCCGCCACGGGAACGCCGGCTCCCCACCACAATCACACATTTATCAAGCCAATCCTGCTTAGCGACTGAGATAGCGCCATATAGCGACTCATTCATCATTATTCCAGCCTCAGCCCACAGCGCCAGCGTCCGACCTTGAACAGCGACAGGTATGACCTCTCGCTACCTGGCGCTCTCCAATGCATTTCAATGGAACAATCTTTAAATATTAATAATTAATTGTTATTATTTTTTATTTTTTTTTAATGTGAAAAATTCTGTGACCACTTTAGATAATTTTTTAAGGGGAAAAAAAAATTGTATAGAATTGATATTACAGGTCTGATATTAATGTATTCATATTACTAAATTATTTAAAAAACTTGTTTTTTTTTTTTTTTTTTTTTTTTCCAAAAATAAGGTTGTTTGGGGATTAAAAAACTACTTTTAACCCATCGCCTCCAGCACTCTGAGGTTTAAACATGCATTTTACAGAGCGAGAATTTTTTGAGCGTGATTTTTTTAATGAATATGGTGGGAGCCGGTCGCTAGGGCCAGTCGCTATCATGTGCTCCCATACAGCGCGCCACCTGTCAAATAGCGACTCCTCACCCAATATTCAACATTACGGCAAACCGACTGAGTCGCTATCAACTACCGAGCAACGGCCAAGCTCAGTGACTATTAGCGGGCACTCTGAAAATGTCGCTACAGTCGCTCAACTGTCGCTACCTGCCGCTGTTAATGAATCGGCCTCCCCGTCTTCAAATATAAGTAGGGACCGGTCGCAATCAATATCGACAGAATGCATTGTCAAAATTTTAAAATTGGGATAATTTGAAAGAAGCAGACATTGAAACCTTATTTTTTGGCACAAAAAAGTTAATCATTTCAGTATAAATTTCTTGACACATAATATGGTTCAGAGAATGTTGTTAACTATTTTAGTGAATACCCCATATCAAACATTGGGAGATTTATTCACTATAAAAGTAGACGTCTCTATTTCGCTAATCTTCCACAATACAATGCAATGAGGCGACACGACACCAGCATTTTCTTTCAATCTGCAGGTTATAGTTGGGCTAAAACTATAAAACACACACTTGCACTTGTAAATACAATGGTTTTGATGTGAAAAATGCTCAATAAAGCCTGCACTGGGGCCACACATTTTTAGTTGATGATGAATTGCCATTTTATTAGAATTTCTAGGAAGAGAGGAAGTAACTGTTGAACTGGATGGATCACTTAATATATTAGAGAATGTAACTTTGCCACACACTTTGTCTGCAGAACTGGTTGGATACTGAGTTGTAATAACAAGCTCAGGAGCCTCAGTTTATTTTGATGTAGACACCTAGTTGACCATATTTAGGGGTTTTGCTTTGGAACCAGTCAGACAATCAGACCAGATACGTTGGTATCAAGCATCTTGTAGATCCATAGATTTAAGCCAGGCCCAGTTACTTTATTCTGTTTTTTTTTCAACATTACATTTAATCATCCTGCCAACTTGCTTCTACAATGCTGGATTATTACATAGGTGGCCCTCTAAGGCACTGCTTCCAAACATTTACCTTGGGAGCCACATGTGGCTTGTAGACCCTATTTGTGTTGCTGCCTGGGGTCAATGAGTTGGCCAGGGGGTGAAGCATGTTGGCATCCACTGCAGTACTCCACCCATGGAGTGTTGGTATGGAGTGTTGGGCTAGAAGCTACAGACAAATCGACATACTTCACTGCCTAGAGAAGAATATTCAGCTCCAAGCATCCCAATAAAAAGTAAAAATGTCAGTGCAAAACAGTGTTTTGGGGACACACTCCCCTTATTCTGATTACTTTTCTGCCTTTACAAGTCTGCCATTTAACCTCTTCGGATATAGTAGCCACTAGTGAATGACTGAGTAGTTTATGGGGGGGGTGTACAATAACCAATCACTTTAGGTCAAATGTGGCTAAAAAACATCTCTCAGTGTTTGGGGACCCCTTGAGAAAATGTTCATGTGAGCATGACACAAAATGACAAGTAGTCCCACAACCATTTTCTACATAATAGGTGCGGAGCCACATTGTGACATTCTCAGAGGGCATCCAGATTTCTGAGCAAATAGACCCCTGCAAGCCGCCACACTCCTTACCTGAACCTCAAATCGAGTTTAAAGTAACAATTTTGGGGGGTTGAAGGGGTCTATTCATAGGGGGGCCCCACCAATCTGGAGGCCCCTGAGACTGTCAAAATGCAGGCCCACACCCATTATTTAGAAAATGGGTTTGGAATCGCTTTAAGAATGGCTGTAAGACTGTTGGTGTGATGTGTTCTGCATTTTTCCACCGGCTAGGTTTGGATGAACATTACTGTTTTTGATTTAAAGTGGACCAACACCCAGCTGGATCGGCCTGGATTCCTGTGCCGATCCAATCCCTCCCCGCGGGGCACCCAAAATCCAAGATTTTGGATGCCCCGCTGTGTGAAACCCCCCAGGACACCCTGTAACCTTACCTGAATCCCGGGCCAACGGCGCATGTGTGGGCCTCTCTCTCTAGCAGGGCGCGTACCCGCGCCGGCCACTTGTGAATGGCGGGCGCACTCCCCGTTAGAGGGAAGCACGAGATCCAGTGTACCAGTGTAACAACTTTGGCCAAAACACTAAACTAAACTAAATAGTTTACTAAACTAAACGTAACAGCTTTTCCTAGTGCTCTCCTCTGAGGCAACTGTTGTAAACCAATATACATGCTTTCTCACTGCTCTTTGCCTTTGCTCATTAAAATGACATGAGAAATCTGTACAACTATATGAATACTGTATGTCAACCACTCTCCTGATATGTGAGTCCACAACCCAAAGTATTGAACCTACTTGACCTCCCTCTCTTCATGATGTGTAGCCAGCCTCGACCTGATCACTTGTTGTCAGCTAACATATGGCCTGATGTTTGTTAAAGTAAATCCCCAAATATCTTTTTAACCAACACCCAGCTGGATCGGCCTGGGAATCTATAAGATTCCTGTGCCGATCCAATCCCTCCCCACGAGGCATCCAAAATCGGGATGCCCCACTGTGCGAAACCCCCCCCCCAGGACGCCCTGTAACCTTACCTGAATCCCGGGCCAACGGCGCATGCGTGGGGCCGCAGCCGCATCTTGCGCTTCTCTCTAAAAATGTTTTGGCCTTTTTTAGGCCTTAACGGATGACCTGCCAGCTATATGACCAACCTGATGACCAACCTGCTATACCTGATGACCAACCAGCTATAGTGCCAACCCTGGAAACTAAAAAACTCAAGGGCCTGAAAATAAAGCACCCTAAATCACGATGCACCTCTGTGTGAAAAGCCCGCATTCACTCACCTTTCCAGGGCTCCCAGGCAAAACACGCAGGAAGTCCGGGCATGTGGCAGATACCCCTTCTCTATGTTGGGCTCTTCAAAAAGATCCAGCCACTTAAAACTCTAGCAATATTTTGTGGTAAACATTATATCCCTTGGCCAGATACCTCATTGCCCTCAGAGCCACATTTTTGTTATTTATTTACTGAATTTAGGTTTTAATAAACAGATCATTTGAACAGGGTTAGTACGTTCTACCCACTTAAAGGGACTGTCCAGGCAACAAAATGAAAAAAAGTCCAGGCACCAAAAGAGGCCCAAAGGATCCTCCGGTGGGCCCAGGAACTTGCCCAAGGCAGTCAAAGAGTGTTTGGTTTGCCTGCAGTTTTTCTGTGAGTTTATTATTTATTCATGAAGTTATATACTTATGTTATTTCATCTAAACATTTCAAACTTTTTATTGTGTGACAACATGACCAAGAGTGGTCCTACATTATTTCTATATAGCTGAAAGGTGGCCCTCAGGAATAGTTTCCTCTGATGTGCCCCAGGCATGTTTTTCTCTTCTGTGCCCTAAGTGCTCCAGTCCGACACTGTGGGGGTCCCTAGAGTCAGTTCTGGTGGGCCTAAGACACCCCTGTCCAGCACTAATAATACATAAAGGACATGTGATTGTACCACAGCTTGGAATTTTACCTTTGTTGTATAATCTTATAGACACTTTTCTTCTCTTAGTAGTCGCATATCTGTTGAGACACAAAGAATACAATCACTGTTCATGATGAAAAAGATATAATAAAATAACATTTCAGGTGACATACTTACCTTACCACTGATCCCGCACATCGCTCACTGTCATGAGAAGCCTGACCAGCAAGTGGGTGTGGTCTCAGTCTGGAGTGCTCCCTTGGACATCAATGGGTACCTCCGTACATAGACATTCTATGTGTACGGAGACCCCCATAACATTTGTTTCACAATGAGATCACTCCCACCTCTTGTACCACCATGGCGGATGAGTTATATGAGGCGCAGGAGCGGGTAGCAGGTAAGCATGTCACCTTGTGCCAGTTGTCACAACTGATCTGAGGACCTTTCCTTCAAACCATTTCAAATCACCACACAACCAGAAGAAACCTTTTTTTAATTTCAACAAATTTAATTTATTACATTTGCCTGAATAGTTTTTCGTGCCCTAAAAGTCCAGCCCTTGGCAGAAAAGTCCCCTTTGATATTCCTCTTCACACTGTATGTAATATATATGTAAAGGATTTCTCTGTTTCTTGTACTTCTCATTTTAATAGTCTGCAAGATTAACCTCTTAACAGCCAAGCACGTGTGTGATGCCCCACTGAACAGTTGTTCGCTGACCTTTTCCAGCAGCCCGGATTCCAGGCAGTGTTACCATCACCAGCTTTGATACTTTAATTATACCTTGTTTAAATTATGCATTCCTCTAGTTTGCAATTGTCACAATGCAGCGTCTTACCATTCCAAAAGCAACTAAGCCCTATAATTTCAAGCTGTCTTATATGCATCATATGTGCATTATTTGGCAATTTCTTAGACAGCTGTTAGCCATTAAACGCTGTGTCCTCTAGTTAAATGCTCATTGTAAATAATAAATTCCTGTTTTGCAAGGCTTGTGTGATGTTACATGGCATATGCTTTCCAGTTTAGCGTTTGACTATTTTTTGCATATAAAAGATAACATATTGCTTCATTTCCAAGGATGATGAATGCTAATACATAAAGATAAGATAAGGCACAGTTTCTGATGTGTGGAGGAATCAACATCAGCGTGAAAACTGATAATAACAGAGCTAATCAATGGGGACATTCATTGCCTCTAATATTCTGTCAAATGTCCCGGTTAGGCTGGTCTCACATCAGCGCTAGAACTTGACACAGTGATTTGCAGTTGATAGCTCTTGCAATCACCATTTAATACAGTGCAATTGCTATACTCGCTAAATCTTGGCATGAAGCGTAGCCGGCATTTGGGGTGTGCACAGGGCCGGATTAAGTGTGGTGGAGGCCCCAGATACAGTATTTTTTCCTTTAAAGTAATAGTCTAGCCAAGTAACTGATTGGTGGTTGTCTGGCACCCGCCTACTTACTGGAACGTCAGATTGAGTCTCTTGGCCCACCTTTGTGTGGGTACGTGCTGCTCGGGAACTCCGGCTTTGCGGTTCTGGGTGGGGGGTAGTGTAGTCGCCCGGCTGGTCCAGCAGAAAACAGTTCCCTGCATTGAGCTGTCAGCGGCTGTGCTTGTTGGCTTATGTGCAGTGACAGCTCTGCACCCATCACTGTAGCGTTGCTGACCGCAGCTTTGCCACTCTAGATTCTCCATCCTGCCCTGTGGCGGCTTTGGCTGCAGGTTGGCAAAAACAAAAAAATGCCCAGGCACTGGCGGCCCACTGCCGCCCATAGCTTTGTTGCTGGCCCCGCGACCCGTCAGACCAAAGGCTGATAAGCCTCCTGGACTAGACCATCCATAACCAAAAGGTAGATGGAGGCCCCCTTTTCAGGGCAAGTGGTGGAGGCAATAATCCGGCCCTGGGTGTGCAAGTTGTACATTCACACAGGGTGCTTTAAGGGATGCTAGGAGACACCAATGCGACACACTTTAGTGCCTAACCTCACATTGCTCTCTATTTCATTGCACCTCTGCTCCCTCCCCAGCCTGCTTTCTTTCCCTCATTTCATCCATCTTACTCTACATGGCGCTCTTTTCCTTGCATTTGGACAACAAATACTTTGGTTACAGAGCCAAAAAAAACTTTTTGGAAGTGCCAAATTAAATGGGGGGGGGGGGGGGGGGTCAAATAAAAATGATAAATATTTAAAAAGTAATAGTCAAATAGTATATAGTGAAATAATAATAGTAAAAGGCAATTATTGTTTAAATTGCTATATTTATCAAATCCACCTTTTCTCACCATTTCTATTTTTATAAATGTTTGATGTTCAACGGAAATGTGCTCAGAAGAGCTCAGGATACAGTTTCCGGCTACAGTACAGTTAAGGAGTTTGCAAGTAACAGATGATTTTCAACATTGTAACTTTAAAAAGTATTTGTTTCTTCTTTTTGGAAGAACATGTATCTTTTTAGCTTTATCACAGGGGTCCCCGACCTGTAGCTCAGGAGCCTTATGTGACTTGTGGATTTGTGTTGCTTGTGGGCTGTCTGCTAGACCAGGAGATTTTGGGGCACGGAGGTCAATGATACCCAGGAAAGTCTATATATATATATATATATAGTAACTTTAAAAAGTATTTGATCTTTTTTTTTGGAAGAACATGTATCTTTTTAGCTTTATCACAGGGGTCCCTGACCTGTAGCTCAGGAGCCTTATGTGACTTGTGGATTTGTGTTGCTTGTGGGCTGTCTGCTAGACCAGGAGATTTTGGGGCACGGAGGTCCATGATACCCAGGAAAGTCTATATATATATATTTGATCTTTTTTTTTGGAAGAACATGTATCTTTTTAGCTTTATCACAGGGGTCCCTGACCTGTAGCTCAGGAGCCTTATGTGACTTGTGGATTTGTGTTGCTTGTGGGCTGTCTGCTAGACCAGGAGAGTTTGGGGCACGGAGGTCCATGATACCCAGGAAAGTCTATATATATATATATATATATATATATATATATATATATATATATATAGTAACTTTAAAAAGTATTTGATCTTTTTTTGGGAAGAACATGTATCTTTTTAGCTTTATCACAGGGGTCCCCGACCTGTAGCTCAGGAGCCTTATGTGACTTGTGGATTTGTGTTGCTTGTGGGCTGTCTGCTAGACCAGGAGATTTTGGGGCACGGAGGTCCATGGTACCCAGGAAAGTCTATATATATATATATATATATATATATATATATATATATAGTAACTTTAAAAAGTATTTGATCTTTTTTTGGGAAGAACATGTATCTTTTTAGCTTTATCACAGGGGTCCCCGACCTGTAGCTCAGGAGCCTTATGTGACTTGTGGATTTGTGTTGCTTGTGGGCTGTTTGCTAGACCAGGAGATTTTGGGGCTCAGAGGTACATGATGCCCAGGGTTGGGTTTTGTCAGTGCAATGCATGGGATTTAATGTAGCATAGTGCGGGCAAAGAAGAATAATGGCTTACATGTTCGGTTTTGATTCTACCGATTAACTCCTTGAAGATTAGGTATCTCCTCGCTTTGTGTAAGTATTTTTTGGGGCAGACACACTAGATGGTCAAGTTTGATGCTTTTATATACTTGAGTGCATGATTTATAAATATTTTTAAAAAGTTATATCCAAGCACTGCACACTTCTGAGCACTTGGGATAACAAGAAGAAGAAGACAGGATTTGCATGGCTCTGCCTACTCTGAAACCGGACCAACAGCCTGGCACAGTTAAAAAAAGAAAGGTAGCGGCCATTTTGGAGCTTCTTCTCCCAGCATCTCAGCCATGCTGTTGCCTGGATTCAACTGACATAACACAGTAACAGGAAGTCCAGCAGCACTTCCTGTTTGTAGGTGGCCTGCAAATGCATGAGCTGCCATTTTGTTTCTAAAATTCACTACAGCAGGAGTTAGAAAAAGGTCAATTAATTTTTATGTACAACAATCTAAATTGCCCAGGGGAGGGAGGTATATGAGCACTGTATGTTGTGTTGGTCTGGTATAAGTCATTTTTGACTGTAAGTCCGCTTTAAGATTGATGGGTATATACAGTATGTATCATTTAAATATTTTTAAGAAAGTTGGAGCCATTTTGGTCTCTAAGCCCACTAAATTAAGCCAAACACAAGTACCTACCTAAGATGGCTTGCTAATGTCGTAACTCCATATAGTCCTGTACCACTGTCTGTTGTTGTGTGTAATACACACAGTCCTGATGGATGCAGGACAAAGATTATGATGCCACCTTTTAAACTTAATAGGCAGCAGCCATTAGCATCGGCTGAATTTTGATTGTAGAGTCAGATATATGGGTGTACATACCATAGAGGCAGGGAAGGCAGCTACTAACAGGCCCTTAGGGGAAGGGGGCTCCATGCAAGGTGTCTCCCCCCACCTTGCAGCATCTGTTGCCACTACCCCAGTATGCAGTGTTGATGCACTGTTTGCAGGGAACACCAGGGGCCAGGGCTGTAGGTTCTGCAGGGGGCAGAACTAAAATGCCAGCGCATTATCTAACCCCAGCACTCTGTTTATAGAGCATTTGGGGAAACTAAGTGCTGGCATCTTAGTTCTGCCCTGTGGAGCCTGCAGCTGCTATACTCCCTGTACACAGTGCACCAACATTACTGGTCCTTAATATCAATTTCCCAGGGCCCACACGGTGCCAACACTGCCTAGAAATCAAATTAGAACACAGACCTGATTTGGGGTGCCCATGGGTGTGTAAACCCCAAGTCCATCCAAAATCTGCTCGCCACATTCACAAGCTCTCCTTCAACCAGCATTGAGTGTCGTGTCACGGGTCGTCTGGTGTCGTGGATTTTGGTCCATTTTATTGCTGCGGGATGTCTTGTTTTGGGCAGGGGTTCCACTATGAATTCTGCTATGGGGGCCTGTGAAACCTATGTACGCCTCTGGCCAGATGCAATTAAATTTCAAAAAACAACAGCAACTTTTCCCCCCAGAGGGGTTTACAGATACTCCTTGACCGCGTGCTCTAGTCACTGTACCAGCCAACAGCACCTCCAGCTTGCCAGAGCTCCACAGGCTAAATCCACACAGGACCTTTCCCTGCTAATATACAGCCTGGGAAGGGCGAGATTATGCAAGATCTTGTGGTAAGATCACATCCTGTCAGCTATCCAGGGGGTGTGGCCACACCCGCTCTCCAACCCTGAAACAATACGTTGAAGAAAGCAACAACCTGGCACCTGCCCTGTAAGTACTTACTTCTTCAGGCTCAAACAGCAGCACAACCAAACAGTGCCTATGCTTCTGCTATATTACCATATCCCTGGCCTTCCTGTCTGTGTCAGGGAGGGTCCTGGTTCACAGGAACACGAATTCACCCCTTCACAAGTCCTGCATTCCACAAATACTCACCTTCTTAGTGGAGCTCCGGCTGATAGGGGGCAGCAAAAGCATGTGCATTATTATTGTCTTGTTTATTTATAAAGTGCCATCATCTTCCATGGTGCTGTAAAAGGTATTACTTCAATGTGCAGCTTTTTCCCGTCCCTTGTCCTACAAAAACCCTTTTAGGACTAGAAAAAAAGGATTTGACCATCCTGATTTGGGATACCTCGCAGTGTGAGACCCCCTGGTTTCCCCATAACCTTAACCACATGGCTGCTAAGCTTAGCCACACTACGCGGCATCCCCACATCCTCCGGTCTGTACATCCACACTAGCGGACATTCAAGTCTGCTAGGCATGGACTTTGCAGGGAGCGCAGATTCCGCCAAAGGCTTGGGCATGCACTGTGGGATCAAGGATTGAGGTGAGTATACAGGGAGTCTAGGGGGTATCACACTGCAAATCCCTTTAAGAAAAGATTTAACTTTCCCAGGTTTTGTTCTGCACCCCTGGGGTATCCCGAATTGGAATGTCCCCCAGTTCACCCACTAAAACTCACCACTCCAATGACACATACGCAGCCTCTCATCTGATCAGAGGCTCCGACTGAATTCAATGGGGAGTACACGCTGCTGCATCCTCCGTACCCCTAGCGCCACGTGCGCCTCAGTCCCAGCCTACCTGAATGGCTCACAGCCGGAAGATGTGGGGAGGCAGCCGGCAGCCAACATCGCAGGGGTGCCAGGAAGCAGGTGAGTTCTGTGTTGCCCCAGGGGGGCTTTCACACAGCCAGGCATCCGGATTTGGGATGCCCCCACAGGAACGCCACTTGCCACCCCTTGAATCATTTTGAATCCATGTCTGGCCACAGTGGGTTTTGTTCCACTTTCATTAAATCAGCCTTTTTCTGCTCACCTCATGCTGATTGTCAGGGGCTGTGTCTTTCATTCAGCAGCGCTTTACATTTCCTGATAAGCCCTAGTGAACCTGAGTCCTGCTAACCTTGTCATGCAGCGTCCCCTCAAATTTTAATATGCTGACCCTATTCGGAGTCCAAGAGCAGCGTGGGGACACTACATGACTAGGGCAACAGGAGGGATAGAGTTCACTTTTACTTGCAGCTGAGTGAAAGACACAACCTCTGACAATGAGCATGTGGTGAGCAGAAAGCAGGCTAACTTAGCCTCGTTGCCTGGACTGCTTCTTTAAAGCGCACCAAAACTCAGGGTTTTGATTATCCTGGGTTTTGGTCCTTTCCTCTAGGGCACCTCGATCAGGATGCCCCGCGGTGTGAAACCCCCCAGATCACCCGAACAGATCGCTCCCGCTCCTACAGAGCATGTGCATCCGCTCATTCAATCAGCGAGCTCTGAGCCACTGAGGTCACGTTATCTAAGCCAGCTTCTAAGGCCAGCGGCTCCGAGCGCGCTGGCACCCAAATCTTCCGCTTCCCTCTAACAGGGAGCGTGCCAGCACCGGCCATTCACAAATAGCAGGCATGCTCCCTGCTAGAGGGATAGCCACGGCTTGTGCATGCCCCGTTGGACCAAAAAACCAAGGTAAGTGAACGGGGCGACCTGGAGGAGTCTCACACAGCGGGGCATCCCGATTTTGGATGCCCATGGGGGAGGGAATTGATCGGCCAGGGAATCTCGTAGATTCCTGGACCGATCGTACTGGGTTTTGGTCCACTTTAAGTTTTGCACCTAGCTTCCAACTGAGCTTTACGCATTCTGAATGTCACACCAAGCCGGCTTTAACCTGGAGCAAGGAGTCAAAGCGTGCAATGCACAGCTCAGCTTGGCTGACAGCTTTTCCAGTAATTTGTTTGTTTAAAGTTTTGGGATTACATTTATAGCAACAACATTTTTATCCACTCTCCTGCTTTTATCCAATTACAGAAATAAAGTTGAAAATCCATTTGGTGAAAGGAATGCCTAGAGTAGCAGTCTGGACTTGTGCGGAGACACATGACTCCCAGCCAAGAGGGGAGCCGAGCGACTTTTGTGTGGTACATTAAAATTCATCTATTACGTTCATGCTGTAATTGTACATTATGTTTGGCACGCGCCCTGCATTGGCCAGACAAGTGGTTTTTCAGCTTGGAAGTGAAAACTCTGTAGGTGGGTAAGTATAGCGCTGGCTCAGTCCAGTGACTCAGAGAAAGTGTCAGCAGCCCGTTTGATAAATCCTTCTTTCTGCCAGGAGGAGATGAAGGGTTTCAGGCAAGTAAACGCTGATTTACTAATAGCTACATGTATAAGGATCAGTCTGTTTTCCACTGCAGGAATGTCCTTGATTAAGAGCACTCATTCCCTATTTCTGGTCTAACATAGACCCTGGACTTAAAAGATAGCGCAAAGGTTTATTTTTAATGCTGCCCATGAACCTCTTAAAATAATTACTCTAACTGTGAAATGACCAGGGTTATTCAGTATAGGACTGGAGCTTCTTGAGCTTACTAAATGAAATGGGGCGTCAGGCGCTAAGCCAGGAGAGCCCAATGGGTGGAGTCACTGAACGCTCAGACGTACCAGGTCCCAAGGTCTACATGGAGCCCTCTGCAAGGAGCTAAATTGCAGGCCCCCGCAGGTCATCCACCTGGCATTACTGGGCACGACTGCAGGTAGGTAAGACCAGGTCCGGCGTCAGCACCCGGCAAGGCTGGTCAGCTGCCGGGGGCCCACTGACAGCTGGCATAGTGTGATTAAAGAACTTTTTTTTTAACATTGCATCGGGCTGCTGCCATGCCTCCCCCTAGCGAGCCGGGTCGTCACTAACCTCATATCAAGGCTGAGCTGCACCCCCTTTCATTGGTGGTGCAGTTGCCCCGCCCTTTAACTTCTGCTTGTGTGTTGATCTATGATCAGTGCTGCCCCATAGAGCGGAGTTTACCTGCAAGCCCCGCCCCCAGAGATATGCCATCACCCTGCTCCCTGTCCCCAACATTGCAACAGGAAGTACTGTACATGCTAGAAGAAGGTAATGCAAGGTACATAGTGCACACACTTCCTTTCTCTGTCTTTCTGCTCCATCCATCCCTGTCTCTCTGCTTCATCCATCCCTGTCCCCTCATCTCTGCCCCATCCATCCCTGCCCTTCCTGTTATGTCCATCCCGCTTCCTCAATACTCTACCCATTCTAGTGGGACCAAACTGAAAAAAACAGCTCCAATAGGGGATTGGAGGGCAAGCAACCCTTCTTAGATTTGGCAATGGAATTTATGGACCTCAACCCACGACTCTCCATCCCAAAGGGGCCCATTGAGACCATACTGCCCAAGGGCCCAGATAAAGATGCCACGGCTGGCAGCAAAAAAGCAAGCCGTAGTCAAAATCCAGAGAAGCAGTCCAAGGGTGATCCAGAAAACAAAGCCCAAAGCCAAGTGTCAAAACTAGGAATCCAATAAGAGTAAGCACAGGCAAGGAAAACAGACAGCAAGGGGATGGGAAGATCCAAAGACAATCCCGCATTTTCCTAAAGCAAGGCACTTCCTTATAAAGCAGGTAGGAGCCAATCAGGAGGCATGCATGCATCATGTGACAGCACTAATCACATGACAGCACTACACACCTTAACCATGCAGAGCTGAAAGCAAAAGGCAGGGACCTAACATGGCATTCACCAGAGATATAAAATGTGTAAGCCCACAAGAGCAAATCATTCTTGTTGCCCCTCACAGAAAATTATTATTGGGGTTCAACAGAATAAATCAATAATTGGGACCACCAGAGGAAATTATTCTTGGGGTCCACCAGAAGAAATAATTATTGGGGACCACCAAAGGAAGTCATTTTCAGGATCCACCAGAGGGAATAATTTTTGGTGTCCACCAGAGAAAATTATTATTGGGTCCACCAGAGAAAATCATTCTTGAGGTCCACCAGAGAAAATCATTATTGGGGTCCACTAGAGGAAATTATTCTTGAGGTCCACCAGGACCCGGCACAAAAGAGAGTGAGACACACACACAGAAGAGACAGAAAGAAACAGGAGAGATAAACAAGAGAAAGACGTGTGAAAAAGGCAGCGACACGAGAGAGACAGAGAAAAACATAAGAAAGATAGATACAGAGAGAGAAACAGCAAAGAGACATGAATAAAAAAGAAACAAGAGAGAGAAACAGGAGACAGACATGAGACATAAACGGGAGAGAAATAGACATGAAAGAGACAAAGCAAGAAACAGCTGAGAGAGACACATGGTAGAGAAACAGAAGAGAGACAAAAGAAAAAGTGGTCAAAAGGGGAGGGACACAAGAATAACAGAAAGAAACGAGAGAGGCAGACACAATAGACAGAGAATGAGAAACCGAAGAAAGAAACATAAGAGAGAGGAGAGCGAGAGAAAGAAAAGAAAGGCAGAGAAGGTTTGATGTTGGTGGAGGGGCATGTAATGAAGTGTTATGTATCATGGACACCCTTTATATGGCTCTGCTAACTGGGTTGCCTTGAAGCATAGAGAATGCTAAGGTTCAACTTGCCCAGCCTAGTTTGAACTGGGCCCCAACACAACCTAGGCCCAAGCAATGTGGCTGCATGGGGCCCAACAATTCCCAATTGTGGCCCTAGTTATGTTGTAGAAAGAAGTTGCTCCCAAGCTACAGGTTGGGGACCCCTGTGTTAATAGGTAAAAGGGTTTAAAGTTTTTAGTTCAGTAAGGTCTTCTTCAGATTAGTCATTAAGTGTAAGAAAATGTTAAAGTGCGGCACAGATTCATTTAAAGTGGACCAACACCCTCCCATGATCGGGCCGGGAATCTATAAGATTCCTGGACCAATCAGACCCCTGACTGCGGGGCACCCCAATCGGGGGTGCCCCGCTGTGTGAAACCCCCCAGAAACCCCTAAATCCCTGCCTTATCCATGATCCAGCGGCGTCCCTCTAGCAGGACGCGCACCCGCGCCGGCCGTTTGTGAATGGCCGGCGCGCGCCCTGTAAGAGTGACGCGTGGGAGGCGACGGCGGGCGCGCTCTCTTGTCTGTCGCTGCCTCCCGCTTGTCCGGCGGCGGGGATTGGCAGCGGCGGTCACGTGGGAGCGAGGAGAGGTGAGTTTTTCGGGGTTTCAGGGGTGTTTCACACAGCGGGGCACCCCTGATCGGGGCGCCCCGCCGAAGTGGACCAAAACCCAGGATAGTCAAAATCCTGGGTGTTGGTCCACTTTAATGTATATATATATATTCTATTGTACTCTTGGGGCATAGACAAATGGCAGCATCTCAGACTCACATTCTATTTGAGTCTTAATCTGGGGGACAGCTGTAATCATATCCTTTAACAGGAAGTGATCAGCAGCTTCCTGTGTGCTGTGATATTAACCAGGAATATAACTGCACACAAAGTTTTCCACTATCTCTAGCATGCAAGGAGGCTGGAGCGTGACAGAGGCATGTCAATTAGCAGGGGTGCAAAATCGCCCAGTTTTCATCAAAATACAGAGCCAACCACCAAAACACTATGGTTTACTTTTTTACTCACATCTGTTATGCCTTATTCAGTCTTCCCAGATCTTTTGAAAATGTGTAAATGAAGTCTGCTTTTCCAAAAACATACCTAAAATGGAAATTACATCAAATATATTGTTATAGTGGTAACCATGCAAACTACATAGGGGCTAGAGCAAACCTACTGGAATCCAGATACACTATTACCCATGTCCTGCCTATAGGGTTACATGGTCACTACAATGAGGAATTAATGGGAACGTATGTGTACATATGGTGACAAGCAAGTATGAAATCACACTAAAGTAACCATGCTTTCAATGTAAACGTCATGATGAACCATGATATTGGAATTAAAGTAACTCTTAGGGCCAGTCTGACAAGACATGCCTCTGTAATTAAAGTATTGACATTGAGCGTGGGTCATTATTTTCCTCTGTCCAGGCTGGGCTTTCAAATAAAAGTTAGAAGGACCTAATTTGTACCTGTGCTGCACAAAACACAGCCACTGCCATAAATGAGAGGAGTCAGAGGGACCTTTGCTGTGACTATTGCCATCCTACCTCACCTACAGTCAGCCTAACTGTCACTCAGATAGTCGGCATTAACTACAGCGCCTACCCTCACAATTCTGTCCTCCAATAAGGGCCAGGTGCTTCCGACCGACGGAACCTCCTTCCCTCATTTATTTCAATAATTGAGCGCCCACCGTCCCCGTAAATGTTGCATCAATGGGTTTATTTTGGTTGAAAAGGTAGGTTGGCCTTCCTCTCCAGGGCTATCAGAGAACAAACGACTGGCCTCCAGCCATGTCAAGGGCACCTGCCTCTATCCTCCAGGGGTGAACATCGGGCCTGCCCCAATGGGCCCTGGGCTCGCCCATACTCCCCCAGTGAGCCACTGCCAATCCGGCAGGTAATTTGCCATTCCCCCATCCTTTGAACTAGTATAGGTGCTAGTTCAATGGGAAGGGGGGTGGCAAGTTACCTGCCCCCATGGCGGGCGACTTGCCATTAGAGCCCTGCCCCACTACACATATCCCCAAAGGCCAGGCAATCAAAACGCTCATCCAATCAGTGCACTAGCTCTCACTAGAGTACGTACCATATGAGCAGAAGGAAGGTGAGTGAAATAGGGCGACTTGGGTGGGTACATACAGCGTGGCATCCCAATTTTGGATACCACCGCACAGCAGAACAACACACGGGAAAGAAAAAATTCTGTATGTTGTTCCTCTTTAGAGCAAGACAGGATTAGGTTTCACTTGTAAAATAATATAGACCAGTTCAGTCACACACCCCCTGAAGGTTTGCCCCGGAAGTCTGTTGCATACCCTCTGGTGTACGTGTACTGCAGGTTGAGAAACTGTGTGTTTAGCTGCCCCATCTAGGAATAAACCAACTATAGGAACAGGAGAAGCAATCTCTACCCTAGTGGGGTTACTAATGTCATAAGTCAGGATAGCTGAAGAGCAAATAATGTTTACAAGCCTTAACTACATTTGTTTAGGATCATACGATAGATGAGAGGTTCACCTAATAGTTTGGAATCGTCAGCACTCAGCTTAGCACTTCATCAGCTGGCCCAGGAGGAACGTTTTATTTTTGCCACCATCTACATTTGCGCCACAGCTGCAGATCACCTAAATGAAACCTTAACATTTCCATTGATTATTCCATTTCCCAGAATCCACTGCTGTTGGCCTAATATTTGTATATACCTTATGTACTTGTTTTACCTGCACTGTAAAATACTTACTCCTTACTCGCCAGTGTTCATTTACATTGTACTGATTTTAGTGTGAATATATCATTTACATACCAGTGATGTCAAATGCAATCTATCTCCTTCTATTTTCTATTTGCCACCTTGAAGAATTGAAAGAATTTTCCTATGCACTGCTATTTTTATTGGAGGTTAGGTATGGTTTATGCTCAATTTTGATCTATATTTATGTCCTAAAATGGCAGGACAGGCCCGAACTGTTGTCTTCATGGTTCCTGAGTTCCTATTTCCCCCATGAATTACCAGTAATCAAATGTAAACTCTATATGAAGCTTTCTTGGTTTATTCTGCTTGCAGCACTGATGCCATTATTTTTGTGGGCACTCAGATCCCTGCTTTGGCGATTGCAGAAGTTCAAATACATTCATCCTGATGTAATCTAAAGCTATGGAAACTGGAGGCACTGGGTGACAGGCCGCTTATTTATATGCTTAATGTAACACCTTGTTGTATGATCTAAGGGCTATTTGATAAGGTCATCATTACAAGTGACCAAATTACACAGATGTAGCCCTGTAACGCATCAGAAAAGCATCCAGTTCACAGGATTTACAGCTAGGCCAGTGTTAGTAAGTGTTAGTAATGGCAGCCATAGTATCATTGATGAGAGATGATTGGCTTTGTTTGGAAGGGTGGTGGCCTGAAATGAGGCATTGATATAACTATTAATATCTTTCCTCCTTTCATTTCTACAGTATTGAGTTTGAGTCATTAAGGACACAATGTAGACTAAGAACTTCTCTTAAATACCCCAGAAGAGATAATTCAGAGCAGCCCTGGCTCCTCACATCTCACCTTTTTTGGACCCTTTTCAGTTGCTCCCCTGCTGATTGGAGGGTGGAGTGATCGTTATGAATGAGAACATTCCTGATCGAGATGTCAGACGAGAAGGTCAGTAGGATCTTCTCTCCATGGGGCTGATTCAGAGCCAGGTGGGAATTCTTACTCCTTTTTTAGAAGATAAAACTGCCATTAGCTTTCATTGTCTACCGGGTGTAAATTTTCACCTGGCTCTGAATCAGCCCCAAGGTAATCAGTTAAAGTCAGTAGCAGTTTTCTCTCCTAAAAAGGGAGTGAGAATTCTTACCTCTGAACCTCTGAATCGACCCTTGAGTCCATCAAATAGAGTAAGTACGGATGAGCTTACAGCAAAAGCCAATATACGGTATCTTATTCAAATGTGTTATTTATTTTATTTCAGAAAAGCCTTGATTCAACAAACTTGCCTCTAAAATATCTCATAATTATATAGATATAATATATATATATATAATAATATCTCATGTTTTTTGCTTTGTTTCGAGTAAGGCACAAGATAAAACGTGTAATTCAGCTAGGAGAGGAAGTTAGAGCATGACTTGCACCTAAAACTCTTACTACAGCAATGTGACCAATTCAATTAACTTTTAAAGTGAGTGTAAACCCAACAACAATATCAAGGCAGCAAGCGGCTCACCTGATGCCTGTCCCATGTGCCTCTCCTCCATTTCCTGCAACACAGAAAGCCATACCAGGCTCCAAAGTTTGTCCTCCTTTCAATTATGTTGCTCCAGGATCACACAAAGAAGTGGTCTAACAGCCCCTCGGTCCCTTGGTGCTCTCAGTGTGAGTGTGCATGGCAATCCACAGATGTCCTGCAGCTGTCTCTCACCAATAACTTAAAGAACTCAATGTGTACAGTCTGGAGGAAAGAAGGGAGAGGGGGGACATGACTGAGACCTTTAAATATGTGAAAGGATTAAATAATGTTGAGGAGGGAGGTGATTTTAAGAAGAAATTTAATAATAGGACATGGAGGCACAATCTGAAGCAAGTCAGCGGGAAGATCAGGAGAAATGTTAAAAAATATTATTTTACAGAAAGAGTAGTAGATGCTTGGAACAAACTTCCAGCAGAGGTAGTTAAAAAATCAACAGTCACTGAATTTAAACATCTCTGGGATAAGCACACATCTATCCTAAGATAAAGAGTACATACAATATACACATACGGGCAGACTAGATGGACCGTATGGTCTCCTTCTGCCGTCAACCTTCTATGTTTCTATGTTTCAAAGCAGAGCATGTTCGTGACTTGGAGGAGGAAAATAATAAAAAATATTCTAAACAAATGTTGTGCTAAAACACCCCATTGCAGGCAGTGTGGCAACCACCCACCCATTCCCCATGGGCAGTGTGGCATTCCCCATCCCATTCCCCATTGGCAGTGTGGCATTCCCCCATCCCATTCCCCATTGGCAGTGTGGCATTCCCCCATCCCATTCCCCATGGACAGTGTGGCATTACCCCCATCTCATTCCCATAGGCAGGGTGGCATTCAACCCTCCCTCCCATTCCCATAGGCAGTGTGGCATCCCCCCTCCCATTCCCTTAGGCAGTGTGGCATTCCCCACATCCCACTCCCCATATAATCAGTGTGGCATTCCCCCCTCCCATTCCCCATAGGCAGTGTGGCACCCCCCCTCCCATTCCCCATATAGGCAGTGTGGCATTCCCCCCTCCCATTCCCCATATAGGCAGTGTGGCACCCCCTCCCATTCCCCATATAGGCAGTGTGGCACCCCCCCTCCCATTCCTCATAGGCAGTGTGGCACCCCCTCCCATTCCCCATATCGGCAGTGTGGCACCCCCCTCCCATTCCCCATATAGGTAGTGTGGCATTCCCCCCACCCCCCCCCCCCCCAGAAAAAAGGTATAAAAAGGTATACTTACATGAACGCTGCCCCTGCTCTGGCTTCCAGCGCCACCACTGCATCTCGGGCTGTCTGCATGCACCAGCCGCTCAGCTGTCAGCGGGCGTGCGAAAGCCACAGCGGGGACAGCAGGCGCGAGACTCATGTAAGTATACTTTTTTTTACATTTGCCCAATAAGGTGCATTAACATTGCGTCTTATAGGGCAAAAAATACAGTATATAACAGGAGATTTGGAGATGTTTTGAAATAGATCATTTGACACTGTTCCTAAAGGAAATAAGGGGAGAGAAAGATCATTTGTGCCTGAACAGGGACTTTAAAGTAAAACTTCATTAGTCAGTGGATTTTTTTATAACTTTCAGGTAACAAAGTTTTTGATGAGTGCATTAAGGCATTTCTAGACACCTGTTATGTTCTCTATTCTTTGACTCGCACCTTATTCTATCTCAGTATGCTTTGTACTTTCAAATAATGATTTTTCAAACCAGGCTTATGACCCAACATTAAATGCAAAAGAAATGTAAATGTGGAAAGCAGTTTTCTTATATACACAGAGATATATGCAAACTGTAAATACAGCCTATTGTTGGCAAATATTGTTCACAGCAGCCTTACCTGGAATTTTGGCAACATTAAAGTGAAACAAAACCTGCCAATTGGATTTTCCTTGGTTTTGTTCCGTTCCCTTAAGGCATCCCGAAATGGGATGGTCGGCTGTGTGAACCCCCCCCCCCAGAACTCTGCTTTTCACTCATCTCTTCTTAATTTCAACGGCGCATGCGCGGGCACTCCAATGGGAGTTGTCTGTTATGACTATTTCATTTGGCAAACAGCTCTAAGTGACTAGAATGTACTCCACCAGGGATGCAGGGGATGCGGCAGCGTGCGCTCCCCATTGACAGGGAGTGGTTTGCCAAACTACATAAGCCCTTATTTATGAAGGAATAGCGACAGGTAGCGACTGGTGAGCGACCGGTAATGACGGGCACCGCCACGAGAACGCCGGCTCCCCACCACAATCACACATTTATCAAGCTGATCCTGCTTAGCGACTGAGATAGCGCCATATAGCCACTCATTCATCATTATTCCAGCCTCAGCCCACAGCGCCAGCGTCCAACCTTGAACAGCGACAGGTATGACCTCTCGCTACCTGGCGCTCTCCAATGCATTTCAATGGAACAATCTTTAAATATTCATAATTAATTGTTATTAATTTTTTTTTTCTTTTTTTTAAATGTGAAAAATTCTGTGACCACTTCTGCCATGTTAGATAATTTTTTTAAGGTAAAAAAAAAAAAAAAAATTTGTGCAGAATTGATATTACAGGTCTGATATTATTGTATTCATATTACTAAATTCTTTAAAATTTTTATTTTTTTTGGTTATGGTGGTTTGGGGGTAAAAAAACTACTTTTAACACATCGCCGCCAGCGCTCTGGGGTTTAAACATGCATTTTACAGCTCTTGCATTTTTTGAGCGTGATTTATTGATGAATATGGTGGGAGCCGGTCGCTCTGACCAGTCGCTATCATGCGCACCCATACATCGCGGAACCTGTCAAATAGCGACTCGTCACCCCGTATTCAACATTACTGCACACCGACTCAGTCGCTATCAACAACCGAGCACAGCGACTACTAGCGGGCGCTGTGAAAATACTGCTACAGTCGCTCAAATGTCGCTACCTGCCGCTATTAATGAATCGGCCTCTCCGTCACAGCAGGCAGCTCTCACTGGCTGAGAGCTCTGTGCATGCGCCTTTGGAGCAGGGAAAAGTGAGTGTTTACAGGCTCCCCGGGTTCACACAGGGAGAAGGCCAGAAGCCAGTCCAGGTATGTTTTAGATTCCAGGGCTGACCTGGGTGGGTTTTGTTCCACTTTAAATGTACTTAAAAAATAATAATATGTGTATTTTAAATATCCGAAATCCGAAAATGTGCTCTTTACCTACCTTGAATTAGTCTGAAAGAGATTTGATATTCACACTTGTATAAATATTTATGGCAGAGATGGAACCGGATATGATCTTTGGAAGCTTCGCTCCTAACACGCCTTACGGGTAATACAGTAACCCAGCTGAAGAAGGTGCCTGATTTTCTGCAGAAACAAAAACAGTAAAAAAATGTTATAGGAATATATGTGATTCAAGGCACCAGCAGCAACTGGCCGTATGATGCTGCTGCCTGCTCTGCTTTTGTGTTGCTTTGGTGTTTTCAATAATGTTATCATCATTAAAGCGGATCTCCAGTTGGAAATGGCTGATGGTCCATTTAAAGTAGACACATACATGCTTCCCAGAGGGCATCCTGATTTTGCTGAGAGAGAAGTGGCATCCATGCATCCTTTCTGTCTTCCCAGGAAAGCATGGATGACGCTTCTCTGCAGGGCTGCTATGGAGAAGTAGAATTAGAGTGTGTGCGAGTATTCTAACATGCTCTCAGGCTTTTTTTGTTGTTTTACGCTGTTGGACAGCCCAAAGAAAATTATGATTTTTGGGGTGGTTTAACCTATTCTCTTAAAATAGACATCCTATTTATTGCCCTTTAATAATCTATAGGATTCCCGGGGTGATCAATTCCCTTCCCCCGGGATATCCAAAATCGGAATGGCCCGCTGTGTGAAATCCCCCAGGTCGCCCCATACACTTACCTTGATTCCCGGTCCAACGGTGCATACGCGAGGCACTGGCGCATCCCCGCCATCCCTCTAGCAGGACACGTGCCCATGCCAGGAGTTTGTGAATGACCAGCACGTTCCCTGTTAGAGGGAAGCAAGGGATGTGGGCGCCAGAGCGCTCAGAGCCACTGGAATTGGACGAAACCTTAGACAACATGATGTCAGCGGCTCGGAGCGTGCTGAGTGCACGAGCGGCCGCGCATGCGCCATAGAACCAGGAAGAGGTGAGTTAACTCCGGTGATTTGGGGGGTGCCCCGGGGAAAAGGACCAAAACCAAGGATAGCCAAAATCCTGGGTTTTGGTCCACGTTACGTCTTCGATTGTGAAAGGTACATATAGGCCTTTTTTAAGCTATGGAAGCTGCTGCCTTATGCTGCAAGCCTAGGGGCTTATCGCCTACCTAAACCCTGCAGCTGGTCTCAATGTATACCCGCACCCCCTGACCTTTCTGATCTGGGATGCCCCTTTATGAAAACTCCCCAAATTAGGCATCACATTACCTACACGTTTGCCACCAGCCAATGGGGTTCTCATGAAGTTGGAAATTTTCCATACACATTAAAAATGACTGGAATTCCAAATCGAGTTTCTCAGGAGATGGGCCTCTGTGGTTATTTTTAACTTTATTTCCATTTTAATAATATCCTAACTGAACACATTTGTTGTTGCTGCTCTTAATAAAATATACAGATACTTGATACTTGTTGCTGGACTGACATTAGCATTTCCTTTCTATCTAACTGGAGCCAGTTGCCTGTGGCCAATGAATGGTAATTATTCACTCCAGATCATTAAAGTGGAACAACTCCTCAATCCACCACCGAAACCCTCCCCCCACCCCAGGTGCTGCACACTCACCTGCCTCTGGGCTCCCCACAGATTTGAACACCAGCAGCCGCATCCCCTGCATCTTTGGGCTGTGCGCACACCCAGCCACTCGCATAGGCTGGGGCCGGCGCACACATGCTGCAGAGGATGCGGCTACACTGGCTCAGATTACCATAAGCGCACACCCAGCCACTCGGATAGGCTGGGGCCGGCGCACACATGCTGCAGAGGATGCGGCTACACTGGCTCAGATTACCATAAGCGCACACCGAGCCACTCGGATAGGCTGGGGCCGGCGCACACATGCTGCAGAGGATGCGGCTACACTGGCTCAGATTACCATAAGCGCACACCCAGCCACTCGGATAGGCTGGGGCCGGCGCACACATGCTGCAGAGGATGCAGCTACACTGGCTCAGATTACCATAAGCGCACACCCAGCCACTCGGATAGGCTGGGGCCGGCGCACACATGCTGCAGAGGATGCGGCTACACTGGCTCAGATTACCATAAGCGCACACCCAGCCACTCGGATAGGCTGGGGCCGGCGCACACATGCTGCAGAGGATGCAGCTACACTGGCTCAGATTACCATAAGCGCACACCCAGCCACTCGGATAGGCTGGGGCCGGCGCACACATGCTATAGAGGATGCAGCTACACTGGCTCAGATTACCATAAGCGCACACCCAGCCACTCGGATAGGCTGGGGCCGGCGCACACATGCTGCAGAGGATGCGGCTACACTGGCTCAGATTACCATAAGCGCACACCCAGCCACTCGCATAGGCTGGGGCCGGCGCACACATGCTGCAGAGGATGCGGCTACACTGGCTCAGATTACCATAAGCGCACACCCAGCCACTCGCATAGGCTGGGGCCGGCGCACACATGCTGCAGAGGATGCGGCTACACTGGCTCAGATTACCATAAGCGCACACCCAGCCACTCGCATAGGCTGGGGCCGGCGCACACATGCTGCAGAGGATGCGGCTACACTGGCTCAGATTACCATAAGCGCACACCCAGCCACTCGGATAGGCTGGGGCCGGCGCACACATGCTGCAGAGGATGCGGCTACACTGGCTCAGATTACCATAAGCGCACACCCAGCCACTCGGATAGGCTGGGGCCGGCGCACACATGCTGCAGAGGATGCAGCTACACTGGCTCAGATTACCATAAGCAAGAGCCTTTTGCTGAACACTTATTATACACGGCAAATGGTTCTGATTGGATGAGAGCCTGCTCAGGCAAGTTGGGGGGTTTCACACAGCGGGGCATGCCACTTTGCGATGCCTTGGGGGCAAGATACAAAACACGGGAAAGTCAAAATCCTGGGTTTTATTCCATTTTACAGTGTGCCATCCAACCATATACTAAAACATGCAGTGAAATCATTATCTCCAGATTTAAAGCAGACCAAAACCCACATATTTAAATAGCATCCCCTGAATTTTCCCCTCTATGAAGCACCCCATTTTTCACAGATCCTGCTTCACTCTAATCCCAGATAATGGTGCCTGTTTTAACTGTAAAGCTTCGCCTCCGCCATTCATTGCCAATGTTGTTTGTGGCAATGATGTCATTGCCACACCTATGCAATGATAGTCAGCAATATTACAGAGAGGGACAGTAAAAAAACTATGTTCCTGGTCAATTTGAAAAGCGAAAATATCCATTTCTATTTCTACACCTTAACAACGGACCATTGGCAGGGCCTTTGGTCAAATGTATTTCACAAGTACAGTGGATTTTGGTACACTTTAAATCCGAATATTAACAGTATGTTCCTTTTGAAAAGTTTGGCTCAAAAAAGATAGATATAGCTACTGGGTAAATGTCATATATTAAAAAAAATGCCATGACCAAAAATGCATTTTAGCTATTAAACCTGAAGAAGCCAAAGTGTTTGGAATTGATATACCAGCTCACCACGCCATTGATGTGTTATGGATATGAAGGACAGGTATTTATGTCCTGCTCCTGACAACAGGTCATTCTTTCATTCATTATTCCACCAAAGCCTGGAAAGCAAAAAAAAAACACGGTTATTATTTAGGCTGTACAGTGGCTAAGGTGAGTAAATTGTGAACTGGATTTATGAGTATGAAAATATGGCTACTATGTGCAACACTAATTTCAAATTCCATTCTCACAATCTCAGTTCAGACTGCCTAAGATCTTTTAAAGTGGAACTTCTGCCAACACAACTTTTTCATCTTTTTAAGCTGTTTCTGACCCCATTGTGGAGATCTCTTCTCATTCTCTGTGCCATACAACCTTTAGGCCTGTGAATGTGAGCTGAGCACCAGGTCGCTCTTCTACTTGCTACGTAAGAAGAAATCTCAAATGTTGTGACTTTCATAATGCTGCTTGCTTGTTGTTCTATATTCTTTAATATACAGTTCCCCTCTAAAAGCTTTCTTCTTACTGAACTCTGCAGTTGTTGCTCTTGGAAAGCATCTGCTAAAGAGAAGAAGAGAAGAGAGAAGAAGATTTTTTGGAAGATTATTAGGAATTTGACATAAAACCAAAAGACCAAATATACCACCATATGCCTGGAGTCAAGTAAAATAAAATGCTGCCATTGTCACTTATGGCCAGGGGCTAGGGGGGAGCAGGGGGGGCACTTGTCCCGGATGCGGCAGGTCAGAGGGGTACCAAAGGGGGGCATGAGAACAGGTGGGGGCACCATTTCGAATCTTTGCCCTGGGTGCCAGAAAGCCTAGCTACTCCTCTGCTTATGGCATTCTAATGCTGGCATTAAGTAGCCAATTCATCATTTGCTTGTGGATTTTTTGTATAGAATGCTTTAATGAGGAACATTACAGGTCTTGGGGAGTTAATAAGAACTTGCCCAGCCCCCTGCCCCTCCGGTTTGGCACTTATTTATTAAAAACCAAAAGAGCAAATATACCATCATATGTCTGGAGTCAAGTAAAATACAATTCTTCCATTGCCACTCATAGCATTCTAATGCTGGCATTAAATAGCTGATTCATCATTTGTTTGTGGATTTTTGTGTAGAATGTTTTAAAGAGGAACATTACAGGTCTTGGGGAGTTAATAAAAACTGTTTAGCACTTATTAATTAAAAACTTACCTCTCCAGTCACATCATGCTCAGAAACCCTCCACTACCTCGCCATCCTCCATAGGGCAGAGCCATCTTGGAAGCCAAAGGCTTCCCAACAGACACTGCACCGCACCGTGCGATTGTATAGGCTGCTGGGCGCAGACGCACGCGAGATTTGAGGAGCAGGGCGGGCGTCGAAGGGTGAGTATCCTGCCATCAATCAGTGATGGCTAAGGGACAGAGGGGGTGGAATTCAGAGTTTAAGATAACACTGACATTCAAAATGCAGTGCAGGAGGGTGGAGGGATTATCTGAGAGAAACATCAGAAAAAGTCTAATAGTCCTTTTTAAAGCAGAAGTCCAGTCCACCCTCCCCACACTCCCAGGCTTGCTCCCTTACCTCGCAGCTCTACAGAATCTGGGTGCCGCCATCTTGGGTGGCCCCGCCCACCCATTCACTTGAATGGCAATGGACAGAGAGTGAGGTAAGGGTTTTTTCTTTGTAACCCCCCACCCTGCTTTAATGCCAGAGGAGGGTGGTGATGTTAGGGGGTGACTGGATTTCCACTTTAAGTTCACTAGATTTCTCCCTTCCAAACAGCTTCCTGAGTGTAATAAGCACTGGTTACATGGCCTTCCCTTATCTGTTCAGTTCCAGGTGGCTGCTGGTGTTCTGGTCTCCCATGATCCACGGGGAAATCTAGTTTTCCTGTCCCCCAATCTGCTTTGTCTCTTCAGGTGTCCACCCAGTGTCCCACCTTTAGTACCCCAGATGGGACCAGTTTCTTCAATGGGCACTTCCCTAACAAATGGTGCATTATATATCCAGGTACTTACAGCACCCCCGAAACTAGCAATGGCCAGCAGCACATCAGTCCAGTCAGAACTCCAAAGATGAATCACCCTGGCTTTTTTCCCACCCTCTGCACAGGAAGGGTGATATCTTGCAATCTTGGCAGCTATGCAGGGGTTGTGTCCACATCCTCTCCTCCTGCCCAGAAGCAAAATGGTGGAGAGGGCAACAACATGGCAACTGCCCTGTGAGTACTTACTCAACAGCAACACACTCCACACAATGCCAATGCTTCTCTCTATGTGACTATATCCCTTGTCGCTCACAATTGTACTGGCTTTAGGACTATTTTGTGCTTGTGCTTGTTACAGCGGTCCAGCCAACCCCAAAGCAATGTGACCCACTCAGATTTGTCCTAGTTCTCCTTATGGCCAGTCTGCCTCTGTCTGGAGCCAAGCCTTGACAACATGAACCCAAAAAATCGTTCAGGGATAAATGGGGTTATCTGCCAAACAAATTGTGCCAAGCAAAACTGGAGGGCAACTCTACAGTTTGCAAAGAAGAGAAATGATATTTATTAAGGAATGTGAGCCACATGTGACTACAGTTGTTCTTAACTGAACTTCTAAACCTTTCTCTGGTGGTCAGAGAAAACAAATTAAATTGGGTCATTTTCTACTTTATTAAAAACGAAAAAAAAATGTGCGTAGATGGGGCATTAAGAAGTGAAACCTGCTGTAATAAATCACAAATCTGTCTTAAAGAAAACAGTTAGCTGAATAGAATCATCTCATTAGCTGTCACTTGCATCCAGAAATACCATTGACTTAACCGATACTGTAATCACACAGTGGGTTCCATTAATTTATATGGATCGAGGGGTGTACGCAAGGTCACTATATACAAACTAAAAGGTAACATTAATCTTGTCTGGACCTGAGCTGTTGCATTGACTTAAAGCATCTGTCTACGCTCAGATCTTAACCCTTCATGTTTGCCGTTCCTGAAGAGCAATCACTTCTCACTTCAAACCAGAGCTACAGTTTAATCCGTCACACTGAGATAAACCTGATACTAATGGCATTAGGCTGCCGTATCTGAGCACTGCACTGTGACATATTAAGACCAGACACTAAATGCTGATTCTTTTTTTTCAACCAGAGGTTCTGAAATAAGGAAATGTCTTATAGTGTAAGGGTTAAAGAAGCATGGCTAAACAATTCTATATGTCCCTCCCTCATTATCATGTGGGTCAGAATATTATCTGTTTTGATAAGGAATGATGTATTGATGTATAAGCAGTGTCACCCAACCCGCAGACACATAATCCATCATTACATTCAGTCACTTTGCTCTGTAGCCACAGTCCTCTAAAATACATTCCTATGTAATCTGGGCAAAATTACGTTTTACTCCCAACTAGTGTTGAACGATACTATACAAAATATAATCAAGCACCACCGATCAATTGCAATAATAATGGTCTCAATAGTACAAGTGCAAAGCAATACCATTGCATTAGTTGAGATAATATTGGTAGCAAAAAAACATCAAAGAATCATGCTGTAATAAGAAAATATTACAGTTATTTAGGTTTTGCTAAAATTAAACAAATATTGAAGGTGGCCATAGAGTTAAATCTGGAGCCAGGGGCATACGTACCATAGAGGTAGGGGAGGCAGCTGCTACCAGGCCCATGGCAGAACGGGGCCCCATGCAAACTGCCTTGCAGAACCTTTGTCAATGTCTACACTGGCACTGTTGCCATCTGGATCAGCTGCGATGGAGCCCTGGAAGCCACACAGGACAAGGCCCCGATTGAGGCTCTAAACAGGGACCTGAACTGTATGTTCCACAGGATTTCACAAGCCGCCAGCTTGATATCCTTTGAAGGTCAATAGACCTACATAGTGCACAGGGGCCCAATGTCTGTGGGAGATGATGGAGGTCCTTCACATTCCCCAGCTACCTGCAAAACGGGCCCACTATGACCTTAGCTATGGGGTGAAATCTATGTACAACCCTGTCTGGAGCCATAGGTTTGAGTTTCATGGGTTAATGTAAAACTGCCTACATGCACAGGTAAACTGAGTACATGCACAGGTAGTTAAGGTGGTGGTGGAGGTCAGCAGAATTCCTAGTGCATTTGTTTTAGGTTTATTTTATTTAAGGATATATATATATTATTCTTGATAAAGAGACACCCCCCCCCCTTTGTTCATTTCAAATTCATATGTCCAGATCAGAGCAACTATGCCCACGGCCCATCCCCAATTTTTGATAAGCAACAAATTATTTTGCCTAAAATTGTTCAAAAATACTTGGAGCCCATCATTGGATGGATTCCTTGCTTCCTGCAATACCAGTGACCAACAAGGGTGTGCTTGCACAGTCTGCAGCACTGGGCAAACCCAACTAGCCATCAGCAGTCACGTGAGCTGCAAGACCAATGCAGCAGTGTGGAATAATTGTGAAATTCCTGGCTTCCCTTTACCATTTACCAATAATACATGATTTTGGATCCCTTTTAGGGGAGGAGGCAATGAGAGGTTCCTATGTCTTTACTTAAGATCCCCTTTAACGTACAACCACAGCTAAGTGTTTAATTTTTGGGAGGATAAAGCCAAAAACACCATTGTTACCCCTATGCTGTTACCCCCTAATTGGTCTTTCATTTTTTCTTTTTTCATCTGCAGATGGGCCCTTAGCCATTCTATACACAAATATTTGGGTTTAAAGAGAGGAAGTCAGTTTTGAGAAGCATAGGCCTGACATTTACTATTTTTGAAAACTGATTTAGAAAATTGCATGGTGTTCCTGTGAAAAGTAAGGCTACATACTAAAACACACAACATCTGCTTAGGATTCCTGGAATTCCTCTATGTTGAAAATAGGGTAAGCATTGGGTATTTCTGAACTACCACTTGATTAGAGGGCGCCATTTTGAAATTCAAATTCAAGTGGTGTGTATACATTTAGTAGTGGCTTCTTCCACTTGTGGACATGTGTTTCGACTTGTGGCTTATATCATCACAAGGCTGGAAGTTGATTGCTGTATAATGGGTAAAACTTGGGAGCATTACAATAGAGTAGAAGGCCACATTATTTTTCATCCCCTTCTCCTTGTCCAAAACACGGACACTCTATTTACTACAATAAAGGGGATGTCCCAGCCCTCAGCACGCCCACGTCAGTCTTGGAGGAGGCAGTTCCTGAGGGTTGTCTTTGCATGTAAACTGTGATCTCTGGACACCCGCTAAGTTTTTACTCACCAGCGCAGGACAGATCGCTGTGGGGTAGAAGCGGTGAGTAAAGATCTTTTTTGTTTGTGCCTGGACAGGGACTTTAATGTAGTGGTCTAAATAAGGGTACAGGATAGGGAGCACTTTCCTAAAACATAAAGTATTTACATGGCAAAAACAGACCAAGAGTTCATGTTATGTTAAATGTATCTTATCCTTTCCCAAAATTACTTTCCAGACAGGTTCTTCTTGGGAGGAGAAGAAAGTCATGCAGAAATTAAATATACATTAAAGACAAATACCTGTCAGTGGCATTGGATTACCATTCGCAAGAACCCTCTTTTTCATGAACTGAAACAAAGTTATAGGACATAGTTTAAGACTGGGCTATAGACAAATTTACCATACACACAATATTTCAAGCCATTCATTTTAGTTACATAAAGTTGAGAAAAATGGAAATGCTGCATTGTGGAAGGTCGTAGGAATGTCCATCACAGATCAGAAAATCCGAGAGCCTAACACACACCATGTATTGCAGCCATACTCAACTGGCGGACAGGGGTCCGAATGCAGACCTCGTTACCAGATTTCCCCTGCATGAGAGCCCTGCACTCAGTTGCTTCTGTGTTGCTGTGCTCAGCACTGCGCCCTTTATTTGATTGGTGATGTAGTGCTTAGTCTCCCTGCCAGTGTCATGGCTCCCTGATACCTAGCATTGCAATGTGAATTACTGCACAGTTGGGAAGAAGCATTGCAAGGTACACACAAACTTGGTTTCTCTTTGCCTCATCCATCCCTGTCTCCTCAGCTCTGCCCCATCCAGCCCAGTCTCTCTGCTCCATCCATTCCTGCCCTCCCAGTTTTGCTCATCTAATCCATGGCCTTCCTATTTTTCCCTGGTGCTCAGTAGGATTTTTGGGGTGCTCCCCCACCTGTGCGCTGATTTTTAACTATCCATCCCCCCAACAACAGCCCCCTCCCTGGACCTTCACCTCTCACCAGAAGTCTTTACAAGAAATCATTGAGTACCCCTGATGTATTGCATGTATCATCTAATGTAGTAAGAGTGGCAGGGCTGAGACCTACTGCAAGATGAGGTCTTCTGAATGACAAATTGCCCATGGTTTTCTCTGCTGGTGAGAGCACACTGCCATATATGTCATAACCACAGCAACACAACCAAAGAGTTTTGTTGTTCCCTACCTAAACTTCAGCTTTGAGTCATTTTGAAAACTTGCAGGTAAACTTTAAACCATCAATAGTCAATGTAAGAAAATGTCTTTTTGGTTGCCATTTAATTTTGAGCCAGTTGCAGCCCTCTGAGATAACTGGATAGAGGGGTAACATCTTGGGATGTTTTGAAATTAGGCTCTTCAGCACTTGGGTAAACAAGTAACCAACTAGTAACCATCAACAGCCAATGTAAGTAATATATATTTTTTGTTGCCATTTACTTTTGAGTCAACTGCATCCATCTGACAGAACTGAGCGGTAAAGTCTTAGGGCGTTTTTGAAGTCTTCAACATTGGGTCAACCCAACATCTTATTGTTGGGTTATTCCCGCATGGATATCTGTAGGAAATATAAGTCAGGGCAAGGGCTTATTTTGAGAGAGTGCAGGGGGTGCGCCCGCACCGAGGCCCAGAAGGTCAGGAGGCTCCATCATTGTTGCTTTTCCTCCATTTATCATATTTGTGCTCACTTGGCATAATTTAGAAAAATGATGCAGCGTATATCTCTGTTTTTTAGTCTATAGTTGTCTAGCTGCATCCAACTGAGTTAAAATACAGAAAAATGTTTATTGTATGAGCCATGCTAGGGCCCCTTTTAATGTTTTGCACCATGGCCCCATCACATTTAGTTATGCCAGGAGGAGGAGTCAGGAGGATGTAGCAGATAACTTTAAATAAAGTTATAAAACTTAGATTGTAGCTGGAAAGAAATTAGTAAACACAATAATAATGGATTAGGAGAAAATGGGAGAAGAATTTTCCACAGGCATCCTTTCAGATTTCAGATTTCATGGTGGTCTTTTACCTGTCCTTTCTTTTTCTTTTTCCCATTTTAAAAAAAAGGTTAAATAAGAAAGCAAATAGCATTTCTAGCCAGGGCTAGTGTCTCAATAACACTAAGGGCCAGTGGCTGTTGTCTAAGCACACCGACAGTAACTCACTCCCCCTTCTCCGGTTACACCCCTACTAAATTCTTCTCAAATCTAATATTGTTTTCTTAAGCAACGTGGAATTCTAGATTGCAGATAAGTGTTCAGTTTGATGTAGTGTCTAATGATAGGGATAGGGAGGATCATCAGTAATTCATCTCGAGCTGCTAGGAATGTAGAGCAAATGTGAGCTTTCTCTCCCTGACACCTTCTATTAATCTTCCTCAGACACTTTTCAGTAGGTGTCTCCGTGTGTGTGCCCAGTGTCTGAACACCCTGACATCAGCACAGCCTCCTGGACACCTTCATTCCAGGTTCTCCATGCAGAAATCTCACATTTTATATGGATACAAAAACACCTACAGAGGTCTGATTAAAGGAGTTTTTTTAACACAGTCAATATGTGTTCAGTTCCAACAAATTGGTTAAGTAAAACATTTTAGCAACTTCTTAGCAGTTATTTCTGTGATTGCTCCTTACCTATGCTACCTATAACTCCAAGCATGCACCCAACCAGTTTAGAAGGAATGAAGTCAGAGAAAAAAACATAAAAACACAAATGAATAGATATATCCAGAGCTGTATTTGGTGTTTGTGCTGCCCTAGGAGACATAGTGTCTACGAGTAATAAGAATCCTACACCCCTGCACTCCTCCCAGCATGTGCACAGACTGCCCCTGCCTAGGATAAATATGCAGCAAATGTGCTCCTGTCACCATTACAAAATAAACTGCCTCCATAAGTCTGAACAGATCCCCTTTAGTGTCCCAAAATGAACATGCAAAGTGTGTGTTAAATCCCCTACGCCCAAAAATGATCTGCCCCCCCCCCCACAAGCAAAGCACCATTAGCCCCCCTAAATTTTATATGCAGAATATGTGTGCATTCTCCTTCACTCATTATTGGGCATAAAAGTGTGTTTTTTCTTCATTTTACAATAGCAGCTCTCCCTGCAGGCCCAGGGTTGCCTAATCTGTCTATCTGACCACATCTCACTATTTCTCTTGTATAACACTTTAACACATGGAATTACATTTGTGCCCTGATATATTCCCTCTCCTTATTTATATTTAATCAGCGATGGTGGGACAGTGGTGTGGGTGAAATACAAGGTAATATAGGTAACCCAGGAGACAAGGGCCTGGATAGTAAGGGTGGGTTTAAGGTTGCTTAAGGCTCTCCAAGAAAATATGGGTTGGTGGCAGGGTAGCACAAAGAGGCTTTGGATGGGTGGTGCTTAAAAGTTTTATAAAGTTTTATAAATTATTCCTAATTTTACCAGGAGTCAACAGGGTGGTAGGGTGTCCCAAGTAATATAGTGGACCTTTCATGGGATGAGGCAGTAGGGCAGAATAGGAAGGCAGTAAATTCTGCAATATAATTGTAATGGAAAATCAGAGTGGATTAAAGGGTTACTGGACAATTTGCCTGGAAAGGGCCCAGGAATCCCTTTAGCCCTGTATATTGTTAGAAAACAATGCCAATGTGAAAAGCACTTAAAACTTGGTTGTACGTCTAAGAAAATTATTTTCTTGTCATCCCTGCTGGATACTTTTTAACCTAGCAGAAAAACATGGTGAAAGCCAGCACACATGAAAACAGATTTAATATGAGTATGAGCATACAAGAATATTCACTGCACACCAAATGAAAACAATTTACAACATTGTGTTGTTTCCTGTTGTGGTACAAACACAACAAAACTCTAGATTGAAGGTTTTAAGGACAGGGCCAATTCAGCTCTTGCATATTTTTAACTTAAGGCAAGATTTTGCTTTACAGCTGCATGTGTGCATAGATGAGGGCAGTGCTATATAAATTACATAATGTTCAGTATACATAAACTGATCAATCAATCAGTTTCAGGTATATTGCTGCAGCATTGGTGAGATATGTGTGTGAGACCATTTACCCCTGCGGGAGGTGTATCCCAGGGGCACTAGAGGCATACCCAAGGGACAATATGACAAACATATTTAGATTTTTGGCAGTTAATTAAGTGTGTGCATATATAGTAGATATGTGTATGTATATGCTTTCAAAGTATACTCTTTTCAGACAACAAGGTTACAACAATCCTGAGAGGGGGTACTTAGCATACATCTGATGATGTGATGATGCACGTTGTGGCTTTGTAATATGGGGAATTACATTTAGGTTCAGTAGTCACTCTTGCTACAACATTGGTTACATAAAAAATAAAGAATTGTGCAGAGAAGCAGTTACCAATTAATTGTGTATCCTCTATATTGGCTATTTCAATAAATCACAAATGAAAAGTTTTTTTTTTTTTACTTTTGGTATTTAGTTATATTGTATATACATTCTATCTGGACTATGGGGGTGTCTGTTAAAGCAGAGCATCATAGAATAAAAAAAAGTTGGGAAACATTTCCTGGTGCTAAAGCAAAAGCTCCTCTCCTAATTCTTTAGCTTTTCAGAGACAGGGGCTCAGATTGCCTGCTACTGTACATATAACAAATCCAGCTTTCTTTGCTTTACCACAATACAAGTAGAATAGTGGGGACCTTCACTCCAATAGCAATCATGAGAGGTCTTGGACAGCAATACATCACTGGCTACTTTTGTTCAGGGTGACATTAAAAAGTTTCAATCTTTGGCCATGATTAATTCTCCCTTTCACTGGTGTGATCGGTCTATATAATATATATATATATATATATATATATATATATATATATATATATATATATATATATATAGCTTATGTTAACTGTCTAAGAATGTGGAACAAAGTGACTTTACAAAATTGAAAAATAAAGTCACTCATGTTAGGCATAGTTTAGATGTGCTGGATCCCATATTAACACTAAATGATAAATGCAGCGAAGTTACTAACCAATCCTTATCTATACTATAGAAAAGGGAACTTTATTTAATTTTTATTCATTTTATGTTAGGGGTGTATTGGGATTTAGAAACAAACTGGTATCCATTGTTAGGAAAGATCATTGAAACCAATGAGTCCTGTGCCGTTTACATTGACATGGTAATCCATCACTAGCATGGGGAGTGGGGCAGTTTCCTTTTCACTGGCCCTGGGGCTGATAGGAGACACCCAACTTGGGCAAAGCAGGATACAATTACCCCTGACATGTCTTTTATCAATACAATGACTTATCCCTTCACCAAATAAAAGTGTCCCTTTAACATTAAAATAAATGGCAGAGGCATAATGTATATTTAAATAAAAATGTGTAGTTTACAGTTTTAGTGTGTACTAAAATGATTAAGTATAAACGTTTAGTGATTTTCCTTGTTATGTAAGTTTTTTTTATTTTGTGTAGTAATTATTAGCTACTAATTTACATTTACTGCATGTATGAAAAAATGATAATATTAAAGATTCGATACATAGATTTGATAGGAGAGTTCAAATACATTTTAGTTGCTTAATTAAGTATTGTTTGTATTTAATGTCAGGAAGATGAAATAAAAAGCAAGATAGATAGATAGAGTTACTGCTAGAAGACAATGGCATGTGCTCAGTGTGAGGCTGTATGGAAAGCCCTTGATTGACAGGCAGCAGTCTCACTATTATTAGGGCTGCACAATAATGGAGCATGACTTTTGAATTAGACATGGGAGCATGTACAACTTACGATCAGAAGAATTCCCTGAGCTTGCAGGTGAGTTGCCTGTCTGCAGTCGCCCGAGATCGATAGAGCCCTGTGCTCAGCATCTGATGGGAGGAAGAGCTGAGCCCCATCTACAGGGACCCCTGCTTGCCCCTTTCACCCATCCCTCCACTACACAGGAGAAGCCCGAGCAGGCTAAGGCCGGGGCCGATGCCATCCATTAACCTCTTGGCTGCCCGATCACTGAAGACTGGAAAGTACATTCACATCGCTGCCTCTACCTGTGTTTCACAGGGAGAGCAGAAAGGCACTTATTACAGGTGAAGGCTTACCAGTACACGTATTAGAACACGTGTTTTGTGTTAATTATAAAAATGGTTATATCAAGGTGTTTTTATGAGCAATAAAGTATGAAAAAATAATTTCATCCTTATCTTCTCTTTCTTTCTTTTTGTTCGTTTTTCTTTTTCCTTTTCTCTCCCTCTCTGCAGTGGTACATTTTTAACCCCAATAAGGAGAACTGTAGCACATTTAGGGCAAACTACTTTTAAATAAAATCTAGAATGCGGTCGGTGGATTTTCTTTGCTGTACAAGCTTCATTTACTTCATCCAAGTCTGACACATCTGTCTAGCGACTAGTTCCATCATATATTACTAATCGGTTAGTTGTAGTTTATAATCCCCCCCTCCATCTTTCTCAGCAGTGTAAGGTTAGATCTAAGGTTAGATAGTTTAAGGTTAAACGTGGAGAGGTTCTATTCATCAATTTGTCTGTGTCTTATTAAACTTACTTTTTTTATCTACCTTTCTCTCTCTCACCTTGCTTTCTTTTTCTATTAGTCTCTCTTATATTATCTATGTCTCATATTCATTCATTTGCCCGTGTCTGATAATACTTTCTTTTTTTTCTCTATTTTTCTATCCTTCCTATGCTCTTTCCATCACTTTTTTGTATTTCTTTGCTTGCTTCCTTCCTTCTGTCTTTCTTTTTAGCTCACTTTTTAATGGAAGGGTCATATTCATCAATTTGTGGTGGGGGTCATTTATCTTTCCTTCTTTTGTTCTACTTCTATCTCTTTCTCTCTATCTCTCTCTCTCATCTCCCTTTATTCCCCTCTATCTCTCTTAGCAATGTATGTACTCAGGTATAGGCATGGGAGGTTTATATTCATCAATATGATGTGGGGGATCCGAGATCTCTCTTTCGCTCTCTCTCTCTCTTTCTATTGTATCTATTGTATAAACTTGGAAGGATTATATGCATTTATATGTATGTAATCATATATCGTCCTATCTCTCTCTCTCTCTCTCTCTCTTTCTTTTCTCTCCCTTTATTCCCCTTGTCTCTCTACAAATGTATTTATTTAGGTATAGACATGGAAGGGTTACATTCATCAATATGTGTTTGTTAAATCCCACTCGTACCCCATCAGATATCTCTCTCTCTCTCTCTCTCTCTCTCTCTCTCTCTCTCTCTCTCTCTCTCTCTCTCTCTCTCTCTCTCTCTCTCTCTCTCTCTCTCTCTCTCTCTCTCTCCCCCCCCCCCCCCCTAAATCTGAGATGAGATGCATGAAATTCACACAGAGGAAACCCCATCCATCACATTTGCCTGGCTTGTGTTTCCTGTTGCTCACAGAGGAGTTGGAAAGCTCGAAGCCCTGCTCCACCTGTCATAGGCAAGAGAGCTGTGGAGTGATGGCCACTGTTGACTTGGTCAGAGGACATGCTGTACACTTAAAATGCGAATGGGCAATGATAGAGTGAAGGGGGTATATTAAAGGGTTCTGGGAAGGCATGTTTCTCAACAGTGTCCAGGTTGATCATTCACATACAACAATTGAAAAAGCGAGGCAGTCTAGTAACTCTCCTTTAAAAGTGGTAAAGCTGGCACCTATTTGCCTATAAATAACATCGTGAGGTATAGAGGAATTACATGGGAGAGGTTAACACCAACAATGCCAAAGTCCCATTGAGGATTGCTATATCTTACATGCACTCTATGTAATGTAAGGGTTAATAAGTAGTTCAGTGGTGACATGGCCTTGTCACGAATGCTCCACTAGGCAGCCGGTTCCAGCTCAATAAATCAGCAGGTACATGCTTTGAAATCCACTGCCACAACTTCTCCAAGAGGTCTACCCCAAAGAAACGCTTCTTCTTCTAAAGCATTTTAAAAATCATATAATAACCCTAAAACAGTAACCAACCGACCAGAGCCAAGGAAATGCACCAATTATGTTCTTTTGAGTGCTCCTTGATGGATATATATATATCTATATATATCTCTCTCTCCATATATATATATATATATATATATATATATATATATATATATATATAATGGCATCGTGTCTATGTAACTGATTTGGCAAAGACAGACTAGTTTCATCCATATTTTCAGGTCAAAATAGTTGCACCTGACTTGGATGCCAGTCCAGGAATAGAGTACGAGTCCTGTCTCTGCTGGGCTCCTAATCACTGGCTATCGATTTACCTAACTCGCCTCATCCAGCTAAAGACACATCTTCCAACTCTCTATCCCAGAGTGTGCTCTCTGCTTTATACACACTAATCAAGTGATTTACCTGTCTGCCTCCGACCACCACACAACAGCGTTCTGGGGCCCCTATTTGGGTGAGATCAGTAAATATTTAGTGTGCTGACACCTCCAGCATCTCTGCTGATCAATACCCTTCCCTGCTGGAGGCTTAGGTGGCACAGCACAGACTTGAGAAGACCCAACGATGTTGTAGTATTTCTATTTCATTTCCTCTTTCTTTCTTTCTTTCTTTCCTGCTTTCAAGTTTTACTTTAATCTTATCTCTTCCTCTCTGCTCATACCCTTCCTTCCTTTCCCTTCTATGTTCTCCCTACTATTTTTCATCCCACTTTCTACCTGACCAGCCTCTCTCTTACTCACTACCCCACTATGCCCTCTTAGCCTTCCTATATTTTATTGTATTTCTGTTTCTCAACCATCCTCTCATCTCATGCCCCGTGGATTCCTTTTCTATCTCCATTTCCTCCTATCCTACGTTCTTCTACACTCGTCCTTCTCAGCATCCCTTCATTTTTTCTATTTTCTACTATCTTTCTTGATCTTCTTTATTCTTATCTATCCCTCTCTTCTCATAACCCTTGTCTTATTCTGCTTCATTCCTCCACGATCCCTCTTCTTTTTTTCTCCCCCACATTTTCGGCCTCCCTCTATTTCTTTTATTTTCCTTTCTTTATATGTTTTTCTCTCTCATCTCATTCTTAATTTTCTTTTTCCTTTTGCCTACCTATCTCTCTTACCTAAAACCCATTGGCTCCCTTTTATAACTCCCTTCATTCTCTCCCTACTTACTTTGTTCCCCACCTACAGTACCTTCTCTGTCTCTTTTTTTTATTCCTTTCTTTCATACAGTCTCTTTTGACCTCCCTCTCCCGCCCTATGATCCTCTGTTTTGCTCCAAATGTTAAGCACTATGAAACAATGTTAAGCACTATGAAACAATGTTAAGCACTATGAAACTTTAAAACTGACAAAGATTACTAATATTATTATCCTTTTCTTACACGTTCTCTTTGCCTGACCTTGAAATGTTGTTCTTTTGCTGTTTCTATTTTTCCAATATGTCTAAAGTATCTTTGCTTTATCTTACCCCTCATATGCTTTGGATATATATATATATATATATATATATATATATATATTATAGATGCAACAAGACAGCCCTTGCACAGCTTCCTCTAGGCAAGTCCAGTCCATCATATACAGATATTTACCTATATATTAGATAGTTAATTCTTAGTGGCAATGTATATGTAACAAGCCAGTCCTTCTATAGTTTTCTAAATCTCTGGCTTTCCTCAGCCATCAGAGACATTGCTTTTGTGTGTGTGTGTGTATATATATATATATATATATATATATATATATATATATATATATATATGTATGTATATATCTGTGGTCCTCCTGGCGCTGGTGCTACAGTTTGCTAGCCAGTTGCATTGTGTTTCCTATGTAATGTTAATGTATATAGCAGAGTTACATGTTTCTGGTATTTGGAGCTGTCATTGCTGTTCCCTAATCTGGGCAGGTGGCTCTCCTCAGTCTGTTTCAGACAGGGACACATGGGGTTCAGGTGGCTTTTGATTGGAGTTATGGTCACAAAATGAGAAGATATGGGACAAAGTGACCCAGCATTGTCACCTGTTCCTCTGTCTCCTCTTAGGGGTGATGCTTTATATTCATGTCTTGGTGAAATGGGATAAAAAAGATCCCAGGCTAATTATCAACACCCTTTTCTGATAGAGTATCTGCTCTTTCTAGGTGTCTCAGCCTAATTGCCTTGCCTGGCTGTCTTCACGATGAGTGCTCACTGATTGGTAAAAAAAAAGAAAAACACCGAATTTATTGTATTTAACAAGAATACAGAGAGAAAATGTTGCACAAGTTTTTGTGGTTGAAAGAGCACATATAAGACCATTGAGAGTCATTGATCCGAAAAGACACATAGAACAAGTAAAATCGATTGGAAGTGACCCTCTCTCTCTCTCCCTTTTTCATACCATTGAGAGAGCCTCTTTCCCTATTAGACAAAGGCAGAGCCTTGGGAATGCCAGAGAAGGAAACCATACTCCACTCCACCACTAATCTAGACTTGATAAATACTGGTGGACATAGCTAAGGAGCTCACTTGGCTTGGAGAGTTGCACTGCAGCCTGCTGGTTTCATTCTAACAATCTGCCTGCTCTTAGGGAAAAGGTTGGTTCACCCTTGACCCCTGGGATCACAAAGGCTGCTATCAATACAAAATGGGCCAAAGTTTAAAAAACCTCTGCCAGTGGTATAAATGAAAGTTCATGTGTGTCTGGGAAGAGTCCTAGGGCGGTATAGTGAGCCTTAAAAAAAGACATGCCATGAATATGCTGCTACACCCCAAAATGCTTTAGAGTTTTTTTTCATAGGCTGAGGTAGAGGAATCAGCTGCATCACTGGCCAAACCCTCAGATTTTCTCAAAGCTTGTTTTTTATATATTTTTTTCATCTCTTATTTTGTTTCATCTCTAAACTGTAGCTATCAAAGGACAATGGGTGCCCTTGTCTGTCAGCAGTGCCACCCTCAAGTGTTACCATCAGAGGCGTGCGTCAGGCTGTAGTTGCCAGTGTCACCTCCAGAGGGCTGGTCCAGGCTGATTGCACTGGCACTAATTGGGCATCTACAATAAAGGGATTTTTTGTATTCAATTCTAAATGAGTCACGTTTACTCTCCCTTCTACAGGATCACTTATTTATTAATACGAAACTAGATTTCATGTTTTAGTAAATATGCTGCTAGCAGTCAGAGCTGTTTTGTTTTAATATTAGAACCAAGGCCAAGTGAGCACTGTTAAAATTCTCACTAATTCTTTACTATATATATATATATATATATATATATATATATATATATATATCCAACAGGAAACTAGTCTAGCATTCACAAGCAAAAGACTAAAGAAATAGTACAATGCCAATGCATAGCATCTAATAATATAAGTGGATCAGAGCATAAGAAAGGAAAGGGGGCATTACATTGCCAAAGTCTAACTATTGATCACATCTCTATTATGTCTCTATTATGTTAATGCCCCACTCATTAGTCTGCTTAGATTATCATGAATATTGCACATCTCAAGTTAAAACAAATAGCCTTTTTCCATCCATTGTAAGAGGTGGCAGTGCAGTAATTTTCTTGAAGGTGGCAGTTGGGATTGCTGTAATAATAGCCTAGGGCAGCATTGCTCAAGCAGTGGAGTAGATACCACCTAGGGGTAGTTCTGGGGTGTACTGCAGCTTATTACATTACACAAGAGGTTGAACTGGTTTCACACTGTAATTAATTATTATTATTATTATTATTATTATTATTATTATTATTATTATTTGTTGTTTTGCAATATTTTATTTCGCTATATATGTTTGCTATTATTATTTAACTGATTGCCAGTTGTGAGGTCGATATAAAATTAGTTAATTGTAGTGACCAGTGATCAACAGGGTAGCTCATCTGAAAAAAAATCTGATCAGTGGGAGCTGGGTAGGTATAATGAGGGGTGGGACAAGAAATAAAGTTGGGAAAGTCTAGTGTAAAGTTGTGATTAAATGCCACCCTGGGTGCTGTACAATCTAGTAAAGTGCCAGCTTTTGTCCTCTTTTCTCTTTTTCTTTCTCTCTTTCTCTTTCCTGTCTTGAGCCCATCTGGATAGAAGCAGAGGGCTGCTAGATGGAGAAGTTTGGGAAGGAAGCTGGTGTGGTGTTTGTTAGCAGTGTGCCTGCCCCATGTTGGAAGGTGTAGCAGCACTGCTGTGTCTTCCTTGTAAGGAATGAGGAGATGAGAGAGGAGATGACTGGGGGCTGCCATACCTTGGCTATGGGGATTTTCTTAAAGGCGAGGCTCACATTCCTGACAGGCTGTGTGCTGCCTCTCTCAAACTCACTACATTTAAAGTTATAGTGTCAAGTTGTTTTTTTTTTTCCCTTCCTTCTCCAGCCTTGCAGAGCAGAGGATATCCCATTGCCAGTCTCCTTCTTCCTAATCAGTTTGTCCAATCGCCTAAATAAACAGGCTAAAGGGGGGGAAGACGTAGTGCTGAGGTGCGAGTTCCGAGGAGACCTGTCACCTGGAAGAGCTGGCCACAAGATGCAAGCGATCTGGGACGCCGAGCAGGGCAAATACGTGTTTGGTAGGTGTCCTTTTATTTCATCTCCTTCTATCTCTGTAACTAGCCGTGTGCTGTGTGTCTATGTGTGTGTGTGATGGGCACAGAAGGGCACGATCAGCCCCTGCCAGGCTCCGGGGGTCCTAGATGAGACAGCTGCGGGGCTCTGGCTGCCTCCGGGCGGGCTAGGGATGGGGAGGATCGGGCTGATGGCTGCAGGGCAGCTGGAGGAAAGGAGGATCACATCAAGCAGGCAAGGTACTCACCGATCAAGGAGAAGGCTCTTCAGTGGTGGCTGGATAGGAGACAGGTCTGGCCAGGCAGCAACACGGCAGCAGCAGGCATCCGCCCTCCAGCTCCCCGGCACACACATCCTGGCAGCACACACACTATGACAGTCAGGGGCGCACAAGTTTCTCCCCAGCCTGGAGACGCCAGCCAGAAAGTCGGTCTCCTTTAAGATCCCATCATCTCCAGCGCACTGGCTGCTCCGGCACATGAAAGGCGCCCGCTAGGGGGCAGAACGACACTGTGCAAGCTGCAGCCCTCTCTGCACCCCCCTCTCCATCCATCCAGCCATGGCCCCCTCTCCCATTCTCTCTCTCTTTCTCTCTCTTCCACATCTTATCCCCTTGATCGAATTTAGCACTGTCATTTTTTTTTTTCAGAGAACCCGAGTCCTGACAGCTCCTGGTGATAGGGAAAGGGCCACAATCCAAGCCAGGGCTTAAGAATATCAGGGACTTGGAAGTTACTAGGGACACACAATAGCCCTGGGTCACCCAATGCACAGGAGCTCAGCGTTATGATGGGGGACAGGGAGGCACATCACACTGCAGGGCACTGCTTGCTGGACTGGGGACCACATTTGGCCTACAGCACTACTAAGGCCAGATGATGCTGAGCTTATACATTGCTGACTTACACACAGATGGAAACAGGCAGCTCATCTGCTGGGGAAACTGCTATCTATCTATGCATCTATCTATCTATCTATCTATCTATCTATCTATCTATCTATCTATCTATCGCTATCCATCCATCTCATATATATCAATCTAACTATGCATCTATTTATGCACACAGTATCTCGATATCTACCTATACCTACCTATTCATCTATCTATTTATCTGTCTATCCTTCGCTCTCTCGTCCTCTCTCTCTCTAGCTATGCATATACCTATCCACCCTTCTCATATCTATCTTTATATCTACATATCCAAGCTATCTATCTATCTATCTATCTATCTATCTATCTATCTATCTATCTATCTATCTATCTATTTATCTATCTAAACCTGTCCCTACCTATCTTTATCAATCTATATCTCAAGCATCTATTTATATATTTGCCTATCCCATGTGCCTTTCTTTCTTTCTTTCTTTCTTTCTTTCTTTCTTTCTTTCTCTATCTCGCTCTTTCTCCCCCTTTCACTCTGGCTATCTCTTACCCTCTCCCTCTCAGTATCTATCTATCTATCTATCTATCTATCTATCTATCTATCTATCTCCCCCTCTCTCTCTCTCTGATATTTTTTAATATATCTTTCTTTGGTTTTCTCTATCATAACCTATCTCACATTACCTTCTCTGGTTATCCATGTGAAATTAAATTTCTATTTGTGTCCGTATCAATCTCTCCATCCTTTATCCATCTCACTCTCTGCACCCCCCCCCCCCCCCCCATATTGTGCTTCCTTTTTCCCCTCTTTCCCCTTTTCTACACTAAATAACTGGTTTGCCTCCTGATTTCTTTGCACTTGTTGTTTCACCTAAATGCTACAAGGGTATAAATGTATATATAATACATGCAGGTTATACAGATATGTGCCATTTATATTACACACGTATGACCATTGAGTGTACTTTCCTTCCTACTGCTAATGACAGAAAGTAAATACACACACACACACACACACACACACACACACACACACACACACAAATATGGAGTATCTCTTCATAAATATATATACAGTGATATACCAAGAAAATAATAGGAGTCATCCCCACAATATAGGCTGCGGTAGGCGTAATATAACTGTGTTTTGACATTTGAACAAAAAGATAAATAACCCACGCAGTACACATTCGGTGTATCGCTATATAAATGTATATATGGGAAGTAAATCTGAGTCTCTGTACATTGATACATGGAATGTAAATCAATGTGCCTTTTAATAAATTGATATATAGAAAATAAATCATCGTCCATTTATAATAATTGATATATAAAAAATGAATTGGTGTCCTGTTTTAAATGTATTATAGAGAGTGTAATTCAGGGTCTCTTGATATAAAATGGTATCTAAACTGTAAATCAGGTTTTATAAAATGATATAGAGAATGTAAATCAGGGTCCCTTATACACAATGATATACAGACTGTAAATTTGGGTACCTTAAATAAAATGATATATAGAATGTAAACCAGGGTTCCTTATACAAAATGATATACAGAATGTAAATCAGGGTTTCTTTATATAAAATGGCTATAAAACAGTGTATCATGGTCCCTTTGTATACAATGGTATAAAGAATGTAAATCAGGGTGCCTTTATATAAAATGGTATAGAGAAAGTGTATCTCTTTTTATAAACTGAAACATAGAATGTAAACCAGTGTGCCTATATAAATTTATTTTAAGAATGTCATTCATGGTCCCTCAATATAAAATGCTACAGTGAAAGTAACGGTAAAGCATGAGAATAATTCTCAATATATATGAAGGTGTACGTGTTTTAGGCTATAGTAACAGATCAATACTTTAAAAAAAAACACACACACGTAACTGATATGTAACTGATTAAAGCACTGCTGTACACACAAACAGTTTATATGTGTTTATATTTGTTTAAATATAAATAGAAAAAAAAAAACATCTATGTGATAAATTAAAGCACCCATGGCGTTCAGCGATTCAATATTAGAATTTGGATGTGTTTGCTTGTGTGCAATGTAAGCTGTACCTGCTGAGTGTTTGGGGTCTGGCAGAATATTCAGCAGGCACACAATGGAGGGTGAGCTATGTGGCCGGCTATCCATCCGCATGGAAGGTGGACAATAGCAGAAGACATCAGACACAAGGCTGGCATTCATAGGATGGCCTAAGAAAGCCATAGCCAGCTTCAGCATCACACGCAGCAATGGCTTGGCCCATTCACCCTGCCCTGGTTAGGGATGAAGCCTGGGAGACAATAAGCTTGCCATGTGTCCTCAGAGGCCAAGGATCAGAGGAGAGCATCGGTCAGCCTCGTGAAGTGTGATGTGATGGCTAGAGAGGGGGCTTTACATGTGTGAGCAGGCTGAGCAGGGCTTGTTTCCCAGGACATTTATTTTAGCACTAGTCAAGACACTGGCAACCTTTGCAGTAAGCTCTCCTTTTTTCATAGAAGGAATCAGTGGATGAGAGGGAGCCTCTTCTATAAGCTGCAGCCTGTCTCTTCTGCTACCCAAGCAGGAGATCCATTCCCAGCAGCAGCATGCCATTCCCATGTCATCTGTCACAGCCCTCACAGCTAGACACCCACATGCTCCATACACAATGCACTGGTGTGTGTGTGTGTGTGTGATCTCTCATCACTGACCACTGACACCCTGACCAATACATTGGTAGAAGCCCTACTTAGCTGATTGTGGTTATGTTAACTATAATTAATATCCATGTTACATATGTATGTATCTGTTCATCTTTTTCTCTCTCTCTCTCTCTCTCTCTCTCTCTCTCTCTCTATATATATATATATATATACTTATATATACACAACTTTGTAAAGCGCTACGGAAGATGATGGCGCTATATAAATAAACAATAATAATAACAATAATATATATATATATATATATATATATATATATATATTTTTTTTTTTTTAAATATACATTAAATAAATAAATAAAAATATATATATATATATATATATATATATATATATATCAATCTCTATCTTGCTCTCTCTATATATATATATACACAGAGAGAGACAGAGAGATGTATATAGAGATATGCAGGCATCCTCGTACATGGTGAAGTCATCTCTCCACTTGGTTCTTATGCAGTAAAACGATGATAAATAGATAGCCAGGTAGAGAGGTAGAAGATAGATGATAGATAGATAGATAGATAGATAGATAGATAGATAGATAGATAGATACAGTAAATTCAGTTAAGCAAGTGTTTAACAAAAAGTAGATGGTATATCAGAACTCTTTTTAGAAATGGTAAAATAAAAGTAGAGCTGTGTTCCCCATTTCCAGCAATATTAAGAATAATGATATTTTATTATTGTTATTAATACTGATCTTGTTATTAGTCATAATAATAATGTTATCTATGGTCTGCTGTAAGGGTGATCATGCCCAAGCAGTTATTCCTATAGCCACTAGGGTCTGGGGTAAATGATGGTCAGGGGCTTGCTATTATTGGTGTGATGGGCAAGTGATGAGCCAGAGCCCCCTGACCCTCATTCTTCCTCCCTGTGAGAGATCATGGAGGGGAGGGTGCAGGTAATCTTTAATTCTCATTTTCTTGATCACATTAAAGAGCCTATAGCTGATGTGCACTTTGCACCTATTTACTAAGAAGCATTGTGTGCAGGGGTGATGCTGGGTGCCCGGTGCTCGCCCTCATTGTGTCAGGCTGGGGGCAGCCGGTTACAGAGGGCTCCCAGCAGCGGCAGCAGTGGCAAAGAGGACCGGCGGCTCTAGGACCGGGCAGCCCCCCTCCTCTTCCGCCCCCCCCCCCCCCGTACCACTAGGGCCGGCCTGACCAATAAGGTGCAAGGGGCGGGCCGGGAGCCCTGACCAGTTAAACACAATCTCTCGCCTTATAAGGAGCGGCGTCGCCATGGTAACGTGCGCTAAGTTGCAGCAGTGGTGTCAAAGTTCACTATATAGAGAGCTCAGTTTGCTGATCGCCGAGACAGCGCTCCTCCGCCGCCGCCGCCAGCCCTTTCCTACAAATCGCGATCACTTCCTACCCCCCCTCCTCCTCCTCCTCCTCCGCCCGCTCCTCTCCTCTGCTCTCCTCTCCTCTATCGGCCGCTTTAGCATATTTGATCACTTTGATTGCGAGCTGCTGCCTTTTATTCGGAGGCTTTATTGTGCATGAAGGATGACGGCCGGCAGCAGCAGCCTGTGAAGTGCCCGCCCGCCCGCCCGCCGCTCTCTGTCCGCTTCTTTCCGCTGTGTCGGTGTGAGATCCGGGGATGGCGCTGAGGAGCTGATGCCGGGGCTGGACGGAGCGGAGCCCACAGCGGGAGGAGGAAGCCGCCACCACCGTCCCCGGCTCTGGAGCAGCAGCAGCAGCAGTGTTAACCCTTCCATCGCCTCGCCCATGGCTTTCCTGAATGGCTGAGCGTCCCAGGACCCCCCCAGCAGCAGCAGCAGCAGCAGCAGCAGTGTGAGAGGCGCCGCTTGTTCCCCCAGCTCCCTCCAGCACCGTGTCCGCAGCAGCAGCAGCCAGCAGAGGCGCGGAGGACTCTCGCCTTCTCTCCCTCACACCCAGCTATGGCAATGGTAGTGGGCGCCTGGAGAGACCCTCAGGACGATGTACCCGGCAGCCAGCCTTCCCAGCCGCCCCCGGGGCCGGCCCCTCACACCCCACAGACCCCGGGCCAGGGGGTGCCCCCCAGCACGCCGGCACAAACCAACCCCTCCGGCCAGACGGTGCAGGCGGACAAGGCGGCCCAGCAGCAGCAGCAGCAGCACATCGAGTGTGTGGTGTGTGGAGACAAGTCCAGCGGCAAACACTACGGACAGTTCACGTGTGAGGGCTGCAAGAGCTTCTTCAAGCGCAGTGTCCGCCGGAACCTCACCTACACGTGTCGCGCCAACCGCAACTGCCCCATCGACCAGCACCACCGCAACCAGTGCCAGTACTGCCGCCTCAAGAAGTGCCTCAAAGTGGGCATGAGACGGGAAGGTATCGGCATTCCTTCGCTCCTGCCTCCCTCCCTCCCTCCATTGTTCTCCCGCCATCACCTCACCACCTGCCCTTCTGCCCTCCATTACTGCCCGCTGCCATTTCACACGGAGGGGAGGGGAGGGGGGGGGTCAGCACGGGGCTCTGCAAAGGGTTAATGCTGAGGGCATCCATCACCAGCAGCAGCAGCATGTGGCTGCCAGGCTCACTTACACTGCAGCCTTCATGTTGTCTGTATTATTACCCCTACTTACCCCCCACCATGACATGATAGGGTAACTTACACTGCAGCCTTCATGTTGTCTGTATTATTACCCCTACTTACCCCCCATGACATGAAAGGGTAACTTACACTGCAGCCTTCATGTTGTCTGTGTTATTACCCCTACTTACCCCCCATGACATGATAGGGTAACTTACACTGCAGCCTTCATGTTGTCTGTATTATTACCCCTACTTACCCCCCACCATGACATGATAGGGTAACTTACACTGCAGCCTTCATGTTGTCTGTGTTATTACCCCTACTTACCCCCCATGACATGAAAGGGTAACTTACACTGCAGCCTTCATGTTGTCTGCTTCTGTCTGTATTATTACCCCTACTTACCCCCCACCATGACATGAAAGGGTAACTTACACTGCAGCCTTCATGTTGTTTGTGTTATTACCCCTACTTACCCCCCATGACATGAAAGGGTAACTTACACTGCAGCCTTCACGTTGTCTGTGTTATTACCCCTACTTACCCCCCACCATGACATGAAAGGGTAACTTACACTGCAGCCTTCATGTTGTCTGCTTCTGTCTGTATTATTACCCCTACTTACCCCCCCATGACAACTCAGCACAGATATGAAGGGGTAACTTACACAGGCACCCATCATGTTGACTTCTTCTGTCTGTACTTACTATTCACTAGCCATCACCATCCCTCATGTGCTACCAGGAGCTACCCATGTACACTTCACTCCACCAGTGTTTTCATTATTACCCCCCCCCCCCATGACTACTCAGCACAGATATGAAAGGGTTAACCTAGAAATGCATGTTGTCTTCTGTCTGTACTTAACCATTCACTAGCCAACACCATCCCTTATGTGCTAAGCTAGAAGTTACCCATGTAGACATCACTCCACCAGTGTTTTCATTGTTACCCCTACTTACCTCCATGACTACACATCACAGATATGAAAGGGCATCCTTCATTTATATTTTGTACTCATATTTAACTAGTAGCTATCCCTCATGTTCACCCTTTACTAGTAGTCATCTCTCATGAGCACCCTATACCAGTAGACATCCCTCATGAGCACCCTTTACTAGATGTTATCCCTCAAGAGCTCCCTTTACTAGAAGTCATCCCTCATGAGCACCCTTCACTAGTAGCCATCCCTTATGAGCACCCTTTACTAGTAGTCATCCCTTATGAGCACCCTTTACTAGTAGTCATCCCTCATGAGCACCCTATACCAGTAGACATCCCTCATGAGCACCCTTTACTAGAAGTCATCCCTCATGAGCACCCTTCACTAGTAGCCATCCCTTATGAGCACCCTTTACTAGCAGTCATCCCTCATGAGCACTCTTTACTGGTAGATATCCCTAATGTGCAAAACTAGTAGCTACCCATTGTTACCTCTACTTACCTTCATGATTACACAGAATAGATAGGAAAGGGTTAATTTAATAATGCGTCCCTCATTTTTCTTCTGTACTCATCCTTAAATAGTAGCCATCCCTCATGATCACTTATTATTACATTTCTCTGAACTAAACTAGAAGCTCCCCAAGTAGAGCTTACACCCCAGTGTCTGGCTCTGCAGTTCTTATCTTTTTATTGGTACCCCCTACTTACCGTCATGATGGCTTTAGTTAAAGTGTTAACCACATCCCTCGTGCAAAACTAGAAGCTGCTCATGTAGAGTTTCCATCATTGTTTTTTTTTAATTGTTACTCCCCCTACTTACCTTCATGACTACACAGCATAGCTATGGAAGAGCTAACTTAGAAATGCACCCTTAATCTTTCTTCTGTACTCACCCATCTCTCATGTTCACCTTTCACTAGTTTTACTAGTTTTAATTGTTACTCCCCCTACTTACCTTCATGACTACACAGCATAGCTATGGAAGAGCTAACTTAGAAATGCACCCTTAATCTTTCTTCTGTACTCACCCATCTCTCATGTTCACCTTTCACTAGTAGTAATCCTTTATGTTCACCCTTCACTAGTAGACATTCCCTATGTTAATCCTTTACTAGTAGCCATCCCTCCTGTTCACTTTTCACTAGGAGCCATCCCCCAAGGTGATCCTTCACTAATAGTCATTCATCATGTTCATCCTTTACTAATATCCAGACGGCATTTGCAACCTTTATTTATAACCAACCCTCATGTTCACCCTTCATTAGTAACCACTATCTTTTTATTGTTACCCTCTACTTTCCTACATGACTTCATAGCTATGAAAAGGGGCTAACTTAGAAATGCACTCTTCGATTTCCTTCTATAATCCTTCACTAGTCACCAGCACTCACGCTCATCATTCACTCAACAACCAACAATCCATAATGTTCACCATCTTCTTCTTAGTATTATTATTATTATTATACTGTAGAGTTTCTACCCCAGTGCCTGGCTATGTAGTTTGTCATTGTATTGTTACTCCCCTTCCCATGACCACATAACTATGAAAGGGTTCATTTAGAAATACACTCTTCCTTTTTTTCTGTACTCAGCCTTCACTAGTAACCGTCATGTTCAGCCATGACTGTATACAACTTTGAGAGGTTTCATTTCGAAATGCACCCACACTTCACTAGTAACTAACCTTAGTAACTAGTTCAATTATAATTAATTTTGTTATCATTACATTTCTCTGAGAAAAACTATAAGATGGCCCTGTAGAGTTTCAACCCAGTGTCAGGCTCTGTAGTGTATCTTATCGATGTTTCCCCCTACTTACATCCATGACCACATAACATAACTATGAAAGGGTTAGTTTAGAAATGCTCCCTTCATTTGTTTTTCTGTTTATCTTTCTTTAGTAACCATCCCTCATGTTCACCTTTAAATTGTTAATATTATTGTGTCTCTCTCAGAGGCTAGAGTTCCCCCCAGTGTAGCCCTTTTATTCCTCATTGTAACCCTCCACTAACAAAACATGGGACTGAAATTTTTTTAAGGTACCTAGCCATAATTATTAACTATCCCTCGTGTTCTCTTGTTATTTATTATTCTATTTCCCCGAGCAAAATTATAAACCAGTTTCCATCCCAGTACAGTGCTCTACCCCCTCCATCCATGTAGAGTTTTCAGCCTCCACTTACCTCCCTGACTACACAACACGTGCATGCCTAGCTCTGAAATGGTTAATTAAGAAATTCAATCATTTTCTTTTTCTCTACGCATGCTTGATGCTTGATTATTTATTGTTGCATTGCTATTTTATTATATGTCTCCTAACTAAACTACAAGGTAGCCAAGTACATTTCAAACCCTGCCTGGCTATGTAGCTCTCTTTAGCCTACTTACCTCCCTGGCAACATAGGATGTGCTTGCCTTGCTTCTAGATTTTAATATAGCTTGTAAGAGTTTGCATGGCTCTGTGTTTCTCTTGACACCATTGTTTAACACTTACCTGACTACACAAGAGGGGACGTGAAAGGGTGGTATTTAAAAATATATTTCAAATTCTAGTCACCCCCATCATCACTATGTTGAAATCTAAAATAGCTGTAGTGTTAGTAGCCCAGTATACTTCACTGACAGAGAAATATGTGCATGCTCGAGTGTGAACTTCATTTTCTCACATTCTTAATTGATCTCATTGATTAACACAAATATAAATCTATACAGTGCGTTGCTATGCGGTGCATGCTGCCCCCCCCCCTCCCATTCATTTTGTGTTACCCACCACTTACCTCGGTGACCAGTTATCCAGGACTTGTAAATGCTCTTTATTTTTCAATGCATCCTTCATCATTACGTAGGTCTGCCTTCAAGGCTTACTTTAATATCTCACTGAGTAAACATATAAAATAGCTATTTGGACTTGCCATTCCCATGCCTGGCTCTGTAAGTCCCTTCCCCTCTAGTTATTAACCAGAAGCAATCCTTTTTCTAGACATGTGAATGCCTGTCTGTGAAAAAGTTACACGTCCCTGCCATTGTTATAATCTATTCTTATTAACCATTTCTCCCATTGCTTTGCTATTGCGAAGTTTCATTAGGCCTACCCCTGCCATATAGATTGTATGCTCTTGTGTATTTCCATTACCTCCTTTACAACATTCATCTAAAATGCTCCCAGTTGTAAAACAATATAAAATCATCCTATTTCTTGGTGACTTTAACCTACCTCTTATCAGCCATCACCTACCTCACTGGAAAGGCAAACACACGAAATAGTTTGTAAAGTGCACCCAAATGTTTTTTTTTTATTCTTTCATTTTCTCACATGTCCATGCTATCATAATTTTATAATATATACTAGATTACTAAATGTTTCTTAAACAGTCACTTACATTGTTACACTAAGTAACCCTGGTTCTGAATGAGTTAATGTCCATTTTACTGTACTTACATTAACCTTTATTCATAACCATTGCTCCAGTATCTGATTTAAAACAAACACTAAAACCATCCCCTTCCCAAATTTGTGCCAGTGCATGGCTCTGAAATAGTTAACTGCATGGCATTTTTAATTCCCCACTCATTATTTACTATTACTCCCCCCCCCCCCCCCCATAGTCTCACGCAGAGTAAGAAATCTAAAGCAGCTCCTCAGTGATCCTTGTCGTTTTTTATGCTCTGAAAGAGTTAAAGTACCACCCACTGTATTGTGTTATTTATTCATCTTTTAGAACAATAATGTAAGCCACCATCGATTACCCTGACGCCCTAAAAAGACAGCAGCATAAAACATTAGTGTATGAAGACCTATCTGTCCTAGGCAAGGATGTGAAAGAGTTAAATACAATGTGTGTGTGTGTGTGTGTGTGTGTGTGTGTGTGTGTGTGTGTGTGTTTCACCTCTCACCATTAACCATCACTTGTTTCACTCCCTGGGGTGACTCTTTTGTACATCCAGGGCCAGTCATGTAAAACAGTTACTCAGAAAGCTGCTCAGGCTAGGCAGGGCATGTCTGGGTCTCCAATGGGGCATTCTGGCATAAGAATTACCCCCACTATTTATACTACCACCATCTCACTGGCTAGCCTTACATTATTGCTCCCTATTCAAAATACATGTAATTCTTTCTTAAGAGTTCCCTGAGAGCCAATGGTTAATTTAACGGATCTTTCCAGATCCTTTATTAAGCCACATATATTTTATTATCTGTCTGTAGGTAGATTCTATGTGGAGGGGAACAATTATTTTTATAAAAATTATTATTATTCTTTTTACGCAGGGATCTTTTGTAGTACAAGGCTATGAAACAGTTAATGCAAAATGCACTATTCACTCCTCTCCATGGAATAATCTGCCTGGCCCCTGTGACCTAGAATGTCATTCTGCACAGGAGTTAAAACTGATTAAGATCAGAGGACAGTTAGGATCAGTCTCATCTGACTGTCTCTCTCTCTGTCTTCCATTAAAAATCCAGCTCCCCCTGCTCATCTGAACAGCCCAGAGCTGTGGTGATCGCTGGGGTTGTTGTGAGTTGTGTTGTGTTGTTAGTGTGTGTGTCCCCTTGTGAAAGTCAGAAGCTTTTGTGGTCTAAATGTAGACAAGGACACAGAGGGAGAGAGAGAGAGAGAGAGAGGGGGAGAGCTGATAGTGTGCAGAGCTGCCTCAGCAGGCTGTCTCATGTAGGCTAGGGGTTACAGGCTGCCTGCTTCCTTTGTGTTCCCAGCTGGTCTGTCTACCATCTCACCCACATCTCACCCCGAATGTCTCCCAACTCCAAAGGACACTCCAACCCCCCCCCCCCCTACCAACCCCCAGCCCCCCTGTCCTCTTCCTCACCCCCTTCTCTTTAATGCCCCATGCCCCCCTCTGCATGCAAATCTCCAGCAATAACACACACTGAGGCCTGCAAGCTAGTGCACACAGCCCAGCCAGGACATTGCCCTTCTTTGTTGTTGTTTTTGTTGTTGTTATTCTTTTATGATCATTATATTTTATAGTCACGTCCTAGAACAAGCTTTACAGGGCCAAAGCTTTTGTATTTACAAAAAAAGCAAAGCAGCAGCATAATTAAAAGCAATCGGCGATATTATATGTGTAGATGGGAGAGGGAAACAGAAGGACATTATGAGCACATATGGGAGAATAAATTGAATGTCTTCGTCTTTGGGATGTCAGCAGATTTCTTTTTTTTTTTTTTTATATGAAGCAAGCACAGCAGAGATATTTAAGCAATTGTCGAATGGATTGTTTTCTGTTGTAATTTAATCATAAAAGAGCAGTATAAGACCGAGTACAGCCAAGGAAGGAAAGTGGTAGAGGTTGTTTATACACGGTTAGACTACTAAAAGTAGCTGTCAGTAAACTAGACTTGCTAGCTGTAAGCTAGGACTAAGATGCTACAGTAAACTAGCATTATGGCTAGGTTATAGCTAAAACTAGACCTAGAGGTTACTTGGTAACTGTAACCTAGACTTTGATACTATAGTAAACTGGAATTAGATACAAGGTTTGATGTAAACTAGACCAATATGCTTATTTGTATCATTAAACTAAAGTTAGGTTTTTTTTATATCAGCATGCAAAGATTGAATGTTAGTATTTATCAAAATGCTAGATGAGTCGGTAACTAGACCTTGCTAGTCCTTTTATTTGTAAACTGGACTAAGATACTATTTTGTATCAGTCTTATATCCTAGTTAGTATTAATAAAATAAAGCAGGGTAGTTGCAGGTGTCAGCTTGTTAGACCTAAATGTTACTATGTATCATGGAGCTATACTTTGATGCTTGTTTGATATCAGCATTATAGATTATTATATATAATTAATTCATATAGAGCTAGATGTTGATATCAGCACACTAGAGTCTAGTGTTTCTATGTATCAATAGATTTCTAATATCAGCATGTTAGTCTTAAAAATGACTATGTATCTTTAAACTAGATTATAAATATAAGATTGCCCTAGATTACAGTTTTTCAGACCTAAATGCTTTTTGATATCAGCCTATTAGGTTTATAACTTAATATACATAATTAATATAGAGCTGGTTGATTCTATCAGCACAATAGACTTTTAAAGGTTGCCATGTATAAATAAGCTAAACCTACATGCTTTTTGATATCAGCATGTTGGAGTTAAATTTTACTATGTCTAATTAAGCTAGACCTAGATGCTAGAATGTAAATGTAAGATAGTCCTAGATGCCAGCTTGTATGGATAAGCTAGACCTGGATGTTTTTGAGATCAGTAAATTAGACTAAAATTCTCACTATGTATCAATAATCTCGACCTAAATGCTAGATTGTAAATGTAAGCTAGTCCTAGACGTCCATTTGCATTAATTAGCTAGAACTAAATGCTTTATTTATTTAGCATGCTAGACCTAAATGTTGCTGTGTGTCAATAGGCTAGACCTAGGTGTGGGATTGTATATGCGAGTTAGTCCTACATGCCCATGCCTAAGATCCAGCTAGACCTAGAAGATTTTTGCTATGAGCATATTAGATGAAAATGTCATTATTTTTCATTAGGCCGGATTTAGATGCTAGGTGGTATCCAATATGTAAGCTAGCCCTAGATGGACATTCTATGATTAAACTTAACCTAGGTGTTTTTTTTTTTATATCAGCATGCTATAGTAATATAAATGTGTTTGAGGATGCTGGCTCTAGATATTAATTTGTCTAGTTTCTTTTCTATTTACTGCAGCCGTCCAGAGGGGCAGAATGCCACCCACACAGCCGACCCACGGCCAGTTCGCCCTGACGAATGGGGACCCCTTGAACTGCCATTCCTACCTGTCCGGATATATCTCCCTGCTGCTGCGAGCCGAACCCTACCCGACCTCCCGCTTCGGCAGCCAGTGCATGCAGCCCAACAACATCATGGGTATCGAGAACATTTGCGAGCTGGCTGCGCGGATGCTCTTCAGCGCCGTGGAGTGGGCCCGGAATATCCCCTTCTTCCCCGACCTGCAAATCACCGACCAGGTGGCCCTGCTGCGGCTGACCTGGAGCGAGCTTTTCGTTCTGAACGCTGCCCAGTGCTCCATGCCCCTCCATGTGGCTCCTCTCCTGGCCGCCGCCGGCCTCCACGCTTCCCCCATGTCCGCGGACAGAGTGGTGGCCTTTATGGACCACATACGGATCTTCCAGGAGCAAGTGGAGAAACTCAAGGCGTTACATGTGGACTCGGCCGAATACAGTTGTTTAAAAGCTATAGTACTCTTCACTTCAGGTAAGTCAGCCAGTTCCCATGCCTGATGTTCTTTTTTTATCTTGTGTCTTTCTGTTCTTGTAAACATACAAAAACAAAAAAAAAAACCCAGTCAGGTCTCTTTCTTTAGTTTTAATACTTGATTTCTGTAGTAATAAGAGGTAAGTGGCACCCAACACGGATTCCTCCTTTTATGCCCAAGTACTAGGACGCCTATTATTTAAAAGCCACTTGTCCTGAGTAATAATCCAGTAAGCAGTAGCCAAATGGCATCAGAAATGTCTGCTTCCAGCTCGCCTAGACTCTGACACCCTAAGGGCCAAACAGGAAATGCGAAAATATTATAGCAATCAATGAAAAACAAAATAGCAACCTGCTATTATAGCAGCATGGTCCCATGCCATACAATATATTGGCCAGTACATCAATTGCACCAATACAAAAAAAAGTTATTAAAATACAGGAGCTAATATGCAGCATATTTTATATTTCTAAACTATTTCTAATTCTGTGTGTGTTCAAGGTGTTCCCCAGGATGTTGCACCCACCTGCATATGTCTATATATTAGCTCTGTGCAAACAGGGTGTCCTTCTTTCACTGAACTAAACATATTATACATACCAGTAGATATTAGTAATAGACAACACTTTGTATGGAATTGTAATATAAGTATATATAGGTAACAATGCTACAGCTGCAGAGCCCTGATGCCTTATACTAATTATTTTGATTAGATCTAGTGTAATCTGAATTGTGTATTCCCTATGCACCCCCCTCCCCCCTCCGCAGATATTGTTAAATAATAGAGCCACTCTCACTTCCTGTCCAGATATCTTCCTTGTATTAATACACCTTTTAATTTAAAATACTAACCTCTCTTTTCTGCAGAGCTGTAGACAAGGATCAAATCTTACTGTTGCTCATTATTCCTAAATCCCACCACTTTGAGTGATATAAAACGTATAAGGCATACCCCATAAGGAGCAGTTGAATACATAGTGTGACTATGAAGAAAACTAGTACTGCAGAGGCAAGGGACTGGTTCCCTATAGCAGGGAACCCATATCTCCATTTGTATCTCACTGTACTAAATTAATTGCAGTGTACTTTGTGTTATAATGTAGGTATCAGCAAAAAGAGTGTCAAGTAATGGTGTTTCATCCATTGCCTATAGATTGCTGTAAAAGCAGTAAATATTTACAGCAGTGTAATATAAGCAATCACAGTGCAGCAGCTAGAACCTGATGTGCGTCGATTGATATCCTTATACCATATCCCCAAAATCATCAGCGTTTGTATTTTAGTGTATTACAATATTTAGTCCCAAGTATCGATGTAATACCTAATACAACACCCATTCCTGTGCAGTCTAAGAAATAGTGCCACATCAGCAAAAACCTGATGGCCTTTACTGACTGTTTCTCTTTATAACACAAAAAAATATCTGTAAAACGTGATATATAGAGCGCAACAATCACAAGCATCGAGGTGGTACATGGTAAACTATACTCCTGGTGTATTATCGAGGTGGTTCATGGTAAACTATACTCCTGGTGTATTATGTGAGCCCCTGTACACATGTATTCCCTGGGCCATGGTGTAGCCACACACTATAATGTTGTAATATGCAGTGACAGTAACATATGAAATAATAATCCACTTACAGATGAATATAGCTTCCTCTTTATCTGCGTGTCAGTTTCTGATCTCGCACCTAAATATATGAAGAATATTAAAATATAGGTCCCTGTGTGCTAAAAGAAATAACAGTATAATAATAGGACACCATTGATTGACTAATTGTGAAATAGCTCAGTATTAGCAAGCTCTATCCAAAGTATCGTTAACTTTGTACTTCATTGCATTAAATACATACCATAAGGGTCAATTCCGAATTCAAATACTGTAAATGTTAGAAAGGGGTTTAATAAAATGTAAGAACGTAAAAAACAAAACTGCTTTATGAATTATCTTAAAGATGATTTCCATATAGTTAGAGTCGATGACAATGATCAGCTAAGAGCAGGAAATGAATGTTAGTACATACAGTGTGTAACAGCACTATAGTGGCCAGACCTGTATGGAGCCCACATGTAGGAAATGCCAGAATTAATGAAAACAAGGACAGAAAATGTAACTGGATTTGTGGACGTCAAAACACTTCAGCGGCCAGTTTCTGTGTCCCTCTACAAAAAAATAGCAAAATAAAGCATACACTACTATACGTACTGCTCTGCCACATCCCTAGGACCTAGTTCTATATAGAAATAATTTTCAGTATCTTCCTGGTATTGTTATGCCCCCCACCTAACCCCAGGGAATATAGGGCAGTGGAGCTTCCTTTGCTGCCCTGTTGCCCCCTAACTGGTGTGTAGTTTACTCCAGCCTGTCTGCCTGCAGCTCAAAGCAGAGGGATGGTGTTTGTTTAACTCAATGGGCCCAAATCATTAGGATTCCAAAGTGTATTTGTGAATCGGACGAGTTAAGACAGGCAGTGTGGATTTCACTGCTGAGCTGCTGTAACTTTAGACAGAACACAACTTTTAGGGCAGAATAGTGACAGAGGAAAGGCAGTCAGCTTCACTGTTAACCCACAGTGTGCAAACAAGGGCTGGGGGAGGGGGAGACACACACAGTTTCCCCCCTTCACTGAATAATACAAGTGCTCACCAGAATAATCCTTACCCTTAAATCTGCTATTAATATATAACCACAACAGCGCTGGCTTGTAGTGTGGCAGCTCTAAAGCAGTAATGAATGCATGATGAAATCTAATTAGGATATAGTGTAGGTTAATCTGGGTGAGGAACACAACTCGCTAGCATTAACCCTTCAGGCCAAAGTTTTGGAGGCAAATTTTAATTTGCTGGCAATTCTAAGTGGTGTGTGTGTGTGTGTGTCTGTCACACTGTGTCCCAGTTCATATTTAAAGAGTAATAATAGTTGATTTCCTATATATAAGTGATTTCGGTTTTAAAGCAATTATAATAGCTCATTCCCTATTTAAGCCATATACTTGTTAAGCAGAGATGCGTAATTCCCTATAGAGGTGTTATCATTTTTAAGCAGTGACAATAGTTAATTTCCCAAATAAGTAATATTTTAATCAGTAATAACAGTTGATTTCTTATATAAGAGATATAACTGATGACATTGATTGATGATACCTATATATATTGATTGATGGTTGATTACCTATATAGGTGATTTTTACACAATGACAATAGTTGATTTCATTAAAAAAGGGAAAACTGTATTAAACAGTAATAATTGTTAAATCATATAATTGTTAAACAGTGATGGTTGATTTCCTATATAAGTGATATCATTATTGAACAGTTATCATGATTAATTGCCCTGTATAAGTTCTATAAGTTGTTTTTAATAGTGATACCAGTTGATTCCCTTTACAATTGTTATCGGTGATAATGGTTGCTAGAATTTTTAAACAGTGGCATATAAGTCAGAGATAATAGCAGATTTCCCATATAACAATATAAGAGCTCTATCTGTAGTCACAAAGAAATTAGAAGCGTGGGGGGATTGAAAACACAGCACAGTCATGCCTTGCCTAAGGCTTACACTCTAAACAAATTATTAAATGACTAGTAATGCCTTCCTATCTCATCTACAAGTAGACCCACACATATCTGCACAGTTTCTTTGAATTGGGGTTTTCTGTTTCATCCTTGAATGAAATTCTGATTCCTGGACAGTGTCTTAGCATTAGGTGGGCTGGTTGGTGGGTGCTTGTAGCACAGTGAGTGTGGTTAGCAGGAATGTAACTGTAGCATCTCCCTATATCGATCCACTTTAGTGTGGATTGTCAACATTGAGTTAATGACACCCTGGGATGTGTAAACCTTGTTTAGGCACAAGATGTACACCCGATGCAATCTATATATATGTAGTTTCTAGAGTCTCTAAAGGGGTGGTTGTGGTGGTGGTGGGGGGGGGGGGGGGGTAGGGATCCTCAGCAACGCATAAAATAAGTTACACGGTGCTGACTTTTCTTCTCTCCTCCACATGAGGCAAATAATGTGCATGCCTGCTTTAATGGCGTGGATAACACTATACATGTGCTCCTCTCTTGGGTCACAACCTAGTCTCTGGGTGATTTAATGCCTGTCCATTGTGTTTTTCTTTTTTTTTATTTGAAGGAGGGGGTCCTAGTCTAGTGGTGCAAAACCCCTTGTCTCTCTAAGCTGCAGACTGGCCTAGAGAGCTCAGAAAGAAGGATCAGAGTTTGCTTGGCTGATTCTGAACAGCCCAAAGCTGACAAGATGATCTTTTAAAAGAGCCACTTAAAAGACCAAAAGAAAACCTAGAGTCCTCCAAGGGAGAACCTATTAGACTTCAGAGCGCCATTGTTGTGGACTGGACCTCAGATGCGATCATGACACTCTCTGCGATCTGATGTCTAATGGCTGATGTTGAGGGGGGTGTGGGGTGGGGATTGTGGGGGAGGGGGTCCAGAATTTGGGTGACAGGCCTGATCAGATACTGACATGATTTATTGTGTGCCCCTTTTCTTCACAGATGCCTGTGGTCTGTCTGATGTGGCTCATGTGGAAAGCTTGCAGGAGAAGTCGCAGTGTGCATTGGAAGAATATGTGCGGAGCCAGTACCCCAACCAGCCCACCCGATTTGGCAAACTGTTACTCCGTCTACCCTCCCTCCGCACTGTCTCCTCCTCTGTCATAGAGCAATTGTTTTTCGTCCGTTTGGTAGGTAAAACCCCTATAGAAACCCTCATTAGAGATATGTTACTCTCTGGAAGCAGTTTCAATTGGCCCTATATGTCCATACAATAAGTATTAACTTAGGTGAAAAGAGAAAAAAAAGACATGGAGGGAAAACATAAAAAAAAGACTTTGGGGGTTGTTGGCATAAAGTTTCCTCTCCTAAGGCTGTTACAAGTTTACCTACAGAAGAGGAAAGAAAATTATCGGACTGTGAATTAAAAACAAACACAAAAAACCCTAAAAGACTATGAATGATGAACTCTCACAAATTCATTTAAAACTGTCTCGTTCAGAACAACTTGCTACGTATCATTTTTTTTTTTTGTAAAAAAAAACAAAAAACAAGACCATAAAAACAGGAAATAGTCTTTTTTTGGTAACTTTTTAAAACTATCGCTAAAAAAGTGCATTTATGGAGAAGTGGAGAAAATTGGCAAAAAGGAAAGTTCTTTTTTTCCTCCCCAAACTTTGAGTCGTCCTGTATCTATGTAGCTGTTTCCTTTCCCTTTCCATTTTTTTTGTATTTTCCTGGTTCCAAACCAGTTGTGGTTCTATCATTTTTATATATTATATATATTCTTGACTTAAGAAAAAAACTGTATCCTTAAAATTATATGTTCTGTAAGAATTAAAACGTCCACGAAAGTTATCATAGGAAAAAAAGAACTTAACTTAAAAAAAGACAAAAAGGACTTTAGATGAAAGCGCACTTATATGTGATGAGCCTAATTTAATTATTGAACTCCAGACTTGTAATTATATTCCCATTTTGAACCACATGTTTCTTCACTACACAAGACAGATTTTTTTAATATTATTATAATTATTATTATTATTTTATTTTCACACAAAAAACTGTGGGGGTGAAGTGAAAGGGACGCTGTGTCTTCAGGCAGCCTTAAGCTCCTTTTTTATTATTATTTTTTTGAGGGTGGGCAATTGTGTCCTTGCAGTATTCTCCAAATGTTCTGAAGCTCCTATAACTGTTTGTATATTTGCAAAAACCCCTTTGTATTATAATTGTTGATATTTCCATTTTTTTTTAAGAGGAAAAAAAGACAATTCAAATCAGCATGACAAATAACACTGTTGGCACTTATAAATAATGTGATTGATTCGGTATCTAGATTTGACAGTTTTGTGTTAAAACTGAAGGTTTATATTTTTTATTTTTGTTTATTTTTGTTTGTTTTTTTTGTTTTTTTTTAAGTGCAACTTTTTTTGTTTCTGTATACTGTAAAAGTTATAATAACTGAACTGTTTGGTCGAGTCTTTGTGTGTTATATTCCCAGAAAAAATGAAAGTATTCAGAAATTAAAATATTATTTGATATCTGAAAACCATTTTGGCTGTGATAAGTGTCTTTCCAATTCACTGTATACTGTTTTATTTATTAATCATTAATAGGGAATTTACTTAATTACTGTGCCAGTGACCTATGGGCTATTTAGCTGCCTGTAGAAAGGGTTAAATGGTCTGTACTGTCTCTGGGTCTCCCTTGCAAGTGTGTAGCAGTGTATTTACATGGCTGATTGGACAGGAAACGCTTAAACCAATGGTTTATCTACGATTTAGAAGGTGCTGCACAATATTGCCATCCATTCTTAGTAACTTAATCCCTCCACCCCCACTAGTTTAATTAAAAATGGATTCCCAAGAAAAAAAGGCCCATGCTTTTAAGTGCCTGCAGAGCTATTTTAGCGAAGTATATTGTTAAACATATCCCCAAAAAGTCGCCTGTATCTATTTTATGAACCCTAAAAAAATAGAACTATTTTGTAAATATCTGGTATACATGCAAAGGATATTTGAAGTAAGCCAGTGGCAGATTTGTATATACAGGTCCGTTGCTTTATATTGATTTTTTTCCTAATTATTATTATTGTTAATATTATTTTCTACGTAGCTCAATAATATTTTGTGATGGTCATTCATCAATGGGGTCGATTTAGCTTAGAGAGCTAAGAGTCTCTCAATAATGTATTCTTTAACCTCATCCCTTCTGGTATGCAAGTGTGTAGTGGGGGCGAGGAGAGGGGGAATCATAGGAGTTTTTTTATATACTGGGGTGAATAGCTGTTAGGGGCAACTGACCATCCTCTAGAGCTGCAGAGGAACTACAAGCTCACTCATGTCTCTTGAGGGACTTGATTGTCTTCAGGTAGGAAGTCTTGTGTCTTCTCAGCTCCCCCATTGTTGTGGGCTTACATTTTGTATCAAAAGGGGCCATATTTTGAATCTATTAAAAGGTCATGTTTTTAATGTATTGTAAATGCACGCCTGGACCATGAACTCTGTCTGATTGATTGGGATTGATGAGGAGGATGATGCTGGTGATGGCATTTCATGTCTGTAGAAAGAGCCAGGATCCAGGGTGAAACACACACACACACACACACACACACACACACACACACACACACGCGCACGCGCGCAGCCCCTCTGGGAGTGGAGGATGAGCGAAGCCCTGCTTCTATTCGCGGAGTATTGCTGACCTCTAGGTTTAGGCTCCTCTATTGCAAGTCAATTTTTGTGAGTGTATGAAGTTCGTTTTGTATTCAAAGGAGAGAGAAAAAAGACAATTCGCAGAGATCTCGTTTTTTTGGTGTTAGCTTGTTGTAAAACATGTGTTGTAAATTGTCATTGGTATTAAACTATAATTTATGCATTTGAAAAACCAAAAGAAGCAGTGCCTGTCCTTTTTCTGTGTGCATAATGGAGCTGGCATCCAAAATGTGGATGAGGAGGAGGATGATGTGGTGGTGATGGCGATGATGGTGGTGAGGTGATCATGGTGGTGGTGATGATGGTGGTGGTTAAACAGAAAAACCGTAGCTCCAACACGTTCAAACGAAGTTTTTCTTTTCATGCTGAGTTAGAACAAAAGATCCAGCAAGCATTTGAAAAGGACAAAAGAGGGGTTGTGATTTAGGAGCAAGTTGTGTGAGATCTTAACCCCTTGCAACCAGCCTTGGCACTCAGACTGCATTGTCATAGGGGATGATGGGGAGCGCTCCAGAAGCTCAGGGGTTAACCCATGCTGTTAAAGATGGTAACACTATAGAAGTGTCGATTCTTCAGGCTGCTTAGGGGTTGCTTTATGAGTTCCCAGTGCTGCTGTGTCAGACAAACACCTCAGACAATACAACCCACAGTGGAAATCTTTGATCAACACTATCTTACTGCACATCTCAAACATGCAAAGGGAGGTTGTAATCCCCACTAGCAATATTATTGTAGAGTGTGTGTGTGTGTGTGTGTGTGTGTGTGTGTGTGTGTGTGTGTGTGTGTGTGTGTTTCACCCTGGATCCTGGCTGCTGGCAAAGTGTCCATTGTGAATCATTCAGATGATCCCTCAGACACACACATAGCCAAGCCCCTTCCTAGTGTAATCGAGGTTCAGGGCTGGTGTTTACCCTAACTGGAGTTTTTAGGGGGTGTTTTAGTGAAAAACCAAGCGTGTGAAAATATAAGCTTGCTTGTGACTCGGTGTCCTATTAGCTCCCATCAGTGCAATGACAGGCCATAGCATAGCCTTAGTAATACAAACCACATGTGAGAGGCCAGGCAGGAGGACCCTCTATTTACCATGCAGCATATAAGACCACAGTGAACACACACACTCTGAGACCACCAGAAAAAAAAGACGGCCTCCTAATCACACACTTCAGTTGCTACATCTGCAGCTAGGGGGTTAATTTGCAGGGGCTGTGGGAAAATGCCTCTAGCTCCATGCAGCCTTCCCCTGCCACATGCCTGCTCAATGTAAATTAACCCCCTAGCTGCATGCTAGTGATCTAATAGGAGCTGCTGAATAGTATGCCCCTCCCCCTTTCCTAGAAGCCACATTCACACCAAGCTGCTAAAAAGTTATTGTGACATCCATGACAGGCTCAATGAACTTAGGAGACAGCAATAAACCGACTAGATTTGTGTACTCCACTGTGTAAATAGTTTAGAGCAGTCCATGCAACCCTTTAGTTTCTTGGCAATGCAAATCTGATCTGCAGCTTGCTTACATACCCTAATACCAAATTATTCCCAACCAAAGCTATGAAGCCCTCCTGTACAAAAGCTAAGAAGAAGCTATATTGAACCAAAGTTATGAAGCCCTCCTGTGCAAAAGCTAAGAAGAAGCTATATTGAACCAAAGTTATGAAGCCCTCCTGTGCAAAAGCTAAGAAGAAGCTATATTGGACCAAAGCTATGAAGCCCTCCTGTACAAAAGCTAAGAAGAAGCTATATTGAACCAAAGTTATGAAGCCCTCCTGTACAAAAGCTAAGAAGAAGCTATATTGAACCAAAGTTATGAAGCCCTCCTGTGCAAAAGCTAAGAAGAAGCTATATTGGACCAAAGCTATGAAGCCCTCCTGTACAGAAGCTATATTGGAATAAAGATAAGTTGAATCTATCCTGGAAAAAAAGTCATGAAGAATCTATCCCGGACCAACGCTAAGAAGAATCTTTACTGGATCAAAGCTAAGAAGAAGCACTCCTAGACCAAGGCTAACAAGCTCTCCTGGTCCAAAGTAGGAAAGAATCTGTCCAGGACCAAAGCTAAGAAGAGGTTTTCCTGAACGAAAGCTAAGAAGCTCTCCTGGACAAACGCTATGAAGGGGCCCTCCTGGACCAAAGCTAAAACGAACCCTCCTGGACAAGACTAAGGAGCTCTCCTGGCTCAAAGCTAAGATGAAACTTTATTGGGCCCAAAAAGTTCCAGCCAGCTGCATGAAAAGCATAGGCAGGGAGCTACCACTATTAGTCAGGGCACTTCATTACCAGCCTTCTAGTGCTACACATAACAGCAGTAGCTTCCTCACCTGTTGGAAGAGTAATAAATCTTATCTTGTCTTTGATAAGGGGATGATAAAAAAAGTACTTTTGCTTTGCAGTTTAGGTAAAACCATGAGCGTCTCATAATTGCAAGGCATCTTCTGGTTGTAGTTTGAGTTGTGCCTGTGTGATGGTGGTAGCAAGAAGATTGCAAGCTCCTATAACGAAATGATGACAAGAGATGTGACACAACTGACTAATGGGTCTTTCCAGACAGGGGCAATAAAGGAATGTCCTAGGGAGAGGGGTTCTCCGGGAAGAAACATGCCAATGATTAGCTAAGCAAACACATCTGCTTTCTTCGGTTTGACTTAGTTAATTACAATAACAAGGGCGATTGTAGCATCTTCCAGCTTTTTGCAATTTGATGTTATTTCAAGGGGATTCAGTTCTATTTTATCCTATCCCGGGAAGCATTATTTCATCGGGGTTACGGGTGGAAATTGAGGGCTGCTATTCATTGTGAAAGCAGGGCCTCTTTTGGAGCTTGCAGGTAGCAGCAGTCCGGGGGAGTGGAGCTGCTGGTAAAGGGGTCTGGTCGCTCCGCCGCCCGGCTCCTTCATTAGCGATGGCTAGCGAACTAATGAGCTCCCCCCAGCACCTTGTCACTAGCACTTATTTCTAATTCTCCTTTCAGGAAACTTTTTCCCCCCCCTACTTCTATTAGTAACATTGCTCCCTTAAGCTCTTCTCATCCACCCTGTCCCACATCGATTTAGAGATTTGCACAGATGACATTTGCCTAACAATCCCCTTGTAGCACTTGCCAGAGATTTACTTACGATTCATCTTATATTTCTGGTCATGCAGGATAGGAATAGAAGATGCCATCGTATTCCTCTGCTAGATTGGCTCCCAGAGATCAATGCCCCGGGGAGCACCCAGGCCCTGATCCAGGCGACCACCAGTGACAGTGTGTGTGTGTGTTTGTGTGTGTAGGGGGACAGACAACCTGGCCAAGCCTGACGGCACAAAGACTAAATCGTTTAATATATTGACTCAGCTGCGATTATTATTGGTTTTAATATTTTTTTGTTTTTACTACTACTACTATTTAGTATGCGCTTCATATTATACATTCAATTCAATTTTAAGGCTGATTATAATGTTGTTATTATTACTATTATTATTAACAATAACATTATAAATAGCCTTAATATTAATTTAAATGTACTTCATACATAAAAATCCGAAGGTACACTAATCCTACAGGTACACATACTGTAAATGTATTTATAAGTGTAAGTGTGTGTTGTGTTATGTAGTGATGGGTTTATTATTTCATTTATTTCTTTATATTTTATTATTATTATTATTATTATTATTATTATTATTATTATTATTGTTATTATTATTAATAATAATAATAATAATTATAATATAAGCATCATTATTATACATAATAATAATAATAATATTGGTTTGAATTTATTTGAACAAATCCTTGGTAGAGCAGTGTGTGTGTGTGTGTGTGTGTGTGTGTGTGTGTGTGTGTGTTTTATTTATAACTAAGCAGTCATAGGTAGGTGCATATTGTATTACTATATTTTACATTAATATTATTATTTTTGTAATATTAACATTATAATAATTGTGATTTCACGTTCCACATAAGAACCCTAAGGGAGACCAGTTCGTGTGTGTGGGGTATAATTATTATGAAGCAGTTATGGGCACGTGCTTTAATCCGTATTTATCAGTTGTATTAGTATTACTATTTTTATTATTATTTTATATTAATTTAGCAATAGTAGTTTATATAGAAGAACCCGTAGGCAGACCTGTGTGTGCAATGGTGGCAGTTGGGGGGGGGGGGGGGGTATTTATTAATGAGCAGTAAAGGGTTTCTGCTTTAATCAGTATTTGTTATCAGTATTATTACTGATAGCATCATCTTCATCATCACGAGAAATAAAATATGTATTTAAATGTGAACCCTTTGGTTCCATTTATTACTGAGCAGTCAGCCATAGGTATGTGCTCTAATTTGTATTTTTTATCATCATCATCAATAATAATAATTATATTATTTTATTTTATTGCACAGGTACCCTTTGGTAGACCAGTGTGTGTGTGTGTGTGTGTGTGTGTGTGTGTGTGTGTGTGTGTGTGTGTGTGTGTGTGTGTTTCATTATTTTGGACTAATTATACACTTAGACGTGTATATATGCAGGACGGTTTCAGGATCTAATGTGTCATTTTAAAACCTTCTTTTTAATGACTTTGATAAAGCTGGAGAAGCTTTCATCTCTGCATATAGCTCATGATTAGAGACCATAGACTAGTATTAGGACTGGCCGGTGATGTAGGGTGGAGGGGAGCCAGAGGTGCCCCCATAGCTGTGCCCAGGTCATGTGCTGGTCAGAGGGGAGATGGCTGCAGATGATCTTGCACTGGCTCTCCAGGTCCCCGCTGCACGCTGTTTCCCATCCTTTCCGCCTCTCCCCTTCCAGTAAATTGGCCGGCGGTGCGCGTCTTTATGTTCTGCCTATAAGTACGATGTAATCAGGCGCCGCATGTCTCTCTCTAAAAGCATTTAATAAATGTCTATTAAAGCGCTGCGAATGTATGATAAATTTATTAGCCTGGCTTCCTCTCTGTAGCCGAACAGTAATGATGGATTTACCTACAGGGATTCTCTTCCAGCACAGCCAGGGGTTTACTCCAGAAATGCGAGCACTGCCCAGCCATCCACCCAAATACAATTATTTACACAGTTGCAGCCATTCTTCTCCAGCTCCCAAATGCTGTCCCCCTCCCCATACATTTTTTTGTAGAGGGGGACTTTACATTCATTCCCCCCCCCAAAAAAAAGAGGAGGTAAAAGTGAATTTTGCTGGTCTGCTGGGGGTGTTATCACCAGACACAAGCTGTTTCCCTGTTATGCATTCCCCACCCTCATTAGATTTCAAAGAAGCCTCGATTTGTATTTATTGTATTAGCCTTGCGAAGGACAGGCCTTAAATTTCATGACCACTTTTTAACGCCATTTACCCATTTGTCTGATTGACTCCTAAGGTTTCAACGCGAATGTAGCGCACACCTTGTCAGTGGCGGTGGGGAATAAAAGGAAAAAACATCAAAAACATTTTGTGCTTATATCATTGTTATTTTTCTGTGTTTTAGAGTAGAGCCTAAATGCTGGAGGGGGAGGATATTAAATAAACGTATTATCTTTTCTGCCCGTGTGTATGAAGGCACCTGTGTTCATGTAATTGTATTTAGCAATATTTATCTGCTCCCACAAGGTTTCCCTTTAAATAACTTGCTGCTTGTCGAGAAATGCAGGCTGGGATTTAAAAGAGAAAATTCCTCTAGCTCCATAAGCAGATGCCTTGTCTTTCTAAATGAGCTCTATGATTAACATTTCTGATATACCTGTAGCTTACAGCATTTCCTTTAACAGTCTGATAATTAATATATATATCCAATATATTTGCTTCCTGCTGTTTTTTCCTTCAGCAATTATTTTAATGGTGGGTTAAAAACTATAGTGAAAATGTATTATATCAACTAATTAGTCACATTGATATATTTATATAGAGAGAGTGCGCATCCTTATTATTTAAACGAATATATATATATATATATGTAGTTGTTGATTGTGTATCCTTAATATTTTAACTAATATATATATATATATATATATATATATATATATATATATATATATATATATATAGTTCTAAGTGAGATGGAGAGTTTGTCTCCTTTTTGAAGCTGCTGCTTTAATCACATTTAGAGGGGGATACATTGAGATGTCTCGTTGGTCTGCTTGTCAGTTATCTTTGTGGCTGCTCAATGAAAGGCTTTTAAATGGACTATTGCTCTCAGCATGCATCTCTCTCTGTGTCTCTCCAAATGTTAGAAAATTGTGCCATCTACCAGCTATTCCCAGTACTGACACAGGCAGGGACCTCCGAGGACCTCCAGGCTGACTTCAATGCAGCCCAAGTCAGAGGCTGGCCTGGGATAGAAGGCTGACAGGGGTCATTAGAGAGCCACTCACTCTTCCTGCCTCCTGGTAGTCCAGCTATGGGTATTGTTTTTTTTCCCAGAATCAAGCAATTGATTTGTCTTTTTTTTTTCTGGATGATCTAAACATTTAAGGTAGCGTTAGCGCTAAGGAACCCTTTGCATGCCAAGGAGCTCTGACCTAACTGTGATAATAGCATACTACAGTAATATATGGATCATTATTTCTCACCATGACTCGAGATCGATTTTAATTAGCAATGTTCTTTTGGACGGGTTATTATTTTTATTAAATATTCGCACGCAAAAACAGATCATACTTTAGCAGCTCTAGCTTTGGTTGGGGGGTGACTTAACCTAGGTGCGGTGTGTATTAGCTGCGATCATTGTGCTATTATGCTGGCCACTTTAGAAAATACTTATCCAAGTGATATCAGGATTCTTCTATATACATGGGCAAGCATATGGGCTGCTGCTCAGGTGCATGGTGCTGACTTTGCCTGACTTTATTGTACGCATGACCGGAGCTCTCTGTCTAGAGATTAGTCTGATATATATATATATATATATATATATATATATATATATATATATATATTTCAAACAACAGCGCATTTTAGTTTACTAAAATTGCATGATGGGGGGCTTCACTGGCTATAATATGTTCCTTTCTTGTTGCTATTAACCCCTTAGGGACTATAGCTGTACATGGTGCTTTTTAGTAATTGAAACCCCATCTCCCATATTACTTACTCCTTTTTCTAAGAAAAAAAAAAAATATATATATATATATATATATATATATATATATATATTTCAAGCAGGTTCACATTCACAGGTTTAAAATGTTATTGGATTATTACTTATTTATAAAGCCGCATCCTCTTCCATGGTGCTGTACAATGGAGTAGTTACAGACAGGGTAAACAAATAACTTATAGTACATGAGGAATTTGAATCAGATGTGAGAGAAATACAAAGTGATACTTACATATAATAGGAGAGAGGGTCCTGCCCTCTGAATATGTAACATGTAATAGATAATAAGAAAATGGCCTTACATTCTGGCAAAATAGTTACTAAAAAAATCAGACATTACAAAAGCTGTAGCTGTTAAACAGTAGATCATATATATTAAATATATATTAATATTAATATGTGAAACTAGTCAAGTTGTATAATATATTACGAAAAAAAGTTACTGCCCAAAACTTTCTTTTACCCTAAAGATAGCTCTTTTGTTGGACAGTAATTACGAAAGGTAAAAGGCAGAGTTAACAGTAATTACGAAAGGTAAAAGGCAGAGTTAACAGTAATTACGAAAGGTAAAAGGCAGAGTTAACATTTATTTTCCGGTCTCATTTTGGAAATGATTTGTGGAACCCAGATGAGTAGCTTTGCCTTTTTACCCTACAATACAGTTTGAAAATCTAGAGATAATTCAGAATATGAAGATCAATGATAACATGTGAATGTAACCTAATCATTTACATTGATCGGTTAACCCGTGATTAGACTGGCAGCAGAGAGTGGTCCTCGTGGCTGGCAGGGGTAGGGACCCTATCCCTCCGGGTTCTTTGCCATTGGCTAAGCCTCTATAAAGTGCTGGACACTTCAGCTGATAGGTGATACTGACTATACTCTCTATTAGCTTCCTGCCCCAGCTCACACATTGGGGTCAGTGTACTCAGCCAGGGCAGTATGTGGTGTCATTAGAATGAGCACTGGCCAGACCTGCCTTGTCCCAGTCGGTCTGTCCTTTTCACGGGCCTCCCTGCGTTCCCTGTAGGATACCCTTACAGGGGTCCCTAAAGAGCATACAGGGGGGCTGCACGTCTACCGCGATCTGCCCTGCAATGCTTATTGTAATGCTCTGACTCTGCTTACATTTCCCACAAAAAGTACAAATGCTCCGTCTAGAGGAAAGACAGCATGGAGTGTACGGGCATGTTACACCGCCTACATGGCACTGTGCAGAGCGCTACAGCCTGCTACTGCGCCATGCATTACACGCACCCACACATTGTGGACACTAGCTCTACATTCCTTTTTTGTGGCTATTTCTTTTACACTTCACTTGTTTCTCGCTCTATTTTATTTTTTAATAAGAATGTATAGCACACATCTCATTATTTACCGAGTACAGATGTAAAGGCGGAAACCATTCTTCCCCTGCTTCATTATCCTTTCATCTCATCCAATTTATCCTGATCCTCTCTGGTACCAATATATATATATATATATATATATATATACTTTCTCTTCTCTCCCCCCCCCCCCCTCTTTCTTTCTTCCATCTTGTTTTTTTTTATCCACCCCTTACAAATATTTATATTTGGATATTTTATGCGGTGTTGTATTTCTCTTTATTTCTTTTTCCGCTGTGATGCTAATCACCTATGCACTGCTTTTCTCGCTTCTTCCATCGCCATCTTCATACACACATTCTTTCTTATTCTTATCGTTCCTCTTTCTTTCTTTCCTCCATCCCTTTTTTACACACACAGACACCTTCCTTTCCTTTTTTATTTCTTTCGTTCGTTCTTTTCTCCATCCTCATCTTTCTTTCTTTTTATTTTTTTTTAACACACACACACACACACACACACACACACACACACACACACACACACACACACTTATTCCACTTTCTTTCTTTCTTTCTTTCTTTCTTTCTTTCTTTCTTTCTTTCTTTCTTTCTTTCTTTCTTTCTTTCTTTCTTTCTTTCTCCCGGCCTTTGTGTGTGTTGGGATATCATAGATCTCTAGGAATGATGGGGTGGGTGGTCAGGTCCCGGCGTGTCGGTGCTATAGTTACCCGTGGTGGTGTCATAAGATGAGTAATACATAAGTGGTGGCTCTACTTGAAATGGCGAAATGGGGAGCCTTGTATTTAGAGATAAGGGGATCATCAAATCGAGTCTCTCAGACAAAGATTAGAGCCCTGATTATTGTTTAATGTCCTCCTCCTTTTCCCCGGTAATATGTTGATGTGATGATGTCGGTCATGAATCAGTCGCAAGAGATCTACCGATCAGAGAAAGAATAGCTGATCCTGTGCAGCAGGCACCTGGCTCTATGCAAACTCACCACAAATCTAATGCATGCAAATCTTGTTGCCATCCGTATACCTGCTTAACCCTGTCAGTGCCAGGCACCAACATGTTCCTATTTATATAGAAGTGTGTGTGTGTGTGTGTGTGTGTTGGGGGGGGGGGGGATAGGGTGCTGTATTGTCGGTTCCTAATGTAACGCCGCTGTCACTCTGCCCCATGCCTGGCACTGGGTGCCCAAGCGTTGCCCCTACTGTAGTAATAATAATTATAATCGGCTGATCAATAGAGGAAGCGTCTTATAACGGCGTGCCCCAGCCTGCCAGGATCGCGTGATAAATAGCCAGCAGTTGCGAAACTAAATGTGATGGGCCCTGGTGCGAACATTAAATGGTCTTTTTATGGCTCATACAGCAATTGGATGCAGCTACACAAATGAATACTGAAGCAGTAGAGACGAATGGTGTTTCCTTTCTCTAAATCACGGTAAGTGAGCACAAATATGATAAATACGGTGAGTAAGCAACAATGACGGGGCCCCCTGACGTCGTAGGCCCGGTGCGCACGCACCCCTTATAGATCTGCCCTGCCGGTCAGAGCTTTGTACCCCCTTCCTGGAGCATTGCTATGCCTGTATTTTTATACGCACATATCCTTTATAGTTTTAATAAAAGATTGTGCCAACGAGGTATGTATAACATGCAAATAAAAGTAACCCCATTTTTGGGCAAAATCAGTAGACCGGTCTATTGGTGGAGGGCAGCTTGGAATCTAAAAAAGAAAACGCAGGCAGAACGCAGATGCAGGCGCAATGCTATATACTAGGCCAAGATCGGGAGGTAGCTATGCCCCATTGCCTGTGTACCCACAACCCCATGATCGAGACAGACAGACAGACAGTGAGTTTGTTACACACACACACCAATTAAGTCTATGTCCCTGCAGGGCTATCCTCTGTCCATGCAGTGCTATGATCGGTCTATGCAGGGATATGCTCTGTCCATGTAAGGTTATGGTCTGCCTATGCAGGGCTATGTTCTGTCCATGCAGGGTCATGCTCTGTCCATGCTGGTCTATCCCCCTGTCCATGGGGGGCTATGCTCGGTCCATGCGGGCCTATACTCTGGCCATGAAGGGCTATGCTCTGTCCATGCAGGGCTATGCTCTGTCCATATTAGGCTATCCCCTGTCCATGAAGGGCTTTGCTCTGTCCATGCAGGACTATGCACGGTCCATGTTGGGCTACCCCCTGTCCATGAAGGGCTATGCTCTGTCCATGCAGGACTATGCACGGTCCATGTTGGGCTATCCCCTGTCCATGAAGGGCTTTGCTCTGTCCATGCAGGACTATGCACGGTCCATGTTGGGCTACCCCCTGTCCATGAAGGGCTATGCTCTGTCCATGCAGGACTATGCTCGGTCCATGTTGGGCTACCCCCTGTCATTGAAGGGCTATGCTCTGTCCATGCGGGGCTATACTCTGTCTATGTTGGGCTATCCCCTGTCCATGAAGGGCTATGCTCTGTCTATGTTGGGCTACCCCCTGTCCATGAAGGGCTATGCTCTGTCCATGCGGGGCTATACTCTGTCTATGTTGGGCTATCCCCTGCCCATGAAGGGCTATGCTCTGTCCATGAAGGACTATGCTCTGTCCATATTAGGCTATCCCCTGTCCATGAAGGGCTATGCTCTGTCCATGCGGGGCTATACTCTGTCTATGTTGGGCTACTCCCTGTCCATGAAGGGCTATGCTCTGTTCATGCGGGGCTATACTCTGTCTATGTTGGGCTACTCCCTGTCCATGAAGGGCTATGCTCTGTCCATGCGGGGCTATACTCTGTCTATGTTGGGCTATCCCCTGTCCATGAAGGGCTTTGCTCTGTCCATGCAGGACTATGCTAGGTCCATGTTGGGCTACCCCCTGTCCATGAAGGGCTATGCTCTGTACATGCAGGGCTATAGAGTGCACTCGCTTGTGAATAAGGAAAAGCAATGAAATCCAGCTCTTTTCTAGTATTGGGATGTGGGGTCATATTGGTTGTATTAGTTACATAAAGATCCTTTTTGTTTTTATTACAGCAGAAAATCCCTTTTCTGACTGGGAATAAACATTTTCGCTAATGTTATTTGAGGTGCAAAAAAGGAGGCTGTGCTTTTGAAAAATAGAGTGACCATTAGACCATTCGCTTTCTTTTGTTGGGAAGTTTTTTTTCATAGTGGCAATAAATGCTAATACTACTAATAATATTACCAGCGGAAGTATTAAGAATATTTAATATGATCTGGTATAATTATTTATGATTGATTTTTATTATAAATGATTACTCTGCTAACTGGGGTCCTCTTGGGGCGGGGGCTGCAATCTATTAGCAGTATTAGAGCACCCAGCACACTGATCCATGCACCCAGCTCTATATTTCTTGGCATCAGTTAAGTCGCGTTTCTCAAAAATACATTTAACCCCTTCTACAAAATAGGGGACCCCACAAACCCCTGCTAAATCCCAGGATATTAACAGCACCACCACAGCATAACAGCGCTGTTAATATCCTGGGATTTAGCAGGGGTTTGTGGGGTCCCCTATTTTGTGGAATTGTGTACATTTAACCAGGTAAGCACACCTCATAGATTAGCTGGTGCGGCCTTCCTTTGTATTTGTGCTTTAACCCCTTCTACTTAATATACATGATCAGTGTTACCCCACTGCATGTATTTGTGTTTATATTATTTTTTTAGTTTATTTCCAGTGTAATATTCCTAATATAAAGTTAACTAAGCAAGTTGGTGTTGCTGATTTCTTGCTGGGCTGTGTGCAGTGGTGATGTGACTGGTGTTGGAGCAGTGCTGAGGAGTGTGTGTGTGTGTGTGTGTGTGTATGTGTGTGTGTGTGTCTGTGTGTTGCGGTGTGCTAATGGCTTGGAAGAAGCTGCCTTGTGTTCTCGCTTCAAACCTTGAGTCATTAGCAATCCCCTCTGGCTACATGTTTTGCATGAGCGAAACATTATGACATAGTTGTAAGACAAACCCAACCTATTTGCTTTGCATTTCTCCCTCTGAATGTAGCCGAGATCACAACAGGCAACTTCCCAGAGCCAATCTAGGAACGGGCTCGGGGAATGCGCTGCCACCCTGCCTGGGGTGCCCCCCCCCCACCCATCACCAGGCACCCGCAACCAGCCAGGAGGCCTCCACACAACCAGTGTACACTGCTACACACACATACACTTCTGCCATGTCTTCATGTGTCTCCTTCACCCCTTCCTTGCTCATTCTTCCTTTTTCTTTTCTTTCTTCTTCCCTATATTTGTGTTGGTTATTCTCCTGTCATCTGTTAACACCCCTTCTCCCCTTTCTAATGTATGTATTTGTTCTCTTCTTTTCATTTCTTTTTTATTTACGATGTTCTCTCTATTTTTCTTTCTTTTCTTCCTTTTCGCCTCAAACTGTTTCCCTCTCTCTCCCTCTGCTTTTAGTTTCTTTCTTTCTTTTTCTGTTTCTCTCCTTAAATTCTCTAGTGCTTTCTTTCCTTTTCTCGTTTGTTCCTGAATAATTTCTCTTTTCACTATTATCATTTCCTTTCTATATTCTGTTTTTCTTACCCTTTCTTTCCTTTTACTGTTTTCTGTATTGTGTTATTTCTTTCCAATGCATTTTCTTCATTTCATATTCCATTCTCATGCCCCCTTTTGTATTATATTGCTGTCGTTTCTTTACAACTTTTCTCTTTTCCCCTCTCCAAACTGCCCCTTTTATATTTGGTATTCTTTTCCCCCCATCTCTCTTTCTGATGTGTTCCTGTGTCATTTCTATCCTGTTTTTACTGTTGTCATTTCTATTCTTCTGTAGCCCCCTTCTCCCTTTACAGCTATTGTTTTTTTTTTCTTATTTCTGTATAATGTTCTACTTGCCTGTCCAATTTCCTTTTCTTTCTTAATTTCCTTTATTTCTCCCCTTCACTTTGTGTTTGAATGTTCTTTGTTTTTCTTTCTTTTGTCTTTCTTTCCTCTTTCTGAGCTAGATGATCTCTGTAAATCTAAGGTGAACAATATTTAGTCTTCCTCAGCACCCCCCCCCCCCCCGAAGCTGGCTAAGGACACCCCCCCCCCCAAGCTGGCTAAGGACACCCCCCCCCCCAAGCTGGCTAAGGACACCCCCCCCCAGGCTGGCTAAGGACACCCCCCCAGGTTGCCAGGCGGGTGCGCTTAAGCGGGGCGGGGGGTTCATTGGTGTAAGGTGGCTCCGCGGAGTCGGAGATCGCTCCTCGGTGTATTTACTGCTACTCACTCTTTAGTCGCAAATCCGTCAATTATATCCGCATCGATTTTAACCCGTAATACTATTCGGTTATTAGCTTAAGAAATGTCATGTCACAGTCTATTTCGCCTGGAAATATTGGCAGCCAATAATTTACTTTGATCACCACATCCTGAGTTATTAGCGATTCCAAACTTTGAATATGAAATCCGCGCTTGCGTTTCCCTATTCTGAGTGAGCTTTCCTTGTGCACTGCAGTCAGCAGAAGGGCTTCTTCTCATTGTCCCGTCCTATTAGCTGCTTGATTGGGAAAAGGAAAACCTACTGAAAAATCTCTCTCACCAGTCTTGGAGCATTTCATTCTGGGCTGCTGTTCCACATGTGGCGGCAAGGTGGCGCTGCAACGTTTACATGATGGCTCTGCCGCAGCGCTCACATCGCTGCTAGACAGCGCTGACCCGCTAACAAGAGCTCACAATCGCCTGGGTGATGGTCATAAATGCAACCCCGATAAATGCAAAACCCCGATAAATTCCTAAATGTATTAATATATATATATCAGATATATATCAAGTGATTTTTTGTGTTAAAGTGTGTTCTATTGATTGTATAAGAGATACCAAGCCTGATATGATTCTGATATTTATTTGCTTTATTACTTATATAGTAATATATAGTATTTATACATTTCTTTTTATTTTTTTCCTGGTATTTTTAATAAAAGTGTAAAATATAAAATATGGAATCAAGAAACACTTGGCTACCTGTCTTAAATAATACACAGCAATGCTGCTATATATATATATATATATATATATATATATATATATATATATATATATATATATATTATTGTTTATTTCATGTTGGGTTGAGTGCTTTATGGACTCATGAAACCGATGACTTTCTGTCTTGAAGAATGCTGCTGCTACCCCACACTTTATAAATAATTATTTGGTGATATTATTATTATCATTATCATTGTTATTATTATTATTATTATTATTATTGATATCATTATTATGATGATTATTATTTTATTATTATTATTATTATTATTATTATTTGTATGTGTATTGTGCATTTCAATTATGGTCTAAGTGATTTATGGAATCAAGAAACCCATGACTTTCTATCTTGAAAGCTGCCGCCTACACTTTATACACTTTATTTGGTGGTGCTGATATCATTATTATTATTATTATATAAAGTTTTATGATAGTTTTATGTTATTGTTACCTATACGTTATACATGATACATTTTTATTATTAATATCAATATTATTATTAGTTATTACAATCACGGTCTGAGCGTATTGTTGAATTAAGAAATGGGTGGGGGCACCAGTAATTCTGCACCCAGATGTGAAATATTTTTCATTGTTTTCTATTGGGTGTACAGGTTAACTAACTGGTCTTTGTGGAAACAAGAACCTCATGTCTACCCGTTGAAGAATATCCAGCAAGACTACCGCTACCTAGATTTTAGTGGTTATTTGTTTTATTAAGTAAATGTATTATTATTTCTGTAAATATTGTCGTTTATTCAATTCATGGACTATGTCAAATAGGTCTGATATGTCATCGATAAACTCATGGCTACTTGAAGATCATCCAAAAGGACTACTGCTAACTATACTATTAATGATGATCATTTTGTTTTATTATTATTATTATTATTATTATTGTTATTATTATTATTATTATTATTATTATTATTATTATTATTATTATTATTATTATTATATTTTTATTATTATTATTATTATTATTATTATTAGTGGTAGTAGTAATAATAATAGTAATAATAATAATAATAAAAACCATTTACAATACAATTATTATTGCTATTATCATCATTATTATTTCTGTAAACCTTTTATTTATTGATATTATGGCCTGGGTCTAATTTGGAATCAAGAAAGACACTCCTGTATAATATACAGCAAGGCTGGAATATTATTTAAGGAAGAATATTTTTTTATAAAATGTTTTATATATAATAACAATATGTATTATTATTATTATTATTATTATTAGTAGTAGTAGTTATTATTTTTTATTGCTATTAACATTGCAAATATTTCTGTAATGCTTTTCTTTTATTTGTATGATGGCTTGGGTCTAATATGGAATCATGATACCCACTTTTAAATAATACCCAGAAAGGTTGGCCTATAATTATGATTATTTTTGTTTTATTATTAATTTTTATATTATTTATATCATAGTTATTATTTGGATGTATTTATTCTATTTTCCAGGACACTTAATATGTCAGTATTAATGTGATTTCATTTTTTTTAAGTGCATGAAACATGACATAGCCTTGCCCCTACATATAGACAAGAATAGCTGGATGTGTTGCTCTACAGACAGACATAGTCATTATGGGGAAGGGGAGATTGCTGGCATGGCCCCCTACACCACCACCACACCCAAGTTATAATCAGAATTGGAGCCAGTATTTAGCCTGAGCTAAAAGTTTCAATCGGGTCATTCTTCCTCCAGAGAGGCCAAGAGAAGACGGCAGGAGAAGTGGGAGACCCGGGGACACCATTAACCTGCAGTAGGGGGCGAATCAGACGCGAATACAGCGAATCCTGTCTCCTGTGGAAAATAAATGGCCATTTCAGAGTGAGCTGGGGATGGGAGCGGGCAGCCGCGCAACTGGCGTGTTACACCTCCTATATGTATGTACTGTGCATCCAATAGCAGGGGGAACCTACCTGTCACTCCCATACCACAGACAGCGATGTGATCGGATGTCTCTCCCACCAATATCCCATTACCAGGTCCATAGGATCATCGGCCACCTCACCCAGCCCACCAGCCGAATCCTGTAGCCCAGCAGGCAGTATTATATACAGAGCTACACAACATATTATCAACAAGAGCAATTCTTACTAATAATTAATAGCAAAAAGAGTAGTGGAAATATATATATATATATATATATATATATATATATATATATATATATATATATATATGTTTTTAGTAAGAATCATATTTTTTACTATAATTGGAGTTCTGGGTGTGATATTTTTGTGTGTATTATTACCATTACAAGTGCTTTTAACACACACGCGTTATAGTATGTTGTGTTTTTATTGTTTGCTTATGATGCCACACATACACAATGTTGTGCCCCCTCCTACAAACAAAGTAATCGTTCTTTATATTTTTCTAAATAGTTTTTGTTTATTGTAGCATCGTTATGTGCAACTTGAAACAGCTTAAAATGCATTGTGTGTTCCAAGCATCCTTAAATAAATGTTATCCCTTCCTTTCCTTATTTCATCTATATATAGATATCTATATATATATATATATAGATATCTATATATCTATATATATATATATATATATATATATATATATATATATATATATCATGATCTTTCTTTCTTTCTCTCCCCCTCTCTCACTGCCGTGTCCTAATAGTTGATGTAAAAGTCTGGCGGAGCCTCTTGATACTTGGCTGTAATTAGTTTTTTGCTCTCCCTGGCTGGAAGTGAAATAATTATTTTATCCACACCAATCAATAAAACTCAGCCACGTGATCCCCCACGCTGCAGTTGTTAATAGGTTTTTGTTTGTCTGGCCTGGTTAACCCCTTCAGGGATGGGCGATGGAGGCAGCTCCTCGGTTATCTAGTGGCTGGCGAGCCGGTAAGTGCCCCGCAGATGTCAGCTTTGATGACAGCGCCTGTCTAACAGGACGGCTCAATCCCCCGGCAGGCGGGAATGACAGCACAGACCCTGCTAACAGGGCTCAGAAGAACCCCCAACAGCTGCTGTCCCCCATTGTCTGTGGGGAACAGCCACCCCAACCTTCATGATGGCGTCACAATATATATATACATATATATATACCTATATATATATATTTGTTATCCCTGATATATATATATATATATATATATATATATATATATATATATATATATATATATATATATATATATATTATAATAGTTATAGTTATATGATAATAGTCATTTCTTTACATGTAGCCTGCTATAAGTCCGATACGTATTGATGACGTTTTTTTCCCCCTCTGCTTCCCAACACTATTATTAATATGGTTGATGTATATATCGACATCTTCAAAGTAGACGGGTAAAACCGACAGTATTTATTATTACAACAATATAATACAATATTATATTACAACAAGATGCTACAAAGTGAATGCTTTGAAAACAGGATACAATAGGAGAGAGAGTACTGCCCTCATGAGCTGACTTTTCTAAAGGACTTTCTTTTATTCTTCTTCTTCTAATTATTATTATTATTATTATTATTATTATTATTAATAATAATAATATTAATAATAATAATAACAATAATATCACTGCACATATTCTCCAGGGCTGAAAGGAACACTGCAATAGCTATAGTAATAATAATTATATTATTATTATTATTATTAATAATAATAATAATAATAATAATAATAATAATAATAGAAGTCTGGTAAATGTATGGCAAGACACAGCTCTCAGCTTAGTCCAGTAACAGGCAGTGAGCAGATGGTGGGGTCTGAGGCTGCGGTACATGTGGGCACCCAGGTGGGGGCTATACTGGAGCTGGGTGACAATGACGCCTCCAGCAGGTATCACAGGGGCAGGCGGCAGGCAGGCAACACTGTCATCTATGCGAATTGCTTGCAGGCAATGGGGCAATACCCAGTACCAAGAATAAGCAGTGTGATCTCTTAGTAAGCAGATCACAGGCTTTGATTAACCCTTCCCTTGTCAAAGCACTTGGAATTTAGCTGTGGACTCAAGTCACCCTAATGATGCATATATTGAGGTGGGGCCAGGGGATTATAGCCACAATATTAACGATAAATAAACCTAATTAGTGTGGAAAGTACATATCGATGCAGGTAAATATAATTTAAGATGTGGGGTGAAGTGGATTAGGTGCCCAACTGCCGTGAATCTGCTCCACTTTCTCCAGCCTCGATTAATCTGGATTCAATCTGGAGCAAAACTGAAGCTACTCTGAGAAGCAGACCAGTTTCCCCACAGCCAATGAAAGGCCAAGCAGCAGACACCACATTGGGGCAGATTTATCAAGGATGGTCCAGGTCAAACCACACCAGCAGTGTAGAAAATCCGAATTAGATTGGTGCTCCTGGTAAGTGCCCCAATAGGTGTCCATTGTGTGATTAATGCATGGGTGTAAACAAGCTGTATGTTCATCAAGGTGAGTGCAATAAAATTGGGGCACACCTTGGACCAAAACTGGGGCAGTCCCGATCCTCTTACTTCTCTGCATTGATCTGTCCTGGCATCAGAGGATGCAATGGTCCAAAATGGTCAGAAAAGTGTTTCAGCCCTGAAAGCAAAGATGAATAAAGAGCCTTATTTAAGAAGCGTTGGCGCCACACAGTGCACTTTTTTTGGCCTCAGCAGCACTCCTCTGGCCTGCTAGTCTTAGAGGCCGATTCATTAATAGAGCCAGGTAGCGACAGATGAGCGACAGTAGCGGCATTTTCACAGCGCACGCTAGTATTCGCTGTGCTTGGCCGTTGTTCGGCTGTTGACAGCGACTCAGTCGGTGTGCGGTAATGTTGAATACGGGGTTAGGAGTCGATGTTTGACAGGTTCCGCGCTGTATGGGAGCGCATGACAGCGAATGGCCATAGCGAACGGCTCCCAGCATATTCATTAACAAATCACGCTCAAAAAATTCTTGCGCTGTGAAATGCATGTTTAAACCCCAGAGCGCTGGCGGCGATGGGTTAAAAGTAGTTTTTTAACCCCCAAACAACCATATTTTTTGAGAAAAAAAAAAACATTTTGTAATATGAATACATTAATATCAGACCTGTAATATCAATTCTGCACATTTTTTTTTTTTTTTTTACCTTAAAAAAAATATCTAACATTGCAGAAGTGGTCACAGAATTTTTGACATCGCTGGCGCTGTGGGGTGAGGCTGGAATAATGATGAATGTTTCGCTATCTGTCGCTCTGTCAGTCGCTAAGCAGGATCGGCTTCATAAATGTGTGATTGCGGAGGGGAGCCGGCGTTCTCGTAGCGGTGAGCGTCATTACCGTTCGCTCACCTTTGGCTACCTGGCGCTATCCCTTGTTAAATAAGGGCCTTATTTAGCACTGAAAAGGTCACAGCGCTGGGCACTGTGGCTGAGGCAGCGCTCTAGCTCAAGATCCCATAGAGCACAATGGGCAGAAGTGGACTGAAGTGTTTAATGCTTATAATTGATATTACACACATTTATTTGTACAGAACTTGCACTGGGAATTGTCAATAATTGAAACACTGGAACTAGATGGTCCAAAATGTATTTTTGTGGGTTACTACAACTGACTTTAATGGCTTCTTTTGCTTAATTACAAGTGTAATTTGGAGAATAACAGGCAGCCAAACACTCTATAAAGTTTGTTCACTTTGTCCCAGCAGTGATTTATTGTAACTGTAATGAAGAAATGCTGACCAGCGCTGGACAAAGATTTCAAGGAGGAAAAAAATATATAAATATACTGTTGAGCCAGCCGTCCAATGTGGCACTCACTGGCCCTGGGATAATCAGCAGCTGGGTCCAACAGCGCTGACCTAGCCTGGTCAATACCTAGTGCAACAACCAAAGCTAATTAATAACATTTGGCACAATGCCTGCTAGCGCCAATGTAGACAGCACAGCACAGCGCCAGGTGAGAGGGGAATGTCAGCGCTCTGAAACTGGCAATATAGCCACAAAAATGATGCTAACAGATGCACATCATAAATTAGGCCCTTAGTGTCACTTGAACTGTGCACTTTACTTCAAGAGATACAATGCAGCATGATTTAGGCCCTTATTTAAGAAGGGATAGCGTCAGGTAGTGGCTGGTTAATGACAGGTAGCAACAGGTAGCGACTGGTGAACGCCGGCACGCAATTACACATTTATCAAGCAGAATCTGTTTAGCGACTGGGATAGCGGCATGTAGCGTCTGATTCATAATTTTCACAGCCTCAGCGAACAGCACCGGCGTTCAGCCTTGCACAGCGCCAGGTATGACCTCTCGCTACCTGGCGCTCTCCCATACATTTCAATGGACGAACCTTTTCTTCTCTTTAAACGTTTTTTTTTTTTTTTTCAAAAAAAAATCACAAATAATTCTGTGACCTCTTCTGGCATTGAAATAGCAGTTTTTCATAATTTTTTCATTTTTTATATATTTCCTCAGAAATGACATTACAGGTCTGGCATTAAAGTGTTCATGTTACAATGTTGCTACAATGTAATTCCATATGTTTTTGCTTTGTTACTAGTTGATAGATGCTGAAAAACACACTTTAAACACACCGCCTCCTGCGCTCTGGGCTACAAACAAGTTTTTTCAGCGCCAGAGATTTGTGAGGCAGTTTTTTCCTGAATATGGAGTCGGTCGCTATGAGCAGTCGCTAACATGCGCTCCCATACAGCGCCGTACTGGTCAAATAGCGACTCCTCACAATGTATTCGACATTACTGAACAGCTACTGAGTCGCTATAAAGTAGCGACCCACGGCCGAGCACTGCGACTACTAGTGGGCGCTCTGAAAATGCCTGCTACAGACGCTCATCTGTCGCTACCTGCCGCTAATGATGAATCAGCCTGCCCGTAATCAAAGCAAATGCATTATTATTATTAGTATTAATATTACTGTTGTTGTAATATAATTCTTTAACATGCTTGTCTGTGAATGTGAACTAACTGCATATTTATAAAGGCTGACTGGCAGAAGGAAATCTAGAGCAGACTCTGGATCAATACTGGGGCAAAAGTTGGGCAGACCGATCCTCTATTCCCGTTTGGTTTGGATCAGCATTTATTTGCCCTGATAGCCGAGGACTCCTAAAAAGTACAACCGTCCAAAATGCTCAGAAAAGAAATCCACTAAAACTTAAACGTGTTTCAGCCCTGGGAGCAAAGGTGAATAAAGTGGCCCATGCAACAAAGCGCAGATTGTAGAGAAAAGTAGCAAGTAAAAAAATCTACATCTATGGAAATGAGATGTTCTGGCCCTTCAAAACAAAGCTAAGCCACGATGTGTGTATCTGGCCATTAACAAAGGAAATCTAGAACAGACTCTGAGCCAAAAGCTGGGGCACAATTTGACCAGGACCGTTTAGTTTTGCCCCAATTTTGCAGCTTTTTAGTTTGAGTCAGCATCACAGCCTTTTACCGTCTGATTTACTTTTAAAAGCTTTACAAACTGAACAGGAAATATACTGAAATAAGGCGTTCTTAAAGCAAAAAAATAATAAAGTGTGTATTGCAATCATTAACCAAGTCAATAAAAAGAATAAAGAATATGCAATGAAAAGTATTGATAAAGCAGGCAAACCACACACACTGATTCCAACCGAACTATAAATCTTTTAGTAAGTACCCAGATGAGCTGTCCATACACTAGACAATCATTTTGAGCAATATCTGGGCAAACTATAATGTATGAGGACCCCCTTAATTAATCGAATCTATTCATCTGATCAACTCTGCTGTATCTTCATTTCCGATTGGCCAGAGACTGCTTCAAAAGGGTTGCTTGGTGTATGGTCATCTCTACAATCCAGAGATAGGTGAGACAGGGCAACCAGCTACTGCCATTCATTGTGAAGATGATCATACATCAGCAGTGATTAGGCAATGGAATAAAACAAATTAAATTTATAAATACATAACAACGCGAAGTTATAATATTTCCCAAGCCCCAAAAACCGCCAAGATTTCCACTTTGCGTGTGTCTGGCTCATTGTACTTCCTGCTCCAGGCTCTACTAACTGGCTGCTGCTCTTACTCTCTGGTCATCCTCAGTGAGTGACCCATCCCCAGTGAGTGACCCATCCCCAGTGAGTGACCCATCCCCAGTGAGTGACCCATCCCCAGTGAGTGGCCCATCCCCAGTGAGTGACCCATCCCCAGTGAGCGACCCATCCCCAGTGAGCGACCCATCCCCAGTGAGCGACCCATCCCCAGTGAGCGGCCCATCCCCAGTGAGTGACCCATCCTCAGTGAGTGATCCATCCCCAGTGAGTGACCCATCCTCAGTGAGTGGCCCATCCTCAGTGAGTGACCCATCCTCAGTGAGTGACCCATCCTCAGTGAGTGACCCATCCTCAGTGAGTGACCCATCCCCAGTGAGTGACCCATCCTCAGTGAGTGGCCCATCCCCAGTGAGTGACCCATCCTCAGTGAGTGGCCCATCCTCAGTGAGTGGCCCATCCTCAGTGAGTGACCCATCCTCAGTGAGTGACCCATCCTCAGTGAGTGACCCATCCTCAGTGAGTGACCGACCCATCCCCAGTGAGTGACCCATCCCCAGTGAGTGACCCATCCTCAGTGAGTGGCCCATCCTCAGTGAGTGGCCCATCCTCAGTGAGTGACCCATCCTCAGTGAGTAACCCATCCTCAGTGAGTGACCCATCCCCAGTGAGTGGCCCATCCTCAGTGAGTGACCCATCCTCAGTGAGTGACCCATCCTCAGTGAGTGACCCATCCTCAGTGAGTGACCCATCCTCAGTGAGTGACCCATCCTCAGTGAGTGGCCCATCCTCAGTGAGTGACCCATCCTCAGTGAGTGACCCATCCTCAGTGAGTGACCCATCCTCAGTGAGTGGCCCATCCCCAGTGAGTGACCCATCCTCAGTGAGTGACCCATCCTCAGTGAGTGACCCATCCTCAGTGAGTGACCCATCCCAGTGAGTGACCCATCCTCAGTGAGTGACCCATCCCCAGTGAGTGACCCATCCCCAGTGAGTGACCCATCCTCAGTGAGTGGCCCATCCTCAGTGAGTGACCCATCCTCAGTGAGTGACCCATCCCCAGTGAGTGACCCATCCCCAGTGAGTGACCCATCCTCAGTGAGTGACCCATCCTCAGTGAGTGACCCATCCTCAGTGAGTGACCCATCCTCAGTGAGTGACCCATCCTCAGTGAGTGACCCATCCTCAGTGAGTGACCCATCCTCAGTGAGTGACCCATCCTCAGTGAGTGACCCATCCCCAGTGAGTGACCCATCCTCAGTGAGTGACCCATCCTCAGTGAGTGACCCATCCTCAGTGAGTGACCCATCCTCAGTGAGTGGCCCATCCTCAGTGAGTGACCCATCCTCAGTGAGTGACCCATCCCCAGTGAGTGACCCATCCTCAGTGAGTGACCCATCCTCAGTGAGTGACCCATCCCCAGTGAGTGACCCATCCCCAGTGAGTGACCCATCCTCAGTGAGTGACCCATCCCCAGTGAGTGACCCATCCCCAGTGAGTGACCCATCCTCAGTGAGTGACCCATCCTCAGTGAGTGACCCATCCCCAGTGAGTGACCCATCCCCAGTGAGTGACCCATCCTCAGTGAGTGACCCATCCCCAGTGAGTGACCCATCCTCAGTGAGTGACCCATCCCCAGTGAGTGACCCATCCCCAGTGAGTGACCCATCCTCAGTGAGTGACCCATCCTCAGTGAGTGACCCATCCCCAGTGAGTGACCCATCCCCAGTGAGTGACCCATCCTCAGTGAGTGGCCCATCCTCAGTGAGTGACCCATCCTCAGTGCGTGACCCATCCCCAGTGAGTGGCCCATCCCCAGTGAGTAACCCATCCTCAGTGCGTGACCCATCCCCAGTGAGTGACCCATCCCCAGTGAGTGACCCATCCCCAGTGAGTGACCCATCCCCAGTGAGTGACCCATCCTCAGTGAGTGGCCCATCCTCAGTGAGTGGCCCATCCTCAGTGAGTGACCCATCCTCAGTGCGTGACCCATCCCCAGTGAGTGACCCATCCCCAGTGAGTGGCCCATCCTCAGTGAGTGACCCATCCCCAGTGAGTGACCCATCCCCAGTGAGTGACCCATCCCCAGTGAGTGACCCATCCCCAGTGAGTGACCCATCCCCAGTGAGTGGCCCATCCTCAGTGAGTGACCCATCCCCAGTGAGTGACCCATCCCCAGTGAGTGACCCATCCCCAGTGAGTGACCCATCCCCAGTGAGTGACCCATCCCCAGTGAGTGACCCATCCTCAGTGAGTGGCCCATCCTCAGTGAGTGACCCATCCTCAGTGCGTGACCCATCCCCAGTGAGTGGCCCATCCCCAGTGAGTAACCCATCCTCAGTGCGTGACCCATCCCCAGTGAGTGACCCATCCCCAGTGAGTGACCCATCCCCAGTGAGTGACCCATCCCCAGTGAGTGACCCATCCTCAGTGAGTGGCCCATCCTCAGTGAGTGGCCCATCCTCAGTGAGTGACCCATCCTCAGTGCGTGACCCATCCCCAGTGAGTGACCCATCCCCAGTGAGTGGCCCATCCTCAGTGAGTGACCCATCCCCAGTGAGTGACCCATCCCCAGTGAGTGACCCATCCCCAGTGAGTGACCCATCCCCAGTGAGTGACCCATCCCCAGTGAGTGACCCATCCTCAGTGAGTGACCCATCCCCAGTGAGTGACCCATCCTCAGTGAGTGACCCATCCTCAGTGAGTGACCCATCCCCAGTGAGTGACCCATCCCCAGTGAGTGACCCATCCTCAGTGAGTGACCCATCCCCAGTGAGTGACCCATCCTCAGTGAGTGACCCATCCCCAGTGAGTGACCCATCCCCAGTGAGTGACCCATCCTCAGTGAGTGACCCATCCTCAGTGAGTGACCCATCCCCAGTGAGTGACCCATCCCCAGTGAGTGACCCATCCTCAGTGAGTGGCCCATCCTCAGTGAGTGACCCATCCTCAGTGCGTGACCCATCCCCAGTGAGTGGCCCATCCCCAGTGAGTAACCCATCCTCAGTGCGTGACCCATCCCCAGTGAGTGACCCATCCCCAGTGAGTGACCCATCCCCAGTGAGTGACCCATCCCCAGTGAGTGACCCATCCTCAGTGAGTGGCCCATCCTCAGTGAGTGGCCCATCCTCAGTGAGTGACCCATCCTCAGTGCGTGACCCATCCCCAGTGAGTGACCCATCCCCAGTGAGTGGCCCATCCTCAGTGAGTGACCCATCCCCAGTGAGTGACCCATCCCCAGTGAGTGACCCATCCCCAGTGAGTGACCCATCCCCAGTGAGTGACCCATCCCCAGTGAGTGACCCATCCTCAGTGAGTGGCCCATCCTCAGTGAGTGACCCATCCTCAGTGAGTGGCCCATCCTCAGTGAGTGGCCCATCCCCAGTGAGTGACCCATCCCCAGTGAGTGACCCATCCTCAGTGAGTGACCCATCCCCAGTGAGTGACCCATCCCCAGTGAGTGACCCATCCTCAGTGAGTGACCCATCCTCAGTGAGTGACCCATCCCCAGTGAGTGACCCATCCTCAGTGAGTGACCCATCCTCAGTGAGTGACCCATCCCCAGTGAGTGACCCATCCTCAGTGAGTGACCCATCCCCAGTGAGTGACCCATCCTCAGTGAGTGACCCATCCTCAGTGAGTGACCCATCCTCAGTGAGTGGCCCATCCTCAGTGAGTGACCCATCCTCAGTGAGTGACCCATCCCCAGTGAGTGACCCATCCTCAGTGAGTGACCCATCCTCAGTGAGTGACCCATCCCCAGTGAGTGACCCATCCCCAGTGAGTGACCCATCCTCAGTGAGTGACCCATCCCCAGTGAGTGACCCATCCCCAGTGAGTGACCCATCCTCAGTGAGTGACCCATCCTCAGTGAGTGACCCATCCCCAGTGAGTGACCCATCCCCAGTGAGTGACCCATCCTCAGTGAGTGACCCATCCCCAGTGAGTGACCCATCCTCAGTGAGTGGCCCATCCTCAGTGAGTGACCCATCCTCAGTGCGTGACCCATCCCCAGTGAGTGGCCCATCCCCAGTGAGTAACCCATCCTCAGTGCGTGACCCATCCCCAGTGAGTGACCCATCCCCAGTGAGTGACCCATCCCCAGTGAGTGACCCATCCCCAGTGAGTGACCCATCCTCAGTGAGTGGCCCATCCTCAGTGAGTGGCCCATCCTCAGTGAGTGACCCATCCTCAGTGCGTGACCCATCCCCAGTGAGTGACCCATCCCCAGTGAGTGGCCCATCCTCAGTGAGTGACCCATCCCCAGTGAGTGACCCATCCCCAGTGAGTGACCCATCCCCAGTGAGTGACCCATCCCCAGTGAGTGACCCATCCCCAGTGAGTGACCCATCCTCAGTGAGTGGCCCATCCTCAGTGAGTGACCCATCCTCAGTGAGTGACCCATCCCCAGTGAGTGGCCCATCCCCAGTGAGTAACCCATCCCCAGTGAGTGACCCATCCCCAGTGAGTGACCCATCCTCAGTGAGTGACCCATCCCCAGTGAGTGACCCATCCCCAGTGAGTGACCCATCCTCAGTGAGTGACCCATCCTCAGTGAGTGACCCATCCCCAGTGAGTGACCCATCCTCAGTGAGTGACCCATCCCCAGTGAGTGACCCATCCCCAGTGAGTGACCCATCCTCAGTGAGTGACCCATCCCCAGTGAGTGACCCATCCTCAGTGAGTGACCCATCCCCAGTGAGTGACCCATCCCCAGTGAGTGACCCATCCCCAGTGAGTGACCCATCCTCAGTGAGTGACCCATCCCCAGTGAGTGACCCATCCCCAGTGAGTGACCCATCCTCAGTGAGTGACCCATCCCCAGTGAGTGACCCATCCTCAGTGAGTGACCCATCCCCAGTGAGTGACCCATCCCCAGTGAGTGACCCATCCTCAGTGAGTGACCCATCCTCAGTGAGTGACCCATCCCCAGTGAGTGACCCATCCCCAGTGAGTGACCCATCCCCAGTGAGTGGCCCATCCCCAGTGAGTAACCCATCCTCAGTGCGTGACCCATCCCCAGTGAGTGACCCATCCCCAGTGAGTGACCCATCCCCAGTGAGTGACCCATCCCCAGTGAGTGACCCATCCTCAGTGAGTGGCCCATCCTCAGTGAGTGACCCATCCTCAGTGCGTGACCCATCCCCAGTGAGTGACCCATCCCCAGTGAGTGGCCCATCCTCAGTGAGTGACCCATCCTCAGTGAGTGACCCATCCTCAGTGAGTGACCCATCCCCAGTGAGTGACCCATCCCCAGTGAGTGACCCATCCTCAGTGAGTGACCCATCCCCAGTGAGTGACCCATCCCCAGTGAGTGACCCATCCTCACCTCTCCCCCACTAGTCCACATGGAGCTTTCTGAGGAATAAACAAGGGAGGGGGGTGAGATAAAGCAAATGACGTTTTCATTCGTTTTAATAACCCCTCTGTTTTACTTCTCTAATTCTTACCCCTCCCATCATTCCTTTATCATCACTCCTCTCACCTCTAGCTCATTTTCCCCTCTTCTATGTATATCTTTGTTGGCTGTCTTTTCTGTCTTTCCATATAGGTTGCCAGGATGATCCAGGAGGTGGGGGGGGGGGGGGGGGGACTAACAGTATTACTCTGCTGCTGCTGCACACCAGATACTGGAGAGTGGCTAAATACTATACATATGCTATGTATCTCTATGCTAAATAAAGAATATATACAAAGCCAAATAAAGAATTTATCAAAAGCCTGTTCATTTCTTTAGTTCACAAGAGCTTATACTAAAATGTATAAGGTTAACCCTACTGTATACAATTAATACACTTTGGCCTCGATTCAGTAAGTTTCTCTTGGTAGTAAAAATACACCCAGGTGACTAAAGCACGAGAATATCACTGTTGCCGAATCACCAACTCGCAAGACAATGGAAGTCAATGGCACTTTGTACTACAATGTAAAAAGGAGTAAAAAAGGTCTCTACTTTACTTAGGACTAAAAAAGTGCCATTTACTTTTATTGTTTTCCTAGCTGGTGATTCAGCAACAGTGACACGTTCATGCTTTTTCCTTATAAAGTGATTTTTTTTACTACCAAGGGAATCTTACTGAATCCAGGCATACGGTATATATGGTATATACGGTATATATGGAAGGTGGCACACAAGGGTGGCTTGTGCAATTACACAGGGCGCCCTCCCAACCTGTAGAGGGCGTCCTTCAAGAGAACCAATAAGACATTCTCTGGTATTTTAATCTGTTCCTGTTTTTATGCTTCTTCCATGTTAGTCTTTATCTTCCTGTCTTTCTCTGTCTTCATGTTTATTTTACACATTCCCTCTATCTTTATCTGTTACTTTATCACCCATCTATTTTAGATTTTTTTACCCCACGATTGGCCATCTTTATATTTTATACCTTTCCTCTTATCTCTGCCCTTACCATTCCCTCATCTCCCTCCCTTGTCACCTTCTTTGCCTCTTTGTCTCTGTTCACCTCTCTTCCTTTTGCTGTTTTCTATAGTCTCTCTCTCTTTCGCTTTTCCATTTTCTCTTTCTTTGTACACTCCCTCTTGTTTCTCAGACCCCTTTCTTCAAAATCTCTTAACCACATTTCCTCATATCTCTCCATCTCTCTCTCGTTGTTTGTCTTCCAGTTGCCTATATCTTTCCCTCTCTTTTTTTCAGTTCTACATTATGTGATTTTTTTTTTCTCCTTCTGTTTTTACTTTCTTTTTTCGTTTCTTGTCACGCCCCTCCTTCAAACTCTCTTTCCTTACTCCCTCTCTCTGTCTCACTCTTCCCTTATTTTCTCTCTTTTCCACCTTCTCTACGTTTTTATCTATTTTATCACCTTCTCTATTTTTTTCACGTACACTTCTTCTCCCTCATTTGATCTCTCTCGTTCTCTCTTTCTGTCCCATATCTCTCTCCTTCTCTCTCTCTGTTTTCTATAGTAGTTGCCTACATCGCTCTCTTTCATCTTGGTTTTCACACTCTCCTTTCCATATCTTATTCTCTCTCTTTTTTTGTCGCTCCCTCGTTTTCTCTATTCTTAACCCCCTCTACACATTCATCACTTTTCAGAACCTCTCTTTTACATGCTCCCTTCTTCTCCTGCGGTTCCCTGCCTCTCTCCCTCTTTCTCCCTGTTTCACTTGACTCTAGTCTCTCTCTCTCTTTTCAGCATTCCAGCTGTGTTCCATTCATCTCTAATGGTTTCTTTCTTTTATGTATTTCCTCGTTTTCTTCTTGTATTCTTTCTTCTTTGTTTCATCTTTACATCTGTTTCCAGTTACCCTTATCATCTTTTCTTAAACATTCTCAATTTTTCTCTCCCTTCCTTTTACTTTTTGCAGCTTTCCCCTTTCGCTCTGTATTTTCTGTTGTCTTTGTCCTTTTCATGCATTCTTTCTTTCTCTTCTCCGTGCTCCCTTTGTTTTTTCCATTTTCCTTCATCTCTTCCTGCGCTTTCCTCCTTCCCATCCTCTCTATTTCCCTCTCCAATGTTCTCGCTATCGGTCCGGTGGGTGATGTGAGTGTTCAGGAGGCACCATTATGAAAATCTGCAATGGACGATATTTTACCTAAACCTGGCCCCGATCCCACGCGCATTAAGCAAAAATCTGCCTTGATTTATTATTAAATTTTATTTATGATAATTTCAGATGCCTGGATTCGAACAAACGAAACGCTTTTAATTCTGTGTGTGACCCCACTGGGAGAGATTTAGCCTTACTTCCAGCTTGGTCACCAGAGATCAATGGCTGTAATCAGGTCATATATATGGTGAGCAACCAGCACCAAATCCAGGGTGTTCCCTTTCTATAGGGTTGTCTATGAAGGTTCCAATTCATTCAGGTCATGATTTATATCATAAGGCAAATGGACCTGCTGTTTAATTGTTATTTTTTTAAGAAAATAGTACAGCAAATCCAGTTGCCTCCAATTATTCCTTCAGTTATTTCTATAGGCTGAACTTTCTGAGGACACTCTTTGAACTCATCATTGACTTAATGATTAAGAAAATAACGTGATCTTATTTATAACCCTTCCTTACTCTGTTACTGGGGTTGCCCTTTAAAAAAGATCAATCTAAACTCTATGAAATCACGGTGCTGCATCTAGAAATGGCCACAACCAACATCATAACTAATATTTCACCATTACACCTTGTTTTAAGTGCCCCATTATTTACCCCCAAATGATTTATTTCTACCCTATACCTATTTGGCGTAAAATATACACCTAGTATGTATCTATTATACACAGATTTAATTTGAAATGGCTTAAAACATTATCGTCCAAATATTTAACCCTTTCTGAGTCCTTTATGGGACCTTGGCTTTACATGCATGTTTATAGTGCATGCCTATATTTTACACACTTTCACTGGTACATATTGAAATTGAATTGGCTTAAAACATTATATCATCCAAGTCCTTTCTGATTCCTGTAGCTGACTATGTTAGCTCATGGATGCTCTGCGTGACTGTGCAAAAGTGACAATTGCCAAGTCCAGGTGGATCCCCTCTACCGCTATTCATGTGTGGCTTTGCTTTCATTTGTCTGTGGTGCATATCTATACTATACACTATTTCATTTATAAAGCTTTAATTTGGATTGGGTTAAAGCCTTATTAACAAAAGCGTTAACCCTTTAGAGTTCTATAACTGACCTTGATTGCTCAATGTTACTCTGAACCGACTGTCAAAAGTTACAACTGTCAAGTCCAAATGGATCATCTCTACCCTATAACCGTGTGACTGTATTATATATAAAACCACATATTATACACCGTTTTATGTGTCCATTTAATTTGTATTAACATATGTTAACATAGGTTTTAACCCTGTTTGAGTCATATACCTGTAACTGAACCTGATGCTTCAGTGTTGCTCTGCATGGTTGTCCAAAAGACAAGCCCAGGTGGGTCAATAACTGTGATTTTACATGTATATCTCTGCTTTATTTCTACATTATAGACTTTATTATTGCTTCAGATTTATTTTGAATTGACATCACAAGGTTTAACCCTTCTGAGTCCTGTAGCTGACCCTGATGCGTTGCTCTGCGTTGACTGTCAAAAGTAACATTTGCCCTAGCTTATAACTGTGTGGCCTTACGTGCATGTCTGTGGTGGATATTTATATTTTACATTATTTTGTGTCCAGATTAAAAAATACATTCACTTTAAATGCCCATTAAAGGGTTAACCCTTTCTGAGTCCTATAGCTATCCCTGATGGCTCAGTGATGCTCTGCACCGACTTCTACACATTGGAATGGAGAGCTGATTGCTATATGGGAATATGACAAAGGTGGTGGTGGGTGAATTGCAAAGGGGGCTTAGTAAGTAGAGGGGCTATTCAGTTTACTCGTCTAGTGATCTATTTCCTTTTGATGAACTATTTCCCAACCTCAGATTATTGCTGATTACTTTGGCCATCCCTTCCTCGCATCCTTCCCCCACCCCAACTCGGTAGCAGCAGAGAAAACCTCTCTTACATTTAAATCATTTTCCCCATTTTTTTTTCTTTTATATCAGAATACAAAAAAAATGAAATCTTGCTTCTTAGATGAGGCGGTCTGGTTTCTCTATCAGTAAATGGGATGAGGTTCCTTGGACTATAATGGGCCAATTGTAGTTGGTATGTGACCCATAAAATGTGGAGGTGACTATGCCGGCTATGCTATGTAATTATGCAAAACACTCTCTATACAGACTTGCCATCTGATCTAATGACAGTCTCCGAGGTCTCTTTTTAAGCTGAAGGGGAGGACTGAGCAAAAAAAACAGAAACAAGCACTAAAAAAAAGAGGAAGTAAAAAAAAAAGTTGTTTTAATAGCACATAAAGAGCATCAACACGGAAACAGTAGGCAGGTAGTTCCCAATTAACTTACACTAATTGTAAGCCTGTTTAGGGAGACTTTTTGTGAGAGACAGGTGCCTGCACCCTTCCAGCCTCCAGGCTCAGGAAACTTTACGACACTGCTGCTAAGCACTCCATCACAAGCCTCCAACACTTTCCCCTCTTCCAGCGCATCAGCAGACTCATTAATCATATTTAAAAGTGAATTATGTTTTTTCATAAAGGCAAGGAGGCTGCTCAGCTTTATTTATAGCGCTGCAGATGAGGTCAGAGCAGGATTGCAGGGCTGTGTAATAGAAAGCACATGCTACACAATCAGACAGGTTACACACTATTTACAAGTGAGGAGGAAAGTGACTGCTGCTGCTTACAGGTGAACTTACACCACAGTCAAGCCTGTATATATACATCCTACATGCATACACCACGTGTCTCACATGTCCTATACAATAATTATGTATAATAGCAACCCTACATGTCCCATAAAATAGTAAGGTCCAATAGCACCTTGTATGTCTCAGACAACAGCAATGTCTAACAGCAACATTACATGCCCCATACAATAGTAATGTATAATATAAACCCTACATGTCACATACAATAGTAATGTCTAATAGCAAGCCTACATGTCCCATACACTAGTAATGTCTAGTAGTAACCCTACATGCCCCATACGATATTAATGTCTAATAGCAACCCTACATGTCCCATACAATAGTAACGTCTAATAGCAACCCTGTATGTCCCATACAATAGTAATGTATAATATAAACCCTACATGTCACATACAATAGTAATGTCTAATAGCAAGCCTACATGTCCCATACACTAGTAATGTCTAGTAGTAACCCTACATGCCCCATACGATATTAATGTCTAATAGCAACCCTATATGTCCCATACGATATTAATGTCAAATAGCAACCCTACATGTCCCATACAATAGTAACGTCTAATAGCAACCCTGTATGTCCCATACAATAGTAATGTCAAAATACAACCCTATATGTCCCATACAATTGTAATGTGAAATAGCAACCCTATATGTCCCATACAATAGTAATGTCAAAATACAACCCTACATGTCCCATACAATAGTAAATGTCTATTAGCAACCCTACATGTCCCATACGATAATAATGTCAAATAGCAACCCTATATGTCCCATACAATAGTAATGTCTATTAGCAGCCCTACATGTCCCATACGATATTAATGTCTAAATAGCAACACTACATGTCCCATACAATTGTAATGTCAAATAGCAACCCCATATGTCCCATACAATAGTAATGTCAAATAGCAACCCTATATGTCCCATACAATAGTAATGTCAAATAGCAACCCTATATGTCCCATACAATAGTAATGTCTAATAGCAACCCTACATGCTCCATACAATATTAATATCTAAAAGCAACCCTACATGTCCCATACAATAATAATGTCTAATAGCACTCCCCCAACCAAGGTCTCAGAAGCCAACGGGTCCTTTTTTCTGGTGTAAAGATAAAAAAGCTGACCGTTAAGTAAATCACTCCATATGCTCTTCATTGCCTTAACTGCTAAATCAATAGGCAGCAATATCATTGTCACCATATATAGAATACATTAGAAGGAGGAAGTCGGGGGCGATGCCCAGGTTAGTGTGTGTGTATATGTGAGCCAGCAATTCCTCTAGACACAATAGAGCCCATGTATATTCATTCTACTATGCATTCGGCTATAGAGCTGCATGTTTATTTCCATCCGAAATGATTTAAGGTTATTCATATACCTTGTTCCATGACCTATGTTACACATGTGTCTTTTATTTGTATAGACTTTGATAAATCTATATCAACAGAATCTAAGCAGAACACAATATAATTATTGTAACTAAACAAAATATACAATGTGAGCTCTATAGAGTTGACTTTAACACATATATGAACATAAAAAACAAGTGTGCATTCAACAGAACGGTTATTGATTACATAAATCGAGGATACATACAAACATAGTATACAGTGTAACGGACCGCTATCTAGATATCTATCTACACACACTTGTTTTCTAGTACAGAATGTAATCTGAACTAAACTGAACATTATATAGTTATATACGTGTTCTTAATTTATAAGGCGCTATCAATTCACTTCTGTGGCGCTATTCAAGGTAGAAGTCAAACACAGGGCAAACAAATAATATACTTAAAATACACAGAGTATTATGGATGTCAAAGAGTTGTAACAATCTCTCTCTCTCTCTATATATATATATGTATATACTCACACACATACACGTTTGGGGCTTCATGGTGAGGAAATTAAGTACAGACTCAGTCTAGTATTTATATAATATGTATAGGGCTGTGTAGCTTCTATGGCTTTAATACATACAATCTATTCGCCCCTGTTGTGTGTAATATTATTATACGACAGAAGCAGGCTTATGTTATGTGTAATATTATTATATGGAAGGGACAGCCTTAACTTGTGGTTAATATTATTATATGGCATAGGCAGGCTTATGTTGTGTTTAATGGTATTATATGGCAGAGGCAGGCTTATGTTGTGTTTCATATTATCATATGGCAGAGGCAGGCTTATGTTGTTTTTCATATTATGATATGGCAGAAGCAGGCTTATGTTGTGTTTCATATTATGATAAGGCAGAGGCAGGCTTATGTTGTGTGTAACATTATTATATGGCAGAGGCAGGCTTCTTATGTTGTGTTTCATATTATGAAAAGGCAGAGGCAGACTTATGTTGTGTGTAACATTATTATATGGCAGAGGCAGGCTTATGCTGTGTGTAATATTATAATATGGCAGAGGCAGGCTTATGTTGTGTTTCATATTATTATGAGGCAGAGGCAGGCTTATGATGTGTGTAATATTATGATATGGCAGAGGCAGGCTTATGTTGTGTGTAACATTATTATATGGCAGAGGCAGGCCTCTTATGTTGTGTTTCATATTATTATGTGGCAGAGGCAGGCTTATGTTGTGTGTAATATTATTATATGGCAGAGGAAGGCTTATGTCGAGTGTAGCATTATTATTTGGCAGAGGCAGGCTTATGTTGTGTGTAACACTATTATATGGCAGAGGCAGGCTTATGTTGTGTTTCATATTATTATATGGCAGAGGCAGGCTTATGTCGTGTGTAACATTATTATTTGACAGAGGCAGGCTTATGTTGTGTGTAACATTATTATATGGCAGAGGCAGGTTTATGTTGTGTGTGACATTATTATATGGCAGAGGCAGGCTTATGTTGTGTTTCATATTTTTATATGGCAGAGGCAGGTTTAAGTTGTGTTTCATATTATGATATTGCAGAGGCAGGCTTATGTTGTTTGTAACATTATTATATGGCAGAGACAGGCTTATGTCGGGTGTAGCATTATTATTTGACAGAGGCAGGCTTATGTTGTGTTTCATATTATTATATGGCAGGGGCAGGTTTAAGTTGTGTTTCATATTATTATATGGCAGAGGCAGGCTTATGTTGTGCTTCATATTATTATGTGGCAGAGGCAGGCTTATGATGTGTGTAATATTATGATATGGCAGAGGCAGGTTTATGTTGTGTGTAACATTATTATATGGCAGAGGCAGGCCTCTTATGTTGTGTTTCATATTATTATGTGGCAGAGGCAGGCTTATGTTGTGTGTAATATTATTATATGGCAGAGGAAGGCTTATGTCGAGTGTAGCATTATTATTTGGCAGAGGCAGGCTTATGTTGTGTGTAACACTATTATATGGCAGAGGCAGGCTTATGTTGTGTTTCATATTATTATATGGCAGAGGCAGGCTTATGTCGTGTGTAACATTATTATTTGACAGAGGCAGGCTTATGTTGTGTGTAACATTATTATATGGCAGAGGCAGGTTTATGTTGTGTGTGACATTATTATATGGCAGAGGCAGGCTTATGTTGTGTTTCATATTATTATATGGCAGAGGCAGGTTTAAGTTGTGTTTCATATTATGATATTGCAGAGGCAGGCTTATGTTGTTTGTAACATTATTATATGGCAGAGACAGGCTTATGTCGGGTGTAGCATTATTATTTGACAGAGGCAGGCTTATGTTGTGTTTCATATTATTATATGGCAGAGGCAGGTTTAAGTTGTGTTTCATATTATTATATGGCAGAGGCAGGCTTATGTCGTGTGTAACATTATTATTTGACAGAGGCAGGCTTATGTTGTGTGTTACATTATTATTTGACAGAGGCAGGTTTATGCTGTGTGTGACATTATTATATGGCAGAGGCTGGCTTAAGTTGTGTTTCATATTATGATATTGCAGAGGCAGGCTTATGTTTGTAACATTATTAAATGGCAGAGACAGGCTTATGTCGGGTGTAGCATTATTATTTGGCAGAGGCAGGCTTATGTTGTGTGTAACATTACTATATGGCAGAAGCAGGTTTAAGTTGTGTTTCATGGTATCATATGATAAAGACAGGCTTATGTAGTAGCTGGCAGCCTGATATTTTAGTTGTAAAATGTGCATAGGGTTGTGATTTCTGTGCTTTCTCGTGTCCCCAGCAGGCTCAGATGATGCCAGTAATCAGGTGGAATTGAAAGCATCTATTTGCATGGTAATGGTGCCCCAGGCCGTAGCTGCGCCCTGGTCAGAGGCCTTATCATGGCACGGGAGGGGGGGGGGGGGAGTGTCGGATGGGCAGATCTGAGCCAAGCCGCAAGGGGGTGGATGGGGGGCTGATAGGCAGATCTGCTCTTGTCAGGGGTCAGGATGCCTCAGATTGCTTCTGGAGATCTTGAGGAGAAAAGCCTGAGAAGCTTTGGTGGTATTATTGGCCACCGCACAGGGATCACAGTCAGCGTTCTATTTCCATGCTAAGTTGCTCACACAGGCTCCCAGCATTTTCTTTTTCGTCCTCTTTTTTTTTCTTCTGCTGGTGACACAGCTCTGATCCCTGAGATGACAAGACTTGTGAGGAAAGAAAGAGAAAATTGCATCTGGTATTGTAGCGACTTTTCCAATCAAAGGGGGCTTTCTACTTATCTGCCAGGAAGAAAAAAAAATACAGAGAAGAGACAAAATGAGTTCTGTGTTTCGTAATTAAACATCCAGCCCAAAGCTTTTCACATCCCAAGATTTGTACACACCCCCCCCCCACACACACACCCCCGATTCACTCTTCTCCCATGCTGGGGACAGCCTTTGGGGTCTCATGAAGGTCGCCTTCATATCAGACCTTTGCTTGTGACACCCAGAAGCAGGGGGGGTGAAACTCACCCAACACCCTCCGGGGAAAGTTCAGGCATGAGGAAGAAAGGATCACACATCAGACCAACAGGAACAAGCAGAAAAGAGAGGGAAAATAAAAATCTAAGAAAGAAAGAGATGCTAAAAGGTACGAAAGAATAAAAGTAAGATAGAAAAAAAAGGAAAGAAAGATAGAAAAAAAAGTCCATACGTTTATGACCCTAATATCCAATATGATTACGTGCAGTATAAAGTAAATAGTTGATTATGAAGAAAGAGACAGAAGTAAAGAAAGACGAACGGAAACAACAAAGGGAGGAAAGAGAAAAAGAAAGAAATACATTTAAAGATTATTTATTTTATATACGTTTAGAGAAATTGAAATCTGATATAGAAGAATAGAATAGAATAGAAGAGATACTGTAGGTAGAAAAGCTAAAAGGCATAAAAGAATGAAAGACAGTAAGAAATAAAGAAAGGCAATAGGTTCATGACACTAACATCCAATATAATTACGTGTAGTATACAGTAAATAGTCGAATATGAAGAAAGGACAAAAGTAAAGAAAGACAGAAGGAAAGATCAAAAGTAAGAAAGAAATACATTGAAAAATATTTTATATACGCTTTTAGTTAATAGGTTAGCTGAAGAAAAAAGAGAGATATAGGTAAATACGATAATAATATAGATGAAAGTGTATATAGCTATACCCTATCAGTGCAGAATAAATGGATATTTATAGGTACACAGGTAAGAAATATGAATAATAAATAGATAGTTAAAGAATAGTCAATAAATTCGAAGACTTGTATAGATTGCTAGATAGATACATAGATAAATACATACATAGGTAAATAGATAATAGCTAGCTAGTTCGATAGATAGATAGATAGATAGATAGATAGATAGATAGATAGATAGACAGACAGACAACAGAGAGCTAACTAGCTATATTGATAAGTGAATAAAAAGGCAAAGAGATAGACCGATAGATAGATATTAGGTATATAGAAAGGGGGATAGATAGAAGGATAACTGCTAAATAGTCACACGCTCCATACTACATACTACAATGATGGTTAATCCTAGATAGGTAAGTAATGTTAGATAACTAAAATACATAGATAACCCAATGAATAGACAGAATATTAACTATAGATTAGGAAAAGAAAGAAATATATTGATAGGGAAATAGATAATATGTATAGATAAAAACAGATCTATAGATTGAATAACATGTTGAATAGACAAATAAATAAATAAATAATAGAAATTGCCACCGGGGGTACTCAGGGTTATAGGACATGCTACACAAAGTATAATAATCATTAACCAATAATAACCAAAACTTTGGAAATATATATTTGTGATAAATTGATTAATAGATAAATACAAACACGCACGATTATTACTCTGATGACAATGGGAATAATGACAGGTAATTTCAAATAACAAAAAAAAACATGATAAACATCTATCTATCTATCTATCTATCTATCTATCTATCTATCTATCTATCTAGACAAGGTGTAGCCTTTGTTTTTTAGGTGTTAATAATGGGCACACCATTGACTCTCTACTGTATGTCAGTTTGTGTGATAAAAGGAGAACACATAGGCATATGCCTGGGTAGATTCTGACCCTCGTGTGGCAGAACACGGGTGGAGGGAGCTGGTGTCAGATTAGTGATCAGCCCTCACTTTTCCTTCCACACAAAGCAACATCTGACACGATGGGAGGTTCTCTAGACGAAGAAGATATCATGTCTTAATTAGCCGAATGCCAAAGGTTTAGGAATCCCGATTAGCTATATTTTAACTTCATTAGTGACTAAACTTTGCCCAGCGCCATATATTCACCGGGAGCCCAGCACAGAGCATGGGATCGCTCCCTATTCTCATTATAAGCCACGGGGGCGATTTCCACCATGACCCCCAATGCCCCGTACCTCCAATTACATTTGCAGCGTTATAGCAGCGCCCTGTAACACATTCATGGCCCATTACTATAGTTTTGTGGAAGAAAACTATACACACAGGCAACACACATATGCCTAAAGTAGATACTATATATAAAAAGATGGGAAAACTAGATAAATATAAGATAGATAGATAATTTATAGATAGATAATTGATTGATTACATATTATAGATTCAAATATAGATAAAAAAATAGATAGATAAATAAAGAGTAGATACGACAGAAAGATAGATAAATAGATAGATAGATAGATAGATAGATAGATAGATAGACAGACAAAATGCTAGATAACATAATATTAACAACAAAAAAAAACTATAGAAACTATACATAAAAAGATAGTGATATAGATAGACAAATATCATGAATCGACAGACAGATAGGATCAGGAAATGTTTGCACAACTCGATTAAAGAACTTTATATACAGAACTAGATACGTAGATAGATGATTACGTAAAGTAAACTCAGGAAGTTGTACAGATCGATGCTAACTTTAAAGATAGAATAGACAATTTTTAGATTGTCAATTAAAATATAGATTTAGAAAGAATGAAAGTAACAAAGAAAGATTCCTAACTAGATATAGCTATGATAAATAAACGCAAAGTTGGAAAGGTTAGGACAGCCAGGTAGATCGATTGGTAGTTCATATTCAAATCGGAATTAGATAGACAAAAAGATGATGGATTGGTAAATCAAATAGATAGATAGTAGATGAATGGATAGATAGATAGCTAGATAGATAGTAGATGAATAGATAGATGGATAGATAGATAGATAGATAGATTGATAGATAGATAGATAGATAAATAGTAGATTGATAGATAGATAGATAGATAGATAGATAGATAGATAGATAGATAAATGGATAGATAGATATATAGATAAATATATAAATAGTAGATGAATGGATAGATAGATAGATAGAAAGATAGAAGATAAATAGATAGACAGATATATAGTAGATGTGTGGATAGATAGATAAATAAATAGATATATAAATAGAAGATGGATAAATAGATAGATAGATAGACAGATAGATAGAGAGTAGACGAATGGATAGATAGACAGATAGAAAATGGATAAATAGATAGATAGACGAATAGATAGATAGATAGATAGATAGATAGATACACAGATAGAGGTAGACAGTTGGATAGATAGAGCAGAATAAAACAGAAAAACCAAAATGCAAAAAGTAGAGGTGCGTTGGAATGGGTGACCAGCTAAATTGCTAGATAAAATAGCTGGCTATAGGGAGAGACATGGTAGGAATGGATGTGGAGAACCCCCGACATGCGCCAAGTATTTGAAACTATATATGATAGTCTCAGAGATGATAGCTGGGTGGGTAGATGTGATAGACAGAGAATCGAACGTGAGTTGGTTGCGACCAGTGACAAGCGATTTAGTCGCTAGTATAATGTAATGACATTTGCACCCCTATGATGTCCCCCTTCTTAAAGCCATTGCTGATTAGTCCATAACAGGGGAGGCTGAGTTAGCAGCCCGGTATTTGGGGTGTGCGGGTCACTGGCTGCTTTAGCCACACTGACACCGCTCCTCTTATGTTGGCGACATTAGCACAGTCTTTCAAGCCAGGATAAAAAGCAGCGATGACAAGAAAAATCACAGCCTGGGCGTCAGAAAGGATTTGCTGAGACATGACTTCTATTATCAGAGCCACAGTCACTACTTCGGGGCTTCAACTCACTTCATCAGCGACCTGGACCCTGCCCCCCCCCTCATCCTGGTCCATGGGGCACTAAACCCTTCACAGTGTCCTTCACCAGATCAAGACTCCCCTTTGCTAACCTCTATCAAATCACCAACCAAAGAGTTTTACATGATTATTTTTACTATGATTACTATTCATGCTCGTCCCATTAGCAAAATGTAACCCCCATCAAAATAAAACGCATTTATCACATGCATATTCAGTTGACTAAATTTAATTTGGGAAAACATATTGAATTATATAATAATAATAATAATAATAATAATAATAATAATAATATACACTGTTATACATAATTTTCCATTTAAGAGACAGTGAGAGCCCCAGAAAGGGGCACATAATAGGAATATTTTACTTTAGAAAAGTTGGATGATGTTAATCCAAAACCTGTAAAATAAAACGTCTAATTTTTTAAAAATAATCAGATAATTTGTCCCTTGTAAAATTGCCACTTCACATGTATCTGTTCTCACTTTGTGTGCTGGGGCAAACTCTTGGAGGTTCTCACAGCCTCATTTTTGAAAAGATATGAAGATCTCTAAATTTTTTAAAATGTATTTTATAAATGTATATAATAATTATAGTTATTATTATAGTTATTATTGTTAATATTAGTAATACATGAATGTTATTATTATTATTATTAATAATAATAATAATAATAAAAATACTATTACTTCCACTATAACTACCAATAATAATAGTATTTAGATTCCCAGATTTGTGCCACTTGTGATCCAAAACCGGGTAATGACCTGACCCACCGTTAACCTGAGGCAATATTGTTGAGAGAATATGAGAATTCCAAATGTTTTTTGGGCTGGTAGATGAATTGACCCCCTATCTCTGTCAGAGAAACCAATTTGCTACAAGGGAGTTTTTGGACTACCTCCTTTGTTGCCCTGAGGGCTTATGGGGGTTCAATGGTAATCACCCTGCCCCCAATAATAATAACAATAATTATGTATATGTATTGATTTTATCATCATCATCATCATCATCATCATCATCATCATCATCATCATCATCATCTAATTAGTATACTCATTATAAATATTTGTATTGCTGTCATCACTATTGCTGACAGACAGTACCCAGTGTCTTCCTTATTCATTTCCTTTTCTGATCTTAACAGAATAATAGAGGTTTTCATGTTATTATTATTATAATTATTATTATTACATTGTTCCCATTCCCATCCTAAACGTTTGTTTTATCTGCTACATTTTTGGGTTCCCCCATAAAGCAGGCAGGTGCTCTTGCTTCTGCAGCAGTCACAGGGGGAGGCTTGATGAATGACCTCCAAGGTATGGAGGCTGCCTTTGATTCTTATGCAGATCAAACATGGTTAGACAGGGCTCCTTAACATTCAAGCCCATCACAGGAGCGGGGAGTGGGAGCATTTATCATGTTCAGAGGTATTAATTGGAGAAGCCTGGGCTGCCGCCTTGGTGTGAATATCATGTGAGAGAGGCCAGGTCATCCTATGAACTATTGATCACAAGGAGTCATCCCTTCCCATGTAGCCAGCATGTGCCTTTCTGCCTCCCTGACAAGGTGACGATAGATCCAGCCAGACTCATTGCTTTATTCACCCACTTTAGAATTTCCCCACTTTTAAACTTTGTGACCTAAAAGACACAGGCAAGAAATTGCTCAGTGTGTCCCCTCTTAACCTAAAATAGACAACAGTGCCAGGTGCAGCATCCCTCCCTGTCTGGATTTCTTTTAGGACCAGTCTGTAAAGGACAGTACAAGACATTCATATGGGGGAATACATGGAGCCAGCATGATGGGAGCTCAGCTGAATCAGAGTGCTTGGTCTATAATTGAGTTTGTAGTTATTATTGTTTCTTATTTATAAAGCGACATCATATTCCATAGCACTGTACAAAGTGCATTAGTTAACCATCTAAAATCAGAGCTTTAATTCACAAAACAGTTGGGGAGATGAGTGACATATGTAAAGGATCCCATAAGATGCTCAGAGATAGAAAATGGCAAGCAGCGACGGACTGGGGCCAAAATAAGCCATGAGAAGCCCATGAGTTGCTAAGCCCCACCCACATTTTAACTAACATCATCTGAATTGCCCCCCTGTGAACAGTAAATATTGCCTATTTTTACTACCAGATAATGGCGCCTGTTTTAGCTGTAAAGCTCCACCTCCTCCATTCATTACCACTGTTGTGTATGGCAATGATGTCATTACCACACCTGTGCAATGACTGATAGTCTACAATCTTACAGGAAGGTACACCCAAAAAAATGGTGCTCCAGGATGATATGATAAGTGAAAATATCCATTTCTAGTTATATACCCTAAGAAGGGAGTATCATCAGGGGCTTGGGCCAAATATATTGCACAAGTTCAGTGGGTTTTGGTTTCGCTTTAATGAGCACCTTTATCAGTTTAGACTATAGTATTGCATGGGCATATGGTCACTCTCAGAATGATGGCATAGGGCTAACCCTATACTTTAATGCCCGGGTCTCAATAATTGGGGCTCGCCCTATGATATAATGCCCGGGACTCAATAATTGGGACTAACGTTATGCTACAATGCTGAGGCTCAATAATTGGGGCTAACCCTATGTTATAATGCCTGGGCTCAATAATTGGGGCCATCCCTATGCTATAATGCCGGGGCTCAATAATTGGGGCTAACCCTATGCTATAATGCCGGGGGCTCAATAATTGGGGCTAACCCTATGCTATAATGCCGGGGCTCAATAATTGGGGCTAACCCCATGCTATAATGCCCGGGACTCAATAATTGGGGCTAACCCTATGCTATAATGCCGGGGCTCAATAATTGGGGCTAACCCCATGCTATAATGCCCGGGACTCAATAATTGGGGCTAACCCTATGCTATAATGCCGGGGGCTCAATAATTGGGGCTAACCCCATGCTATAATGCCCGGGACTCAATAATTGGGGCTAACCCTATGCTATAATGCCCGGGGCTCAATAATTGGGGCTAACCCTATGCTATAATGCCGGGGGCTCAATAATTGGGGCTAACCCCATGCTATAATGCCCGGGACTCAATAATTGGGGCTAACCCTATGCTATAATGCCGGGGGCTCAATAATTGGGGCTAACCCCATGCTATAATGCCCGGGACTCAATAATTGGGGCTAACCCTATGCTATAATGTTGGGGGCTCAATAATTGAGGCTAACCCTGTGTTATAATGCCCGGGGCTCAATAATTGGAGCTAACCCTATGCTATAATGTTGGGGGCTCAATAATTGGGGCTAACCCTATGCTATAATGCCTGGGTTCAATAATTGGGGCCATTCCTATGCTATAATGCCGGGGGCTCAATAATTGGAGCTAACCCTATGCTATAATGTTGGGGGCTCAATAATTGGGGCTAACCCTATGCTATAATGCCTGGGCTCAATAATTGGGGCCATTCCTATGCTATAATGCCCGGGACTCAATAATTGGGGCTAACCCTATGCTATAATGCCCGGGGCTCAATAATTGGGGCTAACCCTATGCTATAATGCCGGGGGCTCAATAATTGGGGCTAACCCCATGCTATAATGCCCGGGACTCAATAATTGGGGCTAACCCTATGCTATAATGCTGGGGGCTCAATAATTGGGGCTAATCCTATGCTATAATGCCCGGGGCTCAATAATTGGGGCTAACCCTGTGTTATAATGCTCGGGGCTCAATAATTGGAGCTAACCCTATGCTATAATGTTGGGGGCTCAATAATTGGGGCTAACCCTATGCTATAATGCCTGGGCTCAATAATTGGGGCCATTCCTATGCTATAATGCCGGGGGCTCAATAATTGGGGCTAACCCTATGCTATAATGCCGGGGGCTCAATAATTGGGGCTAACCCCATGCTATAATGCCCGGGACTCAATAATTGGGGCTAATCCTATGCTATAATGCCCGGGGCTCAATAATTGGGGCTAATCCTATGCTATAATGCCCGGGGCTCAATAATTGGGGCTAATCCTATGCTATAATGCCCGGGGCTCAATAATTGGGGCTAACCCTATGCTAGTTAAACTATTCTGATTGCTTGCAAAACCTGTCACCCCAGATTAGACAGATATACGATTACATTCACCCAGATCCCCTACTATGCCTCAGATAGACAGCACCCAGGGCTGGACATCAATGATATCAAAGATGCACTCTTTCACACTAAATTAGCACAGATCTATAGTCATTTAAGCATCATATAAAATCTCCCCCTTTCTGTACACTGAACATTAAAGTACCAACATGCTGTTTTCAGTAATATTAATATAAACTTCTATCTATCTATCTATCTATCTATCTATCTATCTATCTATCTATCTATCTATCAGAATTCTCGCTAAGATGATGATTTGGAGAAGTGATATCACTAGTCTAATCCCTGTGTCATTACGACCATGGTATGTTGTTCCTGCTCTACCTCATAAGGAATAAACTAACAGTGTAAAAGGCACCAATATAGTAGTTCTCATATTACCGTAGCTGAAATGGAGAGGTGGGGCATGTTCTGGTTGGCTCATAATGCAGTAGGTTCTGAAAGATAGATTTTACTTGATCCTTTTTGAACGTGACGTCTGAGCATGGCACAGTAGGTAAAAGTAAAAAGTTGCCAAGAATTATTTTGGGAATTCATCTCCTAACCTAACAAATCAATCATTAAAATAATTTCTTAAAATGAAAACGACATATCAATGTGTTGCTTACAGGCTAAAAAAATATCTCTTTTAGAAGAGCCAAAAACATACCTCTGTTATTGCACATCCCAGCAATGCTGAGACAAGAGCACCCCGGTATGGGTCTGCACCCCCAACAGGGGAGTCGGCACTTTCCTTATTGGTGGCACACCTGGGTAACTACATGGGGTGCAGAGGTATCAAATGCATTGCAAGTTCCAGTGGGTCCACTACTATTAAATATTATTGTTGTTTATTTATTTATTTATATAGCGCCATCTTCTTCCTCTAGCGTTGTACAGTGTACCGGGTCCAGTTTAAGTCAAGTGTTTGTATTCAAACCTGCAATTCTTCGTGTCCTTACCACTAAACTATGACTGTGTGACCCTATTTGGATATTTAGTAAGCCTTTCCATATGTGGTAAGCAAACTGTTAAAGTCTGAAAAAGTCATGTCAAGGAACCAATGCTTTTGCCCTGGCCATCACTTTTGGTTACAATTACCACAATGATAACCAAACAGGAAGGGGCCGGATTCCCACAATGGGTTGGATTGGCAAGAAGGGCATTGAAGTCACACTGTTTCCTTTTCATTGTAAGAAAATCGAAAAACTTTTTGGCTCATTTGTTGTTCCTCTAAGATTTAGCCTCTTGGAACTTGGCCTGTGACGCTGTTCCATATGTCCAGCCCTGTTTTCACCTGCCCTATGGAGTGTTTAAGCCATCTGTCTGCTATTGATATACCTGTATACATCATGACTGAAGCCATAGGCCTGAGATCCAGAGTATTCCCATACGTGCTCGGTAGTAGACTGTTGCCTATCTGCTTTGGGACTCAAGTAACAAATAATGAGAGCACTCCTTCTAGTTACATGTAAATAAAGATAACCATTTGTCTTCAGTCTCAAATTATAGCATTATTGTTGTTTTTAATTTAAAATGTCTGTATAGATATTCGCTCTACCAATGGGGAAAAAACACTCATAACATTATTGATTTCAGAACATTTCACCTTAAAGGTTGATAGCAAGGCTCTTGACTAATAAAACCAATCTAGCTGACATGTTAAAGTCCACTGTCTATTATTTTAATGGAATTTCCAGGGACTCTTGAATTTACACATCCTGGGAAATATACCGGTAGTCACCCCCATCATTGTCATCCACCTTCAAGGCAAAGCACCCTTATAAAGATAACAGCTTAGACTTCCTATAAGGAGGCTGCTTTGCTGAAATAGCTACTGGGCAGAAGTATTTTTGATTAGTATATTCTCCAAAGCAGAGCTGCCATTTTTTCTCACTGAGGGTCAATTGTTTTTCGCTACTGTATGGTGCTATTTTTGTATGGAAATCTGATAAAATTAGCAGAATTATTATATTTCGTTTTGATATTATATTTGACATTTAAGGCAGAGGCAGAAATGTTAGTGTAAGGTCTGTTAGGTCTGTTAGTAAAAGGGGGTTATAGTAGCCTCCAGTTGACATCCTTGTAGTCAAGCAGAAAGCCAACTGGACTTTAACAAGGAGTATTCGGGGTTAGATTTATTAAGCTTCTGGCAGACAATGCCATTTCAGTGCAAATTTTAGTAGTGCAAAATAAGATTTTTACATTTTTCAGCAAGTTGCTGCACCACTGATTTTTTAGTAAATTTGTTTTTCACCACTAATTGGCACCGATGTGGCACTGTCAAGTACTTGATAAATCAGACCCTTAGATTCAGCTTTAGTATCAAATTCAAAATGTTTACGTTAAATTAATTTTGCAAACCCCTAGATTTGCAATACAATAAAAGTACTGTATTTGCCGGCGTATAAGATGACTTTTTCCCCCTGTAAAACACGAAGGGGTTGTCTTATACACCGGGTGCACCTGGGTCACATACATATAAATGTACTTACCTTCACCAAGCTGGGCAGCACGATCGTCCTCCTCCTCCTCCTGCAGAGCGATGCTCAGGCAGCACTAGTTGATCAGAGCAGGGAGAGACTGAGCAGGCCAGCAGGGTGAGCGCCGAGCAGATCAGCTTTCCTGCTCTCAGGCACTGTGTGGGCAGGCAGGGGGCTGGCTCCTGGCACGCACTCCTGACATCGCCCTCGCTGCTCTCCACTTTGAAGGGGACTCTTCAGCATCTGATCTGAGATGTGATTTATTAAAAATGTATTAAAAAAAAAAGTTTCTATGGGGCATCCCCCAGTGTAAAACCCCCAACTGGCCCCTTTCCCAGACCCCACACATTACACACTATGCTATTAGATGAGACACATTCTAAACAACCCAAGCATGTCCCCAGCTATAGGCGAGCAGGGATGTGGCCACAGTGTAATGTGGTGTGGACTCTGGGAAACGGGGTCATTGGGGAAGTTTACACAGGGGGCACCCCAAATTGGGGGAGTTTACACAGGGGGCATCCCAACTTGGGGGAGTTTACACAGGGGGCACCCCAACTTGATGCCCTACTGGGTTTTGTTCCCTGCATCAGGGGCAGCAAAATGGAATGCCCCCCTTTCTGAATCCCCCGTTTGGCCTTTTTCCCAGACTCCACACCACATTACACTGCGGCCACATTCCTGCTCGCCTTTAGTTGGGGCCTGTGCTGGCTATTCAGAATGCGTCCCATCTAAAGGCATAGTAGGGATGCGGCTGAAGTGTAATGTGGTTTGGGCTCTGGGAAAAGGGCCAGTTGGGGGGTTTCACACAGTAGAGGAAACCCAATTTGACATGCCCCTGGAGTAGGGAACAAACCCCACTGTAAAACCCTCCCTATTGGCCCTATTCCCAGAGCCAACACCACATTACACTGCAGCTGCATCCCTACTATGCCTGGATGGGACGCATTCTGAATAGCCAGCACAGGCATGTCCCCAACTAAAGGCGAGCAGGGATGCGGCTGCAGTGTAATCTGATGTGCGCTCAGGAAAAAAGGTCAGTCGGGGGTATTTCACACAGTGGGGCTTCCAAATTTGGGAGGCCCCACTGGGTTTTGTTCCCTACTCCAGGGGTATCCCAAATTGTGATCCTCCACTGTGTGAAACCCCCCATCTGGCCCTTTTCCCAGAGCCCAAACCACATTATACTGCAGCTGCATCCCTACTATGCCTTTAGCTGGGACGCATTCTGAATAGCCAGTGTGGGCACATCCCAAACTAAAGGCGAGCAGGGATGCGGCTGCAGTATAATCTGATGTTCTTTTACGTTTTATTCGGTGTGCGGAAGAGGGAGTAGTCTTATACGGCGAGTATATAACAAACTCTATATTTTGAGTGGAAATGTTGGTGGGTCGTCTTATACGCCGGCAAATACGGTAACTGAAGTTACTGCATGGTACAGGACCGATAAACTTCTCCACCATCAATACAGTGGTAGAATAAACCATTTCAGTTTTATCTCAGTTTATAGAGTTTTCTGAAAAATTGAACATAGAAAGTAACAAATTCATTATTACACTGTCTAATTTAGTTCAGGTATGACTACATCCAGCTATAACATAGTCAATTTGATATAGAAAGTCGCTTGGAATCTGATGCTTATTAAAGCTAGTGCATCCCTTGAGGCTAATAATGTTAAATGTGGGGGTGACTAGCATAAGGATATGTAACTATAATTCATTAGGCTTGACATGTGCATCCCAGGTTTCACGTTAAGTTGGGCCTGTGCAAACTGAAGTAGACATTATCAGGAAAGAGGGAATGAACATTAAAGAATAGGGCTAAAGGTTTGGTAGCCTGAAAAGTTTCTGAATTATACAGGATAATCCAGAAATAGGATGGTAATAGGGTCCATATAAAAGGAGGGAATAGGAGAAAGAGAGGGAGGAGTGAAGAGAGGGAGAGTGAATAAGATGGGGGGAGAGAGATCAGGGAAGAAGAGAAATAAAAGGGGGACTTTACAAGTTTTTATTGCAGGTGGAAATAAATATCTAAAAACAAAAGAAAAAGTAAATAAGAAGAGAAAGAAAGGAAAAGAATAATAAGAGGGGAAGGTCTGAGGGGAGGTGGGTTTATGCCAGGAACTGGTGCCAGATGTGCAGGCTAGGGTGGGTTTTTAACTTTGTAGGCGATGATTTGCTCATAATTCCTTGTATAGAATTCAGATAGCCCGTGTGGCTATATATTTCTTGTGTGTTCCTTTATCATCCAACATCAACTCCTTAATTCTCATAATAGAATCCACTTCTGTAAAGCATTTTGAAATTATTGGAGGAGGATGTCTGGAAATAAACGTCCTATGGGGCGGGGAACTTCTCTACTCACTTGGGGACCTTCCACATAGTACGTAGATTAATAAATCTAGTGCACTAACCTGATAGTTCCATGGGAAAATTATTTTCAGGTTACCTGTGCACCACTCAAGCGCACGTAAGCACAGCCAGGTTCAAAGTACTTCCTGGCCCTTGGCCAGGTAGTAGAAGGATCTTTTCTCTGTGGGGGCACAACCTAAAGAAAAAGAAACCTAACCAGAAAAAAAGGAATTCCAAAATATTGAAATCTATCTCATCTTGGTGTTGAGGCAGAATGAGATTGAGAAGATCTTCAAGTAAATGAATGACCCTTCTAGTTGCTGACTTTTAAGACATATTTATTAGTGTGATATAACAATGTAAATTGTTAGTGTAATAATGAAACATCAATGCTCATTTTATTGTCAAAGACTGGCATCAAGGAAATGTTTCATCTGCTCTTTTAAGCTTTACTGATTTCTTTCTCAACTTCCACAATTATGTAAATCATCTCAGAGCAAAACATGCTTAGGATCGCTTACCTCTGCCTGCAAAAGCTTACCTTGCTTGTTGTTAATAACGCAGCATGACAGCCAAGAAACCCTATACACAGGATCTCAAGAATTTATTCTCAAAATTAAAAGTGACAACTGTTAACCTGCACACTGAACTGGTCGCCAAATGATTAACTCTACTCACTGTGTCCATTTACTGGTGGCATAACACATTCTCCACCAATTTCTCAATGTCCCTACTTAAATATGTGTTATCAACTGTCTAGTTTTGTTAAGGAAAGCAAAAAGAACAATTATTACTCTGACAATCTAATTGAGCTTAGATTTCAAAGTACTAAATTGGACTCTCCTGTGAGACTTCACATTCGCTAAATCGATACATTTAACAAGAAAAAAACAATTTAACAAGAAAACAACTATTGAATAATGTCACAATAAACTGCTATTTGTTTATATATATATATATATATATATATATATATATATATATATATATATATATATATATATATAAATATATCTAGAATTAAAACCATTATGTATATATAATGTATATATATATAGATATATATATTTCCATTTTTGGCTTATTTCTTTTTGTAGTCTGTTAGAATTTAATCAGTTGCAATTGAATGACCCAGGTCAGGAATGAAACTGATTAGCTCTAGTTTGCATGCTTATTGCTTATGGGCAGAGTGGGCATTATAAAAATTTGCTTCTCTCCGCCCACTGACTTTAATGGAAAGAGATAGATGACCTTGTCAGATCTCTTTAGAAAATGACAAAGAAATAACCTGATTCTCATGGTTATAAAGCTAAGCAATAGCATATATTTTAGACATTCCCCCTTCGTTTTGAGGTAAGCTTGTCATTACTAGCCATAACAATGTGTTAATATATTCATGATGTCCATCTGGAGGGGTTTCAAAAGACACCTATCCTGTACACGCAGTTTACAAAAAGATACAGGCCTTCTTTTCTTTTTTGTACATAATTTATAGGCAGGTTGATGATAGCAGTTTGTTTCCTAGGAACATACTGTTGGAAAACAGACACACAGAAGTTTAAAAAATGGTCCATCTAGTCTAACTGTATGTGTGTATAATTCTTTTTATCTTAGGATAGACATATCAGGCATTTTACATCCAGCAGCCACATATGCTGGAAGTTTTGTCTACTACTAAGGAAATGTGAACCTGGGTCTGGGTCGCTGGGTTCAGCCGAACTTTAGTGAAAAGTTCAGTTCAGGACCCAAATTTGACCCCGATCCCCATAGAAGGCAATGGGCATCTTAGCTTTGTTGGTGTAAAATTGTCATTCTAAGGGCTATGTGCCTGCTGTGGATAGCGTAGGCTGCAGGGACCCCTTTAGGCGGCTGTGAGGGGGGGGGGGGGGGCTTTTTTATTTTGTGTACTTTTTTCATGTAAAAATATATATTAAAAAATGCAAGTGGTCCCCCATCCAAGACACTAACCAGTCAAGCACATTAAGCATATGGCCATTTGGCCATCTTTTTGGAAGAGCACTGGGTCTGTGCCATCGGACACTGGGCTCTTCTGCGTCCCCCTGGCCATTGGGGGTGCAGGTAATAGAAAGGAAGTACCTGTAAGCCACTCACTGGCATGTTGGGCAGGTGGCTTGCAGCTCCCCTACCCTGTGAACTAGTTGAAGGGGTCCATTAAATGTTAATGTAATAAATAAGAGACCATATCAAAAAATATTTTTATTCCAAGTGTAACCTCCCCTTTTAATTTAATTCAATTAAGTTGGGGCCCTCGCTGCTTTCTCCTCCAGCAGGAGCAGTCATACTGACCACTTCCGCCTGGCATTTGAGACAACACGCAGCTGACAGTGCGTCCAAGTCCCCCACTTCTGCTCTGTAATTGTTGGTCATGATCCTTCCTTCAACTAGCTCCAGGTTGTATCATCTAGTCTTCCTCGCATGTATGTTCACATATACTGGGTGAATAAAAAATCCTGTATTCTCTATGCATTATGGAATCAGCTTTCACTCCCTCCAATATGTTGCTGCTGGCACCAATTCTGTACACCAAGATCTACAAGAGAGAGTTCTGTACATCAAACACTACAGCTATGAGGTGAGGAAGCTCTCATCCCCAGGAAGAAACAAAGGATTATTAAATCTCATTAAAAGGAGGTGTAGCAAAAATAAGGCCCTGAGTATTTAACATTATCCTAAATTCGTGGAGAATGGTTCAGTATTGGATGTGGGGTCTGTGTTGTCGTGGGATCCAAATTAAGATGTCTATTGGCAGAGGGCTGTATGTTGGGGTCTCTAGCGATACCCAGAGCGGAGTTTCCTCTTGGAGGTGTGTGTGTGGGTCTGTAGTTGTGCTATTTGAACTGCTTAGAAATACTTACTACTACTTACTACTATTACTGTTTTCTAATGAGTGGGTGTGGGGCACCACTGTGACAGGATTGGGCATTCGGGGGGGGGGCAATGATTCCAGCTACACCCCGAAATCCTTACCTTCACCTCGAACCTCACACGCCCAACAGCAGTGTTCAATGTGTACAGGGCTCACGTCTCTCTTCTTGGTGTACAGATGTGTTTGAATACCACATTAGCTGATGTTATGTACTCACCCCCGCCTTCGATATCCTTCGACATGGGTCCTCTACTACCCCACAATCTCACCCGCCAGCGATCCCCCCCGAAGCAGTGAGCTGGGGGAAAAGTCCATCACACCCCTTATCACTCACAGCGACATCAGAGGATCCTCCTAGTTGTCCTTGTGCTTAGATGGGTATCCTCTAGGTCTCGGTGCCTTAGCTGCCTTTAGTAACAAAAAAAACAACAACCCGGTTCCTTTATTGTGGAGGCTGTGAGATCACTTGAGGGACAAGGAACTACATAATATTTTTGAGACATATATTGCCATTGTATGCTATGCTTGCGCACACATAGGAATATTTCCTTTGAATTTAACCCATCCATCCAAACAAACAGGGGCAGTGAGTGTACATGTTCCCTAATTACGGCGCATAGGGACCATTTGGGTGGTTAGGTGCCTTACTCGAGAGCAATTCAGTCATGCCCTGGCAGGGAATCGAGCCTGCAACCCTCTGGTCACAGAATAAATACAGAATAATACATAATGAGCTCTTTAGGGCACTTGATGGGGCTCATAAAACTTGTCTGCAAGCATTGCCACATTCCAAAAAGTAATGTGAAAAGAACTTATCCACACCAATAATCATAGGATTATATTGCCCATTTTCCAGCCAGACTTTTTTTAAGCATTGTAAACATTTAGCGCTGTATTTATTGTAAAGGGATATTTCAATTTTAATCTGTGATTTGACGGAAAAAGCCAAAATTCTGATATCACCCAATTACTGAAAGGCTCAGTCTGTCGGAGTCAAAGTGACTATCCTGAGATAATTAGCGCAATAGATGGAAGAGTCTTTATTGGAATGACATTTCAAAAAAGTTATTGTTTGAAGGTCATTGTCACCATATTTTTATTTTCCATATGACATCCTTACATCTACAGAGTTTCTCCTTTGCTTTAGACAATCACATATAGAAATGACAATGTCTATTTATACCCCATCAGTTGTTTTTTCTTATTAGTCATATGCAACTCTTAATAAAGCAACGTAAAAAAAGATACACAGCTAGATTTAGACAATGACTCGCTAGGACAGAGAGGTACTAATGACATTTTTATATAGAGTCTCTCTTTCTCTCTCTCTCTATTTATATTTGTTCAATTAGGAGTTATCCAAATCATTTTTGGATTTTCCGGCCAGGCTGCAGTGAGAGCTCTTCTTATTCAGCTAAAATAATCAACCCCATTAAAGCTAATTCTGATTCTTAAATATAACATTTTTCTTTTTGAGTAAAGGTAGAAACATTACTAAAGTAGCGTATAACATGGCATTTGTAAGGTCAAGTAAATGGGTGGGTTGATACCGCCTGCCCCAGCTAGCCTAGTGGCTCCCACACCACCATCCATTGGATAAGAAAAGAATAGAAGAAGGAAGGAGGGAGCGGTGAGGAGGTGTGTACGGAAGGAGGAAGAAAGGAGAAGGAGAATACATGTTAAATAAATAAATAGAGAAGGAGGGAAAGAGAAAAAAAGAGGAGTGAGGAGGAATGGTCATCATTCACTTCTCACTGTAACAAAGTATTTCCTTGATTGGAGAAGGCGTATTCCACCAACGGGCTCCATATATTCATACATCTCTTATAATAATCTTTTAGGGGGCTTGTTTATTTTTCATTAATAAAGATTCACGTTAGCCTATTACTAGTTTTCCAACAACTAGCAATAGTAAACTATGCGGCCAACTTTTGGTGATACCTTCTAGTTTTACGCGCAACAAAGCAACCCATGGGTCTCTGCGGATGATGACGTGTAAAAGAGTATGTAGTGGGTCGAAGACCCAAGTCCAAAATCTCCAGACTTTGGGGCATTCCCACCAGATGTGTAGGACTGTGCCCTCTGAGGAGCATTCTTTAAAGCAAGTTGCTGGGTACCCTGGGATTGCTTTTGCTATGCCTGATGGCACTAAGTACCATCTTATGAGCATTTTATATGCAGAGTAGTGATATTTATGGAGCACTTGCTAATAGCCACCCAGATGTCTGTCCAGTCATTTTTGTCTCTGAATAGGTTTAGGTCTGTTTCCCACTTAATCATATATCCTTCAAGACGAAGCGCAATAAATTGTGAGAACTCTACAAATTCCTGCGTGTACCCACCAGTCAAATGTCCCTGGATTCTCAGCCCCAGGAAGAAACATTAAAGGGAGTGTAGCAAAATTACGTCCCCGGAATTTAACATTATCTCAAATTCGTATGGAATGGTTCAGTATTGTGAGTAGGAAGGGGAGGTCTGTGTTGTGGTGGGATCTAAATTAAGCTGTCCATTGGCATAGAGCCACATGATCAGGGCCGTATTTAGGGTTCATGCTGCCCTAGGCACTACTTAGGCTTACGCCCCCCTCGGCCTTTTTTAGCTGTACAGAAATAGCAATGCAGGGTGTAAACCGCATCAAAGACCTAAGCACCAGGAAGCAGTAAGGATGAGAAGATGAGGTAGAGGAGACTGCAACAGTGGAGGACAGGGCAGAAAAAAGCGAGAACAAAATCTGAAAGGATCAGCAGCGAGTGAGTGGAGGAGAAGGCACTATAGAGTGGAGGAGTCAGTGGACACTGGTGGCAAGTCTGCAGTGATGGGTGCCAGAAGGCCAAAGCGTAACGCAATAAATGTTGCCTGCACTGCCCATAGGCAGATATGGATTTGCTGCGTTCACTTTAAACGCAAACGATGAATGAATTATTTTCCAAAACATGATGCAGAGGGGCTGGAAGCTGCAACATGAACAGCAGCAGATGCTGCCTTCTCCAATAGGTGGCACTGGAGTGTGTACATTGGCATTCGGTTCCCCATCTCCAGCATGGGTAGCTTGCAGCGGGTGTTTAAAGTGGACCAAAACCCAGTATTTTGACTATCCTGGGTTTTGGTCCACTTCCCCGGGCCACCCCGATTGGGGGTGTCGCCTCTATGTGAAACCCCCCAGATCGCCTGGTTCAACTCACCTCACCGCGGTCCTTTTGGCGCATGCACGGCCGCTCGTCCAATCAGCGCGCTCAGAGATGCTGAGCTATGCACGTCTTAGCTCAGCGGCTCCAAGCGCGCTGGCGGGCGCATCTCCTGCGCCCTGCTAGAGAGAAGCGCGAGATGCGCCCGCTGTCCACGCATGCACCGTTGGACCGGGATTCAGGTAAGAGTAGTGGGCGTCCTGGGGGGTTTCACACATCGGGGCATCCCGATTTTGGATGCCCAGTGGGGAGGGAATGGATCCAGCAGGGTTTTGGTCCACTTTAATATCCCTGTACAGACAGGAAAAAAACAAAGCACTGACCTCTCAGACTCAATGCCACAGAGTCCTGTGACGTGCAACCCTCCGGCTTTAGCACTGCTGACAGCAAGCTTCCTGCAGGGCTCCACCACACATCTCTGCTGCCAGTCATGTGGGAGCAGGCTCCCTTACTGTCTGGCAGAAGGGGGGGGCATCAGGTGAGTAGAACTAAGCTGACATTTATTTCAGAGGGACAAATGTGAGACACTTACATTACGGCAGCCTAACAAATTGCTACATTTTTGATAGCGACAACATTGTATGATGTGTGACGAATCAGGTCACTTGAAAATTGACCTAGCGATTTGGGCCCCTTACTTGAATCGACTGGTCAGAAACTGGAGCGTTGCAGCTATGAGTTCAAGCCTGCTGGCTGGGATATATGCACCTTTGTTATTTTCCCAGTCCTTGCACTGGCCATTTAACATAACGCCTGACCAGGCCTCAGGGGGGACCGGAAATGACCGCGCACACACACAATGTCTTCTGTAATGTGTGCTATGCCTTTCAGTCTACATGGTTAAAGTAGACCAAAACCCAGGATTCCTGGGTTTTGGTCCTTGTAGCTGTGTGAAACCCCCCATGTCGCCCAAACAAACTCACCTCTTCCTGGTCCTACGATGCATGTACAGCCCTCTTGTACAGTCAGCGCGCTCGGATCCGCTCGAGCCCCTTCATTCAGGAGCTTGTATAATACCAGTGGATCCGAGCGCGCTGACGGCCACATCCCCTGCTACCCTCTAACAGAGAGTGTGCCTGCGCTGGCCATTCGCAAATTCCTGGAGTGGGAATGCACCCTGCTAGAGGGATAGCGGGGATGTAGCTGCGGGTCGTGCATGCGCCGCTAGACCGGAAAAGACGGTATATAGGTGACCTGGGGGGTTTCACACAGTGGAGCATCCCGATTCTGGATGCCCTGGGGGGAGGGAATCTCGGCGGGTTTTGGTCCACTTTAAAGAGACCAGGACAATATGAGTTTATCCTTTGGGGCGGATAAAACTATTATGTGCAGCCAGGGATGCCATGAAAATTTCAAAGCAGACCAACACCCGTTTACAGCTAATGGGCGTGGGTCCAGCCCCATTCAGACAGGTTGGGGGGGCATCCAGAATGCTGGAGCCTCCTCGTGCATGGCCCCCCCAGGATTCCCAGAATTCTTACCTTATCCTCAGCCAGAAATGCAGCCCCTTGACTGGCCGCCGTGCGCGGTTTAAGGAAGGTAAGAATTGTGGGTGTTTTGGGGGGGGGGGGGGCAATGCACAGGAAGGCTCCAGAAATTCTGGATTAGAAAAGTGTTTACAAGCACCCTGGGGGGGGGGATCACACAGCGGGCATTCAGATGGGCATTTCAGATTCCAGGGCAGGCCCGGGTGGGTTTTAATATGCTTTAAGCCCCCACAACTCCCATCACTCACCTTCCCTCACACTCCCATGATGCATGTGCAGGCAATGAGCTCACTGACGTGCACCTAGCGGCAAGTCGGCCACCTGCAGCTGCACGCTCTTGCTGGCGGCCATTCAAAGCTGTCTGGGATGGGACACACAGCATGTGCGGATGCAGAGGAAGCCCTATTGTAGCATGGAGGAAGGTAAGAGACCAGAGATTACAGGGATACCCTGCTAAAGGGGACCGAAACCTGGGGGGCATAATGTCACATTTTAGCCTGCTTTAGTGTTCTAAGGCAACAACAGGTGAAAAGCAATCATCCACCCTCTCCCATTTGTTTGCATAGTAAATCACTGGTGACTCAATAGATAATGGCCCCTCTCCCTCCCTGTCACACCCCCCCTCTGCCTGCAGACAAGTACCTGACTACACATGATGAATGGCCAGTCAGCTCCACACAGCTCCTCTGATGGGCCCCCCCCCCGCTGCTGAGGGTGATGTCATTCATCCCCAGCCTCCTCCGAGCTTCTTATCGAGGAAGTGGGTGGTGATTGGACTGACTCATCAGTCACGTGCTGTCTGCACGGAGCTCAGAGAGAGATGCCCCTGCCTGGGAAATGCAGCGTTGCTCGCACCTATGATGAGAGCTGCCTCACTGCTGGCAGGTGATTTTCTTTAATAAAATTGCTGCTGATTGCTGCCCCCGCCCCTGACGTAGCTCTGCCCTAGGCACGTGCCTTTGTTTGCCTTGTGGCAAATACGGGCCTGCACATGATGGGGTCTCCAGTGCCACCCAGAGCGGAGTTTCCACTTGGAGGTTTAAGTTCTGTAGTTGTGTTTGGACTGCTTGGAAATACTTATTGATGTACTCCCCCTCTCACCTGTGTCTAAACAGTCATTTTCTCACACCTTTTTTTTAATGAATGGGTGCAGGGCGCCACTGTGACAGGATTGGGGGGCATCCGGGGGGGGGCAATGATTCCAGTTACACCCCGAAATCCTTACCTTCACCTCAAACCTTGGCCGAAATGCTGTCTTCTGATTGTCTGCCATGAGTCATTTGGGTCAACCCTGACCGGCCGCTGGGAAAGATATCCCACATGACGGCTGGTGGCCAATTTGAGGACAGCATTTCAGAGGTGGATCGAGGTGAAGTTAAGGATTATGGGGTGTTTTGGGGGTTATTGTTCAGGGGGGGGGGGGGCTCCAGCAATCTGGATGCCCCTGAGCCTGTCACAGTGGCATCCCAAAACCATTTATTCAGAAACGGTTGTGGGACAGCTTTAAATCCATCCAAAACCTATGACAAATGTAAAATCTCCAGTGTTGAAACCTCTGTGTGAAACCTCTGGGATCACCCGTAATCTAACCTTAAGCCCTTCTGTAGTGCCATGGAGAACAAAAAAATTACTCTTAGTGCTCCTGAGGTAAGAGATTTTAACTGAGGGTTCTTTTGATTGTTTCTGTCTCCAGTCTGGCTATAAGAAGGAATGATGCACCCCAGCTCATGTATGCCCTGTGTACATCTGATGGTATGGCAACAATCTTGCAACTATGCAAAACCCCAGAAAAGGTGACCACTAGTATTGTGCCAGAGGGGACCTGAAGAGAGGGGGGATGGGGAGACACCAGTCCGAGAAGAAGGCTCAGCCAGACAGCTATGCAGTATTTGGCCTTGTGATATTGAGTGTACTCTTGAATGGTCAGGGACAGGGACAGGTTTCTGGCATTTCCTGAGAGTAGCCCTGATTCCAGTCTGGCCCCTTTCACTCTTCCTGGGACCCCGAAAACGTAGGCCCTTATTTAAGAAGGGATAGCGTCAGGTAGCGCCTGGTTAATGAGAGGTAGCGACAGATAGCGACTGGTCAACGCCGGACACAGCACGCAATTACACATTTATCAAGCAGAATCTGTTTAGCGACTGGAATAGCGCCATGTAGCGTCTGATTCATCATTTTCACAGCCTCAGCGAACAGCGCCAGCGTTCAGCCTTTCACAGCGCCAGGTATGACCTCTCGCTACCTGGCGCTCTCCCATACATTTCAATGGACGAACCTTTTCTTCTCTTTAAACTGGGTTTTTTTTTTTCCCCAAAAAATCACAAATAATTCTGTGACCTCTTCTGGCATTGAAAAAGCAGTTTTTTCATATATTTTTCATTTTTTTAAATATTTCCTCAAAAATGACATTACAGGTCTGGCATTAAAGTGTTCATGTTACAATGTTGCTACAATATAATTCTATATGTTTTCGCTTTGTTACTAGTTGATAGATGCTTGAAAACAGACTTTAAACACACCGCCTCCTGCGCTCTGGGCTTCAAACAACTATTTTTCAGCGCCAGAGATTTGTGAGGCTGTTTTTTTTGCTGAATATGGTGTGAGTCGGTCGCTATGAGCAGTCGCTAACATGCGCTCCCATACAGCGCTGTACTGGTCAAATAGCGACTCCTCACAATGTATTCACCATTACTGAACAGCGACTGAGTCGCTATAAAGTAGCGACTCACGGCCGAGCACTGCGACTACTAGCGGGCAATTTGAAAATGCCTGCTACAGACGCTCATCTGTCGCTACCTGCCGCTAATGATGAATCAGCCTGTTAGTTGTTACTTAGTTACATAGTCAATGCAGGTTTAAAAAACATATGGCCATCAAGTTCATCCAAGGTCAATAAAGTATAGCCAAGAACTTGGAACATCTATCTAAAGCAGAGATACCAGCCTGACGGAGATTTTATCTCCTACATCTTCCAAATTTAAATAAGAAAGGCATTGACTTTGTGTTACGTAGTAAAGATAATAATTGTATTTTAACATAATTTACTACCTTGTTATCATTTTCACTGTTTATGTTTTAATTTTAGTTTTAGAAGGATGAATCTTCAGGCAAATGTTTGCTAACTTCTAGTAAGTATCCAAAAATGGCCTGGCCTAAATAATGCATTTGTGCAGAGAGGGACATATGTTACAAAGATGTGTAGATTTCATAAATAGCAATCTGTCAAAATAAAGACGTGTGATTAGTTAATTAATAGAATATTACTATATTGCCATAGAAAGGCTAAAAGTATTATCTTTGATATTTTAATAAAGAGGTGTAAATTTGCCTCAAGGAAATGATGAGGGCATTTAAAGATATATCTGCTCTAAAGAGGAGATTCAAAATCACTCTATTGTTCATTTTCCAAATGATCCATTCACAGCTTTTATACAATATGGCATTTGCTAGGGTGCGCACATGCACTAGGGATGACAAAACAGTTACAACGTCGGACAAAGGGTTCTCACTAAACTAGTTCAAAGGGGGGGGCAGCAAGTTACCGCGGGCATAGTGGTGGGTGACTTACCATTACCCCTGCCCCATTACCCTTACCCCTAACAGCCAGGTGATATGAAAAAACCCAGTGCCCATTAGCGTGGGCCCCGTTTTCACACCTGGAGGAGCCCTGGACCTGTGCCAAAGGGCATAGGGGCTAGTGTCCTGGCATGGCCAGAGGCCTCTGAGCCTTTGGGACCCCAGCCCCTATACTTGGTTTGCCGACTTGCTTTGGGTAGCTTTATGCTGATACTCAATGCTCACCATTTGTTTTTTAAAAACAACGTTTCTAAGCCTCAGAAAATTAGTTAAATAGTAAACACTTCCTTCATGTCTCTGTCCTGCCTACGCTGCCACTCATAGGATGGAGGAACAGAGGGAGACTCACAACGTGTAGGGGGAGGTGCTTAATTTGCCTTCCTTTTTGCTAGCAAGAACTTTGCATTGCATTTACGATGGAATCCTTTGACGAGTTCTGTGAAGAGTACTGGCGTCTGCAACAGCAGGGGCTGTTAACCATGTACCTTCCAGAGCTTAGGCATACCCGCAGTCGTCTGGACATCGATAAGATGATTGATCAACAGGTGTTCAAACTGACCTGACTGAACCACCTTTCTCTTGAGAAGCTTTACTCAGAGCTGCAGCCATGGTTGGACCCCATCACAAGAATGAGAAATGCAATTTAGGGTATGACCAAATTGGTTGGCTGCCTTCAATTTTTAGCCGAAGGCTCCATCCAGAGGCTGGGGGCACTGTCAGTTTGCATGTCTCAGCCTTCGTTGAACCGCAGTCTGATTAAATTTCTCAATGGCATGACTGTCCTGCAGGGGAAATACATCACTTATCCTGACAGCATGACAGTCTGGAACGCTGTGAGGTTGGGGTTTTTAAACATTGCGAATATGCAAAATGTCATGGGTGCCATCGATTGCATGTGCTTGTTGCTGATTTCCCCCAGCTGCTCAGGAGTATATGTTTCGATATGTTTAGGTGCACATTGGTCCTCCTTCCTGGCCACTCTCCCATATTTATGCTTGCCTTGTTTCAGCTCCCCTAAACCAGCTCCCCTGTGTCCCTGTTGCCCATGTATCTGCTTTCTCTTTGCCTGTTCCTTTATTGTTGCTAGTGTATTATCCTGTGGCTTTTCTGCTTTGGTTCCAGCAACCGCAAGATGGGCAACTCTCTGAAGTGCAATGCGTCGTGGGGCCAGATTTGCTCTTCAGCATCTTGGCCAGATTCCCAGGATCGTCCCACAATGCATTCATCTTGCACAGGTCAACGTTATACACCCATTTTGAGAGTGGCCTCCATCAGTGCCAGCATCTTTGAGGAGTTGATGACCACCACCACTGGGGCCAGCAGTGCCTCAAAGTTGTGGTTCATGCGCTGTTGCTCCACCAAGCCTGCAGCCGGGTCCTCATGGATCAAACTGGCGGCCTGATGCACCTCTTCAAAATAATGGGTGGAATTTTACCTAAAAGCGGTGCTATTGGCCCGCGTAAGAATGACAGGTGCCGCCTGGCTGCAGGGTGTGGCTGAGTTGTTTCTGGGTGCTTGGAGGTGGTGATGGTGCTTAAGGTGTAGGCCGGGCTGCTGGCTGGGTGGTGGCTGCAAGGCAAGGGCAAAGCAATATAAGGCAAAAAATTAGGTGGCCTCCTTCCTATCCTCAACATGGGTTACACACCAGAGTCCACAACTAGGTGTGGCCACAACACCTTTGCTCCCACTTCAATGGGCCGGCTGCTATTGAGATTGCAGTCAACCACATCTGTGTGCTATGTGGCTAGTCATGTGTGTCCCAGACAAGCACTCGCAGTTTGGCCGTGCATGGGACCACTCATGTTTGTGCCATCTCTTCAGGCAACTCTTTCAACTGGTGGAAACATGCCGCTAATCGATGTCAAAGGTTCCTGACACCCCCTGCTAGACACCAGGGTGCAGTATCACCACCACCCGCTCCTCTGAATGAGTGAACTGCAGGCGTTCACAACCAGTTTACAACCTAAAAGCAAAAATAAATGGATGAGGATGACAGAGGTCCAATGTGATGCCCAAACATCCCTCTGGTCCAGCACCACTTACTCCTCAGTCCATCTCATGTTGACTTTCTGCCAGACCACCATTTTGAGATCGCCTGCTTTGGGGGTAGAGCGGGACTGAGACCCAGCCAGCTGGTGGTAATTGTCCCACATGCCATCCAGTCTGGGGGGGGGGGGGGGTGATGCTGGGGTCTGCTGGCTGGAGTGTGGGGGGAGGGTGAGCCACTCTGGCCATTCCCAGGTTCGGAAGGGGTGGTTTGCCGGCTGCTGAGAACGAGCCTCCCCGGCAGGGGCTACTCTGCCCCACCTTGTGCAAGTTGAAAGCCACATGCATATGCCAAGAAATTACAATCCTGTACGCCTGGCCGGGAATTTCTTGGGACTCCATTGGCCCGGGAATTTATAAGATTACTCTACTTCTCACGCAGTTGATCCCTGCTGGTCTGCTCTATTTGCTATTTGCTAGGTCTATTTGCTGAGTTCTAGCCTCCATTCCCTAGCAGTGACTTAGATATTCTGTAAAGCCAGACCGCCTTCTGCTGAGAGCAGAGAGTGGCCCACATCTTTCCCCCTTTATGTATGTTCACTTTACTTTTGTTTTTTGACCAAAGACAGAAAGTTAATGGGATTTTCCAAGCAAATGTCATGCTCACCTTGTGTAGCACTTTCATCCTTCTCTGGGTGCCAGCATTGAGTTCTGAGGCATCCACCATTCACCTATGGGCAGAGCTGACCAACAGCTGCCCCCCCTGCATCGGTCGTAGTGCCTGGCCACACCAAGTTTACTAATTGCAAAGGCAATCACCCATCCATTTTAGTGAACGGAATGGCCATACTCAAGTCACAGGCATGCAGGGTGGTCAATGGTCCCTATGCTGCCAGTGACCATAAATGCCCAGAGGACTCGACCTTGGTACCTGCTGTGTTGATTAGCACCAATGTGGCACGGAAGTGCTACTGGGGACACAGGGTGATTATGACTTTTCCTTTTTTTTCTGCTGCCTAGAGAGATCCTTTAATTCAACAAAAAATCAACAGAAATGTGGTGGCCAGCAGGAAGTATGGTGCTCCTGTATCAGTGACATTACTCTGGTCCCCCCATGACCCATGAATAATATTTTTCAAAGCTCCTACATGGTGGTCACAGCAAAAATAAAACTCAAGTAGTTTTACTGCTTCATCACGCTATTCCAACTCTAAATATATTTTGAGTTGAGCGTCATTCATTCCAAACTTTCAACTTTGAAATTTCTGCTAAAGTGGGCCTCCAGTCAGTTACCCCAGTAGATCCTGATCCTGATACCCTTACATTTAAATATCCTAGAAAGCCAGTCATGCAGGGAACACTGTATGATGGGTAGAGGAAATAGCTGCATACTGCAATGAAGTATGCCAATTAATGGAGGAAGTTTAGCTGCTGCATGTATGTTCTGCCACTACCTGTGCCCCATTCGATTAGGCTCTGCAAGGAAAAGGTGAGTATCTTTGTTATGCAATGCTTACTGATAGTGTGAGGGAGGAGGATTAGGTTAGTTTAGATTAGCAACTCGCCCATCGACATTCATTGAAATAAAGGGGATGTGCTGAGGGGGGGGGGGGGTGCTGGGTCTAGCATGCCCCTACCTTGACAAGCCTCTTCTATTACAATAAATGCAATGGGTGCTGGCCATGATGAGAAGTATGATTTTGTTTTTAAGGTAGTGGAAAATGAAGATCAGCACAGGATGATGCAGTGATCATTCTCCGTTATTGGTAAGCTGTAAAATAGTGGAGCGGGACAGAGGTGCAGCAAGGACAAAGGGTGAGTATAGGTGTTTTTTTTGCCTGGAAAATCCCTTTAAGAGATTTCCCTAGGGGCATCCTGATTTGGGATGCATTGTAGTATGACCTCCTCCTGGCTTGCGCACACCTGCTGGGGGCCATGACATGGAACAGCGCATGTGCAATGGGTTTGAGGATGGAGATAAGGATATGGGAAAACCAGGGGGTTTCACACTGTGAGGCATCCCAAAGCGGGATGTCCCTAAACATCCCTTGCCCCAGACTCTATATGGCTTTGGTCCTCTTCCTCTTTAAGGTACGTCTTACTAAATAGTTTCAAGAGTGATTACACCATGTTGAATTGTTCTTATTTTTCTAGTTATTATCATTATTACTGTTATTGTTATTTCATTTGTGATGGGAATGGTGAATATATAGCACGTTCAGTCACAGACAAGTGTCACATTCTCTAAAATCTTGGAGATTTTGGCTGCCTCCCTCCTTTGATTGGGGCATATCTTGATTGAGGAGGACCATGCTAGCTGATTGCAATTTCCCTAGTGTTCTGTGCTCATTCATGGCAGAGAAGTTAGGATTTAGAGTACATGCAGTGCTCTAATGAGGCTCTGAATTGCTCAGACCTGCTATTTATTGGCTACTGCACTGATTATTAAGTAATGATTGCTAATGGAAGGATCATTTGGTTATTTTGCACTTCTTTATGCTCATTTATCTGAGCATATAGCAAAGGAAGAAGCAATTTCCTTTTTGTAAGAGAAATACTTATATATATATTATTGATCTATAACTTAAAATACTTAATAGTCATACGTGACTTCTGTTGCTGTCTCCAAATGGATTGCAAAACCTAGAGTTGCAGGCGGGGTTATTGCTCCAAGTACTTCCTAGCAATCGATTCAAGCAAGAGGTTGGCTGTCTGAAAACTGTTGGAACTAGAAAGAGTGCTTGGGGTGTCCGCTGAACTAACACCATTGACCACTTGTTAAAGCAACTATCCTGGGTTTTGGTCCTTCCCCCCACTGTTTAAAACCCCCAGGTTGCCTAAACCAACTCACCTCTTCTCAGTCCTATGACGCAGCCGCTCTGCCATTCAGCTCGCTCAGAGCCGCTGACGTCACGTCGTCTAAGCCTTCATCTAAGGCCAGCGGCTCAGAGCGGGCTGACGGCCGCATCCCGCGCTGCCCTCTAACAGTGCCCGCGTCAACCATTCACAAATGCCTGGCACGGCCACGCGCCCTGCTAGAGGGCAATAGCAGGAATGTGGCCGCAGCTCACGCATACGCCGTTGGACTGGGAAAGAAGGTAAGTGTATAGGGCGACCTGGGGGGTTTCACACAGCGGGGCATCACAATTTTTTATGCCACAGGGGATGGAATCAATCAGCCCCGGGAATCTATAAGATCACTGTGGGTTTCGATCCACTTTAAAGCAGAACAAAGCCCAACGTGGCCAGCCTTGGTCTAAAAGATACTAGAGCTTGCTGTTGGCCTTCGCCTGGGCATCCTAAATTGGGATGGCCCACAGTGTGAACAAAACTTACCTTTTCCGGTGGCCTCCTCTCCAATGTAAACATCGGCAGCCGCACCCCCGGCATCTTTGGGCTGAAGGGCGCTTTCGTGCCCTGCCCTGCTGGTAGCAGAAGCGCACCGGCATCCTGGGATGCGCCCGCTTTCACTCCTGATTGCTGAGCATTAATATGCATGGCAAAATGGCTCAGATTGGACGAGAGTCCATGCATATGCCATAGGACAAAGGCAAAGCAATAGGCAAAGGTGAGCTTTTTAATGGCATCTGTGAGGTTTCATACAGCAGGGCATCCTAAATCTGGCTGTAATGGGGGATGCCGCATACTGTTCCCTTAATCAAGAGTGAGATTTAAAGTTACTTTCCAGGAGCATGATAACTTCCTTCCCCATTATTTTCTTTTAACACTTCTCAAAACCTCAGATTTTATGTAAATATGTACATTTTATTTGTATGTACATTTTTCCAGGTGGCCACCCTAAGCCTGTGCTTAGGGTGGCCACCTGGAAGGGGGGGGGGCTACCTTTACAGGCTACAGAACAAAAAAAGAAAGAAAGAAAAAACTACCAACAGACAGCACCTTAATGCCCCCTGACAAGCACCTCCATAGAAGTGTGTGTGTGTGTGTGTGTGTGTGTGTGTGTGTGTGTGTGTGTGTGTGTGTGTGTGTGTGGTGGGGCAGTGAGGGGACGAGGGGTTAAAGGGGATTTGAACTTTCCTGGGTTTTGTTCCTTGCCTCCGGGGGGCACCTCAAACTGGGATGCAGTGTAACCCCCCAGAACAACTTTGCAGTGTATATGTAATGCTTGGCAAATGGTTTTGTTTACATGCAGGGCTTCAGCAATCGGGAGCACAGAGGCCAGCCCTGGAATCATTTGTTCTACTTTACATGCAGTCTGCAGCCAGAGAGTCCCACCACTGCTGTGCTCATGTTACTGTGATCAGAAATCCCACTCCCCCACCTAACTTTCTTTTGGTATATAAATGGTATGTACATAGACCAAAAAAGGGTGCACGTCCTTAAAGTTTCTAGGGCAGCATGAACACCAAATACAGTCACCAGGGCCTCTGATCAGCAGGTTTCATACATTGAGAAATCCCAAATCGGGATGCCCCGGGTGGATGGATCAATTCCCAGGAACGGGAAAATACTTTGTGCTCAGTCCACTGCAGAAGACACAGTGATAAACATAAAAAAGATATCTGCGGACTCACCAAGCCACCCAGGGAAGCCAGTGGCCCTTGTCTGTCTATAGAAACTTTCTCTAGGTGTCTGAAAAGAGTAGCAGAACTGTTATTCTATCATTAATGTCCAAATAAACAGTTTCATGTGCAGCAGGTAGTAAACAGCGGTAACTTATTTAGGCCCTTATTTATGAAGGAATAGCGACAGGTAGCGACTGGTGAGCGGCCGGTAATGACAGGCCCCGCCACGAGAACGCCGGCTCCCCACCACAATCACACATTTATCAAGCCAATCCTGCTTAGCGACTGAGATAACGCCATATAGCGACTCATTCATCATTATTCCAGGTATGACCTCTCTCTACCTGACGCTCTCCAATGCATTTCAGTGGAACAATCTTTAAATATTAATAATTAATTGTATTAATGTTTTTTTTTTTTTAAATGTGAAAAATTCTGTGACCACTTCTGCCATTGTACAAATTGTACAGAATTGATATTACAGATCTGATATTAATATATTCATATTACTAAATTATTAAAAAAAAATTTTGGGTTTCCAAAAATATGGTGGTTTGGGGGTTAAAAAACTACTTTTAACACATCGCCGCCAGCGCTCTGGGGTTTAAACATGCATTTCACAGCGCTTGAATTTTTTGAGCGTGATTTTTTGATGAATATGGTGGAAGCCGGTCGCTCTGACCAGTCGCTATCATGCGCACCCATACATCGCGGAACCTGTCAAATAGCGACTCGTAACCTTGTATTCAACATTACGCCACACCGACTGAGTCGCTGTCAACAACCGAACAACGGCCAAGCACAGCGACTACTAGCGGGCGCTGTGAAAATACCGCTACAGTCGCTCAACTGTCGCTACATGCCGCTATTAATAAATCAGCCTCTGAGTCCTATTTAGAATCTGTATTTGCCTATGAGATATTGTATGTTTCGTTTTTGGCTGCATTGCACTGCTAGGTGAAGAAAAGGGATTGTGCCCCTATAACTGCTTTACAGTGTTAAGTTTAGGTAGATCTATGTTCTTTTTGCCCTGTGTGGGGCGATACAAATGAAAGAACATTGTTCCCTGTGAGTAAAAGCTTGAACTCCTATAGAGGCGCTATCATGTAATCACCATAAATAGCTCCCGAAATACAAATGTTTACATCTCCATTGTACATGTGATTACCAGATGTAAGGCAGCTACACATATCTGCTGTCCTCCCTGTGGTAGGGAATCGATTGTGCTGTTATTTCTATTACATGGATGATAAGAAAATCATTCACAACCACATAAACACAATCGCCCACAAGTTGGAAGAGCCTGATTTAATCTGTTCAGCTGAGCTTGCTACAAATTTTCTTACAATGATTTTACATAGTTAATACAGTTGAAATAAGACATGTCCATCAGGTTCAACCAAGGGTGTTGGGGTAGGGGAATTTATGTTTTATTTTATTTTTTTACTAATAGTAACTGTTTATGTTATTTTCTTCTAAATAAGCATCTAATCCTTTTTTTTTAAGCTGTCAGCGGTTGATGCTGTAACAAGCTTCTGGGGGAGGCTATTACACAGATTTATAGTTCTTGTGGTAAAGACTGAATTTCTTTTTTTTCCAGTCAACGGGAGTGCCCCCTTGTCTTTAGAGGGGATTTTACCTGAAATAGTGTTTCCTCATATTTTTTGTATGGGCCATTTATATATTTATACAAGTTAATCGTGTCCCCCCTCAGTTGTCTTTTCTCAAGACAGATTTAATTCCTGTAATCTTTCCTCATAACTAAGATCTTTCCTATCTCTGATTAGTTTGGTGGATCTCCTCTGCACCCTTTCCATAGTCAGAGAGTCATTTCTATGAATGGGTGCCCAGAACTGGATGGCATATTCCAGGTAAGGGCACACCAGTGCCTTGTAAAGAGGCAAAATGACATCCCTATCCCATGATTCCATGCCTCTTTTAATGCATGATAATATCTTGGTGGCCTTGGAAGCAGCTGCTTGGCATTGCATGCTGTTATTTAGCCTGTGATCTACCAGTACCCCCAGATCCTTCTCAACAAGTGACTCTTCCAGTTTTACTTCCCCGGGGACATATGTGGCCTTCAGGTTGTTAGACTCCAAGTGCATGACTCATGACTTTACATTTCCCCACATTGAACTTCATTTGCCAATGAGCTATCTAAATTCTGGATGTCTTATACGTGTAGTGTCAGATTCTTTCCTTCTTTACTATGGATTTAAGGACAAATGGAGTTCTTGCGGGGCACCCCATCAGGGAATGACAGTCTGCAGTTGCTTTCCCCTGATCCCCCATAGTTTGTCATTGTGGTGCAGAACATAACTAGGTTTCCTCTAGTTCCAAAAAGGCTGAGTGTAGTTGTTTAACGAATGCCTCTGGTGCTGTCACTGGAACACCATCAGCTTTGGCTCAGATTCGCCCAAATGGGGCAGTCGTGGCCTAGTGGTAAGGTCTAGTGGGCGGGTTGCAGGTTTGACTCCCAGTTGGGATATGACTAAAGTACCCTTGAGCAAAACACCTAACCCCCCAACTACTCTCTGGGTGACCTCATTAGTGGTTATGCTCTGGGCATGTGTACATTGTCTACCTGTATTTGTCTCACTGCACAGAAAAAAAAAACCCCTATGTATGTGCAAGCAAACAATGGCCATATATACACAAAAATCCACCCTGCCAAAAAATATACAAATCTGACAAAGGGATTACTCATAAAACCTCCAAAGGCCTTCTCTGCTTCAATGGAAAGATAGCAGATGTACTGTGTATTTATCGTGTTCAACAGGGGCGTAACTTGAGGGGGTGCAGGGAGTCCATTGGGGCACGTAAGGTTAGCTGGCCCAATAATTGTTGTGCCTTCCCCTTTATTTATCAGATTTCTGCCTACTTGGCATCGTTTAGAGAAGGGAAGCACCATTTGTCTGTTATTCCAGTCATTAGATGTCTAGCTGCATCCAGTTCAGTTAAGACAGAAAAAGGGTTCCTGCATGAGCCGTGAAAGGGCCCCATTTAATGTTCACACCAGGACCCCATCACATTTAGTTATGCCACTGGTATTATCACTTGCTTCTCTAGGGTATTGGTTTTGATGGAAATTTCGAGGTCCACATGCTCCAGTTGACCACATTTGTCACATTTTACACTAGATTGCCCTGAACCTTTAAAAACTCTGATCATAGAGCTACTTAAAGTGGACTAAAACCCACTAAACTTGTGAAATACATTTGGCCAACGCCCTTGCCGATATTCCTTAGGATGTAGAGCAAGAAATGGATACTTTTGCTTTTCGAATCGTCCTCGAACACTGATTTTTCTTGCTGTCCCTCGGAGATTGCAGGCGATCAGTCATTGCATAAGTGTGGCAAAGACATCACTGCCACACACAACAGTAGCAATGAATGGAGGAGGCTGAGCTTTACAGCTAAAGCAGGCGCCATTATATGGGATTAGACTGAAGCAGGAGCACTGAACATTGGCAATAGGTGCTCTTCATAGGGGGAGCAATTCAGGGGATGCTAGTTAAAATGTGGTCATAATGTCTCCTGTAGGTGTCTTTTTATGGGTTAGTTCCAGCATACAAATAAAGGCTAGAGTACTTACTTGAAAAGCTCTTTTCCACTGAAACCATGCTATATAAATATCCAACCCGGGTACACATTTGATAATAGGGTATTGTCCACATGGTGTGATAGAAAATTCCATGCCCTCCCTTTTATCTCCTCCAGGCAGCAAATGTTTTGATGGTTGTCATTGAAACCCTAAGAGAAATGTTAGGCATAATAGGGTTGGGTCAGAGCCCCTTTCTCAACATTCTTTGGAGGTCTTGCTACCAAACAAAAAAATCACACAAAAAAGAAAACATTTCACATAAATATTCTTGCAGAAAAATAGGCTTTGCTGAATCAGATGAGGTGGAAAATGGACGAGAACACAAATTTTCACACAAAAAAATTACGAGAAAGGGGCTCTGAATCAACCCTATTGTCAGAGGCCATGAAAGCTAGGAAAGCTGTGCCATGATTGGACCTGAAAATGCATCCTATTATGGACTGTGGTGTCCAAGAAAGCATATGATGACATTTTAATATATCATATTTTCCCACTTTTCAATTACACATATGCTATCTATATTTCTATATGGGCAGTAGATGCTTGGGCCAAATGGTTTAATCTTTTCTTCTCTCATGCTGGACCCTTCATGCATCGGCAACTTGAAGATCAGGGCCAATGGGAGATGACTGAAACTGATGGGTTGTATAGTATTCATTTGGGTTCAGGTAGCCTCTCATTTCTAGGCTAAAGGGAAGACATTTTTAGATTGAGAAATATTTATGTAGCAAAGGTCTATTTAATAATTGGGGTATTTATCTGCTCTAAGGGGGTTTATTTCTGAACTTGTGGGTGCATTTTATTGCTTAGGTGGTAAACTATAAAGCTTATTAATGGGGCTGAAAGCAGGGTCATTATGATGCTAATTTATTACTAATGCTAGGTATTGGCAGATGAGCGTCTGTATAGCGGCGCTTAGAGCGACTGCTAGTAGACGCTGTAAGCAGGTATCGGGCGCTGTAACAGAGCGCCTCAGTTGCTGTAGTGACCTGGCCGGCATTGATGAATGTGCTGTGTGTTGGGCACTCTAACAACAGTATAGCAATGTAGGGAGCGAGAGGTAGCGCCAGCTCAGAGTGGCTGACTCTCGGCGCTCCACACCATAAGGACACACACACAGCGTTGGTGCTCTAAATTTGGTTGCTATAGCATAGCGCGCCAGATGCTGTGTGATTAAAGTCTGTTTTTGAACACATATCCACCAGTAACAAAGGGAAAACACATGGAATGACATTGTTTAACACTGTGACAATAATACTTTAGTGCCAGACCTGTAATGGCAATTCTGCATAAAAATATAAAAAAAAGTTTCTAAAAGTGTTTGTTTGCAGCCAGGAGAGGTCACACAATGATTTGAGCAAAAAACAAAACAAAATAAAAATGTCAAACAGGCTGTTTAAACACAATCAAATGAACAGCCATTGAAATGAATGGGAGAGCGACACTTAGCGAAAGGTAATACCTGGCGCCCTGGAAGCTAGAGCCCTGGTGCTATATGTGACCAAAACTGTAATGTGTGTGTGTGTATGGATATATATATATATATATATATATATATATATATATATATATATACTTTAGCTGACCTGCCTGCTTGGTGTAAACCCCTTATTTCTTGTCCCCCCTCCCACTTGGTTCTCACCTCTATCTAACCCTCTCCTCCTTCCTCCCCCCTCCCACCTAGTAATAAATAGTAAAGAGTAATAAAGAGTGGTTGGGGGTAATAAAACCCCCCAGTGTGGAAACTAAATAAACAAATAGATCCCAGCTAGGTCCCTCTCATGCTTGTCACTCCCTCCCTTGGAATGTGGTCAGTTGGTATCATATAGCAGAAATGTGAGGGGTAGGGAGTCCCACTGTTCTGGGGCTATAAGCATGGCTGGGAAGATTGGCGACACTCGATCTGACCATCAAGAGTGACACACTGCTTTTAACATCCAAGAAAAAGAAGGCCAGAAAGCGTGTGAGGACAATTGATTTGATCAAAGAGAATGCAGCCACGACGGACTTTTAAGTATATTTTCCACCTTCTTTTATTTTGCATTGCTATTTATCTTATTTACCGTGTTTTATAGTTAATTCTGCTGTTAGCACCTTGCATCGTGTTTCTTGTTGTTTTGTGTTTTCTGTTTGTTTAAATAAATTCTAAAAATACAGCAGATGTTCACTTATGCTTTTAATTAAGGATATAAAAAGGCTCACGCTTTTCTGAAGAGCCTGGCTACCTTACTTGCCTAGGACGCTCGATCGCCCCTGCCTGGAAGTGGTTGTGGGTCGATCGATACGTTTGATCTGATTGTATTGTGTGTGGCCTGTATTATATGATAGAGTTGAGCACTGGTTGTGCTCTGGTGGCAGCAGTTTATAGCCACGTGTGTTGCCAATTGAAGAATTGCGGTGACGCACGTGGGGTACGATTGGCCAGTCTGATCAGATGAACGATCAATAGGTCTGATCAACCTGTGCAATCGTCACACTATACACTGAGCCGTCTGTAGTAATACAATGGACACTACATGGCGCTGTTAAAGTCGCTCACCAGATTCGCTTTCATAAATGTGGTTTTGCGTACAGCGCAGCGCATTCATCAGACACTGCCTGCCGCTATGAGGCACTACCTGGCGCTATCCCTTCTTAAATAACCCCCTATGTATCACCCCGAATAAATCAGCTCTTGCCATTGGGCACCTTGACCTGTGACAGGAAACCACACGGTTTGACCCTCTGTTGCTTTGGGCCATGGTCCCTTAGGCCGCAGATCAGAGGATGAAATGATTTATACAGGTAATAAAAAATGGCCACTTGAGATCCGGAGCTCCCAAGAGTGAGGTCATCAGATACAGGAAAAAGACAATCATTATCCTTCTTTATTCAACTGTAAACTCTCTGATACTCTGCATGTTACATTATACATCTGCTCTTTATTTTTAACATGCACTGCTTCAGAAGAATGAAATGAGTGCACACATTTTATAAGACAGACTCCCATCTTGTTCTGAAATGTGACAAACCTGTTAACACTTAGCTGCCATATGATACAGCTGCAGTGGGAGACGTACATTGGCATAAAACCCGGTGTCTTAATACAATTTTGAACTAATGATGCGGTTGTGAAATCCATACCCTCTGTCAGTCTTTCAATATCTGCATTTAAAGCCTCATTAAGAGAATGCTACTCATAAACTAGAGAGCTGTTAGCATATGTCACTTATTCATCGCCTCTCTTTCAGATTGCGTATGTGGGTGGTTTCTGAATGTGTGGCATTCAATTATTTTGCCCATCTCCTATGCTAATCTCAGAGATGTAAATGTTACATAACGGCAGATTTTTATTTCTTTGCACAATTTAATTAAATTTGACAGAGAGAATTGATACTTACTCTTCAGAATTGCCGGTTACTTATCCACAAGGTTTTAATGTATTTATATATTTGCTGAAATGTCAAACAGCAGAACATGACAAACACTGTGATAACTACACAATTCTCTGCTCCCAATGCTCATACTGTGATATGATGAAATAAAGATACGGATTAAAGAAACAATCTAGATGAATACAGAAAGGGGGAGAAATAGCTCTGCTATGTGAAATTGAATGTAGTTTTCTATAGTATATCCCTTGGGCGATATTGTTATTAAATCGATCTGGTTCCCCCAAATAATAGTGAAGAAAGAAAGTGGGAGTCAGTGTTCTAATCCCTGATTTATTAAGGCAGAGGTGATCATTTTGGCTCAGCTGATGACCTCTCATAGCACTATGTGACTGCCTGCCTGTCTCAAAAGTGAGTACTGTTGTTCCTTTTGGGTACTCAGGATACCCCCTTGCTACCTTGGCCAGAATACCTCTATTGAGGGGCAGACTGGGGTCAAAGTACGACCTGGGACTTGCCTGGTCCAGTCCAGTGTGTTAAAGTGGAAATTCAGTCAACTATAACCCCCCCCTGCCCTGCCACTCTACCCTGGTGCTGAGGCAGGATGGGGGAGTTACCTTACTTTAAACCAGGGTTTCCCACGGTCAACATAGGAAAAGATAGATAGGGGGGTTTGATTCTGTGTTTTATTACCAGGATGGTGGCGCACAGGATCTGGAGGAGTGGCACGGCCCCTGGTTTAAGGTAAGGGTTTTTTTCTTTGTGACCCCAGTCCTGTCTCAGCGTCAGGGTAAGGTGGCAGGATGGTGGGGTTATAATTGACTGATATTCCGCTTTAATGTCATATATATATCTGAGGGGTTTTACATAGCAAGGCATTCCAAATCAGGATAGTCAAAATCTCGGGCTTTGTTACGCTTTAATACATTATATATATATATTATGTATTAAAGCGTAACAAAACTTTTGACTATCCTGATTTGGGATGCCTCGCTATGTAAAACCCCTCAGATTGCTGATAAATCTTACCTGAAAGCTGATACAATAGCACATGTACAGGTTCTGGTTACGAATAAAGCAGAGCATGCCACCGACTGCATCCCTTCTGGCCTCTTGCTGGGCGCATATGTTGTTAGATTGGTGCCCATTTGTTGTTTTACCACTGTCCTGTGGTGTAACTATGCCAGGGGGAGAAACACGCAGGTGGTTCCCCCTCTGCGTGACGGCGTCTGCTTGCGCTGAACAGCGACGCCGCCAACAGCTGCAGACCCGGATGGAACTAATGATGCATCCTGTATTGCAGCACGGCCATCATAAGCTGCAACACTTAGCCCCTGCCCTTCATTCGCGCGGCAGGACACATAGCCGGACATGGAGCAGCCCAGCAAAGATGGACGGCCAGTCAGCCCCTGCCTCTAGTCAGTTTTGGAATTGAAAAAGTATTCATTTAGCAAGATGCAAGGTATTTATTTTTCAAAAGGAACTCTCCATGAGCACACATTCTCTTATTTTGCAGTGCATCCTACATAAAAATATCAAAGACAATCAATCAAACACCCAACCAGGAGTGTGCAGGGAAAATAGCAGTTTCCTCTCAGCATCAGTAGATCAGGTCTGCAAAGCAGCCAGCAACCACAAATCTATCATTCTGGCCACTGATTTTGTTTTGTGATTTTTATGGCATGCCATTCGACCAGCAGATTGCATCCTATTAATGTTTTCATGAATATGGAGTAAAGGCTTTAGTAAAAAAGAAACACAGGCTGTTGTGGGGCACTGGGCTAGGGATAGAAGGTAACGACACCAACGCCATACAGTATTGGGGTATTTGTACACTTTAAATGCCTGCACTAAACCATGTTCTTAAGACCTAAGGCTAGAATTCATTGCAGTATGTGATGAGCAGAAACTAGTATCGAAATTCTCTGTGTTCATTCAGATAAGAACACTATTCCAAATTGATCTGGTCCCTTGGTAGGTAAGCTAGAATTCCATATTTCACATCATAAAATACTATCTTCCAAATGATTGTTGTAACATAGTGGTTTTAGTCTTTGGAAGTCATCTACAAAGTTATAAGCTTAGCTCACGAAAGTTCCTAAAATGTATGTTTATTTCACAGGTAATGATTTCAATTTCATAGGAGTTACTTTAACATCTAAATATCTCATCCTGAGGAAGTGACGCCTGTGACGTCACGCAACGCGTAGACGTTGGGGTAGGGGGCTGGTGGTCGTTCTTGATGTAAGTTATTTTTATATTTGGAGTGTCATTTCTCTGCCCTTCCTGGCTGGTTCTCACGGGTTTATCAGTATGTATTTGGGTATGTATAGGTTATAGGGTAGTTTAGCTTAGCACTTGCACTTTAATTAGGTTTTCAATAAATTGATACACTGTAGCTTTTATTCAAGCAGGATGTTGATATGCACTATAGCACTTTGATTTATACCAGCCAGGCAGTATAATTAATGTATAATTTATTAGTTAACATTGTACTACCTACCAGTCCCCCTCCCCTCCAATTTTTGTTTTTTTCCTTCCTTCATTTATAATGTAATGTCCTATGTGTTTTTTAATGAGTCTTTAGTGTGTATAGTTGATTATATATTTTTGTAAATAAAATATAGATTTTTATGATACATTCAGTAGTGGTGCCATATATTATAGTGGGTGTTTTGGAAGGTGTGGGACCTTCCCGTTTTTTTGTAAATATCTCATGACGTCTTTTTAAAACTTTCATTTAAAAAAGTACTGTAGACCTAGTAAAGTTTAAGCTTGAATCATTTCTTATATCAAAAAACTCCTTTGCTTTGGGAATACTTAGCAGAATCTAATATTGATAAAGTGTGAATTAAAAAAACTGTCTTTGTCAAGAGGTTTCCTGACCCCAATCACAAAACCTTTATTAAAATGAGCAACAAGCTATTAAAAATAATAATACATTGCATTAAAACAATTAAATCCTCATCAAACCACCTTTACAGCAAGTAATATTTAATTGGGTTCTTAACACACATTTACACATAAAGCGCAACAATATTCTGGCATCAGTAGTAGGATCAAATTACAAGGAATTGTGGAGCTAGATTTAACACCTAGAGATTATATATATATATATATATATATATATATATATATATATATAGTTATTTTCTTGTATTAACTACAAAATTACTTTCTGCCATTTAAAGCTGCACATACTTGAGGCATAAACTGTAGGTAAAACTGAACCTTTTTTATTTTTGCACATGATTGTACATTGACATAAAAGGGAAAACTGTGACTGACCCTCTGACCAGATGGTCGTAGGTATAGGCAGTGTTGGACTGGCCCACTAGAGCATCCGCGGATCCTGTGATGGGCCCCAGGCACTGACCCAACACAACCATAAGGGCAGAACAGGAGATCCAAGACTAACATTGTGTTTTGTTTTTTAAAGGAATTCTAAATCCAAAGACAATACTAAGGCAGCAAGCAGCTCACCTGATGCCTGTGTCATGTGTCTCTCCTCCATTTCCTGCAGAGCAGGGTAGAAGCCGTAGCAGGGATCCAAAATTTGCCCCTCCTTTCAACTTCATTCCTTCAGGACCACACAGATAATTGTAACAACCACTATGTTCCTTGGTATTCTCAGCCTGAACAACCACAGTGAGTCTCTGACTACCGAAGAGCATTCTAAAGACTTATAAGGCTGCACCCTGACATACTCTTCCCAGCTAAGCCATGACCCCAAAAATGGAGTGAAAAAATCAGCTCTGCTTAGAATAAATAAGGTACTTATATATAAAGCTGCTTTGAAATGGCCTATTTTACAATGTTTCCAATGGGGATAAGGTGGGAGGAAATTAGTGTTTGCTTGGATAACTTTATATTGGGTGTTAACGGAACAGGCCAGGCAACAGCAATAATATGGCAGCAAGGAGCTCACCTGATGCCTGTCCCATGTGCCTCTCCTCCATTTCCTGCATTGTAGTCGCCCTCCTTTTAATTCCATTCCACCAGGACCATGCAAGAAAGTAGCCACTCTGTCCTGGGTGTTGAAGTAAGCATGGCAAGCTACAGTGGTCCCAAAGCTGGCTCTGACCACTGCAGGGCACGCACATGGTTCAAGACCCTCCTAGCTGAACCACATACCACTGCACATACCACTAGGGGTGAAATGCTTGGGTGCGGCTAATAATATTAAAGTGGAACAAAACCCAGCAGCGCCTGGCCTGGAACCTAAAAGATTCCAGGGCCAGTCGCTGGCTTTCCCTGAGGGCATCCCAAAAGGGGATAAAAACTCACCTTTCCCCTGTCCAAAGGCACATGTGTGGGCTCCCGTCCCATCAGAGGTGCTTGCTCGAATGACGTGATTTGGCTGCTCTGCTTATTGACAATGGGGAGCATGCACTCCCACATCCCCTGCACCCCCGGCATGCGAGCGTTCCCTCCCCAGCCATTCAGACAGGCTGAGGTGAGAGTGCGTGCCCGCCCGCCATGCGGGGGATGCTCTTCTCATTCATCCCAGTCAGAGCTGTTTGCCGAATTACATCATCATAGCAAGCACCACTGGGGTGGAGGTAAGCAGATCGGGTGACTTGGGGGGTTTAACACAGAGGGACATCCCAATTTGGGATGTCCCATGGAAGCAGAATGAAACTCAGGAAAGTAAACAAACCCTGGTCTTGTTCCACTTATCAACTTACTAAAATAAAACCCTCACCATTGCCCCTTCCGCCTTCATCTGGCCACCTGTCTACAGGTCAGCTGGGTCTGGGGCACCCCCCAGTCTCTTTTCTGAGGTATAAAAGCCTGTCAGGCCGGCCGGGCTGTATTTAGAAATGCAGCTGCCCTAGGCACTTTTTGGTGATGCCCCCCCCCCCATTTTTCAAAGTAGACCAAACCCCTGTGTTTGGAGTCTAAAAATGGTCATATTTGGGGCTATGCGGCCCTAAATGCTGCTACCTGTGCTACCTGTGTTGCAACTGCTCAACGCGGTTACAAGGTCCACAGGCTCCTTCCTAGTATGCAGCCACTGGCAACCGGGCGACAGCGGTGGCCAATCACAGCACTCGATTTAACCGGGGGACTGAAGAGAAAAGGTAACGTTTTTTCATTTAACTGGGTTAATGCACAGGGGGGCACCAGCAATCGAGATGCCCCCATGCGCTAGGAACAACACCCATTTTGGGAAAAGTAGGTGTGGCCTTTCTGAATGGCCCACGGGCATTCAACGGTTAGGAGGTGTGTGGGGATGTGGCCGGCGGCACACTCGGCTCCCCTCAGCGCCACTCGGCTTAGCCGTCCAGGCAGCTGAGCCATCAGCGGAGCCGAGTGAAAGCAAGCAATCTGATTGGGTGAACTAGATGCTCAGTCAATCAGCGCATTCGTTTTCGCCGGGTCTGCGTCGTGGGAGCAACAGCAAGGTGAGTGACCTAGGGACATAAACACTGTGGGGCGTCACAATTTGGAATGCCGCCACTGAGAGGAACAACAACCCAAAAATTGAAAATCGATTGGGGACAAACTTGCTTGCCTGTTTTCAGTGCACTACTGCGGTGGCATTGGTGCAGTCCCTGCTTCCAGCCGTGGATGAGCAGGCTTTCTCCTTGAATGACAACAGGGGCTCACACAAATGCTGGCCACAGTAAGTCTGGGAGCACACTGTCAGCTTTGGTGCAAAAAAGATGAGCTGCAGCTGGTTGAACAACAATGGATCAAGGCAGCGTGTATCGAGTAATTATCTAATCTTATATTGAAGATCTTACTAATAAGAAACATAGTGTAATTTAAAGCAGCCCAAAAGCTGCTGCAGCCGGTCCTGGAGTCTGAAAGACCTAAATTGGGACGCCCCACTGTTTGAAATTTCTAGGATCGGCGGTAATCTTATCGGCGATTACAGCATCTCGGGAGCCACTGAGAAACAGGAGCAGAAGTGGCGCATCCTTGTCTGCCACACACGCACCCATGACTGCATGCTGAGCTTCAGAAAGATACAAAGGGGGGAAGGGACGCTGCAGTGACAGCCTACCATCCATCCAGACACCCAGCACTGCCGATCATTGCGACTCCTGTCCGTGAGTCCTCACTATGCCCTCCCTCTGACTCTGAGCAATGTGTCACTCTCCACTGCTTTTTGTTTACCAGGACTCCTCACTTCTCTCGACCCCCACCCCCACCAAGTAACTTACTAAGACAGCAAATCACTCGCACTTAACTGCCGCCCGTCTGCTATTGAAGTTGCTGAAACTTTAATAGCAGCTGGGGAATATACTGTGCAGGACGATCTCTTCAGTCTGAGCCTCCCGCCTCTCCCCCTTGTGCCGCCCCTAGGCCGGTGCCTAAGTGTGCCTAATGGATAATACGGCCCTGCGGGCCGGGATTAGCTTGGTGGGACGCCAAGAAAGGAGGTCATCTGTGTCCTTCCTCACTACAGATGCTGGCGGGGTGGCTGCAATAGCGGCTCCCCGACATCAAGAAGATCATATCCTGCCAGACCGGAAAGGACAACCCGGCAGACCTACGGAGAGGACGCCAGCGGGGGGGGGGGGGGGGATGAAAGAAGAAGCGGCAATGGCGTGCTCTTTTTTTCCGTTTAAAAATGCATCTGACTCCGCCCTGGATCCGAATCCCATTACTGATGCTGACATCCTGAACCAGAATGCCATTACCCATAGATTCTAAAACTACCACCCCTGATTTTTCCTCCTTAGCAGCAATAAAGTGTGGCTAGAAGTGTTTTGATGCTGGGTGTATAAGTAACCCCTCCTCTCTATCTAACATATTGATGTGGATTTTATTAGTCATTTTTCTGCAGTAGTGCTGCTTTTATTTTGCTCCCAGGTGACATCTCATGTTCAATAGGAAAGATCACCTGTGAATTAGCAAATGATGAATAGAAAATGTATTTTGTATGTAATCTCTCTTATGAGAGTTATTTTGAAAGGCTTTTATAAATTGAGCACATTAAGCTACTTTGGCATCTTTGATGATCTTACTCTATATATAATTACTTTTTTCTTTAACTTGTCTGCTTCTTATCATACCATCCAGGTGCTTGGACACTTTCACGACCTTACATTTAAGCTTAGCTTATGTACATTTGTTTTTTTTAAGCTTTTGGACTTACTACAGAAAACTCGCATTAATATGCCATTTGTTGTTACAATTTTTTTTAGAATATACTGTTTGGGTTGACACAAACCAAATCAAAATACTTGTTGAATTTAAAGGAACGGTGAGGCAATTGCAATAATAATGCAGATGGGAGATAATAAGAAGCCTTTCCTATGTGCCTCTATTTCCTGCTACATACTCTAGATGCTGTAGTAGGCCTGCAATGTTTGCCCCTCCTTTACTTTCCATGTTTCGATGACCACACTCCAAATGTGATGACCGCCCCATCCTTAAGCGCTTCCATGTGTGTGCGGCCACTGTGGCTTGTTGGGCTCGCACACACAAGGACAGGGGTGCAACCACATTTGTGTCTGGTTGTGGAGTAATGGAAAAGAAGGGAGGGGAAAACTTTGGAGTCCTGATACTGCATCTCCAGCCCTTTCACAAAGTAGAGGAGAGGCACTTGGGATAGACTTCATTTGAACTTCTTGCTGACTTATTATTACCATTGTCTGGACTGTCCATTTAGCATTACCATGAATCTTGAACAGCAAACCTAAATGGAATTAGCAAATTGCAGTAATGATCAGTTCAGCTGATTTTTACATCATCCTATATCATAATGCCCTGCAGTGGGAGCACCGCTTTATATTCACCTAGGTTGGGGATTTCACAATGTGGCCCTGTGGCAAATGGCAGAGCCATATATTGGGATGGGAGGTAAAACCTTGGGATAGAGTATCTCTCCTTCCTGCTGAGACTATAACAAACAAGATGAGTCATTCTGAAAAGCCTGCCAGTTTCCTGCTGAGAGACCCATTGTATTACATTATTTAAGCCAATTAGCAATTCATTTATCTTAATTATTTCTATTGCAATCAGCTGTGATGCTTTCTAAAGCAATCATGGGCCTTTTATTGGAATGTAGATAGCTTACAGTGCAATGTGATGTGTGCATCATGCTTTGGGATGGAAAAGATTCTGTAAATATGGTCTCCTCTGTACATTGCCTGACAGAACAAAGTCTGCTGGGCATTCAGTGCGGGGATGACGCTGCAGAGCAGGGTAACCAGAATGAGATAAGGAAAAAGCAGTGTTGGGGCTGGCTGAAGTTCACCCAAATATTGCCAAGATTTTTGGGTTGGACCAAGTTGAATATCCAAACCCAGATTTTTACCTTATTCTTAACAGGCTCATTGTTATGTGTTTGGACCTTAAATAAAAATCCTACATAAAAATATCTTCCCTTCACCTCTAGAACAGGCCCATCAGAGGGATTTAGAGAGACAAGGGATTTAGATTTTTAAATACAGGAAAACTATTTTCTTCCACCTTATTAGGCAGGGAGGGATTTTGCTTAAAACATAACATACAGTATTTACATGCTGCATATCACAAAGGATAATAGAATTTCTCCCAAGCTCCTTTGCAATAGATAGAGCCATGAAAATAAATCTCTTTTCACATTTAGGCTAAATCTAAAGAGCCCAGAAGGCCATTAGGATGTGCAATGCTTTGGTATAGCTAAAGGCTGGAGTTAGCTGTATGGGTAAGTCCTTTGAAGTGGGTGGAGCCATACATATAAACTGCATTGTGTTCTAAGTGAGAAAAGCTCTCAAAGGGTCGATTCATGGTCGCGCACAAACACATTTGCACACGTTTTTTGGAGTGCCAAGTTACGCTCTGGCTTCCTTCTGTTTCATTGGCGTCAAAATGAGATGCACATTTGTTTTCGCGCCAATGTGTGCACTAGCAATCCCCAATGTGCAAACTTGTGGCTGAAATTTTCCGCTAGCACCACCAGATTTATGGCATGTTTAAAGGGCAGAAAAGCTTCCACAAATGTGGCAGTTTGAAGAGTGAATTTCCTCCAGAAAATTGGTGGCAGAAACTGCCAATGAGTAACAGGCTTATTTCATTCTGAAAACACATGCTGGAAGCATCCGGCATGTTTTAGAACAATGAAAGTGTCACCAGCTCTTTTTGTACCAGTTCTTTTTAGAGGTGGAACCCTTTTTTGATTTTTTGTTCGAAAATAAATGATAAAACGTTGTCAAAAATCACCATCATAACACCAAAAATGTGAATATTGGGCCCCAAAGTTTAGCAAAGACAAAAATAAAAAAAAAATATAGTTAAATTATTAAGCAGTAATATGCAAACCAAACAGGGGAGGGTTATGGAGGACATCTGGAACAAAACATTGGGCAAAAAAACCTTAAGTGTTAACTGGAATCAGAATATCTCCAAAAAACCACCCCCCAAAAATTGGAGAACACAGGTTCTCCAGAGAATACACTCCGAAATGGCGAATAGAGCTTCGCAGAATTCACAGACGCTGGAGAGATCAAATCACTATTGAGAAACAGTAAAAGAAAAGGGGAGAAACATGGGGGACCATCGGGAACAGTTAAGAACTTAGCCGGCCAAATGCACATGGGATGGGGTCATTTGCGCTTCAACATTTTCAAGATTTTCTTTGTGGAAGGTGCAAATTGGCACAAGAAGAGACAATTTGCGCTTCTCCCATGTGATTCACACGATGCGCACACATCGTGCCACGAATCATACGCCTGAAATCGTTTGCGCACAGCTTAGAGTTGTTGCGCACCGACCACGAATCGACCCTAATGTCTCTCACAACTTCAGCCTCTTCTGAAACTCACCAACTCATTTGGATAACCCCCCATGTCTCAGTTGGTGTTGAAAAAGCTCTTGCTGCCTCTCACAACTTAGCCTCTTCTGAAACTCACAAAATCATTTCAATAACCCCCCATATCTCTGTTGGTATTGGTCCACACTAGTGCTTGTTTGGCTACAAATAAGCTTATGTTCTGCTAAACTCTTTTAAACACTGAAACAATATCCCTAGGTGGAGAGCAACTGTTGTGTGTGATGGTGCAACGAGCACCCGAGCAAATAAAAAAAACCCCTAACAATATCAGTCTGTTGGACATGCCGTCTGGCCTGTCATGTCTAATTTGTGCATGACCTTTTGGCCAAAATTGGGAGTGAAGTGCCAGAATGTGGGACTGAAAGCTCATATCATTGCTTTGACAGTTTCACTCATCCAGAAGTAATGCCAAATGCAATTTATATTTTTACTCTCTGACCCTTTGTACAGAGAGGGAAACTATCTAATGGTGCTGCGAGGGTGAAGAAGACGCAACAGAACTTAATAGGAGGGCTGGGAGTGGGTTTGGCGACATGTCAGCTTTTAAAGTTTCAGTTAAAATTAGAGAGAAATTAATTAAACGTGAGGAGCGCCTGTTCACAGTGGACAAAATTATTCTCTTGGAGACTGGTTTTTGGCCCCCGAGCCTTTTACTGGCCTGGCAGTGAAAGACTTTAATGCCATAATTATGGATCGCCTACAAGTTTTTGGAGTGGGGTGTTAAGTGGGACACTACCCCCCTCTCTATATAGGTGTGTCATTACATCCTTCCCTGGAAGAAAAACAGACACTACTGACTCAGTAGCCCAGTTTCACTATACACTTGGATTTTCTAAAGAGCGTTTGACACTTTAATCCTATTAGTGGTCATGAATAAGCACAGGACTGGTTGGGAGCATTGCAGCTCCCAGCTCCAAAATGGCTTCCCAATATATCACATTCTTTTTAGTGAACGCAATGTTTATTTCCTTGAAACAAGCATTCTGGCTAAAAGGGATTAGGGTTAACATAATATCCAGGACATTATTAGGGAAATACATTTTTTTAAATTAACAGTGACTCATAAAATCTAAGTCAGAGATGTGAAAATATTACAGTCAGTGGATTATTCTATAAAAATGAAGAAAAGCTTAGAGGAGTTGGTGCAATCTACAGGAGAGGAGAGCCTTGGCTGACATACCTGGAGTTACACAGTGGACCTAAACCAGACCAACACCCTTTCAAGGAACAGTGCTCATATGCATCCCTCCCCAGGACAATTCAGATTGCTGCACATGAAAATTACTTTACCTGTCTGTAACTCCTGTCATGGTCAATTTCCCCCTCATTCATCCTATGGCAAGCCAGTGTGCCTGCAAAGAGGAGTTTCCACTGGGTTTCCTGCCTCTTTGCATTGTGGGTTATGTCTGTTAAGTCCAGGCATCAGCACAGCTGGTAAGCAGGGAAAGGAAGAAACCTCCCGGATGCTCCAAGATGGCCACAGGAGCGAATATAAATTGCTGACAATGATTCAGCATCATGCATGCAGATGGGGCAAGTGAGTTTTGTTTTTTCTACTGTGCAAAAGGCTGTTGGTCATTGATCTCTAGTGAAACAGCATTAAGCAGTATTAAGCTTACCCTGATTTTTCCAAACATGCTTGACCCATAATTAGTAAACATTTACTAGGGTTATTGCTAGAGGGAGAACTTCCTAAAAATTTGATTTGAATGATTTGCCAAATTTCAGTTTCTTTAGAATCAAAACTTTGAGAAACACTAATCTCTAGTTTGGTGGGAGCAGGGGAGGCCGGCTGCGTGTTGTGCAAGTCAGCTTCCGCCGCGCGCGGCCGGCGTCCCCCGCTCCCACTGTGCTACACAGGCACTTACCTACATGCCGGCTTCCCTGTTGTTCTGCTCCAGTGGCTGGCACAGCTGACAGTGCACGGGGGGGGGGGGGGCGGCTGCACTGTCAGCTGTGCAAGTCAGCTTCCGCCGCACACACTGGTTCGAAGCGTGGCGCTGAAACAAGGATGGTGGTAAGTTTTTTTTTCTTTACCCACCACCCAAGGTGCCAGTGAATTTCAGGGAAAATTCGGTTAGCACGAACCCCCAAAAAATCTGGTTTCCTGACGAATCAAATTTTGATTGAAATTCGGAGCAAACTTGGGTTGTGACAAACCAGTTTGCTCATCTCTAATCATTATATTAGTGGTGTATATTTTTCAGCTGTTGGGCCTGATAAAACACATTTACTAGCAGATATAAAAAATGCAAACCATCTAAAAACCCTTGAAAAGTATGCCCCTCCCCCCTTTGAAGCAGACCCAGACAATAGCTACAAGGTACCTAAGGAAATAGCTAATTCTCATTAGGCACGTAAACTGAACAACACCCAATTTTGACTAAATCTCTATTCAGACGTCAAGTGACTGCGGCATCAGTCGTGGGTCTCGATTTTGCCGGGGGAGTGATTTAGAAGGTATGATTTTGTGTTTTACCAGGCGTTACAGTGTTGTGGGCATTGTCAATCAGGATGTTTGTTAAAATGGGTTTTGTTCTAGTTTATAGCTATTGAAAACTCTTGACAGACCTCCATTCACCTTTCACTAAACCTCTCTGACGAGTATCTGCAACAGCCATTTAGAAATGCCTGGTGCTGATCAGCCGCATCAGCTGAAGGGAGCCATGCCGTGGGATTATGGTGAAGTGAATCAGTGAAATAAGGGGGATTTCATACTGTGGGGCATCCCAATTACTGTAAAGTACATCTAGGCCACAAAATGAAGGTTGAGGGAGATATTAATGTGAGGCATTAATGGTGGCTGAATAGATGTTCATTTTATTTAAGTGTTGTTTTTTTTCCTGCAGCAGCAGAGTCATTTTTGTGAAAGGCCTTCATGGTCTCAGCAGCTTGGTTTCGGCATTGTTTCCGCACTCTACAGGACCTTGACACATATCTGTATGCTGTGTTGTACCAGAAACTGTCTGTTGCACAATGCTTCAGGCATTTTTCTGTCAGTCATTGTTCCAGGTTTAAATGAATATCCTTGTAATAAAAGGCGCAGGATTTTCATAGAACCTCGGCACTGCTTACAGATTACTCCTTAGACAGTATCTGTCCCTGAAATGCCAGAGTTTGATATCCATCATCTCTCATTTCTAAAGATGTGTTTGTTACACGTTTATGGTGCCCAAGCTTGAGAACAGGTACACACATTAGAGAAGACGTGCATACTTCCATACAGGAAAGACATGACTTACCCAACCACTCAAGGAAACTGAAAATAATATGTCACCTAAACTGATTCATGTTTTAACAAACAACAGGGCACCACTAATTTCATCTTTCTTTTTAGTCTTCTTTTTTTTAAAGGCAATACAGCTGATTCAATTGAAATGCACATATTACATTGGTGTTGGTTTCCTAGAGACGGACTGGCCTAAGGAACCACAGGGATAATTCTCAATAGGACGCATTGCTGGGTTTGGTATAGCTCACCTCACCCACAGCCTGTGCTGGAATCTCCTCATTCCTCTTCTATGTTGCTTTCTATGGCCCATTTTTTTAACAATAAATCTTTATTGAGGTAGACAGGGCAGTAAGGCACTCAAATAACAAGAAGTATCATATATCAGATTTGTCCAAGGTACGGGATAAACAAAGCACTATGAAGCACTATGATCACTATTAGCATAACCTGCTAGACAATCGCCACCGTCCTGGCTACCACATAGATTGAGCTTCACTGTTCCCATCCACCGAGCTTTTTTGGTTTTAAAACAGGGGAACGAATAGGGATGAGAATCAAGGGAAAGAGGGTTAGAAAGTGAGGGGGGGGGGGGGCATGCAAGGGAAGAGGGAGGAAAAAAGAGAAGAAGAAAAAAAAGGGGGGAAAGGGGACACCTCTCTGGCCCGTTCGCCTCAGGGCCGCCCTGCCACCCCCCCACCCCCATCCAAGCATGCACCCACCATCCGGACCATGCATCCCATGTTGATGCCCGTCTCCCTCTGCTACCCCATACGGTTCACGATGCGCTCAGTAATATCTTGCCTTCAGTAGACCCTGTGAACAAGACCCACGGTAACCAAATATATCTATGCTTTTCCTCTGAACGCCTAAGAAGAGCCGTCATGTCCTCCATGCGTCATGTGGGGCGGAGGTCTTCCACTGGGACGGTATACACGCCCTAGCTGCATTCACCAGGTGGATAGTCAGCGACTTCCTATATTTCCCCACCGCACCACTGATAGAGTGTAGGAGAAGGCCTTCTGGGGAAAAAGGGATATCGTCTCCCCTTATCTTACAGATCCATTCTACAATGTTCTTCCAGAAGCTCTGTATTTTTTCGCATTCCCAGAATATGTGGAGAATAGTGCCTTGAGCCCTCTCGTACCTCCAACAGGTCCGGAATCTATGGCCCATTTAAATTAAAAACTAATTGTAATGTAGCTATAAGGATCCCATTACCATTATCGAGCCGTGTGTTTTCCAGATATATTTACTGCATTGTAGAGAAATCTGGATATACAGAAATATAAAAGGTCATTACACATTCAGTCAGTGTATTCCCTGTGACTAGCAAGTTGTAGAACATTTAACTGTCTTGCCCCTTTTACTAAAGCAAAAAGAGAATGAGAAATGTGCTGCCCTCTATCACTTTAATTACTGAGGTGGACTTGGAGCGACTGGCGTCATGACTTCATCAGAGTACCTTTGCTTTCTCATTTCTCATTTCCCTTTGTGTAAAGCAGATATTCAAGACATTCTTTGCCATAATGCTGATGAAGGTGACACTTCAACAACTTTAGCTCCCTGTTTCAATTACCGACCCTTTCAGCGGCACAGGATCAAAATGTAATTTGAAGTCTCGCTCTCACCACAACATATCTGTCTTTGACGTCAGGACTGGACATGGCACAGGACCGTACTGCCTAGCATAAAACAGGAGAAATAGATTTTATGACAGTCTCCCCACCATGTATGTGTTGTTTGGTGCCTAGGATTTGGCTAGAAAGGAGACCCCAACCTGGTGGACCAGAAGGGAGGGAGACAGGAGGAGGAAGATGCAGAGAGGTGAGTTATTTTATTTATAGCAGGACCTTCTATAGCAGTTTACACAATGGAAAGGTGAAGTGCCGGATGATTTGACCCAAATCTTTCCAGTATCCAGGATAGGGTGAACCAGACCATATCGGCAAGATCCGGGTCGAATTTCTCTTTGGCTGGGATCTGAAGCCCATCACTATTCACTGGCTTTTGGGATCATGCTGTCAGCGTCTGAGCCAACAGCAAAAGAAAGGAGGTAAAGCTACAAGGGATCAAGGCAGCAAATGGCCAGCAAGTATATGCTTTACTTTTAACAGTTTAAAAACATTTAACATGTGGCATTGTCAGACTGGCCCATCAGAGGATCCTCCAGAGGAACACCAGACACACACAGACCTAGGACCATATTAGAACAGCAAAGGTGGTCCACAAACAAGACATTTGGTTTGCCTAAAGTATTTTGTGTAGTTGTTAACTTTCTTAGGTACTTTTGTGATTTAATTTGACAAGTACTGCACAGCACTGCAACACACTGCAGTTCTTTCTAGCTAAAAGGTGGGCCCCAAGAATGATTTCCTCTGGTGGGCCCCAATAATTGTTTAGTCTGGTGGGCTCAAGCTACTCTAGTCCAAGACTGCCACTGGTAGAACATGTATGCCTTCTACATTGAGTATTTTTGGGTTATCTACCCATTTGTGGAAACGGCTTTCACTGCTTCTGCTTTGCTCTAATCCCAGATAATGGCACCTGTTTTAGCTGTAACGCTCCGCCTCCTCCATTCATTGCTCATTTTTTATTTGGCAATGATGTAATTGCCACACCTATGCAATGGCTGATCACCTGACATCTTACAGAGAGGAAAAATTGTTCCAGGACGATTCCAGGAGCGACAGCATTCATATCTAATACTACACCCTAAGAAGAGAGTATCGTCAGGGGCTTTGGACAATGTATTTCACAAGATTATTGGGTTTTGGTCAGGTTTAATATTTATTTTTCTGCATATGAATGTTACATAGTTACATAGTTACATAGTTACATAGTTAATACGGTTGAAAAAAGACATATGTCCATCAAGTTCAACCAAGGGTGTTGGGGTAGGGGGAAGTTATTTTTTATTTCATAGGGGAAGCTATTTATTTTATTTTTTTTTTTTGTCTTTTTTTTATTGATAACCACTAGTAGTAACTGTTAATGTTATTTTCTTCAAAATAAGCATCTAATCCTTTTTTGAAGCTGTCAGCGGTTGATGCTGTAACAAGCTTCTGTGGGAGGCTATTCCATAGATTTATAGTTCTTATGGTAAAAAACGATTGTCGCCTCCGGAGACTAAATTTCTTTTTTTCCAATCGAAGGCCGTGCCCCCTTGTCCTTAGAGAGGATTTTACGTGAAATAGTTTTCCCCCATATTTTTTGTATGGTCCATTTATATATTTATACAAGTTAATCATGTCCCCCCGCAATCGCCTCCTCTCAAGACTAAACAGATTTAATTCTCGTAATCTTTCCTCATAACTAAGATCTTTCATTCCCTTTATTAGTTTGGTGGCTCTCCTTTGCACCCTTTCCAGAGTCAGGGCGTCCTTTCTATGAACGGGTGCCCAGAACTGGACGGCATATTCCAGGTGAGGGCGCACCAGTGCCTTGTAAAGAGGCAAAATTACATCTCTATCCCGTGATTCCATGCCTCTTTTAATGCACGATAGTATCTTGGTGGCCTTGGAAGCAGCTGCTTGGCATTGCATGCTGTTATTTAGTCTGTGATCTACTAGTACCCCCAGATCCTTCTCAACAAGTGACTCTCCCAGTTTTACTCCCCCGAGGACATATGTTGCCTTAGGGTTATTAGACCCCAAGTGCATGACTTTACATTTTTCCACATTGAACTTCATTTGCCAAGTGGATGCCCAGACACTCAATGTGTCCAAGTCAGCCTGAAGCTTGTGAACATCTTCAATAGACTGCACTGTGCTACATATCTTTGTGTCATCTGCAAAAATAGAGACAGTGCTTTTAATTCCATCTTCTATGTCGTTTATAAACAAGTTGAATAATAGTGGGCCCAGCACTGAACCCTGGGGTACACCGCTTACAACTGGTAACCATTCAGAGTAGGTGTCATTAACCACAACTCTCTGCACACGATCCTTCAGCCAGTTTTCAATCCAGTTACAAACTGCGTTTTCTAATCCTGAAGATCTCAATTTCCCCAATAAGCGTCTATGGGGGACAGTGTCAAATGCTTTTGCAAAATCCAGAAAAACTATATCCACAGCCGCCCTTCTGTCCAGGCTTCTACTCACCTCCTCATAGAAGCCAATCAGGTTAGTTTGGCAGCTTCTGTCCTTAGTAAAACCGTGTTGGTTGTCACTTATAATATTATGGATAGTTACATATTCATGTATGTTGTCCCTTAATAGTCCCTCAAACAATTTCCCCACAATGGATGTTAAGCTAACAGGTCTGTAATTGCCCGGAGAAGACCTAGAGCCCTTTTTAAAAATGGGCACCACATTTGCCCTGCGCCAGTCCCTTGGCACCATACCAGTTGCTAGTGAGTCTTTAAAGATCAACAACAGAGGTGACGAGATAACGGAACTGAGTTCTTTGAGAACTCTTGGGTGAAGTCCATCTGGTCCTCCAGTCTTATTCACATTTAAATTATTGAGTTTTTCTTGGATGATATCCACGTTTAGCTTGTTAATTATTATACTTGGGCTATTACTATCAGTGGCATCTCCTGTGTTGGCTCCTTGCGCTTCTCTTGTGTACACAGAGCTAAAGAATCCATTTAACAGCTCTGCCTTATCCTCATCCCCAGTGACCATTTCCCCATTATCATTAATTAGGGCACCTACCTGTTCTGATTTAGTTTTCTTCGAATTAATATATTTGAAAAATCGTTTAGGGTTTGTTTTGCTTTCTTTGGCCACATCTCGTTCATTTTGTGCTTTTGCCAACCTTATTTCTTTCTTACACACTTTATTTACTAGTTTATACTGTTCAAGTGTTACAGCTGAGAGTTCAGCCTTGTAATGTTTAAATGCCCTTTTTTTGTTCTTTATTGCCCTTTTAACCGCAGGTGTCAGCCATGAGGGGTTTAACTTTAGCCGCTTATATTTGTTACCCGTAGGAATAAATTTTGCAACGTTGCTACTCACAATTGATTTAAAGCACTCCCATTTGGCATCTGTATCCTTATCCCTGAACAGATGCTCCCAGTCTATGTCCTTGAGTGCAGCTCTGAGCCTGGGGAAGTTGGCCTTTCTAAAATTTAATGTTTTTGCCTTCCCAGGAAGAAAATCTTTCTTACAGTTTATGTTAAATACAATTATATTGTGGTCACTGTTACCAAGATTTTCACGGACTGTTACTGCCCCCATCAGGTCATCATTATTTGATATTACAAGATCTAGAATAGCATCACCCCTAGTTGGTGCCTCCACAAACTGATTCATATAATTATCTTGTAGCAAGCTGAGGAATGCTCTCCCCCTTGTAGTGGAAGCAGAACCATGTCTCCAGTCGATTCCTGGATAGTTGAAGTCCCCCATCACCACCACTGTACCAGCCTGTGATGCCCGCTCTATCTGTTTATGCAGTTGACCCTCTATTTCCTCAGTTATATTTGGGGGCCTATAGATTACACCAAACTGTATTTTAGCATTGTTTATATCGCCCCCTACTTCTACCCACAAGGATTCTACATCCTCACAATCTTCTGCTAGTATCCCCTCATTAATATATGCTTTGAGTTCTTGCTTTACATAAAGACACACGCCACCCCCTTTCCTTTTTGCTCTGTCTTTCCGAAAAAGAGCAAAACCTTGTAGATTGACAGTCCAGTCATGTGTGGAATCCAGCCATGTCTCAGCCACACCAACAACATCAATATTCTCTGCCAGCACCAGAGCCTCAAGCTCCCCCACTTTACTTGCCAGACTTCTGGCATTTGTGAACATACACTTTATGTTCCTATCTAGTTTGACACATTGGGGTATAGTATTAGTTCCTGCAGTAATGCATCCGTCTAATTTTTTACTGCTGGTTTGCAACTCATGGATCTCCTTATCCATCATAGCAGTCCTCCCCCCTTCTAATTCTCCACCCACCATCATATGCTGTCCCCTAACTAACCTGTCTTCACTTTTATTTTCACTCTTGCCCTCCCCCCTCATCACTAGTTTAAATAACTCTCCACCCCCTCTAGTATCCTCTTACCCAGCACAGCAGCCCCCCTTCCATTCAGGTGCAAATTATCTTTAGAATACAGTTTGTACCCCAATGAAAAGTCAGCCCAGTGCTCTAGGAACCCAAATCCCTCTGCCCTGCACCAGGACTTGAGCCATGCGTTTAACTCTCTAAGCTCCCGCTGTCTTTCATGTGTAGCGCATGGCACTGGCAGTATTCCAGAGAATACAACCTTGGAGGTCCTTCCCTTCAACTTGGTGCCTAATTCCTTAAATGTATTCTTAAGGATCCTCCATTTCCCATTAATTCTGTCATTGGTCCCCACATGGACCACGACCGCTGGGTCATCCCCAGCCCCTCCCAGTAATTTGTCCACCCTTTCCACCACATGCCGAACCCTGGCACCAGGGAGACAGCAAACCATTCGGTTGAGGCGGTCTTGGTGACAAATTATTCTATCAGTCCGCCTGATAATAGAATCCCCTATGACCACTAACTGTCTAGTCCTACCTGCAGTCCCAACCACCCGCTCACTAGCTGGGCTGTTCTCCCGGCTGTTAGGGAGAACAGTATCTGCTAGGGCTGCCATTTCTGAGACTGACACTCTTGCATCATTACCCAACTTGGCAATTTTGCTAGGGTGCGCAGACACAGGAATGGCCTTCCTTTTCTGTGCACCCTTTCTACTCCCTCTATCTACATTTACCCAGCTACTTATCTGCTCCTCCTGACCCATTTCTCCACCCTCTGTATCTACCCCATTTACTACCTGCTCAGTGAGCAGAAAACTCTTTTCCATATTGTCAATCCTCCTCAGTCTTGCATTTTGCTCCTCCAGATCTCTAACCCGAGCTTCCAGGTTTGCAATTTGCTCACATTTACCACAGAGGTATTCACCCGGGAACTGCAGCTCCTGAAGTGTATACATATGACAAACTGTGCACTGAAGTAGACCTCCAATATTGCTAGCCATTATCCTAGTTACAATACAGCAGTAAAAACAATTTTAGTACTCACAGATACAGCAACTTTGGCTTTTACCTTCTTATTTTAGCACATAGGCAATAGGAACACTTGAAGTCCCAATATAAAGTCCCTTAATAAAAAGTCCCCTCACTTATAATACAACCTCACTTGAAAATACAACTGGAACTCGCAAAAGCTCCTGAACTCGCTTTAAACAATCTTATTTATATAAAGCAATACTTCCCTTCCAAATGGCAGTCTCTGTCTGGCAAACAGTCAGAAGGCTGGGCTCAGCTGAAATAAATAGGCTGCTAATTAGGCAGGACCACCCCCACTCAGGTAACTGATTTCTATCAGATGGGAGCAACCAATGTAATCAAATGCAAGGCTAAAGCCTGCAATACAAGAAAGAAAGAGAGAAAAAAAAAAAAAAAAAAAAAACAACAATTCTCTTTTTTTTTTCCCTCTACCTTCCCTTAATAAAAAGTCCCCTCACTTATAATACAACCTCACTTGAAAATACAACTGGAACTCGCAAAAGCTCCTGAACTCGCTTTAAACAATCTTATTTATATAAAGCAATACTTCCCTTCCAAATGGCAGTCTCTGTCTGGCAAACAGTCAGAAGGCTGGGCTCAGCTGAAATAAATAGGCTGCTAATTAGGCAGGACCACCCCCACTCAGGTAACTGATTTCTATCAGATGGGAGCAACCAATGTAATCAAATGCAAGGCTAAAGCCTGCAATACAAGAAAGAAAGAGAGAAAAAAAAAAAAAAAAAAAAAAACAACAATTCTCTTTTTTTTTTCCCTCTACCTTCCCTTAATAAAAAGTCCCCTCACTTATAATACAACCTCACTTGAAAATACAACTGGAACTCGCAAAAGCTCCTGAACTCGCTTTAAACAATCTTATTTATATAAAGCAATACTTCCCTTCCAAATGGCAGTCTCTGTCTGGCAAACAGTCAGAAGGCTGGGCTCAGCTGAAATAAATAGGCTGCTAATTAGGCAGGACCACCCCCACTCAGGTAACTGATTTCTATCAGATGGGAGCAACCAATGTAATCAAATGCAAGGCTAAAGCCTGCAATACAAGAAAGAAAGAGAGAAAAAAAAAAAAAAAAAACAACAATTCTCTTTTTTTTTTCCCTCTACCTTCCCTTAATAAAAAGTCCCCTCACTTATAATACAACCTCACTTGAAAATACAACTGGAACTCGCAAAAGCTCCTGAACTCGCTTTAAACAATCTTATTTATATAAAGCAATACTTCCCTTCCAAATGGCAGTCTCTGTCTGGCAAACAGTCAGAAGGCTGGGCTCAGCTGAAATAAATAGGCTGCTAATTAGGCAGGACCACCCCCACTCAGGTAACTGATTTCTATCAGATGGGAGCAACCAATGTAATCAAATGCAAGGCTAAAGCCTGCAATACAAGAAAGAAAGAGAGAAAAAAAAAAAAAAAAAAAAACAACAATTCTCTTTTTTTTTTCCCTCTACCTTCCCTTAATAAAAAGTCCCCTCACTTATAATACAACCTCACTTGAAAATACAACTGGAACTCGCAAAAGCTCCTGAACTCGCTTTAAACAATCTTATTTATATAAAGCAATACTTCCCTTCCAAATGGCAGTCTCTGTCTGGCAAAAACTGTGGCAGTGCACCCACCCACATAATGCTCTCACAAGCCACTTTAGGGAGAGACCCATGTTCTGCTTAATATAGTGGATTTGGAGACCAGAACACTATTTAAGGCTAAAAGGCAACAAACATTTTTTTTAAACAGAAAGTACATGGCAAAGACAGACCAAGAATAACAGGATTTACTTATATTTAGCCCAGGATGACTTTTCCTTAAGTGGCTTGTGACTGTGTGTGACACTCCCCATACGGCCATCTATTACCAGCCTTGTACTGGAGAGACCTAAAGAGATTATTTACTGTTATGAATCATGGGTAAATTCTGTTATATTTAGTCTCTATGTGCCATGTAAAAACTGTATCTGCTTTAAGAAAGCACTGTTTGCCTTTCTCTCTCTGAAACTTATAATAAAGTTAGTAGTGATAGTAAAATGAGTGTAAAATGCTGAGGCCAGCTATCACAAAAGTCTTGGACAATTGGATAGTAACTAATTAAAGTGGACCAAACCCAAGATTTTCACTATCTTGGGCTTTGGTTCTTGCGCCAAGGGCAACCCTATTTGGCATAAGGTGGCACTTGTATGAGAGCTGCAGCACAGGCAAATGGGAGTGGCTGCATCCCCAGTATCCCTGCTGTGTGCGGTGTGCTCCCATCCCCCAGCCTATCTTAATTGCTGGGCTTGGGAACGTGCCTCAGCTACAGGGATGCAGGGATGCGTCTGTGGCCAGTGAGCACAGCGTGGGACCCCGGGGTAGGATTAGTGATTTCTGGTGATTTTGGGGGTCTCACACAGCAGCAACAACTGGGATGCCTCAGGGTCACTTGATCGACTGGCCTTGAAGTCTTAGACACCAGGGCCATTCAAATGGTGGTTGTTCCACTTTAAACAGCCCTAAGTTTCACCTAAGTATTTAATCAGGGTTACTGTGTGTTTCAATGCATTTTAACTACATGACAAAATGCAATAACTATATACAAGTATTGTCAGAGGTTCCCATCTATCAGGTTTCACCTCAGACACTAGAACATTTATTTCTATTTCAGAATACAGTGACAACACAGGGCAACCTACTCACTGTAATCTTGTAAAAAAACATTGTTTGAGTGCATATGGCATGACAGATAATGTCCAACAACAACAACAATGTCCAATCTGTCATACAGCCCCCTATAGCTTTCCCGGCAAAAGTGGTACATTTTATCTTTTAATGGCTAGTTATGCACAGAGGTGACAAAGCTTAGGGAGCCATATATTGAGATAGGAGCATTGGGAAGGTCATTCCTTCTGGGGCTATAGCAAACAAAATGAGTCGTTCTGAAAAGCCTGCCAGCTCCCTGCTGAGAAGTCCATTGTGTTACATTATATAAGTCAAATAGCTGTTTCCTTATCTTTATTAATTTTATTGCTATCAGCTGTGGAGCTTTATAAAGCAGTCATGAGCCATTTATTGGAATGTAGATAGCTTACAGTGCATTTTGATATGTACATCGCACTGTGGGATGGGAAAGACTCTCTTAAGATTGTTTCCTCTGTATATTCAATGGCAAGCTTATTTTTTAATATAGCTAGCTGACCAAATGTATCAACTTTTTCTATCTCTATTTCTATGACTAACATAGTACACCACATCACTAGTATGACTGAATCCCCTTGCACCATCCAACTTGTTAACTAGGAGCTTTGTGAAAGTTCCATGTCTGCCCTTTAAGGTACAATCTATGGCTGATGGCATTATAGGAAAGAGAGGAGCAGGTTTTCACTCTGCTGTTAAAGCAAGGGTAACAGCACACTATTGCTCTATATTTTATATTAAATAGACAAAGGGAGACTGATGCTACTGGATTTAAATCGGACCTTCAGCGTCATTTAATGAAAAGCCAAATCACTTAAGAAACTTCTAGCATCTAAAAGTAATATATTTTAAGTTTTAAATCGCTTACTTATTATTCTTTCCCCCACTGAGCTGAAAATCTGTTCAGGACTCTAGGATACGGGTGCCACCATCTTGACTCAGAAGCAACACATATTGAGTAGAGGGGTGAAAAGTGCAGAGGGCCGGGTTATAGCTGTGCTTTGCACAGACAGAACAGAGCTGGGGTCAGGAAATTGACAGCAATCCCAGAATGCAGAGCAGCATAGTCAAAAGACACTTCCTGTCTGCCAGCAGCCTGACAATCCACAGACCGCCATCTTGGATGTTAAAAGGCTCATAAAACGTGATAGGTGCAGGTAGGATGATTTTTAATATGGGCAATGTGTATGTACAGGGTGGGGGAAACATATAAGATAGACTCTTATTCAGAGTGAAGGTCCACTTTAACACAATTGGTAAGGGGATACTAAAATGAAAGAAAATGTGCACTGCACAATACAATGTTGAAGCTAGTTATTGTGCTGGAGGCCAGAATGACTACACTATGGTAATACACTTGGCTATATGCAGCCTTTAGTAATGGGTGCTGTCCAAACCTATAGATGTGCCATATGGGCACTAAAGGTACATTATAAATTAAATGGGGTTGGGGGAGATGATAAATATAATGTGTAGCCATTTAGAGACAATGTATGTCAACTGTACATAAGTAGACCACCACTGATTTATGCCACGGAATAGCATGAGTAATCTCTTCTTTTATCAGTGAGTGATTCCACTACAGATTGGAGGCAGATCTGCATCTGTATCTTAGCAACACCACTGTGTGTCAGTATTACCAGACTGACCTGTTCTGTTTGAGTTAATTACAGCATGCCAAATATACAATGTGGCTGCTCTCATCCTGTTCAAACTGCCAATTTAGAAAGTGATCTAAAGGGTTGCTAAACATAAAGGAGCACTATCTGGAAAAATGGTCCAATGTTAAAAATCCATATAAATATGCTGGATGGTGGGAGGAAGGGTCACTTATACAACCGGCATCAAGAAATATCCAGCCAGGCTTGCTTTCTTTAATTTGATTGAAGGAAGAGGACATCTGGGGTGACAGGCTCTTTCACCCCTGATAGACTATGCCTGTCACCCCTGGATTTTATTCCTACCATGAGCGAATAAACCACAAGCTTGGCTAGAGTTGTATTTAGTTTGGGTGTATAAGTGACCCCTCCTCTCATTAGCTGACGTGTTTATTTGGATTCTTTATATTACAAAACTTTGCGATAGTGCTCCTTTAAGTGCACATATAAACTTATATAGTGCTGCCAGGAAACACCAGCCCCATGGTTAGTCCAAGTCCTGAGCTCTCTCCTAGTGGTGGTACTGGTGATCATGTGTGTGTGTGGGGGGGTCTTGCTGGAACGGTGCAAAAAATAGGACACCGTTCCTGTATGTACTACTGACTTGACTGTCAATATATATAGTCGTGCATGTGTCTAAGAGGAGCATGTATGAGATGCAGCTTGGTGCTACACTACTAGGGGGCAGTTATGGCCTAGTAGGGGCAGTTATGGTCTAGTTGGGGGAGTTATGGCCTAGTGGTAGGGAAACAGGCTTGTGATCGGAGGGTGGCAGGCTCGATTCCCAACCATGGGACATGACTGAAGTGCCCTTGAGCAAGGCATCTAAGCCCCAATTGCTCCCGGGTACTGAATTTAGGGCAGCCCACTGCTCCAGACACGTGTGCACTTCACTGCCCTTTAGTTTGTAATTCACTTGTTTATAGTCACTCACATGGTGTTTATTCACTGGTGTGTTCACTGAGTTGTGTTGTGCACGGATAGGTAAATGCAGAGGACAAATTCCATGGCCACAATTATGACTATATTATTTTTTTACCTGCAAGATCCCATTATATATTGCTGGCTACATTGCTTTGTCGGACACAATAAAGAGATACTTCTGCATGAACTTGCACTCTTGGGGTTGAGGCCCGGTTTTCTATATCACACACCTGCACCTTTAATTCAATGACAAGTGAAAAGAGAAGTGTTGCTTAGTAATAGGCTAAGTACCAAAGTGAACTGGTGAACAATGTCTGCAGCAGTTTAATCCACAGACCTGTCCCTTGCCTGCCCTTATAATCTCCTGGCATGTGCTGGTGACATCACAAGACACCGGCTTCCAAGTTCTCTGCAACTGTCATTAAGTGCCTCAACCAAATGAAAAATGACTGGGAGACACTCTGGCTCCCTACTATGACCTTGTGTATTATTAGAATGACCTTTCCTTGGCTGGACCGAGAAACAAATCTTTGTGATATCATCATGCACTCTATGTAGCCGACAATTGTAAGCCTGATAAGACGGAGGCAGTGCACAGAGCAAATACTAGGCCAGCTCCTGACTATTGAACTTTGCAGAAGTGTAGCACACAGCCCTCCCCACACGTCATGTCACAGCAAATAGCCGCCTCGCCACTTGCACTTTGCACCAGCTCTGAGATCTAATTCACAGCAATGCAGTATAAAGGTATAGCTTAGACAAGAAGAAATAGTAATAGACATAGCAGACTGTGGGCCTGATTTAACAACCTCTATTTCCTTAATTGCAGGTAATCACAAGCCTAAGCAGTATTTATGAAACAAAATGTGACTTTATTACACAGAAGTTAACACTTTGGTAGCAAAAGCTAATGGAGATCTGTGAACATCAACTAAAATTGTTGGCTTTACCCCATAAATTTAGTTTCAACCCAATTTCTTTAAACCGGATCTTCAGCATCATTTAATGAAAAGCCCAAACCCTTAAAAAACTATTCCCCAGCATCTAAAATTAAAATAATTAACGTTTTTAGTCACTTACTTTTTATTTTTTCCCCCACTGGCCTGCAACTCCGTCTCAAAAAATGCAGTAGATGCAGGTAAGATGATTTTTAATGTGGGAAATCTGTATGTACAGGGTGGGGGGATGTATAAGCTGCTTTCATTCTTTGCTGTTTTGCTATGCTGTTATTCAGGGTCTGGTCTAAGGACGTCAAGTTGGAATCCTGTGCTACCACGACCCATGGACTGAAGCTTCAAAGAGTGCATCCCTCTATGTGCGCTAGTGAAAAGGGCAGCGGGGCTGCACAGAGAGTGGGGTTAGGCCCAGTGTCAGACTGGGATGCTTGGGGCACACCAGTAGAACTGACTCTGGGGGCCCACCCCACATTTAAATACAAATATTACCATATTACATTCAGTGCCCATGCACAGAAACATTATGGCAGATTGTGTCGCTTGGGATGGCACTAATAAGCTACACATAGTTCAGGTTTGGTGATGGAGGCCCTCAAATGGGCCCCTAGGAACATGGGCCATCAGGTTTTTTTTCCTGTGGGCTAGGCCAAGCCTGGTTAGGCCAATGGCTTATATCCACAGGCCAATGGTTCTGGATCGAGGTAACTCAGTGAAACATGGCTTTATGATACCTGCACAACACACATTTTTCACCAGTGACCATGACCAGTGAAAATATTTTAGCCTAAAGGGAATGTCCACTTTTGTGGACTTTGCTGTCAGACTTCAGATCAGGAGTGCCCTCAGACACTAGACACCCTACTTACTGTCCACCGACCCTCACAACGCCACTTACTGTCCACCTGGAGATTTTGTCACCCTTTGTTGCCAGACCATTTTGCACTATTTTGCGCTCCAGGTGTTCAACTGTGATTTTTGAAGGGATTTCCAGGGATTTCCCAGGAAAGTGAGTCTGGGCTTTTGCATGAAATGTCTTGTTTGTCATTTTTTAGGTGTATTCTCAATATTTTTGGGTGAAAAATGTGCCAAAAAATAAAAAAAAATCTATTTTTTACAATTTGTAGTGTTTTTTTGTAATAAAAAACGTAAGTTTGTCAATAATATCTTATTGCGTGTAACAGCCCCATTTTTCCTGGTTACAGCGGTACCACATATGTATAGGTAGACACACTTTGCTGCCCAGGAGACTCCCCCAAACTGAAACAGCACTTTAGGAGATTTTCAGATAAAATACAACTGTGATATGCGCTATGCGCACCTTGCAGTTTTGCAAGAAAACAACCCTTTACATTTGAAATACCCCCCACAAACTATATATTCCCTGGAAGTACACACCTCAAGCTTTCTAGGCGTACCAGGCTTGTTGATGTGGCCATAGCTTTCTGGAAGTATTGGTGATGGAGGCCCTCAAATGGGCCCCTAGGAACATGGGCCATCAGGTTTTTTTTCCTGTGGGCTAGGCCAAGCCTGGTTAGGCCAATGGCTTATATCCACAGGCCAATGGTTCTGGATCGAGGTAAGGCTTTTTGATTTGCAACTCACCATTTTGCCTCAGTACCAGCAGAGGAAGGTATGGCTGGGAGGGGGGTATTATGATTAGATTGGACTTCCGAATCATGGTAAAAGGCTTTATCAATGTATATGACTGTTAATAAATGTTTTCTTGGTGCACTATGCCAACCTGCACCAGGCACTAACTGTCATAACTCAGTGAAACATGGCTTTATGATACCTGCACAACACACATTTTTCACCAGTGACCATGACCAGTGAAAATATTTTAGCCTAAAGGGAATGTCCACTTTTGTGGACTTTGCTGTCAGACTTCAGATCAGGAGTGCCCTCAGACACTAGACACCCTACTTACTGTCCACCGACCCTCACAACGCACATCTCTCACCCACAGTGACGGTATGAGAGTCCGGTGCGGCGGGAGGCCAGGGACTCAGTATCGTGCGCTTCAAATGAAATCAATGTATTCTTCTGAAGACAAGGAACTTATTCCATACACAGCCCCTGCACCTGCTTCTCATACTGACTCTGAAGGTGAGAGATGTGTGGCATAGGAGCAGGTGGAAGGTAAGTGGGGTGTCTCGTGTCCCAGTGCACCCTTGTTCTAAGGTATTTGTGTGTAAGTTTATTTAACTAGGCGGACACTGTAAATCATGCCCAATAGAACTACTATGGGGCTCTAAAACATGGCTGGGTCTCTGGGATGTACAGCATTTAAACACATGCCTTCCCAACCGTTTTAATAAGGGGGGGGGCATTATTTTCCTTTAGTCATCCATTTTGTCCTTTCCTGTCCCCATGTTCATTTTTTTCTGTCTTTGTATTTTTTTCACCTTTCCTCTTTGTATACATTTCCTAACCATCTTTTCTCTTTTTCATTTTATATTCAGTTATTTCATGATAGAGCTTGTTTTATTAACTACCATTGCTGAATCAGCCCCATGAAGGTAAAAAGAAAAGCTTCCAATGGTGGTTCATTCTGGACATCCATATGAACTTCACTGACTTGTTTGCAACAAATTTAAGGCCTTATTAAATCTGGACTCTGATCTGCCAGTTAATCACGATTGCTTAGATGTTTTGGGGCTGGATGGGAGATGACCCTTGATGTCTTAAACTAACAGTGCAAGTAGAATTTTTGATATAGACAGGACTTGCAACATGTTGTCTTTGGGGATGTAAGGAGAGAGAGAGAGAGAGAGAGAGACAGGCAGCAGTATGGGAGATGTGTGCCCTTTCTAATCAGATCAGCCTCTCGGAGCCGCTTCACCATTAATGCTAGCTGCTCTTCATAAAGTAACCAGCAGTGATTAGAGGCGGCTCAGCAGATCATGATGCTCATCCTTCACAATGCACTCTCCTGCTCCTGCCTCCCTTTATCTGCTCCAAACTAATAAACTCGCTCTGCTAGCCTGAGTAGCATTAAATAGACTGACTGGGAAAATGACTGAGGAAAATGTCTTAAAAATTGCCAAATCTCGTTTACACAGCCTGGATTGGATCATGCGGCCAATTAATTTACTTACACAACACCCTGGCCTAAAGTACTTTAACCCTTTTAGTGCCAGCCTACCTGGAGATTTTGTCACCCTTTGTTGCCAGACCATTTTGCACTATTTTGCGCTCCAGGTGTTCAACTGTGATTTTTGAAGGGATTTCCAGGGATTTCCCAGGAAAGTGAGTCTGGGCTTTTGCATGAAATGTCTTGTTTGTCATTTTTTAGGTGTATTCTCAATATTTTTGGGTGAAAAATGTGCCAAAAAATAAAAAAAAATCTATTTTTTACAATTTGTAGTGTTTTTTTGTAATAAAAAACGTAAGTTTGTCAATAATATCTTATTGCGTGTAACAGCCCCATTTTTCCTGGTTACAGCGGTACCACATATGTATAGGTAGACACACTTTGCTGCCCAGGAGACTCCCCCAAACTGAAACAGCACTTTAGGAGATTTTCAGATAAAATACAACTGTGATATGCGCTATGCGCACCTTGCAGTTTTGCAAGAAAACAACCCTTTACATTTGAAATACCCCCCACAAACTATATATTCCCTGGAAGTACACACCTCAAGCTTTCTAGGCGTACCAGGCTTGTTGATGTGGCCATAGCTTTCTGGAAGTAATCCCTCAATGAATTCTTTGGTTGCACAGAGTTTCACTAAAGAAAAATAAAAAAGAAGAATCAAAGTCACATTTTCCTAAAAAAACAATATGCAAACAAGAAAAAACAAGGTAAATCTGAAAAAGCAACATACACCAAACAGAACGATACCCAACATGCATGGGTACTGTCAAGGGAAGAGTTGCCAAACACCCCAAAGTAAAGCGTGCGCATAACGGTAATTTTACTTGAAAATTTCAGCTCTGCAGACGAAGTGTGCACCTTGCGATTTTTCTACCAAAACAACCCTTTACATTTGGAATATCCCCCATAAACCATATATTCCCTGAAAGTACACATTTTAAGCTTTCTAGGCATACTTGGCCTTTTTGTAGTGGGCTCATATTTTTGGAAGTAATCCCCTGAAGAATTCTTAAGTTGCACAGGGTTTCCCTAAAAAATGTATAAAAAGCAGAATAAAAAACACCTTTTCCTAAAATATCAATATACAAATAAGAAAAACAGAACAGAACAATACCCAACATGCATAGATAATTTTAACCCATTTAATTGCCACCCTACTTGAGATTTTGTCACCCTCTGTTGACAGGTCATTTTTCACCATTTTGTTCCATGTTTAACTGTGATTTTTGCAGGAGTTTCCAGGAAAAATATATATATATTTTGCGGCAGAGTTTAGGCTTTAACATGAAATGTCTTGTTTGTAATTTTCCTACTGTTTTTTAAAATATTTTTGAAAATAAATAAAAAAATTAAAATTGTCTCATTTATTTTAAATAAACCATTTATTTTATTAAAGAAAACCATATTGCATGTGAAAGCCTCATTTCTCCCAATTACAACGGTACCACATATATATCGGTAGCCCCCCGTTCCTGTTCATGGGACCCCCCCAAACTGAAAAGAGCACTTTATAACATTTAGTAATAAAATACAACTACTATCCACACTATAAAAAGTTAAAGGTCCCCTTTCCCGGGGGGGGGGGGGGGGGCATCTTTTTTTGAATTTTAATGGTTAAAACCCTTAAAAATCCCCCCAAAATGGCATGAGGTCCCCCTACCCAGCATAACCAGCCCATGACCAGCTATGGGGGCTTGTAGAACAGGGTGCAGGGGCCAGCTTTTGTGGCCCCTGGCCCTGCAGACTACAAGCTGGCATAGACTATGGCTATGGGCTCTTCTGCCCCCCCCTGGGCTTTGGGGAGGCAGGTATTTGGGGTGCCGGGGGTTAATGGCAAGTCATCCGCTAGCTGCAGGCTAGCGTCCCCTAGCGACATAGGGTCCCCCCTCACCCCCGATTGTCAGCTCCTGTGTCCCTCGCTGAGATGACAGATGCCGGTGATCGGCAGCCAGAGGAGCCTCTGATCTCCTGCCCCTCTCCTCTGCCCACCGTTCTCCGGGCATCTGACAGCTGAGACGCCGAGAGCAGGGACGACACCCAAAGGGGCGGGGCTACTCGGCAAAATGGCGGCACCTGTCGGGAGGGCAGGGGGAGAGGGCCTGTTGGCCGCCCTCCTCAAGACTGAAGAGCCAGGAGGGGTGATCGGAAGCCCCCCCGAAGAAGAGGAGAGCCAGCGGGAGCGATCGGACACCAAGGTTAGTAAATGTCATTTTTTTTTTTACATGTAATACTGGCAGCTCAGAAGCGGGTGGGGGGGCACCTATTCCGGGCACTCCCCTGCAGCCGGGGGGGCCTGGGTGGGGGATCGAAGCCCCCCTGATGAAGGGGAGACCCGGACGGTTTGATAGAGGGGTCAGGTGAGTGTCTTTTTTTTTTTTGCCCGCTAGCAGGGGGGGAAAGCCAGGTACGTAAAATTTACATAGCTGCCGTTTAACAACAGGAGAGGCAGCTACGTGAATTTTACGTAGCTGGCGCTAGAAGGGTTAAATGCCCAGAAAATGTATAGATTTTGTAACAATTTCCCATGAACCTGAAAGGCATTTGGTAACAATCACTAGGGTCTCATGTAATCTCCTATATATGTGTTGTTCCTCGTATCTGTGGAGTAGCAAACAAGAGATACATCCTTTTCTACAAAGAGACATGTGTTGCAAGTTAAAATCTTGAAATATATAGCCTCAATATAGCCCCCCCCCATAACTTAACTAAAACTAATTTACTAAAGAAGTCATTGCTTCACTTTCACTCCAGCATAACAAGGCAGTTTTTTTTATCTCAAAAACTAAAAAGATCCTCTAATTAAAAAGCGAGTGCCGCTGTACGTGTGGGGTCACGCAAACACTTTCTGCCAAAAGAGATTCTGGTATTGGAACAGAAATCACAGAAATGTGCAATTAAATTGCACTACCATTTATTCCTATAGAGCTGATTAATCCTGGAGATTTAGTGCAATGCTACTTGTGGTTTCTAGCTACTGAGTCAGTCACTGAGAGGTTCACTGCATGCACATGCTGGAATCTAGTACAATTTATAATAGAAATAATGGAACAGAAAGCGACCTGATTGGGCTACTAAGGGGCCACTGAGGGTAAAACAAAAACTAAAGACTCTCACCTCTGATCATCCTGAGCAGGGCCCTATATATCCAACCCAGGGATTCACCCCCCCCCCCCCCCCCCAGTTCAACCATGGTCCAACCATGGTCTAAGAAAGCAGAACAGTCAATAGCCAACTCTACTTTTTAGAGAAGTTCCAGATCATATTAAACAGACTATGATCAGCAAAACAATAGCTGCCACACTTTCTGACTCCATACCTAGGTTCCATACATTATGGAATCCATGGTACATGGCTCCTCTACAAAAGACAGAGCCCTACAATTTTAATGGACTTCATTTTTCCCATCTACCACCTCCGGTCGGTATGGATGACTGTGTATTAATAATAATGATTTATAGTTTTAGGTTCAAAAGGTATATAATAGTTTCTCCATGTCTAAAGAGACCTTGGATGTGTGTCATTTTGTTCAGCTTGAAGTGAATCTGTCACCATTAGGTGCCAGGGTAGCAGTTAGAGTTCGGTGCATAAGGCAAAAGGTAGGTCTCTATTGGAATTTATGAACTGGTTGGAAATGTTCCAGAAATGTATGCAGATTTACAGGGCAGTGGGGTCTCATTTGAATACAAATATGGCACCATCATCAGCAGCTGGGATAGAGTAAGGCAGGAAAGACTAGGAGGCCATATCCCCGAAAAACATTGCCTGGTTGAGAAACACCTTGGGATTTTGAATTGCATAGGAATGTATGAATTTAACCTATTGAATTAAAAGTTATGTTTTAATGAGATCCAGATAGGAGCTGGACTTTCCTCGCGATCACCATTTTCATTTCTCTGGTAACATGTACAGTTTTTGTTAACATTGTGATCACTTGTGTCAGGTTATGATTACAACTGTCTTATTACATGATATACATTGCGCTACCTTACTGGAATGATGTTAATCGTATATTTTGGATCTCTGACCAGTAATCTTTAATAGAGAACTATTAATGCTGGACCTAGTTATATGAATTCCCTTGACTGTATACAGTATATACAGATATACCTTCTATTTGCTCCTCTCGCCAGGACTGCCACCTTGTCACCTCAGAGATTTTGATGGTAACTTACCTTAGCCTGTATAGTCTTATTTTACAAAGTTAGAGCTAGTTTATTACTTATCTGCATTTCTTTTTTCCTGAGGTGCCTGCCGATCCTGGCGACCATATCTATAGATTGGCATCATATGCCAGCATTTTGTATACAAAGGTACATGTAGGTATTTACTGGGGGAAGGTGTGCGCACAGGGGGGGCAAAAACAGGTGTTTACCGTGGACATGGGCACATATGGTTTTAATTGAAGTTTTAAGGGCCCATATATGTAGGTTGGTGAATAGGGGACCACAGATACAGGAGGTTAATGGCTAAGAAGGTCACTTAGGGTGGATGCACATGTTTTTGTAGGGGGTGTTCTCCTGTCATGCTAAACACAACAAAACTTCACTTTGGAGAAAACATGATGAATTTGTAGACACTCACCCTGTGAAAAGAAAATCACCCGATGCTGTCGTCCCCTGTGCCCCTACGCCATGTGTCACATGAATTTTGTGTATAAATGTCCTACATTAATGGCTGATCTTCAGCATATGCTCACTCATTGTTTGTAAGTGCATTCATATCACTTTATTGTAACGTTTATCTGATTAATAATAACCTTTTGATTTGGACCAGCTGATGATACATTGTGTTCCTTTCTTTGAAAACTTTTTCTCTGCCTGTGGCCCAATATCTAGGCCATAGATAGACCATAGAGAGTTTTTCCATGTCTGCTCTTTTTGCAGGGGTACAGAACTGAAATATTTCTTCTTTAACAGAGCCCAACTACAACTGCTTTATATAATTGTGACTGCTTGTTCACTAAATGTACCATACACAGCCAGGAGATGCTGATACAATGTAACCAAAAATGACATTAAAAAATATTACATTTTAAAATGATAACAGTAGAAAGGAATCTTTTCCAGGAAAACGTCATTGTGAGCGCCCCTGATAGCTAGAAACTGAGTCAGCCACAGTTACAAATAAAATATGGAGGTAGCTCTGTCAGTATACTTTGCGTGGGTGCATGTGACCACTTATTTATATGATGGTGGTCACACCTCTCAAGTCATTTCAAGCTTCACCCATCTTTATGATGATTTGCTTGTTGTATGATAAATCCCTTGCTGCATAGTGCATCCCTAGTTCATGTTACAGGCATAAACAAGGGATTACAGATAAGGATAAATATGCATATGCATACTATACTTTGCTTTGTACATACTTACTGTGGGGCAGTAGACTGGGCCCCATATGCACAGATTTGGTAAACCCCATACATAACACATGCCTGCAATGTATTGCCCTATGCCTGCTTCTGCTGGCTTACCCTGGGCAGCAGCTCACCTTGAGATGGCTCTTTCAAAATCACTGGATATCTCTGTAAGAATAAGAGAACATTTGTTACAGGTCTCTGTACAGAGGTGACATCAATGTATATCTTGTGAAGGATATCTGCCCTATGTGCCATCTATTAATGGGAGCAATGAAATGTTTCTTAATCATAGCAAAGGCAAACAATAAAGCTCACAGGGTACATAGAAGCACAGGAACTGCACAGAAGCAACTGCAATAATAATATACAGAGAAATAAAAGAAAACATTAGATATATTTTGACTAATCATGTTTATTGTATATATCATGACGTAGTTGGATAGCTTTATACAGCAGCAAAAGTAGATACCTATGTTCTATTTTGCATATTTTGCATATATTAATATATATATGTATAGTAGTACTCTTTAGTGAATATGCCTAACACATACATATACAAGGTATACTTAATATATAGGGCCTGATTTACTATTTTCTTTACAGTGCGCCCTTTTCTATAGCGCTTGGCTCACCTAAGTGCGCTTCATGATCCTGTTTTTGAGCGCACCACAGTGTAAAAGCCCTGGCATAGTGTTGCTATATTTGCCACATATAATTATTATTATACTAGCAGCTAGTGTACCCAGGGCAAAGATTACTGGACAGAGATTGACTTTCATACAAGAAACTAGCACTGTGCGCCTACTTGTACTTGTGAGGGCTCTCTATATCCATTATATCCTATGGGAATTGAGAGTTCTGTGTCGGTAAAAACCAGCGCACTGACAAGTGCTGTGCTGCTGTACGCTGACAGTTTAGTAAATGTCAGTTTTACATGCGTTCTGGTTCACAAATATTAATAAATATTGTAAATACTGTAAATATATATGGTCAAGTCTCTCATTATTATTGTATCTTGGAACTACTGAAAGTTTTATGGCTAAAATTCCCTGTCTGATAGATTTCTCCTTTTTAAAATACATTATTCATACTAACTTTGCTTACAATTTAGTGCAGCACCTCAGATTATGGTTGTGCTATATACATTAGTAGTAGTAACACAGATGAGAAACAGGGTGTCATCGTATTAGATTAAGCCTAGCACGGGTCTCTCCATGGTGGCTTGCAACTGGGTTATTGTATTACATAGTAAGATTTTATTACCAGGGCTCTTTTTAATATGTTTTTAGTATAATTACTCTTGTACAATATTTGTTTTGTATTTTGCACCATATAGGATAATAGTACGTTAAACATCAGCAACACTAACATTATAAATGTGGACAGGGGTTATTTTATTAAAAAGCCTAAACTAAGACTCTATTAACAACATGTTGTGATACAGAAGATGATGGTACTTTATACAATAGAAATAATAAACAAGAATTGCGAAAACGGTTTATTACCAAGATGACGAAACTTGTATGATCAGGGCTTTCTTTTCTGTTTTGTCTTGTAATTGCAGGAAGTTTATATAGTACTTTTTTGGGTTGTTGTTAATTTCTCATCCTTGTTTGATAGTTTCGTACACCGTGCTACATAAGATACTGGTACTACCGTATATTTATTGCTAATAGCAATAATAATATTTAAAAAATGAAAATAAGGGGAAATGAGGGATCCATAAGATTGTCATGTGGCTCTTTCATTTTTTCTATCTTGCACCCCCTTTGTTAGGTATTTTGTACAGTACCTACTTCTACTATTACTACTACTGCTAATAATAATAAACAAATTAGAGTAAAAAAAAAACATTTTTAAGATCAGTGATTTTCAGACTTCAGGTGCCCATAACTCTCTATTCCATTCTATCTTGTACCACCTTAGGTACTTTGTACAGTTCTACAGAAAATGAAAATGCTATATACATTAATAGGTCGTAGGCTTTCTTTACAGTGAGATTGTGTAGTGCATGTATATGTTTTCAGTTGTTCAATTTTTGTTTTTTTCCTTTGCATGGGCACTTGTTTTTTTTACTTCTATGGTACCACTGAAAACCAGGCTGTCTATATAACAGAACATATAGACCAAATTGTCTATAGCGTCTACAGCTGTACAGGACAGGCACTAGCGTCATCATTACATCTATGTGCTTTGAATAGCTCTATGGAATATCCCACTGCAACAATGTTTAAAAATGCTGATGCACAGAAGATTTTGAGAAAGAGAAGTGTTTATTACATCTGTTTTTTTAGGGTGATTCGGTCCTCCTTTCTCATTGCAGCCCAAGGGAAAATATATAATATGTATGTAATTCTGCTACTAATATTACTATTAATAATGATAATAATAATAACAATAATAATAATATTAGCTTTTATTAAATACATAAAATTAATACATATTAATAGTGCCATAGCATGTTTTTTTCATCAAATATATATCAAAAAGATAAATCATAAAAGAGCTATTGTGATTGTGATAAAGCTATTGTTATTACATAGTAACCTAGCAATACTTACATTTGAAATACCATAAATATCATGAAATGTTATTTCTTAGTTCTGTATGTATATGTATATACAAATACATACAATATACTTGATGTTATTACATGACATGGCATTTATGTTTTTTCCCTTTTTTTTGCTGGCTGTTTTAAGCAAATTCTGGACAGGCAATGATAAAACAGACAATGTGTAACACCTCTTCAGCAAGAGCGAGTATCAAAGGCTGTGAACCCTTTCATGGTAAGTAAGTGTAGAAAGAAGAGGGCTGCGCAAAAGAAGAAGAAAAATGAATATTGAGGATCAGTTATTTAAGGGAAGAACTATATATATGATAATATATATATATATATATATATATATATATATATATATATAAAAGCACAGACCACCAGGGTAAATCTACAAACAGCCAGCATGCTCGTACTTCTATAGATATATTGAACAGAGGAGATATATTGACTGTAATTTATTAAAGCCGTGCCATTTGTCTCTTAACCCTTGCAGCTTTCTGTAGACCTCAATTACTTAAGGCTTTATCTGTAAAAGGATGGTAGCAGGAGAATGGAAAGGGGAACCCATTAACTCCATGAAGCTGTCATTGTCCCTTATTCCAGTCTGCTATGCATAAGTTAACTCCCTATTAACCAGGCTCGCCACCCTCACTATAATCTTTGGTTGTTTAATGGTTACCAAGCCAATTCTATATAGCCAGGGACATCAGAGAGATAAAGTTTGAACTTTTTTCTTATTTAACGTGAATAACAATCTAAAGCAGCTTTAAACGTGATTAATGATGGGCAAATTAAATGAGGCAAGGGCGTTAATAGCCAAACTTTGGTTTCATAATTGAATGGAGCAGTGTGTGTTATAAAATAAAGGCTGTTAAATCCATCAGGTCTGTGAATTTCTGGATATTTATATGCTATTTCACTGGCCGATTAGCAGTTACTTACAAACAGAAGATTAAATGGGCTGATGATTTGATGGGGGAATGCATTAATCCTTGGCTAAAGCTGCCTGTGTTATTAGTACATATACATAAATAATATATTAGACCACGCATGGGTTGGCATACACTGTAGCTTCTCTGTAGTATAATGATGGGTTCACCCCCATCCTGGTCTGATTGTCACAAATGGCTTCATGTGACACCCAAGTCATGAGACAAGTGATGGATACCATTGTCCAGGGATGACCCTCCATTAACACCAGCTCTCAGCATCTGTATCCTGTCAGCAGCTTTCATCTCAGAGCCAAGAGAGGCTTCATTATGAAAGTGCCATGCTGAGACCAACCTTGGATCAACTTAAGATGGGTGCCTAACCTAAAGCTTGATCCCCCTCTATCTGAGCAGGCCTGGCTGCCAATCTCACATCATGCCAATGTTGTGCAGGTGCTGCTGGTGCTAATCTGGCATGTCTTTTATAGGAGGTTTAATATTAACACAATAGGGAGATATTATTAATATTAATTAACAAAATCCAAAGGATGAGGGTTTTTTGGAACATTACAAATGAAATCAGATCATTCCATGCCTGATTAAAAGAGGGGCTGGGTTGAAGGAAAAAAGAGACAGAGAGAGACACACACACACAGTTGACCTGGTGGATGACAGGCTCAGGTTGGAAGGGTGACATTTTATTGTAAGCCTGACTGTGAAAGGAAGAAAAGGGAAGGACCAGTCAATTTAATGCGGAGACCAAGAGTGCAAGAACGTTGCTAGGCGACAAGGATGCGGCGAAACTTCTGTCAGAAGCGCTACTCTGACCTTATGCAAATAGCAGCTCCCAACTCTTTGTGGAAAGGCTGAAATTTCCACCCACTGTGTCACCAATACCTGGCATAGAGCCTTTTATTCAAATGTTCTAAAAAAACACACACAGAGCATGTGACAAAGCCTGACATGTTTAGGGCTGGAGAGAAAAAAAAATCAGAAGAGAAAGGGGAAAAATGGTTCCTAGCCTAGAAATGTCAGTCTCAGGACCCTTCTCAAGCATCTTAAACTAAGCTCAACAAGTAGGATGAAAACTTAGGTTACTAAAGACTTAAAGGAGCCGCAGCACTCAACCCTGTTAGCTTGCAGACCAACCTATAATCTGTCTCTAAATCTGGTAAAAAAAAAGACTCCTTTAAGTCTTTAGTAACCTAATTGCCCTGCTGCACCTCCCAGGTTAGTTATAAAATGGTCTGAGCAGCTGCCACTCCCCCTTTGTTCATTTTGAATTTGTGCAAGCACATGGGGTGTGGAGTCTAGGCTGTATTGCAAGGTCTTGACCCTTCCACCCCATGGCTTGCACATGAGGTTTAGGGCAACCTCAGGTAAGCCTGCTCCCAATTTATCTATTGCATTGTATGTCCCAAATGGGGCTCTCATAGATTAGAGTTAGGACAGCACCCATAGAGGCACCTTGGCGCGGTGGTGCAGCTTAGCATACTTCTGCAGATGTGTGTGACCGAGCCTCTGTTTTTACCAGATTTAGAGACAGATTATAGGTTGGTCTGCAAGCTAACAGGGTTGAGTGCTGCGGCTCCATTAAGTCTTTAGTAACCTAATTGCCCTGCTGACTTGCACCTCCCAGGTTAGTTATAAAATGGTCTGAGCAGCTGCCACTCCCCCTTTGTTCAGGATGAAAACTTAGGTTATGTTACATGGGAGCCCTGAGCACCTCTCCATCATAGACACAGCTTAACAGATCAACATGGACTGCCTCAAACGGCAAAGGTATACTCATGCCTACCAACTTTTCAGGGTGGGAAAGAGGGACATTTGTTAATTAAGGCCACATTCCCTCATTGAGAGATGGATAGGTGATTGGTTATAACAGTTAAAACAATATAAACACTTTAAATTGGCAAATGAATCATTTATTAATGCAGATTTGCATGATAAACCTCAAAGAAGGGCAAGGGACAACATTGAAGGACAGGGGACTTGAACTCTAAAGAGGGACCATCCCTCTAAATAAGAGACACTTGGGAGGTATGGGTATACTGACAACCCAGCCAGTGAGCTGAAAGCACCACGATGAAATCAGTGTTCACTCTACCATAGTGAGAGGGGGAAATTCTTTTTGGCTTAGAAAAGAAGATTATCAAATTGCAATTTAAGGAAAGCTTTCCACCTAATGCAGTAGAGAGACGCTAGCTTCCCCTCTCAGTTGGCTAGTATGCAATCAAGTCTGTTGTTTCTACCTTAACACATAACAAAGTTCAAAAATGTTTATTTATGTCATTATCTCATGCTTCTGGCTGAATCTTAAATTTAAGGACACTTTGCTTGCACTCTTCTGGCTTCAAGAAATGCAGTTTATGTCTTGCATTCATTCCTTTTTGGGGTAAGTGGGCCCTACCTCAGTGTACATACCAAAACCTAGGGTTTTTCTTTGCACCCTGCGAAAGGGGCCCACTGTGACCCTAAAACTTCAGTCTCCCTAAACACAAAGCATTACCGACAAATTGTTCAGTTAATCTGTAAAACTGATAGGACAAAAATTAATGTCAGCTTGGAATGTGGTTGGGCGCACATGGGGCAACTAAACAGTTGAATATAGGATGCCCACAGGTGCATGGACACTTGGGATCCCCAGATGGCCATGCTTGGGTGAGCACTGATCATCATTGATTAGACAGTGCTCAACATTTTGACAAACACAGGCCAATTAAGAGGCCGATTCATTAATAGCGGCAGGTAGCGACAGTTGAGCAACTGTAGCAGTATTTTCACAGCGCCCGCTAGTAGCCGCTGTGCTTGGCCATTGTTCGGTTGTTGATAGCGACTGAGTCGGTGTGCAGTAATGTTGAATACGGGGTGACGAGTCGCTATTTGACAGGTTCCGCGATGTATGGGTGTGGATGATAGCGACAGGTCAGAGCGACCGGCTCCTACCACATTCATCAAAAAATCACGCTCAAAAAATTATTGCGCTGTGAAATGCATGTTTAAACCCCAGAGCGCTGGCGGCGATGTGTTAAAAGTAGTTTTTTAACCCCCAAACCACCATATTTTTGGAAACCAAAAAAAAAAATTTTTTTTAAGAATTTAGTAATATGAATACAATAATATCAGACCTGTAATATCAATTCTGCACAAATTTTTTATTTTTTTTTTCCCTTAAAAAAATTATCTAAAATGGCAGAAGTGGTCACAGAATTTTTCACATAAAAAAAAAAAAACATTAACAATTAATTATGAATATTTAAAGATTGTTCCATTGAAATGCATTGGAGCGCGCCAGGTAGCGAGAGGTCATACCTGTCACTGTTCAAGGTCGGACGCTGGCGCTGTGGGCTGAGGTTGGAATAATGATGAATGAGTGGCTATATGGCGCTATCTCAGTCGCTAAGCAGGATCAGCTTGATACATGTGTGATTGTGGTGGGGAGCCGGCGTTCTCGTGGCGGGGCCCGTCATTTCCGGCAGCTCACCAGTCGCTACCTGTCGCTATTCCTTCATAAATAAGGGCCTTAGTGATTTGGCAACTGTTCCTTGGCCACAATGAAATGAAATGCTTCAGAATTTCAAACCCCCATTGTTCCACAAGCACAATTTATTGACTTACACTTTTATCACACAGGTTTTACAATCACATGTTCCACATGCCACCAACACACATGTTCATAGCCTTAGTTCTTTTATTATTTTGGTTCCATGTTCATAGTCCTATTTATTATAATTTTTGACTTATACTTTTGGGGATGATTTTTGATCCCCAACTTGACTAAACCCCATTATTGCTAAGCATACAATTCATATAATAAAACATATATAAAGCTTATTGTTTTGCTGGGAATTTCACCCAGGTGTTCTGGGTTGTGCATAGGATTTACATACACGTATCTATGGCTCCACTTACTTCCACTAAAGGTGGAAGATGCCCATGAGGAGTACTCCCTATTTGAGATGATCTGCAGTGTACATCTCCCTATTTTCCTGTAGTTTTACCCCGATTTAGGTAACAGTTATGACCTAGAGGTAAGGAAGCAGCCTTGTGACTGGAGGATGGCAGATTCATTTCCTGGCCAGGACATGACTGAGGTCTCTTGAGCAAGACACCTAGCCCTCCAACTGCTCCCCCATGTGCCATTATTAGGGTAGCCCACTGCTCTGGACATTTGTACACTTACTGTATGGATGAGTTAAATGCAAAGGAAAAAAATCCTTTGTGTGCGCAAGCATACAATGGCCATTTATGCCCCAAAAATCCAAAAGATTTGCATTATATTTTATAGCCTAGACCAGGGTTCCGCAACTTGTATTCATGTGGTACCACTTTCCATTATGCAATTATCTGCAGTACCACCCAGCACCACTAATATAAACTTCATCAGGGAGGTGATGCCTTCACTGGCTTTGAGTTCCATCAGAGCGAAGCTCAAGTACCACCAGTGGGGAACCGCTGTGTTACACCCATGTACACCACACTAATGCACATGTGCATGGGCAATGGACCCTTTTGCCATCTAAGTGTGTGCCATACAACATTTTTGCAATCGTATTTTTCCACACCCATGATTGTTATATTATATGAAAGATTATTATTTGCAATGCTTCAAAACCAGATTTAGCAGGATCTCATATCTGATTCTTATGGTATGCAGGTGTGAAGACAACACATCTGCTGCAGATTTCACTGCAAAGGAGAGCAGGGCTGTGATGAAGTTCTTGGCTCTGAAAGTAGATGTAAGGCAAAGCTATTCACGATGACATGGTGTAAACATTAGTTGACAAGTACCCTTTGTATTCCATAGTCAAAATTGGGTTGCCAAATATAAAACTGGCCACTTCAGTATCCATCCAAGACATGATTCTGGAAGAACATTGAATTTCAGCTTTGAAGATAGCTGAGGCTCCGAGCAGAAAAAAAATTGGGTCCATAATTTAAGACCATATGGACATGAGGAAGGTGTCTGCCAAGTGGGTCCCTAAATGTTTGTCAGCAGATTAACTGTGTGACCAATTACAATCCTTTGGGGGTTTCTGCAGCATTTTGGGAAGGATGATGACGCTTTCCTGTCTTGTCTGCATTTATGTATGACTCAAAAAGCAGCCATAACAGTTGAGACAAAGTAGTTCCCCACTGTGCTGAAGTCGTTATTGAAGCTTTTGGAATAGAAATTGAATAGCCTATGTGAAATACCTTACAAAGTGGTCCACTGTCACATTTGCATATTACACGACACTCCTGGACAAACTGAAAGAGTTACTGAAGTCACAAAGGTGCAAAATGTTAGCTCAAGCTGCTGTGTTCTTGCACCACAATAGGGTCGATTCATGGTCGTGTGCCTGTCCATTTGCGCACGTCAAGTCGCACTTGAGCTTCCTCCTGGTTCAAGGGCATCAAAATGTGAAGCACATTTTTTAAGGTGGAAATGTACACCTGACTGATTCATAGGACGTTTAGAGGGCAGAAAAGCAGACGCAAATGTGTCAATTTCAAGAAGGAAACTGCTGACTTCCCTGACTAACAGGCTTCATTCCTAAAACACTGCTCTGAGGACCAACCCCATAGAAGCCAAGAGTAACCAGTAAGTACATGACATGATATCAGCTTATGTAGGGCTATCCAAAGGAGAAATGAACCAGTGCCCCCGTCCCCCCATTATTCGGGGCCCTCAAACACTTTATATCAAAGGCAGTGACTGTTCTAGAGTTACAGGCAGTACACTAGACTTACTGCCCAGGGGCCTCCACCATCTGGTTTTAACCATCAATGTTACTGTCATTTTTATTGCCTACACCTCACCTGGTCTTTGTTCCAGGGCAAACTGGCCACCTTGTCGGTTGCTCTACTTGTGTGTGTTGATATATTTTGCAATTAAGGCTCATGAATAGCAAATAGCAAAATGCAGGTTGACATTTACTAACACACCCAACTTTCTGTTCACTTACCATATTAAATTATATAGCTGTCATTTTAGTCGTTTTCACCCTAAAATGGCATTCACCAGATCAATAGCCTGCCTAGCAAACGAAACTAAATGTCAAACATCTTATTTTCAGCACAGGTACAATTATTTGCACACATTCTTTATAAAAAGCTCAGCCTAATGTGTTTAGTTTTTTTTTTTTTTTTTTTGCATAATTGGCCTCATTATTAGTCTTATTTAAGTTAACTCATTTAGTCTAGATTGCTTCATTGACACGGCACAGGTGTCCATCTATAGCCACAGCAGGAAATGAAAGCCAGCCGCCTCCTCCATTGTCTTATCTCAGGATCCATGCTTTTAATGAGCCAGATTTAGCAGTATGTAAAGACTGGAATAGGTTTAAATGAGGTATAAAGTGTATGAAAAGGAAACACCCTGATAAAAGGGCATTATGAAAGGTGGCCTGGCCGGGGAAACTTATCTGCAGGGTGTTCATTTCTACATTAGAACAAATCATGGCCGGGCAAATCGATACTGTCAACTGTGCAGTTAGAAAGTATTTCAAACACAGCTGTGATTGTCAGATAACATCACATAGTGGAGGGACTATTGTGTGCTGCTCGGGGACAAAAAGGGAGGACAGACACTTTCATGTAGGACCTACATGCTGGCTACAACAAATCAATGACCCTGTAATTCAAAGAAACCAGTCCTATTTACTACAGCGAGGCTTTAAGGCACTGCTAAGAATGTTTAAGGGTAATCTGATGTGTTAATGATTATTATCTCCTTAATTATTGTTACTTTCTAGATTAGAGGAAATGAAAGGTGTAAATGTGGTCCATAAGCCACAGTGAATTCTCAACCCTCTACACTGAGTAACACTGAGTGAGGGTGGTTGTGTATATATGTAGTAATGTAAGTGAAAAATAAAAGTGATCCTTATACCCTTTTGATTTAGTGCAGCACTATTTTGGGAGGAAAAAATGACCATTCAGTCTCGCTGTCTACCTAGCAGTCAATTTAACACCAGGTCTATAAAGGGCATTTCTCATTTTTTTTTAAGTGCCCTTTATACAAACCTTACTAACGTGACTCTAAAGAGTCACTGGATTAGTTAAACATAACTGACCCCTAGAAATTTTAGAATTTTGGTGACTTACTAATACTTTAACTCAGCAGCTTATAGTTACTATAAGCCATATGTTACTAATACTACTATATCATATTATGTAATATTAACTAAAGCACCACTGTGATGCATTTGACTTGTCAGAACTGCCAGCCATAGCAAGTCAAGGGACTACAATGGGCCATTGCTCAACTCACCTTATTGCCCAGCAGTGCAATACAGATATCAGTTTGGAATTTTTGGCCCTGTACAACCAAAATGACTGGACCCCACTCCTCCAGGGCTGAGGTTAACAGGGGCACATTAAAGGGATTGTCTAAGCAATCCCTTGCTAGAAAAATCTTACCAGGACCAAGATTGAGCCCTGCATTTACAGTTGTGACATATGACATGTGGCTCCTGTCGCCATATAAGTTATTGTCACTCCCAATCTGTTCACTGCAATGACGGAATGTCTTCACCATCATTGAATAAAGTGGGCCTGCTTCTATGTCCCATAAGTCAGTGGTGAATGAAGGGGGGGCTGCAAGCTGCAGGATTCATTCTGAGGGCCCTGTAATCCAACTGGAGTATGAAAGAACTGCTGCAAGGAGCAAAAAGTGGGTATGGGTTCTTTTGATCACCTGAACAGATTCTTTAAGGATAAACATATTTTTACCTTCTATTATAGGTGTTTGCAGCTTAGGTAGCTTAGGCCTGATATTTGCATCGCAATAGGTCTGCAAGCAGTGTGGTGTCCCAAAGCCCCTCACTGGTCATGTAGTAGTGACATTAGACAAGGAGACGGGCACTAAATAGGGGCATTGACGGTCATGTGGATAATCTGAACAGAATTCGCACAATTAAATGAGTGCAATGCTGCATCAGTGACAGGCAACGCTTGCTTGAAATGATAATTCTCATAGTCAACATTTGTGCCGGTGATCAGATATATATATATATATATATATATATATTCTGCAAAATATCTGTAGCAAAGCAGGACCTCACTGTGGATTAATGCCAACCTGATTTAGTAGGCTCTACTGCCCACCTCGGCAGTGGCCATCTCCCATATGACCCCTATTTGTAGAACACCTAAAACACCTCCCTCTATTCAACCCTTACGTGTATCCTTATAATCATCAATCAATAATAGATATATACAGAAAGAAATTGGTTTTAAAATGTATTTTATTTGAAGTAGCTCTAATTGAACTAAAATAAAAATTAATCAAGATTTAATCAAATAATATAATTCATGATTAGATTATATAATTTTATTTTATAGCTAAAATAATACCCTCTTTTTATTCAATGGATATATTTAAATGTATTACACATATATTGTAATTACACATGGATCATAATCACTAAACAAGGTTACTAATTCAACAATTAATCTGGGCCCTATAGAGTTAATGGCCCAGTGATCACATATAAGTTATAGTGACCCAGGCTATACGGCCTATAGTGTCAGGGCCTGATAACACATAACATGATCATTGCCAAATCTGGATCATGCACAAAGGGTGGTGCACAGCCATCATGTATAGGTTATGGGGTCCAGACTACACAGCCTATAGTGTATAGGTCCCCCATAACCTATAATCTGATGACTGGGACCTATCGCAGCCACACCCATTCATGCTGCAAGTATAGGGGCTAGCCAACACATATATGTTATGGGGGCCAGACTATACAGCTCATACTGGCCCCCCTATAACATATAATGTGATAACTGGTCCTAATCACAACCACACCCAATCATTCTGCAAATATAGGGGCTAGCCAACACATATATGTTATGGGGGCCAGACTATACAGCTCATACTGGCCCCCTATAACATACAATGTGATAACTGGTCCTAATCATAACCACACCCAATCATTCTGCACGCATGAGGCCAAACAACACATATATGTTTTGGGGAGGGGGGGCTAGACTATGTATCTCTATTGTCTTGTCCACCCCCCCTAACCTGTAATATGATAACTGGGCCCGATCATGCTGAAAGCATGGTGCCCAGACATTACATATAGGTTATGGGGGGCACAGATTATATATATATATCCTATAAAGCATAGAAGTCTCTGCAGCATGAGGGAGGGGCTGCCGAGCTCAGTTCTGGTGGCCAGAGAAGTTGAAAGACGTATGGCAGCCATACAGGACAGAGCCACCATGAGGTCCACCTGGTCCGAGCTCAGGATTCCTCTTCCCGCAAGTGGCTGGTCTCCAGACCCAGATTGCCAGTCTCAGCTGTCCTGTTCTGAGGTGGCCATTTACTAAGTCACAAATGCATTTTTAAATTAAGATTATGTTCATTATATGTGATTAATAGTCATGCACATAGTAATGCTCATAAAGTAAATAAAATAAGAATAAGAATAAGAATTTTATATGATAAATATCATATGTTGCCTGTGTTTCCAGCACTGTGGGTAATAGGTTAAGATAATGAATTGTTCTCTACAAACTGCTCACATGACCTCCTCCCTGTTTAGTGGTGGGGTGTCTTAGAATGTTCACTGCTCTATGAATGTTTCATACAAGATTCATACTGTGACTGCGAATTCAATAGAGGCAGTAAATATTAATGGAATACAGAATGAAGCCACAGTTATGTTGTAGTGGCAATGAAAGGGAATAAGCATGGCCCTAGGACAGTACTGACCTTTCTTCCAGTTTACCCAATATTTTACCTCGCCAGGGCCAAGTCCAGGTCATGGCAGACAATGGCTGGGTGTGATGTTATCTGCGCCTCACATGTACAGAAAGGCTTTCAGGGTTCACTACAGGTAAAGAGCCCTCCCCAGCTCCTCTTGGCTGGATTACACTGAGAAAGTATAGAGTAGTATGTTGCTTTCTGTGAAACAAACACACACCATGCTTTAACTTGCCTTTTGCACTTTACATGACCCTTGCTATAGTCTCTTTTTTAAAATGACAGCAAAGCAATTAATACATAGGGTGCGTTTTATTACTTAATCTATAGTGCACATACTTTGGGATATTGTGGAAAATTTCTTTGAATTGTGATTAAATTCAACCCATATTTTCCAGATTTGGCTAAAATCATGGGACATTTAGCCAGCTTTTTCAACGAAAAAAACTTTAATGGCAGTAATTATTTAGTAGATAATGACAGGGGCCTTCTTCTGCCAAGACAAGCTGAGCCCTATGCGTCCATTAGTCTCTATGGATACCTTGACCAGATCCTATACTCCAAAGAAAACCCCCCTTTGGGGCCTGTGTGCTGCTTGTGGCAATAGGCCCCGTGGCGGGAGAGGTCGCAGGCAAGCAGGGAAGCCTCATGTAGGTTGGATGTTCTTAGCTGAGAATAAGACTGAGAATAACTCGAAACATGCTAATGGCTTGTTTTTGTCCTTTTGCAAAATGGTCCACCATGTGCTTTAAAATTGCAAAATGCTTTTGAGTTTTACTAATCTCAGTGCTGGCATTTACCACTTGTACAATACCTTCCCGTTTACCGTTTGGGCAGCATTTCAAATTTGTTAAAGTGGACCAAAACACAGCATTTTGACTATCCTTGGTTTTGGTCTTTGCCCCATGGCACTCCACTGTGTGAAACCCCCCTGGTTGCCCAAACGAACTCACCTCTTCCAGGTCCTACAATGCATGCGTGGTGCTCGGTCAATCAGTGCACTCAAATCCACTCGAGCCCCTGCATCCAGCCGCTGGTCTAATGCAAGAGGATCTGAGCACACTGGTGGCCACATCGATTGGGGTGCCCCGCTGTGTGAAACTCTCCTGGTTGCCCAAACAAACTCACCTCTTCCCGGTCCTACGACGCATGCGCTGTGCTCGGTCAATCAGCGCACTCGGATCCGCTCAAGCCCCTGCGTCCAGGAGCTGGTCTAATGCGAGCGGGTCTGAGCGCACTAGTGGCCGCATCCCCTGCTACCCTTTAACAGGGAGTGTGCCCACGCTGGCCATTCACAGGGGGTCATTCACAGGGGTTTCATACAGTGGGGCATCCCAATTCTGGATGCCCCGGGGGAAGGAAATCCAGCACGCCCCCGAATCAGGGGCCCGCTGGGGCGTGGGTTTTGGTCCACTTTAAGAGCAGTATGTGGAAACCTTGATTCAGCCCATCAGATTGTAGCGTTCAATCAGCGCTGGCTGACGTGCTTTGCTTATTTTGTGATCAAAGCATTGATGCACATAGGCTCTCGATGGTGGAAAGTTGCTGAATTGCACAAGATGAGACCTTCCTCAATTTGATACCACTTAAGTTCTTAACATGTCGCCTTATTTCCTGCAGCTCTGGTGAGGCTCAGAGTCCCTTTCCAGATGTACTTTTGCAGTTTGTATGACTTAATTTAAAATGTCTATTGCACCCAGCATCAAAGCACAGAAAGCCAGTTCTTCCCTATCACTTGAAAGGGCATTTCTTTCAAAGATTTTTTTTCTTCTTGTCACTGGGAAAAATAAAAGGGATGCACGTTTTGTAAGTGTTAAATAACTTGCTCAGCGTGCATTAAAGCAAGATTGTATTTTATCAACAGCTGACTGAAGCAGCTATGTGATCCTCCCTGCTTGTCTATGGTATCATATTTATTTAACCTGCTGGGGGACCATGTCCTGGGTCAGCGTGCTCATGCTGCTCGGAGCACACACATTACACAGTACCCCAGGTATTCTGATTGATTGTCACCACCCAAAGCCTTTGGATCATAATTTAACGCAGCAGGTTCTACATCACAAGCTCCATTTCAAAAACTCACTTTCATTGGAAAAGAAACAGGCTGCAAAGCAGTTTTGGAATTTATTGATAGAGAAAGAACATTAAAAAGTCATTGGAACTTCGCTGTTGGAATAGATTATACACGAAGAGCAGACTTATACATATAATATAGGAAGGGAAACTACACCTGACTAGTTTACATTATAAGTAACTGAGGATGAAACAGACAAATAATATCTTCCAAGATCTATTTGATAGAGAAATATCCATGCTCACTGTTAGCCTGGATAGAGCTAAGCCTAGGTTTACATATAAATAGAGATGAGCGAACTTTAGAAAAATTCGATTCGACTGATTCGCAGAATTTTCCCACAAAAATCGGTTCGACCCGAATTTATTCGCGACGAAACGCTATTAAAAACGGCTATTTCTGAGCCTCCTAGAGCCTCAATAGGGTTGTAAACAATTCTGCCTTGCTGTAACACGCATAGGACGCGTGCTGGGTTAGTGAAATAATGCTGTAAATAATTATCACATGCAGATCAGAGGCATCGCTATTAGAATCGCAGAACGGCACAATTGCAGAAAGTTGAGGTGGCATCACTATGAGGGGCCCATATAGTGCCTGAAATACACACCCTGGAGCTGGCAGCAGCAGGAGCCCAAAAATTAGCTGAATCACACCCTGGAGTTGGAAGCAGCAGCAGGAGCCCAAACATTGGTTGAAAGAGACACTGGAGTTGGCTGCAGGAGCCCAAAAATTGGATGAATCACACCCTGGAGTTGCAAGCAGCAGCAGCAGCAGCAGCTGCAGGAGCCCAAATATTGTGTGGAAGAGACACTGGAGTTGGCTGCAGGAGGCCAAAAATTGGATGAATCACACCCTGGAGTTGCAAGCAGCAGCAGGAGCCCAAACATAGCTTTAAAGAGACACTGGAGTTGGCTGCAGGAGGCCAAAAATTGGATGAATCACACCCTGGAGTTGCAAGCAGCAGCAGGAGCACAAACATTGCTTTAAAGAGACACTGGAGATGGCTGCAGGAGGCCAAAAATTGGATGAATCACACCCTGGAGTTGCAAGCAGCAGCAGCAGCAGGAGCCCAAGCATTGTGTGAAAGAGACACTGGAGTTGGCTGCAGGAGGCCAAAAATTGGATGAATCACACCCTGGAATTGCAAGCAGCAGCAGGAGCCCAAACATTGCGTGAAAGAGACACTGGAGTTGGCTGCAGGAGCCCAACAATTGGATGAATCACACCCTGGAGTTGCAAGCAGCAGCAGGAGCACAAACATTACTTTAAAGAGACACTGGAGTTGGCTGCAGGAACCCAAAAATGGGATGAATCACACCCTGGAGTTGCAAGCAGCAGCAGAAGCCTAAACATAGCTTGAAAGAGACACTGGAGTTGGCTGCAGGAGGCCAAACATTGGATGAATCACACCCTGAAGTTGCAAGCAGCAGCAGCAGGAGCCCAAACATAGCTTGAAAGAGACACTGGAGTTGGCTGCAGGAGCCCAAAAATTGGATGAATCACACCCTGGAGTTGCAAGCAGCAGCAGGAGCACAAACATTGCTTTAAAGAGACACTGGAGATGGCTGCAGGAGGCCAAAAATTGGATGAATCACACCCTGGAGTTGCAAGCAGCAGCAGCAGCAGCAGGAGCCCAAGCATTGTGTGAAAGAGACACTGGAGTTGGCTGCAGGAGGCCAAAAATTGGATGAATCACACCCTGGAATTGCAAGCAGCAGCAGGAGCCCAAACATTGCGTGAAAGAGACACTGGAGTTGGCTGCAGGAGCCCAACAATTGGATGAATCACACCCTGGAGTTGCAAGCAGCAGCAGGAGCACAAACATTACTTTAAAGAGACACTGGAGTTGGCTGCAGGAACCCAAAAATGGGATGAATCACACCCTGGAGTTGCAAGCAGCAGCAGAAGCCTAAACATAGCTTGAAAGAGACACTGGAGTTGGCTGCAGGAGGCCAATCATTGGATGAATCACACCCTGAAGTTGCAAGCAGCAGCAGCAGGAGCCCAAACATAGCTTGAAAGAGACACTGGAGTTGGCTGCAGGAGCCCAAAAATTGGATGAATCACACCCTGGAGTTGCAAGCAGCAGCAGCAGGAGCCCAAACATAGCTTGAAAGAGACACTGGAGTTGGCTGCAAGAGCCCAAAAATTGGATGAATCACACCCTGGAGTTGCAAGCAGCAGCAGGAGCCCAAACATAGCTTTAAAGAGACACTGGAGTTGGCAGCAGGAGGCCAAAAATTGGATGAATCACACCCTGGAGTTGCAAGCAGCAGCAGGAGCACAAACATTGCTTTAAAGAGACACTGGAGATGGCTGCAGGAGGCCAAAATTGGATGAATCACACCCTGGAGTTGCAAGCAGCAGCAGCAGGAGCCCAAACATTGTGTGAAAGAGACACTGGAGTTGGCTGCAGGAGGCCAAAAATTGGATGAATCACACCCTGGAGTTCCAATCAGCAGCAGGAGCCCAAACATTGCGTGAAAGAGACACTGGAGTTGGCTGCAGGAGCCCAACAAATGGATGAATCACACCCTGAAGTTGCAAGCAGCAGCAGGAGCACAAACATTACTTTAAAGAGACACTGGAGTTGGCTGCAGGAGCCCAAAAATGGGATGAATCACACCCTGGAGTTGCAAGCAGCAGCAGGAGCCTAAACATAGCTTGAAAGAGACACTGGAGTTGGCTGCAGGAGGCCAAAAATTGGATGAATCACACCCTGAAGTTGCAAGCAGCAGCAGGAGCCCAAACATAGCTTGAAAGAGACACTGGAGTTGGCTGCAGGAGCCCAAAAATTGGATGAATCACACCCTGGAGTTGCAAGCAGCAGCAGTAGGAGCCCAAACATTTCTTGAAAGAGACACTGGAGTTGGCTGCAGGAGCCCAAAAATTGGATGAATCACGCCCTGGAGTTGCAAGCAGCAGCAGCAGCAGCAGCCCAAACATTGCTTGAAAGAGACACTGGAGTTGGCTGCAGGAGCCCAAAAATTGGATGAATCACACCCTGGAGTTGCAAGCAGCAGCAGCAGCAGTAGCCCAAACATAGCTTGAAAGAGACACTGGAGTTGGCTGCAGGAGGCCAAAAATTGGATGAATCACACCCTGGAGTTGCAAGCAGCAGCAGGAGCCAAAACATTGCGTGAAAGAGACACTGGAGTTGGCTGCAGGAGCCCATAAATTGGATGAATCACACCCTGGAGTTGCAAGCAGCAGCAGCAGGAGCCCAAACATAGCTTGAAAGAGACACTGGAGTTGGCTGCAGGAGCCCAAAAATTGAATGAATCACACCCTGGAGTTGCAAGCAGCAGCAGGAGCACAAACATTACTTTAAAGAGACACTGGAGTTGGCAGCAGGAACCCAAAAATCGGATGAATCACACCCTGGAGTTGCAAGCAGCAGCAGCAGGAGCCGAAACATAGCTTGAAAGAGACACTGGAGTTGGCTGCAGGAGGCCAAAAATTGGATGAATCACACCCTGAAGTTAGCAGCACCAGGAGCACAAACATTAGCTGGAAGGCATACCCTGGAGTTGGCCTCTGCCACTCCTCTTTGATCATCCTGGCACTTGTCTGCCTGACATTTTTATGTATTTGAAATGCGCAATAGGTACGTAAAAAAATGTGTTTACTTTAAAAAGCAGAAGCTAAATTAAGTAAGTAACTGCTTCTCTGCACCAGATACTATGAAAATTGGCAATATGGGATACCCTGCGGCCTAGTGTTTTGACAGCAGGACAAAAACCAATTCAAAATGCAATAGCTTGATTAAGCTGAGGATGAACAAGCGCATTTAGTATAACAGATAGGGTGCTACGTGCAGGTTTGGGATACCCTGCGGCCTAGTGTTTTGGCAGCAGACCAAAAACAATTCAAAATGCGATAGCTTGATTAAGCTGAGGATGAACACGCGTATTTAGTATAACAGATAGGGTGCTACGTGCAGGTTTGGGATACCCTGCGGCCTAGTGTTTTGGCAGCAGACCAAAAACCAATTCAAAATGCGATAGCTTGATTAAGCTGAGGATGAACACGCGTATTTAGTATAACAGATAGGGTGCTACATGCAGGTTTGGGATACCCTGCGGCCTAGTGTTTTGGCAGCAGACCAAAAACCAATTCAAAATGCGATTGCTTGATTAAGCTGAGGATGAACAAGCATATTTAGTATAACAGATAAGATGCTACGTGCAGGTTTGGGATACCCTGCGGCCTAGTGTTTTGGCAGCAGACCAAAAACCAATTTATTATGCAATAGCTTGATTAAGCTGAGGATGAACAAGCGTATTTAGTATAACAGATAGGGTGCTACGTGCAGGTTTGGGATACCCTGCGGCCTGGTGTTTTTTTGACAGCAGGACAAAAAATCAATTCAAAATGCAATAGCTTGATTAAGCTGAGGATGAACAAGTGTATTTAGTATAACAGATAGGGTGCTACGTGCAGGTTTGGGATACTCTGCGGCCTAGTGTTTTGGCAGCAGACCAAAAACCAATTAAAAATGCGATAGCTTGATTAAGCTGAAGATGAACAAGCGTATTTAGTATAACAGATAAGGTGCTACGTGCAGGTTTGGGATACCCTGCGGCCTGGTGTTTTTTTGACAGCAGGACAAAAAACAATTCAAAATGCAATAGCTTGATTAAGTTGAAGATGAACAAGCGTATTTAGTATAACAGATAGGGTGCTACGTGCAGGTTTGGGATACCCCGCGGCCTAGTGTTTTGGCAGCAGGACAAAAACCAATTCAAAATGCAATAGCTTGATTAAGCTGAGGATGAACAAGCGTATTTAATATAACAGATAAGGTGCTACGTGCAGGTTTGGGATACCCTGCGGCCTGGTGTTTTTTTTAAAAGCAGGACAAAAAACAATTCAAAATGCAATAGCTTGATTAAGCTGAGGATGAACAAGGGTATTTAGTATAACAGATAGGGTGCTACGTGCAGGTTTGAGATACCCTGCAGCCTAGTGTTTTGGCAGCAGGACAAAAACTAATAATTCAAAATGCGATAGCTTGATTAAGCTGAGGATGAACAAGCATATTTAGTATACCAGATAGGGTGCTACGTGCAGGTTTGGGATACTCTGCGGCCTAGTGTTTTGGTAGCAGGACAAAAACCAATTCAAAATGCAATAGCTTGATTAAGCTGAGGATGAACAACGCTTATTTATTATAACAGATAGGGTGACATGTGCTGGTTTGGGATGCCCATGTGGGCTGGTGTATTTAAACCAGACAAAAACCAATTCAAAATGCAATAGCTTAATTAAAATGAGGATGAACAATGCTTATTTAGTATAACAGATAGGGTTACATGTGCTGGTTTGGGATGCCCATGTGGGCTGGTGTATTTAAACCAGACAAAAACCAATTCAAAATGCAATAGCTTAATTAAAATGAGGATGAACAATGCTTATTTAGTATAACAGATAGGGTGACATGTGCTGGTTTGGGATGCCCATGTGGGCTGGTGTATTTAAACCAGACCAAAAAATATTAAAACTAATCCAGTTATGAGAAATGCTTGTGTGTAACAGATAGGGTTAAATACGCCACTGCATAGATGGGATGCACAGTGGCAAGGCAATTGGATGGAAAAATGATCTGGCTAATGAAAATAAAAAAAAAAATTCCCTGTCACTTCAATGCTGTCCCTGCCTGGATCGTTCCGGTTTTTCCCTATCTTTCACTATCTTTCCCTGGCTCTGTCTACCTATCTTTCTGCCTCTCTGTCGGTCTCTCTGACTCTCCCTACCTCTATCTAACTCTGTCCCTGTGTGTAACAAGCTGTGCTCTGGCCGCAATAGAACGCTGAACTGCGCACAAGGAAGATGGCCGCCGTTTATATAGCACGGTGACGTCACCAGGCTTCCTGGCTGCTGATAGGCTGCATGTGACTTTCCGATGATACCTTGCCCCAGGGAACATGTCCGGACATGTGCTTCCACCATTTTAGAATGCCTGTAATTAAAATAAATGGAGTTTAAAGGAAAACTTCGATCGAATCGCGGGGAAATTCAGATTCGTTCAGAATCGAATTTTTCCTGAAATTCGGAACAAGTTCGGGTTCGTCCGGATTGATTCGCTCATCCCTACATATAAATAATAAGCAGATTTTGTGGTCATCTTGACTCTTATAACCCTCTAAGGACTATAGCAGGTAAAATGCCATTCCCCGTTGGCATAGATGGCGCATTGACATTTTATGTCAGGCCTGGGTGGCATTTTTCACATCTGACGTGATCACTCTAAACCCTTTGACAGAAAGGTAAGCTGAATCATTGTGTCTCATCCTCCTTTATTAAACTACCCCTATCTCTGCTAATCAGCAAGACTGGGGCAGATGGACAGTGCATATTTACCCATGTAAGTGCCTGTTACCAAAACTAAGAACACATGGCAGAAAAAAAGTAAAGCCTTTCTGACCACAGATTGTGCACAAACTCCCAAACTCACTCTTAACTAATTTAGTAATATATATATATATATATATATATATATATATACATTAACAGCACTCCTAATACCATGCAGCATACATTTGTAATGCCTCAATAATCATCAACCATAAATAATGGCTGTCTAACCTATCTGCAATTCGATTAAGCTTCCTCTGATGACGCGTCCTCTGATGACAGCTGACAGCGCAGCCGGCCTCCCCGCTCCCACCATGCCGGCATTTTTTTTGCTTTAATTTCAGGGAAAATTCGATCAGCACGAACCACTAAAAATCCGGGTTCGTGCTGAATCAAATTTTCCCTGAAATTCGGAGCGAATTCAGGTTCGTTAGAACTGATTTGCTCATCCCTACTCATAACATAAAAGTTAGCTATTCCAACTCCCGAGACTATTATAAAAAGGCATAGGAAAAATCTAATAGGGGATCCAAGGACCCAAGAGAGAAGAAGAGGGGAGGGTCAAGGAAAAGTAGGGGAAGGAAAGAAGGAAAGAAGAAAGCAAAGAGGGGAGAGGAGATAACGTGATAAAGGAACATAAAAATGAATAAGTAGGCAAAGTAAAAATGATAAATATAAAAACAAAAAGAAAAGAGACCCCAGTCACTCTCAACGGGTCAACAACTCCCTATCCAAATCAGCATGGAATCCAAATCTCAAGAAATTCTTACGCTTTCTTACTCTCCTCTCATGATATACAGTATCTTTATTAGTTATTTTTAGTTACAACTGGGCTTGACATTTTCTTTATTTTTGCATGAATTTACCTAAAACTACATCTGTCTTAAAAGTAGATAAAGAAATCAAAGCAAACAATATTAGACACATCAATTATTTATTGAGAAAAATAATCCAATAATCACATTTCTGTTAGTTACAAAAGTATATGAACCCCTAATACACCAATAACTGCATCTAAATTTTTCAGGTTATAGTAAATTAGTCCAGCACATCGGTCTGGAAGAATTTTACCCCATGAAAAAGACAACTTCAACTCAACTTATCTTCAACCTGTCAAGGTTGGTGCGTTTCCTCCCATGAACTGCTCGCATCATGTCCTATCACACGATTTTTATTCGTATGGTCAAATATTTTTTCTTCTGTATTTTATTTTGTGTTTTTTTTTCGGATTATAATACAAGATACATTCTAAGCAGTACATTCTTTCAGTGTATTTTTTACATAATTTTGCAGAAAACATTATATGAGTATGCTGCTCAAAGGTCAATGTCATAAAGTCATAAGTGCATCTATTATACATTGTTCAACAAAGGCAAAAATCAAAAAGAAAAGAACAGGTAAGTTGTCTAGATAACCTAAAAGGAAAAAAAGGAGAAAAGAAAAAGAGCTAAAAGGGAAGGGTCATATAAAAGTATATGTAATTGGGTTACAGTGTGGGCTGAGGCAATGCAAAGATACCCTCTCTGCCCCTAGTATCCCTCCTCGCCCACCCCCCCCTGAAAATCTCAGCTTATCAAGGATAGGTCCATACTAGGATATGCATTGGCAATTTCTTCAAGTTTCTTTAAAAACATTTCAGCAGCTGATTGGGTTTCGTGGAAAGAGCAGAATTGCAGCTAAATAGCAGGATTTTTCCAATGAGCTTCTATTTTCTAAATCTGTAAATAATATCATCAAATGCACTAAAACAAATATGGAGAGGCACATTCTGAATGCCCAAATGTAGAAGACATTCGGACAATAGATTTTTTTTTATTATAGTATTGAATCGATGAACAGGAAGAAGGTCATGATTATTTTTTTATTTTTTTTATTTTTACATGTTCTGCTTGTGAACAGGTAACCATTATGACAGTTCAGAGGAAAGAGGGCGACAAACTATCTGCCTGCCATGTTAGGTCCTGGGGTGGTGACGCAAAACCATTTTTTTTCATGCCAGGAGGCCGGCCATGATGATTCTGAGCCAGTTAGATACTAGCCCTTATGCCTTGTGCCATGGCCGGTTGGGCTGGCTTGAAGATCAAATGTGAAAAATTCTGTGTTAACACATTACAAAATAGCCTTTAGCTGTAAAATCAGCCAAGTCAAGGCAACAAAGAGGTTTACATGGCAAAGATATAAGACCAGATCCATCTGACCATTGCAACTGCACATGCTCAAACATGCAAGCAAGTGGCCAATGTGTCAGTCGTGGATTACTTCCTGACTAAATCTCATCTGCTGCTTCTGTGTTTGACTTGGCTTGCTTCCTAACTATGCCACACCCGCTGTTCCGGAATATGACCCTGGCCATATCCGGTCTTATTTATCCCCAATAGTCCATCACCTACTCACATTCCTCTGACATCCAGTCCTGTTAAGACCCATTTCCTGTGGCTGATCTCAGGTTTCCTATGCAGCCCAGCCTGTCCTCCAGTGAAGTACAAAGTTACCATTAGACGTCGAGCTTCTTGTCAAGTGGTGAGTCGGGTCCCCCAGTCTCAGCAATCAGGGCTTGTACCTTGGCAGGCATGATACTTTGTTACAAGGGAAGTTATGTGATTGTATTTGAGAATTGCAACAAATAGGGGGCTGCTTGCTTGATACTGATGTGGATTGCCCTACTGTCTGGTCGAGAGCCAACAATTACTGGTTCTTGAGAATCCTTACAGCAATTCATACAGCATGTTGTTGGGCATTTTTTATGAAATCCGAAAAGTTTCCAGCAATAAACCATGATATATAGATAACTATCTGTTTACAGTCACTCCTTTTCTGAGGCTTTCTATCTCTAATCTCACGCCTCCACCTCTATATACGGGTAAGTATAAAGGGGTCACTTTGGAGGGGCTGTGCCCATTTGCCCTGAGGAAGTGACGGGACTACGCCACGTAACGAGTAGGTGGCGGTGGTGAGCGGGGGAATACTGCTGGCCACACATATAGATCTGGACATGTGAGATTGCTTGACTATCAGTCTGTTTGCCGTTTTCCCTGCCTGGCTTGTCCTTATCAGTTTACATGCACTTTAGCACAGGAGCACTTTTTGATGTCTTTACATGGGTATTATAGTGTATCTATTTAGTATATACAAATATATAATGTTTTTTTCTTAGTCACTAGGCACTTTATGTAGACCAGCCAGCTTAGACACTGCTCAGGTTACTCCATTTGTCAAATAATTATTTCAAGAATAGGTTGCTTATTTAAAGCAGCAACAGGGCTTGTTTGCACCCCCCCCCACTCCTTCTAGGATATTCATGTCTGCATGTGCTTTTAATCATATGTATATTTTTTCTTGTGTGGATTTATTCCTCAATAAATTTTCATACATTTGTATATAAGAGGTAGTGCACTTTTTTGGGATAATTGGGGGAGCAGGTTGGACTCCCCCCCTTTTCTCTTGTTACTTTGGGTTTCACTACATGTGTATTTATCCCAGTGTGTGCACACCGCTCTCATAGAGTTGCATTACTGGTGCGGCCCCATACTTGTTCTCCACCTCTACATAGGACAATGCAATATCCAGTACCAGTAATTTAGTATATTGTAAATCGCCTAAGCTATTTCTATTTCAGGCTTCTCCCCAACAGGTTTTTTCTAAGGCCTAGCACAGGATTATTTCTTGTTCTAACTGGAGTATGGACTTGGTCAACCCACTCATTTAAAATGTGGAAAGTGTTGTGCTGTTAAAGAAAAATAAATACATCCAAAGGTCATTTCATATCATAAATACACTAATGGTTGGCAAACCTAGTCTCCATAGAGGCATGTCCACATAACTGATAAATCATTGTTGGCCATTTGACTCAGTGGACGAGTTGTTTGTACTGCAGCTAGTGTTTGATGACAAAAATGTTTGCAAGGCTCCATGGGGTCCATCTTTTTGCTAAGAATACAATTGTTATCGCTATGAGTACACATGAGGTCCAAAGAGAAAGAGCGGCCTGGCATGGAAAATATTTGCCTATGACTCAGCCGTGACTGGGGATACAAAGTCGTACCAAGGTGAGCAGGAGAGCATTGTAGGTGGCATTTAATAGATCTCTCATAATCATATGGGTCAAAGGAGTGTTGACAGATCATGTTAATCTGTAATGTTGCATATTGTCCTGCAGTGGGATCATCGTTACTCTTCAGAGCATGTAATCTCTTATTTTCACCCTTTCACCTCCACATGTATTTTGTTACAAGGTAAATACACTATTTGACATGCATGGAACACAGTGCTTAGTGTGTGTGAACTAGCTGGAGCTCATTTTGTTTGTGGGACTTATCTCTGTTGTTAGATATTACACACACACTACATAACTCTGAGGATGAATTATGCGATTTGCCTGGTTTTTACTATTATTTTTACTATTTCATCAGACTTTGTGAAGGCAGATTTCCTTCTAATATACACATCTTGTTATATGGCAGGTGGTGTCATTTCACAAATCATTTGCAAATTGTTAAATAAACTTTGAATCACCTAGAGGGATCAGTACTGGGTCCCATTGTGTCTAATATATGTATTAATGACTTTTGGAAAAGATTAAGCAGTAGAATATCTGTATGCAGTTACAAATGTGACAAAATGGACCTAAAGAAGTTGAAATAAGGTTTAATGCATGATAAATATAAGGTTACAAGGCCCCTCCATCTATTGAAGTGCACAGTGATCTCATTGGGAAAGGGGGTGCTCTGTGTAGTGGTCAAGCCCACCCAATGGGCTTGCTTCTCGTACCAGCTATGCGCATGAGTAAGGAGCAGCATGGGAGCAGGATGAAGGTAAGAGGAGAGTCTTGTGCCACAGGGCACACTCTGATTTGATGTCTGCAGGCAAGTCTTAAAAAAACTCTTGTAAGCAAAGCATAAAAAATGTAAGCTCATATACAGTGGATCTATCCCACAGAAGAGTGTGTAGACTGTGGGCTGCTGAGGAAATGTTGGAATTCTTCCAATCCTTTCAATGCTGCAAAGAACTCTTCAAAAATGGCATCTTCCCTGTTGTTTAGTATTGTATCATTGCAGGTAAGCAGTAAGCAGTTTCAGCGGGGAGCGAACTTCGAGATCCATGTAAGGCCTCAGGTTGGGAAGCAGGAATGCCTTATATATACCGTCGTCAAATACCCTAAAAGCAACATCCAATAGCAAAATCTGATTCATGTTTATTTAAATATAGATAATCTCTTTCAACTGAGCCATACAACTGAACCGGTGTAAACAGATCACTGATAGGGTATATATCATAAAAGGTGGCCACAACCCCACCTATGCCAACCCATTATATAAGAAAAAAGTGTTATCACGTGCTGGACGTTTCTTGTAACTGCCCAAGCATTAGGATGTTTCATCATTTGAGGGTGAATAGAAAACCTGAAATTGGGCCAAATATTGTGACCAGGTCTGAGCTCTAGTGCCTCTTGTAAGTCCCTACCAAAGGCCAATGGAGTTTACCAGGTGGCAGAGGAGTAGCTACAGTGTTAAAGAGGTAGTGACCGTATCAGGGCCCAATGTCAAGAAGAGTACCATTGTTGCCTGCTACCTAATATTTGCTTGCATTGGATCATGTCCAGAAATCAAGCACCATTTCCATGTTTAGTTGCCTTATTGTAGACAATTTAGTTGGATATTTGCATCCTAGTAGGTGACCGAAAAAAAGCCCTGACACAGGAGTCTATTTATGTCTGCACCAGGGGTCAGCTACATTTAGTTAGGCTTCTGCTGGGTGGTAAAAGGCCTGGTTTGCTGCATGGGGAGGAGCAGGGGTGGACTGGAGATTTACAGGTGGGCCGGACTGCTTTGGGGCCAGTTGCTGCTTCTAACACCCACATGCAATCTCTGCACCCTTAGTCTCTCTCTTAAAGTGGACCAACACCCAGGATTTTCACTATCCTGGGTTTTGGTCCACTTCGGTGGGGCACCCCGATCGGGGGTACCCCGCTGTGTGAAACCCCCCAGAACGCCCGGAAACACTCACCTCACAACGCTCCTACGCGGGCGCTCGTCCAATCAGAGCGATCAGAGCCGCTGTGGTATGCGCCGTTGTGTGTTGACTCTGATGAAGGGGGCCTGCTGTAACCCCCGAAACGTTGGATTGGATTGAAACTCACTAATATAGTTCTATTTGTGCTTACTACTGGAGTGCTGGTTTTCTCTCGATTTCTGGATTTGCGGTGTCACCGCTAACCGTGCACCCCCTCTCCTATGCTTGATTGGTGTGCGGCGGCATACGATATAGCTCTGAGCGCTGGAGGCCGCGTCTCGCGCTTCCCTCTAACATTCACAAATGGCCGGCGCGGGTGCGCGCCCTGCTAGAGGGAAGCACAAGACGCAGCCGCGGCTCGCGCATGCGCCGTTGGAACAGGGTTAAGGTAAGGTTTCTGGGCTTCCTGGGGGGTTTCACCCCGTGGGACATCCCGATTTCGGATGCCCCGCAGAGAGGGATCTGATCGGCCCGGAGATCTTATAGATTCCCGGGCAGATCCCCCCTGGGTGTTGGTCTACTTTAACCCCCTGTACCCAGCCCCACTGTACACACAAGCCAAAGTGCCCAGCCCCCCGTGTTATAGCCCCAGCATCATGGTTGTGGGGGGCATATCACCCACCCACCTCTATAATACTAAAGATTCATAACTATTGATTTAGGAGTGGCCATATTCACCCCTTCATATAACATTCTTGTTGACCGACAAGGCAGTACATTGGTGGGTCGGATGTCTCAGGCTGGCTATGGGCTTGTAATATCCCAGGCTGATTTTTGGCCCCAGTCCAGCACTGGGGAGGAGTAAGCATTTTTCCCAGTTATGGTTCTGTTCCCTTTAACTTTTTACTGGTGGGGCATTCTTTACTGGTAGAGTTGGTCCACCATGCTTTAAAGTAAAAACTATACTCACCTTTATTCCACCTGCAGCATCTGGCGAAGTATCCAGTTTTTTCAATACATAGCAGTGTTTGAGAATACTTCACACAAAGTACGGAATGAATCTGTGGATTCAGTGCCTGTCATGGCCCCCCATGTGAATAGAGCAGCATGCTCCAAGGGTCACTGTGATGTTGGTGGAGGGGCAAAATGTTGTCCTCTTGTTTGCTTACAAAAATTGCAGTGTGTGGGCCTGCCACGGGACCATATCATGAAGATGGGTACGTATTAAACAGCAGAATACCACAACTGCTGCAAGGGAATAATAGTTGAGTTCAGACTTTTTTATGTTTTGCCATCAATGTTCCTTTAACATTGGCTGGTCTATACAAAAATAATGGTGCTGAGCAGCGTTTGTGATTGGGTCGTGGATTTAGATTGCGCACATCAGTTTAGTTTACATCATGGCAATCTACACAACTGTGTGAACGGGATAACCTATCTAATCCCCTGCCTCTCTGGTCACCTTTACCGAAGAAAGACCTGAAAGAATCTGTATTAATGTTGGTTTGTAGATGATTTCATTGTCAGCTATGGATTAATGTGTATTAATTAAATTGACTGTAACTTCCCTAATGAGCAGAAACTGATTTATTTTTAATACTGATGATCTTAATAAGGCTTGTAACTGCTTATGTGTATTATTATCTGACATAAATATACATTTACACATCACGCATGAATAGTTTAAGCACATGATATTAATTCCTCTGTATTTCCAAAGAGTTTATTAGATTAAAACCTGAGTGAAGAGACTGCTGTCAGCTTCCTATCTGAGTAATAAAAGTAATTTATACAGACTATTATATGAGAATCCTGGGATACAATGCATAAAGTATTGCTAATTCCTTATTAGTCTGGTTTTAAATGGCAGACAGTTACAGTCTAATAAGAAAATGCACCAGATTTGACAACATAATCCATTTCAGCATTGCTATAATATACTTCGCTTTGGGCAGGATTTTTTTTAAAGGTGCAATATCAATAAACAGTGTTCACTTTAAGATAGAATCAGAGTTAAATGACTGTATAAAAACTGAAGCAACAAGAATATACAGTGGTAATGTTGCCATGTAACTGGAACCCATTGTTGAAAAATGTGCTTAAAGCCCACATGAGCTTTCTCAATAGAGCGCAGGTAAGAACAGCTGATACAGCAGGAAGCTCTCCTGCTTACCTGTAATCACTCATGCGGTGGATGTCACTCTCCTCTGGACCTGGCGTCTCGCTGATCTCCACACTAGGACCTGCACTTCTGGTTTTGGTCTTGACACAGTATTGACAGTGGAGTATGGATCCAGCATGAGGCAGCCATAGAAATAACACTATGATACAATAAAGGGAGCGCAGACAAACGCTCCAAAGGTAATCCTTTAGTGTGCATCAAATTAAAGGTTGATTTTATTATTACCTGATAAATTAGCTTAATTTGGGGCTCCCTTGGGAGGGGTTGTTTGTCATCCCTTTATTGTATTATTATAGAAAATTATGGGTGTCATAGAGGCTGATTCATTAACAGCGGCAGGTAGCGACAGTTGAGCGACTGTAGCGGCATTTTCAGAGCGCCTGCTAGTAGTCGCTGTGCTTGGCCGTTGTTCGGTAGTTGATAGCGACTCAGTCGGTTTGCCGTAATGTTGAATATTGGGAGAGGAGTCGCTATTTGACGGTTTGAGGTTCCGCGCTGTATGGGAGCGCATGATAGCGACTGGCCATAGCGACCGGCTTCCACCATATTCATTAACAAATCACGCTCAAAAAATTCTCGCGCTGTAAAATGCATGTTTAAACCCCAGAGCGCTGGCAGCGATGGGTTAAAAGTAGTTTTTTTAACCCCCAAACAACCATATTTTTGCAAACCAAAAAAACAAGTTTTTAAAATAATTTTGTAATATGAATACATTAATATCAGACCTGTAATATCAATTCTGTACATTTTTTTTTTACCTTAAAAAAATTATTTAAAATGGCAGAAGTGGTCACAGAATTTTTCACATTTAAAAAAAAAAAAAAAATTAACAATTAATTATGAATATTTAAAGATTGTTCCATTGAAATGCATTGGAGAGCGCCAGGTAGCGAGAGGTCATACCTGTCGCTGTTCAAGGTCGGATGCTGGCGCTGTGGGCTTAGGCTGGAATAATGATGAATGAGTGGCTATATGGCGCTATCTCAGTCGCTAAGCAGGATTGGCTTGATAAATGTGTGATTGTGGTGGGGAGCCGGCGTTCTCGTGGCGGGGCCCATCATTACCGGCCGCTCACCAGTCGCTACCTGTCGCTATTCCTTCATAAATAAGGGCCTTAGTCTGGGCTCATATTTCACACACACCCGCCTTAAGGTCAAAAGGTGCGGGACCTGGCATAGGGGTCACCAAGACACCAGGCCCCGAGAAGAGCGATAGACACTACAGGAGCAGATGCAGTTAACCCTTTAAATGCCAGCCACGTAAAATTTACGTGGTTGCCTCTCTGTCACTTAAGTGCCAGCCACGTAAATTTCACGTGCCTGGCATTTACCACTAACAGTTAAAAAATAGAAAAAAAAACCCACTTACCTCCAGTATCCCCGTGAAGCCTGGGGTCCCCTCTTCCTGCGGGGGGCATCCGATCACCCCCCCCGTCGTCCTCCGTCTTCAGGAGGGGGCCCGAAACCAGCCGCCCCCCCCCCGTTTCCAGCGCTGACATCGCCGCTGTAAAAAAAAAAACAAAAAAACAAACTGTCATTTACTCACCTCCGCGCCCGAGCCTTCTATCAGGTCTCCTCTTCACCGGGGGGGGGGGGTCCGATCCCCCCCCTAGCTGCGCAGTCTTCAGGTGAGGACCCTCTTCCGGGTCCTCACCTCTTGTAATGGCGGCGATGGCCGCCACCGCTTAGCCCCGCCCATTGTGGGAGGAGCGGGATAACGCCCTCACCTGTCACCCGCCCTGCGCCGATCACCACCGGCATCTGTCAGTGAGATGATCGGCGCGGGACAGCGGCGAGGGACGTCGGATCGGAGGTGAGTACAGTGTAAAGTATTAAAGATTTTTTTCTTGTGTCTGTGACTTCTCCTTACTTTTAACCCCTTGTGAACTGGTAAGGGGTCCATGACCCAGGGGGTCTCCTGGGCAGGAACAGGGGGCTACCGATAAATATGTGGTACCGTTCTAATCGGTAGAAATGGGGCTTTCACATGCAATATGATTTTCCTTAATAAAATACATTTTTTATTTAAAATAAAGGAGTCAATTTTCTAAAAAATTTTTTTATTTATTTATTTCTTTTTTTTACTTAATAATATTGTAAAAAAAAAAATAAAAATTTACAAACAAGACATTTCATGTTAAAGCCTAAACTCTGCTGCAAAAAATATCTATATAATTTTCCTGAAAGTTCCAGCAAAAATGGCGCAAAACATGGCGCAAAACATGACGCAAAATGGGGAAAAATGGCCTGTCAACAGAGGGTGACAAAATCTCAAGTAGGCTGGCAATTAAAAGGGTTAATAGTACCTCTGCATGTTGGGTATTGTTCTGTTCGGGGGACCTTGCGCTTTCAGACTTAGCTTGTTTTTTCTGGTTTGCATATTTATATTTTAGGAAAAGGTGTTTTTTATTCAGCTTTTTTATAAATTTTTTAGGGAAACCCTGCGCAACCAAAGAATTCTTTGAGGTAATAATTCCAGAAAGATGAGCCCACTAGAACAAGCTGGGTACCCTTAGAAAGCTTAACGTGTGTACTTTCAGGGAATATATGGTTTATGGGGGATATTCCAAATGTCAAGGGTTGTTTTGGTTGAAAAATCGCAAGGTGCGCACTTTGTCTGCAGAGCTGAAATTTTCAAGTAAAATTACCGTTACGCACATGCTTTACTTTGGGGTGTTTGGCAACTCTTCCCTTGACAGTAGCTATGCATGTTGGGTGTTGTTCTGTTCGGGGGATGTTGTGTTTTCAGATTAAACTTGTTTTTTCTTGTTTGTATATAGTTTTTTTAGGAAAATGTGGCTTTGATTCTGCTTTTTTATCCTTTTTTTAGGGAAACTCTTTGCAACCAAAGAATCCATTGAGGGATTACTTCCAGAAAACTATGGCCACATCAACAAGCCTGGTACGCCTAGAAAGCCCGAGGTGTGTACTTCCAGAGAATATATAGTTTGTTGGGGGTATTTCAAATGTAAAGGGTTGTTTTTCTGGAAAAACTGCAAGGTGCGCATATTGCGTAGCATAGTTGTATTTTATCTGAAAATCCCCTAAAGCGCTGTTTCAGTTTGGGGGAGTCTCCTGGGCAGGAAAGGGTGTCTACCTATACATATGTGGTACCGCTGTAACCGGGAGAAATTGGGATTTCACACGCAATAAGATTTCATTGACAAACTTACATTTTTTTTTTTGCACATATTTCACCCAAAAATATTAAGAATACACCTAACAAATGACAAACAAGACATTTCATGTTAAAGCCCAGACTCTGCTGAAAAAAACAATATATCATTTTCCTGGGAAATCCCTGGAAATCCCTTCAAAAATCACATTTGAACATGGGGAGCGCAAAATAGTGCAAAATGGTCTGGCAACAGAGTGTGACAAAAACTCCAGGTAGGCTGGCACTTAAAGGGTTATGCAGGTAAACGTCATGCTGCAATGACGATTCTGATGTGGGGGCTGCTGGGAAATTCTAACAAAAATTACTTTTGATTTAAAGCTCAGGTACCACAAAAATTCTTTGTTATGTTTTCAGCAGGCGCAACTGTAAGGGGGCTAAAATGCAATCAGGCCTATTGTCAGTTCTTCCGACGCCAATCCCTCTCTTGGCGAACATCACCCCACTTAGGCCTACCCTCAGGGAATTATGGGAATCAGTCCCTCCCACTCATTCCTATCTCTGGGCTACCATCCACGGGGCAAACCCAATAGCTGAGTGGCTGAGCCTTCCTCCTCAGCTGATATTCCCCTCTAGCCAAGGCATGTTTACCGGCTCATCAGTTCTGTTTACCCCTTAAACTGCCCTTCCAATCAGCATTCTATGCAGTGAATATTAAAATGTTTGAACATCCAATAAAAAAAACAAAACAAAAACTCCAACAGCTGATCGGTCCTAGTCCACCAATCAGCAAATTCACTTGAGCGTTGGATCTCATCCCATGCTGCAACCCGCACATCCCCCAGTGCCCAGGACCCTAACAGAGGTCAGACTTGGTGGCGTGTCAGGCTCGTGATCCACCTCAGGACCCACGGGAGTCCTGTCATGCCCCTCTATTCATTGCAATGGAAGGGGTGTGCCGAGGACTGACATGCCCACTCCATTTCAAGCATGGAAGCTTTGGTGAGTGGAGTTCCGGTCAGATGAAAGGCAGATAACCAGACTAGGACCGATCAGCTGCGGGGGATAGGCTGATATAGGAACTCTCAGTATGGCCATTCTAGACATGTCTCCCTCCTTCCAAATCATTGAGGGAGTTTGTTCCCTTGTAACCGGAGGCAGGAGCACACCCTCGAGCCAGTGAAGGAGCTTTCTTGCAGTCTAAATGCATAGCTCAAAGGACCTGATTAATTTTTAGAACCCGGGGCTTGCAAATGTTATTTATTCTGCAGCTTTGCTCTGTACCACGGTGTCACATGGTCAGGAAAACATTGAAGAAATAACTTTAGTCTACTGAACCTTTGCAAATATTTAGCGGGATGTTACAAGGCTTTAGTTAGAAGCTTATTGTTTTATGATGCTATAATTCTGTTATGTGTAAAGTGATGCTAATGGCAGTTTTTAGAATCAATACTTTTGCTCTGATATTCCTCCAGATTCCCATTTGTGTCTGCAGTCACCATCTCTATAGAAGTATTCCGCTGCTGCCCTATTCCTGGAGTCTCCAGTTAATTACCATGTGGGGTGCCACGACACTGCACCTATCTCATCATTGTGAATTTGCTGATACATTTAATAGAGGAATTTTCTGATGCTGTTTGCCCAAGGTCCCTTTCAATTCACAGAATCCATTTAGACTGATTAAAGGAGATGCTTTTCTTTCCAAGCTGCAGCCATCTATTGGTGGCCCTGCCCTTTGCTGGCAAAGGGTTAATTTGCATCTCTTTGTATGATGGGATGGTAGCAGGTGGGGTACTGACCTCAGGAGCCCTCCTCACAGATAAACCCCAAGACGGGCACCTCTTTGTTTAAAGTGAATAGACACTGAGCATCCATTTCTAAGCCAGTCTGTCTGTTAAGACTCAACTCAAGGCTTTGCCAGTAACAAGTTCTGTACTTCACACATAAGGAGGCTGAGGCATAAAACTGCCCCATCCTCATAACATACTTATACTCTGAAGATGTGTGGATAATCTGAAGAACGTATATTTATAAATGGCCACTATAATATACTTACTCTTAACCGGTGTAAAAAAAAGTTCTTGTGAATTCAGGTTGAACATGGCATTGCATTGCAGGAGAATACTTTGTGCCAGTCTGCCCATTGGCTTTGGAGGAGCTCACCCATAGCCATGGCACTGAGGCTGGAGGAGGAAAAGTGCAGCACCTGTCCACAGCAGCTCGCCTGGGAAAATTAAAGACAAACTCGTTGCTCAAGGAAGCATTTCCATCTTTGTTTCAAAATTCTTTTCTTCAACCATCCCATACATATCACAAAGTAGCAGCCTGCTTTAGATCCCACTGCATTTATTGTTTTTTTTACTCCCATCTTTATGGATTAGCTCTTGTGTTTATTGAGGATTGCAGAGATGGAGGTTTTGTAATGACTCTTGTGATGAGATTTTAAATCCAGGAATATAGACATGACCTGTGTCAGATGCTATACCTTGGCCCTTCCCCCATATGTCTCTTCTAAAGAAAGCTAAACAATTTAAATCCACGACCTTGCTGATCCTGCCTCTATCTATGAAACACCCTGACCACATGGACTGGGGGGAGTACATTGTCTTTTTTACCCAGACAGTCACACTAATTAGAGAAAGATCACAGTGAATGAAGATCCACCCTCCACTGCAAATAGATAATCTAATGATGCTTCTCTTATTAGCAGGTAACAATTACTGAGCCCGTAGCCACAAATGGAGCCTGTCCTGGGAATGCACAGCTCCCGAAAGTTTTTTTTTGTCTCTATACACAAACAAATATATATATGTGTGTGTGTGTGTGTGTGTGTGTGTGTGTGTGTGTGTGTGTGTGTGTGTGTGATTTATTGCTGTACAATATAAATATAGGAAAAGAGTTGCCTATATTTAGGCAAGTCGTATTTAAAAATACTACTTATTTTTTTTATAGAAAAAGCCTCTGCACCTGATTAAGTTATTGAGTTTCAGGCTAGAGCAGTTTTACAAACTACAGATTTATCTAGTTAAAAAAGATATATATATATATATATATATATATATATATATTGCTTTACAAAGTAAATAAATAAGGAAATAATTTATAAATAGTAATAGTTAATAAAGTGTATGTTTTTAGTATTTAAATATCCTCTTCTCTAAAAAGAAAAAAAAAACTCTGTTCCTGATTGAGTTTTGGCCTACAGCAGTTATGAAAAGTACAGATTTTTCTAGTGAAAATAAAATATTTAAATATGTATGTCATTTATTGCTTTACAAAGTAAGTATATTATAATAATTTTAAAATAAAATAAATATATCTTCCTCATTGCTGTATCTCGCCTGTAGAATTGTCCCATCGCAGTTTTAGTATATGTTTTTATCACTCAAGAGACTCAAGAGCAAATCATTATATTCCTTTAATGAGATACTAATCAATTTGATTTATTCATAACTTGCAAGAAAATCTGTCATGTTGGTAAGATTATTAAGTAGGTAAATATAGAAATATATAAAATTAAAGCTTCTGAGACTTTTTCTGATAGTGATGATAGAGGAGGTGATTTCTAAGGTTTGTTATAGGATAAGTGATGTTATTACAGAAACACAAACTGACACCGAAAGTAAAGCAACATACCTTCATCCTTCCGAGAAAATGTTTGGTTCTATAATAGCTGGGTATTGAGATTAAAGGGAGAAGCCAAACAGGGCACCGTCATCCAAGGGGCATCAATGGAGCACTAGAATTTTCTCTTATTTGGCAATTTTTTTTTCTTAATGGACTGGTATTTTTTGGTTCGGGTGAGAGCAAGGTGGATCAGGGTTCCACCTGCTTAACTCAGGATCTGCTTTTTAAGGGGTAACAGAGCCCCTTGGAGGGCAGGTAATGTGTTTTGTCCCAGAAGGGGAAGGGGCAGTGTCTGCTTACCAATTTTTTAGGGGTGGTGGGTCCATTGTCCGTTGGGGGTGCCATCCTGCAGTCTTCAAATGTAAGTTTGCCCCTGATCTCTCCCTAAAATGGCTTTGTCCTCTGTTAATTCAGTGTTTTGAAGTGATTAGCCCTTTAATCTAGACATGTGATTATGATTATATATAACATGTGCTCGGGAGTGGGAAAACTTCTGGTTCCCCATATACTCACCTCAACCCACAGAACTTGCGCAATGAAGATTGAGGTGAGTATAATGGAAAACCGGGGGGGTTTCACATTGCAGGGCCAGGTCTTTTACATAGATCCTTTACCAGCCACACATGCAGGTCTACTCTCAGCTAATAAAGATCACATGGTGTTTGAGCACTTTATACCTCAGATGTGGGGATGGATCCTGGGCCTCCTAATGCTCTTTTCACTTTATATGACCCCTAGCCTCATTTTCCATTTGGTCGTCATAAAAATGAGTCCATAGCGGCGGACAGTACTAACACTGGATCTCTTTACCAATGACAGCCCTCTACTACATATGTGGGTCATATCGAGTCACCAACCTCTTAGGTGGCATTACTTGCCTTTTAGGATTTATTGTAAAAGCAGAGCAACAAGTAATCAGCAATAAACTGCTACCTATTTGCAGCAACATTTCATCTATTTTTAGCTTAAAGCGATAAATGAATATGGCAAACAGGGAGGGCAAAGGGGATAACAAAAAAAAAGTTTTTCTTGTAATCAGGGGGCCTCGGGGGAAAGGACCAAAACCCAGGATAGTCAAAATCCTGGGTTTTGGTCCTTTCCCCCGAGGCACCCTGATAACAAAAAAACCTTTTTTTTGTTATCCCCTTTGCCCTCCCTGTTTGCCATATTCATTTATTTAAGCCTTTGATTATGGGGCCTTATTACCATCATTTCAGCTGTGTTCTCAATATTTACTCCTTTAGTTACTTCCAGTGCAATTATATTGTGCTTTATTACAATGGTTCAACATATGCTTTGTATTGGTAACTATAATAAGCCTCATGGAGCCATTGTACTTTGCAATACATCCTTTTTACTCATTTGCATGACTGCATAGGGTGGGGTGAACACTGGCCTCCTTTACCCACAACCTGAATATGACTTTAGTAAATCAAGCCCATAGTATGATGAATTCACTCTGTCACAGAAGAGAATGTCTGAAACAGCCAGTAATGCTGTTATAATGTCAACTAATGAATCCACTTAAGTCAGTGCAGTTATATGGCTGTGAATGAGGCTTGGTTATAATGACTTCCCCCAAATTTGTTTTTGTACCTGATTGGATACACACATCAATCAGCCAACACTAACTTCCGTGTTTTATCATAATTATCCTGCGCTATTTCTTATTACAACTTTCCTGTAAGCAGTATTGTGTTGTACTGTGTTAGCCATTGTGAGCAATAGTAGAAAAGTAAATAAATAAAGGCAATACCTTTTGTAGGCTAACTAGATATATTTTAAGGTGAGCTTTCGAGAATACCTAGTTCTCTTTGTCAGACATGATGTTATACAATGAAACTATAAACAGACAATTATATACACAAAACCAGCACACATCAAAAGCATCCAGGGATAAGTGGGTCATTTAGAGAATATTATTTAAAATCATCCAGGACATACATTTCAGATTTGTCAGGTGTGAAGAGTCCACACTAAACCTTGATGGTGTCTGTTTCTTGTCAGGAAAAAACAAGAAATTGCACCACACTTAATTCCTTAGATATAGTGGCAAATAGTATTGTCTTGTAGTAGTAGTGAAGAAGAAAAGTGAAGAAATAAGGCAATACCCTCTGTGGGCCCACCAAGCACACCCCAAGGACACCCAGCCCCCCTTTTCAGGCACAATGTTTTTTTATAACATCTTTTGATATGTGCTGGTTTTGCATATATAAATGTCCTCTTATGGTTCCATTGTATAACATATCTGATTAAGAGAACTAGATTTTGTCGATAGGTCACCTTAAAATATATCTAGTTAGCCTACAAAAGGTATCACCTTATTTCTTTACATGGAGGCTGATTCATTACTAACGGCAGGTATCGACAGATGAGCGTCTGTATAGTGACCCCTAGTAGACACTGTGATCAGCTATCGGGCCCTGTAACAGAGTGCCTCACTCGCTGTAGTAACCTGGCCAGCATTGATGAATGAGATGTATGTTGGGCGTTCTAACACCAGTACAGCGTTGCAGCGAGCAAAAGGTAGCGCCAGCTCATTGCGACCGAATCTCGGCTCTCCACACCATATTCAACAAAAAACTGACTCACAGAATGTAGGCGCTCTGGATCTGGTGGCTATAGCATAGAGCGGCAGACGCTGTGTGATTAAAGGCTGTTTTTGAACACATATCCACCAGTAACAAAGCGAAAACATATGGAATGACATTGTTGTAACATTGTGACATTAATACTTTAATGCTAGACCTGTAATGACAATTCTGCATAAAAATATGAAAAATCAAAAACATTTTCAAAAATGAGTTTTTCTAGGCCAGGTGACACAATTATTTGTGAGGAAAAAAAAAGCCAAAAAAAAAAAACCCTGTGTATACAGAAGAAAAGAAACATCCATTGAAATGTATGGGAGAGCGACAGGTAACAACAGGTAATACCTGGTGCTCTGGAAGCTAGAGTGACTGCACCATACACTGAGCTGTCTGTAATGATGAATCGTACGCTACATGGCGCTGTTAGATTCGCTCACCAGATTCGCTTTCATAAATGTGGTATTGTGTACAGCGCCCAGCGTTCACCAGACGCTGCCTGCCGCTACGAGGCCCTATCTGCCGCTATCCCTTGATGAATAACCCCCATTGTTTAGAAATTCTGACAAGACACTCTTCTTATAGCTGTAGCTGTCTCATTTATGCAGTATTAAACAGGTTTATATCAACTGTGAAAATAGTCCCCTAAACCGTGACCTGGCAATTGTTTAACCCTCCCCCAGTAATTAAATGCCCTGATTGTGCTGCGTACCAATAAATTGCCATATGTACATTTCAACTTTACTTGCCCTACTAGACCTCTCTATGCAGGATTATATATACATTTATATTGATCCATGTATTGATCTTTTATTTAACCAGCCTGGTCTCTAACAGGGAAATCCCTCCATCATGACATCATGTGTAAAGCTCATTTTCATTTTATCCATGTAAACATACTAATACAGCCTTTTTTAAAGCATTTTGGTCTATTTATAATGTGTCTTAACCATAACTGAACCCAGCCACACACAGCACGAGAAAGATGCGGGCCGTGCATGCGCTGTGGGCTCATTGGTGGGAAGAATATCGAGAAACTGAGTGGATCCAGTTTTGGTCCACTTTAAGGATAACCATTCTTTTGCCTCCTGTTATAGGTGTGTGCATCTTAGGCAAGCCCGGTGAGAGGCAGCAGGTCTGCAAGCAATGTGGTGTCCCAAAGCCCCTCACTGGTCATGTAGCAATGACATTAGACTGGGAGAATGGCACAAAATAGGGGCATTGACGGTCATGATTGAAACATAACTTGCAACATTAAATTCAGTGCAATTCTACATTTCTTAGCGTCATTGGCAGGAATTGCTTGCTGGGGGCAATAACTCTTATGGTCACCACTAGTGTTGGTGATCGGGTAAAGAGCATATAATCTAAAAAATATATACAGCCAATCAGCTGAATCAACCCTATAGTGTCTGGAGGGCCCAGCCTATATTTTCTGGTCCCCCATAACCTATATTGTGATTACTGGATCCCCATCACAGACAAACTTACAAGAAACAGTATTCATGTGCATCCCTCCCCAGGGCAGTTCAGATTACTGCACATAAAAATTAATTACCTTTTTGGAACTCCTGCCGTAGCTGTAAAGATACCCTGGGGCATCCCAACTCGGGACTGGGGAAAGGTGAGGTATTGGGGAGAGCTGGGGATTTCACCCAAGGGGGCATCCCAAATCAGAATGGTCCCAAGGCAAGTATTAAGATCCAGGATAGTGAAAATCCAGGGTTTTAGTCCACTCTAATGGTGTCCTATGGATTGGCCAGTAGCCTGCAAAGAGGAATTGCTGCTGGGTTTTTTGTCGCTTTGCCTTGTGGATTATGTTGGCTAAGTCCAGAAAGCAGTGCAGCTGGGATGCTAGGAAATGAAGAAGCCTCCCAAGTGCTCCAAGATGGCTCTAACCAGGAGAAAATCAGTGATGTTGCGCTTGAGCTTTGAGTGGATGCAGGAGCTGAAATTGATTCTTTATTAAGCATGTAGATAGGGCAAGGGAGGTTTATGGAGTTTTTTCAACTGTGCAAGGCTCTTCTGTTTTACAGTATATGTTTAACCCCCCTTGTATAATAGATATTTATATAGAGAGATAACAGAAAAATGGACCTACATACAGTAAAATAAGGGCTTTATTTTCAAAAATGTACTAAAACAAAAATAAGTGGCCAGGCTAGGGTAACATTTTCATTCTTTAAAGACAGGTGGCTTGTAGCATTGCTGGTAACATTGGTGGGGTATGCTATTTTTGTATTGACTTTTTATTAATGCCTATTGTTATCAGCTATAACAAAGCTGTTTATAGGTGAAATTACATTATTATAAATGCATATTAAAATATAATCCGATCCCAGGAGAAAGAACAGGCTAACAAGTTAAGTAACATACATACATATATGAAATGTATCTGACAATTTTAGGCTGATAAGCATAACTAATAATATCTCGATTTTGTTTCTTAAGATTCCAGGAAACCATAATCTCACTACAACATTACTATGAGTGGCATCTATAAAGCTTACAAAAATGTCTTCACCTCTTTGAAATATTGAAGACGTCCATTCTTTATACATTTAGAGGGACAAGGGGGGGGGCAACATAACAAATCTAGTGTTGCTTGGCTCTTTTTTCCTTGGTTTGTCTTTTTCATGTTAACTTTTTAACTAATTCACTTGAATTTCTTTTTAAATTTAGAAATCAACCATCCTTTTCATAAAAGACATTTGAGGGGGCCACAAAATTTCTGAAATCTGTAATAAAAAAGAAGGAATTTTGAAAACACAGCAAAAACATGATTAAAGAAGAAAAAGTGCTGCAGTAAAGAAGGAAAAGTCATGCTGCAGTAAAATTAATATAAGTAAAAGCACGGAGTAGGGTCTTCTGCTGCTCTGCAAATAGGTAAGTAAAGGGCAAAAGGAAAACATCTGCTGCTACTCTGCCAAATGATCAAGATTTATAGTAGTTATGTCCTAGGGTTCTGCTTAAACCTGTTATTTCATATATAAAAATCAATAGTTTGCTCTTTCACTAATCTAGAGGTACACCCTAAATAGTCTTTGTAGGTTGCGCTTGTGCCGCATTCACTCATCTAATCGCTGAAGAAGAAACATTGCCCAGCGTGCCGTGAAAAACTAACAATAGGTCGGGGTTTAACATACAATGAGCAATGAGCTTTTAGTCTGGCTTACAAAGAACAATAGATGACGTAATGACGTCAATAATGGATCTCACGCTAAAGTTATAGTTACAACTTTAAATATGTACTCTGCCTTTCTATTGGTGGACAGCGCCTTTTCACAATCAGCAATGATCAACTCTTTGTTACACATTTTTTTATAAATAAAGGTGGCCTGCCATTTTCTGAATAGGCCATGTCATACACAGTATCTAGTGTTATCTAGTGTTTTTTGTTTTGGCCGTATTGGCTGTTGCTAAAGAACTAACTTGTGGTTCTTGCAGTGACCAATCATTTGTTCAAGAGTGGGCAGGACATCCCCAAGTGTATGGGAACCAAAAACAAAAAGGGAGGTACGCCCATATCTAAATCGATAAAAAATATATTTATTTAATTAAAGTATCCATAAAACCATACATAGGGCACATTAAAACCATTAAAAAACATAGAACAATAACATACAAGACAAACCAACATAAATGGATGTATAGGCGGCGGGGAGAAAACTATATAACCAAATAACAGAAAATAATAAATAATCAATAATTAATAGATAATAAATAAATTCATCCACCAATATAACCCCATATTATAATGAATCCAAACGTGCAAATGTACAAAATGCGTAAAGTGCAAAGCCTAATATATGTTAATGTGGCACAGAGCAAAAAGCAAAACTGAGCTCTCTAGAGCCCTAGCATATCCAAAATATCCAAGTTCAATCCACAGACGTCCCAAAGTGCATGCACTTTCCCAAGGTGGTGGTTAGAATCCACTTCAAGCACCATCAGTGTATCCTTCACCTTATAGAATGCACTCTTACCAGAGGTTGGTTTATATATACGCCTTGGACTGGCCCGCAGTGGATTTCACATCAATGGTAGTAGCAAATCACCTTCATTCATAGTGCAGACATGAAGGGAGTGTCATATATGCAACTCAGATTTAATTTCACCATAGGGATAAAGCCAAAAAGAAGGTTCGATAGAGATCGTCTTGTTCAGCTGTATCCACAGTCAAGTTGTTTGTTTAGCCGCCCCCGCCGCCGTCTCATATATTACATATATTAATCTTTGGACCTACAGGGATATTTGGGTCGATGCATGTTGAGCAATTTTAACATATTTTGTTTTTGTTTTGTTTTTAAAAAAAAATTCATGTAATAGTAGCGCGGTAATTTCTCTCATTTCTTCAATGTGCAAAGCCTGCCTATGATCTGGATCCTCAAAAAATTATTCTGTATAAAGTGCTAGTGCATAAATATATAATCAAAACCAATCATGATCACCTAAACCTAATAACCTGAAAAAGTATGAAAAGTCAATCCAACAAATTATGACATGCCTTACCAACTACCAACAATAAAACAACTATATTGAAAAACTCCCCCAAAATAAATAACAATAATGTTATTCCTCTCAATAAAGGTCTCCCCACCGCCTACCACCACCAAGGAGCAACTAACTACTAACAACTACGACTACTCTAGAGTTGAAAAAAGCAGCATAGGTTTAGCTCCTATTGCTTGCCTCAAATCCTTTTGCCATTCCCTTCCCTTCCCCTCTTCCTCCTAAAAGTGGAGCAAGATCCAGGATTTTCACTAACCACATCCTCCAGATTTGGGATGCCTCGCTGTGTAAAACCCCACCAGTTGGCTAAAATACTTCCCAAGCTAGTTTTCCCACAGTGCACACACAGCTCTGCTCCAATCAACTTCTATTATGAATGTGCTGATAAAGAGAATGAATTGGAGCTTAGCCACATTCGTGACTTGCATCCCTCTATGGCCATGCACAGCCACACCAGCTGTCGTGGTGATAGCGCACAGAAGGAGGAGAAAGAGGAGAGAGATGTGGTGGTCAGCCGGCTCTGTTGGCTCACTGTCAAGGTAAGTATCTATTTTTCAGAAAATGGGAGTTGGTCACCTAAGTACGAAGTGCAGGGGCCACCAGATTTCCAGTGCCTTACAAATCCCCCCTCACTTTTTTGGTGACTCAAATTGTATGATAGACAACAAACCACGTGACTTAAAGCAGCCAACTGTGGGGCTAGATTTTAGGGCCAGGTAAGTGAAACTAAGGTTTGCCATGGAGGGCACTCAGATTGCAGGTGCCCTGTCCCCCATGCTTAGCATTTTAGCAGCCAACAACTATTTTCCCAAAAATGTGTGCTGGTCTGCTTTAATCACAAACAGCTTAAAACAGAAAACTGAACTGTAAGATGTACTTTTTCCCTCTTGGTTTGAGGAAAACCTCAATTTTCCTCTCAGTGACTTCCATGCCTATGACCTCAGTTATTTGTTTTCAAATGTATATGGGAGGAAAATGGAGAAGGCTATTCGGCAGACACAGACATGAGGTGCTTGAATAGCGCTTCTGCCTTTAAATTAAATTTAAACCCAGCTTTAGATCCATTTGGTCATTAAAGTGGACCGTCACCCAGGGGTGATCGGCCCGGGAATCTATAAGATTCCCGGGCCGATCACCTCCCTCCCCGAGGGACATCCGAGATCGAGATGTCCCGCGGGGTGAAACCCCCCCAAACACCCCAAACCCCCTTACCTTGTCTTCGGCGGCGGCCGGCGCGGGCGCGTGCGCGTCAAGAGTGACGCGCGGGAGGCGGCGGCGGGGGAGCCGCTTGTCCAAGGCTTGTCCAAGGCTTGTCCGTCGGCGCTGGGAGCGGGGAGAGGTGAGTTTTTCGGGGGGTTTGGGGGGGTTTCACACAGCGGGGCACCCCGATCGGGGGTGCCCCACCGAAGTGGACCAAGATAGTCAAAATCCTGGGTGTTGGTCCACTTTAAGCATCTGTTTGGGTATACGGCTATCATTTCATTTATTGAAAAAGACAAAATGCAGTTTTAGCTTCCAGGTCTATTTGTTACATTAGGACCCAGTCATTTGAAACGGCGCCTATGCAGATCCCTGGTACTATATGTCTAAATGGAATAATCTTGTACCAAATCATGCAAGATAGATGGAGAAGACATATATATGGATGGATTGATATAATACTATACTGTATAATCTATACTAGGTTATGTGCTAGACAACCCTTCCAAATAAAGCACATCTTGGGTAAATTTTCTTCATCTGACTGATGTATTATTTTAGATTCATATGCAGTATTAGGAATTTTCTGTGTGTGTTCCTGTGAGATAACAGACCAATATCTCAGTGACTGAAGAGCTCTATTCCCTGTAATGCAGTCAGTGACACGGCTTGGTCTGTGATCCCAGGGAGGTGGGATGTGTGCCCTGCAGGGGAAGGGTTATCCTCTTTGCTTTCTCAAGCATCGTCTCTATTTATTTTGCTCTTCATAATAAAAGACCGGGAGCTCATGCTTATTATTTTATTTTTCTTGATTCTTTCTGAAGACTTTAGCTCTGGCTTCTTATGGATTAACCAGAGATCAATAGTAAACTTACTGTCATTTTCGCTGCAGGAGAAAATGAACTCGAAATGCAGTCAAACTTTTATTGATCAGTGATCTAGGTCTTGGTTTCATTACCTCCCTCGTTCATGATAACCCATAACTAATGTGATGAGTTACTAATCTCTTTGATTTTTCTGCCCTTCCCTCTTCTGAAGGCTTTCTTCATTGAAGCTGTAGCGCCAAGACTCTTCACTTTATGTAGTCGATCTTTGTCAGATGTGTAAGGGTAGATAATTCCTGTGGATCACACATTAGACAGAGCTGCCATAACAAAGCATTCGCCCAGAGAGATATATTACTGATGGAAACACCTCAAGCAAAGGAGGGCTTCAGCTGAGGGTATAACTTCAGGGGGTCCAAAGGTAGCAATTGTCATATGAAAATTTTTGCCGTTCCCGGATTTTAATAGTCTATGGAGCATTGCTGCCATTCAGGAGTCCAGCAGAGACGCTGCGTAACACAGCTAAAAAAGTGCCACTGTCTAAGATTCTAACAATGTTGTTGGCTCCATGTTTTGTTCCGCCTTCACCTATTGCAGGGGTACTCAACTACTTTTAGCCTCCACTTACCGGGGCCTGCCACGGGATGAAGGTTTGAGCTGAACAGCCCCAGCAAAGAGCCCTGCAACCACTAGCAATAAGCAATATTTGGGGGTCAAGTGAGGGATGCAGGCCAGGGGGGGTTAAATCAGGGTGCAGGTCAGTGGCTGGTAATGGGGTAAGGTGAATGTACAGGCCGGGAGAAGGGTTAGGTTAGGGGTTGCCGGACAGAAACTGAGGAATGGGGGGTGCAGGTCAGCGGTTGAGCAGTGGGAGGGGGGACAGGTGAATATGCAGGTCAGTGGCTGCTGAGGCGGGTTAGGTGAGGATGCAGGTCAGTGGCTGCTGTGGGGAGTTAGATGAGGGTTGACGGTCAGTGGCTGGGGAGGGGGGTTAGGTGAGGGATACAGGTCAGTGGCTGGAGAGGGGGATTAGGTGAGGGATGCAGGTCAGTGCCTGGGGAGGAGAGTTAGGTAAGAGTTTAGCCCTATCCTCAAATGGTCAGCCTTAGCCCCCTATCACCAGCCTTATCCATCTCCCCACAATGGTCATGCCTTCTCCTCTTCCCCCACAATGGTCAGCAGTACAGCACAGCAAACACACACTCACACATCAATCATACACAACAAACACACACACACATCAGTCATACACAGCAGAAACACATACACCAAGCAACCCTACCAACATACCAAAGCTGTTCCTGTCTTCACTAGGCTTTCAATACCACTTCTATGTGAATGACACTAATATATACCTCTCTGGACCCAATCTCTCCTAACTCTCCTCCCCAACTGCCTTGCAGCTATTTCTTTTTTTGTGTTATCTTGTTACCTCAAGCTAAACATGAACAAGACAGAACTGGTCATTTTCCACCCATCTATCTCTCCTATCACTCTACCATGTCTATCACAGTCAACAATTTTACAATAACTGCAACGCCTTAAGCTTGGTGCCTGGGAGTTATTCTGGACTGTGCCCTCTCATATAAATTGCATTTTCACTCTCTAGCTACCCGTCCAACTTAAAAACATTTAATGCACCCATCCTTCCACTCACCTGACAACACTGAAATGTTAGTGCAGGTCCTGGTCATTTCCCAACTGGACTACTGCAACATCCTTCTTTGTTGCTTACCAACTAACAGACTGTCACCCCTTCAATCTATTCTGAACTTTGCCTCTTCATCCAACTCTTCTCTCACTCATCAAGTTTTACTCCTCTCTTCCAATCCCTACTCTGGTTGCCAGCCCCACAGGGAATCCTGCTTAAAATGCTAACTCTACTAATAACTAACTAACCTACAAAGCTTCCTCCAGCCAGGCCACTCCCTACATCTCATCTCTAATCCAAAAATATCAACCTAGACAAAGCTTCCTCTCTGCCGTTGACCTTTTCCTATCCTCCACCCTGGTCACCTCCTCTCATGCTCCCCCCCAGGACTTCTTACGTACCACTCCAGTCTTCTAGAGTGCCCTCCCCCGTCCAATTTGCCACTCCCCATCAAAGGTGCCTGTAAAACCCACCTATTCAGACAAACATACAATCTGGCTTAAGCAATCCTCTAAAGGGCACATGCTATAGAACTCAAATCTGACTGTTAGTGATCCTTCCTCTTCGTCCCCAGCCCTTATCCTTTAGACTGTAAATGGGCAACGGCAGGGCTCTCTCTCCTATTGTATCTTGTATTCAGAATTTTCATTGTGAACACTGTAACAGTGCATTTATAATTGTCCATGTAATATATGTGTCTACCCTGTCTGTAATTACTACTTTGTACAGCTCTACGAAAGATGATGGCAGTTTATAAATATGGACTACAACCCGGTCCTGGATAGTACTGACGAATCAGACTGGACGTGCTACAGGATAAGGACTACAATCTGGTCCTGGAAAGTTCTGAAGAATCAGACTGGACGTGCTGCAGGATAAGGACTACAACCTGGTCCTGAAAAGTACTGAAGAATCAGGCTGGAAATGCTAAAGGATAAGGACTACAACCTGGTCCTGGAAAGTATTGAGGAGTCAGAATGGACGTGCTGCAGGATAAGGACTACAACCTAGTCCTGGAAAGTATTGAGGAGTCAGAATGGACGTGCTGCAGGATAAGGACTACAACCTGGTCCTGGAAAGTACTGAAGAATCAGACTGGACATGCTGCAGGATAATGACTACAACCTGGTCCTGAAATTTCCCACTGGTGATCTTTACAATTTTGAAAGACAATGTTGGGCACTTCTACAAAGGCTGGTTGACAAAAAATTGGAGTTGGTGCGAGTAGCCAAGCAATCAGATTTTTCATCTTGTATCATACTTGGTAGATGTTGCCATTTTAATTCAACCCATTTTGTTAATTTTGGTGCATTGTGATTTTAATGATTTAGTATAAAATAGATTTTCAAAATATTTTGAACATTGGCTTAACTCAGAATCAAAATGAATTGATTGATTGCCCAGTCCATTACATACACAAAATTTGTGTTGACATATATTAGTCAAAGCCATGCTGGATGGTTTCTGAGCGTATTTCCCATGTTATATCTGGCTCGTGATCCAGTTACTGATTTTGCAGTCAGATTAGTGCTGGTTTGCTGACGTGCAGCAGGGAGGTATGCTAATTCAGCGTCCAGAGCCGCAGGGTGGCCGCCGCCATGCCGTGTAGCGTGCAGGTAGAAGGCATAGCTCATTTCTAATGCATTGACCACACTGGCACCATTCAAAGGGGGCACTGCTGAAAATGAAATCACCTTTATTTCCATAACACATGTTGGTGTAAGCGCTCGCAGTGACAGCCTGCCTTTATGTGCCTTTTCAAAGCGAAAGCTTTTATTTTTGTCAATAAACTGTGTAATTTAAGGAAGTAAGAAAACTCATGTTGTTTAAGGTCTTTATCAGAGTTTTTGCAAATCAGGTTAATTGGTGATCAACAGAGATTTTCTGGCTCTAATGAGGCCCGCTAGCCTAAGGCAAGGCCTGCAACTTGATAAGGGACTTTCCCTTTCCTTCTGCTGAACTCTTTGATCACTTTTTTTCCGCTGGGAGAACAACCCCCGGGAATGTCATTGTTTTTTAATTGCCTGATTACCAAATGTGGGAGATAAAAGATAGATGTACTCAATTAATAACATTTACATAGATTAGCATCACTAACAAGCCTCATTAGAAACTGCCGACTTTGTATTTAGGAAAAGTCCTCTGTCACTTTATTTGTTTGACTGTTCACAGAAAAGTACCCCTTTATAATATGTATATATATATATATATATATATATATATATATATATATATACGTTAATGCACTATATCAACACAAAGCTGAATATATATTGGGGATGATACAGTGGATCTGTGTATGAATGTAATAATGACAGATTTCAGCCATTAAATGTATTTAATTAAATCAGTCTAATTGTAGATGTACAGAATTAATATAATGTCAGTAATCCTAGTATACTCCATGAGGAAACTGTATGATGCAAAGCTTGTTCATTTAATGTCAGTTGGGGTCAGAAAATATAAATTTTTATCTCTGCTGGCTAAGCAGAATCAAGCCAAAGTTGTGTATAATGCTTTCTAAATAAGGGGGCATCGCTGAGGTCCTCCCCAAACTATAACACAAAATCTTAGCTTTTGAAATGCTCCCCCTGGTGAAATCGAGCCCTGCAATTGGGTGCACAGTCATATGGGTTGCAGGGCTCTCATGGGTATCCAGCCACTGGTGACCACATAATCGTGGCAACCAATCACAGGGTTAGATTTAGCTGGGGGGAGCAATTGGAAAGGTAAGATTTTCGCCCCCCCACTCAGGGAACAACATTGATATTGGAAGTTTACATGTATGTTCTGGTAGCTAACCTTTTCTAGTCAATAACAGTAATCACAGACAGGAAAAAGAATGTTTAAAGTGCAAAACCATGTCTTGATTGATCAAAACCTAAAGAGTCCCCTTTTAAATACAGTGATTAATATTAAAGTGAACCAGTAATAAAAAAAAAATAATTAAAAAAAATTTAACAACCCCATTTGCACTCCTTTGCAGGGGGCATCCCCCTGCTGTGTTAAACACTGGTTGAGATAGGCGTCTATGGCCTGCGCATGAACTATGAAATTGCAAGGAGGTCAGTATAACCATGGGATTTCACACATCAGGGAAACCCAAATCGGGATGACCCAGGGACAGGGGGAGCAGGTTTTTTTGTCCGCTTTAAGGATTACATTCAATGGCTAACAATGACTGCGAGCAGGAGATCCACTTACCAATCTTCTCCACCACCTTTCCCTGCCCCCACTAAGCATGATTTGGCCGATAAAGAAAATGCCATCCACACTGTTTCACTCCAGGAGAAGGACAAAACATTACTCCTCTTCTGGCTTTCATTTACTGCTGAGAACCTTGAGTGACACCCAAGAAGTTGAGCTGATGCATCACTCAAGACTCTACAATGTTGGCTCTTCTTCCACTGTGAGCTTTGGAGGATCACAAGGAGCAGTTCAGTATTTCTTTGAGATTAGTGCTCTTATCAGGCTTATTGGGGTTGGAGATGGCAGGGGCTTTAAAGCAAATCTTTAGGTGCACTTTAAAGCGGACCAAAACCTACTTTTTTAACTAGCATCCCCTGAACTGCTGCCCCCATGAGGGGTACCTTTTGCCAATTTTCCCTGCTCCTGTCTCACTCTAATCCCAGATAATGGTGACTGTTTTAGCTGTAAAGCTCCGCCTCCTTCATTCATTGCCACTGTTGTGTGTGGCAATGATGTCATTGCCACACCTGTGCAATGACGGATCACCTGCCATCTCACACCAACGGACAGCAAATAAATCAGTGTTCCAGGACAATTTGAAAAGGGGAAATATCAATTTCTAGGTCTACACCCCAATAGGGGAGTACCGGCAGGGGCTTTGGCCAAATGTATTTCACAAGTTCGGTGGGTTTTGGTCCGCTTTAAGTTAAGGTGTCATGTAAGGATTAAGCTGGGTTTGGGTTAGGGATAAGGTAACTTATGTAAACCTGAAGCTGACCAAAGGCATTTAGGTTTTCAACCTGATATTTAGCTGCCTGATATTAAAACTATGTAACATGAGTTCTATTGAGTGCTTTATCTATAAGGATCGTTCAAAACTGGTTTACCTTTATGGAAATTTATGTTGGTAAAATCTATTGACAATACTGGCTATGAACTCTACAACTGTCCAGTGTCCAGTGGTAAAATGATCACCTGCCTGCATTGTGATGATGTAATGATTAACAAAGACAAGGCAGGCAAATCAGGACAAGCCTTATTTATTATCAAAAAAGGATTTGATCAATTATTATTTTATATAATTAACCGGTAAATCAGTAGGGGAGGACTGATCATTGGGAAACCTGGGAGTATTCCTTATGGACCACACTGCTTTGGGGCCAGCTGGGCTGCTGATTCTGAAACCCCTATTCAGTTTCTGGTTATCTTGTCCACACCTAACCCCCTGCCCCACTGCAGCCCCCAGTGAACAAACCCTAGCTTGTTCTGCCCCCAAAGCTATAGCCTCATAGCTGTGGGAGTTCAAACCCACTACTGTTAGATTTTCTGCCCCTACAATACTAAAACATCAGTACCATTTATTAAATAATGACATATCCACAATTGGCCATGATCTGTCCCTCGGTCTTGGCATGTGGCGGGGGAACATGTTTGGGGGGGGGGGGGCTTAACGGGGATTTCGCTGAATGGACACTGGCCAGGGGCTGATAAAATCCCAGTTTGCCACTGTCTATGGGCAATTTGCCAATCAATATGCCAATAGTGTCCCATCAGTAAATGGCATTTTAGCAGCTCTTCCACTTATATATGACAGTAGACAGACAATATGCTGTAAAAAAAACTATTAATAGAGAAAAGTACAGTGGTAATTACTAAATACGAACAGACAACATCTTTTCAAGGCAATTCTTGCATTATCAGGAATCAACATATTACAACTATCAAGTACATTGCTTACAGTTGCATATTGTGGGAAAAATGGAAATAATAGTGCCTGTTGTTCAATATACTTTAGCCTACATTTAATACTGATGCAAGCTATATTATTGGTTTTCCAGTGACACAATGGTGGTGACATGGAAGCATGTGTGACATGCTGGACATGGGGTGAGCTAAAGGTTAGGCAGAATGCCAGGGCAGCGTATCTGGAATAAGACGTGGGAGCTCACACTGCTTTCCGTGTACACAGACCCAAATCAATACAGATCAATGGTGATCAATACACCCAAGTGCTCTAACTGGACCATTAAAAGAATCTTAAGGATGAGAACTGGAGGCTGCAGGACTTCACAGTGTTATTCAGCGGTCTCAGGGGGACAGTGGCATGTTAACTCGTGCAGAATTACAGCTTGAACATAACTGTAACATATGTTTTCGCAAGACTGTGTGTGTGCTTGACAGAATGAAATGTAGATGCCTCCTGAAACCAGATCTTGCTTGAAAATGAAGGCTAATCGTCTTTATCACTTAGGAAGACTGGGAGTATGTTGGAGGGCTGATGCTTTAGATACAGTATGAAAATAAAAAAGTGCCAAATTACTGGCTACGTTGTGTAAGTGCAGATTTAAATAGGACAAAGAAAACCAATTCTTCTTGAACTCAAGTATCCTTTTCTATGCTTTGAATATACAAAAATAAAAGGTTGGTCTTAAAAGTTTATGAATTTGTTTTTTATTCCATCAGATGGATGTCTGTATGTTATAACTGATGAATTGGTATAGAAAATCCAGAGTACAATGAAAGGCTGATGCTTTAGATACAATGTGAGAGTAAAATGTGCATACTGGTTAAATATATTTCAGTACAGATTTAAACAGGACAAAGACAACTAATTCCTTTGATTGTGTCACAGCTTTGAATACACAAAATTTTGACTGTTGGTGAATTAGAGGCTTTATTCATTTTTGTTCAATATTTTTTAATTCTTGATATGCTCATTTCTATATACAAGTAGGTAGTTTTTAATACAGTAATAGATTTTTGATTCAATGACTATACACCACCTTATGTACTTTCGATATTACGGGTGCCAACATTTCCCTTATTTACTGATATTGAGAAGCGTTTTTAGTTATTCTGATATCTCTTATTGTTTCTAATACATTTTGATCTTGTACCTCATTGTAGCAAGTGTCTATTTTATATCAGTGTGAACTATATGCATATGAACTGGCCTTGTTTCCAATTCCTGATGTGCCAGATTGGGTAACAAAATGCTGAATAATTCACCTGTTCATTTGCTATATCTATCACACTGGTGCATCTTAAAGCACTATAAAGCAGTATAAAAAGCATATTTTCTTCAAGAGATGTGCCCCTTGAGGGGCAATCTAATATCTGTTTGCACATATACATGCCTTGGGCCATTTTTGGTTGGATGCCAATTAATCTTCTAGGTCTAGAATATTTTGGGTTGCGGAAACACCTGGAGAAAATCCATGCTAATGGATGAAATGGATGAAAGAACACAAAACACATGCAGATAGGGGGGGCGGTCATTAAGATGTGCTGAGCTCTCTGTGAGATCATGGCCCTAAATAGTACCCATCCTCTAAATCTACCTTGTATTAATCTTTGCCCATTAATTTAGAATTGTTTTTTAAATAAAGCAAAGAAATACTGTTTGAGCAGCATGTTTGTTCTCTGAAAGACAGGTCTCATGGATATGGTAGCCACAGCCTTAGAGTTTGGTATATTGTCACTGGAATACCACTGAACCTCATCCTAAAATAATATCCATAAACATCCATACAAGTCCGATCAGGGATGAAGGCCTAAACAATAACAGCCAGACATTAGTAAATACTAGAGATGAGGTGCTCGTTCAATTCTGTTTTAGTGACTTCCCACCGAAATAGACAGCTCCCTTCCTGGCATTTAGTTTTTAGCGCTTTCTGCTTCCACCCATACAAGCCTTTTTTTAAAATTAGGTTAGGTTTTGAGGATGAGAAATTCTCTAAATACAGTGCTACAGTTTTTCACTGAGTCAGATACATCTTTCACAACATAGAGAAACTATACTGTACCAGTGATAAGGAGCTTGTCTTAGAGGCTGATTTATTAATAGCGACATGTAGCGACAGTTGAGCGACTGTAGTGGTATTTTCACAGCGCCCACTAGTAGTCGCTGTGCTTGGCCATTGTTCGGTTGTTGACAGCGACTCAGTCGGTGTGGTCTAATGTTGAATACAAGGTTACGAGTCGCTATTTGACAGGTTCCGCGATATATGGGTGCGCATGATAGCGACTGGTCAGAGCGACTGGCTTCCACCATATTCATCAAAAAATCATGCTCAAAAAATTCAAGCGCTTTGAAATGCATGTTTAAACCCCAGAGCACTGGAGGCGATGTGTTAAAAGTAGTTTTTTAACCCCCAAACCACCATATTTTTGGAAACCAAAAATAAAAAGTATTTTAAATAATTTAGTAATATGAATACATTAATATCAGACCTGTAATATCAATTCTGTACAATGTTTTTTCCCTTCTAAAATGGCAGAAGTGGTCACAGAATTATTCACATTAAAAAAAAAACATTAATAACAATTAATTATTAATATTTAAAGATTGTTCCATTGAAATGCATTGGAGAGCGCCAGGTAGCGAGAGGTCATACCTGTCGCTGTTCAAGGTCTGACGCTGGCGCTGTGGGGTGAGGCTGGAATAATGATGAATGAGTGTCTATCTGGCGCTATCTCAGTCGCTAAGCAGGATTGGCTTGATAAATGTGTGATTGTGGTGGGGAGCCGGCGTTCTCGTGGCGGGGCCCGTCATTACCGGTCGCTCACCAGTCGCTACCTGCCGCTATTCCTTCATATATAAGGGCCTTAGTTATTGCATCCTTTTTGACCAGCCATAATACTGGCTGACCCTGAATGGATGATTTGGATCCAACTCGTTGTACACATACTCTTACATTTTTTAAAGGTTGTGTTGAGAGGGGATCAGAGGGGATAGTTGGTGCCTTCCAAAGGCAGCCACTTTCTTGCCTCAATAAAGGAGTCTCACTGACCCCAAATGGTCTTTCCACACCTGTCTATATATGTTTACCACAATATTTTAAATTTACAAAATAAATTATTGGTACAACTGGCACCTGATTTTCGGAAAATAGGGCAGAATCAGGAGGGGCACCCTGCATCACACAGGCGTGTGAGTTGAAGCATTTTGCAGGTCCTATATTACCCAGACTGGCATGCTTAGTCCTAAAATATCTGATATACATCTGCAATCTCAATATTAAAGGCCATAGACAAGAAAAACAATGCAAAGACCGGCCAGACAGCTCTATCTCACTGCTCATGGGCAGGCTACATTAACACTGGCATTTGAAGATAGTCCAGATGCTGTTTTAGCCCCCACATGTTTATTGGAACTTGCCTCAAAGCCTAAAGCACCTTTTGGCCCAGACTGAAGGAAAGTTTCCCATACATTGTAGCTGCACCCCTAGTGTGCGTACAGTGTACCAGCTTTCACAGACATCAGATGCTCTGTTCTGTCTGCGTGAATAATAGCTAATGTTAGCACAACAATGGTCAACAATGGTGCTAAAGACTGCTTTTTCTACTCACTGTGACCATTCATACCCCTTCAATGAAAGGCTGCATGCTTTGCCACAATGCTGAATCTGGTCACAATTATTTTTGAAAAAAAAAAAGGAATTACAGAAAATGGACCAAAACCCAGAATTTTTACTTCCCTGGGTTTTGGTCCATCCCCTGAGGCACCCCGTTTTGTGATGCCCCACTATGTGAAACCCCACCGTTTGCCCAGTCAACTCCTCTCTCCTCTCGTCCAATGGCACATGTGTGGTCAGAGAAGCTTATTGGATGAGGGGCCATGCATATGTTGTGGACAAAATGTTATCTAAGCCACATATTTATGTTGTGCAGCATCCCACACATCCTTCTGATGTGTGCGTCCACTGCTGGCCAGGTCAGACAGGTAAGGCTATAGGGCGATTGGGGGGGGGGGGGGTCACTCTGGTGGTCCACTTCAAAGCAATATAGGTAAATCTATACTAAAAGGTCAGGACTGGTATTTACACTGTGTCCTTAAGCAGAATTAAATTGCTTAGCGCGTAATTTTATAAACAAGCAAGTTGTTTTTTAACAAAGACATTACTCACTTCTTACATACACATATTAGTGGTACAGGTTCCATTAGGTGAAAGGGGGGGGGGGGGGGGGGGGGCAAAAGTATCTCTTCAGTGTAGATCTTCACCTCTTGCCACCGCCTGTGTTGTCTTTTTCCAAATCTAGCCATAATTACATACAGTCCTTAAATGTTGTATGTAAAGTCAAATAACAAGGGGCTGATATACAGCTGCCGCTAGTTTATACCAATTTTTTTTCAAATTTTTCATCACCCCTATTTCCTTTAAAGCAGCTTCACTGGTGTGGAAAGCTCCTGTGTGACTGCGCCGGCCATTCACAGATGGCCGGCGTGTGCACGCACCCTGCTAGAGGGATAGTGGGGATGCGGCCGAGGCCCGCGCATGTGCCGTTGGACCGGGATTAAGGTAAGTGTAGCGTGCGACCTGGGGGGTTTCACACAGCGGGGCATCCCTATTTTGGATGCCCCGCGAGAAGAGAAATGGATCTTATAGATTCCCGGGCCGATCCAGCTTGGTTTTGGTTCACTTTAAGTTGGAGGAAACTGCATAAATCAGGCCTATAGTGTGCAGGATTCCCAGGTCCTCATAAATGAGAAAAACAGGTAAACAGTGTCCCTAAAGATTGCAGGATCTACAGGACCTCCATTGTATAACAGTCTTAAAAATGCTACTAACCTGATATAGTATCACTAACTCAACCAGAATACACCCTACATCTCCTGCTTCTCTAATATTTAACAATTCATTAAAGTGTAGAGAGACCCTTAAGTGTCAAGCTAGCTAGCTTTCTCATTTGCCTGTTACAGAATAAAGTATAGAGAGTTTTCTATCCCAATGCACAATTAAGGGGTTTATTTAAGAAATGCTATGGCCACGTAGTGCTAGATGAGTATACGGTGAACGTCAGGTCCCAGTGTAAAAGGTGTATTTAACAAGTCAAAAATCCAGAGCGCCTGTGATAGTGCCAGATAGTGTCCCATCTATCAACAGTGCCGGGAATGGGATGAGTGCCGGCACTGAGTTCCCTACAGTGGCAGATAGGACCAGGTGCTCACCCTGCACTGTGTGGCTTTATTCCTTACATTTCTATGGGCTGGGATGGTGACAATTATTTTGTCATTTTATATATATTCTTTGTGCTGGTGCATGTGCCGCAGGATGGTTGGGATTATCTTTGGATGCATTTTTAAAAATGTTGTGTTGTGCTGCAAACTTCTAGTTTGGGGCGTGAGAAAGCTGTGTCATGTTTTTCAAGTGTCCCCAATGCAATGCCCATTTTTAAATAAAAATATAAATCAAATTCCAGGACCCTAAAAAATCACAAATTGGGATTCCAACAGGTGCAGTATGCCCGGAAACCCATTTTTGAGCGCCTCTGGGAGCGCTAGGTATTTTTTTATACATAATTTCTAACTTGTGCCAGTCCCGGCCGACTTTAGGTGTTGCTAGCTCATAGGCCTAAAAAAGCTGTGCGCTGCGAACAGCCTGGCCGGGAGCACTACAGCTGACAGCCTGAAGCCAACATTGCGGTGTGGGCGCTGACAAACGTTTTGGAAGAGGCCCACACCTTTAATAATAAATTAAGGGCAAACACTTTTGCAGGTCTTGCTCATCTGATTGGCCGTGTGGCTGAGCTCTCCACATTAGCTGCCAAGCTATACCTCATGAGAAAGTAAGTTTTATTTAAATGAATAAGGTATTATATGAAACAAATAAATACATTTGACCATTGGCAAGCCAACACTTTCATAAACATTGTTTCATAAACATGCTTTGGATGTTGGATGTCATGTGTTGAGTGTTACAGCACACTGTGAAAAGACTTGTGCCCTTATTCATCAAGCGATAGCGCCAGGTAGTGTCTGACGAGCGCCAGGTAGCGGCAGCTAACGGCGACTACCGACTCAAGTACGCCCGCGGCGGTCACAATGACGCATTTATCAAGCAAAATGAGGCTAGCGCCGGCGAGAGCGACGGCTAGCGCGGCATTCATCATGAAGCCGCCTGGACCGAACAGCGCCGCTGCAAATTCCCTCACAGCGCCAGGTATGAGCTGTCGCTCCCTGGCGATGTCCAATGCATTTCAATGGAGCAAGCTATAATTAATCATAATTAATTGGTATTATTTTTTTAAATTTTTTTTTTAATGTCAAAAAATCGGAAAACACTTCTGCAATGTTAGGAATTATTTTTAAGTCAAAAAAAAAAAAACAAAAAAAAAGTGCAGAATTGATCTAACAGGTCTGAGATTAATGTATTCATATAACAAAATGATTCTAAAAACATGTATAATGTTACATTCAAAAAATATGGTTGTTTAGGGGTTAAAAACTAGTTAATACAGATCGGCGCCAGCGCTCTGGGGTTTAAACAAGGAATGGACAGCGACAGCACATTCGGAGCGTGATTTGTTGATGAATATGAAGCTAGCCGTTCGCTCTGGCCATTCGTTGTCAGGCGCTCACATACAACGCTGGACCTGTGAAACAGCGACCCCCCAGCCCGTATTCAACATTACCGCACACCGACTGAGTCGCTGTCATCAAGCTAACGCCGGCCAAGCACAGCGAATACTGGCTGGCGCTGAAAAAATCACGCTACAGTCGCTCATCTGTCGCTACCTGGCGCTATTGATGAATCGGCCTCCCCGACTTGGTATGATGATAGGCCTGCTTTATACAACCATCAAATGCAATGGCCTTTTCATTTTCCCTCCCACTGCAGATCGTGCATAAATTCCAGTTAATTTTATTTTAGATTTGATTATCTATAGATCATATGGGCAGGACAGATGATAATGGAGCTATATAAATCTTTAATTAAACCATTCATACAATATGGTAAGTGATTAAATGGATAAAGTATTGGGAATTGGCGTCGTAAATTTCAGATCGTTGAGAGAAATTGTCCTCTAAATAAAGGCCTGTAATTTTTAAATGAAGTTGAAAATCTACCACAATGAACACTGTCCAAAACGAATAAGTCAACAACAGACAAAAGAGCAATACGGTCTCCGCCACCTGCTAACCATGTAAAAATATCTGAGCAAGAAAATGTGATAAAAACACAAGAATAATTGATTGTAATGTATCAGTTTCTCAATATAAAAATGTAACACACAAACAGAATTTGTATCAAATGCAATGGTGTAATACAAACTTATTTAATGCAAAGATACATGCTGCTGATCAGAACGCTTAAAGCGGACCAACAGTGAAAAGTGAATTAAATCAGATCAACACAACAAGCAGTGCTCAAATGCATCCCTCTCCAGGGTAATTTAGCTGCACATAAACAATAATTTTCCTTTTTCTAACACCTACTGGAGTACATTTTACAAGATGGCCACTCATGGGCTTGCAGGTCACCTGCAAACAGGAAGTCATGCTGGGCTTCATGTTACTATGCATTTCAGTTATGTCAGTTGGTAGAGGAAGCTCCAAAATGGCTGCTACCTTTCTTTTCCAACTGTGCCAGGCTGTTGGTCCAGTTTAAGTGGGGATGATGGCATGCTGTTACACTAGATATTAGAGAACCCTAAAGCCTTCAAACTCCAGCACTCATGTCATACATTTCCACTACGCATGCTCATTCAAAACTTTGACATCAATCCTGACATGCTGATCTCTTCATTGTTTAGAGGGAGGCTAAGGGGCAGGACATTCTACAAACTACCTGGAGCACCTAGGAAACTGAGATGTGCAATATGTATTTATTGTGCAGCATGGGAGTAAACAAATGTGTGTATGTGTGTGGGGTGGGATGCGGTGTAAAGGTCCTGCACACTGCATGACCCCAGCAACAAATCAAAATCAAATCAAATTTGTTGATTTATGCTTTAATAAAGTTGTCAGGAACCCAGCACAAGTTTGTATTAAATATTTCATAAAATTAACTTTTGAATTGTGCACAAATATTTTCCAACATTCTATCCTATATCTGTTTTATATGTGATTTAATGTTTGCTTTTATGATAAAATCTAATAAGAAATGTACTTGTTTTGGTTTGGGTTCTAAACCTATTAAAATCAGAATCCGAATCAAAATGAGATTTAATTTGCCATGTACATACATGCTAGGATTTCATTGTGGCATTTAGGCTACAGGGTTGCAACATGTAGGGGGCAACACTTAACAATTCCAGCAGATGCAGAGTAGGGAATAAAGTTCAAATAGTAAGAAGAACTCCCTGCACCAGGTGACTGCCACCCAGGCAGCCATTGCCGGCACCACTTGGTGGGCTTTCTAGCCCAGGAAGTTGAGAGTAGCATGAGATTAGTTCAGTGAGTTTAGAATGTAGAGTAGTAGTATGGGGGGGGGGGGGAGTACCAGTGATTGGGAAACTGTGCTGAGGACTAAAGTTCTGATAGGTATAGCATCATTGCCTTGACTGGCTAATCTCATCTATACTCCCTTGTTACTGGTCATTATTTTCATAGAATATCAGTTCTATTTTTTTTTCAAACATACTGTAATCAGAAATTAAATTTTTATAAATTTATTATTGTTACCTTGCGTTTCCTTTCCTTCCAAACAGTCATCTCTATTGCTGCGTTAGGTTCTCTCTGATTTTAAATGATGGGCCTTTGCATCCTTATGAAGTCCGCTTTTTGAGCGTCAAATCTCGTCCTTGTTCATAGATTGTGGATAGGGATGAGCGAATCGATCCGGACGAACCTGGATTTGTTCCGAATTTCATGAAAAATTAGATTCTGAACTAATCTGAATTTCCCCGCGATTCGATTGATCGAAGTTTTCCTTTAAACTCCATTTATTTCAATTACAGGCATTCTAAAATGGTGGATGAACATGTCCAGACATACCCCCTGGGGCAAGGTATCATGGGTAAGTCACATGCAGCCTATCAGCAGCCAGGAAGCCCGGTGACGTCACCGTGCTATATAAAGCGGCGGCCATCTTGCTTGTGCGCATTTCAGCCTTGCATTGCGGCCAGAGCACAGCTAGTTAGAGACAGGGACAGAGAGTTAGAGATAGGAAGGGAGAGTCAGAGAGGCAGACAGAGAGGTAGACAGAGCCAGGGAAAGATAGGGAAAAACCGGAACCATCCAGCCAGGGACAGCTTAGAAGTGACAGTGAAATATTTTTTTTTTCATTAGCCAGATCAGTTTTCAATTCAATTTCAGTTCTTTGTGCTGTAAATCTGCCTTGCCACTGTGCATGCCATCTATGCAGTGGCTTATTTAAGCCTATCTGTTACACACAAGCATTTATCATAATATAACTGGATTAGTTTAAATATTTTTTGGTATCAGCCCACCTGGGTATCCCAAACCTGCACTTAGCAGCCTATCTGTTATACTAAATATGCTTGTTCATCCTTCCTCAGCTTAATCAAAGTATTGCATTTTGAATTGTTTTTTGTCCTGCTGGCAAAACACTAGGCCGCAGGGCATCCCAAACCTGCACTTAGCAGCCTATCTGTTATACTAAATACGCTTGTTCATCCTTCCTCAGCTTAATCAAAGTATGTCATTTTGGATTGGTTTTTGGTCTGCCTTTAACAAAAAAAAACACCAGGCCGCAGGGCATCCCAAACCTGCACTTAGCAGCCTATCTGTTATACTAAATACGCTTGTTCATCCTTCCTCAGCTTAATCAAAGTATTTCATTTTGAATTGGTTTTTGGTCTGCCTTTAACAAAAAAAACACCAGGCCACAGGGCATCCCAAACCTGCACTTAGCAGCCTATCTGTTATACTAAATACGCTTGTTCATCCTTCCTCAGCTTAATCAAAGTATTTCATTTTGAATTGGTTTTTGGTCTGCCTTTAACAAAAAAAAACAGGCCACGGGGCATCCCAAACCTGCACTTAGCAGCCTATCTGTTATACTAAATACGCTTGTTCATCATTCCTCAGCTTAATCAAAGTATTTCATTTTGAATTGGTTTTTGGTCTGCCTTTAACAAAAAAAAAAACAGGGCGCAGGGCATCCCAAACCTGCACTTAGCAGCCTATCTGTTATACCTGTTATACTAAATACGCTTGTTCATCCTTCCTCAGCTTAATCAAAGTATTTCATTTTGAATTGGTTTTTGGTCTGCCTTTAACAAAAAAACACCAGGCCACAGGGCATCCCAAACCTGCACTTAGCAGCCTATTTGTTATACTAAATACGCTTGTTGATCCTTCCTCAGCTTAATCAAAGTATTTCATTTTGAATTGGTTTTTGGTCTGCTGCCAAAACACTAGGCCGCAGGCCATCCCAAACCTGCACTTAGCAGCCTATCTGTTATAGTAAATACGCTTGTTCAACTTTCCTGAGCTTAATCAAAGTGTTGCATTTTGAATTGGTTTTTGTCCTGCTGCCAAAACACTAGGCCGCAGGGCATCCCAAACCTGCACTTAGCAGCCTATCTGTTATACTAAATGCGCGTGTTGATCCTTCCTCAGCTTAATCAAAGTATTTCATTTTGAATTGGTTTTTGGTCTGCTGCCAAAACACTAGGCCACAGGGTATCTCATATTGCCAATTTTCATAGTATCTGGTGCAGAGAAGCAGTTCCTCACTTTATTTAGCTTCTTCTTTTTAAAGTAAACACATTTTTTATCAGACCTATTGCGCATTTCAAACACATAAAAATGTCAGGCAGACAAGATCAAGGATGTTCAAAGAAGAGTGGCAGAGGCCAAGATTCAGCAGGCAGAGGTCGCAGCAGACTAGAAGCGAGTGGCAGCAGGAGTCACGGTGAGAGACCTGATCTGCCAGTATCTGCTAGCGGTCGTGTCTCCACCAGTAACGCATCTGCCGTGGTAGGTTAACGTGCTCATCAACATCATCACAAGTTACATCTGAGACCCCCAGTCCAGGGTCGGTAGGTTCCTCTGACACAACCCTGAGTTGGCATGCCCCGAGAGCAGTCCCTGTCCTCCCATTGCCTCTGTCCTACGCCGTTCCATCCCCCAGCGACGTATCCTATGCTTTGGGTTCAGCTCCACTCTTTAGTGAGGAGGACGATCAGATAGAGGACAGTCAGCAGCTACTGCCCAGCCAAGAAATGGAGGTGGCTTCTTTAGCTAGGCAGAGAAATAGTGATGTGGACAGTGTGATGATGATGATGAAGCTGATCGCACTTGGGAGCCGGGTGATGAAGGGGCTTCATCGTCATCATCAGGAGAAGAGGGTCGCAGGTTGCCCTGGAGTCAACAGCTGAGGCAGCATAGTTGGCAGTCAGCATGGGGGCACAATTGTAAAGCCTGGAGCCAAACGGTGCCAGGGTAGAGCACCTGCTGCGCGGCAGGCTACCTTATTGGGAGGTAGTGGAGCAGGGGTTCCTGGAGTTGGCGACAGTAGCAGTGAATCAGTGCGGCCTGTTGGTGGGAAAAGTATCTACTCGTCAGTGTGGCAGTTTTTCCTGAAGCATCCGCAGGAGGGTAACATGGCCACATGCAAGATATGTAGGCAGAAGGTGAAGCATGGCCAGGGCCCAAATGTTGGCACCACGGCCCTGAGTCAACATATGATGCGTCACCATAAAGCGGCCTGGGAGAACCGAGGCTCCGAAGAGGTGGTCCAGCCTGCTTCCTCACCAAGTGGCACACCGCTCCCAATTTCTGCCAGCCAAGGCTCCAGCACCTCAGCCGAAGGCAGCTGTGCATCATACCTATCCTCTGTCGCTCCTGCTCCTCCTCCTCCAAGTCATGCATCCCGCCAGCAATCCATCAGCGAAGCCATGTCCAAGAGACAGCAGTATGCGCCCACTCATCCTACGGCGCAGAAGCTGAATGTGCTCCTGTCCAAGTTGCTGGTGCTGCAGTCGCTCCCTTTTCAGGTGGGGGACTCTGCACCTTTCAGAGAACTGATGGCTTGTGCCGAGCCGAGGTGGAGAGTCCCAAGCCGTCATTTCTTTGCCAAGAAGGCAGTACCAGCGCTGCACACTTTTGTTGAACAGAAGGTGGGCCAGTCCTTGAGCCTGTCGGTGTGTAGCAAAGTGCATGGCAGTGCCGACGTCTGGAGCTGTAACTACGGTCAGGGACAGTACATGTCATTTACGGCCCACTGGGTGAATGTGGTCCCTTTGCAGTAGCAGCAGCAACTTGGACAGGTCACGTCGCTTCGGCCTCCGCGCTCCCTACCCATTGGGCCTGTAACACCGTGCGACTCGGCCTCCTCATCCTCCGCCATCTCCTCACCCTCCACTGTAGGCTCAAGTCTCAGTGCCCCTCCAGTCTACCATGTGTGCAGGGCACGGAGGTGTCACGCTGTGCTTCACATGGTTTGTCTTGGCGAACGGAGTCACACAGGGGAGGAACTGCTTAAATGTATTCATCACGAAATCCAAACATGGCTTACTCCAAGAAAACTTAAAATGGGAATCATGGTTACCGACAATGGGAAGAACATTTTGTCTGCGCTGCGCCAAGGAAGCCTGACCCATGCCCCCTGCATGGCTCACGTCTTCAATCTGGTTGTCAAGCGGTTTCTGAAGTCTTCCCCCCATCTGCAAGACATCCTAACAACTTCAAGGAAACTTTGCATGCACTTCAGCCACTCATACACCGCCAAACACACCCTTCTTGAGCTATAGCGTCAGAACGGTAGCCCCCAAAATAGTCTGATTTGCGATGTTTCCAACCATTGGAATTCCACCCTTCACATGTTGGACCGATTATATGAACAGAGAAAAGCCATCACGGATTTCCTGATGATCCAAGCGGATAGGGGGACTCCCCTGTGTAACTTCAATGTCAACCAGTGGCAGCTCATACGTGACACCTGCCGTTTGCTCAGGCCCTTTGAGGAAGCCACTTTATTTATCAGTCGGCAGGATTACGGGATGAACGACGTGATTCCACTGCTTCATGTACTACAGCACATGTTGGAAACCATGGCTGGTCAGGGCAATTCAGACATGGCGTCTACATCTTACGGCCACATGAACCCTGTTGGAGCTGAACTGGAGGAGGAGGATGAGTGGCCCAGTGAAGCACAGTTTAGGCTTGGCGAAATGGCTGGTTTATCTAGTCAGCGGACAGGAGAGGAGGAGCAGCCAGAGGAGCTAGAGGGTTTTGAGGAAGGCGAGACAGAGGACCCGGACACACCGTGGCAGTATGCAGTGGAGATTGAGACAGGTAGTCCCTCCGAGTCACTTGCGCAAATGGCAGGAAGCATGCTCACGTGCTTGCGTAGTGACCCCAGAATTGTTTCCATTTGTCGGCGGGATGACTTCTGGCTGTCCACCTTATTGGACCCTCGCTTCCGGCACAAAATGGGGGCATTTTTTAAACCCGCCTAGAGAGAGGACAAACTGAACTACTACAAAGACATTCTGCGTAGTCAGTTGGCCAATGCCTATCTGCGCCATGGTCCATACTCTCGCAGGTCTGACTCAGGGGGACCTGGACCTCTGAGCTCACCTTCCACTGCCATGCCTGCTGGGGGGGTTGGCAGGAGCAGCAGCAGCAGCTCCATCAGCAGCAGCCTCAGTCTTCAGTCGCTAATGCATTGTGAGGTTACTCATGAGCAGCAGGAAGACCTGGAGCAGGACCTCAACCAGCAGGTCATGTCATACCTTGACATGACCATGCCAACACACCTTGAGGATCCGCTGGACCTCTGGGCAGCCAAACTTGGCTTGTGGCCGCAACTAGCAGAGTTTGCCCTGGAAAAGCTGTCCTGCCCGGCCAGTAGTGTGCCATCTGAGCGGGTGTTTAGTGCGGCGGGGGCCATAGTTACGGCGAGGAGAACTCGTCTGTCAACTAAAAATGTGGAGAGACTCACCTTTGTCAAAATGAATCAGGGATGGATCAGCCAGGATTTCCACCCACCAATGGCTGATGCATGTGACTAGATTCAGCATGGTGCCACGTTTTACACTTTCCAAATGGTGCAAAACATTTTTATGTCTTTATACCAATTTTTGGGCTCCTGCTGATGCCAACTTCAGGGTGTGCCTTTCAGCCAATTTTTGGCCTCCTGCTGCTGCCAACTCCAGGGTGTCTTTCAAGCAATGTTTGGACTCCTGCTCATGCTGCTGCCAACTCCAGGGTGTGCCTTCCAGCTAATGTATGTGCTCCTGCTGCTGCCAACTTCAGGGTGCCTTCCAGCCAATTTCTAGGTTCCTGCTGCTGCTGCTGCCAACTCCAGGATGTGTCAGTCAATTTTTGGGCTCCTGCTGCGGCTGCTGCCAACTCCAGTGTCTCTTTAAAGCAATGTTTGGGCTCCTGCTGCTTGCAACTCCATGGTGTAATTCAGCAAATTTTTGGGCTCCTGCTGCCAACTCCAGTGTCTCTTTAAAGTAATGTTTGGGCTCCTGCTGCTGCTTGCAACTCCAGGGTGTGATTCATCCAATTTTTGGGCTCCTGCTGCCAACTCCAGTGTCTCTTCCAAGCTATGTTTGGGCTGCTGCTGCTGCTGCTTGCAACTCCAGGGTGTGATTCATCCAGTTTTGGGCTTCTGAAGCCAACTTCAGTGTCTCTTAAAAGTAATATTTGGGCTCCTGCTGCTGCTTGCAACTCCAGGGTGTGATTCATCCAATTTTTGGGCTCCTGCTGCCTACTCCAGTGTGTCTTTCAAGATATGTTTGGGCTCCTGCTGCTGCTGCTGCTTGCAACTCCAGGGTGTGATTCATCCAATTTTTGGGCTCCTGCTGCCAACTCCAGTTTCTCTTTAAAGCAATGTTTGGGCTCCTGCTGCTGCTTGCAACTCCAGGGTGTGATTCATCCAATTTTTGGGATCCTGAAGCCAACTCCAGTGTCTCTTAAAAGTAATGTTTGGGCTCCTGCTGCTGCTTGCAACTCCAGGGTGTGATTGATTCAATTTTGGGGCTCCTGCTGCCAACTCCAGTGTCTCTTTCAAGCTATCCCCTCGATTCAAAGAGCAAAAGTTAATTGATTTCGTATCGCGAATCGTAAGTTTGGGTGGGTGTTAGTCATTTTTTCCTGTTTTTTTGGCCATTTACGACTCGCACGAGCCTACGTACGAATGCGTATATGCTCTTACGATCAGCGGAAGTCCGTTCCTAAATTTTAGGATCAAAACGTAAAACTTAGGATCCAAACGTAAAACTTAGGATCAAATCCTAAAACTTACGATCAAAACGTAAAACTTAGGTTAATTGGATGTGTTTAGGTGTGATTCAGAGAAACCTCTAAACGCGTTTTAAAAGAAAGCCACAGCCGACACCTTTTAGCAGCCGGATTGCTGTTCGTGAACAGGTTTTTTGGCTAAGTGGAGGAGTCTGCGCGTCTTGTGCTCCAATGAACTGCATGTATCAGCATGGCCGAGGCCATAAATTGTATGGCAATGCATACCTGATTCATGTATGCCTTCTAAAAGCATTTTAATGTGGACCTTAATTAGTCCTTTGCATGTAAACCTTTATTTGGCAATATATTTGCGTTAATTAAAGAAACTTATGTCCTTTGTTATTTATTTTAAAATTGAGGTACTAGAATAATATTTTTAGATTGCATTTATTGGTGTAGTTGTTTACCTTTGCTTTATTTAATTATTTAAGCACATCTTTGGTCAGATGCATCACACTTACTGAGGAGAGGAGAGCGGGATAAAGTGCAGGATGTGGGTTACTGCTGTATTTTGCACAGACACAGCAGAGGTGGGGGCATGGAAAGGTCAGAAATCAAAGAATCCAGAGCAACACAGTCACAAGGCCCTTTCTGTTTGCAGGCTGCCCGATAATACCTGAGCCGCCATCTTGGCTGTTTCTAGGCTCATAACATGCTGAAGTTGCTGGGTGTTTTTTAAGATTTGTGAGCAATCTGTATGTAGAGGGTGTGGGTAACCACACTAAAAATTTAAAGTTGTACCATTTGAAGCATAAATATTAAAATTAAATCCACAAGTAAAAAATGCAAGTTAACTAAAAATTAAACAAAGTAAGATTTACTTATGCAAATGCATTCATTAATGGTTGGTTACTACAAAATGAATGAAATAAAGAAAAATAAAAGACCAAATATTTAGAATGCACTTTAATGAGGTAAGTTTGTAGTGCGGAGCCGCAAGATCAGAAGGATTTACGTCCAGACAAAAAAGGAAAAAGGGCAAAACCAATGTTGCAACGGAAAATTCAGGATGGAAACTGACATAGGTCTGATTCCCGAACTGCCATACGAACGGACGTATCTTTTAGGATAGAAACGTATTTGCTTATTGAATCACTCGCAAGTTCATACGAACGCACGAGCGGACGTGAAAAATAGGATGATCGTGAGCCAAATCCAAGCTGTTACATGTTTCTTTGAATCAACCCATATGTTTGGGCTCCTGCTGCTGCTGCTTGCGACTCCAGGGTTTGATTCATCCAATTTTTGGGCTCCTGCTGCCAACTCTAGTGTCTCTTTCAAGCTATGTTTGGGCTCCTGCTGCTTGCAACTCCAGGGTGTGATTCATCCAATTTTTGGCCTCCTGCTGCCAACTCCAGTGTCTCTTTAAAGCAATGTTTGGGCTCCTGCTGCTGCTTGCAACTCCAGGGTGTGATTCATTCAATTTTTGGGCTCCTGCTGCCAACTCCAGTGTCTTATTCAACCAATGTTTGGGCTCCTGCTGCTGCTTGCAACTCCAGGGTGTGATTCAGCTAATTTTTGGGCTCCTGCTGCTGCCAGCTCCAGGGTGTGTTTTTCAGGCACTATAGGGGCCCCTCATAGTGATGTCACCTCAACTCTCTTCAATTGTGCCGCTTTGCGATTCTATTAGCGATGCCTGCGATCTGCATGTGATAATTATTTACAGTATTATTTCACTAACCCAGCACGCGTCCTATACGTGTTACAGCAAGGCAGAATGGTTTACAACCCTATTGAGGCTCAGAAATAGCCGTTTTTAATAGCGATTCGTCGCAAATAAATTCGGGTCGAACCGATTTTTGTCGGAAAATTCGGCGAATCAGTCGAATCGAATTTTTCAAAAGTTCGCTCATCTCTAATTGTGGATACTAAGGACTCATTAAAACATTTACAATTTTATATTTGAAAAACATCATGGAAGGCTCCTTAAAGACTTTGAAACACTGCGAAACGTGCAAGTCGTACCACTGAAATAACAAATTAGAATTTAATGAGAAGACCACACATCCTATTGTTTCTGAATCTGAAAGGCACCCTGTTGTCTATCGTTTCTGGCTAGTTTCCCGCTGATCATTAGCATTCTTTTCTCCTCACTAGCTTCTCAGCTTGAAAGCCTGTATTTGAAGGTCTAGGTCTGATGCTTAATTTTCTGAAATGTGGGTTGGTGAGGAAATCTGTGAAAGAATTTATCTGCTACTAAAGGCCAGGGCAAACTCACCCCACAGTCACTGGAGCTCGCTCACACTTTCAAGCTCATATGACCACTGTGTCTCAGGGTGAAAGATCAACAAGGATTTAACTTCAAGGCAAGAGGCCTTATAAAAATGTTGATGAGGAAGGACTCAAATCAGACAAATATCTAATTAAAATAACATTAGCTAAGAAACATGCAACAGACTTGCACTGGCAATGTCACTCATCCATCAGCGAGGACAAGACTGTTGGTGGAAAAAACTGCTTCCAGAACAAAGGGTCTGAAATGATTAGATTAAGCAGAACTAAGATGTCCAAAATATTTGTTCCAAGTTTTTGTTTGTGTTGTTTTGAGGTATGGCTGACCATGCATGTATTGACTAAACCATTGGGATGCAAATGAACAGCTGTTCATGTGCCATCTTTAGCTTGCAAAAGTGGTAAAGGCTTGACAGTTACCTTACTGGTCAGGCGTATGGTGCAATATCAAGCCTTGTAATGCATGCAATAAAGTTTCTTTCCATGCTAAAATATAAAACATTAATACTCACCTTTTATCTATTGTAACCGTTCTGTCCAAGTTCAGTTCAACAGAACTTAGTAGGTCCTGAGATTGAGTCTGGGTTAAGAGCCTCCTCCCACTACATCAGTCCATTCCTGCTCCATTTAATCAGTCACTGTGACTGGGGTCTGCAGAGGACAAAAGTTGAGTATTGTATAATGTGTAATGTGAAATAAATATCTTGGCCTAGATCAGTGTTCCCCAACCCTCTCCTTGAGAGCCACCAACAGGTGAGGTCTTGTGGATCTCCAAATAGCTGGCTGCTTCACTAATTACTTCACTTGTGCATCTAAGTGAAGGTCTGCAAAACATGACCTGTTGGTGGCTCACAATGAGAGGGTTGGGAAACACTGATCTAAATACTTGTTACAAATATATCTTTAGTAAATCATGGCAAATGGAATTTCTCATCTTCTAAAACATGGCTTCTTTCACAATTCTTCTGTGTCTAAGATGTTACATCCAGAAATGCTGTCACCAAATGTATGTAGGTTTAATGCATCACAGTGTCACCAGCCCAAAGAAATACCCAACAATGACGCAACACTCAAATTGACAGATTCGTGTCCCTGCCAGTATCTGAAGTGCTCCACTCCTTAGACCCACTGTGGCAATGTTATAGTGGCAGTTTTCACTAACAACCTTTAGGTTGCCCCCGCCAAGCCAATCCCTTAGGTTACTTCTTTCAAAAATAATATAATAATACCAATATAATGTTATAATTAATAATATAATGTTGCACATTTTTATAAAAAAACATACACTTGATTTGATATACCTCATTATATTTTAGACAAAAGGGTTAAAAAAGGGCTTTGCAGTAAACAGAAAAAAAAAACAAATTTCACATTATTAAATACAAGATTATGGCAGAAATTCTGAATTACAACGTGACAAGCCGCTGTGCCAATAACGTCTTCTAGTTTGGCTAATATGGAACATCAGTCATTCTGTACAAGATATTTGCGAAAAATTATATCATCATACACTAAAGGCCACTTCACACTGAACTAATAGAATCAGTAAATGTCAGGCTCCCTCCACAATTAAGCTGGCCGTTCCGTAAATCTCTCTTTATTACTGTCAAGGGGAGACATGCTTTCCTTTACTAACATAAGAATAATACAGTTACTGGATTTTACAAATATTACATTAAAATAATTTTTTTTTGCTATCATAGGTGTTTTTGAGGCCAGCGACAGAATGCTAACCAAGCCTATTCCAATGGCACTAAGGCATTTTTGTTGTATTTTCAATCTGCTGTACATTATCTGGTTCAAGTGTTCCCATGGTGTTTTAAATGTATCCAAGTTAAAGGGACTATTCAGGCAACTACATAGACTATATAATCACATAAGCCTCGATTCAGAGACACATTCGTCCGGACTTCCGTAGCTGTCCGTGAAAGTTTGGGTGGGTGTTTGTCATTTTTTTGCTTTTTTTCGTCCATTTTTCATTCGTACGAACATTCGGGAATGCGCTTTCGATGAACGGAAGCAAATCGGAACATTTTCGTTAGTTCGGATCATTTTCCAAACAAAATCGGAAATTTTCCGTTCGTTCAGATAACTTCCGTTGTTGGGATGGCTGATTTCCCACGGATCACCACCCTATAAATCCGTTTAATTTCCGATCCACTTACGGGACCTTTCAGGGCTCGGATTGCTATTGTTGAACATGTTTTGCGGCTATGTGGAGGAGTCTGCGCACCTTTAGCACCAAGGCATTGCATGTATCAGCATGGCCGAGGCCATAAATTGTATAGCAATGCATACCTGAATCAATACATTTCATGTATGCCTTATAGAAGCATTTTAATGCTGACCTAAATTAGTCCTTAGCATGTAAACATTTATTTTTCCACATATCCATATAATTGCAATATTTTTTTAAACTTATGTCCTTTGTGAATTATATTTGGATTGTTGAACTTGAATCTTAATTTATTGTAGGAGTTATTGTTTTAGTTGGTTACCTTTGCTTTGTGTAATTATTTTATATTTGGTTGCAGGAACCGCAAGATGTGCCACTCACACAACATACAAGCAGTCTTTGGTCCAGCTATGCGATTCCTCAGTGTTCTTGCCGGGCATCCAGGGTTGTCCCATGATGCTTATATATTGCAGAGCTCCGGCTTATTTCGTCAGTTTGAGTCAGGAGAATTATCTGGTGGATGGCTCCTGGGTAAGTTTGCTCACATTCCATCAATCCATTTTCACTGTATGGCAATAAATATAGTTGATGACTCATGTCTTAACCTATGGCTGTTTTTAGCCCTTGATGACATGTTAAACAATATTGTAGCTTAGAATGTGTATTTTACGTTATTATTTTTAAATTCTTTCAGGGGATTCTGGATATCCACTCCTGGCCTTGCTCCTGATGCCCGTTCTTTGCCTGCAGAATGCGGACCAGGGGTTCTCTAATCGGGCACTATGCAAAACCCGGCCCGTGGTGGTGAGGGCCCTCTGGCTTTTGAAGTCCAGATTTAGGTGTTTGGACCAACAAGGCTATACCAATATTTTAATTTAAGTTTTTTAACATGGAACTTCATTTGATGGGCGAGATCCAGGAGCTGCGCAACTCGTTGGGGACCACAGATGAAGAATAATGTTCGGTGGGCTGCCATTGCTATGTATTTTGTTTTTTATAGTTTTAAAAATGAGAAATTTTCTAAATTTAAAAAATTTTTATATTTTAAGATGGAATCCAAAAAAAAAAAAAATGTTACAGTGTCATTTCATTTACAAAATACATTAACACAAAACTAATGGGCTCAGAAATATTTAAAGATGAATATTCACATGACCGAGAAGTGATTTGGGTGAGCTTTAAGGGTCCAAAAGGGAAGATGGAGGATAGTGCTAAGTGATTTGGGTGAGCTTTAAGGGTCCAAAAGGGAAGATGGAGGATAGTGCTAAGTTATTTGGGTGAGCTTTAAGGGTCCAAAAGGGAAGATGGAGGATAGTGCTAAGTGGTTTAGCTAAACATTGTAGTAGAAGTGAGGGTGGCAAATATGTATGCGAGCACTTTAATGAGTTACGTTTGTAGTGCGCAGGCGCAAGATCGTAAGGATTTCCGTCTGGACGAATATTTATTGAAAAAGGGAAACAGAATCTATCGGGAAACGTAAAGGATTCGTTGGAGGATACGATGGGAAAAGGGCAAAAACGAAAGCCTACGTTGTAACATGTGGAAATGAAACGGAAAAGTCACGATGGAAACTAACATCCTCGTAATTCGTAATCTGCCGTACGAACGGACGGAAACTTTACAGAAGGTTTTCAATGCATGCATAGAATCGCTCGCACGCTCATACGAGAACGGAAACATTTCACAAAAAAAACAAAAGTTTTTTTATGTCTCTTTGAATCAAGCCTATTGTCCTAAAGCTCCTTATGTTTCCCTTTTTTTCCAAAATGAACCCCCCCAAAGTGGAGAAAACTTATTTGGTATCTTTCATTCATTTTTTAAATTTCCAGCCAGGGGGCCACTTCCTAAGACAATAGCAGACAGCATACCTTGACACCTAATCAGAATGCTGCAATACACAGGCAGCTACGGGGGGCACAGTTATAGCCCACCAACCCTATGATTGGTGGTCTATTTCCAGGGGAATCAAGGGGAGTCAGAGGTCAGTGCCAGGTTCCTGCTTCTAGGTACTGCTGTGAGGTTACAGGAAGGGAGAGGGCAGATATGACGAAATAAGCTGCTGAATCATGTTTTATACATTTTGCCTTTAAAGTGCATCAAAACCCACAGAGATTGGCCCAGGAATCTATAAGATTCCTGGACTGATTGATTCCTTCCCCCGGGGCATCCAGATTCAGGATAGTCAAAATTCCGGGTTTTGGTCCACTTTAACATATTCTTTTTTTTTTATTCCAATCTTAATTCATCCTTCTTTCTGTTCTTTCCATGCTGGCTTTCAGGAGCTGCATCTTTCATCCAGCTTTTATTCTGCCTGCTGTTATACAGTAGCATCCAGGGAACTGAGGAACAGGAAGAAAGTTCTGTAGGGTTTATCAGGAAATGCAAAGTGCTAGGTAATACAAGGTGCCCCTGACAGCATGGGACAAGGAGAAAGCAGTCTAAAATGTCCATTTTAAATAACCATTTTAAAATATTTCCAGGGGTGCACCTAATATGAGGCCATGTGAGGCAGCAACTTCAGGTGGCACCAAATCGTGGACCTGTTTTTTTTTTTATTTTTGCTTATTATTTCCTTAGTGGTTGAATGGAGATCGGTCATGTTTTTACAGTCAGGCATTGGTGGCTCAACGGCTGTGGCCTAACTCCACTTCTTTCAGGGAGTTGTTGTCGCTCTATTGAGGAGTGGAGCAGCACATCCTGGGGGGCACCTTCCTATAGTTTGCCTCAGGCAGCAGAGAGGCCAGGTTCACCCTGGTATATTTCATCCAGAATAACAGCAAATAGGCAAACCTCTTAGTGCATATTATTTGCTATTTTTATTATTAGATCCAACCCCCAGAATATTTGTAAAATCTAGAGATTTTTTTAAATGGCTCATTATTTACTGTTCCCAAGGGGGATAATGGGGGAGAAAGTTAGGCCCTTATTTATGAAGGAATAGCGACAGGTAGCGACTGGTGAGCGGCCGGTAATGACGGGCACCGCCACGAGAACGCCGGCTCCCCACCACAATCACACATTTATCAAGCCAATCCTGCTTAGCGACTGAGATAGCGCCAGATAGCCACTCATTCATCATTATTCCAGCCTCAGCCCACAGCGCCAGCGTCCAACCTTGAACAGCGACAGGTATGACCTCTCGCTACCTGGCGCTCTCCAATGCATTTCAATGGAACAATCTTTAAATATTCATAATTAATTGTTATTAATGTTTTTTTTTTAAATGTGAAAAATTCTGTGACCACTTCTGCCATGTTAGTTAATTTTTTTAAGGTAAAAAAAAAAAAATTTGTGCAGAATTGATATTACAGGTCCGATATTAATGTATTCATATTACAAAATTCTTTCAAATTTTTTTTTTTTTGGGGGTTTCCAAAAATTTGGTGGTTTGGGGGTTAAAAAACTACTTTTAACACATCGCCGCCAGCACTCTGGGGTTTAAACATGCATTTCACAGCGCAAGAATTTTTTGAGCGTGATTTTTTGATATACGCACCCTTATTGAGGGATGGATAGGAGATCGACTGTAACATTTAAAACAATAAAAACAATTTAAATAGGCAACTAAATAATTTATTGAGGTTACACCTCAAAGAGGACAAATAAGAACAATGAGGGACAGGGGGCATCGACTCAAAAGAGGGACAGTCCCTCCAAATCAGGGACACTTGGAAGCTATGGTTTAGGTACACTTCCTTTCCAAGTCTAGTGCAAGACATTGAGAGAGACACAGGTGCAAAACCTGGAGTAGACTGACCCTATCTGTGCCTATGTATCAGAAGATGAACTCACATTGAAGCAAAATAATACAAATATGGCTGTTGTCTTACAGACAACCAGGAAGAGAAAGGGGTGCGTGGAAAATGCAAAGAGCAAAAGGTGAAGCTGTAGACAGGAGACTGCAGCCCCTTTAAAGTGGTCCAAAACCTATGCAGATGGGCTCAGGAATCTATAAGATTCCCGTGCCGATGTTTCCCTTCCCCGGGGCATCCAAAATAAGGATGCCCTACTGTGTGAAACCCCCCAGGTCACCCAGAAACTCACCCTCTCTCCTGGTCCAACAGTGCATGCGTAAGCAGCGACAGCATCCCTGCTATCCCTCTAGCAGGGCGTGGGTCCGCGCCAGGCATTAGTGATGGGTCGTGCGGGCATGCTCCCTGTCAGAGGGCATAAGGGGATGCGGCCATCAGCGGCCTCAGATCCGCTTGTATTAGATGAGCTCCTGGACAAAGGGGCTCAAGCAGATCCGGGTGCACTGATTGGCGCATGTGTCGTAGGACCAGGAAGAGGTGAGTTTGTTCGGGCAACCTGGGGGGTTTCACACAACAGGGCAAGGACCAAAACTCAGGATAGTCAAAATCCTGGGTTTTGGTCCCCTTTAACACTACAAGACTACAGCCCCTTTAACACTATAGGAAATTACCAACAATCATACATGAAAGTAACCTGATAAATGTACAATCTTAAAAAATAATAAATAAAATAAAATAAAAACATTGCAGCATAGGTGGAACAGCTGGCTTGCTGCAACATATGGTAAACATTTTCCACTGCTAAAAAGCTTAAGAAATATTAACAAATCAGCACATTGCTAAAAGGAGACAAACTAAGAATATCTGTAGCATGAACTTCTGACCTGTAAAATCTGCAGCATGTAATCTGGCTAAAGAGAAGCTTAGAGCGGGCAGCAAATGCTGTGCGGGAATGTTGCCAGCATCTACAGTTGAAACCATTTGTCAGTATATTTATGTGTATACCATTTCATTATATCTGCTATCATATTCCAGCACTAAGTAAGCAAACATCACTTGGAAAATGATCTTAATGCACAATGTGCTGCCTGAACTGGAAGAAACTCATTTCTAAATGGGTAAATGAAATAAAAATGCTTTTGTTCAATAATTATGGTATCATTGAAGCTCCTGATGAGTGACCTGAGCATCAGATGTATGTTACATATCTGTTTATTGAGAAAAATCCAAAGGTATATGTATAAAAGCAGTGCATGGGCTCAGAACTTGCTGCTGAGATCAAGCTGTAGGCATGACAAGCTGAATTAAACCTGCTGTGTCTTTTCAATGCACATGCCCATCCGGTAAACCCCATTGACCTCCAGTGGTCACATGGTGTGGGAGAGTGGCAAGGGATCACAGACCAGGTAATTAATTCTGACTGAATTTGGCTTTCCTTCACTGTTTGTGCAAAAAGGCATCCAAAATCATGTGTGGGGACCTGCTTTACCATGGCTAATCCTCAAGCTTTCTCATAGTGAGACATAGCATGGATATATGAGTGATCAGTGGCAGACTAGGGCCAAAAATCTGCCCAGAAATATACTTGCCCTGGCCAACCCATGATCAGCCTACAAGCTGTTGAGCCCCACCCACATGTGCTTCCTAGCCATGTAAGAACCTCAGCTGAGGTTATAGCTTTATAGAAACATATCATAGACAGGAGTAGATATGGCCACTTGATGGTGCTGAAGCTTTAGTATCATGGGAACAGGGGCTGTGGAAGGAGTGGTTATGCCCCCCCCCAGCCATGATGCTGAGGCTACAGTGTTGCAAGGGCTGGGGAGGCACAATGGGACCAGGTATAGGGAAGGGGTGGGTGAATTGAGTGAATGAAGTCCGGCATGATCTAGGTGAGGTGCAAGCCCAGTCGGCTCAAAAGTAGTGAAGCTCACTGAGAATCCTTCCTGTTCTTCCAATGGCGAGTCTGACCCTGGGAAGGGTGTGCAGTGTAAGTATCTCCGTGTTGCCACTGCACAACACAAATGGAAGGGTTCAAGGTGGCTGAACACAGGCACCACAGGCTAATACAGTGACGCCATCTGCACCATGGAGTGATGACAAATGTTTACTCCTTTTTAAATGTTGGTTTGAGGACTGGTGGTGAGACTGATGGTGTTTTTCCAGGGGGTATAAATGGACCATTAGATCGATAATTTGAATGAATCCTTAAACTGTATGAGTGGGCTCAATAGTTTTGAGGGAGCCCTAGCACTGTATTCATGGGCTAAAGGGTGGCATAGGAAATGCATGAATGGTATGGGCCAAACTGGTGCGGGAGGTTTGATGGTAATGGAAAGATGGGCACTAGGAAGAAAGCTGAGCAAATGCTTTGGTTTTTGGAAATGAGTGTGCTATAGTGTAATTGAAGCTCAAAGGTCCCTGACAGTTCATCTATGGGGAGACCAGAAGTGCCTATCCTGTTTTCAGTATGCAGCAAAAAATAGTACCTAATGTGACAGTTCAAAAATAATTTTAAATCGGACCTTCATTCTGCATAACAGCATAACTTTTATGTTTCCCCTACCCTGTATAAATAGATTGCCCACATTAAAAATCATCCTACCCGCACCTAGTGCATTTTCTGAGCCTTTAAACATCCAAGATGACGGCCCATGGAGTCTCAGGATGCTGGCAGACAGGAAATGTCTTCTGACTGTGCTGCTCTGCATTCTGGGATTGCTGTCCTTTTGCTGTCCCCAGCTCTGCTCTGCTATAATCCCACCCCTCTACATTCCCTCTTCCTCTCCTCAGTATGTGAAGCTTCTGAGGCAAGATGGCGCTGCCCATATCTGAGTGTCCTGAACATATTTGCAGACCAGTGGAGGAAACAATAATAAGTAAGTGACTAAAAACGTAAAATATACTAATTGTAGATGCTGGGGATATTTTTTTAAGGCTTTGGGCTTTTCATTAAATGATGCTAAAGGTTCGGTTTAAGATTTTGAGGCCGAAGAATTTTCAAGCGGTTTATTTGTGCCACCAAATAAAATACTTTATCTGTACTGGACAGTGTTGTGTTTACTAGGTAAGTCATTTTTGAATCTTGAAGCTGAAATTATAAAACATTTGCAATGTAATATTGTTGTTTGTTTTTCTATGGCAGTTACCCAATTTCGCAAAACAGTACAGTTAATACTGCCCAATAAAATATGGCGATGAGGCTGAGGACAGTTACTATGAGTTAAGTAGGCCAGACCTTTGGAAATAATGCCTGGGAAAGCACTGGGTTCAATATGACGCAAACCCACAAATCATTAATTCCCCCCAGACGTGGGAACATTAGTGTAATGCAGAAAATGCACAAGGGGTCAGTCACAGCAAAATGCTGCTAATATCGAAACATAATAAAGTCTAATTCAAGAAAAGAGCCTGAGGAAGATGAACCATGCATGGAAGCAGAAAGAGATACATGTGTATCGAACATGTGTAACCTTCACAGATGCCTCATATAAATCACTGAGTTGAAATGGACAAGCCATTAATCACTGCTCTCAAATACCGACTTTGATTTATGACTTCTCATGTCAATCATTGGGCAATATTGTGTTCCCACTTCTGTGTGAAAAACATGGCAAGTAATTATACAGTCTCAAGTTTAGCATGTTTACTATCCTACGGCTACATTTAAGGGTCTGAAATAAAATTATTTTTTAGACCAGAAATCGCCTTTATGTTAGCATTTGGATTACAAGGAACTTTCTTGAGGAAGTAGGACTTCTCCCAGTAGATTTGGTAGATGTATAGTATAGTCATTTTTTTCTTTAGGTTAAAGGTTTTGGTCCACATAAGTAACCAAGCATAGAGCAAAATCACGACTGATGTAGACCTTTTAGCCTTGCATGCTAAGAGTTAATATGTTATGCTAAGACTACGATAATTGTATGAAAATGATATTTTATATATACAATGAATATCATGGGATGCACAGCAGCACTGACAATTGAGAACAAATGAAGCGGCAGATCCCTTGAACCAAAGGGTGGTTTTCCATGGCGCTATTAACTCTTGACAGTAGCTGGCACCTGCCTTGTTGCATCATTGTTCAGGGATAGTGTTTTTGTGGAATATATCTTGCTTTACAGAATAACATAAATTAGAAAATTAAAATTACTTCTGGACCTATTCTAAAACCTCAAAACATGGCCAACCCTATTAGTCACTGACGGGTCATGTGTCACACCATGGAAACATAGATAGGTTAGTAAACTTGTTTTTCTGACTCTGATGTCCAGTTATAAGGAGAAGCAATGGTCTCTGATAGCTTTTTTCTGAGGGTAAGTTTTGAAAAATATCTGTTATTGGAGAACCTCTTCATATCTCCTGGTGGAACCATGAACCGTGCTGTATGCTGAGGTGAAGAACTCACCATAACAAAGTAAAAGCATCATTGTTATTAAAAACTGACTGGAGGTCCTCTTACCCTGGCAGCATGAGGCAACCCAATTTGGATGCTCAGTTTTGCAAAGCTTCTCCCTCCAGGAAACCTGATAAAGGCAACCACTACTCACCTTGGCAGTCTAATGGGGTGGCTAGATGACGGGCATGCAAAGTCATGCAAACTAGCCAACCCATAAGTCTGCTGGTAATCAAATGTGGGCAACGAACCAGGGCCACGAACCACACTGGAATGCGATAGAGGAGAGTAGCAGTTGCCTAGAATAGGGCTTACCAAGGAGAGGTGCATAGCAGGGCATCCAAACTGGGAAGTCCCCATGCTGATATTAATATTTGTATAATGGTTTATACCTGTCATGTTTGCTACAGGTATGTGACTGGCAATATCTAAATCAGAGTGTGAAATAATCCAAAATCCAAACATCAAAAATTCAAACATCAACAAGTAAGATATTACAAGTGCCACAGTACATGACTATATACAGTATATGGTTAAATACAGTGGTTTAAAACTACTTGTGATTGCATTTTGATCTTGGCATGGTTGTCAGTAACAATAAAAAACTTATCGATGCAAAGATAGAAAAGTTGTGGGAAATTTTTAAAGTACGAGTAATTCTCTAGTTTGACAAAGAATGCCGACCAAAACAAAACGTGCAAGAGTGCATTGAAAATATAAAGTCTTTGTTACATTTTTGTGCTTAAAATTTGTAGGCACATTCTTTACTCGAAAGTTGACGAGGCGACCTTCAGTCATAACAAAAGATTTGTGCTGTGCTCAAAAATCTTATTGAAATAATACACAGCTTTTGACCCCTGTGCCACATTCAGAATAACTGAAATGTGTCACTATTGTTTTATTTCAGCATTTATAAGAAGTATCACGCTATGATAAGGAATGCATGCTTCCAGTCAAGTTATACATATTTTCCCAACACATTTTTTCATTGAATTCCTAGAAGAAATGGTTATATTCTCTGAAATATATTACCCAAGGTCACTTAGTTCCCCACAGCTGAGATGAGCTAAGATGTGCTGCACAGTTGCAAATCAATGAAGTACAGTATAAGACTCTAAACATTATATTGAAAACAGCTTTTCCCAGTCTATGTGATTATCATACTCCTGATAAAATGGCAGGTGATACAGGCTCACAATAGGTCTACAGATGCTTCACTAGCACTTTTAAATAGAGGATATGACTGTGTGGTGTCCTAAGTAGTGGTACTTCCCTCCTGAAGAAATAAATATGTTTTAGTGACACTGTGTGGCATGTAATAAACGTGGTCCAAGATCAAGGTGAGGTTAGTGCAGGCAAGAGATATTTAGAAAGATCAGACGAGCCATTGTCAGTGGAGGCTTGTAAGCCAACAACTAGCTAGGTCATACATGGCGAAGCTAACAAAAGCAAGGTCAATCACGCTGGGGCAAAAAAGCCACATGAAATCTTCTATGGTCTGTCTGTGTCGTGAGATGTCTTTTTTATGATAAAAAGATTTGTGCCATCTGCTTATGTCACAACGTCCATGCATTGTATACAGAAGTACACCAAGCATGTTCATGAGTGATACTAATGTGATTGCACACGTGTCCGGGCAATGATGAGGAATGCCCAAATGTCCAATTGCAATGTGCAATAGCAAAATCCTTATGCCATATGATTGCCCTGAACCTAGAAAATAGATAAATAATTGCAGTTTTGAATTACTGATTATTATGAAAGCAATATTCAATAACAGTATTTATTGTCATGTCATGGTAGGATGAGATTGTTTCAGTCAGCATCACCTATTTTCATAATTGACAAGGAGACACAGACCTTGTGGAAGAAAGATGTTAAAGCAAAATTATATGTGGTAGAAAAGATAAACGCCTACACTGGAGAAGGCATAAAGCCCCACCCACTCTCTACCCTCACCCCAAGGCCTAACAAATCCTAGGAGGCCAAAAAATGTATTTCAGTACTCAACCTTTCAGGATACTCTGATGCGACAACTGCAGTCTTCTTCTTCATTGAACAATTGGGTTCACCAGCATGGGAGTGTGGACCAAGTCATTAATGAGGTCTAGGAGTTGTTACTCAGTGGGACATGCCTGTGTCGCAAACAAAGTTTTGTTGGACTTTAGGACCTCTTAAAGAATTGCCTTTGTTTTGACGAGCATCCTGCAGATGACACTGCATACATACCAGGCAGTATCTTCTAATTTTGTCAGCTTACACAATGAATATTAAAGATATGGGATTTAAATTCCCTTCCTGAAAAGTCTAAAGATTGAAGTTTTTTCAGCGTTGAAACCAAAGAATGCCAGCACTTGCTTTATCTCAAATCTTCAAACAGATATATCCATAAATATGGGTGAGCTACAGCCCAGCATGCCCCTTGTTGTCTGTAGCTCTATGTGGAAATATTTCTTTAATATTTCGTGAATTTTTTAAAAATTTACAGAAAAAATGGGATTTTACGTAAAGTAACTGCTGATATCTTACAGTATATTACTAGCAAAATAAACAAGAATGAAGAACCTTTGCCATAAACTAGTCATACAGAAAAAATTTTTCAACTGAGCCGAGTTTGTCTATACCAGCGTTTTCAGTGCAAATGCAATAGCAGATTAGATATTACATTTTGTCTCAAAGCTCCTTTGCTGAATGCGGGCACTTACTGCAATAGATAGAAATTACTTAAAGATGAAGTCCAAGCTTTTTGTAACACTATAACCATCCTTCCCTCCCCCTGTACTAAGACAGATTCAGGCATAAAAATAATAAATCACCTATCCCGATTACTGCAGTCCTCCCATGATGCCAGCAGGGGTTGGGGCTTTGTATGGCAGTCATGGACTTGATTGACAGTTGGACTGCACTGCTCCACAGATTGGGTTACTGACCTATCATTCAATCCCAGCTTCAGCTTCCATGCAGAGTGCATGCCTTGGGCACTGCATGTTTTTATGCTATTTCTCAAATCAGGATTAGCACAAGGGGATTGAGGTTTGGGCTGGGGGTTACAGAAAGCTTGGACTTCCTCTTTAATGCAAATATACCAGATGAACACAACCACAAATAATAATTCGAATTTTATATCAGATTTGATATTAGGATTAAAAAAATTTTATTGGATGATGAGAACATATAATACGTGGGTTGGACGAATAGGATGAGAAGAATGTTGAAGGCTGGCATGTTTGTGGTGTCATATAGTTCATAGTACAAGCATATAGAAGCTTGTAGGAAGCTTGAGCAATTTCTGGGGTCTTGACCTTTGTTCACTAGTGAATGGGCGAGAAGACATAATGTAAATGGTAGGTTTGGTCAAGAAAAAATTAAGGAAATTAAGGAAACAACAGTAAAAGAGAAGGCACAGTTACCATTAATAGCTCATGTCCATAAACAGATAAAGCAACTGTTCGTATATTGAGCGAGTGAATGTGCGTACAACTCATATCCAATAGAAAACCTGCTTTCAGAAGTGAAAGGTTTGTAGGCTAAATGTTTGTTAGAGCAAATTTTCCTGAGATTGCTCATGCTGCACATCTTATTGTGGTTTATTTCTTTTTCCACATGTCAGTTGTCACACAATGAACGGGATATTTTATGGCAGTCTTAATGATGCAAGGCCTGACCAACGAATGAATTCTCATTCATAGCTTGATTGTAGTGGTCATTGCCACAGATCTATTCTCATCTGATTGTGGTCAAGTTTGCGATTCCCAGTTCGATTTGGCTTGCAAATAGGTCCAAGGAAATGGACCATTAGGGTAAAGAGACTTTGTTGTCTGTAGGTAGGTTTTCAATAAGGTTCCTTCTTTATGGAGATCTGTGTACAACCTGCTCCTGTAACTTTAGAGGCAACGCACTAATGAGAGGTTCTGCAGAAGTCAATAGCAGTGTAACTGAAAAGGCATGGAACTGCAAAGTTGACAGGCCATGTCCTGGGGCATTTACTGCTACAGTAACACTGTTTGTGCTTCTGAACAAACAGTAAAGTTGGGGATTTAATTGTGTAAAATTCACCTGGGGCAGAAAACAGGCAGTGACCTTTTTACTTCCCCTCCTCCTCGATGCCAAAGGGCAGAGATGTTAGGGGGAAGGAAACAAGTAACTGTTGTCTTCACCAAGCCCCCCTGCCCAATTTTTTTCACATGGCAATACAACAACAATTTTGTTGCTCTTTGCTTTAATTTGGTAGCAACACATAAGACGACATATTATTTTACTGAACAATGTTATTTTAATAAAACTTTGCGCCTAAGTATTATTGTTGTTAAGTGTTATTAACGAGCATTTAACACTTCTATTTAAATTACATGGAATAGTAAAGTGAATTTGGACAATATATACATAGTAGTAGTAAATATTTGCAGTGTTTTCAGTGTCTTTAAAAAAAAATATCCACTCTGCAACAAAAATAAATTTTTTTTGTCAGGGTGATAAAAAGCAGTTAAAACGAAAAGAACAATGTGTGCTATTTACGGAATGTTGAATAAAGACTTTTTTAACTTGTTCTTTTTTTAAAATAATAATGTTTAACTTTTTGCACTTAAAAAAACTAGTAGTAGTGACTATTCAGCTATTGAATTAATCAGATAAAATACAGCAGTCGAGTAGTTGTACACAACAAATTACATTTTATATACAAATCTAACCTCTAAATCTGTTTTTTTTATATTATGGAATCCTATCTAATATTGTTTCAAATTCTCTTTCACTCATCTCCTAATTTATATTTACATTCTTACAAATTAACTTCTGCTCTTATAAAAAATAGTAACCTCAGCATGTTTTATTTGGTTTCAAATTTGTATAGTCAGAATTAGAATAAATTTGCCAAGTAAATATTAAAAATGTTTACAGAAAAATAGGGTGTCCATGATGATTATGATGATGATGATGCTGCAGGGATTAACAAGGTTTGAACAGTGTTCACGTTAGGAGGTAATCTATAAACTCTCCAAAGGATGTTGAGATATCAATAGGTCTTTATTCAGCTAACAGTACCCCCCATGCCCCCCTGTATTCACATTTAAACCCCTCAATGTGGTCAAGAGGTGTGTGGATCATTGACTGTAATGGGAAGGGTTGAGTCTGTATTAAGTGTTCATTTATCCATTAGTCAATTATTAGAAGATGAAAAACTTCCAATAAAGTCCGCTCCGACCGGCTAAAGGTGTAATATTAATACAGTAAGTGTGAAAGCCAATGGCTCAGTCTTGCAGAGGGTTGCAGGTATCTTAGATTATAATGTCACAGTGAAAGTGTATTGTAATGCAGACAATGTCTACGCCCGCTGTGAAGGGTTACATAAATTGGGTCTATCAAGGGCAGCATTCCATCCTTTGTAGAGTTTCAGTCCACACTACAATACATTTCATTAGATGAAAGTTCCTGCTTTGCTTGTGATCTTTCATCTTTTGAATATAATCACGCACAATGGAATGTTTAAAGCGCAGGGAAGTGACGCCTTCGAAAAAAAAAATAGCGGAGAACAAGAAGAAGCTCCGTCTCTCACTTTCACATCTCTCATTCCAAGCTCATGACAAAAATCTCAAAAAAGGGGTCAAGCAGGTGCTGTGCAAGAAAGGCATTTTAATGTTCCATTTTTGGGAGCAGAAGAAGGTGACCGTCTGTCTCAATGCTGCGGAATATAATAAGGTACTTTTTCAATATGCAGTTTTAAAGCAAGGCCAGAAAATGGTTTTTAGGGCTAACAATATCTGAGCTCTAAAAAGATATCCAATACACAAACCCCCTAGCAGAAGCCATTTCTCTCCTAAAGAGAAAAACAGAAGTTTAATGGATACCTTAAAAAGCATCCAGCATTACAGGGATTTTGGTGATATGATATGTTCCAATAGGTGAATGTGAACTAATATATTTCATTATTTAATTTCTACGGTAGGGTTAGGCATCAGGTGAAATGCTCATACTACTATATCCTTTTTCTTTTTACTTTTTCTAGCTTCTCGATCTTATAAATGAATATATTACTTAGGTATCTAAAATAGTACTGAAAATGAGTGTAGTTACACAAAGAAATGCTTATTATGTTACTTATTATGTAACCAAACCATAGAAGCCAAGTCAACAATGCTAACAATTAAAGAATATCCGTAGATAACTAATAAAAAAGGGAATACTCCCCTAACCTCCCACAGAACTTATCACTCTTGGTCTGGTTTTAACTTGTTCCCTGGTCTGGATTTTCTGCCATACCCTTGCTGCAAGAGCTTGACAAGCCATGCTGCTGTCAGAGGCACAGTGAGCAGGCTAAGGCTGTGCCTGGTGCATGCTTCACACCTGCTGACCACAGCTGGCCAACATCGCAACCGCTACATAGGGTGCTGTTCCAGCCAGAGTTCTGCTCTGAGCAGAGGATGACCATATTAAATGAGCTGCTATTAAAATAGTAAGGAAAGTGGCTGGAGACCGAGGGCAAAATTTACAAATTAGGCACATGTGAGACTGTAACCTTTTGCCTCAACCTTCCCATTAATTGCAACAGAGGGGGTGTGGCAAGGCCTGACACACTTCCTGCATTGCAGTGAATGAAGAGGACCTGGTAGCGCTACTGTGACTGATGGGGATGCTAGTCGGAAACGGAAGCATTGGCATCAGGCAGTGCGGGAATCAATCCAGAAATCTGGTAAGATAGTGAGCTGCAGAGAGTAACCAATCAGCTGCGGGGGACAAAAGGTGTGTAGTCTTTTTTTTTTTACATGGGTGGTCAATCATTCAATGCTAAAAATAATACAGATTTGCTTACAAACGTGAGGCAGGAGTTTAGGTGGATTTTTCAGTGTAATATTTATAAAGGAAAGGTAAAATATCTGCTTAAAAAAATTTAACGTTCTATGCAATGCTCAGACTTGGGCCCCGTTAGGGGGCAAGTCTGACCCTGTCACCCAACATCACCCCCTAAACTCAATGATTTTGTGTGTATGAATCAGCGAAAACATTCAAAGCCTGGCTTCAAAATCTGGAGAAATCTTCATGGAGGGATGAGCGTTGGTCATTGGAAACAGGGTACCAAGTCTATATGAGCATTTGGTTTTGTTATGGTGCAAATCTCTGAAGACTGGTTCCGAAATATTGAGAACCCATCATGGATGGATGAGGGCTTTTCTTTGGAAAGGGGGTACCAGGTCTATATTAAAGCTTATGGTTGTGTTATGGTGCAAATCCCCAAAGCATGCTTTCAATATCTTAAGAGGAGGGATGAGGGCTGTTATCATAAGAACGGGGGACACCAAAGGCTCGATTAAGTGGCGTCCTGTAAAAACCCATTTACGCGTGAAAGCTAACTCGCACATGTGGATACTTGCTGGCTTGCATGATTCAGGGTATATTTGCGAGATGAGCTTGCTCGTGTGGAAGCATTTGAGAGCGACATGTAAGATCACCTGCACCAAGCCCTGTTTAAGGCTGAAGTTACAATCAGCAGACCTATTTTTCAAGATGTGAAAGCACTCTTGCAGCTTTCTCATTACAAAGCATGCTTGAATGTAGCTCCAAAGAACCTTTGGAGCTACATTCAAGCATGCTTTGTAGCTCACTGTTTCTCCTTTCTCCTGCCTACGATACTTTGAAGAATATTTGTTCACCAAAATGATAAGTAGAAATAATGTTAATTACATTTCAAACTAAAAACATTGCTAAAATCTGGAGTTTTACAAAAATTGTAAAAAGCCAGTGTAATCACAGGAGAATATGAACAGTGAAGATTCATCAATCTCTGGGCAAGGTAAAAAAAACACACCAAAAGTACCATTCTAACCTGCAAAAAGATGGAGAAAACTATAACACCAGTTTCTTTTGTAAGCATTGAAACTTAAAACGAAAAAACTCGCTTGTGCTAGGGCTCTTGAGCAAATTTACTGATAACAAAACAGACAGGTATAAAGGCGTTTGCTGATTTCAGTGAGGCACAAAAGTAAGGTTCTCAGAACAGAAACAATGTGGGAATGCATTCACATGCACGGCACTGAATGGAACCTCAAGTCAATAATAAAGCCTAGGGTATTGTACGCACATAGTGATTGGTAAGTGAAAAGTAAGAAAAAAAAATAGTAGCTTAACTTTCATTGGCCCCAGTACAGTCCGTGCTCTCCTGTCTGCCTCCTTAGTGAGGAAAATAACTTCCTCATTCTGGTTTCCTTCCCCACGACACCGATGTGGTCTACCAATCAATGTTCAGAGGACTAAGAATGGAAACACCCCCACTCCCTGGTGTCGGGCATAAGCATTAGAGACTACATATGTAAAGCACACAGTGTGCTTACATCACATCCCTGTTGCCACACCCACTGTTTCTCCTCAGTATTTCTCTGTATCTCCAATGCTCTAATACTTTTAAAAATAACTGAGGAATTACAGGGTCTTTTGAAGTTTGGGACAGTTCAACATGTAGCCTGAGACCACGGGACAACAATTGGGCTTGCTTTAAAGTGGACCAAAACCCAGGATTTAGACTATCCTGAGTTTTGGTCCTTGCTCCACTGTGTGAAACCCCCAGGGTCACCCGCACAAACTCACCTCTTCCCGGTCTTATGACGCATGTGCGGCCGCTCGTCCAATCATCACGCTCGGATCCGCTCGAGCCCCTTTGTCCAGGAGCTCGTCTAATGTGAGCAGATCCGACCACGCTGGCGGCTGCATCCCCCACTACGCTCTAACAGGGAGCATGCCAGCACCAGCTATTCACAAATGCCTGGCATGGGCACACGTCCTGCTAAAGAGATAGCGGGGATGAGGCCGCTGCTTGCGCATCCGTTGGACCAGGATCGAAGGTGTTTTCAGGCTTGTAAGTGGGTGGTGATTTATGTAACTACAGTTCAGCAAGCTATATAAGCTATATAATTGGAGGAATAATGTATGGGGGACAGACGGATAATTCTGTTGCGTATCGTTGGATTCTTGAGAAGCGTGGTCTATTTTATTCAGAACCCCCATGCATAGTGATAGCGATAGTGATGATTCAAGCCGACCTAGATAATAACTGTATTTATGAGTTTTCAGGTGACATAGGGGGTTTCATACAGCGGCATATATGCCCCGGGGGGAGTGAGTATGCCTGCCCTGGAGTCTCATAGACTGCAGGGTAGGTTTTGGTCATCTTTAAGCCCATCCAGGCCCAGGTTATGGTTACAGTCCGAGGTATAAATAGATTGTGGGACAGATCTTTGTATGTACCCCAGATATAGGTTGTCTCATTTCCAAACTAAATAAAGCTAACAATCTTTTATGGTACTCCTCTATTCCATTGTAAAAACTTAGTTGTCTGTCTTTGAACACGCTCCAGTTCTGATAAGTCATTCTTATGTACTGGTGCCCAGAACTGCACACAATATTCATATAGGTTCTGACCAGTGACTTATAGAGGGGTAAAATGATGCTCTGCTCATGGACACCTATGCCCCTTTTGATGTACCCCATGATTCATGGTTTGCTTTGCAAGCTGCTACATGGCACTGGACACGGGGAGGCCGATTCATTAATAGCGCCAGGTAGCGACAGATGAGCGCCAGTAGCGTGATTTTCTCAGCGCCAGCTAGTATTCGCTGTGCTTGGCCGGGGTTTGCTTGTTGACAGCGACTCAGTCGGTGTGCGGTAATGTTGAATACGGGCTGGGGGGTCGCTGTTTCACAGGTTCAGCGTTGTATGGGTGCGCCTGACAACAAATGGCCAGAGCGAACGGCTTGCTGCAGATTCATTAACAAAACACGCTCCGAATTTTTTCGCGCTGTGAATTCCTTGTTTAAACCCCAGAGCGCTGGCGGCGATGGGTGTAAAATAGTTTTTAACCCCCAAACAACCATATTTTTTGATTGTAAAATTATACAAGTTTTTATAAACATTTTGTAATATGAATACATTAATATCAGACCTGTAAAATCAATTCTGCACAAATTTTTTTTTTTTTTTTTTTACCTTAAAAAAAATCCTAACATTGCAGAAGTGGTCACAGAATTTTTGACATTAAAAAAAAAAAATAAACATTAATAGGAATTAATTATGATTAATTAAAGATTGCTCCATTGAAATGCATTGGACATCGCCAGGGAGCGACAGGTCATACCTGGCGCTGTGATGGGATTAGCAGCGGCGCTGTTTGTTGCAGTCGGCTACATGATGAATCCCGCGGTAGCTGTCGCTCTCGCCGGCGCTAGCCTCATTTAGCGTGATAAATGCGTCATTGTGACCGCCGCCGGGCGTACTTGAGTCGGTAGCCGCCGTTAGCTGGCGGTACCTGGCGCTCGTCAGACACTACCTGGCGCTAGCCCTTGATAAATAAGGGCCATAGACTCCTAGATCCTTTTCCATAAGATAGCTTTTCTTTATTTAACAGGGGAACTTCATAGGTACTGGTCTAAAAGACTCCAGGGCAGTCTGAGTTCCACTTATTGGGGCATCCAGAATTGGGATGCCCGCTGTGTGAAACCCCCGGATTACCCATTCCACGCATCTTCTCCCGGAGCCCTCGCTGTTTCTGGGCACTGTGGTTGTTTCTTTACTCACCTCAAGCTGCCAGGCCTTTCTGAATGGGCAGCATGGGCAAACCACAGCTAGAACCAGAGCAGGGGAAGTGGACAGTGGCACACTTGGCTCTGCTTAGTCATTGATAGAGCTGAAGGGAGCCGAGTGAAAACGAGTGCAGTGATTGGCTGAGTGGGCAGCCAATATATCACTTTTTATAAAAGGAAGAACACACAGGAAAATGACATTTTTGCATAATCATGGCACAAACTGCTCCTTGAGCATGACCTTACATGTACCTGTATTAAACTTCATTTTCTATTTTACTTCCCATATTTCAAATTTATCTAAATCTGTTTGTAGATACCTGCTTTTCCCTTTTGGGTTAATTACTTTACACAAATAAGAGGCCAATTCATTAATAGCGCCAGGTAGCGACAGATGAGCGCCAGTAGCGTTATTTTCACAGCGCACGCTAGTATTCGCTGTGCTTGCCCGTTGTTCGGCTGTTGACAGCGACTCAGTTGGTGTGCAGTAATGTTGAATACGGGGTTAGGAGTCGCTGTTTGACAGGTTCCGCGCTGTATGGGAGCACATGACAGCGAATATCCATAGCGAACGGCTCCCAGCATATTCATTAACAAATCACGCTCAAAAAATTCTTGCGCTGTGAAATGCTTGTTTCAACCCCAGAGCGCTGGCGGCGATGAGTTAAAAGTAGTTTTTTAACCCCCAAACAACCATATTTTTGGAAAAAAAACAAAACATGTTTTTACAAACATTTTGTAATATGAATACCTTAATATCAGACCTGTAATATAAATTCTGTACAATTTTTTTTTTACCATAAAAAAATATCTAACATTGCAGAAGTGGTCACAGAATTTTTGCCATTTAAAAAAAAAAAAAAAAAAACATTAATAGCAAATAATTAAGAATATTTAAAGATTGCTCCATTGAAATGCATTGGAGAGCGCCAGGTAGCGAGAGGTCATACCTGTCGCTGTTCAAGGTCGCTCGCTGGCGCTGTGGGCTGAGGCTGGAATAATGATGAATGATTCGCTATCTGGCGCTCTGTCAGTCGCTAAGCAGGATCAGCTTGATAAATGTGTGATTGCGGAGGGGAGCCGGCGTTCTCGTGGCGGTGAGCGTCATTACCGTTCGCTCACCATTTGCTACCTGGCGCTATCCCTTGTTAAATAAGGGCCTTAGTATCATTTAAAAAAGATCGATATATTACAGTTTAATCCATTGTCAAGATCATTAATATACTGTACATATTAAACAGAATTGGGCCCAGTACTGATCCTGTGGTACTCCACTAGTAACGGGGATCAAATCTGAGTATGTACCACTGTTAATCCTCCTCTGTTTGCTATCCACTACTCAGTGGTGTACACACATTTTCCCCCAGTAGAAGCATTCGCGTGTTTTGAACCTGTCTTTTATATGGCACAATATCAAATGCTGCAGAAAAGTCAGGATATATGTCCATCTAATGACTCACCCTGAACCAGTCTTGAACTTACCTCCTTATTAAAGCGGATCAGATTTGTCTGGCAGTAGCTACTCCTTTTACTGTCTTACTGAGTTTTACTGAGATACTCCAGGATAGCATCTCACACATGTGAGTTAAATGTTTATGTGCTCAAACACTTGGACAGGCTGATTCATTACTAGCGCCAGGTAACGGCAGATACAGCGGCGCTAAGAGCGACTGCTAGTGGTCGCTTTGATCGGCCGTGAGTCGCTATTACAGAGCACTTCAGTCGCTGTAGTAACATGGCCGGCATTGATGAATTTGATGTGTGAGTCGCTATAACACGAGTACAGCACTATATGGGATTGAACGGTAGTGACTGGTCAGTGTGAGTGACTCAAACCAGCGCTCAGGATTGAGTCGCTGTAGCCCAGAGCGCCAGAAGCTGTGTGATTAACACATATCCACCAGTATCAAAGCGAAAACACATGGAATGACATTGTTATTACATTGTGACATTAACACTTTAATACCAGACCTGTAATGACAATTTTACATAAAAATATAAAAAAATCAAAAAAGTTTTCAAAAATGACTTTAAATAGGCCAGGAGAGGTCACACAATTATTTGATAAAAAAAAAAAAAAAAAAAAAAAAAGAAAAATTAAAAGAAAACCCTGTTTAAAGAGAAGGGGAGGCCGATTCATTAACAGCGGCAGGTAGCGACAGTTGAGCGACTGTAGCGGCATTTTCAGAGCGCCCGCTAGTAGTCGCTGTGCTTGGCCGTTGTTCGGTAGTTGATAGCGGTCGGTTTGCCGTAATGTTGAATATTGGGTGAGGAGTCGCTATTTGACAGGTTCCGCGCTGTATGGGAGCGCATGATAGCGACTGGTCAGAGCGACCAGCTTCCACCATATTCATTAACAAATCACGCTCAAAAAATTCTCGCGCAGTGAAATGCATGTTTAAACCCCAGAGCGCTGGCGGCGATGGGTTAAAAGTAGGTTTTTAACCCCCAAACAACCATATTTTTGGAAACCAAAAAAAACAAGTTTTTTAAATAATTTTGTAATATGAATACATTAATATCAGACCTGTAATATCAATTCTGTACTTTTTTATTTTTTATTTTTTTTACCTTAAAAAAATTATTAAAAATGGCAGAAGTGGTCACAGAATTTTTCACATTTAAAACAAAAAAATAATAACAATTAATTATGAATATTTAAAGATTGTTCCATTGAAATGCATTGGAGAGCGCCAGATAGCGAGAGGTCATACCTGTCGCTGTTCAAGGTCGGACGCTGGCGCTGTGGGGTGAGGCTGGAATAATGATGAATGAGTCGCTATATGGCGCTATCTCAGTCGCTAAGCAGGATTGGCTTGATAAATGTGTGATTGTGGTGGGGAGCCAGCGTTCTCGTGGCGGGGCCCGTCATTACCGGCTGCTCACCAGTCGCTACCTGTCGCTATCCCTAGTTAAATAAGGGCAGAAGTGTAACGTCCATTGAAATGTATGGGAGAGCGTCAGGTAGCGACAGGTAATACCAGGCTCTCTGAAAGCCAGAGCTCCGGCGGTATACGCTGAGCCATCTGTGATGATGATGATCAGACGCTACATGATGCTGTTAGAGTCGCTTCGTGGAATCGCTTTGATAAATGTGGTATTGTGTTCATCGTTCGCTACCTGTCGCTACCAGGCACTATCTGACGTGTATATTTGTTTCAATGTTTACTTGCTTTCCAAAATACACTGGTTTGCTAGTTCAGAGCGACTCAGTCGCTGTGCTGCAATGATGAATACATTGTGAGCAGTTGCTATTTAACCAGTACAGCTCTGTATGGGAGCGCATGTTAGCGACTGGTCAGTGCGACCGACTCACAACATATTCATTAGAAAAACATCCTCACAAAACTCCGGCGCTCAAAAATGCTTCTCTGCCGGAGGCTGTTTGAAAAAAGTCTATTTTTTAACATGTATCCACTAGTAACAAAGCGAAAACATAGGGGATTACATTGTTATTACATTGTAACATAAACACATTAATGCCAGACCTGTAATGTCAATTCTGCATAAATTTATAAAACATGAAAAATATTTGAAAAAATTGCTTTTTCTAGGCCAGAAGAGGTCACAACATTATTTGAGCTTTTTTTTAGCTGTTCGCTGAGGCTGGGATAATGATGAATCGGACGCTACATGGCGTTATCCCAGTCGCTCAACAGATTCTGCTTGATAAATGTGTAATTGCGTGCCGTGTCATTACCTGAAACCAAAATCTGAACATAGCAGGTGAGTGAGGCCCTATTTTTTTATTGTTATGGCATGCAAAGTTTCTCCATTTATAATTGTGAATGCTGTTAGATGGCATTTGTGTTAGGCAGTGTGTGTTTTTTATGATAATCTGCCCTTTAAAGATTAAACAAAATGCACCTAAATGGATCGCAAGTGTGCGTGACAAGTAATAGGTTGTATGCAAAATGTTAAATAGCTATTGAAGATTAAAGAACTTATTCTACAGCCCTTATTAGGGAAAATCATTTCTTTTTAATATATGTAAAAAATGCTCTTAAAATGAGGTAGAAAGTGTAAGAACGCTATTTGTGAAGTGTGTTCTTTAAGGAATCTGCTTTTATCCCGCCTAAATAATACCTCACCTGTGAATTGAAAAGTGACTCCCATGGGTGTCATAAAAAGTTTTGATCATTCTTGTGCTCCTACTTTTTATTTCTGTCCAGTAATGAAAGTCAAATATAGTATCTGATAGAAGTATTTAATTGGACAAATGAATATTGTTCATTTCATTTAAATTGTGGCAAAGGTCAGGTTTAATCTGATCTGAATTTTAGTGACATTTAGTGACATCTTCATTTTATATTCATTTTATCAATGAATTAATTTTTAGAGATCGAAAGAAGATAGAATGCATGTGAGGGATTCATTGGGGTCTGAAAGGAATTATTCCCATTTAATGAGCCCTTTCACACCTACGTGTTGCTGAATGCAGTGTTTTGCCCACAGTGTAAATGCAATGCAGCCCATAGTCTTGAGGCTGATTCACTACTAATGCCAAGTATCGGCAGATGAGCGCCTGTATAGCGGCACTCGCAGTAGAAACCTGGCCGGCATTGATGAATGTGATGTGTGCTGGACGCTCTAACACCAGTACAGCACTGCAGCCAGTGAAAGGTAGTGCCAGCTCAGTGCAACTGACTCTTGGTGCTCCACACCATACTTATTAAAAAAGGACACACACACAGCGTCGGCGCTCTAAAAATGAGCGCCAGACGCTGTGTGATTAAAGTCTTTTTTTGAACACATATCCACCAGTAACAACGCAAAAACACACGGAATGACATTGTTTTAACACTGTGACATTAACACTTTAGTGGCAGACAGGTAATGACAATTCTGTATAAAAATATAAAAATTCAAAAAAGTTTCTAAAAGGGTTTGTTTGCAGCCAGGAGAGGTCACACAATGATTTGAGAAGTTCATTTACTTCTGTTTAAACAGAAGTAAATGAACATCCATTAAAATGTATGGGAGAGGGACACTGAGCGAAAGGTAACACCTGGTGCTCTGGAAGCTAGAGCGCCGGCACTATATGCTGAGCAAGCTGTAAAAATACATGTGACGCTACATGGCGCTTTTAGAGTTGCTCACCAGATTCGCTTTCATAAATGTGGTTTTGCATACAGCGCCCGGCGTTCACCAGGCGCTGCTTGCCGCTACAAGGCACTACCTGGCGCTATCGTTCTTCTTAAATACCCCCCATAGTCTAGACTAGAAGCAGCGCAAGTACAGTGCATGTATTGTGTTTGTGTGTACATGTGTGCCTATACAGGCATACATGTGGATAAACAAGCGTTAATGTATTATTTTTTTCTCTTTGCAGGTGCCATGGCGGTCCCAGAAAAAAAAACGGTATAGTTTTTATATTTTTTAATATATATAACATTTCTTATTTACATTTTTTTTAAAACAATAGTTTTAAAAGTTATATGCTGCGTGATGGCGTGTTTTCTATGCAACTACATAAAGCAGATGCTAAGCAAACAAACAGCAGGGTAAAACAGAACACCAAAACAGAAGGTGGCCGAAGTAGGAGGTCAGAAACAGTGGGTAGAAGCAGACGACATGGCAACCAAGGTACCAACCTAAGTATGTACAAGGACATGCAGACTACATGGACTGCCCTAGATGTCAGCAGGGGGGAGAATGTAAGTATGTGCTAGGACATGAAGACTACATGGGATGTCCTAGATGTCAGCAGGGGGAACAAAGGTAAATATGTGCTAGGACATGCAGACTACATGGGATGTCCTAGAAGCCAGCAGGGGGGAGAATGTAAGTATGTGCTAGGACATGGACACTACATGGGATGTCCTAGATGCCAGCAGAGGGGAGAATGTAAGTATGTGCTAGGACATGAAGACTACATGGGATGTCCTAGATGCCAGCAGAGGGGAGAATGTAAGTATGTGCTAGGACATGAAGACTACATGGGATGTCCTAGATGCCAGCAGGGAGGAGAATGTAAGTATGTGCTAGGACATGCAGACTACATGGGATGTCCTAGATGCCAGCAGGGGGGAGAATGTAAGTATGTGCTAGGACATGAAGACTACATGGGATGTCCTAGATGCCAGCAGGGAGGAGAATGTAAGTATGTGCTAGGACATGCAGACTACATGGGATGTCCTAGATGCCAGCAGGGGGGAGAATGTAAGTATGTGCTAGGATATGAAGACTACATGGGATGTCCTAGATGCCAGCAGGGGGGAGAATGTAAGTATGTGCTAGGACATGAAGACTACATGGGATGTCCTAGATGCCAGCAGGGGGGAGAATGTACGTATGTGCTAGGACATGAAGACTACATGGGATGTCCTAGATGCCAGCAGGGGGGAGAATGTAAGTATGTGCTAGGACATGAAGACTACATGGGATGTCCTAGATGCCAGCAGGGCACCTAAAAAGACTATAGATGGGAATGCAGAACAATTAAATATAACATCTGTGATGGGCAATTTGTTTTAAGGTTTTCTAAGAGATGCTATCCTGGAGTATCTGAGTGAAATTTACTTTATTACTCCTTATTAGCCTGGAGGTATCGTTCCTTCCAGGCAAACCTGATCAGCTTTTATGAGGAACAAAGTTTAAGATTGGATCAGGGTGAGTCATTGGGTGACATAAATCTTGAATTTCTCTTAAGAATTAGATACTGTGCCACATAAAAGACACAAATGATGAGAATGTTTGGAGAAAATGTGTGTCCATGGGTGAGTGACTGGCCTAATGACAGGAAAAAGAGGCTGCTTATTAATGGTACATACTCAGATTGGATCACTGTTACTAGCGGCCTATATATTAATGATATTGGGAATGGATTAAACAGTAAAATATCAATGTTTGCAGATGATACTAAGCTGTGTAGCATATTTAACACTAAAGAGGACAGCATGCAGCTACAGACATATTTGAAACATTTAGAAATATGGGCAGAAAAATGGTAAATGTAGTTTAATACAGAGAAAAGGAAGTCTACGAATATGGGAAAAAGCACTTTGTGCCACAATTAAACACTATATAGGGAAATGCTGGGTAACACTAAAATAGAAAAGGACCTGGTGGTCCCCCAAAATCCCCCTCTGATGATCAGTGATACAAACCACCCAAGAGGGCCCAACCCCATGCAGATGCCGGTGAACAGCATGCAGATTGTCAGAAGACACTTACCGGGTCCCCGTTCCAGCGCCGTCTCCGGGCGGCCGCAGTTACTTCCGCACGGCGGCCGCGCCGAGCGGCGGCGGCCGTGCGTGAGGCCGCTCTCCTTCCTCGCCCCCGCGGCTCCTCTTCATATTCCCTCCGGCGGCGCTGTTGCCAGCGCGTCCGCCGGAGGAAGGGGTTATAGAGCTTACGGGCTCAGTTAGGGGGGAACTACGCCCCCTGCAGTTAAAGGGCCAATGAGCCCAAAACATTGTGAGGGCTATACGCCCCTTGTTTCATGTGTGGGCCAATGAGCCCAAAGGGGACTTGTGGGCTATTCGCCCCGCTCAGCTAGTTGATCATAACCGCACCAATCACGCACACCTTCCTATTTTCCCATCCTGGTTTTACCCTATATAAGCATCATTGTTTCTATGTTCAGTGCCTGTGATAGCGCCTAGAACCTAGTCTCTCTTGTGAATTGTAGCCAATCTGAACTCCTGTTGCCGACCTTGATTGTACCGACCACTCTCGATCCTGAACCCCTGTTGCCGACCCCTGCCTGTATCCAGACTACGAGTTGCCTGATCCCTGGTGCCGCTACGATCTCTGTCTTCCCGCTGTCGACCTCTGGCCTGTCTCTGGACTTCCTCTGCCAACGCTCTAGCTATTGGTTCTCCAGACCTCCTACATATAAGCTCACATCCTTTGAGCCATTAAGTCCTGAGGGCAACCGATCCCGGGTAGGCGTATTCTGCGTCCCGGCAAGAGGGGGCTCCTACAGGTGAAGCTGGCTGCGGAGATTGGGGGTTGTGGGCTTATCAAAAGGGCTGGAGTTACCCCGAGCGTGACACAGATGCAGTGCTCCTCACAGATACTTATTGGTCTTGGCTAAACCGGACCAACACCCTGACAAGAAAAAATTCACTTATACATTGCTCTACAGGGCAATTCAGATTGCTTCACATAAAAATTTACCTTTTTGTAAGTCCTGCAGTGGTCGATTCCCCCCCCCCCAGGGGCGCCCTATGGATCTGCCAGCATTTTGCAAAGCCACTAGGTTTCCTACCTCTTTGCATTGTGGGTTATATCAGTTAAATAGAGACAACAGCATGGCTGGGTTGCTGGGAAAGGAAGAAGCCTCCAGGGTGCTCCAAGATGGCCGTGACCAGGAGAAAATCAGTGATGTGGCCTTTTTATTTTCCACATCCCTTAATAATAACTGCAGAAAATGTATCATAGGCCAAACTTCGAGACTGATGCAAAAAATGTAAAGGTAGTAATGTATGATTCAGTTGTTAATTTAAAAGGGAAACTGATTTAAGATTTTAGGCTTACAATAGAGCCACTGCTTGCCATGCTTTAACCCTTTAAATGCCAGCCATGTAAAATTTATGTGGTTGCCTCTCCCCTGCTAGTGGGCAAAAAAAAAAAAAAAAATACTCACCTGATCCCTCGTTGGATCCGGCCGGGTCTCCTCTTTAATTTGGTGCCATCCGATCCCCCGTGGGGGGTCGGATGGCTCCAGGAGAGCCCCCGGAATAAGCCCCCCCCGCTTCTGCAGCAGCAGCTGCTAACTGTAAAAAAAAATAAAAAAATAAAATGACATTCACTTACCTGCGTGTGCGCTGGTTCCCGCTGTCCCTCCTCTTCACCTGGGGGGGCTCCGATCCCCCCCAGGACTTACCCATCTTCAGGAGGAAGCCTCCCTCCTTCCTGGGAGGCTCTCTCCCCTTTCATCCTCGATGGCGGCCACCATCCACCCTTTGTAGTGTGGATGGTAGTTGTATTTTATTTGTAAATGTTAAAAATTACTTGTTTCAGTTAGGGGGGTCTCCTGGGCAGGAACAGGGGGCTACCGATAAATATGTGGTACCGTTCTAATCGGTAGAAATGGGGATTTCACATGCAATATGATTTTCCTTAATAAAATACATTTTTTATTTAAAATAAAGGAGGCAATTTTCTAAAAAAAAAATTTTTTTTTTTTTTTTTTTACTTAATAATAAATAAAATGAATAATAAATAAAATTTACAAACAAGACATTTCTTGTTAAAGCCTAAACTCTGCTGCAAAAAATATATATATAATTTTCCTGAAAATTTCAGCAAAAATGACGCAAAACATGGCGCAAAATGGGGAAAAATGACCTGTCAACAGAGGCTGACAAAATCTCAAGTAATCTCAAGTAATCTCAAGTAATTAAAAGCGTTAATAGTACCTCTGCATGTTGGGTATTGTTCTGTTCGGGGGACCTTGTGCTTTCAGACTTAGCTTGTTTTTTTCTTGTTTGCATATTTATATTTTAGGAAAACGTGTTTTTTATTCAGCTTTTTTATACATTTTTTAGGGAAACCCTGCGCAACCAAAGAATTCTTTGAGGGATCAACTCCAGAAAGATGAGCCCACTACAACAAGCTGGGTACGCTTAGAAAGCTTAACATGTGTACTTTCAGGGAATATATGGTTTATGGGGGATATTCCAAATGTAAAGGGTTGTTTTGGTTGAAAAATCGCAAGGTGCACACTTTGTCTGCAGAGCTGAAATTTTCAAGTAAAATTACCGTTACGCACATGCTTTACTTTGGGGTGTTTGGCAACTCTTTCCTTGATAGAACCTATGCATGTTGGGTATTGTTCTGTTTGGGGGATGTTGCTTTTTCAGATTATATTTGTTTTTTCTTGTTTGTATATAGTTTTTTAGGAAAATGTGCCTTTGATTCTGCTTTTTTATCCTTTTTTAGGGAAACTCTTTGCAACCAAAGAATACATTGAGGGATTACTTCTAGAAAACTGTGGCCACATCAACAAGCCTGGTACAAATAGAAAGCTTGAGGTGTGTACTTCCAGAGAATATATAGTTTGTGGGGGGTATTTCAAATGTAAAGGGTTGTTTTTCTGGAAAAACTGCAAGGTGCGCATAGCGCATATCACAGTTGTATTTTTTCTGAAAATCCCCTAAAGCTCTGTTTCAGTTTGGGGGAGTCTCCTGGGCAGGAAAGGGTGTCTACCTATACATATGTGGTACCGCTGTAACCGGGAGAAATTGGGGTTTCACACGCAATAAGATTTTATTGACAAACTTACATTTTTTATTACAAAAAAACACTACAAATTGTAAAAAATAGACTTTTTTTTTATTTTTTTGCACATATTTCACCAAAACATTTCGAGAATACACCTAAAAAATGACAAACAAGACATTTCATGTTAAAGCTCAGACTCTGCTGAAAAAAACAATATATCATTTTCCTGGGAAATCCCTGGAAATCCCTTCAAAAATCACATTTGAACATGGGGAGTGCAAAGTAGTGCAAAATGGTCTGGCACCAAGGGTGACAAAAACTCCAGGTAGGCTGGCAGCGAAAGGGTTAAAGAGGAACACAAAAAGAAAAAGATGATGCAAAGTTGTGATGATTTAATCAGGAGGGTTGCCGCCCCCCGTTCTGTGCTGCCCTAGGCACCCACTCTCAAAGGCCTGATGTGAAATACAGCCCAGGCTCCCACAGCCCTGCTCTTGTCTGTGTGCCTACAGTCTTACTTTTGGACCATAACACTCTCTTCTTTCGACACCACTGCAAGCTTACAGCAAACTAGATTGTTTTGTCGCCCTCAATTTTTTGCTTGTTAAACCGGACCTTCAACCTGAATAAGAGTCTTATATGTTACCCATACTATGTATATACAGATTGCTCACATTTAAAATCATCCTACCTGCACCTACTGCATTTTTTGAGCCTTTAAACATCTAAGATGGCGGCACAGAGAGTCTTGGGCAGCCTGCAAACCGGAAGCATCTTCTGACTGTTCTGCTCTGCATCCTGTGATTGCTGTCCTTTTTCTGACCCCAGCTCTGCTCTGTCTGAGCAAAGCACAGCTATAACCCGCCCCCTGTACTTTTCCCCACTTTCCTCTTCTCAGTATGTGATGCTTCTGAGGCAAGATGGCGGCGCCCATATCCTAGAGTCCTGAACAGAGTTGCCGCCCAGTGGGGGAAATAATAAAAAGTAAGTGACTAAAAACTTAAAATCTAATAATTTTAGATGCTGGGGAAAAGTTTTTAAAGGCTTTGAGCTTTTCATGAAATGATGCTGAAGGTCCTGTTTAACACAGCCTGCAAGGAAGTTCTATGAATAAGATGGCAGATCAGATGAAGTAGCTTTCATACGAATGTGCCATTTGCTTACGGGCAGGCTGATTCATTATTAGCGGCAGGTAGCGACAGATGAGCGTCTGAAGCATTTCAGAGCGCCCGCTAGTAGTCGCTGTGCTCGGCTGTGGGTCGCTAGTTCAGAGTGACTCAGTCGCTGTGCAGCATTGATGAATACAATGTCGGGAGTCGCTATATGACCAGTACAGCGCTGTATGGGAGCGAATGGTAGCGACTGGTCAGTGCGACCGACTCAGCATATTCATCAAAAAAACAGCCTCACACACGCCGGAGGTTGTGTGATTAAAGGCTGTTTTTTAACATATGGAATTACATTATAATAACATTTTAACATGAACACATTAATGCCAGACCTGTAATGTCAATTCTGCATAAATATATAAAAAATGAAATATAATTTTAAAAATGGATTTTTCTAGGCCAGGAGAGGTCACAACATTATTTGAGAATAAAAGAATAAAAAAATAATTTAAACTTCCTGTTTAAAGAGAAATAAAAGAACGTCCATAGAAATGTATGGGAGAGCGACAGGTAGTGAGAGGTAATACGTGGCGCTCTGCTAGGCTGAACGCCGGCGCTGTACGCTGAGGCTGGGATAATGATGAATCGGACGCTACATGGCGTTATCCCAGTCGCTCAACAGAATCTGCTTGATAAATGTGTAATTGCGTGCCTTGTCCGGCGTTCACCTGCCGCTACCTGTCGCTACCTGTCATTTACAAAGCACTACCTGACGCTATCCCTTCATGAATAAGGCCCTAAGACTTTTTGTAGCATTGTAGTTTCGCTAGGTCACTTGGATTTAAAACACATCCTAAAAACGTGATCTGTACAGCAGTCTGAACTTACTTTTATATTTGTTTCATGTTGTACGTTTTTGTTTCTATAAAATGATTCTTCCTAAAATTGCACTGGGAGCGATTTACCAACAATTGTGAATGCTTTAACCTAAACAAATCATGTCTCAACTTTAAATTAGTCACCTAAATCATAGCATAAAGAAACAAGGAGTGGGTTTAAGCTCATTAAAAGTAGTATTTTCCTCATTAATTAGGAACATCTGCCTTGTGAAAAGGTGACCATTATTTGTCACAGATGTAGCAGGGTCTGATGAAGCCTCTTTTGTCACTGTATAAATGAAGGTTTAACCTAGGGGATGGTAAAATGAGTTAAGTGATGTCTATTTTTATTTTAAAAGGCAGATGGTTCCCATTAGCAGTAAAAATGACAAAATGATATGTGATGTATTCACTAAAAAGTGGAGAGCATTTCATATTTCATATTTAGTAATTCACCAGATATCGGAGAGCTTCTCCACCTCAACGCACAATAAAATGGTGCAATAAATAAATATATCTTTTTTACCTGGTTGGGTTTTTTTTTTTATATGGAGTGTTGCAGATGAGGTGTAGACATTTTCCAATGATACCGAGACATTTTCTGTAAATTAGATGACCAAGCCTCAATAAGTTTTATTACATTATATATATATATATATATATATATATATATATATATATATATATATATACTGTATTTTTCACCCTATAAGACACACTATTTTTACCCCAAAAGTGGGGGAAAATGTCAGTGCATCTTTTTGGGCAAATGTAAAAAAAAAAAAAAAAAAAGATCTAAAAAAATCTACTTACTTAAATCTCACGCCGCGCCCCCCGGGACGCCAGCCGATGAAAGAGCGGCGTGCAGGGTAACTGAGCCTCGCCCACTGTCCCCGCTCTTGCCGCTCCCAGCACCGCCACTACTTCTCGGGGCACAGCGCGCACACAGCGCGCACACACCCGGTCCTTGCAGCCAGTGGGCGTCTGGGCTGCTTGGACCATGTGAGCGCACGCTCCAGCCCGAGAAGCAGCAACGGTACCAGGAGTGGCCAGAGTGGGGACAGTAGGCCAGGCCACCGTCTGCATGGACCCGGTGTGTGCGCACGGGGCGGCTTAGCCAATCAAGGGCATTTGTTCGATTCCGCTTTCCTTTGCTCCACTGACGTCAGTTTGACAAGGAAATCTGAATGGAGCAAGAGCCATCGGCCATATCTATGTCCCTACCCAGTGCCGGCACCAGTGGGTGGTGATTTGGTCACGTCCCGGGGCACCAGGGTGGCCAATGAATCAATGGTTGATACAGGCTGATCATCAGCACTGTGGGCCCCGTACTATTACCTCTTGCATTCCCACTGTACATGCGTGTGCTCCTCTCCAGTCAAAATAGTTTCAGATAGAAATAGATTAAATCAGAATAGATTGCATCAACCAGCAATCTATTCTCAATTAATGGAGTATGGGGCTTCACCTGACAGGTCCTTCTCTCTAGCTGATGCGTGCTTCCATATGCACATGGGATAGCCATATATGTAGGTATTCTAGGAAAACTGGTGAGTTTCATGGAGTCCGAGATCCCAAATTGGGATGCCCTGGCAACAGGGAATCAAAGGATTTAGTCCACTTTAATGGAGCCCTTTTGCAAAATTACCTAATAATAAAAATCTATATAAACATGCTGGATAGGGGGACCTAAATATTCATCACTAAAAGAGTAATGTGCTAAGTTTGTGGTTTGTTCTCCTGGTAGAAATAACATTTAGGGGTGACAGGTTTTTGAGCATACCATTGCAATTTTACTGGTATGATCTGCTCATTTCCGATGCCTTAATCAGCCTGTGGGGAGCAGCAGCATTAAAGTGGATTTTCACCATCCCAGGGCTTGGTCTGTACCCTTAGGGTGTCTATTCGGGAAATCGCACTGATTACCCAAGATACAAATCACATGGTGTTCACACTGCGCAGGTGCGGACCTGCTCCATTTAGCTTCTTTGGCCACACATATAAATGAGCAAATAAAGATGCTGCATGGGAGCTTGGCCACTCTTGCCATTGGTGGTAGCACCCCCTGTATGCCTCTATGGCTGCGCACGGCCATGCCAACCATTGAGCTAATCTCCCCAGAATGGTACATTCACCACCTGTCACCCCTGATTCTTCTTCCTTCCATTAAAGAATACAGGGTTTATAAGTAACGCTTCCTCTTGCCATTTAGCGTATTCATTTTTATTTTTTTTTATCATTGGACCATTTGCAAAAATGTTCCTTTTAAGGGAAAGTCTACCTTTGAGGGCATTTTTGGAAGTGTATTTTTTTGTGTGCCAGGACAAAAAACTGGAATCCAAGGCAGCTGCTCTAATGGGGAAAGGTGAGTATAGGCTTTATTTAGTTTAGGTCCTTTAATATTTGATTTTACACAGAGAGCATCCCCCAGACTTGATTATATATAAAAAAATTAAAATAACCTCTAATAACATACAGCTGAGAAGTTAACCGGTGACACTTAAGTGAAAAACTCCCTGCTATCAAAGCTATGAATTAGATGCCGTTCATGTGTGATCTTCAGTGCGGCTAACCAACGCAAATCTCTTTAGAGAACACCTAAAGGATTCAGCAACTTTACAACCATTAGTGGGCTACAAAATCAATGGAACAGTTTAGTTTACACATACCATAACAGTGAGTGCATCAGGGACCCTGCACCGTGCAGCCAATAAATAGCCCACAATCTATGCTGTTAGCAGCTGTAGCAATCCTCTTATTTGATCCAATTACGGAGAAATGTCGCTTTATTCCCTAACCATGTTTATTAAGACTGGCAGACGAGAAAATTATATTTGGTACGGGGAGCACAGGCACAACTCCTCTCGAAGAGTCACATTCAATTGTGAGAGATGCTGTATTAGATTCCTGTTTATTTAAATGAAACGGATATAATAAAAGTAAATTATCTCATTAGAAGCAGAAAAAGGCAGATACTAGCAGCTCTGTTATCAGATTAACAAGATGTATCTGAATAAACAGCCCAATTAAGCAGCTATAATGATTTAGAAGAACCTGCAACTCATAACTACTATTATAGCTAGGCTATGTACTATAGTGGAAAAAGTGCCAACAAGAGATCAGCAAACTACATTGTGGCAGGGGCCTGATTTAATCCCGACCAACACAATACAAGGAACAGTGCTCATAATCACCCCCAGGGCAATTCAGATTACTGCACATTAAAAGAGGAAGTGCTGCTGGGTTTCCTGCCGCTGTACATTGTGAGTTATGTTGGTGAAATGGCTGCGATGCTGGGGAAGGAAGAAGCCAAAATGGCCGCTACCAGCAGAAAATCTGCTGTTTCAGCTTTGAGTGGGTGCAGGGGCAAATGTAAGTCCTGACAATGATTCAGTATCATGCATGCAGATGGGGCGAGTGAGTTTTGGAGAGTTTTTTTTTCACTGCGCAAGACTGTAGGTCAGGTTTAAGACATGCCCGCGGCACATAACGCTGGTCACTTCGTCACTCTAAGCCTAAGTCAAGTAGCTCAATGTCGGTAATTCCTTCTTTCTGACTCAATGTGATATATATATATATATATATATATATATTTATTTATTTAATGTATACTAATCGTTATATGCTATGGATAAGGCCCTCTGGGGGGGTTACTAGTTTTTCATACACATGCACTTTAAATGATATATATTGCTTTACATCCATTTTTGGATATTCACGGGTTATTATATGAATTATATGTGCACTTAATTTCAGGTTTAAATTAATATATTAATTATAAGCACTATTGCACTTTAGTGGGCTTATGCATCGATTGGCTCTCCCCTTGGTAGTCCATCAGCACCATAGATATACTGTATATATACTGTATATGCTTTATTTGAGTCTTCTGAGTTTTTCTGGGGTGTTTTTAAGGTTGGTGTTATTAAAGATGTATATTTAATGTTACTTATTGGTGCTTTGCCTAAGTGAATTGGGGTGTTGTAGTCTTCAGTTGCTATTTATTCACTCGGCACTTTACAATTGATGGGTAATAGAGATTGAATTGGTTATCATACTAGATGAGACTAGAACATCTTATACAGATGAATTCATGGCTCTTAGGCCCTTATTTATGAAGGAATAGCGACAGGTAGCGACTGGTGAGCGGCCGGTAATGACGGGCCCCGCCACGAGAACGCCGGCTCCCCACCACAATCACACATTTATCAAGCCGATCCTGCTTAGCGACTGAGATAGCGCCATATAGCCACTCATTCATCATTATTCCAGCCTCAGCCCACAGCGCCAGCGTCTGACCTTGAACAGCGACAGGTATGACCTCTCGCTACCTGGCGCTCTCCAATGCATTTCAATGGAGCAATCTTTAAATATTCATAATTAATTGTTATTAATGTTTTTTTTTTTTTTAAATGTGAAAAATTCTGTGAGCACTTCTGCCATGTTAGATACTTTTATTAAGGTAAAAAAAAAATAATAATTTGTGCAGAATTGATATTACAGGTCTGATATTATTGTATTCATATTACTAAATTCATTAAAAAATTTTTTTTTTGGTTTCCAAAAATATGGTGGTTTGGGGGTTAAAAAATTACTTTTAACACATCGCCTCCAGCGCTCTGGGGTTTAAACATGCATTTCACAGCGCGAGAATTTTTTGAGCGTGATTTTTTTGATGAATATGGTGGGAGCCGGTCACTCTGACCAGTCACTATCATGCGCACCCATACATCGCGGAACCTGTCAAATAGCGACTCGTCACCCCGTATTCAACATTACTGCACACCGACTCAGTCGCTATCAACAACTGAACAATGGCCAAGCACAGCGACTACTAGCGGGCGCTGTGAAAATACTGCTACAGTCGCTCAACTGTCGCTACTTGCCGCTATTAATGAATCGGCCTCTTGGTATAAGCTACACCAGTCATAGGTGGCGCTGAAGCCTGAGCTACCATAGAGCACAATGGCAAAAATTATTGAAGTGTTTATTTGATAAATAAATAAATGCAAAAAAAGGAAATAGTTTTTAACATGTCAAAAATGTCAACACATGTATTAGATGTCACCAACTGCTATTCTTTTTTAAATTGTCAAATATCACTTTCCTTCTTCCACACCAATGCATTCATCTAACCTCAATAATTAAAAATGGAATTAAATGCGTGACATGTGCCACATGCTGATCACAACAGTGTCTTCAGATAATTTAATGATATTATGGCAACCTATACGCACCTACCACCGCTGCGTGTTCAAATGCATCACCAAGAAGTTTTCCAGAACAGAGCAGCGCACATTGGTGCTGTTAGATCCAGTAAAAAGGCCAACAGGTACACACACAGGCACTGACAGAGACTGGCCTATAGGGAGAAACATAGTGCACCAGTGCAAAACCGAACTTAATCTGTTATTTTTACATTTTGATTCCTGGGTTTTGTTGCATGTCCCAGGGGCACCCTGAATTGATATGTCCCACAGTGTGAACCCTCAGAATGCCCATACACCCCTTCCCCGGTCCTATGGCGCATGCGTGGACTATCAGCCAACCAAATGGCTCTGTTTACATGAGGCTTGCTGTAAATAAAGCTGGGCATGCACAGGTGCTATGATGGATTTAGGGGGGCTAGTCTGGGGTATGTTTTTTTTGGGGGGTGGACATATATTGCCATTGTATGCTTGTGCTCACAAGCTTGTGCTCTGCATTTAACCAATCCGTGCAGTGAGACAAACACAAGCAGTGAGTGAACACATGCCCGGGCTACACATGCCCAGGTCGGTGCTATGCCCCTGTGCTCAGAGACTTTGTGTCTCACCTCCCACCAGCACCAGTAGGCCCCACTCCTCCCTTGGGCCCTCAGCAGATGCCTGACCCTGCCGGGTGCTAGCACGGGCCCTGGCTGGAGTCCCCCTCACCCATCACCCCCCAATGCCCGCAAACCTTACCCTATTCTTGATCCCCAGGCGGAAATGCAGCCCTGTGATTGGCCGCCGGTGGTTGTGGGTTGGGGTCATGTTCTTGGTCCCCACTGCCAAAAGGGCCTGTGAACATGACCACTGGTGGCCAAACGTGGCTCTGCATTTCCACCTGAGGCTCAAGGATAAGATAATGATTGCAGGCATTGGGGGGTGATGGGTGAGGGGGACTCCAGCCAGGGCCCGTGCTAGCACTCGGCAGGGTCGGGCATCTGCTGAGGGCGCAAGGGAGGAGTGGGGCCTACTGGTGCTGTGGGGAGGTGAGACACAATGTCTCTGAGCACAGGGGCATAGCACCGACCTGGGCGCTGTGTTGTCCGGAGGCACCAGTTAGATGCCAGGGCAGTGGAAGAGAAAGCCAGGCTGTTTGTGCGGTCGCTGGGGCCGCACAGGCAGAGAGCAGTGGCTTCCTGATTGAGCATGCATCATCATTCTGCCGCCTGTGTCTTCGGAGCAGTGAGAAGGAAGTGTGCAGTACTGCTAAGGTAGGCATGTCTGCATGTGTGTCTATGTGTGTGTCTGTGTATGTGGTATGTGAATAAGCTGATTGTCTTCTACTAGTAAGCTTATGGTGGCCCGTGCCTGTCCCAATCCTGATTATTGTCCTGTGGCCTCTCTGTAGTGATATCCTCCCACAAGTTATCTCTGGATAATAGCATTTCCACTTTAAACATCCATAACTGATAATTGTCATTGTTCAGCTTGGCCACTGAGAGTTTAAGCTCTGCGCTGCTGGCCATTCTCCCTCCTTTATACATAAGAAAAGCCAATAACTGCGCTGTCTTCCATTCGGGGCTTAACCTGTTGCAGATTGTGAGTGCTAGGTGCAGAGTCAAATTCAGATAGACATTTGTGGTGTAAGAGGAACTGGATTTACTGGAACATGAGTGCAGTAAGAGAAGTCACCTTACATGGTGGATAAAATAGGCAGAAATAAGAAATCATAGAGGTCACTTCAATGTACCGGAAACAAAGCGTATAGTAGAGAACAACAGAGAATACACATAGATATAGCCATCTAGTGTCAGAAATGTATATTGCATTAACTTAGCAATATAGATGCAGATCACTTACAGAGACAATCTGGAAGCTGTTGCACCGTATCTCCAACAATTACACGCATCAGTCTGCTACCAGGAGGATGATAGGACAACACTGTGAGCACACTGCTGCCGCTTGGTTCAAACAGGTCACAGAATATCTGGCCGTGTGTGTGTGTGTGTGTGTGTGTGTGTGTGTGTGTGTGTGTGTATGTGTTTGTGTCTATGTGTATGTGTGTCTCTGTGTCTATGTGTATGTGTGTCTCTGTGCCTGTGTGTGTGTGTCTATGTGTGTCTATGTGTGTGTGTGTCTATGTGTGTGTGTGTCTATGTGTATGCGTGTGTCTGTGTGAGTCTCTCTCTGTCTGTGTATCTCTCTCTGTGTCTGTTGGACTTTATATGTTTTACTAAAGCACTGAGCACTCTGGCTATAGTTTAGATGATGGAACCCTGATTAAAGTGGAACAAAACCCAGCAGCGTTCCGGTATGGAATCTAAAAGAGTTTTAAGGCCAGCCGCTGGCTTTTCTCTGAATCGGGATACCCCACTTTGTGTCACCTCTAGAAGCGCCCATAAAAACTCACCCCTCCCTGCTCCAACGGCGCATGCGTGGGCTCTTATCCAATGAGAGCCACCCGGTAAATGACATAGTCAAGGCAGACAGCCCTCATTAGATGAGAGCCCACACATGCACTGTTGAAACACGGAAGAGGTGAGTGAATAGCGTTGTTCTGGGGGTTTCACACAGCGAGGCATCCCAATGAGACTCCAGGGCTGGCTGATTCCCTCTCTCATCCCAAACTGGGATGCTGCACTGTGTGAAAACAGAACAAAACCCATGTGGTCTGCCCATGGAATGGATGCTGGCTTTTCCCCAGGGGCATCCTGAATCATGTGACTATGTCATTCACTCTCATTGTTGCTCATGGCAGTGCGGGGGATGCATCAATGCGTTCTCCCCATTCTAGCCCATGAGAGCCATTTGGCGAATTACATAGTCATGGGTGCAGCCATCTTGGTTCTGATGCACAGAGCAGCTTCCCCCCCACTCTGTGCATGCCCCCACCCACCTTTACACTTGAATAGATGGGATAGCATGCACACAGAGCAGGACGCTCTGTGCACAGTCTATGCAGTAGTCACAGAAGAACTGTGGACACCCTGTCGCCCAAGGGCCCACATAAACCTAGAGCCGGCCCCTGACTCCAGCAATCTGAATGGCCCCCCAAGACTGTCTAAATGAGGCCAGACCCACACCTGCTAGTGAGGAAATGGGTGTGGATCCGCTTAAAGCCCACGATTGCCCATGGCATTTATTCTCAGGAACCAGGAGGACTGGCCAAAAGCTGATGGTGGTGAGCGCCTTTTATTTTGATTAGGTTTACAGCCACTTTAAGGGCCCAAACATATGTTTATGGAAGTTTTAGACATTATCTCTTCAAACCTTTGTCCTCCATAAACCTTTAACTGCCATTTTCTTGTAGTTGTAAAAGCAACATGTTACAATGTGAAAACCGGTCTGTCGGGCAAGTTTTATTTTTGTCTTTAGCGGCTTAATATCACCAAATGTATTTGCAGCTAGGCCCACTCGCTCATAGACAAGCTGTGAGGTGCAGGATCCGATCAACCCTATTTCTACTTTCAGTGAAACATTAAAGGAATAATACGTTGCTAGGCAACATGGAATTTTAGCACAAAAGCAAATGTATAATAATGTTCAACAGTTAGACCATGAATCTAGACACAAGGGTTCATTTAATCATCTCTGTGATCACAGATACGTTTCAAATACACATTCTGTTGCTGGCTATAAAAAGACTGTAGATTGGATACATTTCCAAAACTGTTGCAAACTTTTTAAAGACAAAAAACGATTTATATTAGTTATTGAGAGTGTTACTGATAATAGTTCAACAGATAAAAGGATCTTCAAATAATAATCTCATAGCTTTACCTTTATCAAAGTTTTATAATATGTAAAGCAAGCTAAAATTCTCGCCGCATTTTAGGGAGATTTTTCAAGGTCAGTGTTCAGTCATTTATTAACAATTTGAGGGGGGCACTTTGAAATGAGGCAAGCCTCTCCAAATCTTATTGAACCCCAAACTTTCAGAAATGGATCAGTGATAGGGATGGTAACGGTGATGATGGTGACTGAAGGATAGTATTTTTGTAGTTAAAACACACTGATACATATATTGTTGAGTATCTTTTTATATAAACTTTCATCCTTTTTTTGGGGGGGGAAGCCATATTTTCCAGCATACCATTTTCTCGTGAATACAACAGTAATGAATGAGTCAGTTCTGCAGACAGTCACTGTTATACCAGGTGGTCCTTTATCCATGACGATAATCACATGATCCAGTTGGAATTTTTTTGCCCATGTAAGGACATACATCAGATATTTGTCCTTCCCCATCCAAATGACAGCCAAACATTTCCAAGCTAAACTGAACCTCACTAGTCACATGTAAGAAGGAAACATCTTTGTGGCTTCTTTTAATTGGTCACCTTAAATAAAATGTATCTCAGAATTGGGTACTGTATAAAAAGGTAAAAACTAAAGTGCCTAAATTGTGGGCACTGTACTATATATACCTTAAAATGTATAACAAAATCTACAAAAATTATTTTTTTAATTACAATAGTTAAAATGATGCGTCACTTTTTAGGACATTAAATACCTAGAATTGGTGTGCAGCTCTATAACTTTGAACTAAGCGACAAGTGGCGCGAAGTTGATGCAAATATAATAAAAGCTAACCTGGCTCTATATATGAATAAAGGATTTGAAAAATTTTAATATGCACCACAGCTGTATCTGTACACATTTTAATCTTTACCCCACAAAGTAATACAATGACAAGTTTTTCTTTTAGGAATTACCTTATACTCAATATCACAGCTAGGAACTAAAATGCAACTAGCGTTAAATTTACAGTCTTTACCTTTCATTGCCAATTTCTTCATAGCAGCAGGTCTAAAGAACGCCTCATATATAATCCCATGGGCACACAATCTTCAACCTTGGCAGACAAAGAGTAGTGCTCTACTGAGCAATCATCTGCAGTATTAGGCAATTCCAAATGTTATTTTGCTTTTTCGAGTAGAAACACTATTAAAAAAAAATAAAAAAATAAATAAAAATACACAAATGTTAAAAAAACAAGACCGAGAAAAAAGAAAAGAGAGCAGATTGAATGGGACAAGAAGTTTGTGAGCGAATGTGTATCTCTGTGTTGTTTTATTAAGGCCTAGCCACGGTTTAGATGTCCTCTTGCCTGGAAAACAGCTTGTTGATGACCCTTCAAATTCTTTCAAGAGGAAAAAAAAAGAATTCTTTTCACATTTCAAGTTCCTTCTATTTCTACCCTCCCACTGACACCATCTCATTCAGTCATGTAGATAACTTTATTCATCGTCAAATCATTGTATTACGTTCAATAGAAAAACTCTATTACTATTCCGGTGAGAGACAAGGCAGTTATATCTTATTTAGCTTCTTTGAGACACAGTTTTCAGCTGCTTACAACAGTAACACAGTGTGCTCAGCAATTCCTCCACTCTCACACAATCAATAGGCCTCTGATGGATTGCTTTCTAAGACGTTGCTGTCATACCCATGTGTTGCTTTGGTTTTGATGTTACCCCTAGATTCTCCAAACTAAAAGGCTCGTGTGTGAATGACGTTTCTGTCAGCCATCCTAGCAATCATTCATATTATTCGAATGGTGGTGGTTAATATTGGGCAGTTATCCTGTACCGTTATTGCAGCATAGCAACCATTTAAAGGCCATTATTATAAGATCTAACGTGACATTAAAGGAGCTGTATCGCTAAATTGCGTAATATTAAAAATCAATAAAAACTTGTTGGCTAATGAAAGGATGAGTCATTTATACACCTGAGTTGGATAAAACCCCCACCAAGCTTGTGGTTTTCTTCTCACGGAAGGAATAAAATGCAGGGGTTTCTGGGTTTATCAGGGGGGACAGAACCTGTCACCTCTGATTCATCTTCCTTCCATTGAAGGAAAGAAACAAGCCTACCTGGATATTTCTCGATACCAAGTGTATAAGTGACCCTTCCTCCTGCCATCCAGCATATTTATATGATCATTTTAATAGTCCTCCTTAAACTAACTAACTAACTTCTGTATAGTATGGACAAAAATAGAACCTAAGCATTATAATAAAACCAAACCATACTATAGAAGCAATATATGTGTATAAGGTACAAACCATTAAAATGTAGTTCTTTAATTATCTATTAAATATCCATAATGTGTCTAAACGATTTTCATCAATCTTAGAAGATTGATGCTCCTCTATTTCCATATAATAAATATAAAGAGCAAGAGCGGCAAGCCATCTTAGAAAGATAGCATGCCAGACTTTATTACAGTTAACCATAAGAGACCAAAAGTTTAAAAAAGTAAAGGAGAAATTTCTTAAAACAGAAAGTATTTACATAAAACCCACACGACAAGAGTTGGTGGCTGCCGGCGCCGCTACTATAGGACTGGCTGAGGGGGCATCCAGAATGCTGGAGCCTCACACACATAACCCCCAGGACGCCTGTAATCTTTACCTTATCCTCGCTCCTCCACTGGGGATCCTGTGGAATCCTGGCTGCCTGGTGCTCACGTGGGCAGTTCTGCGATTGGCTGCATTCGGTAGCTAGAACGTCACTGCCCATGTGAGTGCCGGGCAGCCAATCGTGGAGCGGGATTCGCGTCAAGGGAGAGAAAGATACAGTAAAGATTATAAGGGTTTTGGTGAGGGGCTCCAGGATTTAGGATTCCCCTGCAGCCTGTCCTATAGTGGTAGCGCCGACGACCACCATCACCCTCACTGTGGAGGATGTTGGCCTGCTTTAACAGTATTACCCACCATTCCTAGTCAGTGGGCTGAGCCATTCACTTCAAGCCCCATATCATCATATACCTTGTGTCAATGATGCTCTGATGCTTTTTGGAATAGTTTTAGGAAAGTACTTATTACTATATATAATGTAGGATATTCAAGCTGGTGCTGGTGTTTGTGTGTTGAGTTGTATTTTTTCACACAGCGTCTGGCGCTCTATGCTAGAGTGCCCAGTTTTAGCGCGGTGGCGCTGGGTGAGTGTAGTTTTTCTTGAATACCAGCTTCAGCACCGAGTGCTGAATGCACTTAACTGGCGCTACCTATAGTTGCAGCGTTGTCCTATTGTTGTATCGTCTTGGGCGCTTTGACCTCGGGACACCACCTAGTGTTTGCGATTGGCTCTGCAGTGAATCAGGGAGAGCGCTTCTACAGCGCCCTGCAAACATCACATTTATCAATGCTGGACGGGATACTACAGCACCACTTGTCCTACCTCTAAACTAGGTTAGAGCTCCCGACACCCGCTTGCAGCATTTACTAGCGGTCGCTCTAAGCACTGCTACAAATGCGCTCACATGGCACTACGTGGCGCTAGTATTAAATCAGCCTCTATAACAGGAATTTCAAGCAGCATTGAGGACAGAAAACATCCAAACAGTAATATACCTGCGGTGTGGGAGCAAAACTGATTGAGCTGTTTTGGGGGGTTTTGGTCTGCTTTAAATGGGTGGATGTTAATGGGGCCATGCTCAACAGGTGAGAGGATAAGAAGACTGTGACTGCCATACACCAGGAAAGTTGAAGGAAATTTTGAAGCCTATTTTTATGCTTCTTATGCGCTTTCAACTAGAGGGGCAGACCCAATATGGATTCCCCATGGGTGTATGTATTAGTGGACTTAAAGTCTTTTTTAAGTCTTTTTTTAACATTTTAAGCAGTAGGTATTCTGTGAAAAAATCTTCATGCAGCTTTTAGGCTAAGCTTTCTTACAGCTACATTCTTACCTGCTTAAAGTTTAGTTTTAAAATTTTTACTAACCAATTTTCTTTTGGAGTTTAAGGGGTGAATCAATACATTCAAGCTGTGAGGAACAAGACTTCAGCTGATAACAAGAAAAATATGACTTGTAAGATAATATGGAATAAAAAGTATTTTAGGGAGGACAAGGCAGCATATAAATGAATGTACACAGAAGAGACACCGAAATTCTGGTCCAGGTGATAAGCTTGTTCCGACCGTGACAAATTAAGAGAATTACATTCCTGAAAAAATAAAAAGTAACCCATTCATGTCTTTATTTACATAAAGAAGCTGATTTTAGACTAGTGCCACGTATTGCCATTTGTGCGTCTATGTAGCAGCGCTTAGAGCGTCTGCAAGAGTACGCTGCAAACTGGTGTCTTGTGCTATAATGTAGCTTTGGTATTGGACAAGTGACGCTGTAGTATCCTGTCCAGCATTGATAAATGTGATGTCTGGAGGGCGCTGTAGAAGCGTTCTTCCTGAATCAATGCATATGTAACACTCCGAGGGAAAGTCGCCCAAGGAGACGCTACATATAACAACAGGACAACGATAGTGCGTCCGATGCTTGACACTGAATTAGAGGCACTCAACAGTTTGATTTTTATTTGTATGGTTTTCAAATACTGTATCTGGCATTCACATGACGCTATGTGGTAATGCATGACGTTAGTACTTCCTAAATAAGGCCCAAAATGGTCATTCTTGACCATTCTAGTCCAAAATAGTCTTTCCAGTGTTCATTATTGCTAACCCATTAACCAGGAAGAGCATGGAAGCTGGACTGTGGGAGTCAACAAGAACTCAATGTACAATGGTACAATACATTATGTTATTAAAAAAACTTATCCTGAAATTATCTAATATTAAAAATCCATATAAACAATCTAGATAATCAGAGGAGTGATTACTTATATACCCCAATCAAGTGACAGTTTTTGAACATACCATTACAGGGAAGAATTGCTTCTGGCCTCTGAGCCAGTGAGTGGGAAACAGTAATATTAACTTCTTTAAAGCGGACTTTCACCTTGAATAAGAGTATATCTTATATGTTTCCCACACCCTTTATATACAGATTGGCCACATTAAAAATCATCCTACCTGCATCTACTGCATGTTATCAGCCTTTAAACATCCAAGATGGTGGCTCATGGGGCATCAGGCAGACTGTGTCGCTCTGCATTCTGGGATTGCTGTCCTTTCCCTGACCCCAGCTCTGCAAAGTACAGCTGTAACCCCTGTACTTTATCCTGCTCTCCTCTCCTCAGTATGTGATGCTTCTGAGGCAAGATGGCACGCGCCCATATCCTAGAGTCCTGAACAGAGTTGCAGCCCAGCGAGGGAAAGAGAAATAAGTAAGTGACTAAAAACCCACCGGTGATCGGCCCGGGAATCTATAAGATTCCCGGGCCGATAACCTCCCTCCCCGCGGGACATCCGAGATCGGGATGTCCCGCGGGGTGAAACCCCCCCAAACACCCCAAACTCCTTACCTCCCTCGCGCCCCTCTAGACGTGCGCGCGCCCGCGCCGGCCGTCTGTGAATGGCCGGCGTGGGCACGCGCGCGTCAAGAGGGACGCGCGGGAGGCGGCGGCGGAGGAGCCGCTTGTCCGCGGCTTGTCCGTCGGCGCGGGGAGAGGTGAGTTCGGGGGGTTCGGGGGGGTTTCACACAGCGGGGCACCCCGATCGGGGGTGCCCCACCGAAGTGGACCAAGACCCAGGATAGTCAAAATCCTGGGTGTTGGTCCACTTTAAATCATGCTGAAGGTCCGGTTTAACCTGTGCCTAAATTATTGCATGATGGGTAAAAGCATCTAAAACTCACCAAAAGACGAGCAGTAGCTTTTATTCAAGCACAGTCTGCCTTAGGGGACAAGTCATTGAACTTGAGTAGTTATGCCCTGTAAATCAGAATCCTACAAATAAAAAGAAGAAACAAGATTTTTTTTATGCAGAATGTATAAGTAACCCCTCCTCTTTCTTTATATTGTATTTCTGTTATTGGATAATTTTTAGCAATAATGCAACTTTTATGTATACTTTGATGAAAACGGGGAAACCCACTTTGCAACGTAGAGAATGGTCACTTACTTGAACTCTCACATCTTCAACATGTTTCATGGCATGGCTGCATTGCTTTCTGGCTCTTTAAAGTGGACCAAAGCCCAGGATTATGACTAGCCTGGGTTTTGTTCCTTGCCAATCGAGGGTGCCCCACTGTGTGAAACCCCCCAGGTCGCCGAAACAAACTCACCTCTTCCTGCTCCTATGGCGCATGTACGGGCGCTCGTCCAATCAGCGCGCTCGAATCTGCTGATGTCCCTCCGTAATAAGCCTTCTTCTAAGGCGAGCACACTGATGGCCGCACCCCCCGCTAAGAACAGATTTTATAGATTCCCGGGCCGATCACCATGGGTTTTGGTCCACTGTAAGAGAGAAATGCTGAGTCCATACAGTATGTTTTGGGTTGAGTTTTAATATCAGCATCCTATATGAATATTGTTTATCATCTAGATGACAAGAGTTGATTAAAGAAACTCAATGTGGCTCTGCCATTGTTCTCTCCAAGCAATATGTTTGGCAAGGTTCTTATTCATCCAGGACATGGTATATCTGTAGGACTAAACCAAGTCGACTAGGCTTAAAAAACTACAGATTTGATTGCTAAGAGTCTCAGGCCTGTTACACTCACATGTTTACCAGGGAGAGACTTCTGGGGTTAGCGGTATCTAACAGGGCCATCCATTGTTAAAGGAAAACCCCTCTTTTCTTTTACCCCCATATTAAGCCAAACATGGGTCTCTCCGCAGTGTGGCTTGCAACTGTGCTTTGGTACTCACCAAGTCTCACCCCCATACAGCCAACACTTCTAGCCTTGTACTGATGATAGTGGCATGCACAAGTGGAAGGTGTTTGGCTGTGAAAATTTTAACCTAATCCTTGGCACTACAAACCCAGTAGCTTTCTGAGTGTCTTGGATGGCTCTGAGGCATAAAGAGATGATTTGCATGATCTCTGTTGAAAGAAGTTATAGCTGACTCTATTACTCCTAGTGTTGGGCTCCTAGTGTTTGTGTAAATACTTTCTCTTCTAGGAGAGCACCTCTTTTCCTTTTTCATACAAATATAAAGCCTAGTATCTGGAATTTCATATAGATATATACCATCACAATCTTTAAAATGAAAAATCAGGACATTTTCTACATTTATTTAGATGTATTTCTTTATGTTAATTTTAAATAAGTTGAAATAGGTGTAATTAATACATCTCATATCTTTCTCTGTAATAAAGAGGGAGCTTGCATTTCATGTTTACTGGCATTTCCCTATAGAGCTGTGATACTTAAAATGGACTAAACCATTTTTCTCTTTGTTTTTGATTCGGCTCTTTTCTCGTAGCGGTGCAGGTCAAAGAGAGAGGCTCTGTGTTTATACATCACCCACACTCTGTGTAGCTTGGCTGAGGATAGCAGAGACGTTAAGTGCTTCCCTAGGCCTCAACCCATCTTTAGAAAGAAAAATAAGCTCCTAGAGATTGGAAACATAAGATTTTATAGACTACAAACACAAGAAATGTCAAACAGTTTTTTCTTTCTGATTAGCCTCTCCCCTGGAAGGAAGCACTTAGACCATTTAACTATTTCACTAAGAAGGGGGTGTACAGATTTCCTTGAAGGACTGTCAGGCAATTGTTTCTTAAGCACAGCACACCATCTATACTTGTTAAGAAATCATAGTTACTTAATTTTTCATCATTTGCTGCTTTATTTAGTTATTTCTATAGCAAAAATCAAAACAAAAAAAACGTACCACCTTACTTTCCCCACAGCACATTTAATCCTGTCCAGTTTTTCTGCAAAACCATGGAAATCCACCAGGAAAAGAGTTGCCAGGTACTGGCCTCTGTCTGAGCAGTGGGGAGAATGCTTGAAGCCCTTTGTATGCACATGGAGCCTAGGAGCAGGATCTCCTGAATAGGTAAGTATCTGATAGGGCATGATTGGCAGAGTGAAAGTGAGCATGCTTTTTTAGTTATGGCCCAAAACATTTAAAAATAAGGAAAGTCACAAAAAACTTTACTTTCTCTCACTCTCCCAACCAGCATGGCGGTATACATAAGACTTAAAGGAGCCGCAGCACTCAACCCTGTTAGCTTGCAGACCAACCTATAATCTGTCTCTAAATCTGGTAAAAACAGAGGCTCGGTCACACACATCTGCAGAAGTATGCTTAAGCTGCACCACCGCGCCAAGGTGCCTCTATGGGTGCAGTCCTAACTCTAATCTCTGAGAGCCCCATTTGGGACATACAATGCAATAGATAAAATGGGAGCAGCTTACCTGAGGTTGCCCTAAACCTCATGCGCAAGCCATGGGGTGGAAGGGTCAAGACCTTGCAATACAGCCTAGACCCCACACCCCACACGCAGCGAAACACGAAAACATTTTCATGGAAAGGTAAGGAAAATGCTCATAGATGTCAGGCTTCTATGGATGCTAATCACAAATCAATCAATCAAATTCACTGGGTTGATGGGTGCACAGTGTTGTGCAAGTCCACCTAGCAAACCTGATTGGCCACCAGTCATCGCATGATTGGCAGCCCTAAGAAAATGTGTAGGTGGTAAGAATTGGCTATGCACATTTTCCTTATCTCTCCCAGTAAACTTCCCTTTAAATAACCCATGGAAATTAGAAATGTAGTCATCCTTTATTTCATAATAAGCATATTAATAGTAAAATAGAAAGTCCCTATACAGGCATAAAACGAAAAAGGCTATGCTGGTCTTTTGTTCTCCACAGCATATCTGTGGGTGTCCGGGTGCTGCGCAGCTTCTCATCCCACGCCTTGGCACCCCCCCTTCCATTTCAATGAATGGTGTAGGGGGCGGAATCAAAAAGTCGCAACCAACAGAGGCTGCTGCCATGGCAGATGGAATCACTGGATCTCCGCCCCCAAGTAAGTATACAGGTGCCAGTGTGGAACCCGACAGCCCACAACCCACATAGAGGAGCGAGTAAAGGCCTTTTTTGTTCTATATCTTGATAGAGATTCAAAAGAGAGGCTGCTAAAAAAATGTACATTATTTTTCATCCTCTCATTTATTTTAATTTAATTTTTTAAACTCACTTCTGGGTAGGGTTGTTCTTTAAATGAGCTCTCGATTATCTTTCTTCCCGATTCTCTCAATTCCAAATGTATTCAGAAAATACACTTCTTTGTGTTTTTTTTCTCTCTTTCCATATATTTAGCGCCACTGTCCATATGGTTCTCTGGCCGTGTAAGATAAATAAATAGAGTTCTTGTTTCTGTTAACGCAAGGCCTCTTGAGATAAAAGTTCCCACTAGTGTATGTTACACGACTTCTCCTTTATAGACATCACTGTTTGCATGTATGGCCACTGGCAGATGGGGGGTAGCAGACAACACTTGTCTTAAAACACTGTGATGGAAACTAGATCCCGAACACTCCGTCAGGACACAGAACAAACATGGGAAAGCTTGGCTTCACCAGTAGGGGGTTTTCCTTCTCTACTGGATAGGAACAGTTTAGCCCTCTTAGGAGCTCTTGTTAAAATAAACCAAGCCTTCGGAGTTTTGTGCATCACTTTTTTTCATGCTAACGATTTATTTTTTCTTCCTTTGATGTATTTGTTTTTCTCACATGCATTTATTCTCTTCTTCAGACATAAAAACACCCCCAGCACATACAGCTGTATAGAAGGGAAAGTGCTGACTTACTGAAGGACTCCATTGCTCCATGTGCACATACAGTACAGTACTTGTAGATCATTTCAAACATGTGAGCGATTTGAGGTTTGTCTTTACACCTTGGTGGGGTTAAACCCGTAGCAAATGTTTGACCCTGTCCGAGAAAATCCAATTCAGTATAATACCATGTTTCTAATGCTGTAGATAGCTACTTAGCTACTTACATGGCTTTATTGCTGTTTTATTCTTTATATTTAGACATTGTTAACTTAATATCTTAGAACATGAGCTGGTATATTTGTGTATCCTGCAGTAGGAACAAAATGACTGATATAAAGAGAACCCCTAAACAGAAAAAGATATCTACCTTTCATATAGCATGTAAGCAGGCGTAATCTATGCAAGATGATGATACACTGCAAAGGTATACATTAACATAACTACTCTACTATACTAAGTATAATTAATACACATTTTATATTAACATAAGCAGCAATACATTGTTATGATTTTGTTTTCTCTGTGAACCAGGCCTTCATTCGTAGGGACATCCATTAGGTGCAGGTTTTACTACACACACACACACAAAAAAAAAATAAAAATAAAAAAAAAAAAAAAAAAAAAAAAAATATATATATATATATATATATATATATGAAATTGATACAATTTTCTATTTAAGTACTAAAGAAGAAGTAAAGTCATAATGCTCCACTGTGTACATACTGCCAGAAAGCTCAGTTCTGAACTGCAGATACTTTCCACTTCCGCCTCATCATATGGCTGCTAATCATATACCTGCTGGCAACTACTGGTCTGCACGGCAAACCTTACATGAGGATGTATAGTGAGTGGGGCATTCTGAATCGTGCTGCCCTCATGTTGCCTCAATGCAACTGGAAGTTATTTAAAGTGGAAGTCCGGGGTGCATATGAGACTTGTTTATTGTATGTGTATGTATATGTGTATTGGTAGAACCAAGCAAAAATGTTTGTACGGAAAAGTTTCACCTCCTCCACAATCCTTGGGCAGCCTGATTTGGAATGCTTGACCACAAAAAATTGTGGATGCTCAACTACAAGAATCTCCAAAATTCTCCAAAAAAACCTAATTGGAATCATTCTTTTAGCAACACATATATGTCACACATGTCACCAGCAGCCTATAGCCAGTCCGCTTTTTTCTAGCAGATGGGCATCTCCAATTGGGATGCTCAGGGTAGAGAATAAAACAATCCTATTGATCATTTTTATTTTAGGTCTCCCTGAAATCTAAAAGATTGGGATGTCCCTATGTGTGAAACCCCCCAGATTGCCAGTATTAGCTCCACTCCAACGGCAAGTGTGGGCTCTCGTCCAATCAGAGCCATTTGCTGTGCTTATGTCATATGGCAAAGGGTTCTGTTTGTTTCCAATGGGAGTGAGAATGGCCACACCCCCTGCATCTTCACACTGTGCCCATGCTCCAACCCCAACCATTCAGATAGGCTAGGATGGGAGTGTGCATGCCTCTGAGGATGTGGCTGCTTGAGCTCCCTCTTGACGTCTATCAGAGCCGTTTACCAAATTACATAGTCACAGCAAAATGGGGCAAGAGCTTGCGCAAGCGCCATTGGACCGGGGAGAGGTACGTTTTACAGGGCATTCTGGGGGCATGGAACAAAACCCAGAATAATCAAAATCCTGTTTTGTTACACTTTAAAGAAGTCAAAAAGCTAATGTCTGCCAGAAGGTTAATTAATCCACTTTCACAGATCAACCCATTTTGTGAAATTATATATATATATATTTATTTAATATATATAATTCTATTCATTTACATTTTATCATTTATAATGATCAGACTTAAGCTGAATATAAATGAAACCCATTTCTTTAAATAACAATCCAGTGGGCTTCTCGATAACTTGTGATGCCATCGCGCCTCTCCTTTTTGTTACGTTCCTGCCCTGAGATCCAGCGCTTAGAAATGTAATGCATGATGTGGCAAGTTCATCTTACTATCTTGGCTTAACATAAACAACAATGAATTTAGTCTGCAGCATTAGAAATGAAAAGTGACAGCTTGAAAGCTAACCCTGTTCTTCATGTTTAACATCCACATCTAAATGGTGCAGAGTTATTACTCACAAAGGGACTCCTAACTCTTTTCATTAGGTAATGCAAAAACTGGTTGAAAGAGAATAGCTTTCTCTAATACGGATAATATGCTATCTTGTTTATTCTATTACCTTCTGAATAAAATCATGGTAAAGGAGATGAGGCTGAACTACAGATGTCAGGCCTGATGCTTGGGGACAAGCTCCATAATACGATAATATCAGCGATACATTGAGCGTTTAAGCTATGATCAGTGCAATATGATTGTCTAATTCACACATCACATTTTTTTGCTCATTGTTTGTGATGGGGAACCGAGCCAATATATTGTTGAAAAATTGTCCACTTGATATAAGGGGCGCTATGAATAATTGTTTAGATGAATTAGATTTTAATCTGAATGACAAGAACTGGCAGGAGAAGGAACTAGTCCAAAACCCTAACCTAATGCAGATTGGCACCTCATTCGATGTTCTGTAGAGTGGATCCTCACCAAAATGGATGCATCGTTTTTAGGTTTATCATGCCCTGTATTTTTCTAAAAGGTTTAGTGGGATTTTTTTTACTATAATTAACTATAAAGTTATAATAATTATAAAATGTTTACTGTGAGAAAACTATGCAGATTATCTTAACTTTTATGGTTTTTTAAAGGTGGGCAGGCAGGGGGCTGGGTAAGTAGGTGGGCAGGCAAGCTGGTGGCCAGGTAGGTAGGTGGACAGGCAGATGGGTGCCCAGTTAGGTAGCTGGCCAGGCAGACAGGTGGGTGGGTGGGCTAGTTAGGCAGGCTGGTGGGTAGGTAGGTGGTCAGGAAAGCGGGTGGCAAGGTAGATAGGTGGGCAATTGTGTAGCCAGCTAGGTAGGTGGGCAGGTAGTTGGGTGACCTCATAGGTAGGTGGGCAGCCAGACAGGAGAGAAGGAGGATTCTAGAGGTAGTGGCAGCCCCGGGCGGACCACAGCCTTGGGATCAATTTTCCTACCTGCAGGTGGGCAAGCGGTGGTGGCAGCTTCTCCTCTCCACCAGCATGTGCGGCAGTGGCGGCTCCTCTAGTGGCAGCAGGTGGCAGTGGTGGGGGACAGGAGTCTGCTGCATGCACCTCCTATAACCAGCACTGTCATTTCCCCTGCCACTGTGAGTGGGCAGCTGCCAGTGCTGAGAGAAAGCGCTGCTTGGTGGAGGCTGGGCAGGGAGGGAGGAATTAGCTAGGCTTGATGGCTCTCAGAGCACCATTCAAGCCAGGGGGCGTGGTTCTGTTATTGGTCCTGTCAGACCATTGGTGGCCTGAATTGGCAGGGTGTGGCCGCAGCTACAAGTGAGGACGGGGAATTCCTCACTCCCTGCGCCAACCTGAGAGGAAGGACAACCCTGGAGGAAAACTTGGTAATCTAAGCTACTTTTTTTTTTTTTTTTTTACTTTTGCCTTTAGAATTAGTTTCAGTTTTTCTAGATCTCTGTCACCATCAATTCCACGCTGCTACAAAATATGGTCCGGAAGCTATTGTCAGACTCTTTGCAGCCTTGCTGTTCTCATGTACTGCCTAAACTAGTTGGACCTCATAGCGTTAGAGAAAGGGGCTTTGAGCAGAAAAACAGGTTGGATCTCCTGCGAGATCCTCTGATGCATTGGATTGATCATATTGGTGACCAATCATTTCCCCTGTATGACGCATTGAGAGGGTTCTGAAACATACAGTAGACAGGGTAGAATTGTCCTTTAACACTTTACCAAAAACTTCAGACAATCTTATCACCTAAACACAGAAGTAAGCAGAGCAGGAAGGTGTTGATGGAAGAGAGGACGCCAAGTCATAGCTATAGAAGTAGTGATTGCACCTGTCTGCACTTCTTATTTTGCACCTCTGGTTCTACAAAGCACTATTTGTTTAGGACTCTAATAGTTTTGCTAAAGATCTTTTTCTATGTCAGCCCAGCCAAGAGATTACAATAGGGGTCTACCTGTTACTGCTTGCCCCTAAGCCTCTAACTGGCACCCTGGGCCTTCCTGGTGACAGCTACACTTTAAAATGTCCGTAAGGGTTGAAGATGACCCCTCTTAGACCAACTCTGCCCCTCTTTCCTTGCACTCGGCTGGGTTATTTTAAATGACACCAAAATCACCCAATTACAGCAGATTGGCTGCTGCTGCAATGAATTGCGACAAAGCCATCACTGACAATCTTCAGCAGTGGCAGCTGCTACAGATCAGTGCTGGCTTTCTAGTGTTCAAATCGGGCCTGGCACAGGGAGTAGGGTGGTAGGGCCCTGGCATGATTTTGAACTTTAGGTTAACTTCAGGATGAGAGCAAAGCCATAGGTTCAAATACTATGGCCCTTATTTATGAAGGAATAGTGACAGGTAGCGACTGGTGAGCGACCGGTAATGATGGTCACCGCCACGAGAACGCCGGCTCCCCACCACAATCACACATTTATCAAGCCGATCCTGCTTAGCGACTGAGATAGCGCCATATAGTCACTCATTCATCATTATTCCAGCCTCAGCCCACAGCGCCAGCGTCCGAACTTGAACAGCGACAGGTATGACCTCTCGCTACCTGGCGCTCTCCAATGCATTTCAATGGAACAATCTTTAAATATTAATAATTAATTGTTATTAATGTTTTTTTTTTTTTTAATGTGACCACTTCTGCCATGTTAGATAATTTTTTTAAGGTAAAAAAAAAAAAATTTGTGCAGAATTGATATTACAGGTCTGATATTATTGTATTCATATTACTAAATTCTTAAAAAAATTTTTTTTTTTTGGTTTCCAATAATATGGTGGTTTGGGGGTTAAAAAACTACTTTTAACACATCGCCGCCAGCGCTCTGGGGTTTACATGCATTTCACAGCGCGAGAATTTTTTGAGCGTGATTTTTTGATGAATATGATGGGAGCCGGTCACTCTGACCAGTCGCTATCATGCGCACCCATACATCGCGGAACCTGTCAAATAGCGACTCGTCACCCCGTATTCAGCATTACTGCACACCGACTCAGTCGCTATCAACAACCGAACAACGGCCAAGCACAGCGACTACTAGTGGGTGCTCTGAAAATGCCGCTACAGTCGCTCAACTGTCGCTACCTGCCGCTATTAATGAATCGGCCTCTAATGATACATTTAGGCATACTTTCCATATATATTGTGTAAAGTGGACCACTACTACTCACCTCTCCTCGATCACACGCCGCATGTGTGGCCACTTGTCCAATCAGCTTCATTGGACCACATCATTATGTGCGGCTGGAGAAGCCGCATGGAATGCCCAAGCACAGCCATTCAGTTGCAGCAGGCATAGCCCCGCACAGCCAAGAAGGGAGATGAGTGATGCCGTTGCCAGCCATGCATGTGCCATGACCTCGAGGGAAAGATAAGAACATAGGGGTGCCCTGGGTGGGTTCACATAGTTTGGGATGCCCCGGGTGGGGGGGGGGGGGAGTAAGCCTGCTCTGGAGCCTCACAGACTTCTGATTTAAAATGTGTCACTTTCACATTACAGTCAGTAGACTGGGTGATTATAATATCCATTAAACAGACTGTCAGGGCAGCTAGAGGGAAAAGAAGTTCTTTGAAAATTTTGCTTGACTCTACCTTTTCCTCATTCTTTGATGTATTTTAAATAAGTGGAAGGCTGTGGCGCTATTTAGCTTTGCTGCTGTCAAAGCTACAAGTCAGCTGCAAAGAGCTGACTGCAGTTTTTCCTTTTTTAATTTCAACAGTACAGAGGCAAGGCAGCCTATTTAACAGTGCAAATACTGGCAGTGGCAATCAGACGCTCTGCCTCCCTCTGAACCGGCTTCGGAAGAACTTCTCCTTCTGCTGAAACGGAAATCTTGTCCTGTCAGCAATCACAACTTTTTATTGTGAGCTACGAGGAAAGTGAAGAAGTAAAACAAGAAGATGGCAGTTGAGTCAAATGTTATTTGAGTAATTGCATCTATTCCGCTTCTAAAGGAGCCTCTTATTTTTGGCAGTTTTCAGCCTGCTGTTGTTTACCGAATGCCTGTCTCCTTTTACTACCTAAACATTTATTACAGGTTGCTTTATAACTTTATAACTTTATTAGCATTAATACGGAAAACTCAGAAACATACTGGGACTGAAACAAGGTGAACACGAAGCAGCCATAGTTTCAAAATTCTGATTAGGTTAGTAAGTTCTGTGATGGGTAGAACAGTTAGCGGGGACCCCTGGTTTAGCAGTGTCATTAATGGTGATTGCCCTGAGAGGCCATACCCTTCAATTGTCACCTAGTCAAACACTTGCATTTGAACTTAACTTAGGAAGGCAGGGGCGTAGCTGGGGGGCACTTTCCACAGGTGCAGCAGGTCAGGGGGGGGGGCTGAGAACAGGTGGGGGGCACCATTTGGAATCTTTGCTCCAGGTGCCAGAAACCTAGCTACTCCTCTGTAGGAAGGTACTCACAGTAGTAGTTAGTAACTTAGTCCCTTATTTATAAAGCTCCAGCACCACACAGCTGCACTTTTTTTGCCTCAGTGGCACTCAGCGTTCTATTTAAGACACAAAACAAAACACCAGCGGCCACGAGGCTGCCAGCCAGTGTCTATTTCAATACTAGCGCCCAAAAGGTCACAGCGCTGGGCGTTCTGGTTGAAGCAATGCCAGATGAACCCTGGCGCTGTAGTCATAATCCCATAGAGCACAATGGGCAGAAGTGAACTGAAGTGTTTCTTGCTTAGAATTAATAGTGCACCTTAACTATAGCACCTTAACACTGAGCACTTTTACACTTTAATAAAGTATCTCTTTGGTGCACTATCTATATATTTAGGGATATTTGATTTCAATTATATGATATCATCACTTTTAGTGTCTCTTTGGCACCATCACTCATAGCTGACACTATTGTCTTTTCCCTTTCTTGGCACGAGCACTTTATCGCCTGGGACTCTGGGGCATCCAGCATCTCATCATGGCATCATGTGTATTGTGGCATTATGTTTTACTTTGGCCCTTATTCATCAAGCGATAGCGCCAGGTAGTGTCTGACGAGCGCCAGGTAGCGGCAGCTAACGGCGACTACCGACTCAAGTACGCCCGGCGGCGCTCACAATGACGCATTTATCAAGCAAAATGAGGCTAGCGCCGGCGAGAGCGACGGCTAGCGCGGCATTCATCATGAAGCCGCCTGGACCGAACAGCGCCGCTGCAAATTCCCTCACAGCGCCAGGTATGAGCTGTCGCTCCCTGGCGATGTCCAATGCATTTCAATGGAGCAATCTATAATTAATCATAATTAATTGGTATTAATTTTTTTTTTTCTTTTTTTAATGTAAAAAATTCAGAGACCACTTCTGCAATGTTAGGATTTATTTTTAAGTAAAAAAAAATTGTAAAAAAAAATTGCGCAGAATTGATCTAACAGGTCTGAGATTAATGTATTCATATTATAAAATGATTCTAACAACATGTATAATGTTACATTCAAAAAATATGGTTGTTTAGGGGTTAAAAACTAGTTAATACACATCGCCGCCAGCGCTCTGGGGTTTAAACAAGGAATGGACAGTGACAGCACATTCGGAGCGTGATTTGTTAATGAATATGAAGCTAGCCGTTCGCTCTGGCCATTCGTTGTCAGGCGCTCACATACAACGCTGAACCTGTGAAACAGCGACCCCCCAGCCCGTATTCAACATTACCGCACACCGACTGAGTCGCTGTCATCAAGCTAACGCCGGCCAAGCACAGCGAATACTGGCTGGCACTGAAAAAATCACGCTACAGTCGCTCATCTGTCGCTACCTGGCGCTATTAATGAATCGGCCTCCCCGTAATTGGAAGACTAGTAGTCCATTAGGGTCCACTTCATGTCCAAATGGTTTTTAATTGTTTTTAATGCTGACTTGCAGCCATGTCCTTATGTAATATAATGTGTATACTATGAGATTCAATAAAGTATTTATTTTATATACTTATTGTTGAGCGGCTATATCTTAGGGAGCACTTGTGGCTGGTGCTGGCAGTCCACTCTCTCTTTTTTTGCATTTAGAATTAATATTACACACATTTATTTGCGCAGAACTTGCATTGTGACTGGGAAATGCAGGGCCTAGATTTAGCCAAATTTTTTTTTTTTTTTAGGAAAAAATCTTTTTTGTGGCTTCTTTTTGTTACAATGTGTAATTTGGAGAATAACAACTAAAATGCGGCCTAAATGCAAGGTTAAGTTTGCCCCCTTTGTCCCCAGCAGTGATTTTTTGTAACTGTAATAATGAAACGCTGACCAGCGCCTGGAAAATACAGCGCCAATCTTTTCAAGGAGGAAAAGCAGTGGTGATAAAGTGGCCCCTGCAGGGATAATAGGCAGCTGGGGCCAACTGGCGCTGACACAGCCAATACACAGTGCAACAATCAAAGCAAATTAGTTAGCATTTGCCACTGTGACTTACAGCGCCATTTGTAGTCCACATCGCAGCACGAGAAAATATAACGTCATATTGCTAAAACTGAGAAACTAGAGCCACCAGAAAGATGTTAAATGACGCACATCATAAATAAGGCCTTTAGTTATATAAATAAGCCTCATTCTTAGGTTCTTAGAGGAGATTAGAAGATTTGTTTTGGGGGTATAAACACAGAGGTGGTAGATTTACTCAGATAGCTTGTCTGTACCTTTACATAGTGGGCAGAAGTTTTTTTTGTGTAATTGTCATTGTACCTATATAATTATTTTTGGCGGACTGGTGCCCTTTTATATATAGGCATTATTTCATGTTTTAATGGGGTTGATTTGTATGTGTTTTTGAGATTGAATAAAATTTATTTTTGGGGTTATTGAGTGGTGATATTATTGTGATACACACAATCTATCTCCAAGTATTGCCAACTTTTCCTTGTTCCCAAGACACATACTGGCACCTGCATTCCCCAATCGCCTCTAGCTGGGGGTGTGCCCACGCCAGGCCTTCAGAAAGCCTGGCACAGGTGCACACCTAGCTAGAGGTATGCTGGCGATGCGGACGCAATCTGGGGGGCTTTACGCAATGAATATCCCAAATGAGGATGCCGAGGAGGCAGATCAGACCCCCAAAAAAGGTTTTAGACTGGAAGAAAGTGTTGCTCCTTTTTATAAATAAGAGGTAAAGCATCTGAACAAAAGCTGCTACAACTTTATAAGTACTCCCACCATTATAAGGAGTCAAAAGGTAACATACCCCAGCTTTTAGAGGAATCTACTAGTTACCCATGTTTCAAAAACAGTCACTGCTGTTGTGGAAATGCTTTTATTCCACCATAATATATGTAAAATATTGTAGTCAAAAGTATGTAAATACCTCTTGAACCAGACCTTGTATAGTTGAAAAAAAAAACTCCCCAAAACGCCTACGTGCATGATACTGAATCATTGTTAAAACCTACATTTGCTCCTGGATCCGATCAAAGCTGAAACACCACCTCCCCTGATCACGGCCATCTTGAAGCACCCAAGAGACTTTTTTAGCATCCCAGGCATGTTGCCGCCTGGATTTAACTGACATAACCCATAATGAACCTAACAATAATGACCTCAAATAGCAGTTATTTGTTTTTATAAAAATGCAGCCCCAATAAGTTATAGAAGTGGTTGAGCCAGGCATTGACCAGTGGATACCTATTTCTCAGACTTATGATGCCATAACTTCACTGACAATGTAATAAATCATTTGCCTTAGAAATTTGGTGACTTACCGTATATACTCGAGTATAGGTCGACCCGAATATAAGCCGAGGCACCTAATTTTACCACAAAAAACTGGAAAAGTTATTGACTCGAGTATAAGCTTAGGGTGGGAAATGCGAGAGACTGCACATGGAGTAAAGGAGAAATCTAGCAGCACTGGGGGCTTCACACACAGGGGAAATCCCAAATCTGGGTGTTTCACCGCAGAACACATTGAATGTACTGCTTTTGTACTGGACCTCGGCTTGCCCATTTAGATGCTGCCCTGAACTAGAGTCATGGTTAAACAATATGCTGGTAGGTGTGGGTAGCTCAGGGGTTAATAAGCCCCCTCTCCCTCACCCTCCTTCCTCCCCGCACTCCTTGCTGACAGTGTTACCCCTCTCCAAGTAAACGAGCAGCCTCCGCTCCCGCCATCCACTGCCTGACAAGCAGCGCAGAGGCGGCTGGGAGAGGGTGACGTCACTCCCAGCAGCGCTGCTCGTGGAGACGGTAGATGGCAGAACCGGAAGCTGCTCGTTTACTTGGAGAGAAGTAAAGATTGTCAGCAAGGAGTGCCGGGAGGAAGGAGGGTGAGGAGGAGGGCTTATTAACCCCTGAGCTACCCATGCCTAGCAGCGTAGCGTTGTGACTGTCCTTCTGACTCGAGTATAAGCCGAGGCGGCTTTTTTCAGGCCAAAAAGTGGGCTGAAAAACTCGGCTTATACTCGAGTATATACGGTATATGAATGTCCTGGTATCTGCATGACCATAATCATTTTACTCAGGCAGGAAGTTTTACACTTGTAGCTAGCACCGTCTCTCGCTGTTGTACCAGTGTCACCATTTTGCCTCCCCCAAAATGGAGGCATGGGCAAATGGGCCATAAGGAACCCAGGGAGAATCTGAAGTGGGCTGCATTGCTCTCTTTACTGGCCTGGGCATAGCCCCAATATGCAGCATTCTTCATCCAGAGCATGTGTCAAAATTAATACACTCAATCCTTCTCCACTCCCTGCCTCCATGTCATCCCCTAACCCCTCTGTTCAAACCCAGCCAGGACACCCCAGCCTTTGTTCTGTCTCTTCAATGCTATAGCCTCAGAATCATTGCTTTGTAAGGCACTACCCACAGTATCCTGCCAAAGTATCTGCCCCTACAATACTAAAGTTTTAGTACCAACATGTTAAAGTGGATGCCCATCCCAGTGCCCCTAGTGCAGAGAGGGGGGATAAATAAACTCCTTATCTCACCTGAAATACATGTAGACTGGACTTGTCCGGCACCATATCTGGCCCTTTGCCCATGATCTGTCTCTGTAATGCTATTAGGGCCTTATTCATGAAGCTCTAGCGCCAGGTAGTGCCTTGTAAGCGCCAGGTAGCGCCAGGTAGGGTAAGGTGAACGTCAGACACAGCACGCAATTACACATTTATGAAGCCGAATCTGGTGAGCGGCTGGAACAACGCCATGTAGCGTACAATTCATCATTATCCCAGACACAGCATACAGCGCCGGAGTTTAGCCTTGCAGAGCGCCACGTATTACCTCTTGCTACCTGCCGCTCTCCCATACATTTCTATGGACAATCCCTTTCCTGATCCCAATTTTTATTTTATTTAATAAAATCTCAAAACTTTCTGACATTGATTAATAATATATTTATGCAGAATATTGTCCTTACATGTCTGGTATTAAAGTGTTCATGTTGCAATGTTATAACAAGGAATTCGATGTGTTTTCGCTTTGTTACTAGTGGATACATGTTCAAAAACAGACTTTAATTACACAGCCTCTGGTGATCTGGGCTACAACGACCCGATTTTGAGCGCCGGAACTGTGTGAGGCTTTTTTTTATGACTGTGGTGTGAGTCAGTCGCACTGAGCTGGCGCTACCATTCGCTCCCATACAGCGAAGTACTGCGAATCACACAGGTCGCTCTGAAATCTTCACTACAGACGCTCATCTGTCGCTACCTTACGTTATTAATGAATCAGCCTGCCCACCGACAAAGGCACGTGGCAATCAACCGATCCCCCTTTCTCACAGGAGGGTATTTTATGATAGTTGGAGTATCATGAAAGGTTAATCAGGTCCACACTGACAAGTTAACCATGGTTTATCACTGCCTAGAATTCAGAAAATATCTGCAATGAAGAACCCCTTAATTAAGATTAGAATTTTAGAAATTCATATATAAACAAATTGCCTTTAAACATATCAGCCTATGTTTCCTTGTAGAAAATGAAAAGTCCTAACTTTTCCAAATCTATTAGTATCTTTATTATGACATTCCAATATGGCCATGTAATTTTTGACTACCATACTATACATAAATGTATGATTAGGGCTAAGACCTGCCAGAAACACATCATGCATGCTGTGTATGCTTTTATTAAATGCATTTGGATTTGGCTTTGAATTGATGGATGAAGAACCACATTCTAACAACTGGATTGCTGCTGGCATTACCATACTATATGTGTTGGTGACTTTCACATATTCACTATATATAGCTAAAAAGTTCATCGAAAACGTATTTTAGGTTTAATTGTCTTTTAAATATGAAATGTGTGGTCTTGGAAATGTAAGTCACAGGAGGGAACCAGTAAACTGATACCTGGTCTGTTGCTTCAACCCAGAGGATTGTTGTCTCTGACTGATCTCTCAGCATTTCTGGAGTCTGCAGATCATTCAGTGAGATGCTTCTTCCACAGCGGCCCTTGTTAGATCTCTGTACAGTAGTGACATGTAATCTCCCTGGAGAGCCACAATCGCTATAGCTTATCTCTATTTACATTTGCTGCTGTCATAGTCATGTTCCTTGTGACATGTTTATCATATGCATTATGTGTCTAACAACTTCATGCATGGTAATAGCTTATCACCCCATTTAGCATGGAGGAAGAAAGCCTTTTACAAGTTGTCCCATTTTATTTTTTTCTAGAAGAGATTGTGTACTGTAAATCCAGAAATGAATCTATTCCTGCTTATTCTGCATCATAATCTGGAAAAAACAACTGCCCCAGGGGGGATAATTCTTAATAAACATTACTGTTTTTCCGTAGGATATTTGCATTTGCAAATTGTATTTAGTTTTATGGTTCCTTGTAGAGATGAGCAAACCGGTTCGGACGAACCGGAATTCGCTCAGAATTTCAGGAAATATTCGATTCGGCACGAACCCGAATATTTTGTGGTTCGTGCCGATCGAATTTTTCCTGAAATTAAAAAAAAAAAAATGCCGGCATGGTGGGAGCCGGCCGGCGGGCCGGTAAAGCCGGCCGACCCGCTTCCACCATGCCGGCATTTAAAAAACAAAAAAAAAGCATTTTTGCCGGCATGGTGGGAGCGGGCCGGCCCGCTCCCACCATGCCGGCATTTTAAAAAAAAGCAAACACTTACCTGCAGGTCCGGAGCGTGGAGGCTGGCGCCGCTCTCAGCTGTCATCTGAGGGCGCGTCATCAGCGGAGCGGGCCGGCCGGTTCCGCTGACAGCGGAGCGGGCCGGCCCGCTTCCACCATGCCGGCAAAAATGCTTTTTGTTTTTTAAATGCCGGCATGGTGGGAGCAGGCCGGCCGGCTTTACCGGCCCGCCGGCCGGCTCCCAACATGCCGGCATTTATGATGGGGAACTTCGTAAAAGTTCGGTTCGGCCGAACCCGGATTTCTTTGTGAAATTCGGCGAATCGGCCGAATCGAACTTTTCAAAAGTTCGCTCATCTCTAGTTCCTTGTAGATAAAATCATGTAAAAAACAAACAAAAAAATAAAATAAAATACATTGCTGTTAACCTGGCAGTAAAATAAATTGAATGAAAGTAATTATATAATAAAAATGTCTGCCCGTCTGTCTGTCTATCTTACAGTTCGACCCTAAATTTGGCACGCATGTACATTGGGTGCCCAGGAAAGGGTAGAGCGAAGGTTCCGTCCTTGCCAGATGTACAGGAGAGAAGGGGGATGGGGAAGGCCGGCCCATAGAAATAAATGGGAAAATCTCCACACAAGCACACAGGTGACATAATAAGATTGCAGTTCTCCCCAGCAATGCACAGGTGAGGTAAGTAGTGGTCAACCAGAGCTCTAGTTTATTGATCCCCAAGTATATACATTACATACATACAAGAAATGCTTTGTCACTATTCAACCATATGGATATGAGAGAACAAGAGGAAATATGACAGCCAGGCCTGTTGGTAGCTCACAAGGAGAGGGTTGGGAAAAGCAGACCCATAGAAATAAATGGTAGAATGTTCTGGAGATTACATTTTACCTCACAAAAATTATGCCAGTGTCTGACCACACCCCCCTCCTTTCACACACACACTTACCTCATGAGATTATTTACCTTTTGAGATTATTTACCTCATGATATATATATATATATATATATATATATATATATATATATATACCTCACTCATATGCAGTGACACTTGGTATATAATGTAGACAATTGTAGTCGGGAAGATATACTGAAGCCTTAGCAAACAATTAGATTACTACTTTCATTTTCAAAGGGAGCTGGAATCTGATTGGCTGCTAGGGGAGGCTGCCCTTATTTTTCTTTTAAAATAGTTCAGTGAAAACATCTCCCATTCTACATTCTGCTTTTTCAGCACATACTAGAGTTTTCATTAATAACAGAAAGGGATGGCAACCAGCAGCTGATCTTACTGACTTCAGTGGCATCTTTTGGACCTGGTAAGTTAAATCAAGATTAGTACTGACTTACAGACAGATTTTGATTTCGCATTTGTAAAGTATATTGTACTTGGCTTTTAAGACACCACTACATCTTCAGGGTTTAATGTTAACTTCAATTTGCCAATACGCTGCCAAAAAACTCACTTATTTGCCAGGAAATCTTGCATTGGGCAATGAGGAAAACTGCATCACGAGCTGCAGAGACTCCTCAGCAAACTCAAGTCTTAAAGGAGCCACAGCACTCAACCCTGTTAGCTTGCAGACCAGCCTATAATCTGTCTCTAAACTTGGTTAAAAACAGAGGACTCGGTCACACACATCTGCAGAGGTATGCTTAAGCTGCACCACTACGCCAAAGTGCCTCTGTGGGGTGCAGTCCTAACTCTAATCTCTGAGAGCCCATCTGGGACATACAATGCAATAGATAAATTGGGAGCAGGCTTACCTGAGGTTGCCCTAAACCTCTCAAGTGCAAGCCATGGGGTGGAAGGGTCAAAGACCTTGCAATACAGCCTAGACCCCACACACCATGTGCTTGCACAAATTCAAAAGAAACAAAGGGGGGGTGGCAGCCGCTCAGACCATTTTATAACTAACCTGGGAGGTGCACGTTAGCAGGGCAATTAGTACACACAAGTCTTAAAGGAGCCACAGCACTCAACCCTGTTAGCTTGCAGACCAGCCTATAATCTGTCTCTAAACTTGGTTAAAAACAGAGGACTCGGTCACACACATCTGCAGAGGTATGCTTAAGCTGCACCACTACGCCAAAGTGCCTCTGTGGGGTGCAGTCCTAACTCTAATCTCTGAGAGCCCATCTGGGACATACAATGCAATAGATAAATTGGGAGCAGGCTTACCTGAGGTTGCCCTAAACCTCTCAAGTGCAAGCCATGGGGTGGAAGGGTCAAAGACCTTGCAATACAGCCTAGACCCCACACACCATGTGCTTGCACAAATTCAAAAGAAACAAAGGGGGGGTGGCAGCCGCTCAGACCATTTTATAACTAACCTGGGAGGTGCACGTTAGCAGGGCAATTAGTACACACAAGTCTTAAAGGAGCCACAGCACTCAACCCTGTTAGCTTGCAGACCAGCCTATAATCTGTCTCTAAACTTGGTTAAAAACAGAGGACTCGGTCACACACATCTGCAGAGGTATGCTTAAGCTGCACCACTACGCCAAAGTGCCTCTGTGGGGTGCAGTTGAGAGGTTTAGGGCAACCTCAGGTAAGCCTGCTCCCAATTTATCTATTGCATTGTATGTCCCAGATGGGCTCTCAGAGATTAGAGTTAGGACTGCACCCCACAGAGGCACTTTGGCGTAGTGGTGCAGCTTAAGCATACCTCTGCAGATGTGTGTGACCGAGTCCTCTGTTTTTAACCAAGTTTAGAGACAGATTATAGGCTGGTCTGCAAGCTAACAGGGTTGAGTGCTGTGGCTCCTTTAAGACTTGTGTGTACTAATTGCCCTGCTAACGTGCACCTCCCAGGTTAGTTATAAAATGGTCTGAGCGGCTGCCACCCCCCCTTTGTTCCTCAGCAAACTCAGGCACGACTACAAGCTGATCAAATGCGCCATGCTACTGCTCGAGCATCTGAAACACCTCAGGAAACTCAGGCCAGGCAGCAAGCAGATCAGATTTTGTTTATTACTACAAATCCATTGATACCACAAAAGATCCAAAACAGATTGTGAAGTACCCAGATGAGTTTTTAAACTCTTTAGAACCAAACTGTAATGCTTTCTCATCACTTGGATCTAAAGGCTGGTGCTCCAGTTATTCTAATGCAGAATCTAGATGCACCAAAACTGTGTAATGGAACCAGGATGTGCATTAAAACATGTCATCCCCACGTGCTGGAAGCAACCGTCCTTACTGGATGTGCTGCTGGAGAAGAAGTTTTTATTCCAAAAATTCCACTGGTTAACTCAGATGAAACAATACCATTAACATGATTACATTGGCAATGGCAATAAACAAGGCCCAAGGCCAATCACTGCAGATGGCTACCATAAATCTGGATTCTGCATGTTATTCACATGGACAGTTGTATGTTGCCTGCTCCAGAGTTGGATCAGGTAAAAATCTTTATGTCTATGCACCTGGCAATAAAACTGTCAATGTTTTCGTAAACAGGCTCTGTCATAAAGTCTTCTGACATGACATCTCAGTTTGGCTAGTAGGTATTTAGGATGTTTATTTCTAGTTTATTTCTAATAAGCATTTACGTTACAATTTACATAAGCAGTACATAACTGTTGGGGTATATAGGGCTTCTGACAATTTCCCTGTTAACTAAAAAAAATGAAGGCATAGATTGGCCTCCTGGGCACCATGGGAACAAATCTAATTAACAGACTAACACTTTATACCTGGGCAACGCCAGGTATATTTTCTTGTTTTAGTATATATCTCAGGCTGTGCATTTTAGCATAACACAATAGTAAGCATAATGTTTAGGGCCAACATAATTTTAGAGCCTCTGAAAAAAAAGAACCCTGTGTTGCTTTCTCTAATTTTTATTGCAACTTAAATACAAAGATCCAATAAATATTTGCAAAAAACTCTGCTTCTAAAGCGTGCCTAGAGAAATAGATATAGATATTCCAGTTCTGCACACCACTGCATGCCACAGGGATATAGACTTGCCCATGTTGGCCACCAGGGGAGGACTTTCAGTCAGGGGCAGACTGGCCATAGGTAACACAGGGAGAATTCTTCTAACACCTCTTGACTGCCTGTTTCCCAAGGCTCCTCCAATTTCCCAAGGCATCAATTTATAGGTATGGCTGAGCTGGGAAAGGCATGTCATGAGCAGTCTATGACTCATGTGAGTGTTCTGCTGTGGTCTGAGACAGCTGTGGCTTGCTGAGCTTGGTTATGTTGAGAGTTTCAGGGGACAGAATGTCTTTAAGACCTCTTTTTCGCACGGTCCTGGAGCAATGGAATTGAAAGAAGAGCAAACTTTGGAGCAATGCAAGAAATGGAGGGGTTGGGTTCACAGTCAATTTAAAGCAACTCAAAATCCACAATGGCCGGCCCTGGAGTCGAAAAGTCCAAAAACGCAAAATTGGGATATGTGAAACCAGGGGGGGGGGGCCTGGTACACTCACCTTTACTGGTAGCTGCATGGCTGTATCTGTTGTGTGCTCCATTCAGCATTTTCTAGATCAGTCAGTTAACATCTGAAAAATGCCATGTGGGTATTGCCTCATAGGTGGAAAAAAAATATTTTTTTAAATTAGGCCACCACTGTTTTGGCAACAAAGTGGGAGGAAAATGATTATGTGCTGCTTTAAATGAAGATGCACCCAGTAAAAGACAAAAGCTAACCTTACCAGCACTTCTTCTGTTGGTCACATGTCCTACTGGTGGAACCTATTTGGTATTTCCAGTGGCTCAGCATCTTCCCAATCCAATGTTCCTGAAGGAGCAAATGGATAAAATAGACATTTCATTCAATGTTGGTTCCACAGCCTTCCTCTAGTCTTGATTCAAAAACATAGATAGAAGCAGATCAGATGATCACTGTTATCTGCCAGCACCCATAGTCATGGTCATCTTGAAACTGCTGGAAAAAAATACTGTAGTTGGTAATAAACTTATAGTAACCAGTGTCCCGAAAAGCAATATCCCAAGAAGAAGCTGGTCTGCATTGAAATAAAGCAATGTAATGTAAGGAGACTTCCAGTGTTTATGATTCCATGTAGGCTCAATGCTGAATGTATCATCTGAGTTTTATAGATGGTTGTAGGCCAACTTGTTAAATGGATACAGAAGGCAATTGTAAGACTATTATGCCAGGCTACATTTGGCACTGTCCTAAACTGTTTCTGCCATTAAATTAAAGAAGAAGAAGCAGAGATATTGAGGTTTACAGTTTCACCCTATGATCTTTTGAAATATTTGGGCGTGGCCCTTGGCTCTGTGATGCCGCATAATAATCTGCATTATCGGCGTGGTCTTTAATACGGGCATTCTCATAGCCCTGACATTCTTCTGTCCTCCTCCTTGGTTACCTCCTTGCACTTCTGCCTTCAAGACTTCTTGTGTGCCTCCCCACTTCACTGGAATGCACTCCCCTGCTGAATCTACCACTCTCCATCACTCCAAGCCTCTCACTCCAGTGAAGCACTCCAGTGCCCTCAAAACTCACTAGTTCAGACGAGCATATACCTCTCTTAAGCAACTCTTATAACTTTCAAATGGCACATGCAGTTCAACTAAAGCTCTACCACTTGTGATCCTGCCGCTTTTTGTCTCCACCCCCATTCTTTAGACTGTAAGCTGCAAGGGCAGGGCTGTCTTTCCTATTGTCCCCTGTGCTCACAACACTTGGTTTGAACCTTGTGTCATCTAATTTTGTATTGTTCCCTGTACTATATGTTTTACTTTGTCTGTAATCATACCTTGTAAAGCGCTACGGAAGATGATGGTGCTATAAAAATTAAACATTCAGAGTATTCTCAATATATATAAATAAACGTTAATAATAATAATAATAATAATAGCCCTGGCTGTTCTCCCTCTCTCCCAGTGTCCACAGATTGATGATGCAGAGCTTTAGACCACCAACTTAGCCCTATTATTGGTGGTCTATGGTAAAGGAATTCAGGGGGTGTACCACTACTCTTTGCTTTGTTTCTTCTTTCAGGAGCAGCTCACAGGAAGGGACAGTGCAGCCATGAAGAGGTGAGCTGCTGAATGACAGTTTATGCACTTTGCCCACAGAGTCCCTTTAATGTGTACGAAAATGTCTGAGGATGTTTAATGCAGTTACTCATTAAACACCTGAGTGTTCTCCTTTGTTAAAAGAAAGATGAAGGTGCTACTGACTGATCCTGATTCATCCTTGCACTTAATAAGAGGGCTGTCTGTGAATAAAGTAGGACTGGAATGAAATCTGAGTGCAGTCAGTAAACTTTCTTGATTCAGATGCTAATCTTGAATTTACTCCTCTCCTGCTGAGCAGGTTAAATACACAGCAGATAAGTAGCAGCATTGATAATATAGAGATGAAAGTCTTGTCTCCATCCATCATAGTGTATGCCAAAAATACCTGCGCAAACCCTAAAATCTTTCTTATTCCTGAGTACATAATCAGTTCATCTAATCGCATTCATAAAGAAAATTAAGAACATTGGAGACGTACGTGCGCATCCTTGACCAGTAATGAAGGCAATCTTTTCATCCTTCTTGAAAAATGCCATCCCTGTTACTTTTCACAGTGGGAAGCAATGATAGTTGAGAAATATAATTAAAATATTAATTACACAATTTTAAGCATTTTATGGAATGCCGTTTCTATACACAGAGAAAATTATCCGTTGATTTAGTTATACTCAGAATAAAAGCAATGCAGCTTTTTTTTCTCTGATCCATATAGGAGAACAACTTGCTAATTCAGTTTTACTAATTCATTTATTGGCTACTGGGTTACTTGCTTGCTCAGTGCTGAGTGAGAAATGTCTCTGGTATCGTCTTTCATCACTTTTCAATATTAAGGCTTATCAGAAAATCAATTCAGTGTTTTGCAAGGACTGACAGCTTTTACTTAAGAATGTATACACATTGATGTCTAGATAACTTAATAATGCTGTCATGTATACAGAATCACTGAGTGATCAGGCCAAGGGTCCCTGTCAGAATAGTATGGGCCCCAATTATCCTACAAATCAGGACCATCCTAGGCCCCTTTGAGCCACTACACCCTAGCATGTAAGGATACAAGCAACCTGCACCCCTGACATCTGTGTCAATTTTTTAAGCTAAACTTGGCCACCTCTATCTAAACTTGTAATATTATTAGAGACAAGCACATTTTTCAAAAATTTGATTTTGCTGATTTGCTGATCACCCATAGAAATTTGATATATGTTAATGTTTGTTTCAGAGACTTTTTAAAGTGTATGTAGTGTCTGCAGTGTTAGTAGTGTAGAGCATGTGCCTTGAGGAGTCCAAAAAGAGGAACAGTTACATAGCTGGGGTCTGACAATTGGCACAGCGTGAAGAGTCACAAAACAGCAACAGTCACATAGGTGTAAAGTAGCAGGTGGCAACAGCATGAGGAGGATGGTTGCTGAACTTCCCAGTATGAGTGCCAGGCAATTTAGCACAAGGTGGTTAGTAAATACCCCAGAATGAGAGCCAGGGAATTTAGCAAAAGGTGGTTAGTAAACATCCCAGAATAAGAGCCAGGCAATTTAGCACAATGTGGTTAGTGAACCCACCAGTATGAGTGCCAGGCAATTTGGCATGAAGTGGTTAGTAAACACCTCAAGATTAGTGCCAGACAATTTAGCACAATGTGGTTAGTGAACCCACCAGTATGAATGCCAGGCAATTTTGCACAAGTTGGTTAGTGAACACCTCAGTATAAGCTCAATACTCTGCACTAGAATGGAATCACTCACAGTCACCGGAATATAGACAATCACCTGAGTGGCTGCCTTTAAACCCTTTAAGTGCCAGCCTACCTGCAGCTTTTGTCACCCTCTGTTGCCAGACCATGTTTCACTATTTTGCTCTACACATGTTCAACTGATTTTTGAAAGGATTTCCAGGGATTTCCCAGGAAAATGATATATTGTTTTTTTCAACAGAGTCTGGGATTCAACATGAAATGTCTTGTTTGGCCTTTTTTTTAGTGTATTCTCAATACTTTTTGGTGAAATATGTGCAAAAAAAATAAAAAAAATAAATTTTTTGCAATGTGTAGTGTTTTTTGTAATAAAAAATGTAAGTTTTTCAATAACATTTTATTGCGTGCGATATCCCAACTTCTCCCGGTCACAGCGGTACCACATATGTATTGGTAGAAACCCTTTCCAGCCCAGGAGACTCCCCCAAACTGAAATATAGCTGCTATAGGTGCTATGCGCACCTTGCAGTTTTTCCAGAAAAACAACCCTTACATTTGAAATACCCCCCACAAACTATATATTCTCTGGAAGTACACACCTCAAGCTTTCTAGGTGTACCAGGCTTGTTTATGTGGGCGTTTTCTTGAAGTAATTCCTCAATGTATTCTTTGGTTGCACAAAGTTTCCCTAAAAAAGAATAAAAAGAATCAAGCCACATTTTCCTAAAAAAAAACTATATGCAAACAAGAAAAAACAAGTAAAATCTCAAAAAGCCACATGCCCCGAACAGAACGATACCCAACATGCATAGGTACTGTCAAGGGAACACCACAAAGTAAAGCATGCGCATAACAGGAATTTTACTTGAAAATTTTAGCTCTGCAAACAAAGTGCGCACCTACATTTGGAATATCCCTGATAAACCATATATTTCCTGAAAGTAAACATGGTAAGCTTTCTAAGAGTTCCCAGCTTGTTGTAGTAGGCTCACCTTTCTGGAAGTAATCCCTCAAAGAATTCTTAGGTTGCACAGGGTTTTCCTAAAATAATGAATAAAAAAACTGAATAAATAACATGTTTTCCTAAAATATAAATATGCAAACAAGAAAAAACAAGCTAAATCTGAAAGTGCAAGGTCCGCTGAGCAGAACAATACCAAACATGCATAGGTACTATTAACCCTTTTAATTGCCAGCCTACTTGAAGTTTTGTCACCCTCTGCTGACAGGTAATTTTTCCCCATTTTAAAAACCCTTAAAATCCCCCCAAAAATTACGTGGGGCCCCGCTTACCCATCATAACCGGCCTGGGACCAGCTATGGGGGCTTGTAGGAACAGGGCGAAGGGGCCAGTTTTGGTGGCCCCCCGCCCTGCCGGCTACAAGCTCCGTGGGCCGGGCTCTTCTGCCCCCTCCTGGGCTTTGGGGAGGCAGATAATTGGGGGTGCCGGGGGTTAATGGCAAGTCACCTGCTAGCCGCAGGTGACCTGCCAGCCCCAGCCTTGTGAACTGGTATAGGGGTCTCATGGACCCCTTACCAGTTCACAAGGGGTTAAAAGTAAAAAAAAAAACACACAGACACATGGAGAAAAAATATATATATATATATTTTTTTTTTTAATACTTACCTCCCATCCATCCTGGAGCACTGTGTCCCACGCTGATCACTCTGGCTTCTGCTCTCCTGCTGCTGCTGGAAGCCTTTTATAGCTGCTGGGTGACAGAGCATAAGGAGTTAATTAAAAAAAAAAAGACATAGGGTCCCCCCTCCCAGGGGGGGACCCCATTTTGGGGGGGGGGGGGGATTTTTAAGGGTTAGGGTTAGGCTAACCCTAACCCTTAAAAATCCCCCCAAAATGACATAGGGTCCCCCCTTTTATAGCTGCTGGGCAACAGAGCATAAGGGGTTAATTAAAAAAAAAAAACGACATAGGGTCCCCCCTCCCGGGGGGGGGACCCCATTTTTTTTGGGGGGGGATTTTAAGGGTTAGGGTTAGGCTAACCCTAATCCTAACCCTTAAAAATCCCCCCCAAAAATCCCCCCCCCAAAAAAAACACAAGAAACTTACAAAAAGGGGGCACATAACAAAAGAAAAACACATTGCAAATTCAGCATAAACAATAAGCAGGGAGGTCTACTCCAGCAATAAACAGACCTACCCACAAGCCAACAGCCAGTCAGCTCGCCACCCTCAAAACAAGTTTATAAACCGGAGCCAGGGAAACCAGCCAAAACACTGAAAAAGCAAAGATCCAGCCCCGCTTACCCATCATAACCGGCCTGGGACCAGCTATGGGGGCTTGTAGGAACAGGGCGAAGGGACCAGTTTTGGTGGCCCCCCGCCCTGCCGGCTACAAGCTCCGTGGGCCGGGCTCTTCTGCCCCCTCCTGGGCTTTGGGGAGGCAGATAATTGGGGGTGCCGGGGGTTAATGGCAAGTCACCCGCTACCGCAGGTGACTTGCCAGCCCCCAGCCTTGTGAACTGGTATAGGGGTCTCATGGACCCCTTACCAGTTCACAAGGGGTTAAAAGTAAAAACACATGGAGAAAAAATATTTTATTTTTTTTTTATACTTACCTCCCATCCATCCTGGAGCACTGTGTCCCACGCTGATCACTCTGGCTTCTGCTCTCCTGCTGCTGCTGGAAGCCTTTTATAGCTGCTGGGTGACAGAGCATAAGGGGTTAATTAAAAAAAAAAAATGACATAGGGTCCCCCCTCCCGGGGGGGGGGGACCCCATTTTTTTGGGGGGGGAATTTTAAGGGTTAGGGTTAGGCTAACCCTAACCCTTAAAAATCCCCCCAAAAATGACATAGGGTCCCCCCTTTTATAGCTGCTGGGCGACAGAGCATAAGGGGTTAATTAAAAAAAAAAAGACATAGGGGGGGACCCCATTTTTTTGGGGGGGGGGATTTTAAGGGTTAGGGTTAGGCTAACCCTAATCCTAACCCTTAAAAATCCCCCCCCCCAAAAAAAAACACAAGAAACTTACAAAAAGGGGGCACATAACAAAAGAAAAACACATTGCAAATTCAACATAAACAATAAGCAGGGAGGTCTACTCCAGCAATAAACAGACCTACCCACAAGCCAACAGCCAGTCAGCTCGCCACTCTCAAAACAAGTTTATAAACTGGAGCCAGGGAAACCAGCCAAAACACTGAAAAAGCAAAGATCCAGCCCCACGACACATCAGAAGTTAGTGGTCAATCTTGTGGTTGCTGAAAATAAAGTAAAATAAGGGCCAAATGGGCCACAGGGAAGCTGTTTGGGAGGAGGGGAAGCTAGGCTAGCCTCAAGAGAGGAGAGTGGGCTACAAGGAGGAGCTATGTGGACCTAAACATACCTAAACATATACTCCTGAGCAGCTGGGGGAACTAGGGCATGCATACAATCGATGGTACCCATGTTACTTGGCATATACGCAGTGTTGAAAAAACCCAACCTCACCACATTGCCAATATATACGAATACGAATACTTTGTTGACCGCCAAGTAAGTACAGGATACATACAAGGAATGCTTTTTGGAAGGGAAATATTCCATTAGAGCTATAAACAATATAAACAATATAAACAATAAACATTTTGTACATATAATACATATAATTCTGGTGGTAACACAGTGATATAGTAGAGACAGGAAGTTCATTGCAGGGTAATCAGTGCTGATTATTCAGTGCCTTAACGGTCAAAGGAAAAAACTATTTTTGTACCTGGAGGTTCTGGTTGAAAGCGGCAGGTACCTGTGGCCAGAGGGCAAGAGTTTGAAAAAAGAATGCCCTGGGTGCATTGGGACCATAAGTCTGATATATAGATATCTACTAGTCAATGTATGGCTCAACCACTTCAGCTATTTTTTTTGCCTTTGAGCAGATTCTTCCCATGAAGTGTTCCTCTAGAGATGGTAAGGGGCATCCTATGATCCGCTCGGCAGTCCTGGTTATCCTCTTCCGCCTGTTCTTGTCTTTGGCTGTAGCCCCGCTATACCAGACCATGAAGGAGGAGGTCAGATGTGAGCCTATGGCACCATTGTAAAAGGTTTTTTGGATACATACCGTATCTTGCCAATTGTCTCAAGAAGTATAGCCTCTGTTGGGCCTTCAAGATGACAGTAGCTTGCCTGCTCCACTTCAAGTTTTGCGTGATCACGGTACCAAGAAATTTTGTGCTGGTAGCGATATTGACTTCTTCATCACCAATAGAAATGGGATGGTGCGTTAGGTGGGAATGCCTGAAGTCAATTATGAGTTCAACCGTTTTCTGAATGTTCAGGATAAGGTTGTTCGCTCTGCACCAGGATTCCAGGTTGTGGAAATTCCATCAGGGCCAGATGCTTTCCTGGTGTTGAGGGTCAGCAGAATCTTCCTATCATCTGACACTTCAAGGGCCAGTGTGGACGAAGTCACTGAGCAGGATGTGCTACTTACGAATGGAGGAGGGCTTACAGGGCCTTTTACAGACTTCATTGCGTCAAACCTACTGTAGAACTGATTTAGTTCCTCAGCGAGTTCCTTGCTCGGAGTGATGGAAGGGGGGAACCTTTGAAGTTTGTGATCTACTTTAAGCCAGACCAAAGTGCTTTGGAATTGGCTGAAGAAAATTCCTCCTAATTTGGTTCAGTATGACCTTTTTGCAGCTTTGATCTCCTTTGAAAGCAAATTCTGAAATCTTCTTCCTTGATCAAGCTATTGAACCATGGTTTGTTGTTCATCTGTTTCTTGTAGGTTCAAGTGGGAATCAGCATGTCCTCACAGAACTTGATGTAAGACATAACCTTGTTGGTCCAGTCACTAATGTTATCTGGGCTCTCAAAGACAATTAGTGGAATCAAAGCATGCTTGTCGGTTGGATTTTGCTTCCACTGTCCATTTCTTTGTAGTAATAAGGGAAGGCCTGCTGGTTTTCAATTGCTGCCTGTATGCTTGTACCAGGTGGATAAGGGCATGATCAGAATGGCCGTGTGCCGCTTTGACTATAGGTTTGTATGTTCCTTTGATCGTTGTATAGCAATGGTCAAAGGAATTCCCGCCTCTGGTGGGACAGGTAATGTGCTGGATGAACTTTGGAAGTTGAGCTTAGCCTGGTTGAAGTCACCCAATATGATGATAAGGGGCCGGGGATGTTTCCTTTCGCATTCAATAATACAGTCAACCAAGCCATCTAAGGCAGATTTTCCAGATACTTGTGGAGAAATGTAGACACCGATCAAGATAATTCCCTTGGGGCGTAGAAGGGTCTTTTCCTCATTTATCTTGATCGGTGTCTACATTCCTCCACATGTATCTGTAAAATCCGCTTTAGATGGCTTGGTTGACTGTATTATTGAATATGAAAGGAAACATCCCCAGGCCCTTTTCATCATATTGGGTGACTTCAACCAGGCTAAGCTCAACTTAGAACTTCCAAAGTTCATCTAGCACATTACCTGTCCCACCAGAGGCATATACATGTCTCCCGCTATAAGCCTCGATTCAAAGACATGTTCGCCTGGACTTCCGTAGCTGTCTGTGAAAGTTTTTGTGGATGTTAGCCTTTTTTTTTGCTTTTTTACGTTTATTTTTCATTTTCACGAACGTTCGGACGTATGCGTATATGATTTTTAGCTGATCCAAAGTAAAACGGATTGATTTCGTAAGTTCGGGACCTTTTTCCATCCAAATCTGAAATGTTTCGTTCCTTCAGATAACGTTATTGCTATGGCCTTGCAATTAATTCAGAGAGCTGATTGCCGAGGGACCACCACCCTATACAACCGTTTCATTTTCGATCCCCTTACGGGACCATTTTGACCTCGGAACTAGCAGCCTAGCAGTATGGACGACTCTAGTGCATTTGAGGAGCATGAGGATCTGCAGCTCATGGGCATTGAAATTGGGGCTGAGACCAGATTGCACCGGCGACGCATGCACATCAGTGGCATGACGTTGAGCTGTTCAAGCTCACCAGACTTAATCACGCTTCCCTCCAAGCAATTTCAGGAATGACCAAGATGCTTGGCTGCCTGCAATTTTTGGCGAACGGCTTGTTCCAGGGCTGGGTGCCCTCTCCGTGGGGATCTCCCAGCCTACGCTGAGCCGCGCACTATCCAAGTTTTTGGAAGGCATGGCTACAATAACTCAGAAATATATTTTTTCTCCTGACGATATGGTAGCCAGAAACGCGATTAAGCTGGCATTTTATAATATCGCCGACATGCCCAACGGCATGGGTGCCATTGACTGCACCCACATTGCCCTAGTGCCTCCGGCATCCGACGAGCACATCTACTGGCAAGTACAATCTGTCTCTTTTACATGTACTTTACCTTAATGTTATTTAGAGATTTCTTAAAAACCCATCTTTGAAAAAAATCCCCATCTTTAAAAAAAAAAATTATTGTGTAAATGAATCTAGTCCCTCCCTCCCTGGGGGGAGACGAGATGGCCTTTTAACCTGTTAATTTTCCAGGTTTTGACGGAGTGTTTGAGGACTGGGTTGTCAATACCCTTGAGAGCTGTTGGGGGTAGCCAGAGTAAGTTTGAGATCTCTATCGGGGTACAACTGGCCTGCTCAATGTCTACCCATAATGTTCTATCATCCCCAGCAAGGAGAACAGCCATTTGCGCAGTCTGACATGCAAAGTAGTAGCGAGCAATATTAGGAACTTCCTGTTGTTTGGATCTATACATAGTCATACGATTTATCCTTGGTTTTTGCTTACCCCAAATAAAGGCGTTTAAGGCGGATTGGAGGCCTTTCAGATATACGGCCGCTATCGGAACTGGCAAAACCCGAAAGAAGTAGAGCATTTTGGGGAGCCATGTGATTTTTGCTGCAGCTATTCTTCCAAGCCACGATAGGTGCAGCTTGGCCCAAGAGGACAACAGGGAGTGGAGGTCCTTAAACATAGTGGGGTAATTGGCAGCGTAGAGGGATTCATAGTTAGCTGTCAGGTTTACACCTAGATATTTGATATACTGCTCTTGCCAGGAGAAGTCAAAGGAAGCTTTAAGGGCATATAATGTGCTATCAGGGAGGGTAATGTTAAGGGCTTGGGACTTTGAAGTGTTGATCTGCAGGCCTGAGACTTTAGAGAAAACTTCTAAGGTTTGAAAGAGATTTGGGAGGGATGTGATAGGGTTAGATATGATCATCAAGATGTCATCGGCAAATAAGGAAATCTTATGCTGGTATCCACCTATAGTGGTTCCCGCTATATTGGTGTTGGCCTGTATTAACCTAGATAGGGGTTTAATCGCGAGGGCAAAATGTAGGGGGGAGAGGGGACAACCTTGTCTCATGCCTCTACCCAAAGTAAACCGCTTGGAGGAGTACCCCGAATATCTAACGAATGCACCAGGATTAGAATATAGCGAGGAAATCCATGAAGTGAAGTAGGGACCCAGGCCCCATTTTTTCAAAATATATTGCAGATAGTCCCAGGCTACTGTGTCAAATGCTTTTCGGATGTCGAGGGTTAGTAGCATGGCTTGTCGTCCCTCCTTCCTCACATGGTGGACCAAATTAATGACCTTGCGAATATTGTCCCCTACTTGGCGCTGAGGGATAAATCCTGCCTGCTCTTTAGAGATTAAGGATGCTATAAACCTATTGAGTCGCGCCGCTAGGACTTTTGCGAGCAATTTGACATCGATATTTAGTAAAGATATGGGCCTATAGTTGGACCAGAGGGTGGTATCAATATTGGGTTTGGGTATCATGCAGACAGCCGCTGTGAGAGCCTCTGTGCTCCAAGAGTCACCATTACTAAGAGAATTAAACATCCGGACCAGGAGCGGAGAGAGTACCTGGGCGAATTTTTTATAATAAAGGGCGGTGAACCCATCTGGGCCAGGTTGTTTCCCAATCTTTAGGGAACTAATGGCTTCCTGGACCTCAAAAAGCTCAACTGGCTTGTCTGAGAAGGTAGAGAAAGTTGTCCTAACAACTTTTCTGCTAGGCGCTCATCTAAAGTAGTCTTAGGTTTATATAAATCTTCAAGCTGTTTACCGAAGGTTGATACCAGCCTTGCTGGATTGCTAGATAATGTACCCTCTAGGGTCTTAATGCACACTGGTTTAGCCCTCTGGGAGATTCCCTTAAGTCTTCTGGCGAGAGGGGTGTTAGGTTTGTTGCTAATGCGGTACCACTTAAACCTAGAGCGATTAATTTGACGCTCAGCTTCACCTGTGAGGCATAAGTTAAGCTTTTTCGCCAGCTTGATTAAGATTGATTCTATTGCGTCTGGTCGGACGCTCTTTATAGGCAGAAGAGGCTGAATAGTACGCATCAAGCAATGAAAGGAGCTTTTCCTTATATGCGGCTTTGTGTCGGGCTGATTCTTGAATAAAATGTCCATGAATTACGGCCTTGTGAGCTTCCCAGAGTAAGGCCTCCGAGCTCACCGACCCCACGGAAACGTTCAAGAAGCACCTCATTGAACAACATGGGGTTGTAGAGCTTCCAGGACCTCTGGGAGGATCTCTGAGTCAAATAGATCAACTCAACAGCGACCAAATCGTGATCAGACCATACTATCGGAACAATAGAGGAGCGAGAGAGCTGGGGCATGGAGGACAGCTGCAAAAAGATGTGATCTATTCTCGTAAAGACCTTGTGCGGATGAAAATAGTGAGTGAAGTCCCGCTTAGCGGGGTGGACCTCACTCCACGCATCCACCAAGTGATAATGATTAAGGAGAGCGCAGAATACCTTTCCTGAGGGGGCCTCCCTAGGGCGATCCAAAGGCCGACCCACGGTTTGTCTATCCAGCGTGGGATGTAGGGCTTGGTTTGAGTCCCCTGGGGTCTCCCCACACCTCTGGGGGGCAAAACCACTAGTTGCTGTGTGGTCTGAGGGGCCGGGGAATCAGGCTTCAGCGGAGCGTTTTCCTATGCGACCATCCACGCGCCGCACGCCTGCGCACTCCGTAATTTATGTGTTTTATATTTAATTTTGGCAGGTGATTCAGGCTATCCACTCCTTCCGTGGCTGTTGATGCCCGTCCTCCGGGCCCAGAATGCAGCCGAGGAGGCATATAATAGGGGGCACAGGAAGACCAGGGCTGTGGTGGAGAGGGCGTTTGGACTATTGAAGACCCGCTTCCGATGCTTGGACCATACCGGGGGAGCACTTCAGTATGACCCCAAAATGGTCATAGATATTATAATGGCGTGTGGTGTGTTGCATAATTTTGCAATATTGCACCGTGTCCCCCGGTATGTGGATTTGCCACCCTCTCCACCCAACGATGACCCAGAGGAGGACTTTCGTGGCCCACAGAATGCGTCTGCACAAGCCGTGCGCGCCAATTTAATAGCCACACATTTTGCTTAATTTGGTGTTCCTTTGTTTGTTTTTTTCCCTTTCTTGTTTGTTAATTGTGTTTTGTTCACTTGGTGTTTGTATGTTTGGTTATGACTTTTACTTTTTATCAGTAATGAATTAATTACAAACCACATCACAACTGATTTTAGACTCATGGTTTTTTTTATCCAAATTTGTTAGTGCCTACTTTAAGTCATCTTTATTCCACAAAAACATAAAGGCATAAACTTAGTCAACAACAGGTTAATTACATTTTTATGTAGTTTATTTCAAAAGCAAACATTGGAGTTGATGGTCACTCCCATAGTTGCATAAAATACATGGGAAAAACACAAATTAAAGTTTAGCCAAATCAGGCCACATAGCAATTGGCCAGAGGCAGGAGTTTTACAGTAAGGCACTCCTGTCCAAAGTTACAGACAAAAGAAAAGTACAAAAACATAGGTGACAAGCATTGCCATGTACACATTGGGCAGCAAACAAATAGGCCCACAGACACACCCTCTCCTGCTTGGCCACATTTGCCACAGGCACAGGTGTAAAGCAGCCAAACCTATGCCACATCTACACCTGTTAGTCAGTGTGACACCCAAACAAGAACCCCCACTCCCAATCCAAGTCCAGTTCAATCTTAGCCAGGGGTTAAGGTAGTAGTTTGCCAGCCCAGAATGTCCCCCAATCATGCCTACAAACAGGAGTACCCAGAACAAATGTAATTGGCCACAAGCATGCAGCGCAACAGCTTGAGTGGCAGGTTCATAGAGGCTTCACCTCCGGCATTGGCTAGTGGGCTACCTAGGCACTCTAATGAGCTATATGGGCGCAAATCCAAAGCAAACATGCAAAGCCATACCAAAAGTGGATATTGGTAGGGCTCACCAGACAGGTCAGTCAGGACAGTGGGGATGTAGACCAAAGATGTGGAGCAGATACAGGCCAAATAGGCCTTAAAATGGGGGATGCCCATAAAACCCAGGTTGGGGCCCTTGGAGGTGGGCCCTCACCTGGACCTGTGTGGCATTCAGAATCTGCAACTGTTCCAACATGTTTCTATTAGAAGTTCGAAATTCAGCCATCATGGCACTGAGATTGTTAGTTAAGGTGGCCATGTGGCTGTTGCTATTTCGAACTTCCTCAAGCATGGCACTGTAATAATTGGATAAGGTGGCCATGTGGCTGTTGTTGGACCTAAATTCAGTCAGCATGGAGTTTAAGGTGTTGTTTAATGTTTCTAATTGGCCATGAAGATGTTCGTGGTTTCGTTGATTTTGGAGCCGAAATAGCCGCCTCTCATGGTGCCATGCTGACTCCATCATCGGCGCGCCCCTCCCCTGGGCAACTGGGCGACGTAGTCGACTACGCCTCCCTATTCCCCGGGTTGGGGGGCGTGCAGATGATGTGCCACCAACAGCCACAGGTCTGCTTGGCAAATCCTCAGCATCAGAGCTAACACTGGGGACTGGAGGGTCAGTCTCTGCATTCTGCCCACGATGGGCTGGCAGCATGCATCCAGCTTCACTCTGCTGCTGAGCATTTGTTGGAGAAACATGTTGGGACAGTTGCAGATTCTGTCCCAGGGGGAGCTGTTCTGAAGGTTCAATGAAGGCTCCATCTTCCTCCAGCTCCTGGATTTCCTCCATCAGTGTGTGGGTCTGCTGGGACATGTAAAAGAAAAAGGTTCAGTTTGGGGAATACATATGTAATTCCGCAAAAAGAAACATGGCAAGGCACATGCATAAGCAACATCATAAAAAGACACTTACCGTATATATCGGATCCTAGGTCCGAGGCAGCACGGAAGTAGACGGCATGGTAAAACTGGCAGAGGATTCCCCACTAGCTGAGGGATGATGCTGAGCTGCATTGGGGAAAAGAAGGCATGTTAACACACAACTAGGCATTGGTGATGTGTAATAACACATATGGTTCCCTAAAACACGGGCACATGCATGAATGGCAACTCCCCCAACGGACCAAGTTAAACTTGACTATGAATGCCATTATCTGTTAGATGTATTAGTCAACAAGTACATACACATTGGTTTCCTTAACCTAAATAAACATGCATGTACTGGCTGTTCTGAGGCTTCACACATCCCTAAAAGGCCATTATGGGACCACACTCAGCTTGCAAATAGCATTTGCCATTAGTTTAGACTGGTTGCCATTCTTTCTAGGTCAAACTTTCAAGCACCCCAGATCAAGTATTTCGGAGCAAACCACAGCTCAAACCCAAATTGCCTACAGATAAAGATGTAAGTGTTGTATGTAATTGACTCTAAATACATAACAGCCAGTCCTTAGCTAATCTGAATAGTGTTCCTCAAGACTCTCAAAAATAATCTATGAGGAAGGAAAAAAGAAAATAATGGGTCGCCACACATAACACACCCTGTTTAAATTGTTACCTCCACTACAAGGCACACCTTAGGGGCATGTGTTAATCTATGGCTTTGTGCCTCATTTTACACGTAGCTCACATTTCACATACACACTAACATTACTAACCGGCAGGAATAGTAGGGATGTCCGTGTCCTGTCGGGCCGAGTTTCTTTCTTCTGGGCTGCATACTTTAGGTCCGATATTTTCCTTTGTATCTGCTCCACATCTTTGAGCTCTTCCCCGCTGCATTGACCTGTATGGTGAGCTCCTCTAAAATCTGGGCTTTGCGCTGCTTGCTTGTAGCTTTGGATCTGCGCCCATATAGCTCATCATAATACAAGGTGAGGCCACTAGCCAATGCCAGAGTTTGGGCCTCACCAAACCCGCCACTCAAGTGGCCTCGGCGCAATGTGCGCCCTGTTGCTAGACGTTCTGGGTCATCAGTGGTTGGCGGCAAATGGGGGGACATTCTGGGCTGGCTGTGTTGGGGAGAAATGTAGGACAGGTGGCTGGCTTCTGATTGGACTGGACTTGGATATGGACTTGGGGTTCTTGGCTGGGTGGCCACTGAACTAGCAGGTGTAGCTGTGGCAGCTTCAGCCTGCCTTTCCACCTGTGCTGGTGCCAAATGTGGCCGAGGAGGAGAGGGTGTTGGGGTGGAAGTTGTGCTTGGGGCCTGGTGTCTCTTAGGGCCCTTCCAATATCCATGGCCCTTGGAGGTAGACGGCTGGTCCCGGGGTGACCCAGAGGTTGAGCTTCGGGCCCTGTGCCTTGGCCTCTTGTCTGGTAAATTGGACCGCCGTGCGGGTGGGGAGGGCGACCTGGGACTTCGGGCCCTGTGCCTTGGCCTCTTGTCTGGTGATTTGGACACCCATGCGGGTGGGGAGGGTGACCTGGGACTTCGGGCCGTGTGCCTTGGCCTCTTGTCTGGTGATTTGGACACCTGTGCGGGTGGGGAGGGCGAACTGGAACTTCGGGCCCTGTGCCTTGCCCTCTTTGCATGAGCCTTGTGGCCCCGTGCGGGTGGTCTTGATGGGGAGGTAGAACTGGTGGGGCTTCTTTCCCAGTGTCTCCTTTGGGTTTTCTTGCCATGGTAGCCACATGGGTGGGGTGATGGTGACCTTGGTGGGCTGGGGCTTCGCACCCTCTTGGTCCCTTATTTCCCCTCCATGGTGGTTGGCTTTCTGCCCTGTGGCTTGGGTTTTCCAGCGGCCTCCTTTTTTGGCCTAGTTGGGCTGGGTGCCTTTGCCTGCGCACTGCGTGTTGGCCGCAATTTTTTTTTGGTCATCTGGGACCGAGTCTTGGGCCCCTCAGCAGGCTCCTGCCGTTTGGCTGCCTGTTTGGTGGTGGCCTCCTTTGCAGCTTTTGGAGCAGGTTTTTTTCGGTGCCATTGCACATGGACTCTGAAAGAGAATGAGCTGTGTGTCCAGGACCCTTTAAATAAGATTGCCGGGGTCTCACGCTACGCGTACGGAAGTGCGTACGGCCGCTCATACGGCCGTGCGGAACCCGGAGGCTGCAGGGGCATTACTTATCTGCTGCAGACAAGCAAGGCAAGATGGCGCCCACAATCTTCACCCACCAACAAGTAGAGATCATCATGCTTGTAAGTGTCTTTTACTGCCTTTGCTTTGCCATCTAAATGCATGCCTAGCCCTTAAGAAAGCGCATGACGAAACAGTTGGTTGAAAAAGTGTCTCAAACTCCGTGTCAAACCGAAGTGAGGGCCACGCGTGTGAACCAACACTGAGGCCAGCTTAAAGGATTGTATTAGGCTACAAATGTGTCTGTTAATGTCATTTAGTCAAATGATCGATTGTTGAAAGATATTTGTATGCAGTTTGAACTAAAGCCTAGCTTTATTTTGTGTTTTGTAGACCATGCTGGAGCGCAGGTACGGCTACCTGCCCAACTCTTTTGAGAAGCGCACCGTCGCACTGGAGATCATTGGCAAAATCCAACATGAGACGGACACCACCTTCACCCACACGCAGATCATGCAGCATTGGTCGGACCTGAAACGGCTGCACATGCCCCGGGTGCGGCGGTTTTTCGGAATCCATTTCCCTAGTAAGTACACAGCGATTACATGCTAGATGTAACTGATGCAGAAGGTAGGTATTGATTTATAATTGTATTTCTTTTGTATTGCTGGAAATGGATTACCAAATCCGCCGCCGCCGGAGGTGCACAGGCCGACCAGTGCTGCATGAATCTGCAGCTGGAAGTGAAGGTGGTGGATTTCCAGTGCGACGGTCCTACCCCTCCTCTGTTGGTTCCTCCGGCCAGCCCCTGGACCTTTCCACAGAGGAGGAGTGGCACGGCGTGGGCAGGGAGTCGTACCCAGTGACGCATGCGGGAGCCTCTGGTATGTGACTCTTCATGTAACCGTACACACATATACATGCAATTTCCACCGAAGCTGATTCCCTTAATCTGTTTTTGTAGGTGCTTCTGGAGCAGGTGAAGATGTGCAGGCTGCAGCAGATCTCGCCCAGGAGGCACAGGGAGAAGGGGAGTGATGTGACACACACATTGAAAATGACATTTGATTACTGTTGACTAAGACATTATAAGTGACCCGATTTGCCATGTCTCAACAGGCTCTACTTCACAACAGTGGCAGGGCCCAGAACGTAGGGTTGTCCCCAACGAGGCATCCGTCGGCCACCCACCAAGTAAGTTGTAATGTCATTCTTTGCAGTATGTGTTAAGTGACGTGATCACCCAGATTCATAAAGCCAGAGTCAATGGCATTAGCAGAATGACCTGTGCCCACTTGCTTTGAGTAATTACCAGACTGACCTGTGCCCACTTGCTTTGAGTAATTACCAGACTGACCTGTGGCCACTTCCTTAGAGTAATTACTTACCAGAATGACCTCTGCCCACTTCCTTAGAGTAATTACTTACCAGAATGTCCTCTGCCCACTTGCTTAGAGTAATTACTTAGCAGACTGACATACGTCTTGATTATTTAGGTTGGCAACTAACAAACATTCCATCCACAGGTGAGAAACATGTATTTGTCGCCAAATAATGTTTTTGTATCAATTTTATACAGGGACCACACGGGCAAGAGTTGAAGAAATGAATCGAAGGGTCCTTGAGTTGGTGGCCGATATGCAGCAGCTGGTTGACTCGTTGGGGACAACAGAAGAAGAATAGTGTTCTGGGTCCTGTCACTGTTTTTATTTATGTAAATAGTTTTAAATATTTTACATTATTACACATTTTACATTTTATTGAGTTTTTAAAATGTTAAATATTTTGTTAAAAAAAAGTACAAATGGCCCCAAAAAATGGCCTTCAACTAAAAAAAATCTAAACCAAAATCAACGTTTCAGTGTCATTTTTTAACACAAATACATTAACACCAAACGAAGGGTGAAATAAATATTTAGAGATGAAGATTCAGATGACCAGGAAGTGGTTTGGGTAAGTTTTAGGGGCCTAAAATGGAAGAAGAACCTAACCGCGAAGTGGTTTGGGTAAGTTTTAGGGGCCTAAAATGGAAGAAGAACCTAACCGCGAAGTGGTTTGGGTAAGTTTTAGGGGCCTAAAATGGAAGAAGAACCTAACCGCGAAGTGGTTTGGGTAAGTTTTAGGGGCCTAAAATGGAAGAAGAACCTAACCGCGAAGTGGTTTGGGTAAGTTTTAGGGGTCTAAAATGGAAGAAAAACCTAACCGCGAAGTGGTTTGGGTAAGTTTTAGGGGCCAAAAATGGAAGAAGAACCTAACCGTGAAGTGGTTTGGGTAAGTTTTAGGGGCCTAAAATGGAAGAAGAACCTAACCTCGAAGTGGTTTGGGTAAGTTTTAGGGGCCTAAAATGGAAGAAGAACCTAACCGCGAAGTGGTTTGGGTATGTTTTAGGGGTCAAAAATGGAAGAGGAACCTAACCGTGAAGTGGTTTGGGTAAGTTTTAGGGGCCTAAAATGGAAGAAGAACCTAACCTCGAAGTGGTTTGGGTAAGTTTTAGGGGCCTAAAATGGAAGAAGAACCTAACCGCGAAGTGGTTTGGGTATGTTTTAGGGGTCAAAAATGGAAGAGGAACCTAGCCGCAAAGTGGTTTGGGTAAGTTTTAGGGGCCTATAATGGAAGAAGAACCTAACCGCGAAGTGGTTTGGGTAAGTTTTAGGGGCCAAAAATGGAAGAAGAACCTAACCGCGAAGTGGTTTTGGTAAGTTGTAAGGGTCCAAAAGGGAAGATGGAGGATAGTGCTAAGTGGTTGGGATGAGCTTTAAGGGTCCAAAAGGGAAGATGGAGGATAGTGCTAAGTGGTTGGGGTGAGCTTTAAGGGTCCAAAAGGGAAGATGGTGGATAGTGCTAAGTGGTTGGGGTGAGTTTTAAGGGTCCAAAAGGGAAGATGGAGGATAGCGCTAAGTGGTTGGGATGAGCTTTAAGGGTCCAAAAGGGAAGATGGAGGATAGTGCTAAGTGGTTGGGGTGAGCTTTAAGGGTCCAAAAGGGAAGATGGAGGATAGCCCAGGAATCTTGTTTTTTGAATCCCTGCATTGTGATTTTTATGTGCCAAAGTGATGTCCTCAAGGTGCTGAGCTTATCGGTTCATTTTTTCTTCTTAATTTGTTTTCAAATGTAGAAAAATGATGGAGCTGCACCAGCCAAATATAAAGATGTGTGCACACGGGGGGGATACACAATTTTGCATAAACCAGAGAAATGAGGAATCCACCAGTTTCCTCAAAATAGAGTGGCACCACTAGTTCTATATACGTGTAATAATTTTATTATGAAACAAGCCAAAATCTACAGACACATCACATATTAAAAAGACATATATCACAAACAGACACCGGGGGGGGGGGGGGGGGGGGCGCTGCTATGGAGCCACCTTTTATAATTTATAATGATGATATAGGGACAATCATGAACTGACCTATTATAAATAATTCCCTGTGTTACTAGTAATGTAAACAGATTCTGTGCAAACAGCCATAATTAATAATTAAATTGTGCAAATATATATACATATATACAAAAGTGCTTCAGTGCTAAAGTGACAAATATTGAGGACAAACCGGGTGAAGATTAGAAGATACAGTTTAGAAATGGCCCCATAAATTTCACACATGACCATGACACAGGTGGCTCAACCTTGTAAGCAGACACCCCCGCCTCCACGCCGACGCGTTGCTTGACGTCACACGTCACTTCCTCAGGGCGGAATGAGTTCTCAGTATTTGGCACTTTAGCACTGAAGCACTTTTGTATATATATTTGCATAATTTAATTTTTACTGGGGAGAGATGTCTCTCATTACTGCTGCCTGATTTTCCATCTCTCATATGTGAGAGGGAGGTGAGCCTACCCTTATCAGTGGAAGAACTCTGGGGTTTGTAGTCAGAAGCTATACTAGGGCTTTACTCAAGGCCAGGAAAGACACTCTCACTTGAGCAACAAAAAGGCACAGAGATATAATATATTATATATATATATATATATATATATATATATATATATATATATATATATATATTTGGAAATATCATGCTTATAAGGAAATCACAGGTATGGGGGCACAATCTAAACAAGAATAATTATTTTACATTTCAGGAGAGGAAAACAATAAGGCACTGCCTTATTGGTATGTGAGACCATCATTATATGGTTGAGAGCGGCATTATTTGACTTGGATTTGTAGTTGTGATACAGAAAAACTTGTAGTCTAGGAAGCCACTTGCCGGCTGCCTTATTCCTCCTCCAATTCCCCACTGCCATATTACCTCCACCATCTCTTTGGCACCAGGGGTGACACACTTAAAAAAGAACTGGCCCATAGGCTAGATTCAGAGAGACAACAAAAAACTTCCGTTTTAGTGCCGATCTTTTTTTTGTGAAATGTTTCCGTTCTCGTATGAGTACACGAGCGATTCTGTGCATGCATTGAAAACCTTCTGTAAAGTTTCCGTCCGTTGGTACGGCAGATTACGAATACGAGGATGTCATTTTCCATCCAGACTTTTCTGTTTCATTTTCACATGTTACAACGTAGGCTTTCGTTTTTGCCCTTTTCCCATCGTATACTCCAACGAATCCTTTACGTTTCCCGTTAGTTTCTGTTTCCCTTTTTCAATAAATAATCGTCCAGACGGAAATCCTTACAATCTTGCACCTGCGCACTACAAACTTAACTCATTAAAGTGCTCGCCTACATATTTGCCACCCTCACTTCTACTACAATGTTTAGCTAAATCACCTAGCACTGTCCTCCATCTTCCCTTTTGGACCCTTAAAGCTCACCCAAACCACTTCTCGTTTAGGTTCTTCTTCCATTTTAGCCCCCTAAAACGTACCCAAATCACTTCTCGGTCATGTGAATATTCATCTTTAAATATTTCTGGGCCCATTAGCTTTGTGTTAATGTATTTTGTAAATTAAATGACAATGTAACATTTTTTTTTATTCCATCATAAAATATAAAATAAAAAAAAAAAATTCAAATTTTAACAACCATAAAAAACAAAATACATAGCAATGGCAGGCCACAGAACATTATTCTTCATCTGTGGTCCCCAACGAGTTGCGCAGCTCCTGCATCTCGCCCACCAACTGAAGGACCCTGACACTCAGTTGTGCCACTCTGGCACGTGTGGTCCCTGTTAAAAAACGTAAATTAAAATATTGGTATAACCTTGTTGGGGTCATACTGCAGTGCCCCCCCCTGTATGGTCCAAACACCTAAATCTGGACTTCAAAAGCCAGAGGGCCCTCGCCACGGGCTGGGTTTTGCATAGGGCCGGATTAGAGAACCCCTGGCCCGCATTCTGCAGGCAAAGAATGGGCATCAGGAGCAAGGGCGAGTGGCACATCTTGCAGTTCCTGCAACCAAATATAAAATAATTACACAAAACAAAGGTAACCAACTAAAACAATAACTCCTACAACAAATTAAGATTCAAGTTCAACAATCCAAATATAATTCACAAAGGATATAAGTCTAAAAAAATATAGCAATTATATGGATGTGTGGGAAAAAAAATTTACATGCTAAGGACTAATTTAGGTCAGCATTAAAATGCTTCTATAAGGCATACATGAAATGTATTGATTCAGGTATGCATTGCTATACAATTTATGGCCTCGGCCATGCTGATACATGCAATGCCTTGGTGCTAAAGGTGCGCAGACCCCCCCACATAGCCGCAAAACATCTTCAACAATAGCAATCCGAGCCCTCAAAGGTCCCGTAAGTGGATCGGAAATAAAACGGATTTATAGGGTGGTGACCCGTCGGAAATCAGCTCTCTGAATCAGACGGAAACGCATACCAACAACGGAAGTTATCTGAACGAACTGAAAATTTCCGATTTTGTTTGGAAAATGATCTGAACTAACGGAAATGTTCCGATTTGCTTCCGTTCATCGAAAGCGCATTCCCGAACGTTCGTACGAATGAAAAATGAACGAAAAAAAGCAAAAAAAAGACTAACACCCACCCAAACTTTCACAGACAGCTACGGAAGTCCGGACGAATGTGTCTTTGAATCGAGGTTCATGTCCTGAAATGCATGGAGGCTGGTGAAACACCAGGGCCAGGGCCAGTCGTTTGGCCTCTAAACTCTTGGTTACCAGGCTCTATACCTAGAAAAGGCTCTAACAGCCCTATTGGTGCTCCATTTGTCATGGACAGCATAGGCACTGCCAAAAACAACAGACAGAACTTGCATACTATCATTTATTTTACTCTGGCAGATGCCAGCATAAAATGAAAAACTTGCATGCGAGTGTAAAACACTTGACTGCTGCCTCTGGCAAAGGTGTTTCTTTGAATTGCATGACACCCTCACATATTCTGCATGCGAGTGTAGGGGAATTTTTTTTATAGGCTTTCTTGACACGTGCTAAATTAACCCCATGGTAAGCAGTTTATGTAGCAAATGACAGAACTATAAAATATGACTTACATTGTCTTATGCAGCTGGAGTCAAACTAATGTATACAATATGTCTAGACAATGACGTTTCCAATTCCCCTGCTCTGCACTAAAGTTAGGTGTGAAATTAAACTCCAGGACATCAGTTGAAGTCACACAGAGTAGTCTTGTTACTAACCTCTGGTACCTTTTATCAGAGCAGCGTGTAGCTTCTTTATTAATGTTTCATGTAGATTTACTGGCTCATAAACATGAGCCTAGAAGCAAGACACAAAGCAAAGCTGTAGATCATGTAGGTATAGAGCCCAATATAATGTATATGGTGGATTAGCAGGACATCACATAACACTTACAAAGCCTGGCAGAGAAACAACTACTTACTAGTAAGGTTATAGAGCTTTTCAACCTCAAAAATATACAGCTTTTTACTGTTTTTCTAGTTACTGTCCCTTATGTTTCAGATTTAGAATATTTGAATTTTCTGGAAAAAAAAGTTTAGATCCTGTTTTATTTATCATTTTTAAATGTATTTGACCCATTCCAAGACATGAACCTATATTTTTTTTAGCTGTAGTGATATATCTCGAAGGTCATCTACTGATAAACACCCAAGGTGGTAGTAGGGACAATGAGCCTGGAACCTCAACTTTTGTTCTGGAGGTAATACTACCAGTGACTCAAATAGGATATGATGTTTCTCCTTACCAGTAGGCTCACACACTGTCCATTACTTCTTTCCAATATCATCTTGATGTAAAGGTACAGTATGAGCAGTGTCCAGAAAAGTGAAAGCAAAGTTAACTACAAGACCAGGAACAGATTAAGTGTGGTGGAGGCACCTGGGCAGACAGTCTAGAGGATGCCCCTGTAAGTAACTGTAGGTCAGTCACTGCCCACATGTGGTGAAGGCCCCCAAAAGCCTTGGTCCACCACTCCTTTAATTCAGTCCTGTACAAGACATTTGTGAGAATTACCTCCATAGTACAAGGAAGAGCCTTTGTAGAATATTTGTAAAACATATGACCCCAAGGCATTCAACAGTGTAAATGTCCATAACCCTGGAATGGACTATTTTTATTAAAGAGACACTCCAGGCAATGGTAATAAAAAGGTAGGAAGCAGCTCACCTGAAGTCTGCCCCAAATGCCTCTCCTATAATTCCTTCAGCTTTAGATACTATAACAGATCTTCAAAAGCTGTCCCTCATTCACTTTCCATTTTTCTATGACCAAGTGCAAATGTGGTTACATGGCTGCCATCTTTATATAGTTTAGCTTTATATTTAGCTGCTGTTGACAAGAATCTGCATTATGTAGCCTTCATAATTAAAAAGGATTGCAACTTGCAAGACTAAACATTCATAGTCCATGTAGTCTACATCCCATGTGCATTATTGTACATAATAGGGCCATCATAAATACATCTTGTCATGAAATGTTTTAACATGTAAATAAAATAAATGGCTATGACATTGTACCAAGTGAAGTATAGCCCAGCATAACATACAGAGCTTGTAAAAGTTGATTTGCTCGCTAATACAAATGTAATTAACAGAGCAAAAAACACTAGCAGAAATCTTCTCATTAAGCAGTAATGGCAAATGGACCTCTATAGCATACAAACTGCATTTGTATTTAAGCTTGAAGATGTAATTTATGCAGGATGGAAATTTCATACTAACTGACTTTAATTAAAATTATTAAGGCTAGAAGACAAATGTTTGGTTGACTGCTTGACTGCATTTTAACTGGTGACACTAGGACCCCTCATTAGGTATGCTTTTTATACAGTATCTGGACTGTGTAGGAGATTAATCGAAGGTGTTTTTCTTTTACGAAGACCTAGGTACGGTTGTTAATTCTTCCATCTATTTCATAGCACTGATGCATATTGACTGCACAATGGAATATATTGAGAATGAGAATGAGAATTGAGAATGAGAATGAATAATCTTTATTATATGTTATGCGTGGGCAGGTCTTTACCTAAAACAGGTCCCTTGATTAAATAAAAGGAGGGGCCTCACAAAATTGCTAAACACATATATGTTACTCTGAATGGTCCCTGGTTGCATGCGTTGTACCCGAAGGTTCAGTGCTGGGCCCTCTATTATTCAATTTGTTTATCAATTATATAGAAGATGGCATTTTTGTGGATGATAGGATATGTAGCACAGTGCAGTCTGTTAAAGATATTCACAAACTTCTGTCTGGGCATCCACTGATGAAGTTCAATGTGAATGAAATGAAGTTCAATGTGGATAAGTGTAAAGTGATGCACATGGAATCTATTATGTCCTTGGGGGAGTAAACCTGGGAAAGCCACTTGTGGAGAAATATATGGGGGTACTGGCTACACAGTATAAAGAACAGTTTGTAATGCCAAGAAGCTGCTTCTAAGGCAACCAAGATATTATCATGCATTAAAAGAGGCATGGAATAACAAGACAGAGATGTAATATTGTCTCTTTACAAGGCACTGGTGCGCCCTCACCTGGAATATGCTGTTGGCCAGTTCTGGGCACCGGTTCATAGAAAGGATGCCTTGATTTTGGAAAGGGTGCAGAGGAGAGCCACCAAACTAATTAGAGGAATGAAGCAACTTAGTTATGAAAAAAGATTAAGGGAATTAAATCTGTTTAGTCTTGAGAGGAGATGCCTGAGGAGGAAACATTATTTCAACTAAAATCATCTCTAAAGACAAGGGGGCATTCCCTTCGTCTGGAAAATAAAAAGTTTTAATCATTTTTTCCATAAGAACTATAAATCTGTGGAATAGCCTCCAACAGAAGCTTGTCACAGCATCAGCAGATGACAGCTTAAAATAGGATTAGATGCTTTTGTAGCAGAAAGTAAAAAAAAAAAAAAAATATATAAATAACTTTCCCCAACTCTTTCTCTTGGTTGAACTTGATAGACATGTTTTTTTTCCGTACTAACTATGCAACTTTGTAAAAAATGTATTTTTCAACAACCCCCCCCCCTCAATGATTTAAAATGTCCCTTCAGATAAAGAGGAAGTGCAAAATAAAGCATTAATGTTCAGCCTTCAGTGTTCATGGGTTACAGCAGCTGTATAGTTGTTGTTTCCTTGTCCACCTGCAATCACTGGTGTTCACAAGAGAGACATACACATACCATAAAAATTTACGGCAGTGGCCTCCAAGCAGTCACACAGCGGAATAAAAGTGTCTAAACAACACATACCATGAGAATACCATTAAAAAGCCTACAAAAAAACAAACAAATCTGGACAGGAAGTTTTGATAGATTTTTGCAAATCATTAAGCAAGAACAAAATAGTAAGAAATAGAGTCTGCTAGTTTGAAAACCATTCAAGGGAACATTTCCTCACTGGTGCAGTCCATCCTTGCTTGGTAGAGACTTTCTCACCAGGATGGCTTTCATTGCCACTGCCCTGCTTTTATTCAAGACACCCTTCTAATCTGCTCATCTTATGAGATGCCCTCATGATCTCTGGGGTGGCGTTTATCTTCATTGTTTAGCTGTACTCTGAGATGGCCATCATCCTTGCTGCTTAGCTTCTGTGGATGCCCTCATTCTCCCCACTAGGTTGGCTGGCTTTCATCACTATTGCTCACCCTTACAACTTGACTTCTATCTTTGCCCTAACTGCTTGCATTCTCTCTACTTCAATGCTTGACTTCTTGCACAGAGAGTATTTCTTCTCAGTACACAACCCCCTTCTGTGATGCCCCTTATGAGTAATTTTTGCCACTCATATTTTCCTCATCTTTTCTTTCATTTTTACCATTCATCTTCTCACTGAGAACTTGCTTTTATCACCAAGGATTGGATGACCAGGCACCAATCAGTGCTGTACAGGCCATTTAAATCACAGGAATCTAGTGCGCTCGCCCTCTAGTGGACGGAGACATGCGCGCACCTGAGCATGTGAGAAGGAAGCATTGGGGGAAGGGAGACAGCTAGGAACAGCCATGAGGAAGTGCTGCAAAATGGATGACGGCTGGATGCAGCCATGGAGGTAAGTGAAGTGCTGATAGATGGGCGTGCAGCGCTCGCCCTAACACTCATCCTTACAATTTGACTTCTCTTCAAGCCGGCCTTTATTGTTACAGACTGGCCAATGAACCCAAGTTTCCCCCTGGCCGATACCGTCCATCCCTGTCCTATATAGGTTTTCCATACTCACTCTTGCATTTCCCGTGATAGTGTGCTGCTGGGTGCTGTAGTTCCTGTGATTTTCTCATTGTTACCATTACTGACCTAGTTTGCCTGACCACTTCATGATTGCTAACAGAACTGATGCCTGCTTGGACTCTGACTATGAACCCATTTCATCCCTTGTACTACGTACCCTGTGATGTCCTGGCTTGACCCTTGGCTTGACCTTTAACCCTTCTCTTGCTTCTCCCTTGGTGCTGCGCATTGTGAGGATTGATAAGCTGTGTATGACCAGGCTAACTCGACATTGCCCAGTCTTGCCTCCGGTTCATCCACCTTCACCCCTGTAAGTACACAATGTTTGTGCTAATAAGTCCTGGGGCAACCATGTCCAGTGAGGCATATAAAGTGCCCCAGCAAACAGGGACTTGTCTATAGGTGAAGCTAGCAGTGGAGATTGGAGGTTGTGGACTCACCTAGAAGGCAGGTGTCCCACGGGGCTTGACAGCCTTCATGCAATTTTTGAACATCCAGTGCACTTTTTGAGCTGAATTGACCCCATGTCTTGGCTTTCCTCTGACACTGGCTTCCTGTTTGGCTAGGTTTTTCTTCAACAAGGCCTTAATCCCGCAATGAGGATCATTACTTCTCTTTAGATGTTGTGAAAGCTGAGATCATTTAGGGGGTGACATTGGACTACACCTTTGCTTACTTAGGTCCTCATCCTTGCAAATTGACTTCTCTTTGAGATGACCTTAATCCAACCACTTGGCTATACAATTATGGAACTAGGCATTGAAAAAGTCTCACACTGCCTTTATCTTTGCTGTTTGGTTTTACTTCAAGGTGGCCTTCATCCAGTGCACTTTTTGTGCTGCATTGCCACCCATGTCTTGGCTTTGCTCTGGGACTGCCTTCGTGTTTGCCACTTGGTTTTTCATAAAGGAGGCCTCCATCGAGCAGTGAGGATCTTTACCTCTCTTTTGATGTTTTGAAAGCTGAGATAATTCATGAGGTAGTATTGGACTACACATTTGCTTGCCTAGAGCAAGAGTTTAATAGGCAGGATGCTCACTTTATTTCATATTCGGTAAGTGCAATTGTTAGCCCTTTAACGCCTTTGGCATGCTAATGCCGGGTGGTGGGCTGGATGGGACTTTTCCATTGCGCGCATTACCATAAGAATATAACCCGTCTCTATACCTGCTCAAATTAAAAATGATGCTTTGACTTTCTACTTTAACAAAAATATATATTTGAAATGAAAATTATCAAAGTGGAAAAGAGGGCTGAAAGGGATATGTTGCATTCCAATTATATTGTATTCACGATATCACAAACATGATTACAAAGAAACATTTAAACACAATGCATATTTTATAGAAAACTTTCTTCCTTTAAAAGTACAAAATGATAACTTGATGTCCTACTACTTAGTAAGAGCATACACTTGAAAGAGACAATGTGACAGAAGGATAAAGAATTCACAACACTTTTGCAGCGTATGAAGAGGCAGTCTATTAAAATGGCTGTCTATAAATAATGAATGATTGTTTTTTTTATCTTGCATATGAGCCTGTCATTCCTGGAGAGAGGAGTACATTTTACTTGAGGCTGGAATAATGTATATTTACTGACCTTCAATGGACCTCTTGCAATGGAAGTTTGATAGTTAAAAGATTTTCAAGTGCCACAGGAAACTCAATGATAAAAAGCACAAAATACTAGCTGTCCACAGCACTTGTATTAAAAAAATCTGTTCACCACAGTAGACATAATTGAGTTTAATTATATTCTTCAAAGATGTTTTTCTGCGATGACAGGTAGGATGCAAAGACTGCGGAAAGCAGTTTGTAGGCTTAACTTAATTGCTGTATAGGGAAAAGTCTTTTCCAGTTCTGAGAAACACTGACTTCCCAAGATCTGAATAGAATCAAGTCTGGGCATATTTAAAGCGGTCTAAATCATTAAATAATATTTCCTCTTCCATCTCTCCTCTCTGCTAAGCATAATTACCAGAACTTAAAATATTTTTACTAGAAGCCCCATGTTGTATTCACAGCAGCCAAAGCCCCGATACTGGCAGGAGTTACACTTTCTAGCATAGCTGCTACATGAATTGGGTGACAAAGGCATCATTGAAGATCGCTGCATGGCAGCCACAATACAGCAGCATGGAGCTCTGGGGGGGCAGAAGGATTTTCAGGTGTGGACATTAGTGTCCTGGTTAGTGGATTTTCCCTTAATAACTATGGCAATCATTGTTATTGGGGAAAAGTTTGAAAGGGTTTTTTTAATATAACATAGGTCTGCTTTAGGGCAGAGCTAAAGTGAAGACTGTTCATTAGCAATATTTTTCATAAATATTTATTCGATCCAAAATAGTTTGCATATATTTCTTTTCTTTTAAGTGGGTCTACTCTCTAAATCAGGGGAGCACAACCTTTTTTGATATATTGTTCCACTTCAAGGGTCCACAAAAGAATGTAAGCTGTGATTGCCTTAATGACTCTCTCCTATTGTATGCATTTGTAATAGTCTATGTATAGTATGTTTCTATTCTGTCTATAATTGCTACTTTGTACAGCGCTACGAAAGATGATGGTGCTATATAAATAAACAATAATAATAACGTATATGCAAAGGTGGGATAAGGTGTCAGGAAGCGGTGGGGTGAAATGAAGCGGAAGAGGTAAGGTAACCAGAGGTGGGTAGAGGTGAGGTGAGAAGAAGTGGGTAAGGGTAAGGCAAGAAAATGTCACTTCAGCAGAGGTTAAGTGGAAAAAGGTGAGGTGGGCAGAGGTGAGCAGAGGTGGGTAGAGGTAAAATGAACACAGGTAAGAGTCGAGGTGAGGAGGGAAGAGGGGACAAAGGAAGAGGTGGGGTAGGAAGGAGTGGCCAGAGGTAAGACAGGGAGAGGAAAACTGAGCAGAGGTGAGGCAGGAAGAGGTGAGCTGGGCAGAGCTGAGTGAAGGTGGGATGAGCAAAGGTGAGATAGTGAGAAGAGAAGTGATGGATAGAGATAGGTAGAGGTGACAGGAGCAGGTGGTACATTGGACAAGGTGGTAAGAGGTGAATAGAGGTAGGCAGAGGTAAAATGAACACAGGTAAGGAGAAAATATCTGGGCAAAGGTGAGGTGGGCAGAGGTGAGCTGGGATGGGTCTACTTCGGCATCTCCAGACTCCAGCATAAACAACACTCCAGTAGCACATGTGTGTCACCCACCTTTACAGAGAAGTTTTTCAGGGACCCACTTTCTCTTTCGGAAATCAGGGACACACTACTCTCTAGTGGTCAGCCACTAGCTCTGCTCTGCTTGCTAACTCCTTAGGGGTGCTGGGCACCGCAAGTTAGGGCAGTTCCAGGCCCTACCAATGCCTCCCTGTATTCCTGGCAGCTGACCTTTGGAGATATATACTAGAGATTTTAGGGCACAGCGGGCAACCAGGGATGGGGCATCCAAATGTGATTCTTGATAGCAGTTATTCCTAACTAATGTATACTTTATTTAATCCAATTCAATCCAATCCATGGAGCCATCACAGTAGTCAAGCAGGTGACGTGTTTTGAACCATAAATGGATACCCCAAAATTGTGACAGTAGTATTGGCAAACCGGCACTAATATTGGGAAACATACAAGGCCAAAAGGTGGGTGTAATAATAAGGGGGAAAAATTGTTTTATCTCTGGTCCCCCTCTTAACACCTGTCAGGTTATATGTAATGACACTAAAATGGGCTAAGCCCCAACTTCTCATGAGGATGAGCTTGCCCTTTATGTCAGTGTGCTCAGTTATGTAGAATGTTCTCTATTCTAGAGCAGGGGTTGCCAACCTTTTTTCAAGTCCCTCTTTCCTTTTTCTAAATATCTCAAGTACCACATGGGTGATCCTAATGAGTGCTACAAAGACAGAAAAAACAACCATATAAAATGAATTAAATTAACAAAAATGAAACCGAAGCAACACTCGTTTTTTCTTTAATGGGTGTCGGTCCCGCAGGCAGCTAATCAAAACAAGCTCAGGGGGGCATCCAAAATGCCGAAGTCCCCGCCCACACATAACCTCCCAGAACGCCAGCACTGGCCCCTGTGACCACCCACTGGCAAATCGCGGGATTCCCTGCGCTGGCTCGTAGTGAAGGTGAGGGTTATGGGCATTTGGGGGGCTATGTGTGAGGTGGAGGGGACTCCAGCATTCTGGATGCCACCCCAAGCTTGTTTTGATTAGCTGTCTGCGGGACCAACACCCCTTAAAGAAAAAATACAATTCTGTGAGTACTCACCTGTAGAATTGATTTTATAGTATAGAGCACGTCCTGTTCCAGTAATTCCTTACGTCTGGGTTATTCCGCCACAAGGTGGCGCAGTGGACTGCAGAAAGACTTGTGGCCACTCCCGGCCCCATAAATAGCCAAGTACCTCCCACCAATTTCCAGTGTTGACAAGCAGTTATACAAGAAGCCGGGAGAATCAAAAAATGGATAAGAACCCAAAATAAACAAAAGGGAGGGGTGGAACAGGACGTGCTGTATACTATAAAATCAATTCTACAGGTGAGTACTCACAGAATTGTATTTTTCCAAGCATACAGCAAGTCCTGTTCCAGTAATTCCTTACGTCTGGGACATCCAAAAGCAGTGTCCGTAAGGTAGGGTGGAATCCCCAAAGAGCAAAAGCGTGCAGTTTAAACCACTGCCGCCTGCAGAACTTTGCGGCCAAAAGCAGCATCAGCTGAGGCCCTAACATCAACCTTGTAAAACTTGGAAAAGGTATTAACAGAAGACCAAGTTGCGGCCTTACAAACTTGTTCAACAGAAGCTGATGCTGAAAGGCCCAAGAGGCACCAATAGCACGAGTGGAATGAGCAGTAAGGCGGAAGGGAGGTTCCTTCCCCTTAGCAGAATAGGCTTGCACCACCGCCTGACGAATCCACTTGTTGATAGTGGACTTCCTAGGACCAGAAGGAAGAACAAAAAGAGCATCAGTCTTCCTGAAAGATTCAGTAGCGACCAAGTAAAATTTCAGAACAGTGACCACATCCAAAGAATGCAGAGTCCTCTCCTTGGAATTAGCAGGATTAGGACACAAGGAAGGCAAAACAATGTCCTGATTGAGATGAAAAGCAGACACAACTTTAGGCAAGAAAATTGGTTTGAAACACCACCTTGTCCTGGTGTCGCTCAAAATAAGGAGGTTTGATGGAAAGCGCTGCCAACTCAGAAACACGTCTGACAGAAGTAATAGCCACCAAAAAGGCTACCTTGAGAGTCAAAATGGGCAAAGCAGCCTCACGGAGAGGCTCAAAGGGGCGACCCTGCAGAGCAGATAACACCAGATTTAAATCCCAAACTGGTAATATAGGTTTACGTGGCAGACGCACATGAGAAACCCCCTGGAAAAAAGCCTTAACCAAACGGTGACTGGCAAAAGATTTTTCGAAAAAAATTGCCAAAACTGATACATGACCTTTGAGGGTACTAAGTTGAAGGCCCAAATCCAAACCGTGCTGCAAGAATTCCAGAATTCTGGGAACAGAAAACACCCGACAGGGAAGAGATTTGGACTCACACCAGGCAATGTAAGCATGCCAGACCCTGTCATAGATAAAAGACGAGGACTTCTTCCTAGCCCTAATCATGGTATCAACAACAGAAGCAGGCAACTTCTTTTCCCTCAAGATGGAGGTTTCAACAGCCAAGCCGTCAAAGCCAGCGTTTGTAAATTGGGATGGCACAGCTGTCCCTGAGTGAGCAGGTCTGGATCCTTGGGCAGGACGTACTGATCCACTGCCAATTGCACGATGTCTGTGAACCACACCCTTCTTGGCCAACGGGGGGGGCCACCAGAATGGCTGGCACCCCCTCCTGGGCTATCTTGCGCAGCACCCTGCCCAACAGAGGGAATGGAGGGAACACATAGAGGAGCCGAAATCCCTTCCAAGGCATTGCTAGCGCATCCGTGGCGAAGGCCAGAGGGTCCTGAGACAGAGAGACAAAGAATGGAAGCTTGTGATTGTGACGGGACGCAAACAAATCCACATCTGGCAGACCCCAGCGACAGCACAGGGAGTGAAACACCCTGTTGCTGAGGGACCACTCCCCCAGCCGAGACATCCCCCTGCTCAAGGAGTCTGCCTCCAGGTTTTCCACCCCCGGGATGTAAACTGCCGATATACAGGGGACATTCTCCTCCGCCCAGGCCAGTAACAGAAACACTTCCTTGAGGGCTCGCTTGCTCCGAGTCCCTCCCTGATGATTGATGTATGCAACCGCCGTCTGGTTGTCTGAGCAGCAGTCTGATCTGAACAGCCCGACCCCAAAGGTGTGGGGTCAATTGGGCAAGAACCAACCTTACCGCCCTCAGTTCCAGAATGTTTATAGGAGTATGGGCCTCCTGGGGGCCCCACTGACCCTGGAATTTCAAGGACTTCCTAATGCCCCCCCAACCTGTCAGACTGGCATCTGTGGTGACAGTCTCCCAGTAAGGGGACAGAAAGGTCCTGCCCACCAAGAGGTTCCTTGAGTCCAGCCACCACGAGAGGGACCGTCTGGCCAGAGGGGACAGAACAAATACCTGATCCAGGGACACAGGGTCCCGATCCCACACTGATATGAGGTGTAGCTGAAGAGGTCTCATGTGAAACTGAGCATAGAGTACTGCCTCGAAGCAAGACACCATCAGGCCCACTAGTTGCATCCCCTGCCGGATGCAGGGATGAGGACAAGAAAGAAGAAACTGGGCCTGCGCTTGAAGACTCTCCACCTTCTGCTGAGGAAGAAAAACCTTGACCTGAGATGTATCCAGAGTCATGCCCAGAAAGGACCTCACCAGTGACGGGAACAGAAAAGACTTGGGGTGGTTGATCACCCAGCCGAAGGACTCTAGTGTGGACACCACCATTTGGGTATCCAGTTCTGCCTGATGGAAGGACTGAGACGAGATCAGAATGTCGTCCAAATAAGGAAGAATGCGAATGCCCTGAGATCTCAACAGAGCCATCACACCCACCAGTACCTTGGTGAATACCCTGGGAGCTGAGGTGATACCGAAAGGTAAGGCCACAAATTGGTAGTGCTGATCCTCCAGAGCAAACCTGAGAAATTTCTGATGACCTGGGAAGATTGGTACATGAAGGTAAGCGTCCTTGATGTCTACTGATGTCATGAAGTCGCCCGGGTGCAGAGTAGCGACTGCTGAGGGTAGAGCCTCCATGCAAAAATGCTTGAATCTGACAAACTTGTTGAGGTGCTTTAAATCCAAGATGGGCCTGAGGGACCCATCCTTTTTGGTAACAGTGAATAGATTGGAATAGAAGCCTCTGCCCCTTTCCCTGAGAGGCACAGGGCAGAGGACCCCCAACTCCAAAAGGTTTCGGACCGCAAGCTGCAAGCCCTGAGCTGACAGGGGGTTTTGAGCCATCCGGGATCTGATAAATCTTGGGGGCGGCCAGGCTGCAAACTCTATCTTGTATCTAGAGGACACCACCTCCTGAATCCATCTGTCTGCTACACGTAGCCTCCAGAAGTGAGCAAAGAGCCGAAGCCGTCCCCCTACCCGGATGGGTGAGGGCGCCTCTTTATGCCTGAGGGGGCTTGGAGGAGGATTTGGGCTTGGGACCCCATGAGAGCCCGGGACGGCCTCGTCCTCTACCCCTGCCCCAAAAGTCTCTGCATGCCCCAGCAAAGGAAACTCCTCGACCAGCCCTGGAAGCGAGGAAGGAGGGGAGAGAAGAACCTGAAATGGCCGAGACGGCTTCCTACGTTGAGGCAGCCTACCACCCCTGGCAAATAGGTCCAAGCGTTCACCAAAGAGCCGCAGCCCCTTAAAGGGAAAACCAGTGAGGGCCTTTTTAGCAGCATTATCAGCCACCCACTGACGTAGCCAGACAGAACGTCGTATAGCCACCAACAGGGCAGAAGTCCTACCACACATTCTAATGGCATCATCCATGGCAGAAAGGATATATGCAACAAATTCATAGCAAAGTAGGAGAGATCTATAATCCTCACCTCCCGCGCCATCAGAGGCCCCATCTATGAGACACTTAAGCAACCCTTTAATAGCAATAGCCGTTATGGCAGAGGCACAAACCGGGTGCAGTGCAGTCCCCACACAGGCAAAAGCATGACAGGGCAGCTGGTCCAAGCGCCGGTCCTCACCATCCCGTGGGGTAGGAGTGTCAGGTGAATGCATGACTGATGTGTTAGACAACCCTAGGACGGGCGCGTCCACCTCGGGAGGACAGGACCAACGCTTAATCACATGAGCGAGAAAAGGATACCTCCTGTCCCAACTGTTGGGCACCCCAGGTAGCTTACTAGGGCGTTCCCACTCTTTGAGCACCAGATTATTAAAGTGATTCTGCTCAGGGAACTCCAAGCGTGGTTTAACAGAATGGAAAAGCTCACCCTGCTGCTGCGGAGCCACGGCAGGAGGGGAAATACAAAGCACTTCAAAAATGTCAATAACCTGTCAGTGTCATCTGAGGACCATGGGTCTTCTCCAAAGGGGGACCCGGTTCCACCATATAACTTAGACTGTTCCTCAGAAGATTCTGAATCAGAGAATAATTCCCTTTCCTCGAGGGGGTAAAAGCCAGAAAATTAGTAAAGTACCTCATCCTCCACAGGAAAGAGGGAAGCAGCGGGAGATAGATGCCACTTATTAACAGAAGCCTTACGCGGGGCTGACTCAGCAATATGCTTTTCAATGCTGGCCACCCATGAAGCCAATTCATAATGAGACTCCCCGCCAATGTGCCCCTCACTGGGGGTCAGATGCAAGCGTAGGGGGGTAGGCGAAGCAGAAAGGGGCGCAGCACCGGGACCCGTAGCAGAGGAACCAGGCTGCAGCGCAAGTACATGTTGGGCACAGGTCAAACACACCCTGACACCATCACTAACAGGGGATACCCCACACGCAACACACAGCTGGGCTTGTCCCGAAGGAACCCCAAGCACATCGTCCCTGGAAGCCTCCATATGGTGATTTAGATACAGGCATAACGGCCAGTACAGGGAAAGGTGGGAGAATGGTAAGGGGCAGGGCGGGAGAACCACAGTCAGAGGTGACCCGCCTGCAATACACAATAAGCACACAATAAACATCCCCAGCGTACACATAGTAAAGCAATATAACAAAACCCCCGCAAGGGACTCACGGACCAATCGGACAGATCGCTCAGAGACCAGACCGCGTTGCAGCACCGCAAGAACGAGGCCACAAAATGGCGCAGGCAGCAGAACCGAGAGGGGCGGACCACGAGCGTATGATGCAAAACGCGTCAAACCGCTGTTCCCGCCCCCCCCCGAAGAGCGCGAAACTGTGATCACGTGAGACGCCGGCGCCATGACAGTAACCTAAAAAATACATAGCGCCAACCACCGCAGAGCGACGTACAACGGTCCGCAAAACACCAAAAAAGCACACAAAGCACACAAATACAGACCCCTGGGCGCCCCCTGGCCACCGAGCGGGCCACAACAAAGGGTCGCGTCCAACCTTCTAGAGGGGAGGGGAGGAGGGTGAAGGGAACAAGGACCCAAGGATTGAGGCTGGGGCATCCCAATGAGGCTCACCATAGAAAGCCTGTCGCTGGCTACCCTTTGGTACAGGGTCTTGAGGCCCAGAGCCGAGCTCCTTCAGCATCTGACCCTAGTGCTGTCCTACCTTCACCCGAACCGTCAGCCGAGGCTGGGAGGCAGTGGGTCCAGAACGGGTGGAAATAAGCCTGCAGTGCCCTAGGCTTGAAAAGCCCCACTCCCTGCGCAATAGAGAGCCATCTTCTATCTTCGCAGTCCAGACTGCAGAGAAACACTGGAAATTGGTGGGAGGTACTTGGCTATTTATGGGGCCGGGAGTGGCCACAAGTCTTTCTGCAGTCCACTGCGCCACCTTGTGGCGGAATAACCCAGACGTAAGGAATTTCTGGAACAGGACATGCTGTATACTTGGAAAAAGGGGGGGGGGTCGGGTTTAAGTCTCATCACCTTTTGGAGTCATTTTGTACTTATGCCGCAAATAAGGCTTGGGTAAAGTATAGATAGCAGCAGATCAGGTACAGCCTTGATGAATATCATCTCATGGGATATGAAGTACCATCAGTGGTAATGATACCACTGGTTGGAAACCCCTGCTCTAGACTGCTCTGAATACCCCAAAGGGGGTTTTATTGTCCTAATCAGTGAAGCATTTTCCCACTTGATTCTTTTGCACCTCTTCTGAAATCCCTTTTCCAAAAGTCAGATCAAAATAAATGTATATAGGATGAAACATCCACTGTCATAAGGTGAAAACCACAGCTCATTTTCAATAATTCCCACTTTTTATTTATTTTTTTAGCTTATCACTTGAAATGTTCTATGTATAATATTTTCTACCCTGTATATAACAAACAACAGAAACGATGGAGCTATATAATTAAACAATATAAATAATGCAAGGAAGCATTTGCTATTGCTCACTATTAATACCCACAGCCAATACTGCCTCATATAGTCACAACTTCACTCCTTTGTGGTACACAGGGATCAGTATAACTGCTTCTTGACTTTTAAGGCGTTGTTAAATGATTAGACGTTGGAGTTGCTATTGTTGCATTTGTATTAGGGAACAAAGAATCAGATTCTACATGACTCTACACTTATGGATAATTGCATACTAAAGAACACTATGCAGAACTAGAAACCAAGTGCTGGCTATCTGTGTATGAGCAAAATGGCTGCCCTCATTATTGTGCTTAAATGAAGCGTGCTTCGACACACCGATATATAAGTATCTGAGTTTTCATATACCTTACAGAAAGTAGCACTTTTGCCATTGAAACTACCCTTCTGAATTGGAATCTCTTCAGGATTTCTCCATTGCCCATCACCTTTTTTTTGTAATTACTAAGTTAACCTGAGACTGAGAGCTGTTAATTACTTATAGATTAGAACAATGGAATTGACAATGTTCTTTTTGAAGGACAAATGAAGCAAACCCTCTGGCAATTGCTTTGCGGTAATTTCAAAGTCTAATATTAATTGAATTATCATAGATCTTTATTAGATTTCTTAAACAGATTAGAACTAGATAAATATTAGTAACAACAAAGATAGCTTAGTTAAAAAAATAAAAAAGGGCCAGAAAAGAGCAGCATGTACCTAATTCAATTCTCAGTGTCTTAGCAATGCTTTAGTTTAGTCCCCGACTACATGAAGGGTGAACCCAATGGCCCATTTCCACAAAACAATTTGCGAATGAAAAATCGCTAAAGCAAATGCAATCAGATGATAATTGATCTGTGTAAATGCCTTCTGCGATCAAGTGATCAATGAAAATGTATTCATTGGTCGAGCATTGCATCGTTGACATAAAATGTCTTGTGTGATACAGTTTGCTTGTGGAAACAGAAATCACCTGCAATAGGTGGAGTGAGAAACAAACGCTCTAACAAACAATTAACAAAGAAGTCCGCACCAACTATCCTACACGAAAAATACGTGTTCTACACTCGAGGGTAGGTGCAAAGGTTTACAAATTAATAATAAATCCAAACGGGTGTCCCACAACTCCCCAAAAGACCAACCCCACAAAACCAGTGGCACTACTATTTGTATCAAAAAATATACACAGCTTTATTAATACATATATTTACAATCCAAAGACTGAGACAGTTTAAAAACCACATTAAAAAACATATAACAGGTTAAACAAAGAGGGGGGAGGGACACAGAAATGACAAAAAATGCTGCTGAATTTTATAGTTTAGTCTCAAATAGTCATATATATAGTATGTCCATGTCTCAGGCTGGAAAATATCAATTTATGTGCACAATTTATAACCCATAATACACAATTAGCTGTGAATACTATCCCATCGCTTCACTAGTAAACAATGAATTCTAACCCAAACCTATGTACTATCTGATAACTATTAATAATCTAACATACCAAATCTAAAAAAGTGCAATGGCCAAACAATATATAGAATACACATGAATAAATAATCTGGACCAGCCGGGTAGAGAGCAATACAGACATACAACATGTAACATTGAAATCTCACATATCCAAAGCAGAACCGCAGCAGTGTTCCCCCCACACCTCACCGCCAAGGCGTTCCGTGGCGTCACCGCGTCATTTCTTCAGGGCGAGTGAGGTTCCCCAGTTGTGGACACCCTCTTATACTCACTGCCCCCCTCGCTCCCGCGCACCACCCGCCAATACGCAGCGCGGACCCACCAAACCGGCCGGAAGTGCGCCGGCGAACCCCGCTCACCTGACCGCTGATGCGGCCACCCGAAGCCTCCTAACCGGAAGTCGTCAGTGGCACGCATTGTGTGTCAAGACCCAGAAACGGAGGCTGCGCGTGCACAGCAATCGCCCGAGCGCGCGCGCGCAGTGGACAAAAGCCCGCAGCAAGAAGGAGCGAGGACGGGTCCACAAACGATGGGAAAAAAAAGTACAAAAGAAAAGAGGACATTACAACCTAGAGACACACAATCCTATATATACCGATCATCAAAATCTACAAACTAAAAACGATCAATCCTACTATAAATCATTACATTTAAACTATCCACCATGTCATCAATTATGTACAAGCCCAATGATTAATGAATATCAAGAAAGGAGAACACAATCGTCATAGAGAGCAAAAGATCATAAAGACAGTCAAATAAAATTACATATTTTACACATTTGTCGTAAGTGTTGAAACATATAGCAATATGATCAAACAGATTATCCTTGGATATTATATGAGTTAATAATCCATGGGCCAAGAATGCACTTTATGCACAATACTGCTGGATAGTACAGTCCCTTGGCAAAAATCTAAAGGGAGCAAGGATACAGGAGTTCTGACCAAGGGGCAACTGCCCATTAGGGTGCTCAACGAGCTATAACCTAACTTTTGTTAAATTATCAATAAGGGACCCATATTTGTCTTTACCTCATAACCAGGTAAGCTATAAAGGGGGAGCTGTAGCAAGAATATTTATTAAACTATGCCCATGCTCATGTGTCCACCTAAGCCAAAAGAAAAGCCATCCCCCCACATAGAGAGTCCACCCCCCCACACATCCACCCCACCACACTACCCCCCCCCACTGAACCTGACCATGCAACCCAACCCCAACTCCAAGACGACCCAGTGTATATTCAAAAGTTATATGCCCAGAAACGGTGTGAATGCCAGGTCGTCATTTAAACCAAAGGAGGCCTGGGAATTTAGGTTATATATCCAATGCAGCTCCGTCTGTTGTAAGACTCTTTTTAGATCACCCCGCTGTGGACCCATGCTTACCTTCTTGATACCTGTGACCCTTAAGTCACTGAGGTCACTGTTGTGTAGATTTAAAAAATGAAGGGTAACTGGGGGGGACCATTTTTCCTTGTTGTACATTCCTGGCTGTGAGGCGTATACTCGAGAGATGTGCCTGTAATCTGGCTTTAAGGCTGTTTCGAGTTTCGCCTATGTATATCTTCAGACAACTGCATTGGAGCGCATAGATTACCCCCGTAGTTTTACAGTTAATAAATTGCCGGATATGGAATCTTCCCCCTGTCTGAAGGTTCTTAATAATTTTGCTCTGGTCCATGTACGGACAAACTGAGCACCCACCACAGGGATAATTTCCAGTTATTACAGTCTGATCCTGCAGCCAGTTTGGTAAAACACCAAAATGGCTGGAGCACACCCTGTCCCGCATTCTAGGGGCTCGTTGTGCTAACATTCGAGGTCCTCCACGTACCCATCTAGCCACTGGTTTTGTGGGGTTGGTCATTTGGGGAGTTGTGGGACCCCGGTTTGGATTTACTAACAAGCAATTAGCCCACAAATCTTCTGCATCCAAACGCAAGACGTCCTTTTGCATACAAGACCTACACTTGCTTGCTTGCTCGATGAACAGTCGATTTATCTGTACCAAGAAATGGGCCACAAAATGATTTATTGCTGGATATTTACAAAAGTATGCTCTCCATTTCTAAGAATAATCCCACCAACAATAATAATTTAGCTTTTAGGCTTTGGAGAGGAGTGAAAGCACTGTTTACTAAAGGGAACATGACAACCATACCAATCCTCTATTGTCCAGAGTCCCACTTTTCACTTCTATTGTGAAGAGCATTGGATGCATCTTTCCAAAACAAGATATTCTGTTTCAAGTGGGAAAGTCAGAATTATCATTCCCCAGATTAGGAGATTCTCTATACTTCAAAATAAGTTAAGCATGTCTTTCATTTAATAAACCTCCCATGGCTGCTGAATCAAGCTCATCAAGCTTATAGGCTGGTATCCCAATGGCATAGAATCCTTGCAGCGCACTATACTAATGCCAGCCAGTATGCCCATGTGATGGCAGCCCCTGTTCCTGGCTGGAATTCACAGTTAAGAGACAGCAGACCCACACTCCTCTGTTGCACTGACACTGACACCCTGATTTGCATTTAAGAATATGCCCAGAAGCCCCTTTAACTAGGTGAAGCATTTGAGCTAAGCAAACAGACAATGCTGATGGGATTAATATTTTTTTTTTTCAACTTTAACTACTTGTGAACTTGTAAGTGGTCTCAGCAGTCCAAAGGACAGTTGGTAGAAACTTACATCCTTTCCCTGGGTGGTAAGTGGGTTTCTATAATTTTCCAAATACCCACAATCTCTTCTACAGACCACCTTTTGATAATGGTCATTTGGGATGTTACTATTTTGGTTCTAGATTGCATACGTGTGCACTTGTTATAGTCTTTTCTGAATCAAGGCCCAAATGTGCTGAGCAAAAATCTGCAGATAACTGCCTGCTGGAAGTGAACACTATTTAATCTCCTCAAGTGTGTTTACAACTAGTCATCTCTTAAAATGGTTTCTGTAGTCCGAGATCAGCCCTAAAGTGGACCTCCAGACAAAAATGGAGGTCTGATAACGTGTCTGCCCACCATGGGAACCTGATTGGTCAGAAGTGGTCATGTGGTCATGTGGAGAAGCCATCACAGGTAACTCAGTCCAGCTAGTTATCCACACTCTCTCTTAAAGACTACCTAGCTTGGTTAGGTGAAAACTATTTTATCTCCTACGGTGGACCTACAACCAGTTTTGATGGCCATTGCTAAAAATACTTCCTGGAGCCAAAAAAGGGTTGCTAGTCAAAAATGGGTAGGGGTCTGATAACTGGTACCTGCCTACCCAGTGAACCTGATTGGTCAGTGGTGGTCATGTGGGGTTCCAGAGAAGATACCACCAGCAGTTGAATCTAGAACAGTTAAGTATATCTGACACAATTTCTGACTTAGCCTAGGGGGTGCATCCCAAATTGGAATTTCCCAGATGGAGGGAGGGGGGTAAGAAGACCTTCAGTCATTTTTAAATGGTGGTCCTCTTCAATATACTTGTTTCTACATGTAATGGTCTATGAGTCATGGCCACACCACATGTTAGCGACCAATGGCTCCATGCTTGTCCTACCAGGCAGCCCCACTGGGTCACCTTTCTAGCTGGTATCTACAGTTTTATAATGAGATGGCCAGTGCGAAGTATCTATTTTCATCATTACACTGCCAGCCAGTCTTCTTCCAACTAGTGGAGAAATGCCAGAAATATTTGCGTGATATTGCGTGATAACAAGATGATGGCTTGAAAAAGAGATGGTGCAACCTGTCAGTTCAGGGTGTCAGGGTTTCAGTTATGCCACTGTAAATGATGCATGTACATTATGTACAGATCTTACTCTGGGTCTGGTTCTGCTTTGATGTCTTTGATTCAAAATAATTCACGAACCATTTGCTAAAAAATATACACAACATGGAATAATACACACATACATTACTGAACAAGCATGACAAAAATCTCCATTCCCAATACAATTTTAATAAATTCAAGGATAGTTAATTGTCAGAATAATTGTATATGCATGCTAAAATAATTACTAACACATACATCTGTCAGTCCTTAGCCTGAATAAGGATGTGGTGGCTCCAAGTTCTATACATTAGCTTTAACCCCTCTCACCCAAAAAGCCAGCTGTCTCTCCCTGCTAACAGGCTGTCACTGCCTTGAATTACCAACTCCCCTGAAAGTGGAGGGGTTAAAGGAGCCCACATCTCATCTCCTTGTGATGTACCTTGACTATAAGTAACACAAAGGACTTCATTACAGCACTAATCAACTCCCTCACCTTTCAGACCCAAAGTAATCACAGATTTCAAATGCACAGCCGAGGGAGCCGGCTCATAATACAGCAGCAATGAATATTGCAGCTGAAAGGAATTGTACAGCTGCAAACGCGTGCTGTTTAATTCTGATCCCAATTTTCAAATTAAGATTCCTCTTTGGCATTTCGGAATGGATTTTCGGAGATGGGCTTGCAGAGCTTCTGCCTGCATGATGCGGGATTAAGCAGGGGAAGACTGGAGTGGATGAGAAAATGAAGATATGACAGGGGGCACCACAAGTTCAGACAAAATTAGGCCTGCAGAATGCAAGAGAAATCCCACTGGTGAAAAGTGCCATCTTTCAGGTCATTCTGCCACACTGCCTTCTGCCACTTTTTATAACAGGAACAGATAAGAAAAGACTGGCTTTTTAGCAGCTTATTGCAGGGAAAGGTAATTCAAAGGGATATGAGCGTGTCTGGATTCAGAGCTTGCTTGATGCTAGAAAAGCAAGCTGCCTGTAAATCACAGTCTCGCTTTCACTAGAAGAGTATTCCTACACTGCAGGGCTACCAGCTTTGCCACTGCAAAAGGACAAACACATCTGAATGCACTTTCTTATGTGTTACCTTTACCCCCTGGCACTACTGAGTCCACAACCAAGTCTTGCTGAAACAAGAAACAAGTCTGACTTCATGTACACTATCATTTTTGTCTTAGAAAGTCACATCAAACTGACCAACATAGATCTTTTTAATCAAAGTGCTGCCCAAGCTGTACAAACCAAAACTGAATGTACATAATACATTAGTGGTATTAAATATTTGTTGAAGCCAGTGTGACTTCCGATGTGCATTGCGGTTTGGATTGCAACATGCATCTCGGTGCGCTTTTAGACACAAAAAAGAGTGCAAAAAAATGTTTGTTTTACTTGTTTCCTTCGAAAATGACCCGTGTCTGTGATGGGGCATTTTTACAGGTTAGGCGCATCATTGTTCCAATGAGCTAAGGGTGTTTGTTGTTGTTTGGAAACAGCAGCACCCTATGGGCTATGCAGAAAGCATTGGTGAAATCTTTAGCATAGCCCGTAGGGTGCTGTTATTTCCAACCTTTAAAAATATATCCTTACGTCACTGGAAAATTAATGTACCTAAACTGTAAAAATGTGCCCTCATGTGTACAAATGATTTTTTAAAGGAAATATAGGACAAATACTTCTTTTGCACTTTTTTGTGCTCTAAAAAGCTCATCGGGATGCAGGTTGCAATCCACACCGCAAAGTCACACTGGCTTCAAGAAATATTTTGCATGACCCCCAAAATCTTTACACAGATTGGGATTGGCTCAAAAAGTCAGCAGCTTCACAGGTGGTGCCCATTGGAGAAGGCACAGTACAATTATGGTAGGGTAAGTGTGAATTTGTACAATTGATTCTAGGCCCATTATGGTACCCTATACCAGCAGTTCCTCTGAGAGCAAACCATAAACCGCAGCACCTTCCTTCCAAAATTAATACTTGCTACTGAAGGCAAACTTCAGCATAAAGCCTCCCTGCTTACTCACAGCTCTGAGCAGTAGATGATATTAAATGGGCACATGTTTCTTAGGCTTCCTACACTATCTTGCAGCTCTGTTGCTTCCTTTGATCACTTAAGCCCAGGCAAAATTATGGGTTGTTAAATTATACTAAAAAAGACCACAACCCATACAGTACTTAAAAAATGAGTGGCTGCAGATAATAGCCCAACATATATAGTGCACCTGCACAACTGGATTAAAAAGTAACACTGAGCAATATCACTACTAGTAATAAATAGTAAAGAGGATAAGTGAGAAAAGGTAAAAAGTACCTGGCTATATATGTATAAACTAGGTGTTCTGAAATAATCCAAAGGAACAATAATCTCAATAGGGATTATGTAACAGTCAGTGTTAAAAAGATCTATTGCAAAAACAGTTATTGTTAAAAATCCTTTTAAACATGAGAGACAACTTGAAAAAAAATGCAAAAATCAGGAGGAAAATGCCAACTTCACTAACTGACATGCTTATTTTATTCATAAAACATTTGCCGGCAATACTGAACCTGATGAAACAATACATTAGTAACTCAATTATTAAGCACACTATTACACTCCACAAAAAACAGGGGAGGGACAAAACATTGGGAAACACAACACTGGAAGGCAACTGGTATCAGGATATCGCCCACTAAAACTCAATACATAAAAACCAGAGGACACATGGCACATGGAAAACACTACACATTGAACAATAGAAATTCACCTGAAACTCAGTAGACGGAGAGACAAATTTGCCAATGCTTGAGTATAGACGGAGGAGAAACATGAGTGCCATGGGGAACTTTGACTGCCATAGCCTGCACAATGCGCAAGGAGGATGGCCCTATATAAAGATAAATTAATTGTGCAAATAGCAATGTGCAGATATACTAAGGTGAGGTAAGTGGGGAGGACGGTGGGCTTAGTTCATTATATGTCAAATTGATGACCCTTATTGCTGCTTATATATATGGGTGATGCTTAGGCCCTTATTTAACAAGGGATAGCGACAGGTAGCGACTGGTGAGCGGCCGGTAATGACGGGCCCCGCCACGAGAACGCCGGCTCCCCACCACAATCACACATTTATCAAGGCAATCCTGCTTAGCGACTGAGATAGCGCCAGATAGCCACTCATTCATCATTATTCCAGCCTCAGCCCACAGTGCCAGCGTCCGACCTTGAACAGCGACAGGTAGGACCTCTCGCTACCTGGCGCTCTCCAATGCATTTCAATGGAACAATCTTTAAATATTCATAATTAATTGTTATTATTATTTATTTTTTTTTAAATGTGAAAAATTCTGTGACCACTTCTGCCATTTTAAATAATTTTCTTAGTTAAAAAAAAAAAAAAAAAAATTACAGAATTGATATTACAGGTCTGATAATAATGTATTCATATTACAAAATTATTTTAAAAACTTGTTTTTTTTGGTTTCCAAAAATATGGTTGTTTGGGGGGTTGTATGGTATGTATATGGTGTATGTATATGTAGATTTGTGTAGTATGTACAATTCTTTAATAAATTGAATTTATGTGATTCTAAGTGTGCGGCCACTTGTGTGGATGGTAGAGTGGGTTAGCCCTGGAATCCCACTGTCAATTAGGGTTCATGAGTTGTTTTGTCCCCAAGGCTAGCACCTGTTACTAATAGTGTGCATATCCATATTGGAGTTTAGGCCCTATATAAAGAGCTGCTTTTGAGGCACAGTGCAAAAGTTTGCGCCTGAATAGGGAACTTGCCCTTTGCGCATGCCATTTGGTGCGATCCACAGTGTGTGAACCTGGCACATGGTTCCATGAATCGAGTATCAGCCCAGAGTAATTTGATGTGTGAAGTGTTTAACCCTTTCAGTGCCAGGCATTTGAGTCTCTCTTAGCTCCCTCTCCAACCGTTAAAGCGGACCAAAATCCACATTTTTAACTTGCATCCCCTGAATTGCTTCCCCCATGAATAGTACTGTTTGCCAATTTTTATTGCTCCTGCTTTACTCTAATCCCAAATAATGCCACTTTTTGTTTTTAACAATACATCTTTATTAAGATGAGCAAAGCAACAAGACACATCAAAATTGACAGGTCATCATAACAGGCTTTTCATATAGCAATACAGGCATTGCAAGGTAAACAGACACTTTAATAGTAAAAAATCTCTCCATGACGTCTAGGTCAGCTAACCCGTCTTCTACTCCCAGGGACATGTCCTCCCGCCCATCCAATTATCTAATATATAACGGGGAAGCTAAGAGGGTGAAGAAATAGGGTAGGAAGGGAAATAGGTGGGCCAGCGCCGTGAGGGGGAGGGAGCGGGAAGGGGAGAGGAGCAGGGGAAGGAAGAAAGGGAGAGGAAGAGCCTCATCGACCTGCCCTGCCTGCCGCCCGTCAAGGGTCGCCTGCCCCCCGAGGCAAGGGTTACAGTTGTGGGTCCAGGTCGTGCAGTCTGGTTCGAGCACTTCACACCAACGTCGCCCCCTCAACTTCTCACCTGATGGGTCAAACCTTGCCAAGCGGTCAACTGCATTCACCTGATTCTATGAATAAGAACCACTGTAGCCACAAGTGTCTGTGTCTCTCCTTGGAGCGCCATCAGGTCCTCCATACGCCTAATGTCTTTCACTCTCCAAATCCAGGAACTAATGGAGGGTGGCGGGGAGGACTGCCACTGGGCCAGTATGCACGCCCAACTGCATTTACCAAGTGGATGGTCAGGGATTTTCTATATTTCCCGACTGAACTACTGGTGGAGTCTAGGAGGAGGGTTTCCAGTGAAAGTGGAATGTCCTCTTACAGATCCATTTTACGACCTCCTCCCAGAAACCCTTGATCTTCTCACAATCCCAGAAGATATGCAAGAGAGAGCCCCGAGCCTTCTCGCATCTCCAGCAGAGAGGGGATATTGATGGGCAGAAGCGGTGCAGCACCTGCGGTGTCCTATACAAATGACTTAGGATTTTATACCCTGCCTCCAGGTATGAGTTGCTGATTGATGCTCGTTGTGCCAGCTCCAGAATCTTCTTTACTTGGGTTGGTGGGGGAGTGACATTGAGTTTTCGTTTCCCACACCTCAATATAGTTGGGCACAAAGGTCTCTCCCGGATCCACTAGCAATTTGTATATTGTGGACAGCGCTCCCTTTGTCGACTCTCCTGACGAGCACATACGCTCAAAGGGCGTTAGTTCTCTGAGATACTCCCCAGGCAGAGATAGACTCTTTAAGAAGTGTGAGATCTGTAACGCTCTCCAGTATGACAGGCGGGGCGGGTCTCCCCATTCCAGGAGCTCCTGCAGAGACTTCCACCTTGAGCCGCTCAGGAAATCTTGGGTGGTGCCCCTTCCGGGCGCCTTCCATCTTCCAAATCCCTCGGCATGAAATCCAGTGCACCCACGATCGGCCAGAGAGGGGAATCCCCCCTGTTTTAACTGTAAAGCTCTGCCTCCTCAATTAATTGCCACTGCTTTGTGTGGCAATGATGTCATCACCTGCCATCTTATAGAGAGGGACAGCAAAAAAAAAAATAAGCATTTCAGGACGATTAAAACAGTGAAAATATCCATTTCTACTTCTACAACCTATGAAACAATAAGTACGGGGGTCCCACAACCCCCGAGCTCTAACCCAAATAATCCCAGTGGCACCACTGCTTAGTCAAAAATATCCACAATTTTATTTATGCATATATTTACAATACCATACAATAAGACACTTTAAAAAAACACTAAAAAACATGTAACATTAATAACCCAATAAGAGAGGGAGGAGGAGATGACATAATTTCTGCTTGTGACACACTGGTACAGATACAATAACTTATATCATATGCTATAATCCTTGTATTTGGGTCCGCTTTAAACCATGCTGGAAATTATCTATATTGTGCTAATGTATCCAAAACTTTACAAATAATTTACATACAGTAAAATCCTATGAACCCTTATCAGACTAATTACAAAAGTGATATGTGCAAAAGGTGCTATATATGAAAAATATTACAAGAAGACCAGCCACGTAGGGACAAACAAACATACAACGTACAATACATAAAGGGTCTTACGTGTCCAATGCGAAGCCAAGCAGCAGCACCCCCCGCCCACCGCCGACTCGTTGCGTGACGTCAGCGCGTCACTTCTTCAGGGCAGCTAAGCACTTCCAGGGTCCCCCTCACCTCCCCCTATATACTCACTCCCCCACGATCCCCTGCCCCGCGCCAAGGACGCCTGTAGTCACGAATGCGCTCCGGCCGGAAGCGCGTCAGCGACACAGTACCTCTGGTCGGAAACGCGTCAGAGGCCGAGCATGCGTTACACAGGCAGGAAGTACGCGGCCCAGCTCAAGGAGTCTGGGCTCGCGTCCGCCCCCCAGCGGACTGACAGCGCTGGACAGGAGCGAGGAAAGGTGAGCATACCAGAGCGGAGGAACAAAACATCGATGTACAATTCTAACTAATAAATGGCACACAACCTATCTGAATCTACACTTAACTACCTATTATCTACTATGCTGACAATGCTAACCTACGTACCTAATAAATAACAGCATAACCAAATAGCCTATAAGGAAACCCGGAGACCACATTACATACATTAAAGATATGGGCAATACTTTTATGACTCGCGTATTTTTCAATGGTATAACATACATTTTTGGCAATTCTGTCCACTCTATATGAAGTATATATGAGACCCCTATACCAGTTCACAGGACTCTGCTCTGTCATCCAAAACTTACATTCACTCTCTAGCCACCTCCTTCTGTTTCCAGCTTTAAGGCAGATGCCTGGTGAAATGGTGAAACAGTATGGTTTTCTGTTATTGGCATGGAAGGTATTCTTTTAAATCCTGCTTTTCAAGTGAGGTGGAGAATTTCTTCCCAATTAGTAACCAACACTGACTTAGAACAGGGAATTCTTCTAGTAAAGTCAGGGGTGTGTTCAGAAACCTCCCAGTATCTGAAAAAGAGAGTGTGCCCCGCAGTTTTCCTTGCACGCACATCCAACAGCCGTTGTTGTGGTGCCCCCTCCTCACCTCAGTCACAAGGCCTGTGCATGCACAGCTCTATTAACTGCAATGAAGGGGTGTGCCATGATAGTGCTGTGCCCCTGGGATGCTCCACTACATTGCAGTGAAATGACAGGGTGTGCACAGTCACTGTGACTTTGAGGGTGGCAGGAACGCACAAGGATAATAGAGAGCCAAACTTATCTCTCTCCTGCAGCAGCTCTCAGATGGTCTGGTGCTCAGAAAGCTTCAAATTCCAGAAAACAGAAAAAGTCAAGGAGGCAGAATTGCAAGGAGGTAATCAGGGAGGAAGACAGGAGCAGAAGCATCTGCAGGAAGCAGAGCATCTGGGTTGGTTTAGAGATAAATATAGGTAGGAGACTGGCTGGAGAGAGCTTAGTGAGACTGAGTAAGAATTATTAACTGAAGATTTTATGAAACTGGCAGGCAGTGGAGGGACTTACGGAGGGGAGCAGCACTATAAATGCCAGAGGAGAGGTGGATAAGGCGAGCAGCATAGGTTAGAATATATCAGATAGGTGCCTGCCTGTGGTAAGGTGCCAGTTTGTTGGTAAATCACAAAGCAGAGTGTTGCAGTAATCTAGTCAACATATGGTTAGGACATGTATTGGCATCAGATGAGAGGAAGGGATAGATGTGGGAGATGTTTTAAGGCTGGAAATGGAAGGAGGTGGCTAGGGAGTGAATGTAAGTTTTGGATGAAAGAGCCCAGTATAACACCTAGGGTTTGATCTTGAGAAGTTGTGGTTATTCTATTCTATTATTATTACTCTAAGTTGTTAATAGAGATTGTCATGTTAGAGAGGATAGGGGATTTGGATTGTGGTAAAATGGTCAGTTCTGTTTTGTCCTCTTTCAGTTTGCAGGAACGAGATGACATAAAGGAATAGAGAGTTGTTGGGAAGGTGAGGTCTGAGGGAAAAGGAATTTGGGCCAGAGAGGTAAGTGTGAGGCTAAGCATTGGCTAAATGGGAGGTAAAGTGTTGGCTAAGGCCATTAGTATAGACTGAAAAAAGTAGTGGCCTTTAAACAGAGCCATGCAGGTCAGGGGGAATGTAATGCCTTGCTTATATACAAGCTGAGAGGGAGCTGGGGGGGGGGGGGATCGTTTATGACAGGAGACAAAGGATTTTCATTTTCTGACCATCAAAGCAGAGCTTTGGAAGGGGAGAAATCAGACACTGTAATTCCTGCTCCAATCTGTGCACAACAACCAAAGATAGCTAAACAATGTTAACTTTAGAGGTGAGGTGGCTGCAGATTTTGTTAACCCCTTGCATGAGCAGTCCCTTTAAAGCGGTCCTTCACCCTAAATAAGAGTCTATCTTATATGTTTCCCACACCCTGTACATACAGATTGCTCACATTAAAAATCATCCTACCTGCATCTACTGCATGTTATGAGCCTTTAAACATCCAAGATGGCGGCTCATGGGACATCAGGCAGCCTGCAAACAGGAAGTGCCTTCTAGCTGTGCTGCTCTGCATTCTGGGATTGCTGACCTTTTCCTGACCCCAGCTATGCTCTGTCTGAGCAAAGCACAGCTATAACCTGCCCCCTGTACTTTATCCCACTCTCCTCTCCTCAGCATGTGATGCTTCCGAGTTAAGATGGCGGTGCCCGTATTCTAAAGTCCTGAACAGAGTTGCAGTCCAGTGGGGGAAAGAATAATAAGTAAGTGACTAAAAACTTAAAATATATTAACTTTAGATGCTGGGGAATCATTTTTTAAGGGTTTGGGCTTTTCAATAAATCATGGTGAAGGTCCGGTTTAAGGTCAGCAGAGGGTGTGGAGGTACTTTTTCCAGAAATTCCACTTTAAGAAGCAGTAGAGCATCGTGTCAGTCTGCACACCCACACCTTGCTATGATATTATTTTAATAAAATAAATGTGATTTTACCACATTCTGCTTTGGTGTTTCTTCTGTTGTTGTCTGTAATGGCATGAATCACACTTACCCAAATTTAAAGTGTGGGATTGCTGTACCTGAAGCGAGGCGACTCCAACACTTCTCCTTAGAGGGAAAGTCTGCACATCATCCCAAACAAAGGTATGTAAATCAAGGCACCATCAGCTAACAGGCAACTGTCAGCTGTATTTTACAGGCCAGAGATCACTGATCATCAGGAATCAGCAATCCTTTTTTCTGACAGCTCTGAAACAATTAAAGGTGAATCTCTTCGTAGGCTATCACATGGGTTTACTTATTTTGTTTCACTGCTTTAAATATGTTTTGAAATAAAGGCTGCATACAATATTATTTTATCTGTTATTTATATTATCTAGCAAAACAATACCCAAAAAGATGATACACAACATGCCTCATTAAATCAAGACAAAGATAATAAATTACCTATCCTCTCAGTCCTTCTCCTTTTGAAATGATAAAGTATTGCCTGCAACATGGAAGTATATAGGGAGTGCCACAAGGTTCTGTCCTAGGCTCCCTACTTTTCTCAGTCTACACCCATGGCCTTGGCAAACTTATAACTTCACTAGGCTTCCAATACCACTTCTATGCGGACGACACTCAGGTATATCTCTCAGGCCCCAATCTCTCCTCTCTTCTATCTCGTCTCCCCAACTGCCTCTCAGCTATTTCTTCATTCATGTCATCTCACTACCTCAAGCTAAACATGGACAAGACAGAACTGGTCATTTTCCCACCCTCTAACTCCCCTCCCCTCTCTAACACGTCAATTTTTGTCAACAATTACACAATAACAGCAACTCCCCAAGCTCGGTGCCTGGGAGTCATTTTGGACTCTGCCCTCTCTTTCAAACTACATATTCACTCCCTGGCCACCTCCTGTCGCCTCCAACTTAAAAACATCTCCCACATCCGTCCTTTCCTCTCACCTGACACCACTAAAATGCTAGTGCATGCCCTGGTCATATCCCGTCTGGATTACTGCAACATCCTTCTTTGTGGCTTACCAACTAACAGACTGGCACCCTCCATCTATCCTGAACTCTGCTGCTCACCTCATCCATCTCTCCTCTCGCTCCGCCAGTTCTGCGCCTCTCTGCCAATCCCTACACTGGCTGCCAGTCCCACAGCGAATCCTGTTCAAAACTCTAACTGTCGCATACAAAGCTCTCTCCAACCAGGCCCCTCCCTACATCTCATCTCTAATCCAACAGTATCAACCTAGACGCAGCCTCCGCTCTGCTGCCGACCTTCTCCTGTCCTCCACCCTGGTCACCTCCTCTCACGCCCGCCTCCAAGACTTCTCACGTGCAACTTCAATCTTCTGGAATGCCCTCCCGCACCCAATCCGCCACTCCACAACCCTCAAAACCTTCAAAGGCGCCCTTAAAACTCTCACTTATTCAGACAAGCATATAATCTGGCCTAACCAATCTTCTAAAGAACACATGCCACAAAGCTCAATACTGACTGTGATCCTTCCCCCTCGTCTTCACCCCTCTTCCTTTAGACTGTAAGCTCGCAAGGGCAGGGCTCTCTCCCCTATTGTATCTTGTACTCAGAATATCCATTGTCAACTCTGTAAAACTGCATTTGAAATAGTATATGTATCGTATGTTTCTACCCTGTCTGTAATTACTACTTTGTAAAGCGCTACGGAAGATGATGGCGCTATATAAATAAACAATAATAATAATAATAAAAATAGGGAGGGTAATTTGCTTCTGAGACGCTCTCAGCGCCTGCACTGCTGAGGCGGCTGAAGGCAGCCAGCGCTCAGCTTGCGCTCCCTCCCAGCCGGGGTCCGGCGCGGTGCTGGCCTTGAATAAGGCAATGCGCTAGCGTCCTGTAAAAAATGATTGGTAAAATAATTATAACCATCCCAGCCCATTAAAATGTATGGGATAAGGCCACACAGTGCAGGATGAGCACCTGGTCTTACCTGGCGCTGTAGGGAACTCAGTTCCAGCACTCATCCCATTTCCGACGCTGCTGATAGATGGGACACTACCTGGCACTATCACAGATTCTCTGGCTTTTTGACTTGATAAATACTCCCTTTGCATGACATTAACCTGACACTCATCTGCCTCTACCTGGCACTACATGGCCTTAGAGTTTCTTAAATTAATCCCAAAGTGTGCACAAAGGGGGTTATTTTAGAACAGATAGCGCCAGGCAGTGCTTTGTAGCGGCAGGCAGCGTCTGGTGAACGCCGGGCGCTGTACGCAAAACCACATTTATGAAAGTGATTCTGGTGAGCACCTCTAACAGCACCATGAGGCGTCACATGTATTAATACAGGAGGCTCAGCGTATATCGCCGGCAATCTAGGCTCAGGAGCGCCATGTAGTAACTGTCGCTCGGTAACGCTCTCCCATACATTTCAATGGGGTTACATTAGTTGTGTATAAATAGCGTGTTAGGCATTTTTTTTTGCTCAAATCATTGTGTGACATCTCCTGGCTGCAAACAAACACTTTTAATCATTTTTTAAAAATATTTTTATGCAGAATTGTGTGTACAGGTCTGGCACTAAAGTGTTATTGTCACAGTGTTAAAACAATGTCATTCCATGTGTTTTCGCTTTGTTGCAGGTGTATATGTGTTGAAAAACAGACATTAAACACACACAGCGTCTAAGGCGCTCTATGATAGAGCGCCCATCTTTAGAGCGCTGACGCTGTGTGTGTGTAGTTTTTTGTGAAATATGGTGTGGGGCGGCGAGTGCTGGACGCACTGAGCTGGCGCTACCTCTCGCTCGCTGCAGCGCTGTACTGTTGTTGGACCGCCCAACACACATCATATTCAACAATGCCGGCCAGGTTACTACAGCGACCAAGACGCTCTGTTACAGCGCCCGATACCCGCTTACAGTGTCTACTAGCGGTCGCTCTAAGCGCCGATATATAGATGCTCATCTGGCAATACGTGGCATTAGTAGTGAATCATCCTCAAAAAGTATTCACCACTTTGGAAGTTTTTATGTTTTTGTAATTACAGTGGATTTAGTGTTAGTGTTACATTTACATTCACATCCACCCTGTCATGTCAAAATAAAATAACTGATCAGTGCCCTCAACCTTCAGGAGAAGAAAATGAGAAAAATCTCCCAAAGAATTCACCGTTACCCACCTAGTATACAATACTCTCCTGATGGGCCGGTTAGCTAAAAATGTAATGCTGGACAAATCCTATATGCCCAAGAAAATCTGAAAAAAACACAAAAATACATGATAGTATACGTACATTTTTTTCTTACAAATCAAAAATTACATCCATTTAGGCCGTCCTCTACTCTGAAAATGCATTTTTTAGAGTTTGTCTGATACTTGTCTGATACTGGCCTGGCCTGGCATGACACCAGTCAAAGTTCCCCAGGTCAGGCCACTGGAAACAGGAAATTGTGAAGGCATCAGAAAACAAAGCTAGGCGAGCTAGGTATGCAAGTTCTATGTTTGCACACCCAGTGGAGTGTGCCTACACATAGCGTAAGAGGTACTGTGCTGAGGCTGCCATGAGCTGGCCTGTCAGTAACATAAACTAGGTGAAAGCAGAAAAGACTTTCATTCTTCCTCTATCTAAGGCTGCCAACAAGGGTCTAACTATAGGGAGTGAAGGTGGTGTGACTGCACAGGGTCCCAGAAAGTCAGGGGGACCCATCATTGTTGCTCCTCTTATCAGATATGTGCTCACTTGAAATTATTTGTATCAGTTCTTTCAGTGTTTAGTTGTTTAATTGAATCCAATTCATTTAAAATAACAGAAAAAGAAACTTTGCACGAGCCATGACAGAGCCCTATTTAATGTTTTTACGCCACTGCCTTCCAACAAGACTGTACAGATGTATATGGAGCTTAATGTAGATTTTCACCAGTCTCCTTCAGTACAGACATTTATGTATCTTGGCCAAAAAACTACTTTGAGGGGACTCTGCCAAGTGCACTGCTGCAAGTTTATCTATTAAATATTGGATATTAGGATACCTGCAGGGGGTGACTGGGAGAGGTGTTATTTTCTGTGCCAGAAGCAGTGACCAGGAGCACAGGTTGGTGGTGTGGCCTGGAGGCCAGCAGGTTACAGACAGCAGACAGCTGGACATCAGACAGTAGAGAGCAAAGGAGGGAGAGAGCACACTTTGATGTGGACTGTAAAATACCCAATACAAACTATACTAACATACCCAAATGAAACAGCAACTCCTTCTTATTTTTACAGCAATCTGACATGCAGCTCCCTCATCTGTGCCAAAAACCAACCCGCCTTTCTTATCTATACTAGAAGTAACTGTGATGAATTCACTGGCACACCTACAAGATGAGGACAATGTTTTGGGGACATCATATATCCCTTCATAAGATTGCAAGAGAAAAAACAAGAATCAATGGCATAAGCTTTTCCAGTGCATTTATCATATTTACTATTGTTTAGGGACCCAAGCAAGGCCCGATTAATATATTTCTGCAATTGTCCTCTCACTAATCCCAATGTTTTTTTCTATACCAGGTAAAAGATATAAACATAGTCTAGTTATGAAAAACACTGTGAGCACGTGTGGAATGTTTGATCCCCTGGTCAGTACAGCAGACATTGGAACCCCATGGCTTTGGACAGGCAGCCCTCTTTTCTCAGCTCTCAGCACCATCAGTGCTCATATGTGAACATATAGTCACAAGTACAGTACAGTGTCTCTATATGGAATACTAGACTACCCAGCAGAGATTGACAGGCAGTCCTGGACATTATTTAATGGACTCCATGGCCTTGGACATGTGGAATCCCATTGGACACTCAACATGCATGGTTAACTCCTTAGTGCACCGGTTTTCTTTTCTTCTCTTGGTAAATCAGGGCCATAGTACCAAAGAATGTAGGAAGAGTTTTAAAATTACCATTACAAGGATTCCACTTTCAATGGAAATGGCAATTGAAAGTGTATGTTTTTGGTGTGCAAAAATGATGTCCTCAATATGCTGAGCTGAACTCTTGGTGTACAGTTGCCAATAGCACAGACAGTGTAGTAATCTCACCGTTTGCCTTGCTGTGTCACAGACTGAATTATATAATCTTCTATTTTTGTATCTGATTGCAAACTAGTTTGGCTGATGCCTCCCATGGAATGCTGAAATCTAATATGAGGAAGGAAGATCTAGTTATTGCAAAAAAGGGATTTTGGTGTGGAGTAAGCACCAAATAAGACAACCTAAGGGATGTAGGCAATTTACAATTTTGAAAAAACAGGAAAAACAAAAACCTGTTACTTAAAACATTTTAAGCCTCAAAGTATAATAATCTATATTGGTCATCTGCTCCTACATCACATATTATTAGAAGGCAACAACTATGCGAGACAAGCAGGAGGCTGCAGAGCTCTATGAAGATGGACTGTCCCCTCTCTCTTGTCCAGAACCTGCACAAGAACAGGACGATACTGCATGCATCAAAAAACTTAACCTCATAGTTGAAGATTCAGTTTGACCTTTGGCTAAATTAGTTGCTGTCCAGTCGGGGGAACTTTTGTCTGGTTTGGCCCACATATCCACAAGTTTAGGTTCCCACAGGAAATATTTTTAATGTTTTTATTGATTGTCATTTCTGTGCAGTTGTATATATAGTTTGCCACTCGCAAGTACTTGACGAACAATTGTTTTTAAATCTGATGGCTCAAAATTGTGCTCCCTATATTACTGCATAATGAAAGGAAGGAGATGGGTTGAAAGTGAGAAGTGTTTAAAGGGAATAGATAATAAATAATCACTGTAAAAGCAAAAAGTTTGGATAGTCCATTCATTCAAAAGTCCCACAGCTACCTAAGTAAAAGGAGGAATTATTTTCAAGAAATGAAGTGCTGGGGGTGAAGACCATTCTGGGTTAGTGTCATTAATTAGCATACATAAAAAGCATACATACACAATCTAACTTGTTTCTGATGGAAATGATCACGTAAGGTGGCTAGCAACATCCCTACATACATGGACTTCACACATGTAATAAAAGATTAAATTAATTAACAATGAGCAATGAATTATCTTCCTCCACTCCAATCCATTAAGATAACATGGCTTTTCTCCACAAAATAACAGTAGCAATTTGTGGCTATAACCTCTAGTGTTTTCTGTTACATTATTTACCACGCATATTTGCGTAAATTCTGCTCCGGTAACATTCAGAAGAAAAAAAATCTAGTTAATTGTGACATTTTAATAACGGGGAAATCAAAAACCCTTACATGACCATGAAAACAAATTAGAGGAAAATCTGACAATTTTTGACATATCTTTCCCTCCCCTGCAAACAAGGGGAGGTTTAGGCAGAAATAAAGAAAAAAAAAAGAAACAGCGCTACGATTTCACATGATGCTTCTCTGATCTCACAGTAATGAATTTTATCCAAGCCTGAACCATCTGTCTGAGAGCTTGGAGAGTGCGCGCTACGTATCCCCCAGAATTTGAATAACGCCAAAGACGGACAAGGCACATTCATTCTGCTGCCAGTCACCCACACTTCTATAATAACCTTGCTAAGTATGATCTATGCCCGCTGAATAGCATTGATGCTGCTCTATGGCATAACCCTGACATATCACTGCTGAAGGGTAGCTTCCATTTCAAAATAACAAGACTTCCTTTCTCTTATTTGTTCACTCTTTCGCAAAAATGGAAGAAGAAGGAATGGAAAGAAAAGGGAAGGCAAGGTTGTGCGGCGGCAAACTCGCCAATTTAATTCAAACAAAAGAAGCTGAAAATCTATAAGCATGAAAACTCTGAAGCTTCTGGCAAATAGAATTCTAATTAGTATGCTGTTTTTTCTCTTAGACAGATGAGGGATGCCCCCTATTGACATAGCAGGCAGGCTAGTTAAAAAAGAGAGACAGAGAGAGGGGGTGCATTTGGGGGCAGATGCAGGCTAGCCAGAAAACACTGCAGATTGCAAATTATATCTCAAACCCTGCCAAGTCTCTGCTTTTGGCATCCTATTTGAAATTACACCCTGGAAAAGGGATAAAGAAGCCCTCAGCTAGGAGATAAAACCAGGGTGTTTTACACTGCGATAAGTCTCTGCTTAAAACCCACATGGTCAGGAAGACATCAGGGTGTTAAAATATTCATGGCGAGAAGTGAAAATGAGGAGATGAAGACATAAATTTGTTACATGGTCAAATGAAAACTCATTCTGCATATTAATAAAGATGGAGAATTTTGGCTTAAAGGTGTGCATTAGTCCAAACTGTCCGATGAATGGGACAAAGATGACACATATATAACAATGGTTTAAAACACATATGAAACAGGATTTTTTTTAATGCCATTCAAACTGAATTGGTTTTATATGACTGGGATCATTCTGTTTTGATTTAAAATGTTGTAATATTAACTTTTCACATTTTCCAGACATAAAAAAAAGTTATACTCCCCTTTTATCCTCTGCTTTACCCCTAGTATGGCACTCTGACACTTACTGGATCACCAGATCCATGTACCTTGGCAGAAGGTCTGATTGTAGTAAAGATGACGGATTCCCCTCACCTGTTATTTGTCACAGTCACTATGACACGCCCCCTTACATTCATGACACGCCCGCTCCATTGCAGTGAATAGAGAGGGCATGCCAGTCTATCATAAATAATAAGGAAGCGGTTCATGGTGGTGAAGGACTTGGATTGGGCAATCTGGCAAGTGTCAGAGAGCCAGACTAGGAGCGACCATCTGTGAGGGAGAAAAGGTGTGTATATCCTTTTTTATTTTCTTGTCTGGACAATGACCTTAAGCATATGTGTTCTGAGCAGACGTTAGAGACCCATAAAGTTATACATTCAGAAAAGTTGCAAAGAAAAGTTTATGAAAGTTGGGGCTGCAAAAAATGTATCCGGTACAGAGACATACTGTAGCTAGATCTGTCTGACACACACTTATGTGATGCTTCTCCTTGTAGCAGTCTGACCCACTGTGCAAGGGTACTAAGGGCCTGATTTATCAAGCACTTCTGCCAAAAATTAGAGTAATGCAAAATATCATTTATACATTTTTTTACATTGGCGCCTGTTGCGGCACTGCAAGAAACACATTTACTAAAAAATTAATGATGCAGCAACATGCAAATAAAATCATAAGTTATATTTTGCATTACTCTAATTTGCACTGATATGGCATTGTCTGGCAGAAGTGCTTGATAAATCAAGCCCTGAATCATACCATAAGCTCGCTGTCTTACTAGAGACAGCTTTCATGTTACAGGAAACTGTTAAAGACTGTTGTACTGTCCAATATATAAACTGCATTGCATGAACTCCAAGAAACATTTTCTGTACACCGGTGAACTACTCTGTCCTGACTAGTCATGTGTCTTTGTTCCCCAGTCAACCCCCAATTTAAGACATATATATATATATATATATATATATATATATATATATATATATTTTAATATTCTTTATTTTGGCATTTTTTAAGTACAACAAGTACATACAGAAATAAAACAAAAGGGGGGGAAGGAGGACTGGGTTACACATCTACATCATCTACTTAATTTGCCATCTCAGTATCAATTCGTATTATATCCGACCGCTACTCCATAGCCCTCGATGAGGGCGCTGGATATCCTCTCAGTGTTATAGATATTATAGATACCTCAATACTTTGAAATTCCAGATGGCTCTTCCTGCTCTCCTTTTTGGATTGCCCGGGAACCCGTCCTTCCTGCTTTTGCATAACACGGAAAGAAAGATGGGGGGGGCACATAGGGGCTACCGGGGGGGGGGGGGGCTAAAAGGATGGGGGGGAACAGGGCGGAAGTGGCAGGAGGATGGCAATGCGGCAGATCCCCACCCACAGGGGGCACATCTATATTATGGATGTGGCCCTTTCTCCGGAGCTTCGCCACGTCCTCGCTCATCTCGGGCCCATCGGCGTGGATGCAACCCGGGGTCCTAATGACCAAACAGGGCTCTAAACCCCTCAGACTCCCGGGAACATTAGCCAAGGCAACCACGTTGTCCTAAACTGTTCATCTCTATCATGGAGTGACATCGTCAGGTCCTCCATCTCACAGATATTTAATACCTCTGTATTTTAAAATCACAGGGAGACCATGTGCATATATGTAGTGCACTGCCCTGCAATGTTCAGGGCGCCCTAAAACCTGAAATACTATAACATAAACACAAAAAGGACCTGTGGTTAGTATAGGGCTGGCACTTACAAATTAAACTACACACTCAGGCTGCTTCCCGCAACACAAAAATAAATTTATTGGATAAAGCACATAAATACATCTCAAAACACCCATCCCTCAATTTAAAAAGCTAGCATAGCTCGATAATAGATACGGGGGCCCCCCACACACCACTGCCACACCTCCTCATATTCACACACACCACCACACATCCCTAAGGTATTTGGGCTGGCCAGCCTCTGTGAAGCACTCTAATAAGCGGCTGCAACAACGGAGGGTATAATCCTAAAGCGGGCCTAAATCACAAATGCTGATCAACGTGCTGGGAAGGGCAAAAATACTGGGCATGAGGTGGCTTGATAGCAACGAGGTCCAGCTATATAATCATAAAGTGCTTGGTGCTAATATATATCCAGTTCCGTATAGGATCCAAGAAAGTTGCATGTGCACATGAAATATAGCAGTTCATATAAACACTCATTTGTTGGAGTTATACTGTGCCTTCATATTGCGCCTTCACACGTCCCAGACACTCTGCACTGTAGGCTTAGGTTTGTGAAGTGACACTGGCCACATACATATAACAAGTGGAATCCACGGGAGCCGCGCTGGGTCCGGCCGCGCCGATGCGTCAGGCCTCCGACCCCATCTCCCGCAGCTCTACCGTGTTACCTCTCCTGAGCAGCAGCCTCTTGTGTAGCTTCACGCTGTACCGCGCTTTCCACCGTTCGGCATATAATTTTAGCTGGCCAGCATGTGCGGTATGGAGGAGAGAGGAGGGGGCGTGGCCGGGCCTTCCGTCCACCAACGGCGTTTCGCCCCGCCCACCGGGGCTTCGTCAGGGTGGCTGCGGCCAATCACTGCCTGGCTTTTATCTTCAAAGACTTCCTGTGGCGTGGTTAACTCACGCCTTCAATCTTAACCCTATAGGCTCAGACTCCTCTGATATTCCCCTGGGTAAATTGTCATTTTGCTAATCAGGATAGCCTTTCAAGCAGCGCTGGACGCCAACAATGTATAGTAATCCACGTTCTATTAAAGATGTATTTTTCGGTTCCTTATGGCAGATATTAATATATGTTACACAAGCACATTTAATGTCAAGTTGCAGCCGCAGCACTATTCTTATCACTATTACGCCTTATACATGTAAGGACAGAACACACATCCAGAGGCATCCACCACAAGGCAAATCCACTTCACCCACACCCCCACATCCAGAGAGCACAGAATAAGTATATATATATATATCTCTATATCCAAGGAAGGGACAAAGTGCGCCCTTATAATAAATGTTAACCACTTCCTCATGTGGGTCATGCGCATACCATAAAGAGACTCATAAGGGAAGAAGAGTAGGGGGAGCTGGAGGAAAAAGAAGAAGAAGAACAACAAGCAACATGGGGAGCTACGGAGAGGGCAGAGTAAAGGGCCAAAAGAATGAAGGACATATGGGGGAGAGGCCGTATAACAAGAGATTCCAATCATTATATATGGGGCATCCCACCTCATGGCTTCATTCCCAACCACATTTTCCTACTTTAATCCCTATGGGTCATAGAAAGGCCCCGAGGCCCGTCTCAGTGTTGAGGCCCCTGGGTGACATAGTCCCCAATTCAAAGATCAACCATGCTTCTTCTTGCCTCAATCTTATGTCCCAAAAGCCTCGCCTCCCCTCCGTGCGTAGCTTAAAGATACCACACACCTTCATACCCATGGGATTACTATTTTGACACCCCAAAAAATGCTCCGCCACAGGGCTCTTCATATTAGCTTTTTTAATATCCCTGATATGCTCCCCTATTCTTACCTTTAATTCACGCTTCGTTTTACCGACATATTTAATTCCACACGGGCATGTCAGCAAATACACCACTAGGGTGGATGCACAATTAATAAATTCTTTTATCTTTCTTGGCTCATTATTTCTCAAGCCACAATACGTTTGGGTAGTTTCTACAAACTTGCATATCTGACAACGCCCACATTTAAAGCACCCCTGGAGTTTTCTTCCTGACCCACTTCCCACTCCAGTTGTTTTTGAGCTGAAATCACTATGGACCAACTGGTCCCGTAGATTACTCGCCCGTCTGGCCGTGAGGAGTGGCCTGGGTCCTACACATCGGGCTATAGAAGGATCTAGTTGTAGGACATGCCAGTGGGATTCCAATATATTTCTAAAAATATCCCAATGGGCCCCAAACTGGGTAATAAGTCGCACCGGCTGCCTATCCATGTCCTTCCCCAGGTGCCCTCTCCTACTCCTATCACTGTGCTTATATCTTCCATCGAGTAGGGCATCCCGTTCTATTTCCAGAGCTTTTCTACTACATGTCCTTAGCAGCCTATGTGGGTACCCCCTTTCCCTAAACCGCTTCTTGAGATCTCGTGCCTCACGTAGATAATCAGAGACAGAGGAACAATTTCTACGGATTCTTAAGAATTGTCCAAAAGGTATCCCCCGTTTCAGGGGGCCTGGATGATGACTGGTAAAGTGTAACAAAGTATTCCCTGCAGTAGGTTTGCGATATGTGGTGGTAGTTAATCTCCCTGCTTCTTTGCTTATTAGGAGATCTAGGAATTCCACTTTCTCGGGGTCCCATTTGTATGTAAGTCGAATATTACGATCATTGTGGTTGAGACTGTCTACAAATCTCTCAAACTCCTTCACGGTCCCTTTCCAGATCACCAAAATATCATCTATGTATCGCAGCCAGAGAGCGACCCCCGCCCCAAAGTCCGCCCGCCCATACACCTCGAGGCTCTCCCACCGCCCCAGGTGAAGGCAGGCGTACGATGGGGCGCAGGCCGCTCCCATGGCCGTCCCACGGATCTGGTGAAAAAACCTCTGGTTGAACCGGAAATAATTGTTAGTTAGAACAAATTCTAGCAGCTCAACCACAAATTCATTATAATGAGCATCACAAGGTCCCACTTCCTCAAGTGTCTGTCTGACCGCCTCGAGGCCCACTGCATGGGGAATAGACGTGTATAAGCTTTCCACATCTATACTGGCAAGTAACCAATCATCATTCATGTGGACCTGCCTTAATTTCCGCAGTAAATCGTTACTGTCTAACACAAAAGACGGCAGAATCTTTACTAAAGGTTTCAGATTCTCATCCACAAATCTAGCTATTCTTTCCAACGGACCCCCATTCCCAGATACAATGGGCCTCCCAGGCGGTTCAGACAAACACTTATGTACCTTGGGAATAGTGTACAACACTGGAATATTGTACTCGCTAACCTTCAAATAATTCCAAACCTTGGGGGCTAGTAAGCCCTCTTCTCTGGCCCAATCTAACTTGTCACATAGGCGTGCCACCACCCTGGGGAAGGGATTTTCCCAAATTCTCCTGTACGTATTGGTTTCATTGAGCTGCCCTTCTATCTCCTTTATATAGTATCCTTCATCCAGGAGGACAACATTGCCCCCTTTATCACTGGGGCGTATAATAACTCCAGCTGCCTTCTCCAATTCCTGCATCGCCCTTCTTTCCTCTCTAGTCAAATTGTCACATCCTACACTTGAGGCCCAGTTACCCTCCTTTAAATCACGCTGCACCAACTGGAGGAAGAGGGACACATATTTGTTAGAGTTCAATGGGGGAAACTTTTTAGACGTTTCCCTTAGGTGATCTAATTTCGGCATCAAATCAGGGATAGCTTCCTCATAATACTGATTCTCTACCCCACCTTCATCATCAATTATCAGTCCCTGATTATTGGGTTCACTGTCCTCTTGCTGACTGTCACTGTTTTTGTTCACAGGTGAGTACATAGCTCTAAACATAACCTTCCGTAAAAACAAGGTGGTATCTTTATACAATGTGAACTCATCCCCCCCTTTACATGGGGAAAAAGATAGGCCCTTTGATAGGACTGATAGATGGTGATCATTCAACTTAAAGTCAGACAAATTGATTATGTTATGTCCACATCCCTCCTCGCCCCCAACCACTCTATTTAATTCTAAGGTGGAGGACCTCTTAACTTCATCTTGCGGATTCCCCGCAGATTTTTGACTCGATTGGCTACACTTTCACCTTCTCCTTCTCCTCTTTTTACTCCTTGGTCTAAAAAAGACACAGAACGGTGAGTTCTACTGGGGGCCCGGGGTGGACTATCATCTGACATTTCTGTTTCTCCCCCTGATAGATCACTGGAGATCTCTTTCCATTGTCGTTGTCTAGGCATGAACCTCCCTCTTGGCTTTATCTCCAAAAAGACCTTCCCTCCTTCAAATTTAGCTAAATCCCTCCGGAATTTCTTCTGTTTTATATCTTTTACTGCTTTCTGAACTCGTTCTACTTCCATTTTTACCTGATCATTTAGTCTCTGAAAATCAGGGATGTCCGCCAGTGTGTCTAATTTGTTACAGCTGTCTTTTATACTCACATCAAGTTCAGTCAATTGTATTTGTTCTTCCTCTATAATCAATTGCATAACTTTCAACCCATGTTCTATACACTCATTCTGCCACTTCTGCATGAATCTGTCTGAGCGTAAATGTTCCGCCGGGATGATTCGTTCCCGTAGGCCACGTGGGATAATTCTGTTCTGGATGTAGTTTTCTATCGTGCATATGTCCCAATATCGTTTTAATTGTTTGATAACAAGGGACTTATGTTTCTTAAAAAGCACCCGCACTTCATCACCCTGAACCCCACCTTCCCCGCCTGACGGGACAAATGCGGCTTGCATATCCTGGAGGCATGTTCTATCCAGTTTAAAGGCCATTCTGCGACCCTCAATCTTTCAAACACTTCCAGCCAAGGGAACTCAACAAATAGGGGACTTGGTTCCTTATCAACGTGCCTAAATTTTTGCACACGGTTTCCAACCTGTTACTAGTAGGAGGCAACAAAACATCTCCCAATTCAAAGGCTATGTATTTTAAAATCACAGGGAGACCATGTGCATATATGTAGTGCACTGCCCTGCAATGTTCAGGGCGCCCTAAAACCTGAAATACTATAACATAAACACAAAAAGGACCTGTGGTTAGTATAGGGCTGGCACTTACAAATTAAACTACACACTCAGGCTGCTTCCCGCAACACAAAAATAAATTTATTGGATAAAGCACATAAATACATCTCAAAACACCCATCCCTCAATTTAAAAAGCTAGCATAGCTCGATAATAGATACCTCCCCTACCCAGTTCCTCACGGATGGAGCGCTTTTCTGTTTCTAATACCTAGGGATCACCTGCTTAGCTGCGTTCAGTAAATGGACTCGCAGGGTTTTCTTATATTTCCCAACTGGGTGCTTTGTCAGACGTAGGAGGACCTGAGCTGGATCCTCCTGAATTTGTGCTCCAGTGACCTGCATGATGATGGGTAAGACCTCCCCTCAATACTCTTTGATCTTGGGGGAAGTCCAAAATATGTGGAACAACGAGCCCCGCTCGGCACCACACCTCCAACACTGTGGGTTTGCAGAGGCGAACATCTTGCTAAGTCTGTCTGGTGTGTAGTACCAGCGCATTAGGATTTTATATGTGCCAGCGTAGCTATTTCTTTCTCTCTGAGGGGTCTGCCCAGGTCCTTCTCCCATTCACTCCAAAAAGCCGTGGGGGGTCGTTTGTTCGCTTATCAGAAGAGAGTATAGTTTGGAGATTAAGTGCGGGTACAGTTGGCCTCCCAGGCATATCAAATTTCGTGGGCCCTACATACATCCCTTCTGAACCCCATTTGAGACAAGAATGACTGGAGGCGCAGGAGGGTCCATGGGTCTAGATTAATATTCTCCCATCTACTTCTCAGTTCCATCAGTGAAACCTAACCCCTCCTTTTTATTAGGTCCCCGCTTCTCAACTGGTGCAATTTACCCCATTCCCGCAGGTCTGCCCTGAAGGGGCCCGCATGTAATAGTGGATTACTAATGACTGGCACCACTGGTGAGGGCCAGGGGGAGAATTCCGGTCTTCCCTGCACTCCCTGAACACCCCAAGGTTGCCCCAATGGTTGGGTGGGCTCTAGTTTCCGGTGTGGAGGGTGCCCTGTTCCATACGAATGTTTCCAACTGGGTAGGGGTTGCGGCTAGTTCCAGCTGGACCCACCTTTTTGTTGCCTGACAGTTCTGCCACTCGCATACTCTTTGCATGTGAGTGGCTGTCCAATATAGCTTCACATCCGGTAACGCCATTCCACCTGATTGTTTAGGGCTACATAGTAGTTGTGACCTCAGCCTTGCCCATTTCTTTTTCCAGATAAATCCCATTAATGCACTACTTATATCTCGAAAGTATTGCATCGGGATGGAGAGCCTGGAACAAAAACAACAGCTTAGGGAGCACAGACATTTAGACTCATCTATATTTAAGCTCAGCCTGGCAGGTACTGCCACCCTAATACTTGGTTACTTCATACACAAAAAGATGACAGCTAAGGTAAAGTTTGATGAAAGGCTGCGGCAGAGCAAAGCCAAGTGATACACAGACAACCAGTCTGTCTGTATCAAAGGGCTACACTACAGGCAAGTCATTCGGCTAGCAGAAGTCATACACAGCAAGTATGGTCACAACAAAGGGATAATCTAAGTGAGTAGTCAGAATCGGGCAAAGTATGGTCCAGTCATTGATCAAACTGTATTTAGCAATTTAGCATAAAGGATCAGTGGGCTTTAACAGAAGCATGCTATCCCTGGCAAGAGAGTTTTGGAGCCTTATTTTAGAAGCATCAGTACGACTTTTTTGGCCTCAGTGGCACTCAGCGTCCAATTTAACATCTAAAAGAAATAATAACGCTGATGATCTGGCCGGCTAATGCCAAACAGGATGCAGCACTGGGGGCTGTGGTTGAAGCAGTGATAGAAACCTGATGCTGTTGCCCTGGATCCCATAGAGCACAATGGGCAGTACTGTACTGAAGTGTTTAATACCTATAATTAATATTAAACAAGTATATTTGAACAGAACTTGCATTGGGACTAGTCAATAATGGAAACACAGGACCTAGATGGGCCAAAAGGATTTTTTGGGGGTTATTAAAATTAATTTTAATGGCTTCTATTACTTAACAAAGTTAATTTGGGCACAAACAAATAAAACACAGCCGAAACGCACTGTGAAGTTTGTCCCCAACAGTGATTTCTTGGGTATAATCTGTGATAATCAGAAGGTGGGTCCCACAGATGCTGATTTACCAATACCTAAGTGCACCAATCAAAGCTAATTAGTAGCGTTTGGCGCAGCGACTGCTAGTGCCAATGTAGTACACAGCACTGTGCCAGATAAGATGGCAATGCTGGCACTATAGCTTATAGCTATTGCTTATAACAAAATAATGCTAAAAGGCCCACATAATATATAAGGCCCTAAGAAAGGGGTCAACTTTATGTAGCAACTGACAAATCAGAATCACAGGACAGCAATGACGAAAAGATCATTGGAGTGTTTCTGCTTGAGAATACTAAGATTAACCATTAACTTTTTCCAAGGTTTTGCCGTGCTCTGCAATGTTACCACAATGATTTTTAGATTTGAGCCTGAATAAGCTACACTATGTCCTTCAGACAGCTATTTGGATCAAACCACCACTTTTACAACACTGTTGATCGTCCCCTATAAAACCTTTTCTGCCCTCTCTACTACTATTTATCTGGTACACTGTTGATCCAACCCAATATAGCTCAATAAAGTGTGACCTGAGCTGGTTTCCCACTTGTTGGCTGTGTATTAAACTGAGTGCTCCTCTATATTTTCTCCCCTACCAGTCATACTAGTAGTGCCGGAAATACTCCGACTTTCAAATGTTGGGCCTCCAGTCCATCAGCGTGTGAAAAGTAGGGGGACATGAAGCTCTTCTGGTCAATGGCTGCATGATTCTTCGGAAGGAAGGACCACATCAAATTGTTTGTGGCATTAATTCTCCAACTGCTTTGCTGATTAAAAATGGACCAGCAGAACTGTGTGATCGTCACCACCTGCTGGTGATTTCTGCCGGCAGCCACATCCCCAGCTTCCCTGCGGCTGTGCATGCTTCCGGGCCAAGCATTTCTAAGTGGCTGGGCGCAGGAGCTCACGCATACGAAAAGCATGCCGGGGAAGCGGCCAGTTGGCTGTGGCTCGTCGCTACTGCACCTTTGAGATCAGCCAATCAGCGACCTCAAAAGTGCCACTGGGCTTGGCTTCAGTGGAGGAAAAACCTGTTTTTGAAACCGGGCTACCACTGAAGCAATAAAGGGGGGGTGGCAGCCGCTCAGACCATTTTATAACTAACCTGGGAGGTGCACGTTAGCAGGGCAATTAGGATACAAAAGTCTTAAAGGATCCACAGCACTCAACCCTGTCAGCTTGCAGGCCAGCCTATAATCTGTCTCTAAACTTGGTTAAAAACAGAGGACTTGGTCACACATATCTACAGAAGTATGCTTAAGCTGCACCACTACGCCAAAGTGCCTCTGTGGGGTGCAGTCCTAACTCTAATCTCTGAGAGCCCCATTTGGGACATACAGTGCAATAGATAAATTGGGAGCAGGCTTACCTGAGGTTGCCCTAAACCTCTCAAGTGCAAGCCATGGGGTGGAAGGGTCAAAGACCTTGCAATACAGCCTAGACCCCACACACCATGTGCTTGCACAAATTCAAAAGAAACAAAGGGGGGGTGGCAGCCGCTCAGACCATTTTATAACTAACCTGGGAGGTGCACGTTAGCAGGGCAATTTGGATACAAAAGTCTTAAAGGAGCCACCACTGAAGCAATAGCAGGATGAGGGGGGCCCCGAAGGATGACCGGTGGACCCAGAAATGGGTTTTTATCTGCTTTAGACTTCAGCAAATGTTAGGCTGTCATTGGGGATGTTATTTACAATATCAGAAGCTGTCATGGACTTCCTTGTTATCTATTGTCATCTGAGAAGAGGCACTAGAAATGAGGTATCAACATGCAGGAGAATGTAAGCAGCACACTCCAAAGTCTCTAAGATGTCAGTACAGACACTAGTTACGGGATACCTCTGACATATGATATGTGACATCTTCATTTAAAGTTTCAGAGAAGCAGAATGTGTTTTCCATGGTGGTTTAACATCAGCAGATTTTGGATACTAAATAAAATCTAAAATTATCAAATATTTGTGAAACGAACATTTATAAAATAAAAATACGCTTCCATTTAATAAAAGACTGTACATTTCTAACATTTCATTAAAAGGTTTTTCAGGATGATAAGATCACATACTCCTCTGTTGCCATATTAACATACAGGGAACTCAAAAATCATGAAAATCATCAAAAACATACCTGTTATAATTCATTTAAAGTGCTCCAAAACTCCATCATTTTCTATAGCGCTGTGCAAAGTAGTAATTACAGACAGGGTAGAAACATACGGTACATAGACTTTTACAAATGCAGTGTTACAGAGTATGTGGCTATTGTGGCTAGGGATGAGCGAATCGATCCGGACGAACCCGGATTCGATCCGAATTTCAGGAAAAATTCGATTCGGATCGAATCCGAATTTCCCCGCGATTCGATCACTCGAAGTTTTCCTTTAACATCCATTCATTTACATTACAGGCATTCTAAGATGGCGGGCGGGACATGTCTGGACATGTATCCCGCGCCAGTGCAAGCTGGGGCAGTCACATGCAGCCTATCAGCAGCCAGCAAGCCCGGTGACGTCACACAGCGGTATTTAACGGCGGCCATCTTGCTTTTCCTCATTTCTCTATTGCATTCGTGACAGACAGACAGAACGCTGTGTAGCTGAGGCAGTTAGACAGGCTGGAGACAGGCTGGAGACAGGGACAGACAGGGACAGACAGGGACAGGCTGGAGACAGGCAGGAGACAGGCAGGAGACAGACAGGAGACAGACAGAAAGCCAGGGAAAGGTAGGAAAAACGGAGCTGGCTGACAGGGAGATTTTTTTTTTTTCATCCAGCCTTTGTTAGCGTTTTCAGGCTGCTTATAGTAACTAACTGTGCATATATACTGAACTGATCTTAAGTCTGCTGTGAGGCATCCCATTCTGTGACTAAAGCAGCCTCTGTTTAAGACCATATAAGCATTTGCTCTAATCATATTTGAAATTAGGCCTGATAAAGACACTTTTGCTGGCCAAAGCACTACTGTACCCTGGCAGCTCGATTCCTGCCCGGGGCATCCCATTCTGTGACTAAAGCAGCCTCTGTTTAAGACCATATAAGCATTTGCTCTAATCATATTTGAAATTAGGCCTGATAAAGACACTTTTGCTGGCCAAAGCACTACTGTACCCTGGCAGCTCGATTCCTGCCCGGGGCATCCCATTCTGTGACTAAAGCAGCCTCTGTTTAAGACCATATAAGCATTTGCTCTAATCATATTTGAAATTAGGCCTGATAAAGACACTTTTGCTGGCCAAAGCACTACTGTACCCTGGCAGCTCGATTCCTGCCCGGGGCATCCCATTCTGTGACTAAAGCAGCCTCTGTTTAAGACCATATAAGCATTTGCTCTAATCATATTTGAAATTAGGCCTGATAAAGACACTTTTGCTGGCCAAAGCACTACTGTACCCTGGCAGCTCGATTCCTGCCCGGGGCATCCCATTCTGTGACTAAAGCAGCCTCTGTTTAAGACCATATAAGCATTTGCTCTAATCATATTTGAAATTAGGCCTGATAAAGACACTTTTGCTGGCCAAAGCACTACTGTACCCTGGCAGCTCGATTCCTGCCCGGGGCATCCCATTCTGTGACTAAAGCAGCCTCTGTTTAAGACCATATAAGCATTTGCTCTAATCATATTTGAAATTAGGCCTGATAAAGACACTTTTGCTGGCCAAAGCACTACTGTACCCTGGCAGCTCGATTCCTGCCCGGGGCATCCCATTCTGTGACTAAAGCAGCCTCTGTTTAAGACCATATAAGCATTTGCTCTAATCATATTTGAAATTAGGCCTGATAAAGACACTTTTGCTGGCCAAAGCACTACTGTACCCTGGCAGCTCGATTCCTGCCCGGGGCATCCCATTCTGTGACTAAAGCAGCCTCTGTTTAAGACCATATAAGCATTTGCTCTAATCATATTTGAAATTAGGCCTGATAAAGACACTTTTGCTGGCCAAAGCACTACTGTACCCTGGCAGCTCGATTCCTGCCCGGGGCATCCCATTCTGTGACTAAAGCAGCCTCTGTTTAAGACCATATAAGCATTTGCTCTAATCATATTTGAAATTAGGCCTGATAAAGACACTTTTGCTGGCCAAAGCACTACTGTACCCTGGCAGCTCGATTCCTGCCCGGGGCATCCCATTCTGTGACTAAAGCAGCCTCTGTTTAAGACCATATAAGCATTTGCTCTAATCATATTTGAAATTAGGCCTGATAAAGACACTTTTGCTGGCCAAAGCACTACTGTACCCTGGCAGCTCGATTCCTGCCCGGGGCATCCCATTCTGTGACTAAAGCAGCCTCTGTTTAAGACCATATAAGCATTTGCTCTAATCATATTTGAAATTAGGCCTGATAAAGACACTTTTGCTGGCCAAAGCACTACTGTACCCTGGCAGCTCGATTCCTGCCCGGGGCATCCCATTCTGTGACTAAAGCAGCCTCTGTTTAAGACCATATAAGCATTTGCTCTAATCATATTTGAAATTAGGCCTGATAAAGACACTTTTGCTGGCCAAAGCACTACTGTACCCTGGCAGCTCGATTCCTGCCCGGGGCATCCCATTCTGTGACTAAAGCAGCCTCTGTTTAAGACCATATAAGCATTTGCTCTAATCATATTTGAAATTAGGCCTGATAAAGACACTTTTGCTGGCCAAAGCACTACTGTACCCTGGCAGCTCGATTCCTGCCCGGGGCATCCCATTCTGTGACTAAAGCAGCCTCTGTTTAAGACCATATAAGCATTTGCTCTAATCATATTTGAAATTAGGCCTGATAAAGACACTTTTGCTGGCCAAAGCACTACTGTACCCTGGCAGCTCGATTCCTGCCCGGGGCATCCCATTCTGTGACTAAAGCAGCCTCTGTTTAAGACCATATAAGCATTTGCTCTAATCATATTTGAAATTAGGCCTGATAAAGACACTTTTGCTGGCCAAAGCACTACTGTACCCTGGCAGCTCGATTCCTGCCTGGGGCATCCCATTCTGTGACTAAAGCAGCCTCTGTTTAAGACCATATAAGCATTTGCTCTAATCATATTTGAAATTAGGCCTGATAAAGACACTTTTGCTGGCCAAAGCACTACTGTACCCTGGCAGCTCGATTCCTGCCCGGGGCATCCCATTCTGTGACTAAAGCAGCCTCTGTTTAAGACCATATAAGCATTTGCTCTAATCATATTTGAAATTAGGCCTGATAAAGACACTTTTGCTGGCCAAAGCACTACTGTACCCTGGCAGCTCGATTCCTGCCCGGGGCATCCCATTCTGTGACTAAAGCAGCCTCTGTTTAAGACCATATAAGCATTTGCTCTAATCATATTTGAAATTAGGCCTGATAAAGACACTTTTGCTGGCCAAAGCACTACTGTACCCTGGCAGCTCGATTCCTGCCCGGGGCATCCCATTCTGTGACTAAAGCAGCCTCTGTTTAAGACCATATAAGCATTTGCTCTAATCATATTTGAAATTAGGCCTGATAAAGACACTTTTGCTGGCCAAAGCACTACTGTACCCTGGCAGCTCGATTCCTGCCCGGGGCATCCCATTCTGTGACTAAAGCAGCCTCTGTTTAAGACCATATAAGCATTTGCTCTAATCATATTTGAAATTAGGCCTGATAAAGACACTTTTGCTGGCCAAAGCACTACTGTACCCTGGCAGCTCGATTCCTGCCCGGGGCATCCCATTCTGTGACTAAAGCAGCCTCTGTTTAAGACCATATAAGCATTTGCTCTAATCATATTTGAAATTAGGCCTGATAAAGACACTTTTGCTGGCCAAAGCACTACTGTACCCTGGCAGCTCGATTCCTGCCCGGGGCATCCCATTCTGTGACTAAAGCAGCCTCTGTTTAAGACCATATAAGCATTTGCTCTAATCATATTTGAAATTAGGCCTGATAAAGACACTTTTGCTGGCCAAAGCACTACTGTACCCTGGCAGCTCGATTCCTGCCCGGGGCATCCCATTCTGTGACTAAAGCAGCCTCTGTTTAAGACCATATAAGCATTTGCTCTAATCATATTTGAAATTAGGCCTGATAAAGACACTTTTGCTGGCCAAAGCACTACTGTACCCTGGCAGCTCGATTCCTGCCCGGGGCATCCCATTCTGTGACTAAAGCAGCCTCTGTTTAAGACCATATAAGCATTTGCTCTAATCATATTTGAAATTAGGCCTGATAAAGACACTTTTGCTGGCCAAAGCACTACTGTACCCTGGCAGCTCGATTCCTGCCCGGGGCATCCCATTCTGTGACTAAAGCAGCCTCTGTTTAAGACCATATAAGCATTTGCTCTAATCATATTTGAAATTAGGCCTGATAAAGACACTTTTGCTGGCCAAAGCACTACTGTACCCTGGCAGCTCGATTCCTGCCCGGGGCATCCCATTCTGTGACTAAAGCAGCCTCTGTTTAAGACCATATAAGCATTTGCTCTAATCATATTTGAAATTAGGCCTGATAAAGACACTTTTGCTGGCCAAAGCACTACTGTACCCTGGCAGCTCGATTCCTGCCCGGGGCATCCCATTCTGTGACTAAAGCAGCCTCTGTTTAAGACCATATAAGCATTTGCTCTAATCATATTTGAAATTAGGCCTGATAAAGACACTTTTGCTGGCCAAAGCACTACTGTACCCTGGCAGCTCGATTCCTGCCCGGGGCATCCCATTCTGTGACTAAAGCAGCCTCTGTTTAAGACCATATAAGCATTTGCTCTAATCATATTTGAAATTAGGCCTGATAAAGACACTTTTGCTGGCCAAAGCACTACTGTACCCTGGCAGCTCGATTCCTGCCCGGGGCATCCCATTCTGTGACTAAAGCAGCCTCTGTTTAAGACCATATAAGCATTTGCTCTAATCATATTTGAAATTAGGCCTGATAAAGACACTTTTGCTGGCCAAAGCACTACTGTACCCTGGCAGCTCGATTCCTGCCCGGGGCATCCCATTCTGTGACTAAAGCAGCCTCTGTTTAAGACCATATAAGCATTTGCTCTAATCATATTTGAAATTAGGCCTGATAAAGACACTTTTGCTGGCCAAAGCACTACTGTACCCTGGCAGCTCGATTCCTGCCCGGGGCATCCCATTCTGTGACTAAAGCAGCCTCTGTTTAAGACCATATAAGCATTTGCTCTAATCATATTTGAAATTAGGCCTGATAAAGACACTTTTGCTGGCCAAAGCACTACTGTACCCTGGCAGCTCGATTCCTGCCCGGGGCATCCCATTCTGTGACTAAAGCAGCCTCTGTTTAAGACCATATAAGCATTTGCTCTAATCATATTTGAAATTAGGCCTGATAAAGACACTTTTGCTGGCCAAAGCACTACTGTACCCTGGCAGCTCGATTCCTGCCCGGGGCATCCCATTCTGTGACTAAAGCAGCCTCTGTTTAAGACCATATAAGCATTTGCTCTAATCATATTTGAAATTAGGCCTGATAAAGACACTTTTGCTGGCCAAAGCACTACTGTACCCTGGCAGCTCGATTCCTGCCCGGGGCATCCCATTCTGTGACTAAAGCAGCCTCTGTTTAAGACCATATAAGCATTTGCTCTAATCATATTTGAAATTAGGCCTGATAAAGACACTTTTGCTGGCCAAAGCACTACTGTACCCTGGCAGCTCGATTCCTGCCCGGGGCATCCCATTCTGTGACTAAAGCAGCCTCTGTTTAAGACCATATAAGCATTTGCTCTAATCATATTTGAAATTAGGCCTGATAAAGACACTTTTGCTGGCCAAAGCACTACTGTACCCTGGCAGCTCGATTCCTGCCCGGGGCATCCCATTCTGTGACTAAAGCAGCCTCTGTTTAAGACCATATAAGCATTTGCTCTAATCATATTTGAAATTAGGCCTGATAAAGACACTTTTGCTGGCCAAAGCACTACTGTACCCTGGCAGCTCGATTCCTGCCCGGGGCATCCCATTCTGTGACTAAAGCAGCCTCTGTTTAAGACCATATAAGCATTTGCTCTAATCATATTTGAAATTAGGCCTGATAAAGACACTTTTGCTGGCCAAAGCACTACTGTACCCTGGCAGCTCGATTCCTGCCCGGGGCATCCCATTCTGTGACTAAAGCAGCCTCTGTTTAAGACCATATAAGCATTTGCTCTAATCATATTTGAAATTAGGCCTGATAAAGACACTTTTGCTGGCCAAAGCACTACTGTACCCTGGCAGCTCGATTCCTGCCCGGGGCATCCCATTCTGTGACTAAAGCAGCCTCTGTTTAAGACCATATAAGCATTTGCTCTAATCATATTTGAAATTAGGCCTGATAAAGACACTTTTGCTGGCCAAAGCACTACTGTACCCTGGCAGCTCGATTCCTGCCCGGGGCATCCCATTCTGTGACTAAAGCAGCCTCTGTTTAAGACCATATAAGCATTTGCTCTAATCATATTTGAAATTAGGCCTGATAAAGACACTTTTGCTGGCCAAAGCACTACTGTACCCTGGCAGCTCGATTCCTGCCCGGGGCATCCCATTCTGTGACTAAAGCAGCCTCTGTTTAAGACCATATAAGCATTTGCTCTTATCATATTTGAAATTAGGCCTGATAAAGACACTTTTGCTGGCCAAAGCACTACTGTACCCTGGCAGCTCGATTCCTGCCCGGGGCATCCCATTCTGTGACTAAAGCAGCCTCTGTTTAAGACCATATAAGCATTTGCTCTAATCATATTTGAAATTAGGCCTGATAAAGACACTTTTGCTGGCCAAAGCACTACTGTACCCTGGCAGCTCGATTCCTGCCCGGGGCATCCCATTCTGTGACTAAAGCAGCCTCTGTTTAAGACCATATAAGCATTTGCTCTTATCATATTTGAAATTAGGCCTGATAAAGACACTTTTGCTGGCCAAAGCACTACTGGACCCTGCCAGGTCGATTCCTGCCCAGGGCATCCCATTCTGTGACTAAAGCAGCCTCTGTTTAAGACCATATAAGCATTTGCTCTTATCATATTTGAAATTAGGCCTGATAAAGACACTTTTGCTGGCCAAAGCCCTACTGGACCCTGCCAGGTCGATTCCTGCCCAGGGCATCCCATTCTGTGACTAAAGCAGCCTCTGTTTAAGACCATATAAGCATTTGCTCTTATTATATTTATATTATAAGACTCTTTTGCTGGGCATAGGCTTACTGCTGCCTGCCAGGTGCACTTCTGTTGAGGCATCCCATTCTGTAACATAGCATACCCCTCTTTATTTACACTAAGCAGCTCTCTTATTTACACTAAGCAGGCCTGTTGGAGGCTGAGTGTTACTGCTCACTTTTGGTGTGCATTATATTCTGTTTCATATAGACCCACCGCTGCCCGGGGTTTTTTTAAATATCACCTACTACCACGCCAGTTAGACTATGTCGGGCAGACAAGTGCCTGGAAGTGAAAAGAGGAGTGGCAGAGGCCAAGATTCCGCAGGAAGAGCTCGCATCAGACTGGGGGCCAGTAGCAGCAGGAGTCACGCTGAGAGACCTAATCTGCCAGTATCTGCTAGCGGTCGGGTCTCCACCAGTAACGCATCTGCCGTGGTAGATTGGTTGACGCGCTCATCAACAACATCATCACAACTTACGTCTGAGACCCCCAGTCTAGGGTCGGTAGGTTCCTCTGACACAACCCTGAGTTGGCATGCCCCGAGAGCAGTCCCTGTCCTCCCATTGCCTCTGGCCTACGCCGTTCCCTCCCCCAGCGACGTATCCTATGCTTTGGGTTCAGCTCCACTCTTTAGTGAGGAGGACCATCAGATAGAGGACAGTCAGCAGCTACTGCCCAGCCAAGAAATGGAGGTGGCTTCTTTAGCTAGGCAGACAAATAGTGATGTGGACAGTGTCGTGGGTGCTGCGAGCGTTCCAGCTCCTGCGCCAGACACTGTTGACGAATCCACGAACATCAGTGACGTACAGCCACAACCCGGTGATGATGATGATGATGACGATGAAGCCGATCGCACTTGGGAGCCGGGTGATGAAGGGGCTTCATCGTCATCATCAGGAGAAGAGGGGTGCAGGTTGCCCCGGAGTCAGCAGCTGAGGCAGCAAAGTGGTAGCAGTCAGCATGGGGGCACAATTCCAAAGGCTGGAGCCGGCCGGGGCCGGGGCCGGGGTAGAGCACCTGCTGTGCGGCAGTCTACCTTATCGGGAGGTAGTGGAGCAGGGGTTCCTGGAGTTGGCAACAGCAGCAGTGAATCAGTGAGGCCAGGGGGTGGGAAAAGTAGCTACTCGGCAGTGTGGCAGTTTTTCCTGAGGCATCCGCAGGAGGGTAACATGGCCACATGCAAGATATGTAGGCAAAAGGTGAAGCGTGGCCAGGGTCCAAATGTTGGCACCACGGCCCTGCGTCAACATATGATGCGTCACCATAAAACGACCTGGGAGAACCGAGGCTCCCAAGGGGTGGTCCAGTCTGCTTCCTCACCAAGTGAGCTCCCAATTTCTGCCAGCCAAGGCTCCAGCACCTCAGCCGAAGGCAGCTGTGCGTCATACCCATCCTCTGTCGCTCCTGCTCCTCCTCCTCCTCCTCCAAGTCATGCATCCCGCCAGCAATCCATCAGCGAAGCCATGTCCAAGAGACAGCAGTATGCGCCCACTCATCCTACGGCGCAGAAGCTGAATGTGCTCCTGTCCAAGTTGCTGGTGCTGCAGTCGCTCCCTTTTCAGGTGGTGGAATCTGCACCTTTCAGAGAACTGATGGCTTGTGCCGAGCCGAGGTGGAGAGTCCCAAGCCGTCATTTCTTTGCCAAGAAGGCAGTACCAGCGCTGCACACTTTTGTTGAACAGAAGGTGGGCCAGTCCTTGAGCCTGTCGGTGTGTAGCAAAATACATGGCAGCGCCGACATCTGGAGCTGTAACTACGGTCAGGGGCAGTACATGTCGTTTACGGCCCACTGGGTGAATGTGGTCCCTTTGCAGCAGCAACTTGGACAGGTCACGCCGCTTCGGCCTCCGCGCTCTCTGCCCATTGGGCCTGTGACACCGTGCGACTCGGCCTCCTCATCCTCCGCCATCTCCTCACCCTCCACTGTAGGCTCAAGTCTCAGTGCCCCTCCAGTCTACCATGTGTGCAGGGCACGGAGGTGTCACGCAGTGCTTCACATGGTTTGTCTTGGCGAACGGAGTCACACAGGGGAGGAACTGCTTAAATGTATTCATCAGGAAATCCAAACATGGCTTACTCCGAGAAAACTTAAAATGGGAATCATGGTTACCGACAATGGGAAGAACATTTTGTCTGCGCTGCGCCAAGGAAGCCTGACCCATGCCCCCTGCATGGCTCACGTCTTCAATCTGGTTGTCAAGCGGTTTCTGAAGTGTTCCCCCCATCTGCAGGACATCCTAACAACTTCACGGAAACTTTGCATGCACTTCAGCCACTCCTACACCGCCAAACACACCCTTCTTGAGCTACAGCGTCAGAATGGTATCCCCCAACATAGTCTGATTTGCGATGTTTCCACCCGTTGGAATTCCACCCTTCACATGTTGGACCGATTATATGAACAGAGAAAAGCCATCACGGATTTCCTGATGATCCAAGCAGATAGGGGGACTCCCCTGTGTAACTTCAATGTCAACCAGTGGCAGCTCATACGTGACACCTGCCGTTTGCTCAGGCCCTTTGAGGAAGCCACTTTATTTGTCAGTCGGCAGGATTACGGGATGAACGACGTGATTCCACTGCTTCATGTACTACAGCACATGTTGGAAACCATGGCTGGTCAGGGCACTGGAGACATGGCGTTTACATCTTACGGCCACATGAACCCCCTTGGAGCTGAACTGGAGGAGGAGGAGGAGGAAGAGGAGGAGGAGGAGTTGCCCAGCGAAACACAGTTTAGGCTTGGCGAAATGGCTGGTTTATCTAGTCAGCGGACAGGAGAGGAGGAGCAGGAGCAGCCAGAGGAGCTAGAGGTTTTTGAGGAAGGAGAGACAGAGGACCCGGGCACACCGTGGCAGTATGCAGTGGAGATGGAGACAGGTAGTCCATCCGAGTCACTTGCGCAAATGGCACGAAGCATGCTCACGTGCTTGCGTAGTGACCCCAGAATTGTTTCCATCTGTCGGCGGGATGACTTCTGGCTGTCCACCTTATTGGACCCTCGCTTCCGGCACAAAATGGGGGCATTTTTTAAACCCACCGAGAGGGAGGACAAACTCAACTACTACAAAGACATTCTACGTAGGCAGTTGGCCGATGCCTATCTGCGCCATGGTCCATACTCTCGCAGGTCTGACTCGAGGGGACCTCTGCGCTCACCTTCCACTGCCATGGCCGCTGGGGGGGTTGGCAGCAGCAGCAGCAGAAGCTCCATCAGCAGCAGCAGCCTCAGTCTTCAGTCGCTAATGAGTAGCTTTCTACACCCGCATAGTGAGGCTACTCATGAGCAGCAGGAAGACCTGGAGCAGGACCTGAACCAGCAGGTCATGTCATACTTTGACATGACCATGCCAACACACCTTGAGGATCCGCTGGACTTCTGGGCAGCCAAACTTGATTTGTGGCCGCAACTAGCAGAGTTTGCCCTGGAAAAGCTGTCCTGCCCGGCAAGTAGCGTGCCATCTGAGCGGGTGTTTAGTGCGGCGGGGGCCATAGTTACGGCGAGGAGAACTCGTCTGTCAACTAAAAATGTGGAGAGACTCACCTTTGTCAAAATGAATCAGGGATGGATCAGCCAGGATTTCCACCCACCAATGCCTGATGCATGCGACTAGATTCAGCATGGTGCCACGTTTTACACTTTCCAAATGGTGCAAAACATATTTATGTCTTTAGGCCATTTTTTGGGCTCCTGCTGCTGCTACTGTCAACTCCTGCCAACTCCAGGGTGTGATTCATCCAAATTTTGGGCTCCTGAAGCCAACTCCAGTGTATATTTGGGCTCCTGCTGCTGCTGCTGCCAACTTCTGCCAACTCCAGGGTGTGATTCATCCAATTTTTGGGCTCCTGAAGCCAACTCCAGTGTATATTTGGGCTCCTGCTGCTGCTGCTGTCAACTCCTGCCAACTCCAGGGTGTGATTCATCCAATTTTTGGGCTCCTGAAGCCAACTCCAGTGTATATTTGGGCTCCTGCTGCTGCTGCTGCCAACTTCTGCCAACTCCAGGGTGTGATTCATCCAATTTTTGGGCTCCTGAAGCCAACTCCAGTGTATATTTGGGCTCCTGCTGCTGCTGCTGTCAACTCCTGCCAACTCCAGGGTGTGATTCATCCAATTTTTGGGCTCCTGAAGCCAACTCCAGTGTATATTTGGGCTCCTGCTGCTGCTGCTGCCAACTTCTGCCAACTCCAGGGTGTGATTCATCCAATTTTTGGGCTCCTGAAGCCAACTCCAGTGTATATTTGGGCTCCTGCTGCTGCTACTGTCAACTCCTGCCAACTCCAGGGTGTGATTCATCCAATTTTTGGGCTCCTGAAGCCAACTCCAGTGTATATTTGGGCTCCTGCTGCTGCTGCTGCCAACTTCTGCCAACTCCAGGGTGTGATTCATCCAATTTTTGGGCTCCTGAAGCCAACTCCAGTGTATATTTGGGCTCCTGCTGCTGCTGCTGCCAACTTCTGCCAACTCCAGGGTGTGATTCATCCAATTTTTGGGCTCCTGAAGCCAACTCCAGTGTATATTTGGGCTCCTGCTGCTGCTGCTGTCAACTCCTGCCAACTCCAGGGTGTGATTCATCCAATTTTTGGGCTCCTGAAGCCAACTCCAGTGTATATTTGGGCTCCTGCTGCTGCTGCTGCCAACTTCTGCCAACTCCAGGGTGTGATTCATCCAATTTTTGGGCTCCTGAAGCCAACTCCAGTGTATATTTGGGCTCCTGCTGCTGCTGCTGTCAACTCCTGCCAACTCCAGGGTGTGATTCATCCAATTTTTGGGCTCCTGAAGCCAACTCCAGTGTATATTTGGGCTCCTGCTGCTGCTGCTGCCAACTTCTGCCAACTCCAGGGTGTGATTCATCCAATTTTTGGGCTCCTGAAGCCAACTCCAGTGTATATTTGGGCTCCTGCTGCTGCTGCTGTCAACTCCTGCCAACTCCAGGGTGTGATTCATCCAATTTTTGGGCTCCTGAAGCCAACTCCAGTGTATATTTGGGCTCCTGCTGCTGCTGCTGTCAACTCCTGCCAACTCCAGGGTGTGATTCATCCAATTTTTGGGCTCCTGAAGCCAACTCCAGTGTATATTTGGGCTCCTGCTGCTGCTGCTGCCAACTTCTGCCAACTCCAGGGTGTGATTCATCCAATTTTTGGGCTCCTGAAGCCAACTCCAGTGTATATTTGGGCTCCTGCTGTTGCTACTGTCAACTCCTGCCAACTCCAGGGTGTGATTCATCCAATTTTTGGGCTCCTGAAGCCAACTCCAGTGTATATTTGGGCTCCTGCTGCTGCTGCTGCCAACTTCTGCCAACTCCAGGGTGTGATTCATCCAATTTTTGGGCTCCTGAAGCCAACTCCAGTGTATATTTGGGCTCCTGCTGCTGCTGCTGTCAACTCCTGCCAACTCCAGGGTGTGATTCATCCAATTTTTGGGCTCCTGAAGCCAACTCCAGTGTATATTTGGGCTCCTGCTGCTGCTGCTGCCAACTTCTGCCAACTCCAGGGTGTGATTCATCCAATTTTTGGGCTCCTGAAGCCAACTCCAGTGTATATTTGGGCTCCTGCTGCTGCTGCTGCCAACTTCTGCCAACTCCAGGGTGTAATTCATCCAATTTTTGGGCTCCTGAAGCCAACTCCAGTGTATATTTGGGCTCCTGCTGCTGCTGCTGTCAACTCCTGCCAACTCCAGGGTGTGATTCATCCAATTTTTGGGCTCCTGAAGCCAACTCCAGTGTATATTTGGGCTCCTGCTGCTGCTGCTGCCAACTTCTGCCAACTCCAGGGTGTGATTCATCCAATTTTTGGGCTCCTGAAGCCAACTCCAGTGTATATTTGGGCTCCTGCTGCTGCTGCTGTCAACTCCTGCCAACTCCAGGGTGTGATTCATCCAATTTTTGGGCTCCTGAAGCCAACTCCAGTGTATATTTGGGCTCCTGCTGCTGCTGCTGCCAACTTCTGCCAACTCCAGGGTGTGATTCATCCAATTTTTGGGCTCCTGAAGCCAACTCCAGTGTATATTTGGGCTCATGCTGCTGCTGCTGTCAACTCCTGCCAACTCCAGGGTGTGATTCATCCAATTTTTGGGCTCCTGAAGCCAACTCCAGTGTATATTTGGGCTCCTGCTGCTGCTGCTGCCAACTTCTGCCAACTCCAGGGTGTGATTCATCCAATTTTTGGGCTCCTGAAGCCAACTCCAGTGTATATTTGGGCTCCTGCTGCTGCTGCTGTCAACTCCTGCCAACTCCAGGGTGTGATTCATCCAATTTTTGGGCTCCTGAAGCCAACTCCAGTGTATATTTGGGCTCCTGCTGCTGCTGCTGTCAACTCCTGCCAACTCCAGGGTGTGATTCATCCAATTTTTGGGCTCCTGAAGCCAACTCCAGTGTATATTTGGGCTCCTGCTGCTGCTGCTGTCAACTCCTGCCAACTCCAGGGTGTGATTCATCCAATTTTTGGGCTCCTGAAGCCAACTCCAGTGTATATTTGGGCTCCTGCTGCTGCTGCTGCCAACTTCTGCCAACTCCAGGGTGTGATTCATCCAATTTTTGGGCTCCTGAAGCCAACTCCAGTGTATATTTGGGCTCCTGCTGCTGCTGCTGTCAACTCCTGCCAACTCCAGGGTGTGATTCATCCAATTTTTGGGCTCCTGAAGCCAACTCCAGTGTATATTTGGGCTCCTGCTGCTGCTGCTGTCAACTCCTGCCAACTCCAGGGTGTGATTCATCCAATTTTTGGGCTCCTGAAGCCAACTCCAGTGTATATTTGGGCTCCTGCTGCTGCTGCTGCCAACTTCTGCCAACTCCAGGGTGTGATTCATCCAATTTTTGGGCTCCTGAAGCCAACTCCAGTGTATATTTGGGCTCCTGCTGCTGCTGCTGTCAACTCCTGCCAACTCCAGGGTGTGATTCATCCAATTTTTGGGCTCCTGAAGCCAACTCCAGTGTATATTTGGGCTCCTGCTGCTGCTGCTGCCAACTTCTGCCAACTCCAGGGTGTGATTCATCCAATTTTTGGGCTCCTGAAGCCAACTCCAGTGTATATTTGGGCTCCTGCTGCTGCTGCTGTCAACTCCTGCCAACTCCAGGGTGTGATTCATCCAATTTTTGGGCTCCTGAAGCCAACTCCAGTGTATATTTGGGCTCCTGCTGCTGCTGCTGTCAACTCCTGCCAACTCCAGGGTGTGATTCATCCAATTTTTGGGCTCCTGAAGCCAACTCCAGTGTATATTTGGGCTCCTGCTGCTGCTGCTGTCAACTCCTGCCAACTCCAGGGTGTGATTCATCCAATTTTTGGGCTCCTGAAGCCAACTCCAGTGTATATTTGGGCTCCTGCTGCTGCTGCTGCCAACTTCTGCCAACTCCAGGGTGTGATTCATCCAATTTTTGGGCTCCTGAAGCCAACTCCAGTGTATATTTGGGCTCCTGCTGCTGCTGCTGTCAACTCCTGCCAACTCCAGGGTGTGATTCATCCAATTTTTGGGCTCCTGAAGCCAACTCCAGTGTATATTTGGGCTCCTGCTGCTGCTGCTGTCAACTCCTGCCAACTCCAGGGTGTGATTCATCCAATTTTTGGGCTCCTGAAGCCAACTCCAGTGTATATTTGGGCTCCTGCTGCTGCTGCTGCCAACTTCTGCCAACTCCAGGGTGTGATTCATCCAATTTTTGGGCTCCTGAAGCCAACTCCAGTGTATATTTGGGCTCCTTCTGCCCCTCATAGTGATGCCACTTCAACTCTCTGCAATTGTGCCGCTCTGCGATTCTATTAGCGATGCCTCTGATCTGCATGTGATATTTCTTAAAAGTATTATTTAACTAACCCAGCACGCATCCTGTGCGTGTTACAGCAAGGCTGAATGGTTTACAACCCTATTGAGGCTGTAGGAGGCTCAGAAATAGCCGTTTTTAATAGCGATTCGTCGCGAATTTATTCGGGTCGAAACGATTTTTGTCGGAAAATTCGGCGAATCAGTCGAATCGAATTTTTCAAAAGTTCGCTCATCTCTAATTGTGGCTATTGCTCCATTTTGCTGGGGCATCTTGACTTGGGATGCTCTGCTATGTGAAACCCCCATCACCCACAAAAATCACCTTCCTTGAAGTCCTATGAAGAATGCATTGACTCGCATAGTCAAACAGGAGCAGCCATGGTCTCCCTGTGGTCTGCAGTGTGCTCCCGCCCCAGCCTGAATCTGAATGGAGCGCGCCTCAGCCACAAGATGCTGGCGATGTGGCCACAGGCCTCACATACATTGTGGGACTGCCGTAAAGGTGAGTTTTGCGGGTGATCTCAGGGGATTTGCATAGCAGGGCATTAAAAATCAGGATGTCTCAGGAGAAGGGAAGCAGCCGGCCCCGGAGTCTTTTAAAGTGAAAGTGTCACTTTCCCAATTTTGTTTGGCATATCTGCTCACTTTAGGTGCCGTTATTCAAAATAGCTGCATTGAGACAAGAAAAAGCCTATTTTGTGAATACTCAAAAACAGAATCGATACCCATTGTTCAGAAACAGACCAAATTAGCACCTTAAAGTGAACCAAAACCCCCCAAAAACAACTCAATCTATTTTGCTCCCCCAACCCAAGTACATTACTGTTTGGATGTTTTCTGCCTTCAGTGCTGCTTGGTATTCCTGTTAGAGTGATTTTAATTTTGTTTTTCCCAGGTATGCCATTGTAATCCGTTGGTTTCTGACAGGATACCATTGTTCTAAACTATCTGTTAAGACGCCCTCCACTTTACTCCTTGCAATATCATGCTGGGAGCATTTACAGGCTATTGGAAATAGTGCTACAAGGAAGATAGTATAAGAGCCAAAAGAAGAATTAATTTTTCCCCCAATTTTCCTTTAAAGCCAACATGGTTTTTAAGTATTTTTATCCAATTCATTACCAGGACACTAAGGGGGTCATAGGACGGGGTTAGTCCGCTTTAATGTCACAGCATCACAAGTTGAATGAAACAGCTGAAGAAGCTTCCACAGGAATTACAGCAGTTAAATCAATAGATAGGTGATGCAGTTGACTGTGTGTCAAGAACTAAAGTGTCTGCGCCATGTCACAGAAGTTACCCACATCAAACATCTGTCTGAAAAAACTTGGAGAGTTTGGTAAGCTGTTGGTATATTTTTTTTATTTTATACCTTCTATTTGAATTGTCCTGTATATTATTAAAGTACAACTTTCTATTATCATTCTCCATAAAATTCTGTCAGGATTGCTAAATCAACTTCTTTCTTCTGAATAGATACCTCATTTTATGGAAATGTAGAGTGTACGAGTGTAAGAGCCCACATCGATATTCAGTTTGAATTCCATTCTCCTGTTGTGTCTATGGCTGCTGTATACTGGTGTACATTACGTGTCCAATGCAGAAAATCCACATTAATGTTTCTATTACTTAACTAAGTCTATATCTATGGTCATAAATGACTTGTAGAATGTTTAAAACACCCGTAAACACCCTTTAAAACACATTTTGATAGGTCTGTTACGTGTACTCAAGCTTTGTACTGTAATTGATATTTATGGTGAAAACCCATAACTGGTTTTATCATGATGACACAGACTAACATTACCACTACATACCACAAGGTGCCCCTAAACACAAATAGCAAACATGTATACAGTTGTATGTTGATATCTGCCAAATTATTTTTTATTATTTATAATATAAAAAATGGGGTCCCCCCCTGGCAGGGGGGCCCTATGTCATTTTCTTTTTAAATAAACCCCTTATGTATATAGTGTGGATAGTAGTATTTTATTTGTAAATGTTATAAAGTGCTCTTTTCAGTTTGGGGGGTCTCCTGGGCACGAATGGGGGGGCTATCAATACATATGTGGTATCGTTGTAATCGGGAGAAATGGGGCTTTCACATGCAATATGGTTTTCATTAATAAAACAAATGTTTTATTTAAAATAAAGGAGACAATTGTCTAAAAAATATTATTTTATTTATTTTTTTGTTTTTTTACGCAAAAATATTTAAAAAACAGTAGAAAAATTACAAACAAGACATTTCATGTTAAAGCCTAAACTCTTTTTCAAAAAAAAAAATATATATTTTTCTGGAAATTCCGGCGAATATCACGGTTAAACATGGCGCAAAATGGGGAAAAATGACCTGTCAACAAAGGGTAACAAAACTTCAAGTAGGCTGGCAATTAAAAGGGTTAATAGTACCTATGCATGTTGGGTATCGTTCTGCTCGGAGGACCTTGCCCTTTCAGATTTAGCTTGTTTTTTCTTATTTGCATATTGATATTTTAGGAAAAGGTGTTTTTTATTCTGCTTTTTTACACATTTTTTTGTGAAACCCTGTGCAATCTAAGAATTCTTCAAGGGATTACTTCCAGAAATATGAGCCCACTACAACAAGCTGGGTACGCTTAGAAAGCTTAAAATGTACTTTCAGGGAATATATGGTTTATGGGGGATATTCCAAATGTAAAGGGTTGTTTTGGTAGAAAAAGCCCAAGGTGCGCACTTTGTCTGCAAAGCTGAAATTTTTATGTAAAATTACTGTTACGCACATGCTTTACTTTGGTGTGTTTGGCAACTCTTCCCTTGACAGTAGCTATGCATGTTGGGTATTGTTCTGTTCGGGGCATGTTGCTTTTTCAGATTTTTAGTTTTTTCCCTGTTTGCATATAGTTTTTTTTTAGGAAAATGTGGTTTTGATTCAGCTTTTTTATTCTATTTTTAGGGAAACCCTGTGCAACCAAAGAATACATTGAGGGATTACTTCCAGAACACTGCACCCATGTCAACAAGCCTAGTACACCTAGAAAGCTTGAGGTGTGTACTTCCAGAGAATATATAGTTTGTTGGGGGTATTTCAAATGTAAAGGGTTGTTTTTCTTGAAAAACTGCAAGGTGCGCATAGCGCATTGCATAGCATAGTGTATTTTATCTGAAAATCTCCTAAAGCGTTGTTTCAGTTTGGGGGAGTCGCCTGGGCAGGAAAGGATGTCTACCAATACATATGTGGTACCGCTGTAACCAGGAGAAATTGGGGTTTCACACGCAATAAGATTTTATTGACAAATTTGCATTTTTTATTACAAAAAAACACTACAATTTGTAAAAATCGTTTTTTTGTTTTTTTTTGCACATATTTCATCCAAAAATATTGAGTACACCTAATACACCTAAAAAATTACAAACAAGACATTTCATGTTAAAGCCCAGACTCTGCTGAAAAAAACTATATATAATTTTCCTGGGAAATCCCTGGAAATCCCTTTAAAAATCACAGTTGAACATGGGGAGCGCAAAATAGTGCAAAATCGTCTGGCAACAAAGTCACAAGTCAAAATCTCAAGGTAGGCTGGCAGCGAAAGGGTTAATATTTGTATATATCCTCTTCAGTGTGGCTGTACAAGTTGAATAATATATGTATTATTCATGAGATGAAACAGAAATGCAAAGATGGCACATTGGTAACCTTATACATACGTTCTCCCCTCCCACTGAACTCGGATGCCCTGCCTTGTAAAACCCCCAGTTAACCAAGTACACCTCTCATCCAATCAGAGCCCTTTGCAGTGTTTACATCCTTCGACAAAGGGATCCGATTGCCTTCAATGGGGAGCTAAATGGCTGGGGTAGGATGCTGGGCATGCTGTGGTTGAGGCAGCGGCTCTGACTGGATGAGAGCCCGCACATGCAGTATTGGACCAAGTAAAGGTGGGTTATTACCTGTGCCCTAGGGGGTTTCTCGAAACGGGACGATTCGAGATGCCACAGGGGAAAAGCTAGTGAACGGCCTTGGAACCTTTTAGATTCCAAGGCGGCCGCTGGGGAGTTTTGTTCCTCTTTAATTAAGTCCCATTACAGACAGTTGTTTGCAAAGTGTAAGGAATCACCTAAAGTTCAGCTATTATAGAAAGTATGTGGCAATTGTAGGAGCCCCTTCTGGTGGATTTAGGTTGCAAAAGGGGCCAACTGCATATTAATGCTAATATATCTAGAATGGAATGAAAAACTCTTGTAGGTGTAATGCGTATAAAAGCTGTCCAAATACTTTTGCCATGAAGTGTATATTACCCCTTGTGTATTATACATGTAAATAATCTTGTGACATCCACTTTTGTTCAGTTAATGATAATGCTCTATGTCATCAAGTGGAAACCATGTGTGTTGTCTATAACTAAATCCATCTATGTAGCCATCTTCTTGTCTCTTGAGTTACAGCAGATTGCCAGGGCTAATTGTAAACAATTGGTCATTTTTTATAGGATAATATTACCTGCCCGTATCCTTCATCATGTTTGTAAGACAGATTCCCCTTGTTTTGTGTAAATCATATACTCTGAATGCACCCCCGTCATTCCATAAGGATTAGTAATTGAGCCATCAAATAAGCAGACTGTAGGCACTTTACACAAAAAACAAAGGTCATGTCTAATCAATATGATATACTTTTATCTTGGTCATTAGATGAAGCTTTATCGATTACAGCTGGATTTCCTGCATTTCACAATCACAACAGTTCAGCAACAAATAAATAGGCAGTGGATTTTATACACTGATCAGTTAATCCACAACTATATTGGCCATTTCATTATCTTCCTAAAAAGCAGAGGAATCATTTGTGGACCAACTGTAACAATAGCTCAGTAGAATTCTTGTTACACAAATGAAGCCATCAGCAAGGTTTATATCATCTTTGTATCCAAGCTAATATTTGATTATATTAATGCTTTTTAGATAAATAGAAATAACTATATAAAAATGGAGAGAAGGACTTTATTTGCAAAAGTTTGCGACAAAGCGGGAAACCTAAATGCTATGTTTGCTGACTGTTCTCCACTGCAGAATCAGAATCAGGCCACAGACAAATTTTGTTTAACACAGAGGGGTTGGTTCATCACCAGTTGCAAAAAGTGCATTTTGGCGTAAAAGAGCACTCTTGGTGAAATAAGTGCTTTTTTTTACACATGGTAGACAATGAAAGGGAATGGCCCTTTTTCTCCTGGTGCACTTCTTGCAGCTGATTCTAAACCAGCAGCAGGTACAAAAAGTGCACTGTTTGGACGTAAAAAATGCTATTCCCTTTTGATGTCTACCAAGGAGATCCATTAAGAACCAAGTGTAGAAAGAGCAGATCCAACTGGCAATTTTAACAATATAACATATGAGATCATTCGAGTTTCACCTCTTTTCTTCTAGGGGAGATAACTGAATTTCCGAAATATGTTTTCCCAGTTGTTTTTTGGGGGGCTATTGTTATTTAAACCGGACCAACAGTCAAAAATGACTTAAACCAGACCAACACAAAGACCAGTGCTCGTATGCTCTCACCAGGGCAATTTACATTGCTGCACATAAAAATTAATTTACCTTTTTCTAACCACTTTTGTGGGAAATTTTAAAAAACAATATGGTGGCACATGCATCTGCAGGCAGGAAGTGCTACTGGGCTTCCTGTTACTGTACATTGTAAGTTATGTCATTTGAATATAGGCAGCAGCATGAATGAGATGCTGGGAGAGGAAGCTCCAAAATGGCCCGTACCTTTCTTTTCCAACTGCCAGGCTGTTGTTCCGGTTCAAGGTAAAAAGGCGGCATGCACATAAATAAAATTTTTTTGTTCTAGATAGCCTATATAAAAATGTGCAGAGTTCGATCACTACATTTATTGTCTCATCTTGGTAGAAATTCTGATTATATAATGACCATATATTTCATTTAAAAAGATGCACCTTTTTCACTCCAAGGTTGGGTGAAAACTTGTGTGTGTTATGTGGCGAATGCACCAGGCCCACGACTGCTGAGTGGTGGTGGGGGTGAAGTGCAGATGGGGCTGAACAGCAAGTGCAGGAGGGGTGGAGCAGTGAGTGCAGGAGGGGTGGAGCAGTGAGTGCAGGAGGGATGGAGCAGTGAGTGCAGGAGGGTGGAGCAGTGAGTGCAGGGGGGTGGAACAGTGAGTGCAGGAGGGATGGAGCAGTGAGTGCAGTAGGGGTTAAGTGATGAGTGCAGGGGGGGTGGAGCAGTGAGTGCAGAAGGGGTTAAGTGATGAGTGCAGGGGGGTGGAGCAGTGAGTGCAGGAGGGGTTGAGCGATGAGTGCAGGGGGGTGGAACAGTGAGTGCAGGGGGGTGGAGCAGTGAGTGAAAGGGTGGAGCAGTGAGTGCAGGGGGGTGGAGCAGTGAGTGCAGGAGGGGTGGAGCAGTGAGTGCAGGAGGGTGGAGCAGTGAGTGCAGGGGGGTGGAACAGTGAGTGCAGGGGGTGGAGAAGTGAGTGCAGGAGGGGTTGATCGATGAGTGCAGGGGGGTGGAGCAGTGAGTGCAGGAGGGGTGGAGCAGTGAGTGAAAGGGTGGAGCAGTGAGTGCAGGGGGGGTGGAGCAGTGAGTGCAGGAGGGGTGGAGCAATGAGTGCAGGAGGGTGGAGCAGTGAGTGCAGGGGGGTGGAGCAGTGAGTGCAGGAGGGATGGAGCAATGAGTGCAGGAGGGTGGAGCAGTGAGTGCAGGGGGGGTGGAGCAGTGAGTGCAGGGAGGTGGAGCAGTGAGTGCAGGAGGGGTGGAGCAGTGAGTGCAGAGGGGGTGGAGCAGTGAGCGCAGGAGGGGTGGATCAATGAGTGCAGGAGGGTGGAGCAGTGAGTGCAGGGGGGGGAGCAGTGAGTGCAGGAGTGATGGAGCAATTAGTGCAGGAGGGTGGAGCAATGAGTGCAGGAGGGGTGGAACAGTGAGTGCAGGAGGGGTTGAGCGGGGAGTGTGGGGGGTTGAGCGAGTGCAGGGGGGAATTGAGCAGCAAGTGCAGGGGGGTTGAGTGCCTAGTGCCAGGGGCTTGCTGCCCAAGGCCATTTACCTGTGAATGCCGCTCAGCAGGGAGGGTCTGCTGATTGCTGGGTGACCTTTCTGCGGCAGGCTGGGTGCAATGGTGCTTCTCTTTCCTACCTGGAAGCCATTGTACGATCACCAGCTCCTGTGGCCAATGAGGAAGCTGAGCCGGTGATGTCATTAATTGCCAGCTCTGTAATAGAAGGCACTTTCTCTGCTTTCCAGTGTCAACCCAGGGCTGGTGTATTGCCTTCCTTCCATCCAGTGCCGGTATTCAGAGCTTGATGCTCCCTGTGTATCCCCTTTTTCCTCTCCATATGTTTTATCTGCACAGACTTCTGGGAACCAAAGCTGCCTTCAAAGACACGATTTTCTGTTTGTTCATTGCCTCCCTCGTTGCTATTGTAGTTGCCACTGCAAGGACCCCTAAGAACCCTACAAACTTGCTGCCCTCCTTCCCCCAGGTGTTGCTACTGGACAAAACCCAGGGGATGGACAAACCCAAGTTTTGTTTTTTGTTCCAGAGGCATCCCAATTTGGGATGCCCTGCTTTGTGAAACCCCCTGGGATTGGCAGTATACTGGCCTTGTTTACGATCCCACAGTGCATGTTCAGGCTCTCGTTCAATATGTCTTGCATATTAATGCAAGGCATGGGGGGCTATGTTTGGTATCACGGCCTGGCAAGGAGATCGGGGAGCAGCCTCCAGCTGTTTGAATGGCTGGGTGCCACTATTTGGGTTGGAAAATTATTTTTCGTATTTTCTCCCTCTAAAAACTAGGTGCGTCTTGTTATTAGATGCGTCTTATCGTGTAAGAAATACGGTGGCATAAACAAAAAAAAGAGCTAGAAATTCATCCCATTACAACAATGCACCTATTCTGGCTCATAATATATATATATATATATATATATATATATATATATATATATATGTTTTTGGTTTGTTTTTTTTAAGGCTAAAAGTAGAGTCCTATATATAGAAACTGTAGCATGTCTTGAAAACTGGACTTGAATTTGGTGAAGCAAACTTTGAACTGTGGTCCACTCACTATCTATACATTTATCTCTAGATCATTGCATAGGAAACAAAAAGTCATTAAAGAACACCAAGTGAAAGGTTTACATTTGAACACCTCTAGTACATGTGGCACAAATAGTTAGCTGTGCTCCAGTCTTCCGTTGATTGGAGATTGTTTTTGTTTTTCTCTGTGGTTTTGCGTTCTTATGCTGTCTCCTTTAACCTCTACTTAGAACCTTTTTAACCTTGAAAGCCATCACTAAGATCCCAAGCCACATTCGCTTAGATGATTTTGGTGACTGTTCAACTCCACAAACCCCATAAAATTCTTTTCCCTTCAGAAGCTGAACCTTTATCTTCAAAATAGTTATTGGCAGACTCAGGCAGGCAGAGAAGTGCATTGGATCACCCATTGACTGACCTGCTTTTCCTGCATGAAACACAATGGGAGTATGCCAATGGAATCTGCAAATACAGGTAAGTTGGAATGCTTCTCCACCTGCCCAGCTCATTGACCCCAGACAAGAGTCACATAGCAAGAGCCAGTGAGGCACTTGTGGCTCCTGTGCTACAGGTTGGATGCAGGAACCCTGAAACAAGGACCATACAAGTTGTTCTTACATTGATTGGTTTCACAGACAATGCTGACTATAGCCAGGAGCAGATTCAGGGGTGGCTCCATAATGGTTATTATCCTGCATGAGGTAACTTGCTGAAATGCAGCGAGTATCTCATATATTGTGGGACAGATATCCACCTTATGTGCGTTCATCAAGGTTTGGTGAGTGCTTTACTAACAATGGTGAAAAAAAGATATTGCGCAATCCTGTCCACCTGAGTTGGGTTTTGAGCTGGGGATATAACTATCCTCTGTGGTGGCGTAAGATGTTCAATTTAAATAGAGCACCTACATACAGTATAATTTACTATATGTATAGACAGGAAATATATATTAGAATCTGAGAAAGTTTCAAATTATACCCTGTCCAGCTTTTGTATGGTAAATTCTCGTTGAACAATGCTTTTTCATTCGCCTTCCCCAAAGGTTGAAGGCAGGCCGGACAGACAGATTGGGCAGTTAAGAAGTCTGTTGAAATTGATGGGAAGATTTCTATTTATTAGGGTGTACAATTACTACTGAAAGATTTTCTTTTCAAGCATGGTGTTTTTCATCACTTGGATGCTCCAGGAGTTTTACTAGAAGGTGAAATGAGGTGATGAACAATTTTCGCACCTTAGTTGCTGAAAGGCGTTTAAATGACCGCTGGTGCCATTTTAACTTGTCAGATTGACCAGCTTCTTCTGTCACTGCAGCATTATAATGAGTAATTTCAGACAATAAAATTGATTCAATTACATTGCATTAGATACCTGTAGGCTCAAGTAAAGATATATAATGAAGAGCTGGACATTTTGCCCATGGTTCTTGAAGAATACTGTATAATCACCTTCTATCAATAGGTTTGTGACAGGCCTTAAACTGAGAGGAGGCATGAATTCTTAACTTTCTTTGTTGTTTTTCCATGGGTTAAATATCATTCATTCGATATCTGATTTTCAATTTTAGAAATCACAAATTCCTTGACATATTCACAAACGTATTACCAGTGCTTTGAATATTCTTGTGTGCTTTAATGTGGGTATATAGGAATACATGGTCAAGATTCTTTTTCTTTATTATTATAATTATTACAATTATTTTTGTGTTTATTATAAAGAACAGTGAACCTCAATGCAATGTTCACGCCAACACATATGCAGTTTAGACGAAGAAACATCAAGCAGCTTTGAAAACTTGTTACTGTTTGGGCAAATACAGTCCTAGATAGCACTAAAAATTGAGCCCCAACTCTTTGATCTGTCTTTGAATCTGGTTAAAAACAGAGGTCTCAGTTGCACACATTTGCAAGTGAATGTGGAAAGCAAACTTCTGTGAATGCAGTCCCTACTTTAATCTATAAGATCCTCATATATGAGACATACAAAGCAATGGATAAATTGGCAATTAGCTTATCTGAGGCTGCCTCTATACTTCTGGTGCTGCACACATCCAAAATATAAAAATCATAAAGATAGTATCTGCTCAGCCAGATTGTGATTGGCCTGGGGGTGCACATGGACCGGGTAAATAGACAACGCAGAGAAAGCAGTCCAAGTGCTCAAACCCAATCAGCCATCAACAAGTGCTATGGGCTGCCTTTTAAAGGTATACAGAAGGCAAAGGCAATTATTAGACCATTGCCTCGGGTTACTTTTGGCACCACCCTAAACTGTTTTCAATTTTTAAATTGAAGAAGAACTGGCTGAGATATCAAGGTTTACATTTTCACATAATGATTTATCATTTTAAATATTTGGGCATGGGCCTTGGCTCTGTGATGCCACATAATAAATGAAAGGAAATGGCAATCTGCTCTGCTTAAATAGGTAGTGTGGGAGGCCCCAAAATACAATTCTGTGAGTACTCACCTGTGGAATTGGTATTATAAGTATACAGCACGTCCTGTTCCAGAATATTCCTTACACATGGGTTATACATCCTCAAGATGGCGCTGGACTGCAGAAAAAACTTGTGGCCACTCCCGGCCCCATAAATAGCCAGGAACCTCCCACCAATTCCCAGTGTTGACAAGCAGTTATACAAGAAGCCGGGAGAATAATAAACACAAAATGAACAATCACCATACAGAGGTAACCAAAAATAATGATAACAAGGGCGGGATGGAACAGGACGTGCTGCATACTTATAATACCAATTCTACAGGTGAGTACTCACAGCATTGTATTATTCCAAGTATACAGCACGTCCTGTTTCAGAATATTCCTTACACATGGGAGATCCAATAGCAGTGTCCGTAAGGTAGGGTGGGATCTCCAAAAGTAACAGCGGGCAGTTTAAACCACTGCCGCCTGCAGAACTTTACGGCCAAAAGCAACATCAGCTGAGGCCCTAACATCAACCTTGTAAAGCTTTGAAAAAGTATGAACAGAAGATCAAGTAGCGGCCTTGCAAACTTGTTCAACAGAAGCTTGGTGCTGAAAAGCCCAAGAGGCACCAATAGCCCGAGTAGAATGAGCAGTAAGGCAGAAGGGAGGCTCCTTCCCCTTAGCAGAATAGGCTTGAACCACAGCCTGACGTATCCACTTACTGATGGTGGATTTAGCCGGAGGCAAACCCTTCTTAGGTCCAGAAGGGAGCACAAAAAGAGCATCAGTCTTCCTGAAGGATTCAGTAGCTACCAAATAAAACTTCAAAGTCCTAACCACATCCAGAGAATGTAAGACCCTCTCCTTAGGGTTACTAGGATTAGGACACAGAGAAGGCTAGACAATGTCCTGATTGAGGTGAAAAGCAGACACAACCTTAGGCAGAAAATCTGTCTTAAACCGAAACACCACCTTGTCCTGGTGTCTCTCAAAAAAAGGAGGTTTGATGGAAAGCGCCGCCAACTCAGAAACACACCTAACAGAAGTGATAGCCACCAAAAATGCTACCTTATAGATAGACAAAGGGGCCTTACGCAGAGGCTCAAAAGAGGCTCAAAAGGAGGACCCTGCATAGCGGATAAGACCAAATTCAAATCCCAGACTGGTAACATAGGCTTATGTGGAGGTCGCACGTGAGTAACCCCCTGGAAGGTCTTAACCAAACGATGGTTGGCAAAGGATCTTTGGAAGAAAACAGCCAAGGCTGAAACATGACCTTTGAGGGTACTAAGTTGAAGACCCAAGTCCAAACCATGTTGCAGGAATTCCAGCATCCCGGGAACAGAAAACACCCGACAGGGAAGGGACTTAGACTCACACCAGGCAATGAAAGCATGCCATACCCTATAGTAGATAAAGGATGAGGACTTCTTCCTAGCCCTAATCATGGTATCAACTACAGAAGCAGGCAGCCCCTTCTCCATCAAGATGGAGGTTTCAGCAGCCAGGCCGTTAAAGCCAGCGTTTGTAAATTGGGATGGCACAGCTGCCCCTGAGTGAGCAGGTCTGGATTCTTTTGGCAGGGCATACTGATCTACTGCCAACTGCACGACGTCTGCGAACCACACCCTTCTTGGCCAACAGGGGGCCACCAGAATGGTTGACACCCCTTCCTGGGCTATCTTGCACAGCACCCTGCCCAGCAGAAGAAACGGAGGGAATACATAGAGGAGCTGACAATTCTTCCAAGACATTGCAAATGCATCCATGGCCAAGGCCAGAGGGTCCTGTGACAGAGAGACAAAGACTGGAAGCTTGTGATTGTGACGGGATGCAAACAGATCCACATCCGGCTGACCACAGCCGTGGCACAGGGAGCGAAACACCCTGCTGCTGAGGGACCATTCTCCCAGACGAGAAGTCCCCCTGCTCAGAGAGTCTGCCTCCAGATTCTCCACCTCCGCGATGTACACAGCTGAGATGCAGGGAACATGCTCCTCCGCCCAAGACAGTATCAGGGACACTTCCTTGCGGGCCCTCTTGCTCCTGGTCCCTCCCTGATGATTGATGTAGGCAACCACCGTCTGGTTGTCCGAGCGGATCTGAACAGCCCGACGCCGAAGGTATGGAGTCAATTGGGCGAGAACCAACCTTATCGCCCTCAGTTCCAGGATGTTGATAGGGGTATGAGCCTCCTGAGGACCCCACTGACCCTGGAATTTCAAGGACTTCCAGAAGCCCCCCCAGCCTGTCAGACTGGCATCCGTTGTAACAGTCTCCCAGCAAGGGGCCAGAAAGGTCCTGCCCACCAAGAGGTTCCTTGAGTCCAGCCACCACGAGAGACCACCCCCCAGGAGAGGCCGGGGGGGCCACGTCCCCTGCCCCAATAGTCTCCGCGTGCTCCAGCAAAGGAAACTCCTCGACCAGCCCTGAAAGCCCGAATGGAGGGGAAAGAGGCACCAGACCCCCGAAAGGGCCGAGACGGCCTCCTGCGTTGAGGTAACCTACTGCCGCTGGCAAACAAGTCCAAGCGTTCACCAAAGAGACGCAACCCCTTAAAGGGGAACCCAGTGAGATCCTTCTTAGCAGCATTATAAGCTACCCACTGACGCAGCCAGACAGAGCGGCGTATAGCCACCAAAAGGGCAGATGTCCTTCCACACATTCTAATGACATCATCCATGGCAGAGAGGATATATGCAACAAATTTGAACCAAAGCAGAAGAGAGGCCCCATCTAAGAGACACTTAAGCAGCCCTTTAATAGCAATAGCCGTAATGGCAGAGGCCCAAACCGGGCAGCAGTCCCCACACAGGCAAAAACATGACAGGACAACTGGTCCATGCGCCGGTCCTCACCATCCCGCAGGGTAGTAGTGTCAGGAGAATGCATGACAGATGTACTTGACAACCCCAGAACAGGCGCTTCCACCTCGGGCCGTTCCCATTCCTTGAGCACTAGATTATTAAAGTGAGTCTGCTCAGGGAACTCCAAGCGTGGCTTAACCGTATCAAAAAGCTCACCCTGCTGCTGCTGAACCACTGCACGAGGAGAAATACAAAGCACCTTGAATATGTGACTCAACAACCTGTCAGTATCATCTGAGGACCATGGGTCTTCCCCAAAGGGAGACCCGGTACCACCATAGATCTTAGGTTGTTCCTCAGAGGATTCTGAATCAGAAAACAATTCCCCCTCCTCGAGGGGGTAAGGACCAGAAAGTGAGTAAGGTTCCTTATCCTCTACAGGAAAGAGGGAAGCAGCAGGAGATAAATGCTGCTTCTTTGCAGAAGCCTTACGCAGGGCTGACCCAGCAATATGTTTTTCAATGCTGGTCACCCGTGCAGCCAAATCAGATTGAGAGTCCCCGCTAGTATACCCCTCACTGGGTGTCAGATGTAAGTGTGGGGGGGTAGGTGAAGTCAAAAGGGGGCAGCCCGGACTGCAGCGGAAGTACCTGTTGGGCGCAGTTTACACATACCCTGACATCGTCACTCACAGGGGAAACCCCACACGCTGGGCTTGTCCCAAAGGAACCCCAGGCACATTATCCCCAGAAGCCTCCATATGGTGATTTGAGTGGCACAACAGGCCAATATAGGGTAAAGGCTAGTAATAGCCACCCGGGATGCCCCAAAAACTCACTAGGGAGGTGGGAGATTACCAAGGGAAGAGGGCCGGGAGAAACCACAGTGACATTTATCCTGCCCCGCTCACCCACGCAGTAAAGAGAGCCATCTTCTATCTTCGTAGTCCAGACTGCAGATAAGAACTGGGAATTGGGGGGAGTTTCCTGGCTATTTAAGGGGCCGGAATGGCCACAAGTTTTTTCTGCAGTCCAGCGCCATCTTGTGGATGTATATCCCATGTGTAAGGAATATTCTGGAACAGGACGTGCTGTATACTTGGAATACAGGGCCCACCCATCAGTCTCATCTAAGTATTAAGCACCAAACATGTCTAGCTATAGAGACAGAGATTTGGTTGTATATATCTGCAGATACATGTGGAAGCTACACTGCCCCGACAAGGGACTCTAATAATAGTGATGGAGCTAATCCCACCCCCTTTACCCAGTTGAATGGCCATGAGCACACACAGGGAGAGATTCAGTCAATATGGATTTCTCCCTATTGAGTGTTCTAAAGGGAGGCTGGCAGCTTCCCAGGTGAGTAGCTCTGAAATATTTGATTGCATTGCATGTCCCAACTTTGGGGACTCAAAAATAAGAGTAGGGACCAACACAGAGTGCCTTGTTGGGGTGGTGTGGCTTCCACAAGTATCTGCAGATATATGCAACCAAATCTCTGTCTTTCCACATAACTAGACATGTTTGGTGCTTAATACTTAGGCCCTTATTTAACAAGGGATAGCGCCAGGTAGCGAATGGTGAGCGAACGGTAATGACGCTCACCGACACGAGAACGCCGGCTCCCCTCCGCAATCACACATTTATCAAGCCGATCCTGCTCAGCGACTGACAGAGCGCCAGATAGCGAATCATTCATCATTATTCCAGCCTCACCCCACAGCGCCAGCGAGCGACCTTGAACAGCGACAGGTATGACCTCTCGCTACCTGGCGCTCTCCAATGCATTTCAATGGAACAATCTTTGAATATTCATAATTAATTGCTATTAATGTTTTTTTTTTTTTTTTAAATGTCAAAAATTCTGTGACCACTTCTGCAATGTTAGATATTTTTTTTAAGGTAAAGAAAAAAAAAATGTGCAGAATTGATATTACAGGTCTGATATTAATGTATTCATATTACAAAATGTTTTGAAAAACATGTTTTTTTTTTTTTCAAAAATATGGTTGTTTGGGGGTTAAAAAACTACTTTTAACCCATCGCCGCCAGCGCTCTGGGGTTTAGACAAGCATTTCACAGCACGAGAATTTTTTGAGCGTGATTTCTTAATGAATATGCTGGGAGCCGTTCGCTATGGCCATTCGCTGTCATGCGCTCCCATACAGCGCGGAACCTGTCAAACAGCGACTTCTAACCCCGTATTCAACATTACCGCACACCGACTGAGTCGCTGTCAACAGCCGAACAACGGCCAAGCACAGCAAATACTAGCGTGCGCTGTGAAAATAACGCTACTGTCGCTCATCTGTCGCTACCTGGCGCTATTAATGAATCGGCCTCCTAGATGATGAGAGGGTTAAACTGGGCGGTAAATTGGTTCCCAGGCCCTGAAAAATAATAATAATTTTGTATAAATAATAGTGATGGAGCTGCTCCCACCCCCTTAACTCAAAAATAGGAGTAGGGACCCCACCAAAATGGCGCCTTAACGTGGCTGGGGTTTAACACATGCAATTGCAATTGTATGCAAACGAAGGTCCCTAGTTTCTGTACAAGATTCATATGCCTGTTTGCTGAATATTATATAGTGATGAGAGCGTTAAACTGGGCTGTAAATTGGTTCCCAGGCCCTGAATAATAATTTTGTATAAATAATAGTGATGGAGCGACTCCCACCCCCTTAACCCATGCCACATAAAAAACAGCATAATGGGCAGGCTGTTCTCCCTCTCTCCCAGTGTCCACAGTCTGATGAGGCAGAGCTTTAGACCACCAGCTTAGCCCTATTATTGGTGGTCTATGGCAAAGAATTCAGGGGGGTGTGCCACTACTCTTTGCCTTGTTTCTACTTTCAGGGGCTGCTGCATTATCACAGAAAAGTAGAGTGTAGCCATGATGAGGTTATCTGCTAAATGACAGTTTATGTACTTTGCCTACAGAGTCCCTTTAACTCTGGCACAATAAAGGCTCTTGTTGCACTTAGTATTTGCAAATGCACATGTATATCCTGGACATCCCATCTAGGGGCCTCTGTGATTTTTTTACTATATATATATATATATATATATATATATATACACACACTACATGTATACATGTTCCACTATTAGTTCTTAATTATTTATGTAAATTATAAGTACAAAAGACAATTACTGTTTTACAGGATTGCTTAAAGTGGACCAACACCCAGGGGGGCTCGGCCCGGGAATCTATAAGATTCCCGGACCGATCAGATCCCTCCCCGCGGGGCATCCGAAATCGGGATGTCCCGCGGGGAGGAACCCCCCAGGAGGCCCACAATCCTCACCTTACCGGCGATCCAACGGCGCATGCGTGAGACACGGCCGCGTCCCTCGCTTCCCTCTAGCAGGGCACGCTCCCGCGCCGGCCGTTTTGTGAATGGCCGGCGCAGGAGCGCTCCCTGTTAGAGGGAAGCGAGAGACGCAGCCAATGACAGCGCTCTGGTATGCGCGTCCAAGCGGCTTTGGACGCGCATACCAGAGCTGCTCTGAGCGCTGTCATTGGCCGGACGAGGTCACGTGGGAGCGGGGAGAGGTGAGTTTTTGCGGCGATCGGGGGGGTTTCAGACAGCGGGGCACCCCCGATCGGGGTGCCCCACCTAAGTGGACCAACACCCAGGATAGTCAAAATCCTGGGTGTTGGTCCACTTTAAATCAATCCATACACTAGAGTTTTTGATTGTTCTTTAAGACATTAATTCTTTTTAACTTTTACTAAGCATTTTTTATTATATAGTATTTGTATTGTTAGCATTATTTGAGTAGTCCAGAAATTCCTACACAGATAACAAAAACTTTTTCACAAATTCCTCTTCTGAAAGTCTCACGCTTAAGCCACTATAAAATAGTTAAACTGCCACCAATTACCTTGACTATGAAGAATCACTTGTATCATTGTTACCAACATCTCTTGGATGAGAGGGGCGATAAGATTTCTATAAAGGGATGGTTTTAGGCAGGCAAATATTAAATTGATATTAAATTAGACCTAGACCCAAAAGCTAGGCATAGGCTTTAAGTAGGAAAGATGGCAGCCACTCAACCAATTTTTAAAGTGGACCAACAGTCAAAAATCACTTAAACCAGACTAACAAAACAAACAGTGCTCATATGCACCCCCCCCCCCCCGAGGGAAATTTAGATTGCTGCACATAAAAATGATTTTACCTTTTTCTAACTCCTGTTGTAGTAAATTTTAGAAACAAATTGGTGGCTTATGCATTTGCAGGCCATCTGCAAACAAGTGCTGCTGGGCTTCCTGTTACTGTGCATTGTCAGTTATGTCAGTTGAATACAGGAAGCAGCATGGCTGAGATGCTGGGAGAGGAAACTCCTTTCTTTTCCAACGGTGCCAGGCTTTTGGACCCGTTTAACTAACCCAGGAGACTAATGTGGGCAGAGCAACTGAGGTTTCCTTATCTTTCCAATGCTCGACATGGCGGGTAAAAGGCAGCGGGCCACTGCAACTCAACTTCTTCAGTGTGCCTGCCCACATCTAAAAGAGAAAGGTGGACGACACTCAACCAATTTATAACTTGCCTGGTCAGTGCATGTTAGAAAAACAATTAGGCACAGACACATTTTTAAAGAGCCCCAGCTCCCAAGCCTTGCTAGCCGGCAACAAGCCCTAAAAACCTGTCACTAAGATTTAGTTAAAAATAGAGGCCTCTGTTAGCAAAAATTTCATAATGTGCCATGATGCCCCTGTAGGTCTTTTCCTACACTAATCTATACTGTAGGTCATAAACAGCTCACAGGATTGGATGCTGCTTACCTGAGGTTACCTTATACCTCCAGTAATTCTCAAAGGGGTGAATGTTCGACAGCCTCCATCACACAGCTGAAGACTCACCCACATTAAAGCAGTCCCACACCCAACTGCGTGCAGGGCCACATAGTGATAGGCTCAGGGGGCATCCAGATTGCTGGAGCCCCCCAGCCATGCAATACACCATGAATCCCCCCAAAATCTTTACCTGTACCCCGATCCTCGGCCAAAATGCTCTCCTCCAATTGGCTGCCGTCGGTCACGTGGGCCATCTTTCCTGGCCCATGTGCCAGAAGTGCTCATTTCATCCCAGGATCAAGGTACAAGTAAGGATTATGGGGTTCTGCGGGAGGTATTCTGCCTGTCACTATGTAGCCCCATGCCTGAAATGGTTGTGGGACTGCTTTACCAATGGTCTACACATTTATAAAAAAAAAATACAAATGAGAAAGGTGGAAGCCCCTCAACCAATGTATACCTGACTTAAGTAGTGCACTTAAGTAGAGCAGTGGACTTAAAGTGGACCAAAACACACATTTTTGATTTGCATCCCGTGAATTGCTCCCACATGAAGAGTACCTTTTGCTAATTTTCAAAGCTCCAGCTTTACTCTAATCCCAGATAATGGCGCCTGTTTTAGCTGTAAAGCTCCACCTCCTTCATTCGTTGGCACTGTTGTGTGTGGCAATTATGTCATTGCCACAACTATGCAAAGACTGACCGTCTGCCATCTTACAGAGAGGGATAGCCAGTGTTCCAGGATGATTCAAAAAGCAGAAATATCCATTACTAGTTCTACACCCTAAGAAGGGACTATCGGCAGGGGCTTTGGCCAAATGTATTTCACAAGTTCAGTGGGTTTTGGTCTGCTTCAAGTAAAGCAATGTGCTTTGCCTTTTACTCCCCCTCCCCTGCTGTCTCCCTGTGTGCACTTCAGATCTTTCTGTCCATTGCCTCTGCTTCTCCAATAGGACATGCTGAGTAGCCGCATGTTAAATTCTATTTGAGGTGAGGCATATTGAGCAAATGGGGCTACCAGAGAAGGAATGAGGTAGAATGTCTGAGTGCAGGGTATAGGTTATAATTTTCTATGTGAATCTGCTTTTGGCCTTTCTAAAAGTGCCAAAAAAGCCTCACATTATTCTAAAGAGCAACATATTTAGCCTCTTGCTTGCCAGAGCTTTTTACATACCTAGCCTAAATAGTTTGTAAAATATTTTATTATCAGCCTAAGCTCAGGCTAGCTCATTCCTGGTAACTTGATATGCATTTGATTTTAAAAAGCGATAATATTTTTAATACCTAAGATTTAGAAAAATGACCGTCTGTGTATAGACAAATGCTACAGGATACATGGTAAAGAAACAGAAATAAAACAGAGCTTTGCAGTCAGGTGTGGCTGGATTAGAGCTTCTGCCCCAGCCTTTATTGAGAGATTTGGAGTTTCATTAAAATTCAGAATTCCTTTAGAAAGAATAAATCCCCTCTGCTACGGAGTCTTCTTTGAAAGGGCACCCAAGCTGACCTGTTACAATGAAAAGACTCAATGTGTGATTGACAAGTCCCTGCACAAACATGAGTGACAGCTTCATTTCAGGCTCGCACGAAGCAGAGATGAGATGTGAATTGTGCAAGGGGAGAAATGATAGCGATACTTTGTTCCAGCTTAAAGAGTGTCACTGACACGCTCAGCCGTCGCGGCTCTAGTGTTTAACCCCTGCAGCCCACATGCACTTTGACACGCAGCATGACAGCTTTCGACCCCCCCAGTCACAGATGAGCATGTATCCCAAAGAAACAAAATCAAATTAAATTAGCAGGTCTCAACTTTCTAGACACTTGTCAGTCACTGACTGTATGCCTGGTTACCCTAATAAAGTGTTTCCCTGTTGTACATATTAAGCATTATCTGCATCACACAATACATGATGTGACAGCTGAATCTGCAACCAGGATCCAGCATACTGTATATATTAATAGAGCTTCACTTTATTGCTAATAACGAAAAAGTTTTGTATTTCGTATTTCTATTACTTCTAAGATGCTTGCCTGGTTATTAAAGTCCTACAACCAACTCTTCATATATAAACATTTTATGTAACAATCTATTGTGCAATGTATTTCTTGATGACTGGTACAAAAATAATACAAACAAAGGCAGAAGGGACTGGAGCTAATAAATGAGACCGGGAGGCCGATTCATTAATAGGGCCAGGTAGCGACAGATGAGCGACTGTAGCGTGATTTTTACAGCGCCAGCCAGTATTCGCTGTGCTTGGCCGGCGTTTGCTTGATGACAGCGACTCAGTCGGTGTGCGGTAATGTTGAATACGGGCTTAGGGGTCGCTGTTTCACAGGTTCAGCGTTGTATGTGAGCGCCTGACAACGAATGGCCAGAGTGAACGGCTTGCTTCATATTCATTAAAAAATGACGCTCCGAATTTGCTGGCGCTGTCCATTCCTTGTTTAAACCCCAGTGCGCTGGCGGCGATGGGTGTTTTTAACCCCTAAACAACCATATTTTTTGATTGAAACGTTATACATGTTTTTGGAATCATTTTGTAATATGAATATATTAATATCAGACCTGTAAGATCATTTCTGCACAATTTTTTTTTTTTTTACTTTAAAAAAAAAACCTAACATTGCAGAAGTGGTCTCATAATTTTTGACATTAAAAAAAAAAAAAAAATAATAATACCAATTAATTATGATTAATTAAACATTGCTCCATTGAAATGCATTGGACAATGCCAGGGAGCGACAGGTCATACCTGGCGCTGTGAAGGAATTTGCCGCGGCGCTGTTCGTTCCAGGCGGCTTCATGATGAATCCCGCGCTAGCCGCCGCTCTCGCCGACGCTAGCCTCATTTAGCTTGATAAATGCGTCATTGTGACCGCCGCCGGGCGTACTTGAGTCGGTAGCCGCCGATAGCTGGCGGTACCTGGCGCTCGTCAGACACTACCTGGCGCTAGCCCGTGATAAATAAGGCCCAAATCAAATCTATTGGTTCCATCACACAAAGAATGTAAGCAGTTTATAAATCCAGGGTAACATTTTATCCTGAAGGCACGGCAGGGGTTAATGGTGTAATTATGCTTGTAGCTCAGACTTATCTATAAATGGAAAGCTTAAAGAGAAAAACCACCCTCCTAGAGTCTATCAGACTCGGGCAATCCCATGGGATATACACAGTTAGGGGGATGCCCCAGCCAAGAGTAACATAACCCAAGTCAGTGGAAATCCTGGGTCTTGTTAAGGGGACTCCTGGCAACTTTGTGTCCTGGTTTACAAAATAATCTTCCCTTCTGCATAACTGCTAGCTCCCAGTCTGTGTATATGTTCTGTAGATCAAGGCCTTTTCTTCTGTTTTCCATGTGCAGGTGAAAATAGCAGGGAGATATGGCATTCTAAGCTCAGAGAAGACTAGAGATAGGCCACTGCAGGGTGGGGTTGCCTGCCAGCACATGTTGGGCCGATATTGAATCCATTTGCTGGCCAGACTGGCATATCCCATGCAAGTTTTCGAAGAGGGCCACCCCTTTGAATTACAGAAGAAAGTTATGGAGCAGTGGGCTATGAGTAATCAGTCAAGAGGGAGGCAAGGTGAGTATTTATTTTTTCCAAGTATTGCCCTTTATTAAGAATCTATACAACCTAAAATGGTGAACTGTCCCTTCTTTATAAGTCTATACATATAAATGCGGATTTGACACTTGGGGGTTTATTCATGAAGCTCTAGTGCCAGGTAGTGTGCCGTATCAGGCAGGCAGTGTCAGGCAGCGTCTGCTGAACGCAAAACCGCATGTATGAAAGTGAATCTGGTGAGCGACTGGAACAGCGCCATGTAGCGTACGATTCACCATTACAGGCGGCTCAGCGTATAGCTCCGGAGTTCTAGCTTCCAGAGCACCGGGTATTACCTGTCGCTCTTCCATACATTTCAATGGATGTCCCTTTTCTTCTGTATTATAATATAAAAAAATATAATATGTTTTATCTCTCTCAAATGATTGTGTCACCTCCCCTGGCCTAGAAAGAGTCATTTTTTAAAACATTTTAGATTTTTTATATTTATATGTAGAATTGTCATTACAGGCTTGACATTAAAGTATTAATGTTACAATGTTACAACAATGTCATTCCATGTGTTTTCGCTTCCTTACTGGTGGATATGTGTTCAAAAACAGACTTTAATCACACAGCGTGTGGCGCTCTATTCTATAGCGACCAGATCCAGAGCGCCTACGCTGTGTGTGTCTGTTTTTTTGTTGAATATGATGTGAGTCACTGAGAGTCGGCAGCTCTGAGCAGTTGCTACCTTTCGCTCCCTGCAGCTTAATTCTGTTGTTACAGCGACCATCATACATCTCATTTATCAATGACGGCCAGGTTACTAGAGCGACTGAAGCACTCTGTTACAGCATCCGATAGCTGCTTACAGCAACTACTAGTGGTCGCTCTAAGCGCCGCTGTACAGACGCTCATCTGCCGATACCTGGCGTTATTAATGAATCAGCCTGCCCGACACTTTAACAACAACCCATACTGATTATTTATAAATGTGTGCAGACTTTCTTTGTGTGGGATGAAAATGCTCCTTAATAAAATTAGTTCCTAACTTTTTAATAAACAACATCCTTAGAGTATATAAAACATTGTTTATATTGTCGGTGTGTTAATTGTAACAAAAATATTGGTGTGCTAATTAGAACAATAAAAAAACTTTTTTTCCATTAATATGCCCATGAAAGCAAACCTAAAATATGCAACCCTATGCAGATGGCTATGATGCTGAATAAACAAGTTATCAATGTTAAACCGATGATGTTCTGATAGGCAACAATTATGCTTGTCTTTAAAGGGTTACAATTCTGACAGTTTAGGAACAGCTATGTAACAATCCTACACATTGGGGTCGATTCAAAGAAACATGTAACAGCTTGGATTTTGGTGCCGATCATCCTATTTTTCCCGTCCGCTCGTGCGTTCGTATGAACTTGCGAGTGATTCTATAAGCAAATACGTTTCTATCCTAAAATGTACGTCCGTTCGTATGGCAGTTCGGGAATCAGACCTATGTCAGTTTCCATCCTGAATTTTCCGTTTCATTTCTCAGGTTGCAACATTGGTTTTGCCCTTTTTCCTTTTTTGTCTGGACGTAAATCCTTCTGATCTTGCGGCTGCGCACTACAAACTTACCTCATTAAAGTGCATTCTAAATATTTGGTTTTTTTTTTTCTTTATTTCATTCATTTTGTAGTAACCAACCATTAATGAATGCATTTGCATAAGTAAATCTTACTTTGTTTAATTTTTAGTTAACTTGCATTTTTTACTTGAGGATTTAATTTTAATATTTTGGTTTCAAATGGTACAACTTAATTTTTTTTGTGTGGTTACCCACACCCTCTACATACAGATTGCTCTCAAAAATTAAAAAACACCCAGCAACTTCTGCATGTTATGAGTCTAGAAACAGCCAAGATGGCGGGTCAGGTATTATCGGGCAGCCTGCAAACAGAAAGGGCCTTGTGACTGTGTTGCTCTGCATTCTTTGATTTCTGACCTTTCCGTGCCCCCAGCTCTGCTGTGTCTGTGCAAAATACAGCAGTAACCCACATCCTGCACTTTATCCCGCTCTCCTCTCCTCAGTAAGTGTGATGCATCTGACCAAAGATTAGCTAAAATAATTAAACAAAGCAAAGGTAAACAACTACACCAATAAATTCAAACTAAAAATATTATTCTAGTACATCAATTTATAAATAAATAACAAAGGACATAAGTTTCTTTAATTAACGCAAATGTATGGATGTATTGCAAAATAAAGGTTTACATGCAAAGGACTAATTAAGGTCCACATTAAAATGCTTTTATAAGGCATACATGAATCAGGTATGCATTGCCATACAATTTATGGCCTCGGCCATGCTGATACATGCAGTTCATTGGAGCTCAAGACGCGCAGACTCCTCCACATAGCCAAAAAACCTGTTCAAGAACAGCAATCCGACTGCTAAAAGGTGTCGGCAGTGGCTTTCTTTTAAAACGTATTTAGAGGTTTGAAAACTGTTCTCTGAATCACACCTAAACACATCCGATTATCCTAAGTTTTACGTTTTGATCCTAAGTTTTAGGATTTGATCCTAAGTTTTACGTTTTCATCCTAAAATTTAGGAACGAACTTCCGATGATCGTAAGAGCATATACGCATTCGTACGTAGGCTCGTGCGAGTCGGAAATGGCCAAAAAAACTGGAAAAAATGACTAACACCCACCCAAACTTACGATTCTCGATCCGAAATCAATTAACTTTTGCTCTTTGAATCGAGGGGATTCTCTTTTACTAGCTACTACAAATGTCTTACTATTCTCAGCATGGAAAGTATACAAATGAGGAGCTTCATTTAATGCAGCTCTTTGCACTAAAGATATATTGCCTGACTCACACAAGATCTTTTTGTTTGCGTGAAATATTTCCTTACTCACATGAGTAAAAAAAGAAGATGAGGAACAACAGTGATTAAACCATACCAACACCCTTACAGCGTTTATAGACATCCTTCCCCAGGGCAATTTAGATTCAACTTTACCCCCAAAATGGTGTCCTATGGACCTACAGGTAGTCGGCAAAGAGGAAGTGCTGTTTCTTGACGTTGCACATTATAGGTTATGTTGGGTAAATCCAGGCAGCAGCATGGCTGGGAAAGAAAGTGTCCGGGGTGCTTCAAGATGGCCGTAATCAGTAGAAAATCGTCGAGGTGAGGTCAGCTTTGATTGGATGCAGGAGCAAATGGTCTGATAATGGTTCAGTATCAAGCATGTAGATGGGGAAATTGGATTGTGGGGATTTTTTTTAACCGGGCAAGGCTGTTGGTCCGGTCTAATATGCAAATGTGAAGTTATGAAAAATCTGATTAGAAAGAGTTAGTTTATTTATTCCATCAAACGATTTAGGTGTCCACAAACAGGCTACCACTACCGTGAGCGTCTCTTTCTACCATGTCTAACCATGTCCTCTATGGTGTGGATTCTACATTTATCGGCAGGTAAATGCAACGGGGGGCCGATTCATTAATAGCAGCAGGTAGCGACAGTTGAGCGACTGTAGCTGCATTTTCAGAGCGCCCGCTAGTAGTCGCTGTGCTTGGCTGTTGTTCGGTTGTTGATAGCGACTCAGTCAGTTTGCCATAATGTTGAATATTGGGTGAGGAGTCGCTATTTGACAGGTTCCGCGCTGTATGGGAGCGCATGATAGCGACTGGCCCTAGCGACCGGCTCCCACCATATTCATTAAAAAATCACGCTCAAAAAATTCTAGCGCTGTAAAATGCATGTTTAAACCCCAGAGCGCTGGCTGCGATGGGTTAAAAGTAGTTTTTTAACCCCCAAACAACCATATTTTTGGAAACCAAAAAAAGCAAGTTTTTTTAATATCAATTCTGTACAATTTTTTTTTTTTTTACCTTAAAAAAAATTATCTAAAATGGCAGAAGTGGTCACAGAATTTTTCACATTTAAAAAAAAAAAATTAATAACAATTAATTATGAATATTTAAAGATTGTTCCATTGAAATGCATTGGAGAGCGCCAGGTAGCGAGAGGTCATACCTGTCGCTGTTCAAGGTCGGACGCTGGCGCTGTGGGCTGAGGCTGGAATAATGATGAATGAGTCGCTATATGGCGCTATCTCAGTCGCTAAGCAGGATTGGCTTGATAAATGTGTGATTGTGGTGGGGAGCCGGCGTTCTCGTGGCGGTGCCCGTCATTACCGGTCGCTCACCAGGCGCTACCTGTCGCTATCCCTTGTTAAATAAGGGCCTAAATCTCTGTCATTCTACCTGTTAGACATGTTTGTTGCGTTATACTCATATATTACTAAGGGGTGGTTCCACTGGGTCCCTCCCACACCAATTACAAATGTCCCAGAGCAAAGGTGTGTTTGTAAAAATTAAACTTTACAAAACATAAAAAAGCTTCTAATACACAGGGTATCATAAATCAGAAGGCAGCAAATTGGTAACAGGATACATAAGGAATGAGGGCCCTGTCCTTCCAACTTCACAGTCTAAAACATATATGCAGAGTGCCAAGCTTAATGTGGACCAAAACCAATCTCAGGCGTCCCTGCAGTCTAAAGGAATTCAGGGCCGCCCTCTCTCTCCCTGGGGCATCTTAAATTTAGAATGCCTCGCTGTTGGAAAAAACTACCTGATGGCCCATCCAATGGCACATGCGCTGCACTATACCTTTAGCCAGGCGTGTGCCAACACCAAGCATTTGTGAATGGACAGCATGGCCATGCCCCCTGCCTTTAGCAGATTCTTAGGTAAAAAGGGGATGAATGGAGCCGAGAGCGCTGATTGGCTGCACGCCTGTGCATGCACTGTATGACTGGGGAAAGGTGAATTTTTTGGGGTTATCTGGGGGTTTCACACAGCGGGGCATGCCCATTTGGGAGCGAGGACCAAAACCCAGGATAGTCAAAATATCGGGTTCTGGTCGACTTTAGGCCAGATAATATGCTCAAGTTTTTGTATCAATAGTATGCTGAGAGCATCCCAGAGGAGTGGAGAGGCATGTCCTGGAGATGAGAGTGGGAGGAAGGATAGTAAAGAGGAGGAGGTCCTAGGCAGAGCGGAGGCTGCATCTGAGTTGGTATTGTTAGATTAGAGGTGAAATGTAGAAAGCTGCAGAGGCTAGCAAAGGGCTTATTGCATCTTCAGAATGACAATTTATAAATTCCTCCGAAGTGTCCCACTGTCCCTCTGGGTTTGGCTTAATTTATAAATTGTCCCTCTTATCCATCCTGATATGTTGGAAAGTAAGTCTATATAGGCAGTCTAGGCAGTGGGAGCTTTGGGCTTCAACCCAGCAGAGAATAAGGCAATATACAGTATAGGTGTTACCTATGCTGCCCATAGACCTCTATGGGCTGCTTAGCACACCTCAAGTAGCCCATTCATTTCAATGGGCATAACGTCTTGATTTCATTGTGATGGACTCAAGTGCAATGAAAATGGGGAGGTGTTAAAGAGATTTATTTAAATGCAAGTGAATGGCTTTATTTCTTTTGCGGCGCATAAGGCTATATGTAAGTCTGTAGCAGGAGCAGAGGGCACCTTTCTTACTGTGAATGGAGATGTCAGGAATCAAATACTTATAAATTAAATTACAATTGTAATATTTATAATATTAATTAACAATCCTCAGCATGGGAACGGAATGTGATGAAATCCGTACCCCGGCTGACATCACTGTCACCTAGATCACGTGGTACATTTTCATTAATAATGGCCTTCACGATGCTGACACGCTGTGGAGCAATTTTACTACTACCAGTGAACCGAGCTCTGCTAGCCTTGTAGTACTACCAACAGCTCTGTTTGATATAGCCTCGGACCCTTAGCGGGATTATTTTAGGCCAGAAGCCAGCCTAGTAGCATGTAACATAACCGAGAGTTTGTGGATCAAGATGATAGAGCAGCCCAAGATTGAGTAATATATTTAATCACCGTAAGGAGACACTAGATAAACTATATACATACATAATGTATAGATTATATATATACATAATGTATAGATTCATATATAGGTCAGAAGGGCAATTACAAGTGAGTAAAATACGAATGAGCAGATAAAATATATGACAGTTACCATTAGCTGTTCTAAGAGCCAGCAGAGAGGTGAGTGGGGGCTGCCTGGTCCTTGTTTCCTTGATTCCAGAATGGTCTCTCTCCAGTAAAGCCGGTTTGGCTGTCCAGCCCTCGCTGGCCCCCACCTGAGGGCCATCCCATGTAGTGTGCCTGTCTGTAGTGTGCCTTATCTTTTCCTCCTTGGTTCCTCTAGGGGCATTCCATGTATTGTGCCTATCTTTAGTGTGACTTACTTTTTCCACCTGGTTCCTGTTGGAGCATCCCATGTATTGTGCCTGTCTGTAGTGTTACTTAACTTTCCCCCTTGGTTCTTGTCGGGGCATCCCATGTATCGTGCCTTTCTGTAGTATGACTTACTATTTGCCCTCTTGGTTCCTGTCAGGACATCCCATGTAGTGTGCACCCACCCGAGTCTGGCGCCTTTCCCTTTCTCGGGTGGCCCCATAGCGGAATATTTACCTGGGTCTAACAAGTCTGTAGGGAAGGAAAAGCACAAGACACCAGCATTAAGGACGCCTGTCATTTGTTATTTCCTTCCCCCAACCAGTGTGTTTTGTGTCTAAAGTCCTACCTGACTGCTCCAGGGCTTAGGCGACTCCAAGCCCCACACCTGAGCCTCCACCTTTTCAGTGGGTTCCAGGGCTGTTGGTGGGGAGGCTGAGGAGGAGGAAGATGATGTTTGCAGTGGTTGGGGCTAACATCTTACACCCACACCCCGTCTGCCTTGCCTCACTGGTCGGACCCCTCTCCTTTGGGTGGCCTTAATTCACAGCCAGAACATTTCAGTTATAAGAAAAAAAGAACATTCACTTACACAGTTCTGTATGAGTGCTCACCTTCTCTCTTGAACATCCACTTACCTGGGAAGTTCTGGCGGCAGAACCGGCGCACCCGGGGCCACTTCCGTCATTTAAGGGCCGACCAGTGCTGCATTATTTGTATGTGGGCATAAGGCCCTGCCCTGCTCAGATGGGCTGCCCCCTCTAATGTCTCTTGGCATTGGTGTTGGGCTTGAAGTTGTATTGGTCTGTTTTGAAAGCCTACAAAGACAAGAGACAACCCAAATGTTACTTTCCAGGATGCCCTGGATTGGCCTAGTTTAGGTCCACATGCACACTCACCATCCCCTTTAAATCCATGTCTCTTACATTTACCTGCTGTGCAGCAGGCAAATGCATGTCCCCTTTGGCCTGGCGTGTGATCATGCCAGTATGTGCATATGCACCACTGAGTAGGCACATGACAGGACTCCTAATCAGCATGTGCCTAGGCATCTCCAAAACACTCACAGCATTCCAAGCCAACAGTACTGGTGGGTAGGAGTAGATGAGGCACTTCTGCCAAGTGTTGCACCCAGCTGTTCCTTATTCTAGTACTGTGGGATTGTGCTCGCTAACACAGCTCTGCAACCTGGTGGCCTCAGTTATCCAAGCCAACAGTACTGGTGCATAGGAGCCACTGACGCACCTAGGCCAAGTGGTGCACCCAGTTCTCCCCTGCGCTAGTACTGTGGGAATGTTCATGTCCTAAGCCTCTATTTTTCTATTTTCCACAAAGATGGATCGAGCTGGCCACTAACACTGGTTTATTCTACTGTGGGATTGTGCTTGCTGACACAGCTCTGCAACCTGGTGGTCCCAGCTCTCCAAGCCGAGTCGCAGCCACAAACCATCCCTTCCTAGCATGGGAGTGGGCACAGTGGCTCAGCCTCTCACCACACGCCAAACAGCAGACCCCAGCATCGCCCCCCTCCAGACTGGACGCAAACTCACCAGGGGAAAGTTGAGTGGGCGCTTTAATGATGCCCAACTGAAGGTCCTGCTGGATGGTGTGTGGGACAATTACAACTGGTTGGCTGAGTCCCAGTCCCTACCCCTAAATCCTTGCGGGATGAGATCTGGGCTCAGATTGCCAGCAACTTAATAAGTGCAGGGCCAGATCACAAGGATGTTGGCCAGGCCAAAAAGATGTGGGATAATCTCAGAATGGTGGTCCACAGGAAATCAGCACGAGATGCTCTGAAGGGTAAGTGGTGCTGGAATAGAGGGATGTTTATGCCTCAAATTGGACCACTCTCAACCTCATCCATTTGTGTTCATCCTTAGGTTGCAAACAAGTGATGGCCTGCTCAAGAGCCTACAGTTCATTCACGCAGAGGAGCGGGTGGTGGGGATGCTGCAACACAACACCTGCTGGGGGTGTCAGGGACCTTTGACGCTAATCGGCAGCATGTTCCCACCAGTGGTAAGAGTTGCCTGCAAAATAGACATTGGCCTAGGGAGAAGGAGCCCTGTCACTAACAGCTGGTACAAACATGAGAGGCCCCATGAACATCCAAACTACCAGTGCTTGCCTGGGACACACAAGATTGGCCACATAGCACACAGACCCAGTCTACACCTGCGGAAACCCCTGCGACCGCTGTCTGAAAGAGCAACCAGACGGACGCCGATTTATCGATGTGCAATTATCGAAGTGCACAGAGCGACGCACCAATGTCATTGATGCCCATATTTATACACCTTGACATGCCAGTACTATTTAACCCCCCCCCCCCCACACTATCCCCACAGCAGGTCAGGGATCACAGCTGATGGCTCTGAGGGCCACATGTGGTCCATGGGTTGCATAATGGGCATGTGTGGTATAAGGCAAATCTTGAAAAAATGGCTAAATACATTTCCTATTCTCATCACATCATGTATTTTTCTACAAACCCAGATTTTTAGCAATCTGCCATGCCGACTGAAAGAACACACACGCTTGAATAGTAGGCTGAGACAGGCTGGTTAGAGAAAGCCTCTCACAATGATAATGGCTAGCGATTTCTTTGTCATCTGCATTGCTTTGGAATAAGCTCATTGTAGAATCTGGTTTGGGGCTATTTTCCAAGTACATACAGTACAGAAATTCTGGTTGTCATTATCCTGTTACAAGTATAATGAAACATTGAAAAACATATTGTTTTGCTTTTTTTGATGAGCTACACATGTTGCACTAACTAGTTGCTTCTTGCTTCTCAGTTTGGGAAGTGATTATGTCATAGACGAGTACTGTTTCTTTTATTTATTCAGTTCACTGTTCGGAATATCTTAAGGCATAAAAAGCACATTTGTACCAGGTGCCAAGAATGCAATTCCCTTTCATTTACTAGCTATACTGCAATTTTTACTCCAAAGTATGCTATTTCTTCCTGGTGCTGAATCGAGTGCTAGAGATAACCATTGGCACCTACTGATTAGAGAGTAGCTTTATTTTAAAAGAAAACATATAAAGAATTGACAATCAGCCTAGTAATGATTGGATGGCATTGGGCTTGGCAGGGATTGACAACTGGTAAATGGGAAGTCCAGATTAATGGGACCTTGATTTCAGAACCCTCCATCCTCTCCCAGCGTTAAGGCTTATGTGGGCATTTAAATTAAAGAAACACACCCCCCCCCCCTTTCCAGCAGGGGCCGTGTATGTCTGTGAGTGTGTTGGGGTGAGTGTCTGTGTGTGTTGGCCCGTGTGCAGGTGTTGATGGAAGGTGTGCTTGGTTGTGAGTGTGTGTGAGCATCTGCTGGTGTGGGTAGATGAGAGTGAGAGAGGACAGGGGCCAGCCGCATGTGCCAGGTCTGTAACATTCTGCCATTCATGTCTATTGGGGATTTTAAACTTTTATACCTATTTTTAAAAAAAATATTGAGAAATTATGATTAGCAACCAGGTCAACCAAGTTGCAGGACCTGGAGAAGAAGAAGAACATTAACAAAACTAATTTCAATATAGTACTTTTTCCAAGTATTATAATTACCAAAAGAGAAAAAGGTTGAAATAACATGCTGCATAACTTGCCCATCATATCCTATGGGAATCAGTGAGCACTGCACCAGCTAAACAAGGGGTAAAGATCAGTCAGTGTGCACAACTGTATGCTGATGATTTAGTTACAACATGCTTAAAATTGTTGCCGTATGCACTGATTTTAAAATAATGTTGATAAATTATACTTGCACTTATTCTACTTTGTGCTGCAGATGCAGTGAATGTCGGCACAATCGGGAATGGAGCATGCTAAATCAGGTTCTAGATAGTGATGGGCTTCGGTTTGGGGCCAAAGCTAGATTCATCCTGGATCTTGCCTATATGATCCAGTTTGCCCCATCCTGGATATTAGCAAGATCAGTGTCAAATTGCCATTGCTGGCTGCTAGGTGTATTGGATCCCTAACCAGTTCACAGTTTAAAAAAAAAATAAAGAAAATACATAAAAAATAGAATTCACCTGTCCAGGCATGCTGGGATTAGCTTGACAGGAAACCAAGGAGGGGGGCTTGTTTCCCCCTTTACTACAGATGCTGGCATTAAGAAGATCGCAGCCCACTGGACAGGGAGGGAACCTCCGACCTGGTGGACCTGCAGAGGGGAACCTCTATACAAGTTTTGTGGTGGCCAGAGCTTTTGTCTCCAATTTGTGAGTATTGAATCTTGGCAACTGGGGAATATTAGGCCAATTTTGTTATTATATTATTATTGTACCCAAAAATAATATTGCTTTATATTTACTTTTCTACTTTTACCTTCAATACAAATGTAATGGAAAAGAAAACAACACAGAAAATCTGTCAAAATACTCAACCTTCCATGTTCCGATGGTTGCAGCAGTTGCATCCACATCTTTATTGCTCCGGTCAGGACCACCATGAGGAATTTCTGGGCCCATACAGCCAAACTGTCAGGGTCTTCCTTTTACCTACATCATTTCTGCGCACCCATTTGCCTTATATTATTTAGGAGTGCCTTTATGCTAGAGCCTCCACAATGGGCCACCCTTACTTTGCCTGCTGTCCCCCCAAATATTACCTAGGCATCCCCTTAACCAACCTGATCCCACCTATAGTGCCCCAGCCCCCCTCTAACACTCGCTTGACTCGCTTTTAAAGATGGCCACTTGTCATTAAAGGACCTCTTTACCATAATGCAGTCACATATTGATCAAGGGTCCCCAAACTCTAGGTCCCCTTTATTCTATAAGGTCCCTGCAAGAACCCTCCAACACTACCCTGTGATCCAGTAGGGAACCCAACATAAATCATTAAGAAATGATGGGTGGCATCAGGCCCCATTTGCAGAAAGGGATATGTTGGGTCCCGCACTATAGTAATGACTATACTGCCCTAATGGTGCCTCTGCCACTGGTAATCAATAGGGTTCCTGGCTGGGCATATGCCACCTTATTGAAGGTGAAGTAGGACAAGTGAGCCACAGTGGAGTGCAGATCTAGGGAGTTGTCTCTATGACACCCCCAGCTACGTTATTGAATTGGGATGCTCAGAGGGTGGGGGATACAGCAGCCCCAAGGTTTACTGTCATTAGTTTTGCCTGGAGGTCAACTTATAAAGTGGTGTGTAAGTCCCAATGGTTCCACAATGCCCAATCGGCAGTTGCAGACATTCGAGTGACTGACGTCGCACAGTCCGCAGCTGCTGTACTCATGTTGCCTTCCCATGAATCAATCGATGCTGCCAGCGCCCAGGTGCACAACCTCAAGGTTGCCCCTGAAAGGATTGTGTGATACATATACCATCCGGGTACAGCAAGTTGGTGGTGTGGGAGTGAAATCTTCGGGAGCCAGCCACCAGGTAAGGTGATTTGGTGATTGATAAGCATGCAGTGGGTTACATGCTTATCAATGTCTTTTTTATTTTATATAATAAAAAATAGGGATGAGCGAAGCAAACTCCTAGAACCGAAGTTCAGTATGAATATCAGGAAAATTTCAACTGAACTTTCTCTAAAATCCTGACTCACCTTACCTCTCTCTGTCCCTGTCTGTCCCTGTCTGCCACTCTCTGGTCTGTCCCACACTGGTCCCTACAGCATTCACGCGTCCTTCTGGAACCTCTACTCCCCGCCACAGATAGTAATGTCACTGCTCCCACCCAGTATAAATTGCCCCTCCCTGCAGTGGGGAGTGAGCAGTCACTGAGAGCCGGAGAGACCGGCGGGCACTGGGCACGTGCGCGGTGATCGACAATCTCTTCAGCAGTCAGCGACTGCAAGCGGTGGACAGCTCGGGACACCGCTTGGATTTCTACAGAGACTGGCAGTGGATAAAAGGTAAGTATGGGGTGAAAGTAAAAATATTACAATCTTTTCTTATGTGTTTATTTACATTTAACTCTTTGTGAACTGGTAAGGGGTCCAAGGGTCCAGTTCAAGGCCAGAGGGGCTGGCCTGTGGGTCATGTGGGCTGACCAGCCTTGGGCTGGTTTTACTGAATAGGGGGGACCCCACACCATTTTTTTAATTTTAAGGATTTAACCCTTATAAGAAAAAACATAGGGCCCCCTCTTCTTTGTGGAGAGGGGGACTCTATGTCATTTTTTAAAAATGTTTACATTTCTCCATCTCTCTGTGACAGCTCTCTCCCCACTACAGGGAGATGCTACTTATACTGGGCTTGACCTGCGATAGTGAACTTGCGTAAACTGGCATGGGACTGCGCCGGGGATGAGGACATCGCCCAGCGCTGGAATGGGCAGATGGAGGTAAGTTTATTTTTTGTATTTTTTTTTGAGTTTGTTAAAAGTTCAATTCGGCCGAACACGATTTTCCACAGGAAATTTGGTGAATCGGCTGAACTAAACTTTTAAAATGTTTGCTCATCTCTAATAAAAACCAAAAAAGGACAAAAACAGACTTTCAGTCTGCTTTAAAACTGGGAAAAATTAAATCTGAAATGAAATCTAATTAGTTTTCTTAGCCTTTTTTTACATTTTCATTTTGCTTTTCTGGCACACTTTCCTCACCTACTTGAAAAAATATACAAATTATCTGAAAAAGCTGCCATTAGCAGGGCCATTTCCGGGGGTGGGGGGATGGACAAGCAGGGTGATCGCCCTGGATGCAAAGATGTTGGGGATGCTTTTATCCCAGCCATCTTGCTTTCTGCAGATGAATCAGGCCAACTATCAGTTTTACAGGCTCTAAGGCAGGTCCTTCATCGACCAGTATTAGCCTCACTCATTGGAAGGGGGCTCTGCTTACTGCTATAGTAAATGTACAGCATGGCACATATCTGTATGGCACAGCAGCAACACAATCCAAGGGGAGAGGATGGGAAACTTAAGTCAGGGTTTAATTTGGATTTTATCGTTGATGGTTTAGAAATCTAGCTCATAGAGGGTTCAGCTCAATAAGCAGAGCAAGTGGGCCACATAGTGACAGATTCGCACCATACAGGCCTTGTGTCTCAGAAAGAGATGCTTTTCAGTAGCTTACATTCAGATGAATGTCCTCAGTGCTCCGTTTTTGTCGGCCTGGCCACATAGAGAGTATCTTTTAAAAAATTACAGGCTGTTGTTATGCATACTTGAGGAGAGAAAGGTTCATTCTCTTACTGCGAGCCATCCTGTCTAATTGTCATATGCAAATAAAAGCAATTATAAGGCTTTTAGGGTGAAAGGATGACAGCTGAGTGTGGCAGTTTGAGAAGGCCTCACCCATCTTGCTGCCATAGCAACAGCCTGGAAAGAGGACAGAATACCTATCGGTGTAGCCGGAGAATATATTTGGCCAAAAAGGATTCTAAACCGTATTTCTCTTGCCTAATGAAATGTCAATGCGCATAATGAACGCCTTTGTTTAAAACATTACAGAAATTACACAGCATTTAATTATTGGCCCTCCAGGACTATCTTTCTGTTCTCTGTCATGAAACTATCATTTATAGACTCACACTTGATTTTAGCCTCAACTCGAAAAATAACGGTCAGGTCGAGAATGGAGCAGCTAAAAGCCTTCTAACACGGGGGGCTAAATGCTCTGCCTTCCCCTCCATTGTCTATTTATTTAATTTCCTTTAAGGGCCTTTTTTATCAAGGCATTTGTGGGCACCTGGTCTACAGTGGACAATTATTATGCTGGCGTGTTGAATCCTTTTTGACAGAAAAAAATTTGATCTCAAAAATGTTTTTAATCATTTTTATCGTTTGTTGCAGACAGGGCTCATTTTATGAAAGGGCATGGCAATGATACGTAAAATATTTACTGGTCAATTACACATTTTATTTAGGAGGAAGTTCAAGCTTTTTGAAATGCTGCACCACCCTGTGATAAGCATTGTTTGGACGTTAAAATATTAAAAACTCACCTGATTGTCAAAACTCTCATCTGTTGTCGCCACAGGGTGGGGCACTGTGTGGCAGCAGTGGACTTAAAGGAGCACTATCTGTGTGAACACAGATTGAATTCATACTAGTCATGTCTTTAAAAGTTGAAAGTAAATGTTTTTGAAAAACTAGTTAAAATTCTGGCGTTGCTGAGTGGTAGGAGTTTCAAAAACAGTCTGGGTGATGACTCTCATCACCCAGGAAAAAAACATGTGGGTTGTGGAGGAGAACTTCCCGCTGCTGCTGGCTTGTGAAGCGAGCGACACAGTTGTGTAGATGGAGAAATTTGGGGAGGAATGGGCAGGTCCATGTCAGGGGTCACACCTGTAGTACATGTGCTGTGGTTTTGTTCGTGTATGCGGCCTGGCATGTGGAGCGAGAGAGAGAAGAGAGAGAGAGAAAGTTCAGTTGGTAAAGTGATGGTCGCTGAATCAGTCTAAGGCTCTAATCCCTGCTTGGTTTTCATCCTCTTTTTGTTGCTTTCCAGATTATTTTTCTAACAATGCCATTTTCCTTTTTCAATATTTTCCATGTATTCCTATTTTTAGCTTTACGTGTTTTAAGCAGAACAAAACCGAGGATTTTCACTATCCCTAGTTTTGTTGAATGACTTCTAGAGCTTTTCTCTCTGTTTTAGATATATAAGTTCTGGCCAGGCAATGTTGCAATGTTGTTATCTTATGCTGGACGGCTGCCAGCACTGAACAGCTGAGACTTCTGATACATTGTTCTCCCCCTCTCCTCAGCATGGAACTGATACATTGTTTCACCCCTCTCCTCAGCATGGAACAGGCCAGAGTGTCGGGATCCGACACTCAAAAGACATAAACATGAGCTATTAGTCTCCAGCTGCACAACACACACATCATTTTTTCTAAATTTGTAATTCTTACTCCAACACCTACCTACATTCAAAGTACCATTTAAATATAAGTCACCAAGAAAAATTCGTGATACTGCGTGATACTGCTCCTTTAAGCCAATATTCATCAAAAACATAAACTAGGTGCAGTCAGTCATATTTCTCCCTGTCTCCCTGGCCAAGCAGTCCCGTCCCCAGGTGCTTTCAAGTTACATTCAGTTACAGTACACAAAGCTCAGCATTGGGGAGCAACCTAATTGCTATTATGTGGAGTTTAGTTGTAACTGAATGAATTAGCATATGACTGCTTCCTGTAGGTGTTTGAAAAATGTTTCAGGTTTTAGTAAAAAAGAAACACAGGCTGTTTAGGGCATTGGGCTGAGGAAAGAACATTACATGATCTTCCTTTCTGGGTATAGGAGCACTTTAATGCGGCTCTTTCAAAGGCCAATTATAAAGATCCTATCCACTGGTGCTTGGTGGCTACTAGAATCACCAGAGCATTTTCTGGGTCTTCACTGGAGTGTTTTAGGACCTGCAGTAAACATGCTAAATATCTGGAGGTCCTGATCATAGCAAAGTTTTGGGCAACAGTTATTGGCCTCATAGAATCTATTGCTGGCATTAGAATCCCCTGCTCTTCGTTACATTGTATTATTCAATAAAAAGAAAAAACTCTCAACATTGACCTGCTCTTTAATCTGATATACCCTATTGGTGGCCAGCATTCCCCTTGAATCCTCCTAGAAAACATGCTTAAATTAATTTTGGCTTAGTTAAAGGAGTATTATCACAAAAAATAGCCAAAAGATAAAAATCCATATAATTATGCTGGTTGGCAAGAAGGGGGTCACTTATACCCCTGGCATCAAGAAATATGCATGTTTTTTTTTTTCTTTTTTAATGGAAGGAAGAGGAAATCAGGCTCTGTCTCCCCTGAGACACTCAAGCCTGGGACCCCTGGTTTTTTTTCCTACCATGAGAGAATAAACCACAAGCTTGGCAGAAAGTTTCAGCTTGAGTGTATACGTGACCCCTCCTCTCATTAGCCGACGTGTTTATATGGACTTTTATAATTAAACAATTTCTTAATACATCTTCTTTAAGAGAAATGGCTATGAATATGTTGTTTCCTGCTCCCCATCAAAGGTGGAGGTGGCGGCAACTCAGTGAGGGAGGCAGTGGCCTGTAGGGGAAGGCAAGTTCTGTCTCTGTACTCATAGAAATGATGGCTTGATGATTATAATATTCTGTGCTGTGGCCAAAGATGATCCCTTCTTTGGATGAGGGTGATCCTGTGCTTTGACACTGACTTTGGATGACAACGTTGCTCTTTGCTCTTATCCAGTACCTGTTCCTTCTCTGCTTAACCTTCTGCTCATCCTGCAGTCAGAGGTGCAGTTAGAGGTTCATTCACCAGCCTTTAACTTTTTAAAAGACTGAACCTTATAAACGGTTTTATAACTTTTTAATAGTCTACGTTTGCAGCCTAATTGTGTCGCTGAGGTGGATGGCTAGTCAAGGAGATCAGACTCCTGGCTAGCTGTCCGTGAATTGTATCATTTGTCCTGCTGATCACAGAATTCCTGCTCTGGAAAGAGCATGCTGCTTAGTGTCAGAAGAAGCTGATATTCTTCACACATCTTGCAATTAGTGACTTACTAAGTTTTGCATTTGGAGCATCAGCAGGTGACTATGACAGAAAAAAATAAGAAATGTTTGATCTATCTTAAGGTTTCTATTTACTGGTAACTTCTATGAAAGTAAATTCTCAGACATATCATTTTCAACATTGTTAGTTGAGCTGGATTATAAACTGTATGCGTTCTGCTCACTTTAGTGGAAGTCAAGTTACCTTCCCTTCAGGCCAGCTAGATAATTCATATGTGTTTAAAACAAAACTCCCCCCAAAAACACTGTCAGGTAGAGACCAGTTCTGTAGGATCCAAAATCAAAACCTGCCTTACCATCCTGTAGTGCTGCCGCTGTCCTATACTGGTTTGTGCCATGCTGTGCCTCTTCCTTAGCATCAGGTATTGTCTCCTCCCCATGACCAATATGGAGTGATGAGGGGCATGACACATGGCCTGCACTGTGATGAATGCTCGTCTGATCAGGAGCAACTGGTCCCTTTGATCAAACACAACTGAGTGTTTTTGATCAGGCAGAGCAATATAACCGCACAGTCAATCAATCTCTAAGAAAATTGTGGTTTTGTAGCCTTTGTATGTTACTTTAGGCAAACTTCAGAGATTGTGGGGTTATCCTTTAATCCAAGCAGGGACGCACTAGCATTGAGCTTATAAACTAAAAAACAAAGGTTTAAAGTGGAGCAACACCCACCCCTGATCGGCCCGGGAATCTATAAGATTGCCTCCCGTGCGTCCCTCTAGCAGGGCGCGCACCTGCGCCGACCGTTTGTGAATGGCCGGCGTGGGCGCGCGCCCTGTAAGAGGGCCGAGCGAGAGGCGGCGGCTTATCCGTCGCTTGTCCGTCGCCGATAAGGAAAGATTTTAGGGGCTTTCTGGGGGGTTTCACACAGCGGGGCACCCCCGATCGGGGTGCCCCGCGGAAGTGGACCAACATCCAGGATAGTGAAAATCCTGGGTGTTGGTCCACTTTAAATAGGGACAAATATGATGCTACAAAATGGAAAAGACTAATGTTGCATCAAGAAAATCAACTGACCAATAGATCACAATGTTCTATATAAAAGATCAGGGCAGTTTCTAGGCAAAAAAGGACTGACCTATCCTATGGTCCCATATAGGTATGTGCCATGCTGTGCCTCTTTCTTAGCAGCAGGCAGTGCCCCTTATCATGACTGAGCCCAATATGAGGGAATGAGGGCCCATTTGTATGGCCTGCACCACTAAAATTGGCCGTGACGCATCTGCAAAAACAAGATTGCTGGGATAAAGGTGCCTCCCTATGGCCTTGGCATCCTCTAGAAACAGTTCTGGACAGGATAGCCATCAAATAAAAGTGAGAAATAGAATAAATTCTACTCTTGAGTCTTTTTTGTTAAATCATGTAATCCTTTCAGCACAGTGGACGGGGGCATGTCTGTATGTTCCATCACAGGCTGAATTTTAAGACCGATTCCACGGTATATCATTGCAACCATTCCACAAAACGGGGGATGGGAGGGCTTTGTTTGACACTCTTCCAGAAGATATTATGAAATATTTTTATAAGAGGCAAAGTCACATAGGGAAGAGTCTAGTGATAATTTAATGGCTGTTGAAATTATGCGTTGCCACAGAAATACACTTGCAGGTTATCTAGTTTGACCTGTTATTTTTATGCCTCTGGTCATATATTCTATATATATCTCAGTCCTATCCCAGGCAGTAACAGTAGCTCTGGTCCATGTGCAAAAAACAAGATGGCTGGAAAAAAAAGGTGCCCCCACCCCTACATATTAATTGGCCTTGGCGTCCATGACGATCTCCTATCAAACATATCAAAATGAGGCATATACATCATTTGGATTTTTAAATGTATTTTTAATTTTTGGACATATATGAACATTGTATGCTTGTGAATGCATACATTTTTTTCCTCCCCATTTAACCCATGCGTGCAGTGAGACAAACACCTGACCGAAGAGGCTGGCTACCCTAGCAACATTACCCAGAGCAGTTGGGGGTCAGATGACCAAGGTAATTTCAGTCATGTCCTGCCCAAAATTAGCACCTGCGACCCTCTGGTCACAAGGCTGCTTCCTTACCTCTGGGCCATGGTTGTTCCTGGCCATGACTGCTACTAATAAGGAGGAGCTCACACAGTTGACCAGAGCTCCTTATGGCTGGAGTGCACTTCTATTCACTATAAGTTTGATTTACAAACTCTGTTATTATTTTTTCTCAATGACTGCCTTTTTCCCTTGTTTGTTCTATTATGGTTTTCAAGTCTGAACAAAAAAATGAACTCACCTGGTCCCTGCAGCCAATGCATTACCATGGCACTCCAGGGGCAGCTGCAGCAAGGTTGGGCCCCCAGCAGCCATGCCCAGTCTGTACAGCCACCACAAGGATCACAGGAGGAACACGCTGGCTGTCAGGAAAACAGGTGAGTTTTTGTTATAACAGCGCTGGGGAGGAGGGGCCTACATTAGCTAAGACTTTAGGTTCTCTTGAGATATGACCTTTCAGCATCTTTGTTTTTAAATTGAACACATTAAGACCACTAACATGTCTTCTTACAATGTGGCTGCTGTCATCCTGATTGTGTTTAAGGACATTACTTGTGCTGTTGGCAGTAAACAGAAAATTGTTTAATCATCACACATTGCTAACCTACCAGGGATTTTTTTGGTTATTATTATCGTTTGTGGGGCAGTGAAAAGTGGCTTAATCCAGTGGAAGGTGTTGGTAGCCCGTCTAGGCAAATACATTCATGCACAAGTGTGCTATTGTGTGCTGCTTTGCACTTATGAAGCAGTAACAGTGACCACTAAACTTATTTTAGCCAAGAACAGTAGAAATTCGGTCCAGTGTGTATAGTGGGCATTCCAGGCAGCCTGGGACATGAATAGACACAGCAGATCATGACTAGGTACAACTAAACTGACCATTTTTTTCAGAGGGACAAAATTGGGACACATATATTGTAACACCTTAAACCAGACCTTCACCATCATTTAATGAAAAGCCCAAACCCTTAAAAAAAATTCCTCTGCATCTTAAATTAATACATTTTAAGTTTTTAGTCACTTACTTTTTGTTCTTTCCCCCGCTGGGCTGCAACTCAATTCAGGATTCCAGGATACGGGTGGCTTGGAAGCATCAAATATTGAGGAGAGGAGAGTGGGCAAAGGTGCAGGGGGTGGGGTTATAGCTGTGCTTTGCACAGACAAAGCAGAGCTGAGGTTATGAAAAGAACAGCAATCCCAGAATGCAGAGCAGCACAGTAATTAGACATTTCCTGTTTGCAGGCAGCCTGACACTCCATGGGTCGCCATCCTGGATGTTTAAAGACTCATAAAATGCAGTAGATGCAGGTAGGATAATTTTTAATGTGGGCAATTGTATGTTTGGGGTGGGGGGAACATATAAGATAGACTCAGGGTGAAGGTCCGCTTTAACACATCGATAGGTTATTTTTCGAATGCAACGTATGTATGCAATACAATGTAGCAGCAGGCAGGGCATACAATGTATGTATGATATGGTATGTGACCAATGTTGCCATTATGGAAAACTAACCTAGAGATTTGCTAAGCTGTTACAATATAAGTGTCCAAAATTTGTCCCTCTGAAAAAATAGTCAGCTTAGGTACAACGGGTGACTGAGTACAAGGTGAATGCCTTTGCTTAAAGGAGCACTATCACGATTCTAATATTAAAAATCCATATAAACATGCCGGCTAATGAGAGGAGAGGTCACCCAAACTGAATAAGACCCCTGCCAAGCTTCTCTCATGGTAGGAAGAAAATGCAGGGGTGACAGAGCCACTTTTCCTTCCATTAAAAGAGAGAAAAACAAGCCTGGCTGGATATTTCTTGATGTCAGGTGTATAAGTGACCCCTCCCCCCCGCCATCCAGCATATTTATAATGATTTTTATCATTGAGCCATTTTTTCGCGATAGTGCTCCTTTAAGGAGGTTTTTTTTATTTTCTTGACTTCTTTGATCAGAAGCCTAATGGTGATTAAATTAAAGTAAAAAAAAAGTAAAATGTAACATTTTAGGCCTGGAATCGGAAACTAGATTTGGTTATCCATTTGACTCACAGAGGGTGGTGGAAACCATCAAAAAACCCAATAAAAAATTGTGAAACAAAAGTAAGTTGAGGTTAATGGAACAGTATGCTGAACAACAAAGGTGCATATGTAAGTTAATTTGAATAGCATGTGCAGCTGAAAAGCTCATCTTAAAGTTTAAATAAATCTAATATATAAAAAATATCTATAAATTATTACCTTGTTTATTTCAATTTCATCAAAAACTTTTACGAATGATCCACTTGTTTGATGAGCGGCTATATTACAAAATGAGAGAAGGGACTTCTTTTCTGTTCTAAAGCCCCAGTTTTAATTTCAATTCCATTTTCTGTGTTTGTCTTCTTTACAATCATTCATAGGTATAAAGAAAATATTTTGCACCAAGCTAGAAACGGGTTTCATTGCATATCTCATCTATTCTCCATCCAGATCTCTAAACACCAAGGACTTGCTTATATAAATAATTTAACAAGCTGTAGTGCTTGTTCTAGCAATAAGAGAGCGAAATAACGAAAGGGAAAAAGAGTGCAGTATTGCATCTTAAACTCTATTTACAAATTTACATTGGCAGGCCCCCAGACCGCCAATAGGAAATGATCTTGCATACCTAATTTGCTCTTTTGTTATGATGGGGCTTAGGTTAGTTAATTTCAATTTTCGATTTCAAAAGCTATCAAACATGGCTCAGATGAGAAATCAATTTTTCTCAGCTGCTTTTGTTGTTGTGATGGCAAGACCTGCTATTGGCTGGAGGTCAGTCACGTGACACAATGAAGATTAGTTCAGGAGACCTCGTGTTGCTACCACCTCAATTACTGGATGCCTCTTGTAATTTAGCTTTATAACACCTAATTTCAAGACAGAACTCATATTTAATTCATGAAAGCATGCACAAGAGTAATTGTGAAATAAATTGCCATAGAAAATATCTATTTGTGACTCATCATAATTTGGTATGCTGGTGGCATGTTATTTGTTCTACTTGCTTAACACTCCACAATGAACATTTTCAGAAGAAAGATTTCCCCCTCTTAATGAATTAACATGTTTGCAATATTGCTTGTAGAAGGAATGTATTTTAACCTCTCCTTATTTAAGACTTTCGTCCTATCTTGTCACAATTCTGCTCTTAATTTACTGGCTCATGTTCTACTTCAAGTAATTAAGACAATGCATTATCAGGCAAGAAATATATGCATACTTACTTAAATTGTTATGTTTCAACACTGCAGAACCACCAATGGCTGATCTCTATTCTGAAGATGCGCTCTGTGCAGATGTAATTTTGTGTTGTATCGTACGGGTATGTCGCATCATTATATTAACGATTTCATGATGTCATCACACAGCAATGATTTGGGCTTTTATTATCTGTAATTCAATGACAAACTATTTATGTGAATTTAAATTATTGACAGGCCTGTGTTGGACACAAAAAATAGAGATTTGTGTAGTGTCATTCATCTCTGTAAACCAGACCTTGGTTTCTTTTCCTTCTACCTTAAAGACAAGTCAAAAGTTAAAAAATAAATATCAGTAGCTTACCTATTATTAAGTGGCTCCAATTTTCTGCTTCCTCCTCTGTCTGTCTCCTTAGTGAAGAAAATAACTTACTTATTCAGCTTTCTGTCCCCACCCCACTGACCTGGTCCATCAACCAACATTCAGGGGACCAAAGTCGGACACCCTCTCCTCTTGCCCAGACATCCTCATTGGCTGCTTCTCTCTGCAGCTTTGAATCCTCTCCCTCCTCTCTCCTCTCACACTCACCACAGTGTGCTTCCATCACTGTTGTTAGACCCACTGTTCCTATTCATTTTTTCTCTGCATCTCCAATGCTCTAATATGTTTAAAGATAACTTAGGAACTACAGGGTGTTTTTGAAAATGAATTTTTTGAAAATGAAAAACATGTAGCACGAGACAATGGGGCAACAACCAGGCTTGCCTTTAGTATAACTTTAAGTATAGATGTCTTTCTACTAATGTGCATGTAAAGGCAGGTCTGGCAGGCTAAAGCATCCTATATGCCTCTGGAATGAAAGACAGCATGACATCATCGGGTCAAACACAAGCGGACACCAGAACACATTTCCTTTGCTTAGGATGTCTGGGAGGCAGTAGATTATACTTCATTCAGGATAACTTCTAGGTGGAATCATTTTTGAGAAATAGCTAATAGAAGTGGGCAAGTTGTTCTTAACAGGAAACACAACAGAATCCCGTATTATTTCAGTTTTTTTCAGATGTCTTTTGTTGAAACAGAGAAAATCTAGTCCTCCTTTAAGTTTGTTTTATTTTTTAATTTATAATAAACTACTTGCCCATACAAATATAAAATAAATTACAAAGAAGAATTTATCCAGTGAGAATTGCAAGGCAAACAGAACTGTGATTAATGGCCTTGGCCAGCCTAAATAAGGCAATATCATGCTTAGCCATTTAGTAATGTTTTCTCAGCCTGTCTTCCGTGTATGTGGTCGGTAAAGAAGACAGACCTTAGCTTAGCCTACAATAGGATTCTTTCTCCTAATTCCGGTTCGAAAATGTGATTACTGGTCTATAGATAGATTGACTTGTATAATGATACCACAAGTGACATTTTGGAATCAGACTGGATGTTCCAGCAATGTCCCACTAGTGCCCCTGTCCTTTTTAATCGCCTCTGCTTCGACAGATGTTAAAGATCCTTAGTTCCTGCCATTATTTGCTGTCAAATCCCAGTACTGTGAACGATACACTGAGTGCTCACAATGAACACTTGGAAAATCACATATTTTTTTGCAGCCATAAATGCAATCTCAGACAACCTCTTATTTGTATTTTGAAATGAATAGGGTACTTCAGCCTGCCTTGACATTTCTCATCCGTCAAAACGTGCTGGCAAACTTCCTTTGTTGTGGGATTCTTTGTGTTCTTTGGCAACTCACAGTAGGTAGACTGGATACATTCAACAGATAAGTGCAGACTGCCATTATGGACACTATTCACATTGCACTTATGCTTCTTTCATTCTAAACACATATAAACAGCATATGGTATGTGTATGTGCAATATGCCCAACAGGGTGTTGTGTATCACTCGTTGCCTGAAGGCTATGCCGCTTTTCCAAAGTCATTAATACCCTGGTCAAGGAACAGCAAATCAAGTGGCCCTCATTGCTCGTCCTGTCTGCATCTCACATTTTAATAATCTGGTCAGTGCAACATCTTGAAATTCATAAAAATTAATAGAGTGCCCACTGACTGAAGTTAATCTCAAACTGAAATTTGCATGAAAATATTCAGTGCTTGGTAACTGAACACTTCATTATTTTCTTATCTCCATATTTTGAAGGTGCTGCTAATTTAACACACAGGTCTAGGCAAAGAATGCTTTAATTCTGGAATGGCTCTAGGATTTTGTTCAGTTTACAGATTTGTAGATTGTAGCTGTGCCTATTGACAATCTAGGGCTATATTTATGAAATGCCACGTAGTTTCACGTAGTGCCAGGTGTTTTTCGTGTGTGCCACCAGCAAGTCATATTTATGCTGCAAAAAAAGTTTAGCGCCTCTCCTAGCGCCAAGTAGCATTCCATGTATCAAGAGCACCGGGTGCTTTGTTAGTACTAGTGCTGTGTTCCCTACAGCACCAAATCACATCAGACGCTCGGTGTTGTTCTCCCATAGACTTCAGTTAGCCATTCCAGTCCCATTTTTTGGGTGACATCTGGTTAGCGTATTTTAAAGTTTTTGTGCTTAGTCAAGTGACGCGGGATCCCTGGTCTGTTCAGAATTTTTTTTTTGTTCATTACTGTACTTAGATTACACGCGGGAAACTTCATGCCTGCCAATCATGTGTCATGTCATTTGTATGTTCTCAATCCATGTGTTTTCACTCACTGTGCTGCCATTCTCAGTTAAAGCCTTTTTGTATTGCACATGGCGCTGCATGGCTGAGTAACATGATTTCAGAGCGCCCATGCTGGCGCTGTTCGTTTACATGTTAAATACAAATGTCTCTATTTCCATTGGAAAAACCAAACAAGACACAGCGTCACAGGTAGCCTACAGCACAGAACACTAACAGCGCCGTCAGCCTATGGCTGACTGAGGCGCTAATAGTGTCTCTCTGCAGACTCTCAAGTGACGCTATAAGGCGCTAGTGATAAATTGGCCTCCATATTCTAAGTATACAGCACGTCCTGCTACAGAAGATTTCTTACACTTGGGTTATACATCCACTAGATGGCGCTGGACTGCAGAGACAGCAAAAAAGTGTCTCCTCCCGGCCCCATATATACCAGGGACCTCCCACAAATTCCCCAGTTCTTTTCTGCAGTCTGGGCTGCGATGACTAGTAGATGGCTCTCTCTACTCGCAGGTGAGCGGGGCTATTAGCCTGCGGCGCTGTAGGACTATTCCCACCCGTTTCCTTTTACTGCCTCCCAGCTTAGGCTGCACTGGTTCGGGTGAAGGTAGGCAGCACCGCTGTCAGGTGTTAAGGAGTGCTGCTGGCGCTGCTGCGCCATCATTGGCTGGCCTTGTCATGTGGGCGCGTTTTCGCGCTCTTCAAGGGGGCGGGCCTTGCGGCTGACGCGTTCTGCATCACTGTCTCCGCGGCCCACCCCTTCAAGGTATATGCGGGCGCCATTTTAGTTCTCTGCTGCGTGTGTCTGGTGTCTTCCTATCTCGGTCCGTATGTGCCCCTGCGGGCTGATTTATTTTGTATTTCTCTGTATTGCATATTGCTTATGGGATCTTTTTGCTTATGTCTTGCAGGCGGGTCAAACTTTTGTGGTTTCTCCCGGTCCTATCCCCTCTATTTAGTGTTAACTCTTATTGGAGGGCTATTGTATTCCCTTACCTCCCACTTCCCTAGCGGGTTATTGGGGCATCCCGGGTTGCTATTATTAGCGTCAATCCCTATTGGCCTGTTGTGCCGTGATAATCACCATATGGAGGCTTCTCAGGATAATGTGCTCGGGGTTCCTTCGGGACAAGCCGGGCTCTGTATTGCGTGTGGGGTATCCCCTGTCAGTGATGACGTCAGGGTTTGGGTACCCTGCGCCCAGCAGGTACTTGCACTGCAGTCTGGGTTACCTGCGGCTGTGCCTAGTGCTGCGCCCTCTTTGGCTTCGTCTACCCCCCCACGCTTACACCTGACTCCCAGTGAGGTACATACCAGTGGGGAGTCTCAACCTGATTTGGCTACCCGGGTAGCCAGCATTGAAAGGCATATGGCCGGGTGTGGTCCGCGTAAGGCTCCTGCTAAGCGGTGGCATCTGGCACCAGATGTTACTCTCTTTCCTATGGAAGCTGAGGAGTTTTTTAATATTACTGGATATACCCCCCTGGAAGAGGGGGAATTATTTTCAGATTCAGAATCATCAGCCTAGGGGTTATGCTGAGTCTGGGTCTGACCCATGGGCTGTAGATGATACTGACAGACTTCTGGCTCACATTTTTGAAGTGCTCTGTATCTCTCTGGCCCCACAGCAGCAGGAGGAGCTGTTTCATACTGTTAAACCACGCTTGGAGTTTCCTGAGCAAACTCATTTTAATAATCTGGTGCTCAAAATGTGGGAACGACCTAGCAGGCTTCCCGGGGTACCAAAGAGATAAGAGGTATCCCTTTCCCGCTGTGATGGTCCTCCCGAAGTGGATGCACCGGTTTTGGGGTTGTCCAACACATCCGTCATGCATTCCCCTGACTCTACTACCCTGCGTGGGGACCGCACTGCGTTCGGTCTGTGCATCTGCTATTACAGTTGTTGCTATCAAGAGCCTGCTCAGGGGTGTCTTAGATGGGGCCCCTGATGATGCAGGTAGTGAAGAGTATAGAGCTCTTCTGCGTTGTGAGGAATTTCTTGCTTATGTTCTTTCTGCCCTGGATGATACCATTAGGATGTGTGGCAGGGCATCTGCCTTATTGGTGGCTATACGCCGCTTGGTCTGGTTGCGCCAGTGGGCAGCTGACAACGCTGCTAAGAAGGCTCTCACTGGTTTTCCCTTTTAAGGGGCTGCGCCTCTTTGGTGAACGTCTGGATTTGTTTGCTAAGGGAGGCAAGTTACCTCAGCGTAAAAGGCAGCCCCAGCCCTTTCGGGGTTCATCTCTTCCTTCCTTCCGTGGTTCCAGAGTTGGACGGGGAGCTCCCTTTGCTGGGGCCCGCTGAGATTTTTGGGGCAGGGGCAGAGGACGTGGCCGCCCTAGTCCTCCCCCATGCCCCCTCAGACATGAAGGGGCGCCCTCACCCATCCGGGTGGGGGGACGGCTTCGGCTCTTTGCTCACGTCTGGAGGCGTCATGTCTCAGACCGGTGGATTCAGGAGGTAGTGTCCTCCGGTTACAAGATAGAGTTTGCAGCCTGGCTGCCCCCAAGACTCATCAGATCCCGGGTAGCTAAAAACCCCTTGTCAGCTCAGGGTCTGTCCTTTACTGTCCAGAACCTTCTGGAGTTGAAAGTCATCTGCCAAGTGCCCTTAAGGGAAAGGGGCAAGGGCTATTATTCCAATCTTTTCACTGTTCCCAAAAAAGACGCGTCCTTCAGATTTAAAACGCCTCAACAAATTTGTCAGATTCAGACAATTTCGCATGGAGACTCTGCGCTCAGCTGTGACTTATCTGCGTCCAGTGGACTTCTTGACCACTGTAGACATCAAGGATGCTTTACGTACCTATCTTTCCAGGTCATCAGAGATTCCTCAGGTTCGCTCTGGAGGATCAGCACTACCAATTTGTGGCCTTACCCTTTGGTCTCACCTCAGCTCCCAGGGTATTCACCAAGGTGTTGGCAGGTGTGATGGCTCTGCTGAGATCTCAGGGCATTCGCATTCTTCCCTACTTGGACGACATTCTCATTGCTTCTCAATCTAGCCACAGGCAGAGCGGGATACCCAGTTGGTGGTGTCCACACTGCAGTCATTCGGCTGGGTGATCAACAACCCAAAACTTCCCTATCTCCTTCCATGGTGAAGTCATTTCTGGGCATGACTCTGGATACATCTCAGGTCAAGATTTTTCTTCCTCAGCAGAAGGTGGAGAGTCTTCAAGCACAGGCTCAGCTCCTTCTGTCTTTTCCTCATCCGTCCATCAGGCAGGAAATGCAGCTGGTGGGCCTGATGGTGGCCTGCTTCGAGGCAGTTCCATATGCTCAGTTTCACATGAGGCCTCTTCAGCTTCATCTCCTGTCAGTTTGGGATCGGGACCCTGCGTCCCTGGATCAGGTGTTTGTTCTGTCCCCTCTGGCCAGGCAGTCTCTGTTGTGGTGGCTGGACTCAAGGAACCTGCTGGGGGGCAGATCCTTTCTGGTCCCTTGCTGGGAGACTGTCACAACGGATGCCAGTCTGACCGGTTGGGGGGGCTTCTGGAAGTCCCTGCAATTCCAGGGTCAGTGAGGCCCTCAGGAGGCCAACACCCCTATCAACATTCTGGAGTTGAGAGTGATCAGGTTGGTTCTTGCCCACCTAACCCCACACCTTCGGGGTCGGGCTGTTCAGGTCCGCTCGGACAACCAGACGGCGGTTGCCTACATCAATCATCAGGGAGGGACCCGGAGCAGAAGGGCCCTCAGGGAAGTGTCTCTGATTCTGTCTTGGGCGGAGGACAATGTTCCTTGCATCTCAGCAGTGTACATTCCGGGGGTGGAGAATCTGGAGGCGGACTCTCTGAGCAGGGGGACCTCTCGTCTGGGAGAATGGTCCCTCAGCAACAGGGTGTTTCGCTCCCTGTGTCACCGTTGGGGTCAGCCAGATGTAGATCTGTTTGCGTCCCGTCACAATCACAAGCTTCCAGTATTTGTTTCTCTGTCCCAGGACCCTCTGGCCTTAGCCATGGATGCCTTGGCAATGTCTTGGAAGAGCTTTCAGCTCCTGTATGTCTTTCCCCCCTTTTCCTCTGCTGGGCAGGTGGCTCCCTGTTGGCCAAGAAGAATGTGGTTCGCAGACATCGTGCAGCTGGTAGTAGATCAGTACGTCCTGCCCAGGGTTCCAGATCTGCTCACTCAGGGGCGGCTACGCCACCCCAATTTACAAACGCTGGCTTTGACGGCTTGGCTGCTGAAACCTCCATCTTGATGGAGAAAGGGCTGCCTGCCTCGGTTGTTAACACCATGATCAGGGCTAGAAAAAGGTCCTCTTCTTCCATCTACTATAGGGTTTGGCGTACCTACATTGACTGGTGCGAGTCCCCTGTCGTGTGTTTTCTATTCCTAGGATTCTGGAATTTCTGCAACATGGTTTGGATCTGGGTCTTTAACTCATTACTCTTAAAGGTCATGTTTCTGCCTTGGCCATTTTCTTCCAAAAATCCTTTGCTCAGCATCCCCTGGTCAAGACCTTTTTCCAGGGGGTTACCCACGTGCGTCCCCCACGTAAGCCTATGTTACCTGTATGGGACTTAAATTTGGTCTTATCTGCCTTGCAGGGGTCCCCTTTTGAACCCTTGCAGGAGGCCCCTTTGTCTATTCTTACGCTTAAGGTAGTCTTTTTGGTGGCTATTACCTCTGTTCGGCGTGTCTCTGAGCTGGCGGCGCTTTCCACCAAGCCCCCTTATTTTGAGAGACACCAGGACAACGTGGTGTTTCGTTTTAAGCCAGACTTTCTGCCTAAGGTTGTTTCTGCTTTTCATCTCAATCAGGACATTGTTTTGCCTTCTCTGTGTCCTAATCCTAGTAACTCTAAGGAGAGGCTCTTACATTCTCTGGATGTGGTCAGCAACTTGAAGTTCTATTTGGTGGCTACTGATTCCTTCAGGAGGACTGATGCTCTTTTTGTTCTTCCTTCTGGACCTAAGAAGGGTCTGGCTCCAGCTACATCTACTATCAGCAAGTGGATTTGTCAGGCTGTGATTCAGGCCTATTCTGCTAAGGGGAAGAATCCTCCCTTCCGCCTTACTGCTCATTCCACTCATGCTATTGGTGCCTCTTGGGCTTTTCAGCACCAGGCTTCTGTTGAACAAGTTTGCAAGGCCGCTGCTTGGTCTTCTGTTCATACTTTTTCCAAGTTTTACAAAGTTGATGTTAGGGCCTCAGCTGACGCTGCTTTTGGCTGCAAAGTTCTGCATGCGGCAGTGGTTTAAACTACCCGATGTTGCTTTTGGGGATCCCACCCTACCTTACGGACACTGCTATTGGATGTCCCAAGTGTAAGGAATCTTCTGGAGCAGGACGTGCTGTATACTTAGAATAATACAATTCTGTGATTACTCACCTGTAGAATTGGTATTATGAGTATACAGCACGTCCTACTCCACCCCACCCTTGTTATCATTATTCTCAGTTACCATTTTATGGTGATTGGTCAGATGTTCATTGAATTTTGATTGTTATAGTTCTCCCAGCTTTATTTTAACTGCTTTTCAATGCTGGGGAAGTTGTGGGAGGTCCCTGGTATATATGGGGCCGGGAGGAGCCACTTTTTTGCTGTCTCTGCATCTAGTGGATGTATAAGTGTAAAATTCCAAGTGTAAGGAATATTCTGGAACAGGACGTGCTGTATACTCATAATACCAATTCTACAGGTGAGTAATCACAGAATTGTATTTTTTCAGTTGCAACCATTTTCCCATACATCCTGAAGGCTTCTCTTCTTCCTGCTAAACCTAAGTGAGGACTATTTTGCAAAGAATGTCCCAATGATACAAATCCATATAACTATGCTGGATGGCGGGAGAAGGGGCCACTTATACACCCAGCATGAAGAAATATCCAGCCAGGCATGTTTCTTTCCTTTAAAGGGTAAGTCCACTTTTTGAAAGTCTATATTTTTGTGTGGCAAAATTATGTCTTAAAGGTGCTGAGCTGATCTAGCATGTTTTAAATATTATTCTAATGTTAGAAAATGTGTGTTTTGAGAAGCCGGTTTTGATCTGTTGGTGTACTTTGCATAGCAGCAGTGTTCTGTGTGTACAGTAGTCACTTCTCTCTTCTTGGTATATAGGCTTTGTGTACATTGCCAATAGCAACCAATTGCAGGTGGTGAAAATTGCTTCTATAAAACACACATTTTTCTAACATAGGAAAATAGATCAACCCAGCACATTGAGCACATCCTTTTGGCACAAAAATATACACTTTAAAAAATTCCATCAAAAGTGAAAATCATGGGGTGACAGGTTCCGCCCCCCGATACACTCAAATTTGTCACTCCTGGATTAATAAAGAAAAAAAAAGACTTTAGTCCCTCTCACCCCTGCAGTATGGGGCAATTTTGATTTGGAATGCCTGGCTGCTTATGCCCCCTGGCAAGCTCGAGACCATCTACTTCCTATAGAGCCGCATTCCCATTACCACTAGAGCTCGGGTTGAGTGATTGAACCAGAATGTTGGCAGTCTGGCAGTCTCATGAATGACTGGCATACAAGAAACCTGGAGGTGGTTACAATCAGCAGCCCCATCTTAAACTTGGTCTTCCAATTCAGGATGCCCCCATGCTGCAATGGTAAGAGAAATTATATATATATTACTTTAAATCTTCTTTAACGCAATCTCACACCCTAAAACCCCCAAAATGTTGCAAACTTGCCACTGCTCTTGACTAAGGGGGTATCCCAATGGACTGCATGCCCCCCCCCATGCCCGGAACTCACTTTGTCCTTGCTCCTCTTCTGGGACCTGTCCCCATGTGGCTGACTGTGGCCAATCACTATTCCTCACAGGGCCATTGCTATTTGTTGTCATTAGTAACATGGGTCCTACAACTAGTCTCCCAGAAGAGGTGAAGGACATGGGCTTGAGAGGTGGTTATGCATGGAGGAGCATCCCCAATCGATACCACTGGTTCTACCACAACTTTTAGGGTGTGAATCTGCCTTACCTCTGATTCAACGCCGCGCCCCGCACTTGTCCTCCACCAATCACTACAGGCTACTGCTGCCCGCTATCACAGAAAGTGGCCTTTTGCACTAGGGGGAGTGAGATTGTGACATCATCATCTTGCTCCTTTTATAAGAGGCCCCTCCCTGCACCGGCCGGCGAGGCAACAGATGCTGGTGTGTGAGGCAAGAATGGGCATTTTCTGCATCGGTAAACACTCTGGAGTGGAAATTGGAGGACTGCCAGGGTAAGATGCTGGTCCTGGATCCAGGAAGGAGGTGAGCGTTTTCTTTCTCGCTAGCCAGGTAAAATGGCGAGAACGTAGAATTTATGGGATTGGCATTTAAAGAGTTAACATCAGTAATTTGACCACTGCGTCACTCTATGCCTAATTTAAGGCATGTGTGACTTTTAGCACCAAGTAGAAGGCCTTATTCAGAACAATAGGCTCGATTCAGAGAGACAAAAAAAGACTTTCGCTTTTGTGCAGATTTGTATTTTTTTTTTAATTTTCCCACTCTCTTATGAGTGTGCGAGCGATTCTATGCATGCATTGCTATCCTTCTGTAAAGTTTTCGTCCATTCGTACGGCAGAGTATGAGTACGAGGATGTCATTTTCCAGCGTGACTTTTCCGTTTCATTTTCTCATGTTACAATGTAGGCTTTCGTTTTTACCCTTTTCCCATCGTCTCCTCCCACGAATCCTTTACGTTTCCCGTTAGATTCTGTTTCCCTTCTTCAATAAATAATCATCCAGATGAAAATCCTTACGATCTAGCGCTTGCGCACTACAAACTTAACTCATTAAAGTGCTCGCCTACATATTTCCCACCCTCACTTCTACTACAATATTTAGCTAAATCACTTAGCGCTATCCTCCCTCTTCCCTTTTGGACCCTTAAAACTTACCCAAATCACTTCGCGGTTAGGTTCTTATTCCATTTTAGGTCCCCAAAACTTACCCAAATCACTTCGCGGTTAGGTTCTTCTTCCATTTTAGGCCCCTAAAACTTACCCAAATCACTTCGCGGTTAGGTTCTTCTTCCATTTTAGGCCCCTAAAACTTACCCAAATCACTTCGCGGTTAGGTTCTTCTTCCATTTTAGGCCCCTAAAACTTACCCAAATCACTTCGCGGTCATCTGAATTTTGATCTCGAAATATGTATTTTAGCCTTCGTTTGTTGTTAATGTATTTGTGCAAAAAAATGACACTGAAACTTTTTTTTTGTTTTTATATTAGAAGGCCATTTTTGTATGGCTTTTTAAAAAATTTTTGTGTATAAAAAATATATTACAAATTATTTTGGGGGACTTTAAAAACATTTAAAACTTAAAAAACATTAAAACTTAAAAACTATTTACAAGGACAAAATACAGTGACAGGACCCAGGACACTAGTCTTCTGTTGTTCCCAACGAGTCAACCAGCTGCTGCATATCGGCCACCAACTCAAGGACCCTTTGATTCATTGCTTCGACTCTTGCCCACGTGGTCCCTGTATAAAATTGGGAAAAAAACATTAGCAAGGCAAGGAAAACTAGTGAAAGTATTTTGTACAGCCAAAAAAGAATATGTGTGTTTGAAAAAGTACAGATTAACTTTGAAGTGTCTATTTCAGGTACACATTAAAATGTTTCCTTTGTGAACACGTGAAATTTTTCAGAAACGAAATAAAAATTGTTTCACAGGGACTCTTTACAAGGAGGGAATAATTACAAGGAGGCATATTTTACAAGGAGGGACATTTTACAAGGAGGGACTTTTGCCAATTTTTATTTTTTTAATTAAAAAAAACCAAAAAAAACAAATGGAAAAATGACAGCTTGTACTTGCCTGTAGATATACTCGTCAGCTGCCGGAGGCACCAGGAAAACGTGGGTGCAGTCAATGGCACCCATGACGTTGGGCATGTCGGCGATGTTAAAAAATGCCAGCTTAATCGCGTTTCTGGCTACCATGTCATCAGGAAAACAAATATATTTCAGAGTAATGGTAGCCATGCCTTCCAAAAACTTGGATGTAGGCTGGGAAATCCCCACGGAGAGGGCACCCAGCCTCTGGAACCAGCCGTTCGCCAAAAATTGCAGGCAGCCAAGCATCTTGGTCATACCTGAAATTGCTTGCCCCTTCCTTGTGGTGCGGGCTAACCATGGCCGCAGCTCACTATACAACTTATGGAGGGAAGCGCGATTAAGTCTGGTGAGCTCGAACAGCTCAACGTCATGCATGCCATCGATGTGCATGCTGGTTTCAGCCCACCGGAGAATTTCAATGCCCATGAGCTGCAGATCCTCAAATGCACTAGAGTCATCCATAGCTGCTAGTCTCGAGGTCAAAATGGTCCTGTAAGGGGATCGCAAAGGAAATGGGTTTATAGGGTGGTGGTCCGTCGGCAATCAGCTCTCTGAATGAGACGTAAGCCCATACCAATAACGTAAGTTATCTGAACGAACGAAAAATATCAGATTTTGTTGGGAAAATGATCCGAACTAACGCAAATGATCCGATTTGCTTTCGTTCATCGAAAGCGCATATACGCATTTTCCCGAACGTTCGTACGAATGAAAAATGGACGAAAAAAAGCAAAAAAATGACAAACACATACAAAAACTTTCACAGACAGCTACGGAAGTCCAGACGAATGTGCCTCTGACTCGAGCCTAATGTCTGGCACTCATCTTCTGCATGGCCCAGTGTAGCTCAGTTGTATAGGCTATGCCAGTCATAGGTGGCGCTAAAGGCTGAGCTACCATAGAGCACAATCTGTTTTGTAATGAAAATGTTTTTAAATGCAAAAACATAATTTTTTTTTTAACATATCAATAATACCAATGCATGACTTAGATGTCGCCAACTGCTATTTTATTACAAATTCTCAAAAAACACATTCTTCTCCTGATTTCTACACTTCTAACTTCAATAACTAAAAATGGTACCTACACTACAAAGTTTGCCCCATTTTGTTGCACCAGTGTTTTCAGGTAACTTTAATGATATTATGGCAGCCAGCACCTATAAGATCCTCTGCCAACCTTTGGCACAGGCTGGCACAGGATGACCTATAGGGAGAAACCCAGTGTGCCAATGTTTTGAGTTGCTGCACCATAATTTAAAAAGCAGACATGCCAAGGTGGATGCGAATGCCAGCAACATAGCATGAAGAAAGCTCATTTCATAATTCAGGCTCTTAATATTAGACATTTTTTTTTAGCATGGCAATGGCATGGCGATTTGGGATGCCAGGCTCTTTAACAAAATAGGTTTCAATGTACACCAACTGCAGCATTCTCCACAGGCTACTGCACACATATGCCTGGCAGACACAATTGGTCACCATGGGGAATGCCACCTCTGGTAACTGAGGACGTCACCTCTCTCACCCCTGATTTCCAGGTTCTCATCTAAACAAAGTCGTATCACCGAACATCAAAATCATACAGCGCTGACTGGACAAGAATCCGCACATGCACCGTAGGACCGGGGAGAGGTGAGTTTTGTGGTGTACTGGGTTTTTCACATGGCGGACCATTCCAAATCGGGATGCCCCCAGAGCAAGAAATAAAACCCAAAGACCAGTTATTGGAGACTGGCAGAAAAGAATATCCAGGTGAGTATATAACTGCACCACAACATGGCACTGGCACACCTCTCTGCCCATAGACTTCTATGGGCTATGTGCTGGTACTGTGGGCAAAACACTGCCTGAAGTGTTTTCCAAAATACAGCACATAGAAGCCAATAGATATGAAAGAGCTAATTGAGCTAAATTGGCACAATTTGTACTTCAAGTGGATGGAATCTGGAAGGTGAGAAAGGGTCCCTAATGGGCTTTAAGGAATTGCATCATGTGTCATGATAATGCATACCTATTACAAAAAGCAGGTACAACAGTCACAAATGAAATCAAATAAAACTGGAACTATACAACTTTGTTTACCGTTTGTGTCATCTATAGGTAAATATTACATAGGTCGGCACAGCTAGGACATATGGTGGCGAAGCAGTATTTCTACATTCTGACACCTTTTGAGTAAGATACCAATTTTTCTTTGCAACATATGTTCTCTCCCCATGCTTTTCTTTTTCTTCACGTTGTAAGAGATGTGGATATATTAATTGTGCATATTATCTGAAGAAATGTGTGAAGTATCGGCTGATTAGCTCTACTCCAGATAATTTATGTATTTTGCTAAATTCACCTGAAGATGCAGAAAGTATGCATCACATTCTGGGAGAAACGTGTGCCTTTTGGTGAAGGTGTGCATGGAGGCTAAACAATCATTACAGGAATAAAAATGTCAGTTCTCACATTTCTTATAAAAGCTATGCTACCTCTGCTGTGCACAGTTTGTGGTGCCAAACTAACTGGGCAAACTGTATACTAAATATAGCTGCTGGAGCATCTAACCAAATTAAAGTCGCCAACCCTCGCAGCATTTACATGAGCATTCTAAAACAGAAAAACGTTTCCCTTTTTTCAAATAAGGCAACTTTTTCTTGTAAAACTTGGCCTAGCTCATTGATTTCAACAGGGGCCTACTTTTTGCTGCATGCTCTGAAGCCCTCCTGGTAAAAAATCTGGTGCCTAAGGTGCTGCACCAGTAATTGCGTGCCTAACGAGTCACACGGGATTCCAGCAATGCTGCTACCAAAAAAGGAAACTACTGCTTCTGGCATGAAATAGACAAAAATTATGATCAGTTGAGTATTTAGGCCAAAATCAGGCTTAGTTCGGAAGGAGATGGGGTCACACAGTTTTAGGGCTTGATGCATAAAAAAATGACAATTAATATATTTTTTCTCTTTAAATAGTATTTTTTTACAATTATCATGTTTGTGTGACTCAGCAAAGCCTTTCTTATTTTACATATGTTTTGCAGAAAAACTCACAAGTATATAAAGTGCGTATGGTTGTTTTTTGTATTTGTGTTGTTTCTTATTTTATTTAGACACTTGCTTTTTTTCAATGAAAAAAAAATAATAATACCCCCCCGAGCAGCCTTTTGGGTCTGAGACTACGTAAGTGGCATTTCGCAGGAAATTTCCTCTATGTCCCTCACTTTCAGTGCTGTAGGTAGTCACATGGGGAGGTGGCCATTAAGGAGGGAAGCTTAAAGCGGACAATGGCTGCTACCTTTCTTTTCCAACTGTGCCCGGCTGTTGGTCCTGTTTAATTTCTATAGGGGCCCTACCTCTGTAGTAAAGAAAATGTTCCCTCCCCAGCGGCCAGACATTACCAGAGTAGAATGACGGGGAACTTTGTTCCTATTAAATGCAGATGCCAGATCAGAACACATGCCTGGCAGACCTTGAGGGAGCCCTGGAAATTGCAAACTTATTAAAAGGAACCTGTCTGGTGCAGGGCAGAAGAAGGAGAACACAGAGGGGCGAGTGCCATTAAATTATTACATTTTTTTTTTTTTTTTAATGATGTGGTTCTGATTAGTGACAAAAAGCATTTGTAACCATTTATAGCCAATAATAGGCAGGTGTGCTAAATATCATTAGCTCCAGTGACCAAAGGTCAGCTGAGATTTTACTGGTCATCAGCCAGGACATCACAGCTGGCAATCAAGGGCACTTTATATCTAACAGGCTGATTCATCACTAACGCCAGGTAGCGACAGATGAGCGTCTGTAGCAGGCATTTCAGAGCGCCCGCTAGTAGTCGCTGTGTTCGGCCGTGGGTCGCTAGTTCTTAGCGACTCAGTCACTGTGCAGCAATGATGAATACATTGTGATGAGTCGCTATTTGACCAGTACAGCACTGTATGGGAGCGCATGTTAGCAACTGGTCAGTGCGACCGAATCACAACATATTCAGTAAAAAAACACTCACAAAACTCTGGCGCTGAAAAATACTTCTCTGATACCCAGAGCGCCGGAGGCTGTGTGTTTAAAGTCTGTTTTTTTTTTCAGCATGTATCCATTAGTAACAAAGCGAAAACATCTTGACTTACATTGTAATAACATTGTAACATGAACACTTTAATGCCAGACCTGTAATGTCATTTCTGCAGAAATATATAAAACATGAACATTTTTTGGAAATACTGCATTTTCAATGCCAGAAGAGGTCACAACATTATTTGAGATTTTTTAAAAAAAGAAAAAAAAACAAAAACCCAGTTAAAAGAGAAGAAAAGGATCGTCCATTGAAATGTATGGGAGAGCGACAGGTAGCGAGAGGTAATACCTGGCGCTGTGCAAGGCTGGACGCCGGCGCTGTTCACTGAGGCTGGGATAATGATGAATCGGATGCTACATGGCGTTATCCCAGTTGCTCAACAGATTCTGCGTGCCGTGTCCGGCGTTTGTCAGGGTCCGCTCACCAGCTCCCCGTTCCAGCGGCGTCTCGGGTCCTCAGCCGCCCGCTCCCGCTGCGCAGCCACCTGTCCGGCGGCCGCGGCGGGCGGCAGCTTCTGACCCGGCTGGCGCGCACGCGCCTCCCTCCTCAGTCGACAGCTCCAGCGCCGTCTCTCGTGCTCGCGTGCGTGCACGAGCACGTTTTGTTTATACCCTCCGGCGGCGCTGCTTTCAGCGCGGCCGCCGGAGGAAGGTTAAATAAATTAAAGGCCCAGCTGCACTAGTGTTAGTGCCCCACTGGGACTGGGCCAATCGGCTGCTCTTGAGTTCTGGGCTGTACGCCCTATGTTACCAATCCGTTTGAAGTTCATAAGTTGCACCAATCACCACACTGATTCTCCAGGGCCAATCATGCCTGTTCCCTATATAACCTCACCCCAGTCAGTTTGTCATTGCCTGTTATAGCGCTTGGACCCTTGTTGTTACTTACCTTGATATCGATCTTCACTCCTGTTGCCGAATCTTGCCTGCCTTTGAACATCCTCGATCTACGCTCCTGTTGCCGACCCTTGCCTGCCTTTGACCATCCTCGATCTACGCTCCTGTTGCCGACCCTTGCCTGCCTTTGACCATCCTCGATCTACACTCCTGTTGCCGACCCTTGTCTGCCTTTGACCATCCTCGATCTACGCTCCTGTTGCCGACCCTTGCCTTGAACCTAGACCACGATCTGTCTATTGCTATTGTTTTGTCGCCATCTCAGATCTACTGTTGCCAACCTCCAGCCTGTCCTTGGACTTCCGTTTTACGCTCGAATTCGAGCTACCCAATTCAACTTCCAGCCGCGGGTTCTCCAGTCCTCTGTACAGTAAGGCTTCATCCTTTGAGCCATAAAGTCCTGGGGGCAACCGATCCCGAGCAGGAGTGTTCTGCGTCTCGGCAAGCGGGGGCTCCTATAGGTGAAGCTGGCTGCGGAGATTGGGGGTTGAGGTCCTTACCAAGAGAGCTGGAGTTGCCCAAGTGGTTAATTGCGGTACCTGGAGCGTGACATTATAACAGGCCCAAAAGTAATATGGAAGACCTGGTACAGCAAGTTCAGGCGATGGCCACTGCTATCAATCAACTTGCCCAGAGAGTGGCCAATCAAGAAACCCGCCAGGTTACTACACCCGCTGTATCACCTCATATTGCTGAACCAAAGGTTCCTTTACCAGAAAAATTCTTTGGAGACCGGGCCGGTTTTTCAAACTTCAAGAATTCATGTGAACTCTATTTCAGGCTGCGGCCTTTATCTTCAGGCACAGAAGCTCAACGGGTGAGTTTAATCATGTCTCTGTTACAAGGAGAGCCTCAGTCATGGGCTTTCAGCTTGCTTCCTGAAGATCCTGCCTTACACTCAGTTACATCATTTTTTTCGGCCATGGGAGTGCTTTATGCAGAGGACTACAGCGCTGGGCAGTGGAGTCTACTTGGAATGATCCGGCCCTATGTAGCCAATTCCGTATGGGGCTTTCTGAGAATATTAAAGATGCCTTGGTCAACTTTCCCACTCCAATAGATTTGGATCAACTCATGCAGGTCTCCATCAAGATCGATAGACGGCTCAGGGAGAGAGCCAGGGAAAGGGTTAGAGTTACCACTCCCTTTAGGTCGTCACAAACTCCCACCCCTTCAAGTCCTGGTGGGGTAAATGCCTCTTCCCCCTCTCAAGAGGAGCCAATGCAGGTTGGCAGAGCTCGTCTTTCTCAGGACGAGAAACAACGTAGACGGTCTTTGGGTCTTTGCCTCTTCTGTGGGTCCCCGGGGCATTTTGCCAGGTCTTGTCCGAATAAGGGGTATTCGGCGGGAAACTTTCTTGCCTAGGTCAGGTAGAGGGTACTGATCTAGGTGGGTTGAAACACTACTCTCATCATGATAAAATGTTAATTCCTACGGAGCTTTTCTGGGGTCTTTCTAAACAGGCAGTATTTGCTTTTGTCGATAGCGGAGCTGCAGGTAACTTCCTGGATCGGAACATAATTTCCATCCTGGGAGTTCCACTGGTACCCCTTGAAAAGTCTCTCCAGGTTCTGGTCATAAATGGGAAGGCTATCCAGGGAGGACCGGTCAGTCACAAGACCCCTCCTCTCAAATTGGTGGTTGGCTCATCTCATACTGAACACATAGAATTCCTGGTGTTTGATTGTCCTGAAACACCAGTAGCTTTGGGATACCCATGGCTTAAGCTCCATAACCCTATGTTTAACTGGCAGTCTGGAGATCTGGTTAGGTGGAGTGAGTACTGCAAGTCACATTGCTTCTCCACTGTCATTAGGAGTGTTCAGATTTTACCCCAGGAACTACCTCTGCCTTATACAGATTGGGCAGATGTTTTTTCTGAGCGATCTGCTGATAATCTTCCCCCTCACAGAACCTATGACTGTCCCATCGATTTACTTCCTGGAACTATTCCCCCTAGGGGGAAAATTTATAATCTGAATCGAGCAGAAGAGCAGGCTATGAAGGAATATATTTCGGAGAATCTGAAAAAGGGCTTTATCCGCCCGTCAACATCTCCGGCGGGTGCTGGCTTCTTTTTTGTTGAAAAGAAGGATGGGGGTTTAAGGCCCTGCATAGATTATAGAGCATTGAATAAAATCACCGTAAAAAATCGCTATCCCCTTCCCTTAATAGGTGATTTATTTAATCAGGTAGTGGGGGCTCAAATTTTTTCTAAACTAGATCTAAAGGGGGCCTACAACCTGATCCGTATACGGCAAGGGGATGAATGGAAAACGGCTTTCAATGTTAAGGATGGTCATTGGGTAACTTCGTAGTGGTTTATTTGGATGACATCCTCATTTTTTCCAAAAACCTTTCCGAACACAGGCAACATGTAAAACTGGTTCTTCAGAAATTGAGAGAAAATAATCTATACGCTAAAATGTAAAAGTGTATGTTTGAGGTCACCTCCGTTCCCTTCTTATATATATATTTATTTATATATTTATATATATGTATATTATTTCTAGTCAGGGGTTGGAGATGGATGCGGGAAAGGTTTCGGCAGTACGGGATTGGGTACAACCCAAATCCTTAAAAGAATTACGCTTTTTAGGATTTGCTAATTTCTATCGACGTTTTATCAAGGGTTTTTCTAGTATCGTTGCTCCTCTCACCAATCTCACCCGCAAAGCCGCGTTCACTGTTAACTGGTCACCATCAGCTATTGAAGCCTTTTGTGTCCTAAAACAGGCTTTTACTTCGGCGCCAGTTTTAGTGCACCCTGATGTCAACAGACCTTTTGTTATTGAAGTAGATGAGTCTGAATTAGGTGTTGGAGCTGTTTTATCGCAATTTTCTGGATCTCCTGAACGTATGCATCCATGTGCCTATTTTTCTCGGAAGTTTAATACCGCAGAACAAAATTATGATGTCGGCAATAGGGAACTATTAGCTATTAAACTGGCATTTGATGAATGGCGTCATTGGTTGGAGGGTTCCTTACATCCTATCACTGTGTATACCGATCACAAAAACCTCGAGTATATAGGCTCCGCCAAGAGGTTGAATTCTCGACAGGCCCGTTGGGCATTATTTTTTTCGCGCTTCAATTTTATTATTACCTTTAAGCCGGGCGTAAAAAATACTAAAGCCGATGCTCTGTCGCGCATGTTTGGTGAGTGAGACTGCAGGTTGTGTAGTAGGGGCCTTGCTCCCTGATCTCTCTAAGGTTTTAGCGCCGTTCCAAGATGAATCGTCTGTAAACGTACCTATAGGATGTCACTTTGTACCGCCGCATTTGCGTTCTGATGTAATCCGTGAATTCCACGACGCAAAAACTGCTGGGCATCTGGGAGTTCATAAAACTTTTATTTTAGCTCGACGCCACGTTTGGTGGCCTTCCATGAAACGTGATATCACTACCCTTATCGACGCATGTTCCGTTTGTGCACGTAGTAAAGGGGTACACAAGGCCCCTGGTGGTTATCTGATTCCCCTTGAGATCCCTAAAGAACCATGGTCTCACATTTCGATGGACTTTATTGTTGATTTGCCTCTTTCACATGGGAACACTGTGATTTGGGTGGTCGTCGATAGATTCAGTAAGATGGCTCATTTCATTGCTCTACCCAAGCTACCCTCGGCTGAACTTTCGCACTTATTCATCTCGCATATTTTTCGGCTTCATGGTATTCCAGTAAATATTGTTTCCGATCGGGGTGTGCAGTTTATATCACGATTTTGGAAACATTTTTGTTCACGCTTGGGGATTCAGGTTTCTTTATCCTCCGCATATCATCCCCAGTCTAATGGGCAGACTGAAAGAACAAATCAAAGCTTAGAACAATATTTAAGATGTTACATCTCTGACACTCAGGAGCAGTGGTCGGAATTTATTGACTTTGCCGAATTTGCGTATAATAATGCGCCGAGTGACAGTACTAAAATATCCCCTTTCTTTTGTAATTATGGAAAGAATCCTAAAGCTTCTTCTATTTCTGCAGCACCTTCTGATTTTCCGGTGTTAGAAGAGTGGCTTCAGAAACGGAAGGATATTTGGGCACGCGTCCAGGAAAATTTAGAAACTATGCGCGCTAAATATAAGAAATTTGCTGATCGGCGTAGATCTCAGGAACCTATCCTTCAGTGTGGAGACCTTGTCTGGGTTTCCACTAAGAACATTGCTCTCCGGCAGCCTTCTTATAAACTGGGTCCTAAATTTATCGGTCCTTACCCCATTATCAGGAAACTTAATAATGTGACCTTCAAAGTTCAGCTCCCTCCTACTATGAAAATTTCCAACTCGTTTCATGTATCACTGTTGAAACCAGCTAAAAACTCTTCTCCTGCTGGTCCTCCTCCTGTTTTAGTGGATAATGTGCAAGAGTATGAAGTGAACAAGATTCTGGATTCGCGTAGGGTTCGCAATACGTTACAGTATTTAATTGATTGGGTTGGTTACGGTCCTGAGGAGAGGTGCTGGGTTTCTTCTTGTGATGTCCATGCCAGGGCTCTTGTACGGAAATTCCACCGTGACAATCCGGGGAAGCCTGGTGAGGGTCCGGAGGCCCCTCGTGAGGGGGGGGGGTAATGTCAGGGTCCGCTCACCAGTTCCCCGTTCCAGCTGCGTCTCGGGTCCTCAGCCGCCCGCTCCCGCTGCGCAGCCACCTGTCCGGCGGCCGCGGCGGGGGGCAGCTTCTGTCCCGGCTGGCGCGCACGCGCCTCCCTCCTCAGTCGACGGCTCCAGCGCCGTCTCTCGTGCTCGCGCGCGTGCGAGGACATTTTGTTTATACCCTCCGGCGGCGCTGGAGGAAGGTTAAATAAATTAAAGGCCCAGCTGCACTAGTGGGAGTGCCCCACTGGGACTGGGCCAATGGGCTGCTCTTGAGTTCTGGGCTGTACGCCCTATGTTACCAATCCGTTTGAAGTTCATAAGTTGCACCAATCACCACACTGATTCTCCAGGGCCAATCATGCTTGTTCCCTATATAACCTCACCCCAGTCAGTTTGTCATTGCCTGTTATAGCGCTTAGACCCTTGTTGTTACTTACCTTGATATCGATCTTCACTCCTGTTGCCGACCCTTGCCTGCCTTTGACCATCCTCGATCTACGCTCCTGTTGCCGACCCTTGCCTGCCTTTGACCATCCTCGATCTACACTCCTGTTGCCGACCCTTGCCTGCCTTTGACCATCCTCGATCTACGCTCCTGTTGCCTACCCTTGCCTTGAACCTAGACCACGATCTGTCTATTGCTATTGTTTTGTCGCCATCTCAGATCTACTGTTGCCAACCTCCAGCCTGTCCTTGGACTTCCGTTTTACGCTCAAATTCGGGCTACCCAATTCCACTTCCAGCCGCGGGTTCTCCAGTCCTCTGTACAGTAAGGCTTCATCCTTTGAGCCATAAAGTCCTGGGGGCAACCGATCCCGAGCAGGCGTGTTCTGTGTCTCGGCAAGCGGGGGCTCCTATAGGTGAAGCTGGCTGCGGAGATTGGGGGTTGAGGTCCTTACCAAGAGAGCTGGAGTTGCCCAAGTGGTTAATTGCGGTACCTGGAGCGTGACAGCGTTAACCTGTCGCTACCTCTCATTAACAAGGCACTACCTGATGCTATCCCTTTATAAATAAGGCCCTAAGGCTTTGTATTGCAGTGACAGAGAATATGCTTGGTGGATATGGACACTTGATGGTGGTGCTGAAACTTCAGCATTGAAATGGCAGATAATGAGGCAGGGGTGGGTACTGGCTTTGCTGGAGCAGAACAAGGGCTGAGGTGTCTTGGATGGTGTGGAGGCTCAGAAGGCAGGAGTGGATCAGGATGCAACAGCAGCACACCAACAGAATATAGTGAATTCCGACACAGTCTCTGGGTCAAGTGGGCTGTGTGCTGAGGACTATACCCAGCCCAACCAGTGAGAAAGCAGTGTAGCCCATCATGAATGCTTTCCTGCAAATCTGCCCTTGTACTATGGAGTCCTTCAAGTTAACACATTAAACTGGAAATGAGCTGCTAAACTTCTTTCAGTAGTTACCGTAACTTTACTTATTTAATTGCATAATGCCATTCTATTTCAAGATACCTTCATAACCTAACTGCCATAGATAAAAAATAATTACATGTCCCAGCTTCAGGTGAATCATGAGATGTTTGTCATCAGCCACACGAAAAGTAAAAAAATATTTTTTAGCCAGGGCCAGTCTTTGGGGTGTTCAGATGGAGAAGCCGCACGGGGTTCCTTCATCCTTATATATATATTTTTTATTTTAATGAACCAGCCTCCAATTGGGGAGGAGAGAAGTTTGCCACCTGCTCATCTCAGGTGGCAAACTTGTAAGGATGTGTAAGCAGGGGTTCATTGGGAGGCAGATATTATGTTTTGTGGTCTGGGGAGAAGGGGGCGCCACTTGCTCATCTCTTCAGGATTTTTTTTAGGGGTGTGGGGTAATTGAAGGTTACACAGTTTTTTTTTTTGGGACGGGGGGTACACAAGGTATCCTCCATTGTAAGGCTAACCCTCAATATGACTTAATGAGGCTGATTCATGTTTAGCGGCAGGTAGCGACAGATGAGCGTCTGTAGCAGGCATTTTCAGAGCGCCCACTAGTAGTCGCAGTGCTCGGCCGTGAGTCGCTACTTTATAGCGACTCAGTCGCTCTTCAGTAATGGTGAATACATTGTGAGGAGTCGCTATTTGACCAGTACAGCGCTGTATGGGAGCGCATGGTAGCGACTGCTCATAGCGACCGACTCACACCATATTCAGGAAAAAAACAGCTGCAAAAATCTCTGGCGCTGAAAAATAGTTGTTTGAAGCCCAGAGCGCAGGAGGCGGTGTGTTTAAAGTCTGTTTTCAAGCATCTATCAACTAGTAACAAAGCGAAAACATATGGAATTACATTGTAACAACATTGTAACATGAACACTTTAATGCCAGACCTGTAATGTCATTTCTTAGGAAATGTATAAAAAATGAAAAAAATTATGAAAAAACTGCTTATTCAATGCCAGGAGAGGTCAAAGAATTATTTGTGATTTTTTGAAAAAAAAAAAAAACTTTAAAGAGAAGAAAAGGATCGTCCATTGAAATGTATGGGAGAGCGCCAGGTAGCGAGAGGTCATACCTGGCGCTGTGCAAGGCTGAACGCTGGCGCTGTTCGCTGAGGCTGTAAAAATGATGAGTCAGGCGCTACATGGCGCTATCCCAGTCGCTAAACAGATTCTGGTTGATAAATGTGTAATTGCGTGCCGCGTACGGCGTTGACCAGTCGCTATCAGTCGCTACCTCTCATTAACCAGGTGCTACCAGACGCTATCCCTTCTTAAATAAGGGCCAATGTGTATATAGTGTTGAATATAATATATATATATATATATATATATATATATTCCCTATGTACATTTACCTCTTATGTGTTTATATTGGTGTAAAAAAGAGCATTTTACTGTATGTCATACTAATGTATAGTCTATGAATTTGACCAAAAAAAGAACCTTGACTTTTGACTGGTTGTGAATATACTCAGCTGTTTCCCAGCCTTGACTTAAAATTTCATCTGCTGTTTCTGCTTTTCACCTTGTGTCAGCTGTCGCTTAGAAGTAGAATGAGGCCATCACCACTCTTGTTCATCCTCACCATCCAGAACCCTGGTGAAGATCTAAGGATTATGTGGTTCCTTCACCAGTAAATCATCCCCTGCATTAGTGACAGAAATGATCTACCAGTCTAATATATGCTTATTTATCTAATTTATGGGGTGCCACCTGGGTGGCAGTTGCAAAACTAGGCTAAAATGTTTTTAAACAATCATGTTCTGGGGGATTTATAATAAAAGCTGTAACCTAAAAGTTATAAGCATTGCATTGTACTAGAAATCACTAAGTATGCATGTGCCACTGACAGTAAAAGCCATAAAATAACACGTACTTCCATGTTTGTACTGCTAATTAACAATGCACACTCAAATCATTTTCTTTCAACATTTCTGCTTTAAACACCCCAGTGTTATATGCACAGTGCCACCCAATGAGCAATATTACCATAACAAGTTATCAAGCTTTATCCATATGTGTGGTGGGATTGCAGGGTGTTGGAGATGTCATGATAAATCAAGATAAGGCAGTACTAGTTGAATATTCTATGTTACAGATGGTCTTTTAATAAGGCATTTTAAGAGCAGACATGCTTCGGGCTGGGAAAGAGACAGCTTGTGGCACACCAACTCAATGCAAGAGAGAACAAACTGTACAATGAACATGAAATCTGCTTATTCACTGGACATTTACACCTCTGATGTCGCTCTACAGATGTCCCGTGCATGCCATAACTGAGAAACTGCAAGTCACAAGCTTTACCCTGTATTCCACCACAATATTTTAATTAGAAATGGCATTTTGATAACTAATAGGATTCATTTAAAAATGTATTATGTGAGCCATGTGCTGCTTGCCTTGCTTTAACATTATTACCATTAAGGTTGCTTAGGTGTCTATATTATTGCCGAGAAAAAATTGTGGCCAATGAGACATTAGCAAAGAGAGGATTAAACAAATCTTATATTGTCTGTTGTAAATACTTGTACACTTTTCTCTACTTTACTAATTGATTTAGCATTGTGAAAAAGCAAAGATATATAGGTAGCAGGGCTGGATTATGAGGGGGGCGCAAGAGGCGCGTGCCCGGGGACCTCCTCCAACCTTTGGGTTATGGTCTGCTTCAGGAGGCTTTTTAGTCTTTAATCTAATTGTTCCTAAAACCATCAACCCTTTTTGTTATTTTACTTACCCTTCAACATGACCTAGTCCAGCCAATGATGGGCAGACCTTCTACAGAATGGTTTGGTGTACAGCTACCTGTCACAATATCCATGCAATGTCAGCTATGGACCCTATGTATTATTTTGATTCTTCCTTCTAGAGGACAGAAAGTCTTAAGTACATTATGCCATTGGTGGCTCTAAAAGTATACTAAGTTTAAACACACAATTGGTCCACTTGTGTCAAACTCAAGGTTTAGGGGCCGGATGTGGCCCTCCAAGTCTTTTTATGCGGCCCTCTGACAGCTGCCAGGTGCTGGACAGCGCCCGTTCTAGCTGGCCCAGTCACTCCAAGGCATCTGACTTGGTGTGGTGCTGCTCCCTCTAATCCTGTCCCAGGATGCATTGCCTATAGAATCAGCTAATCAACATTCTGGGGGAGAAGAGAGTAGTGTCTGTAACTGTTTTGTGTGCAACCAAATCTCGCCACACAAAGGGCCCGAATAATCCATCCAGCTCACTGATACAGGATACAACACCTGCTGCAGGGATTTTGCTAGCTATTGCCAGGTGGGTGGGAAACATATTTAGAGGCTCAGGCTCAGTTTGCTTCAGGAACAGATCCAATATCCTCCACCAGGTCAGTACAACAGATCCAAGACCAATATAATGTTCTTGGCTTGGCCTGGTTCTTTGAGATTTTCATGGATTCAGTAAGTTACATATGGTATTTAATTAATAAATATTGCTTTTTTTGTTGTGCAACAACATGATTAGGTGTGGTCTTGCAATATTTTTATATAGCTAAAGAATGAAACCAAGAATAATTTTCTCTGGTGGGCTCCGAGAATGATTTCTTCTCTTGTGCCCCAAGAAGGATTTTCCATGGTTGGCCCCAATAATTTTTTGCTATGGTATACCCAAGAATTATGTTCTCTGGTGTGTCTTAGAAATGATTTCATATGGTAGACCCCTAGAAAGATTATTTCTGGTGTGCCCAAGAATAATTTCCTCTGGTTGGTCCCAAGAATGATTTCATATGGTGGACCTATAGTTATAGTTATAGTGACCTATAAGTTCATTCAGCCTGACACTGTCCTTATAGAAGGGGGATTTCAAACACATATTTGGTTTTTGATTGCACCCCAGTGGTCCTAACACAAGTAGAAAGAATGGAAAGTTTAAGCTATCACCCTTTCAATCAAGCTATCCTGCTTATCTATAATTTCAGCTAGGAGAATTGTTCTTTGTGGAAAATGTATTATGACGTCCAGTGAGCTTTAAAAGAAAGTGGACAACAAGTGATTTACATTCACATATTTCTTTTTATATTAATACAACAGTAAATTATGGCCGGACTTCTGTAGGCCTGACAGAAATCAAACAAAACTCAAGCTTTGCTGGTATCTTTGATTTCTATACCCATTCTAGAGGAAAAAGAATAAAAGAAAAATCTCTACATGTAAGCTTTCTTTTAACAATGATCATATTAAACATTCAATAAACAGAAATATCTCTGATCTGAACACAAGCAGGCGGTGTACAGGAAATTAAATAAAAAAAAAAAACCTTGTTAATCCTTTTTGATTTTTTAGGTAGTAGCTGGGAGCAGAATTCTTTGACTCTCTCCATTCGCTTTTAACATATTTTTAATCTGTGGCACATGAGTAATCGGAGCAATCTGTATATACGCTGATATTCTTTCATACTGACAGAAAAAATATACAAACAAAAAAGGAAGTCTTTTTGTATCCGCCTGTGTTTCATGGTCATGGAGGGTAGAATTAGTTTAGAATAGGTGATAACCTGGTATTCTTTATCTTGTCTTTTCCGCACCTCCCTAACTCCTGCCAACACTTTGTCTGGCGGTTAGTCATTTTAAGCATTCCCCCTGAGTCCTAACCTTACCCCCTTTCTCTTCTTGTCAGCTGAAATGTTTCAGAGCTGTCACAGGCTTGTTGCTTATTGATGTTTCCGCGTGTTTTATGTCTTTTCTAAGATATGACAGCCCCTGACACAGAGCTGATTTCAATCTCCCTGCTTCTGGAGAGGCCTACGACTTTACTCTCAGGATCCTAGCCACTTACATGCTTCAGAGACCACTGCTTAATAAAAATGTTTTGGTGCTATGGAAAAAAAACCCCTTCTCTCAAAGAAAGCTAATCTCGAAGATACAAAAATTATAGAAATACACAATGCAAACTGAAAAAATTAATGCTTTCTGCCTTAGAGAAATAAAAGTAAATGTAGTGGTTTACTTTTTTAGGCAAAAGGTGTCGACTTTCAGTTGAATTCCCCCAGGTCTTGACTGGTACAATACATTTTGGTTAACACGACTTTTCATCATATTGACTGAACAACACATATGTGTTTCACAGGCTTCTATTCCCAAAGTTTATTACCTTGGGTTTTCATGTCTTTTGGAACATGACAGCTTGTCACGGGTCTGTGACTATGTAAGACGGTACAGTCAATTTTCAGTTCTTGGTCTTGACAGCAGGCAATGTGGATGGCATAAATTGGATGCCGTTGGTTTATATTTTGGCCTTTTGGGCAAGTACAGACGGGTGCACTAGCAAGAAGTAACATAAAGTGCACCAAAGAAATTGAAATACAAAAACAAAGCCAGGCCATAAGCATTGCACAGAAAAGGAGATATTTTGAACAGTGACAAAAATAACAACATGTACATTACTTTTATTAAACCCCAGGCAATGCCAGTAAGAACATAGCAAGAAGCTCACCTGAAGCCTATTCCATGTTTCTCCCCTCCATATCTTGCAGTGAGCTGTAGATGCTATAGCAGGACTCGAAAGTTTGTCCCTCCCTTCCACTTTTTCCTGACCATACTCTACATTTGGGCACATGCTACCTCCTGCTCACTCCTGTCCCTGTACCTCAGAGTTTCCAGCATTAGCAAACTCAGAAAGCCACAGCGGTCATGCTTGCCAGGCTCATTCATGTTCGAAGCGCTAAGGGAAGGGACAGCAGTATGACCACATTTGCAGCATGGTCATGTATAGATAGGAAAGGAGGACCAATCTGGAGACCTGCTAAAGCACGCTGCAGGAAATGGAGGAGAGGTGCTTGGGACAGGCCTCAGGTAAGCTTCTTGCATTCTACTTATCTGTAAAGAAAGCTCTTCCTTTGGAGTGTTTTCTGTTTTCTTCTTCAATTTTAATGATGCAATTTGAAAGTAATCTTTGGTTTTTTGCTCCTGACTACTCACCTTTTCCTGGACTCCATTAATCGGTGGCTGGCTGCATGTTCAAAGTCACTGAAAGTGGCCCGTTTTATTGGGGCGCACATTAACATGCTATCTGGTGCAGGGAATTGCCCAATGGCTGTCACTTGGGTCAGGTCACTTGCTCCTACTAAATACAACTTAGGGTACATGTTGCAACATTACTTTCACTCCAGTAACACCATTTCAAACATATTGCTCTGGTTACTTTGCCTTTATCACCTCCAAACATGCTTGCTACTTTATCAGCGGGGTACCATCTGGAACTTCTGGGCCTCAAATATAGCTGTCATAGGCTATCAATAGGGATTTTGTTGAACCTACCTAATTTGTGTACACCCTCCCATGCTACTTATTTGCCTCCAGACCATTAAATGATACTCTCCTGCTAGGGTCCACAAAGAAAAAAAACACTTTCACATAGTAATGGACATAGCCCATGGAAGTAATTTATGACATGATTTGGCAGTCTTCCGCCGGTTCCTTTTGGATAACATTTCATAGCATTCCATTTTATTACTCATTATAAAGTTTTAGAACTCTCTGATGTGGTTGGATTTGCTGATTGAGACAACAACCAGTAAATGAGAATTATCAAGCAAAGGGCAGCAGTCAACAATAAGTCTATGAACTTTCAGGCAAGGCCGTAATAATTGGTGGCTATCTGTGGTCAATAGTAGTAGCTTGGCAAGGTATACATGCTGCAGTGAGTGCCTCCAATATTGTCCATTCACTTTTCTTCAACCAATTCATCTATGTATTCCTTTAAAAAAGATGTAGACTCAGGTGACCTGCATTGGTCTATTGGTTTCCCTCTGAATCCTTTAATTTTCAAGAGATATGGGTACAGCCCTATCTTTCTCTTGTGATTTACATTGCCAAAGGTGGCCAATGGGGTCTGCCATGTAGGCATGCTTGAAAATACATACAGTGCCATGTAGATTGAGATTGTAGATTTTTGAGAGCTTGCCAGCCCCCACCCTTGATGAAGCTGGGTTATTTCAACCTAGCAAATATACTCAACGTCATGGGCACTATGGACTGCATGCACGTGGTGTTGGTGCCTCCTGCGGCGCAGGAAGTAAATGTGTGTTTAGGGGCTCATCGTTCTGCCTGCGCCTTCTTGCCAAGGTGCCTATTTTTCTCAATAACCTTTGTCCAAGTTGCACATGTGTGTGATTGATCTTTGCCTGCTTTTTTTGGGGGTGTTAGGTGACTCCGGATACCCGCTATTGCCATGGCTGCTAACTCCTTTTCTGAGGCCACAGATGCCAGGCCAGGAGGCCTTTAAGTGGGCACACCGATGTACCCGCGCCATGGTTGATAAGACACAGGTGTTGGGCTTGGAGTCCCAGCCAGAGGCCTAGAACTCAGGTAGGACAACAGACAAGCACCTCAAGGCAAGGAGCTCAGAATGACATGTCTGCTAAGTGCTGGTGTTTTGTGCTTCTTTGTCCTTACAGACTCATCAGACCCAGGAGAAATGGCAGCAATGGGGCCACCCAAGGGAGGACCCTCACATGACTCAGGTGGGTTAATCAAAACACAAGATGGTGCCTTGAGGAGCATGCCTATCATCACACATGTGCCTTGTTCTGAAATATGCTTTCATGTACTTACAGACCCTGACAAAGGCATGACGCCAGAGCAGAGGGTGGCTCCCTAAAACAGGAAATGCCACTGCCCATGAGCCAGTTAGGGCATTTGGCAGGGAGACATGGGAGACATGTGTCCCTGCAGATGTTGACCTGCCTTTGTTACATCAATGACTGGACTGACAAAGCAACGTCCTACATCAAGTTCTGCGAGGACATGCTGATTCAGACTATAACCTACAGGAAGCAGGAGAACAACAAACCTTGGTTTAGGAGGTCAATCAAGGCTAAAAAGGAGGAAGCCCACAAAAATGGCAATCTTCCTGAATACAGAAGGCTCCGGAATAAGCTTTCAAAAGAGATAAAAGCAGCTAAAAGGTTATACTCAACTAGGCTGGAGAAGAAATTCTCTTCTGCTAATCCCAAAGCACTTTGGAACGGCTTAAGACATATCACCAACTTCAAGGGCTCCTCCCCTTCCATTACTCCAAACAAAGAGCTTGCTGAGGAACTAAATAACTTCTACAGCCGGTTCGAACCAGACACTTCTGCTAGCGGCACTCACCCTACTAATCCCCTACCATGTGCTGGTAGCACACCCCGCCCTGAGTGTCCGTCCAATCTGGACTTTGATGTATCAGACATCAGGAAACTTCTGATGTCCCTCAACCCCAGGTCCTGACGGCATTTCCACAACATGCCTCAAGGTATGTGCAGAACAGATTGCTCCAGTCCTTACAGACATCTTTAGGAGTTCGCTTGAGGTTGGTATAGTCCCCAGCTGCTTGAAGAGCTCACTTATTATCCCGGTACCAAAATCTTCATCCGCTTCAGACTTGAATGACTTCAGACCAATTGCTCTAACCCCTGTGGTCATGAAGATAATCGAACAACTAGTCATGTCATTCCTCAAGGAGGCCACAGGTTCTTCTTGGGATCCACTACAGTTCGCATACAGAGCGAACAGATCAGCAGAGGATGCGGTCAATCTGGCGATCAAGTACTCATTGGATCACGTTGACCGTCCCAAGTCTTATGCTAGGCTGCTATTCGTGGACTTCTCATCTGCATTCAACACCATTGATCCACAAATTCTCCATGAGAAGTTGCTCTCCCTGGGCATCCCACTAAACTTATCAGGCTGGATTTTTAGTTTTCTGACAGGCAGGTCCCAGAGGGTCAAACTGGGACCCTTCATTTCCACATCCAGGATCACAAACATGGGTGCACCACAGGGGTGCGTCCTGTCTCCGCTACTCTTCTCACTTTACACCAATGACTTCATCTCCTCAGATCCTTCGGTCAAGATCATTAAATACGCTGACGACACCACTTTAGTAGGCCTCATCAGTGACAATGATGAGTCTAGCTATAGGGCCCAAGTAGAAGCTCTTGACTGTTGGAGCAAAGCAAACAATCTTATACTGAATACTCATAAAACAGTTGAACTTATAATTGACTTTAGGCGATCCCACCAATCACACCATCCCATTTTGATTGGTGAGGAGGCTGTCAAGATTGTAACCAGTGCCAAATTTCTTGGTACTCATATCACACAGGACCTGAAGTGGAGCAAGCAAGCGTCTGCTATCTTAAAGAAGGCCCAACAGAGGTTATTCTTCCTCAGACAGTTGATAAAATACGGTTTGTCCAAAAAGATCTTGAAGGCATTCTACAACGGTGCCATTGGATCAATCCTGACCAGCTCATGTACAGTGTGGTACGGCGGGGCCTCAACAAAAGACAAGCAAAGGCTGAAGAGAATAACCAGGATTGCGGAGAGGTTAATTGGATCCCCCCTACCTTCTTTGGATGATCAACACATGAGTAGAATCTCCTCAAGGGCTAAGAAGATCTTTGGAGACGTGACGCACCCGGGTCAACCCTTCTTCAGGCTACTACCATCTGGCCGCAGATTCATGGCTCATGCAACCAAAACTTCCAGACACAGAAACAGTTTTTTTCCTCTTGCAGTCTTGGCGTTGAATAATCCCAGAGTGTGAGTGGCACTTAATTACATCCTGTTCTGCATTGCTGACAATTGTTAGTCACTATAGTTACCTGTACTGTATCGTTATTCCTTTTTATACTTTGTTATTCATGTAATTGTTATAGCTCTCATGGAGTATCTCCTTGCCAAAAAAGCATTCCTTGTCTGTACCCTGTACTTACTTGGCGGTTCAATAAAGTATTGAAGTATTGAAGTTTTGTCTTTACAGGTGCCTGCGACAGTCCAGCAGGCCGACTTTAAAGCAGGCCCCACTTTATGCTGTTTATAGAAGTTGGCATAGCAGTGCCTAAGAAGAAAATCACTTTTATTGTGTTTTAAACTTTTACCGTATGTTTTACCTTGCTGCCCTATATGCAACATTTTGAAAAGGAGAAGACAAAAAATGTTGCACTGCAAAAAACAAAAAATATATATATTTACTAAAACCTATGTTTAGAAACTGGAAGCTGTGTGGTGTGGTAAAGCAAACACACACACTTAAAGCAGGTGGGTGGTCAAATGGAAAGTTGTGTGGGGGGAGGGGGGTGGAAACCACTCAGCAGGTAAAAACAAGGAGGAAAAAGGTGAGTAACACTGGAAACACACACTACATAGGATGCCCCCAAAGAAACCAGAAGGACAAGGAGAAGGAATGTGAGTAACACTGGGGACACACACTAAACAAGATGCCCACAAAGAAACCAGAAGAACAAGAAGGAGGAAGGTGAGTCACAATGGGGAAACACACTACATGGAATTCCCCAAAAGGAACCAGAAGAACATGGAGAAAGAAGGTGAGTCACACTGGGGACACACTCTACATGGGATTCCCTAAAAGGAACCAGAAGAACAAGGAGGACGGAGGTGCACAACACTGGGGACACACACTACATGGGATGCCCAAAAATGAACCAGAAGAACAAGGAGCAAGAAGGTGAGTAACACTGGGTACACACACTAAATGGAATGCCCGCAAAGGAACTAGAAGAACAAGGAGGAAGTTGAGTCACACTGCGGGGGTGCTCATAAACATGAGGTGCCCAAAAGTTTGTTTTCAGTAATGGAAAACGACAACAACACCAATATGCATACGGCGGCATGCAAACGAGATGGCTACAGAGCAGCAAGAACAAAGGACTCCATGGCAACATACGGCTGGAAACCGGTACTAGAAGAACAAGGAGGAAGGTGAGTTACACTGGGCACAAACACTACATGGGATGCGCACAAAGGAACCAGAAGAACAAGGAGGAAGAAGGTGAGTCACTCTGCGGTGGGTGCTCACAAACATGGGGTGCCCCAGTGTTCAGCAATGGAAAAAGACACCCATATACATATGGCGGCATGCAAACAAGATAGCTACAGAGCAGTGAGAACAAAAGACTCTGTGGAAACATACGTCTGGAAACAAGTACAAACTATGTTTCCCACACCCTGTACATACACATTGCTCACATTAAAAATCATCCTACCTGCATCTACTGCATGTTATGAGCCTTTAAACATCCAAGATGGCAGCTGATGGTACAACTGCAAACAGGAAGTGCCTTCTGACTGTGCTGCTCTGTATTCTGGGATAGCTGACCTTTTCCTGACCCCAGCTCTGCTCTGTCTGAGCAAAGCACTGCTATAACCCACCCCCTGTACTTTATCCCACTCTCCTCTCCTCAGCATGTGATGCTTCTGAGTCAAGAAGGCGGCGCCCGTGTCCTAAAGTCCTGAACAGAGTTGCAGCCTGGTGGGGGAAAGAATAATAAGTAAGTGACTAAAAACTTAAAATATATTAACTTTAGATGCTGGGGATTTTTTTTAAGGGTTTGGGCTTTTCAATAAATCATGGTGAAGGTCCAGTTTAAGATACTAGTTCGCCGGCCAAATACATAATTGCTTGGCTCAGACGAAAGCTTACGCGAAACACTTAAGCTTGCATACACCTTGTCAAAAAAAGTTTGGATGCGGCTGAAAATAAAACAAGCATTCGCAAGTTCCCAATCTTTTTTTTTTCCTGGGATTTTGCTTTTGTGCAAAACCAATCATTTAAGGTGAGGCTGGGTACCTGCCTTATTGTCTCAGTTTCTCAGTTCTAATTAGGGTTCCATTTTGGGAAAAAAATATGACCCACAAAAGATTCAGTGAGAGGACATTCCACTCCACTGGCCAAAATAAATAGGTTGATTAGTTCCTGCCCCAAATATTGGATGGGCAGAATACAAGTAGAGCCCCTAGCCCACAAGAATATGCTCATCAAGAGGGGAAAACCCCCCCAGACCATGGATGAAATGTCCCAGTTACCTTCCATTCCCCTGGTGTTGCTGCTCATCTCTCCCCCATCTCCCCCAATGTGCTGGTCCTGAGAAGTGAAGTGGGACACCCATGCTGCAGTGGACACAAAAGCTATTAGGGTATTGGTCTGCTTTAATAATTTACAGGTTTTATTCCTCCTTGGAAACATGATCTAGATCAATTAAACCCAAGTTAGTTATTTATTTAGGCTTGTAAATGTTCATTTGCACTTCGGATGCTGTGGCCCTTTTTGTCTACTGCCGCTCTTCCCCACGGTGGATTATTAAACATAGTGTGATATATAAAGCTGATGCACCAACCAGTCAATGCTGCTTCCACTGAAAATGTATGACATTCATGCCTCACAATAGAGAGATAAATACCCGATGTTTTGAAAAGCAATCTCCCCCCCCCCAAAAGATACAAAATGTAAACTCGCTCTGTCGGAGAAAAGTTGTCATGCCGGTGCTCACCTAGCAACGGATAGGTGACACGCAGCATCTCCCATTACCATCTACTTTCTTTTTGATGAGAGGAAAGGATTCTCCTGCGGGTTATTACCTGTAATAATACCATATGGTAAAATGTAAACAACATCTGCATATTCATGTAATAATTTCATCTGTTTAATTAGTTCCAGCAAAGCAGTTTACCCTCCAAGGCCCAGGCTGTCTGCTCAGCGATCATACATCTATGGCCTGCTGTCGAGGTTGACAGCATCCTATTGTTTGTGCGATGCTTCCACCTCAGCAGCTAATGCAACTGAATCCACCAAGAGGAGGGGAGATTGTCCCTATTGATCTAAACTGCTGACAAAGAATAGAGAAAAAATCTGTCATCTTTACACAAGGATACTAAAGACAAACCTGACAGGTCAGGTGATTTGCGTCTGTAAAGTGCTTGTCAGATTGAGAGACTTTAATGCATGCTGAAAGAGTGCAATTTTAATTCTCTGCACTGTGGCCAGGCCTCGACCATTACCAAATTAAGGCTAATACAGAAGAATCCAGGTTCCGTTTCTGATTGACTTTGGATGCCCCTCGGTGCCAACCTAATGACAGGTCACCCAGCGGTGCAGCAAACACAGAGCCCATGTGGATTTAGCAAACAGGTTTATAAAAAGCTTTACGTGACAGAAATTGTTGCCGCAAGATGCACTGTGAATATCAAATGACTTGCTGTTAAAAAAAAACAATCTCCAGAGTGTCTATAATCCTTCCACATGACGGGAGTTGACACCGCTTAATTATACTGTTCTGTCTCTGTAACACTGACGCTGATACATCAGCCATAGGATCTTAACAGAATGGCGTGTATACCTTCATAACAGACTTAATAGAGTGGATTTAAAAAACTCCAGAACGGGTTCACCGCTCAATCTATGCCACCCCCCCCCCCCCCATCCGAGCAGCCGGGTGCTGCTGTTGGCTCGGCAGTGGCCTGGTTTCAAAGAAAACCACTGAAGCCACGCCCTACGACACTGGCTCTCTCAAAAGTGCTGGCTGCATCCCCAACAAGCTGTCCGGGCCCATACGCTCCTGTGTCCATTGATGCAGAAAGGCTGGGCATGGGAGCATGCATGGCTGAAGAGAAGCCAGGGGGTTTCCCACAGTGGGGCATCCAGTGAAACCACAAACCACAGGGAGGACTCAAATAGCAGCTTTCTCAAGCATACACCCAATATTCCAAGCAGGTCTCTCCAGTTCAGTCAGGCTCTCTGGCCTTACATGCCTCACTCAGAATGTAGGTGCTGTTCCTTCTAAGAACACAGCCCCCCTGCTCTGCTCTTTGATGCTCCTTGCTCAGTCTGTGTGGGCGCTTCTGCCAGGGCATCATCTTGGACTCCAAGTGTGGATTTTGGACACAGTCACGGTCCCAGGTACTCTGTCTGTCTTGAGCACCACCGACTGTGGGCCCTATAGCACACCCTGCCACTCTGACTACCTCTGCAGCACAGCCAACCAACCTCTGAGAGCAATCTCCAGCCCTTCAACACTTGGCTGCAGGTGCCATATGCACCTCAACCCTTTCAGCAGTCATCAGCTGCAGCTCAGCAGCCCTTTGGGCCTTCTGGCCTGGTTCAGTGAGGTTAACCTTTTGTTTACCTTTTTATAAGTCACACCTCTACCAGTGATAAAGTAGTACTGGGATGGTGTTTATAGAACAATGGGTTTTATTATGACTTGTGACAGTGTTGGTGATGTAAAGTAACCATTTCAGGGACAAAAGAGTGCCACAGCCTGGCAAGGTCCAGTTTGTCACAATACAGCAGGCAGCTCACCTGATGCCTGACCCATGTGCCTCTCCTCCATTTCCTGCAGTGCAGGGTAGAGGCCATAGCAGAGCTCCGAAGTTTGCCCTCCCTTCAATTACATATCTCCGGCCACTCTGTCCCTTGGTTTTCTCTCAGCTCATGCATGACCCAGAAATTGAAGAGAGGAAGGTGATTTCACTTACAATACGAAAGGGAAAAAACATAAACCAATTATGGTTAGCTGATTTAAAATGGCTCATTTTACACAGTTCCAAAGGAGGATAAGGGTGAGAAAGTGAGTGTGTGCCTGGACAGTTACTTAAATATGCCCAGATATAGAATTCCTACCCACTCTCGTGTAGTTCATGGACCATAGAATGTAGAATGAAAAACCTCTCCTTGAATGATTCCTGTATTGCAAAGTTATTTGCAACATTAAATAATGTTGGTTTGCCATCTACCCTCATATGCTTAATGTCTACGCCATAGGATAGTTTAGTCAAATAGAAGTGAATTCTTATACTTATGAAAAGTTTCAGTTGACTAGAAGTTCCTCACAGTTATCATAATAGGGTTCAGTGTCATATACTGTATTCTTTATAGTAATGATTATTGCTACTCTCATCTAATTGAACATGCAGTGATTTGATGATGGCGGGATAATTTTCATCTACGCTTCTGTCTTCAAAAAATGATATTATTAGAGTTTGTCAAACATTTTGAGGATAATCTGTGAAGCTTTTAGCGTAGCTGTTTTAAGTGTTTGGGTTACTAAAGGCTAGTGATTAATATGTTTTCAGACGCTGTATGTGTTTAGTAAAACATACTATTAATGCAACTGAGAAAACACGCTTGCCATTAGTCACTCTAATCTAACATTTGAAATAATAGGCTCGATTCAGAGACACATTCGTTTGGACTTCCGTAGCTGTCTTGTCATTTTTTTGCTTTTTTCGTTCATTTTTCATTCGTACGAACGTTCGGGAATGCGCTTTCGATGAACAGAAGCAAATCGGAACATTTCCGTTAGTTCGGATCATTTTCCAAACAAAATTGGAAATTTTTTGTTCGTTCAGATAACTTCCATTGTTGGGATGGGTTTCCGTCTGATTCAGAGAGCTGATTTCCGACAGACCACCACCCTATAAATCCGTTTCATTTCCGATAAACTTACGGGACCTTTGAGGGCTCGGATTGCTATTGTTGAACATGTTTTGCGGCTATGTGGAGGAGTCTGCGCGCCTTTAGCACCAAGGCATTGCATGTATCAGCATGGCCGAGGCCATAAATTGTATAGCAATGCATACCTGAATCAATACATTTCATGTATGCCTTATAGATGCATTTTAATGCTGACCTAAATTAGTCCTTAGCATGTAAACATTTATTTTCCCACACATCCATATAATATTTTAGACTTATGTCCTTTGTGAATTATATTTAGATTGTTGAACTTGAATCTTAATTTGTTGTAGGAGTTATTGTTTTAGTCAGTTACCTTTGCTTTGTGTAATTATTTTATATTTGGTTGCAGGAACCGCAAGATGTGCCACTCGCCCTTGCTCCTGATGCCCGTTCTTTGCCTGCAGAATGCGGGCCAGGGGTTCTCTAATCGGGCACTATGAAACTCGGCCCGTGGCGAGGGCCCTCTGGCTTTTGAAGCCCAGATTTAGGTGTTTGGACCATACGCTGCTTAGCGCTGCTATTTGTACAGAATGACACGGCAAGTCACAGCGCGTGATGTTAAATAATCAGCTTGGATTGGTGCACTAGGAATTGGTGGCCAGTGTCAGCACCTGTTGGACCCTTATGCCGATTAGAACAGGATCAGTGAGCTCCACTTTGCACCACCAACTTTTAGGCATTGCACAACTTATTTATTTATTTTTGGCACGCTGTATTCATCCGGCACTGATAAGCGTTCCTTCATTACAGCATATCATTGCTGAGGTGTTTAGGCTGTGTTTTACAGAAAACACAGTTACAGTTTTACAGAAAAAAAATAAAATGACATTTGGCATCGTCTAAGTCCAGCAATTACATTATTGACAAGGCACCAATGCAAATTCTGTACAAATAAATGTGTGGAATATTATTTATGAGCCCAAAACTTTTCAATACAGTTCTGCTCATTGTGGTCTGTGGCATCTTAACCCACAGTGCCACTATAAACTTAATCAAGAACGTCCGGCACTGTGTCTATATGGCACTAGTGATACATTTACCGCAGGCTGGTGGACACATCGGCGCAGACTGTTTTTTGTTTGTTGAATATGCCCATATATAAAACTCAGTCAAGGCACACAGGAAAAATAATGGACACCCTGTTTGGCATCCTACACTGGACACACCAAAACCAAAAACCAGCCTCATGGACAGAGGCTGCATAAGAGTGATCTTTGCCATAGGAAGGGGTAAAGGTAAGACTTGTACCATTCAGGCAGCCCTAATCTGAGGTCAGTTTTTACATTTTTTCTACTATACTATAACAAATTCATGAATGTAGTGGAGGATTTTGGATCGCCAAGATCCGAAGCTGGCAGGTGGCTTGCTGGCCATTACTACCCTGTAACCTAGTACCTTGAATTTAAAATAAAAAAACTCACTGTTGCTGCGTCATCCTTCTTCTGTCCCCTGCTGGGTGGCGTAATCCACAGGTCCGCTGAGTCAGGGGCTCATTCATTGCATAGTTATACTCAGAACGACCAAGAGAATCTTTCATAAATAATAAAAAAATTACCCTTAGGCCACCATGACACCCTTAATCTAAAACGCTCCCATCCAGAACAACATTTGCTGCTACTCATGACAAAGAAAATAGGCCTCATGATTGTAAACTCTACTTACCTTTGGCTTCTTTTCTTGTACTGACTGTAACTGTTTAATTGTTTGACAGGTGATATTATCATTCTAGCCAAATATTCTGCTGATTTTCACTGCACTTTGTATTCACTATACAGAGAACCAATTATATCTATAATACCAAACGGCATTATTTTTTGTGCAAATTATAATATCCATGTGACTGGATCTAATGGGCAATTCAGGGCAAGGAGTTAATGGGATTTCTTTGTTATCAATATGCCTGAAGAAAGCAGGGTTACTTCATCAACGTAACTTTACACATTAATGTCTAAAAGCAATTTCAGTTTTTCCCAAATTTGCTGCTTGTCTGTACATTATTAGGTTTTAGCTAAGAAAAAGCCTAATGGGCATGTTTTAATTTGAACAAGTCTTGCAGGATCATATGCAGTCTTTTGCTTTTGATCTCTGTGACCTCGATCTTATTTTACAGTGAAATGCAAACACCGAAAAATTAGAAGGCACAAATTACTAAAGGAAATACTAAAGGAAAAGCAGGGTGCAAATCTGAGGTCAAGAAAAAAGACCTGCCCGTTTTTAAAATCTGAATGAATTAAATAATAACATTTTATTAAATATAATAGAAATTGCTTGGGACCACCCCAGATCAAGATGGTTTAGGGTTTGCCAACTGGGCCTTAGATGCAGGGAGAAGGTACCCTGCTTATATCATAAGGGTCATCTTTTACCAATCCTCATTTTTCTAGGTCTAAAACCTCCATTTAATACAAGACAAAAGTTCTGGGGTATAAGTCTAATGTACTTATAGCAGACAGTCTATGGTCCACAAAATCCACCCAGTCTCCTGCCAGAGGCACTGTATTGTCGACTTTTTTGTATTTGCCCTTTATCGACCAGTAACTGCAGCAGACCTGGCTTGTTTCCCTGCAATACAGCAGCAGCATCAACTAACTATGTATGTATGTATAGAAATGTACTGTACTGTACCATGTTAATCCCCAGCTCCAATGGATCTCTTGCTGGTAAAAAATTCCTAGTATATACATTCCTAGTATGTACATGGCAACAATTGACTGATTCTGATTCTGTGTACGGTGCTCAGCTTCCATAGTGGGACAAAGTGGCAAGCAGTAGTTCGTCAGTAAATTATGGTTCTAGTAATTTTGTCACATAATTATATGTGTCACGGGCAGGATGTGGTGGCACAGGTGTGGATCCGCTTTGGCTGTGTACTGATAGCTAGTGCTGTGTCAGGGAAGCGGAGTCTAAGAGGCCACCGGTATTCACCAGAGCCCGCCGCAAGGCAGGTTGGACTTGTAGCGGTGAGTGACCCCCAGGTCACTACCCCCCAATAGCGGCTCAGACACAGAGTCAGCCGAGGTAATGCGTGGTACCGAGGAGGCAGGCAAAAGGCGAAGCCAAGTTCAAGCGAAGGTCAGGGCTGGCAGCACAATCACGAGGTCGAAGGTAAGTAGCCAAAGTCGGGAAGGGCAGAGAAGGTTCAGAGTCGGGGACAGGCAAAGGTCGGTACATGGGTGAGCAATACAGGAAACAACTGACATTCAGTAACCATAGGAAGACCAAGATCCGGCACTAGAAGGAAGGAAGTGCCCCTTTAAATAGGGGAAGTGGAATGAGTGGCCACCAATCAAAGGTGAACTGGCCGTTTAAATTTTAAAAAAATGGTGCGCGCGCGCCCCCTAGTGGACAAGGGCGTGCGCGCACCAGGGAGGAGTCAGAGCGAGGCGGAGGATGGCCGAGAGTAGTTGGCGCGCGGCCAACCGCCGCGCCGGAAGCCGGGGACCTGCCGCCCGAAGCCGGTAAGGAGGGAGAGCAGGGAGCGCCGCGAGATGGGTGCACGGCGCTCGCCCTAACAGTACCCCCCCCCTTGGGTCTCCCCCTCTTCTAGGGACCAAGAAAATCCGAGATGAGACTATGGTCCAGAATGTTCTCCTCGGGTTCCCAAGATCTTTCCTCTGGGCCACAGCCTTCCCAGTCGACCAAAAAATATCTTTTGCCTCTGGAGACCTTAGAGGCCAGGATCTCTTTCACCATAAAAATGTCTGCGGTGCCAGAAATTGGAGCGGGCACCAAGATCTTCATAGAAAAACAATTGCAAATCACTGGGTTCAAAAGATAGACGTGGAAGGAGTTGGGGATACGAAGAGATGCTGGAAGGTGAAGCTTATAGCAAACCGAATTGATCTGTTGTTTGATCTTATAAGGACCCAGGTAGCGAGGACCCAGTTTATAGCTGGGAATTCGGAAGTGGATATGTTTCGCCGAAAGCCACACCTTATCTCCAGGAGAGTAAATGGGAGGAACTCTTCTCTTTTTATGTGCGCTAATTTTCATACGAGCGGAAGCTTGAAAAAGAGCACATTGAGTCTCTTGCCAGATAGTAGAAAAATCCTGTGTGAGTTCTTCCACGGCGGGAACTTCAGAAGACGTGGACAAGGGCAGTGGCGGAAGAGGATGACGACCGTACACCACAAAGAACGGGGATTTTCTCGCAGATTAAAAATCCTTAAAGTTATATGAGAATTCCGCCCAGGGTAGAAGGTCGACCCAGTCATCTTGACGCGCAGAAACAAAATGACGAAGATAATGGCCGAGGACTTGATTAACTCTTTCCACTTGACCGTTAGGGGATGATAAGCAGAGGAAAAATCCAACTTAATCTTTAGTTGTTTACAAAGAGCCCTCCAGAACTTAGAAACGAATTGTACTCCCCTGTCAGACACGATGTGTGTAGGCAGCCCATGAAAACGAAAGATATGCACAGGGAAGTGTTTTGCCAGCTGAGGAGCCGAAGGAAGGCCAGGCAAAGGTGTAAAATGCGCCATCTTAGAAAACCTATCCACTACTACCCAAATCACTGTGTTACCATGCGAAGAAGGAAGGTCAGAAATAAAGTCCATAGCAATGTGAGACCAAGGAGTATTTGAAATAGGTAGGGGAAGAAGTAAACTTGCAGGTCTTTGGCGAGGAGTCTTGTCACGTGCACAGATGGTACAAGCCTGAATAAATTCCGTCACGTTCCTCTCTAGAGAGGGCCACCAATAATATCTAGAAATGAGAGAACAAGATTTTCTGATACCAGCATGGCCGGCTACATGAGAAGAATGTCCCCATTTTAATATTCTGCAACGTTGGCGAGGAGGCATGTAGGTCTTTCCAGGTGGTGTCTGTACCAAAGAAGCGGGAGCAGAGTGGACAAGGCACTCAGGAGAGATAATATGCTGTGGTGTGGATTCGGACCTGGAGACGTCTGAAAAGCGAGAAAGGGCGTCCGCCCTGATGTTCTTGGCAGCTGGACGGAAGTGAATTTGAAAGTTGAAACGGGTGAAAAATAACGACCATCGGGCTTGAGGGTTTAATCACTGGGCAGTTTCTAAGTAAGACAGATTTTTGTGGTAGGTAAAGATGGAAACAAGATGGACTGAACCTTCCAAAAGATGTCTCCACTCCTCCAATGCTAACTTGATGGCGAGTAATTCCCGATCTCCAATGGAGTAATTCCTCTCTGCCTGAGAAAACGTTTTTGAGAAGAAACCGCAAGTGAGAGTCCTGCCAGTAGTGGATTTTTGAGTAAGCACGGCTCCAGCTCCAATGGAGGAGGCATCTACCTCAAGGGAAAAAGGTCTAGTTGGATCCGGTCTTGAATGTACCGGAGCAGAAGAGAAGGCATGTTTAAGAGTATTAAAGGCCTCTTCAGCCTGAGGAGGCCATGACATAGAATTGACGTTCTTCTTCGTGAGAGTCACAATAGGCGCAACCAAAGTCGAAAAGTGGGGAATGAACTGGCGATAATAATTAGCGAAGCCCAAAAAGCATTGGATAGCCCGTAGACCAGAAGGGTGTGGCCAATCCAACACTGCCTTTAACTTGTTGGGGGTCCATCTGGAGACCTCGACCAGAAACAATGTACCCAAGAAATGGTAGAGTGGTATGGTCAAATATGCACTTCTCCAACTTGGCGTATAAGCGATGTAGGCGGAGGCGAGACAGGACTTGCCGGACATGGCGGTGATGTTCTTCAGGATTAGAAGAGAAGATGAGTATATCGTCCAGATACACTACCACACAGGAGTAAAGTAAGTCCCGGAATATGTCGTTCACGTATTCCTGGTGCAAAGCCCAAAGGGCGTCACTAGGTATTCGAAGTGGCCATCGCGGGTGTTAAAGGCATTCTTCCACTCATCACCCTTACGTATACGTATCAGATTATAGGCCCCTCTCAGGTCGAGTTTAGTGAAGATCTTGGCACCACAAAGTTGATCAAATTATTCAGAGATCAAAGGTAAAGGGTACCGATTTTTTACGGTAATCTTGTTTAGGCCACGATAGTCAATGGAGGGGCAAAGAGAGCCATCTTTCTTGGCCACAAAAAAGAACCCTGCGCCTGCTGGAGAGGAAGACTTCCGTATGAAGCCCCTTTGGAAATTTTCCTGTATGTACTCTGACATTGCCTGCATCTCTGGAGCCGAGAGGGGATAGATTCTGACACGAGGTGGAGTGTTACCCAGCAGGAGGTTGATAGGGCAATCATAGGGGCGATGAGGCGGAAGTACCTCCGCTTGCTTTTTGCAGAACACATCAGAGAAGGCCTGATAGATCGCAGGCAGGCCGGGAAGTGGAGCAGAAGCAGTAACAGGTCTGACAGGAACGGACTTCAAACACTTCTGGAAGCAGGTTGCACCCCAACTCTTGATTTCGCCGGTACTCCAATCAAGAGTGGGATCATGACGTTGAAGCCAGGATAGGCCGGGAAGAATCTGAGAGGTACAATGAGGGAGCACGTAGAGCTCAATGTTTTCTTGGTGAAAAAGTCCAATCTTTAAAAGTAGGGGTACTGTGCTATAACGCACGGTGCAATCAAGCCTATCACCATTGACCGAAGTGATAAATAGGGGCTTTGCGAGGCGGTTCACAGAGATGTTATATTTATTAACCAAGGAGGCCTCGATAAAATTTCCTGCAGAGCCAGAATCCAAAAAGGCAGACAAGTTCAAGGAGATGGTAGCTGCGACAGTAAGTTGCACAGGAACTGTAAGCCGTGGAGAGGTAGCATACACACCTTGGGATGCCTCTCCTACATTCACTAGGTACGCCCGTTTCCCTGTCGTGGCGGGCGAATAGGACAATCTTTCAGGAAGTGCTCTGAGCCAGCACAATACAGGCAGAGATTCTCATTCCTCCTGCGAGTTCTCTCCTGTTGGTTTAAGCGAGATCGGTCCACCTGCATGGCCTCCTCGCTGGACGGCGCAGGTGTGGACAAAGGATGTTGAAACACAGGAGCCAAACGGGATGCCCTCCTAGGGCGCTGAGAGTCTCTTTCCAGGCGGAATTCCTCATGTCTCTGATCCGCTCTGGTAACTCCAGCCCAATCTCCGCAGCCAGCTTCACCTGTAGGAGCCCCCGCTTGCCGGGACGCAGAATACGCCTGCCCGGGATCGGTTGCCCCCAGGACTTCAATGGCTCAAAGGATGTAGGCTTACTGTTGGGAGGTCTGGAGAACCAGTGGCTGGGAGCGGTATTGAGCGAGCCCAATAGCAGGATCGTTTTAACAGGAAAGTCCAGACAGGCTAGGGGTCGGCAACGGGTGTTCTGAGATGGCAGCGGTACAAAAGAAGAAGGCAAATTGTGGTCAAGGTTCAGAGCAGAGGTCGGCAACAGGATATCAGATCTAGGATGGTCGGTACAGGCGATGGTCGGCAACGGGAGTTCAGATCTAGAATAGTCGGTTCAGGCGAGGGTCGGCAACAAGATCAATCACGAGACAAATGCAAGAAAGGCTAGGTACTAGGCGCTATCACAGGCACTGAGCAACTGACACGGTGAACCTTTATAGGGATGGAAATGATTGGGGATATGGGGAAATATGTATGTGATTGGTGCACACTGGAAACTCTAACCTGATAGGGTTTCAGTTACCTGCCTAGGACTCATTGGCCCTGTCCCCGCACGGGAGCACCCCCCACCCACCTCGGCTCATTGGCACTTTAACTTAACTTCCTCCGGCGGCCGCGCTGACAGCAGAGAGATGCCGGCAGAGGAGGAAGCAGCAGAGGGAGGCGCGCTCACAGCCGCCCGGCGCGGCCGGGCATGAGAGGCGGAGGCGGCGCTGGAACGGGGTGCAGGTAGGTGCATCGTGACACTACCCCCCCCTTCACGAGGGGCCTCCGGACCCTTACCAGGTTTCCCCGGATTGTCACGATGGAACTTCTTAATAAGAACTTTAGCATGCACATCTTTTGCTGCAACCCAACATCTCTCCTCAGGACCGTAACCAACCCAGTCAATTAAATATTGCAATGAATTACGGAGCTTGCGTGAGTCAAGAATCTTGTTCACTTCATATTCTGGTTCGTTATCTACTAGAATAGGCGACGATGATGGACGCGGCACATTCTTGGCTGGTTTTAGCAGTGACACATGAAAAGAATTTGGGATTCTCACGGTTTGCGGGAGTTGAACCTTAAAGGACACGTTGCTTACTTTCTGAATAATGGGGAAAGGGCCGATAAACTTGGGCCCTAACTTACTGGAAGGTTGCCGGAGAGAAATATTTTTAGTAGAAACCCAAACAAGGTCCCCAATCTGAAGTGCGGGTTCTTGAGACCTGTGGCGATCGGCTAACCTTTTATGTCTAAGAATAGTTTCTTTCAAAGTCTCCTGGACGCGGGTCCAGATGTTCTTCCGCTCTTGGAGCCACTCTTCCAATGCCAGTAAATTGGAAGGGGACCCAGAGAGAGAGGAAGCCCTGGGATTTTTCCCAAAATTGCAGAAAAACTGAGAAATTTTGTTACTCTCACTCGGTGCATTATTGTATGCAAATTCCGCGAAGTCAATGTATTCCGACCACTGTTCTTGAGCGTCAGAAATGTAACACCGCAAATACTGTTCAGTCTGTCCATTGGTTTGAGGATGGTATGCAGAAGACAAAGATATCTGAATCCCCAAGCGAGAACAGAAATTCTTCCAAAAACGCGAAGTAAATTGCACACCCCGATCGGAAACTATATTAGATGGAATGCCATGGATACGGAAAATATGCGAGATAAATAACCGCGAAAGCTCAGGAGCTGACAGTAGCTTAGATAAAGGAATAAAATGTGCCATCTTACTGAAACGGTCGACGACCACCCAAATCACAGTATTCCCATGTGAGGGAGGCAAATCTACAATAAAATCCATAGAGATATGAGTCCATGGTTCTTTAGGAATCTCAAGTGGGACTAAATACCCACTAGGGGCCTTGTGAACCCCCTTACTTCGCGCACAAACAGAACATGCGTCGATAAAGGCAGTAATATCGCGTCGCATAGTAGGCCACCATACAAGGCGTCGGGCTAAAATGAAAGTCTTACGATTTCCCAGATGACCAGCAGTTTTGGCATCATGAAACTCGTGAATTACATCAGAACGCAGATGCAGCGGTACAAACTGACACCCTAAAGGTACATCTACAGGGGATTCATTTTGAAATGGCGCCGAGGCATTAGAAAGATCAGGAAGCAAAGCCCCAATCACACAACCCAAAGGCAAAATAGGTTCACCCATATCACCCCGATCCTTGCAATCCCCCAATATGCGGGACAGAGCATCCGCTTTAGAATTTTTAACTCCTGGCTTAAATGTAATTATAAAATTAAAGCGTGAGAAAAATAATGCCCAACGAGCCTGACGAGAGTTCAGTCTCTTAGCTGAGCTAATGTACTCAAGGTTTTTGTGATCGGTATAGACTGTGATCGGATACAATGAACCCTCCAACCAGTGACGCCATTCATCAAAAGCCAGTTTAACCGCCAATAACTCCCTGTTTCCAACATCATAGTTCTGTTCCGCGGCACTAAATTTCCGTGAGAAGTAGGCGCAGGGATGCAAACGTTCAGGATGACCAGAGTATTGCGACAACACCGCCCCCACACCCAACTCGGATGCATCTACTTCAATGGTAAAAGGTTTATTAACGTCAGGTTGAATTAAAACTGGCGCCGAAGTAAAAGCCTGTTTTAGAGTCAGGAAGGCTTCATTGACCGAAGATGACCAGTTTACAGTGAAGGCGCCCTTGTGAGTAAGGTTGGTGAGAGGAGCAACAATATTGGAAAAACCCTTAATAAAGCGTCGATAGAAAATAGCGAAACCTAAAAAACGCTGTAATTCTTTTAAAGATTTGGGTTGTACCCAATCCCGCACCGCCGAAACTTTCCCCGCATCCATCTCCAATCCCTGGCTAGAGATTACATAACCCAAGAAGGGAACGGTGGTGACCTCAAACATACATTTAGAAATTTTTGCATACAAGTTATTCTCTCTCAATTTTTGAAGAACCATTTTCACATGTTGTCTATGTTCGGACAAAGAATTAGAGAAAATGAGGATATCACCCAAATAAATTACCATGAATCTACCCAAATTGTCTCGAAAGACATCGTTAACAAAGTCTTGGAAGACCGCAGGAGCATTACAAAGGCCAAAGGGCATGACTAGATATTCGTAATGACCATCTTTAACATTGAATGCCGTTTTCCACTCATCCCCTTGCCGAATACAAATCAGGTTGTAGGCCCTCTTTAGGTCTAACTTAGAGAAAACCTGAGCACCTACTACTTGATTAAATAAATCCCCAATCAAGGGAAGGGGATACCGTTTTTTTACAATAATCTTATTCAGGGCCCTGTAATCTATGCAAGGCCTTAAACCACCATCTTTTTTCTCCACAAAAAAGAAGCCAGCCCCCGCAGGCGATGTTGAAGGATGGATGAACCCCTTGCTTAAATTCTCGGAGATGTACTCCTTCATTGCCTGCTCCTCCAGTCGGGTAAGATTATAAATCTTCCCTCTAGGAGGGATGGTTCCTGGGAGCAGGTCAATGGGGCAGTCATAGGCCCTATGTGGAGGAAGGGAATCTGCAGAACGTTCAGAAAAAACATCAGCCCAATCCGCATAAGGCTGAGGCAATCCCTGGGGCAGCATCTGAAAACTTTTGAGGGCAGTGGAAAAACAATGTGTCTTGCAGAAATTACTCCACCTCACTAAATCCCCAGTCTGCCAGGGGTTGTGGAGTTTTAACCAGGGATATCCCAGTACTACCGGGGTTTCCGGACAATCAAAAACTAAGAACTCGATGTATTCAGAGTGGGAAGAGCCGACAATTAAATTGAGAGGAGGGGTCTTAGTACTAACCGGACCTCCCTGGATGGACTTCCCATTTATGGCCAGAACCTGTAGAGATTTCCCAAGGGGTACCAGAGGAATCCCCAGGATGGAGATCATGCTCCGATCCAGGAAATTGCCCGCAGCTCCACTATCGATAAAGGCGGATACTGCCTGTTTGGAAGGGCCCCAAGAAAGCTCTATGGGGATTAACATTTTGTTCAAGTGAGAGTAGTTAACGGACTCACCTAGATCAGCACTCTCCTCCTGATCTAGGCGAGGAAGTTTCCCGCCGGGTGTCCCTTGTTAGGACAGGACCTAGCAAATTGTCCCGGATTCCCACAATATAAGCATAGACCCATGGAGCGTCTTCGCTGCTTCTCGTTCTGGGTAAGACGAGCTCTACCGACCTGCATGGGTTCTTCCAATGAGGAAGAAGGTGTGTTTACCCCAAGGAAAGTGGGTGGGTTGGGGGTCTGAGATGGCTTAAAGGACGAGGAAGTCCTAACCCTTTCCCTGGCTCTTTCCCTAAGTCGCTGATCTATTTTGATGGAGACCTGCATTAGCTGGTCAAGATCTGCTGGTGTAGGGAAATTAACCAATGCGTCCTTGATACCCTCCGATAGACCCATACGGAACTGGCTACACAGGGCTTGGTCATTCCATCTGGAGTCTACTGCCCACCGCCGGAATTCAGAACTGTAATCTTCGGCAGTATTCCGACCTTGCTTCAAGGCCCGAAGCCTGTTTTCAGCTGTGGACTGCTGGTCTGGGTCGGCATATAACACACCCATAGCCTGGAAAAAAGATGTAACGGAGTGCAGGGCAGCATCATCGGGAGGCAGGCTAAAAGCCCATGATTGGGGATCTCCTTGCAAAAGGGAGATAATTAACCCCACCCGTTGGGTCTCAGTGCCCGAGGATACGGGCCTCAATCTGAAGTACAGCTCACAGGAATTTTTAAAATTGGAGAATTTGGCTCGGTCTCCAAAAAATTTCTCAGGTAACGGGACCTTCGGCTCCGACACGTGAGGTGGTACAGCGGATGGAGGAATCTGCCTGGTTTCTTGATTGGCTACTCTCTGGGCAAGTTGATTTATAGCTGTGGCCATAGCCTGTACTTGCTGTACCAGGTCATCCATGGCAGGCCTGTGATAATATCACACTCTGGGTACTCAAATGATCCGCTCTGGTAACTCCAGCCCTCCAGGTAAGCCCTCAACCCCCAATCTCCGCAGCCAGCTTCACCTGTACGAGCCCCCGCTTGCCAGGACGCAGAATACGCCTGCCCAGGATCGGTTGCCCCCAGGACTTCAATGGCTCAAAGGATGTAGGCTTACTGTTGGGAGGTCTGGAGAACCAGTGGCTGGGAGCGGTATTGAGCGAGCCCAATAGCAGGAGTGTTTTAACAGGAAAGTCCAGACAGGCTAGGGGTCGGCAACGGGTGTTCTGAGATGGCAGCGGTACAAAAGGAGAAGGCAAATCGTGGTCAAGGTTCAGAGCAGAGGTCGGCAACAGGATATCAGATCTAGGATGGTCGGTACAGGCGATGGTCGGCAACGGGAGTTCAGATCTAGAATAGTCGGTTCAGGCGAGGGTCGGCAACAAGATCAATCACGAGACAAATGCAAGAAAGGCTAGGTACTAGGCGCTATCACAGGCACTGAGCAACTGACACGGTGAACCTTTATAGGGACGGAAATGATTGGGGATCGGGGGAAATATGTATGTGATTGGTGCACACTGGAAACTCTAACCTGATAGGGTTTCAGTTACCTGCCTAGGACTCATTGGCCCTGTCCCCGCACGGGAACACCCCCCACCCACCTGGGCTCATTGGCCCTTTAACTTAACTTCCTCCGGCGGCCGCGCTGACAGCAGCGCCGCCGGAGGGAATATGATGGACGTGCTGGCGCACACGTGTGAGCACGAGAACTGCCGGAGACCCCGGCAGAGGAAGAAGCAGCAGAGGGAGGCGTGCTCACAGCTGCGCTCGCAGCCGCCCGGCGCGGCCGGGCATGAGAGGCGGAGGCGGTGCTGAAACGGGGTGCAGGTAGGTGCATCGTGACAGAGATCAGACAAAGATGTAGGCAAATTACGTGCAGCTAGAGCAGCTATAGCTTTAATATTGCTAGACAGTCCTTTCTTGAAGAAGGCACATAACGCCTCATTATTCCAATTCAGATGCCAGGGTAAGGAACTGAATGGCGTATTCACCAATGGACAGGTTGCCCTGAACCAAATTCAAAAGGACCGTTTCTGCAGACGAGGTCTGGGCTGGTTCCTCGAAGACCTGGCGGAACTCGGAGACAAAGGCGAGTATGTTGGAAGTAACTGGATCCTCGCGATCCCATAATGGGGTAGCCCAGGCCAGCGCCTTCCCAGAGAGAAGACTAATAACAAAGGCTACCTTGGCACGTTCAGTGGGGAATTGGTCCGCGAACATTTCCAAATGCATGGAACACTGGGTAAGGAACCCTCTGCATAACTTGGCATCCCCTTCAAACTTAGCCTGCAAGGAGCGATGGATTCTAGAGGTTGATGTTACTGGAGGCTGTGGTGGCGACACTGGAGCAGATGGTGGCAACTGCTGCTGCTGAATCGATAAGAGCTGCTGAACCATGGCGGAGAGCTGGTTAATTTGGCGAGACTGCATAGCCACTATAGTAGGTAGTTCAGTGACATCAGGCAGTGGCACCTCAGCGGGATCCATGGCCGGATCTTACTGTCACGGGCAGGATGTGGTGGCACAGGTGTGGATCCGCTTTGGCTGTGTACTGATAGCTAGTGCTGTGTCAGGGAAGCAGAGTCTAAGAGGCCACCGGTATTCACCAGAGCCCGCCGCAAGGCAGGTTGGACTTGTAGCGGTGAGTGACCCCCAGGTCACTACCCCCCAACAGCGGCTCAGACACAGAGTCAGCCGAGGTAATGCGTGGTACCGAGGAGGCAGGCAAAAGGCGAAGTCAAGTTCAAGCGAAGGTCAGGGCTGGCAGCACAATCAGGAGGTCGAAGGTAAGTAGCCAAAGTCGGGACGGGCAGAGAAGGTTCAGAGTCGGGGATAGGCAAAGGTCGGTACACGGGTGAGCAATACAGGAAACAACTGACGTTCAGTAACCATAGGAAGACCAAGATCCGGCACTAGAAGGAAGGAAGTGCCCCTTTAAATAGGGGAAGTAGAATGAGCGGCCACCAATCAAAGGTAAACTTGCCATTTAAATTTAAAAAAAAAACGGTGCGCGCCCCTTAGTGGACAGGGATGTGTGCGCACCAGGGAGGAGACAGAGCGAGGCGGAGGACGGCCAAGAGCAGTCGGCGCGGCCAACCGCCGCGCCGAAAGCCGGGGACCCACCGCCCGAAGCCGGTAAGGAGGGAGAGCGGGGAGCGCCGCGAGATGGGTGCACGGCGCTCGCCCTAACAATATGCAGCTGATAAGCAATGTTTTTGGATGGGACATTCCTTATAGTGCTTTCTTGGATCTTGGAAAAATAATTTATAACATTAAACCTATACTCATAAACAGTTAAATGACCTTCCTTGTCTCTTGACCAGAAAATAAGGGCAGCAGATGGCAGGACATGAGTCCCAAATGTGCTGAGCAGCACAAAATACCAATGCTGGGGGTTTATTTGTTAGGTGAACATATTTTTGGTCACTGCAGATATAAATTTGGGTTGCACACAAATGGGTTGGTTACAATAAAAAAAAGCAGAAAAATCTTCATGATTTTGCAATCATCCAATAAACAAAATCCAAATAAATATTAGCAAGGGAAAGGGTTACTCCACTCAAGCCTGTTTCTCTCTTTAAATGGAAGGAAGAAGGTTCTGGGGTGACAGGTTTTGAACATACTATTCTACTGTTACAGCGGGGGGCTGTTCAACTAATGAGCCAGCCAGTGCTGGAATAACAGGTATTGCAATTCTTCTGATACGTGTAGATGTTTTTACCCATCATAAAATACTTTGGGAGGATATTTGCTGTTCCCCAAAGGCTGGCTCAGGAGACAGCATACTGCAAAACTGCAATGGTACACTCAAAAACCTGTCACCCCTGGATATTACTTCTACCAGGATAAGAAAACCATAAGTTTGGAGGGGAACTTTTCATTAGAGGTGTATAAGCGACCCCTCCTCTCACTATACATGTTGAAATGGGTTATTATTAAGTGATTTTGTGATATAGCTACTTTAATTACCCTCTCAATATACTAAAGTGTAAACAAAAAACAAAAAAACACAGACCCCCCTAAAATGGCTAGGGCATTTTAAATTTTCATGCACTAGCACTAGTATGAACAACACGCCCTACTATATACCAAACACTTTCTGCTGTTTGACGCTAAATCATGTTCAGTAGTTGCTGCCACTGTTGTCACTGTTGAGGTCACAATCTGAAAAAGGCAGGAGTCTGGCAGAAAACTGTTAGAATCTCATGTCAATGTGTTTGTACAGGTAGTGTAACAATATGCTCCATCAACTTCCACAACTTTCAGCCAAGGACAAACTATAACCATTTTCCAAAAATAGAGCCTGGCTTAGACTAGTGCTGCATGGTGGGTAGAAATGTTTAGGCATAATAGCACAGATAATGTCCTGTAACATGTCCAAGAGGGCAGCAGATACATCTTCATGGATGTAAGCAGACATGTTAGTGATATAGACATGTTAGTGAAAATACTACAAAATGTTTTTAAAAAAATGATATTCTTCAGCCCTCTATTTGAGATTTATAACATGTTAACAGCTAACAAACTTAGCTTAGGCTGGAGGAAACGGCTGGATACCTGCAGATGTTGGTTTAGTGGTTTATAAATCAGGCCCTAAATACCAGCCAAATAAGGCAGCAAATTCCCAAGGCCCCAGAGGAAGAACACCTTTCTGGCATATGAACCATTTGCCCTAATTTCGCATCAATTGTCAGCACATCACACGCCCCACGATGTCTTCATTGGTTACTTAATATTTGTTTACCTAGCTTACTTGGTGATCTATTGGTGTTTACTATGACAGCAGCAGTCGAAGGAGGCTCTCATTTGGTCATTACCCACCTTAATAAATATTTAATATGGCCATTACCTAAGGGTATTTAAATAGATGCATGGCCAGCAGGCAGCAGCTTGATTAAGGGGGCTTGAATCCCCTGAAAAGCGTTGCTGGACATTTGAATTTTTCTTTATTTGGATGGAACCATAAACGTTTTCATGGACTCAGTAAAAGTTATATTTTTGGCACACTCTTTCCTTTTATCCAAGATCCAAGTAAAGCCCCCTGGTTGGAAGAATTGCCTTTTTTTGTCTGAGCACCTGCCCCCAAAAAGTCTCTCTGACTGAGTAGCAATAGCAATTGCCATTTAGTGTTTTATATCAAAGTTATTAAAACATTTTCATGCAACCACATCCAGACCTTTCTTCTTTGCATGCACAATTTTCATTGTTTGAAGTAAGCCTATGGCAAATTTAACACTGTCCACCATTTTTAGGACTTATTTATTATGCTTTGTTACAAGACCTTAAATTCAGTTTTGTGTAAACATTACACAGCTAACAACAGATGATAAACTTAACAGAAACATAAAAGATTATAAGTAGTTTAGTAATAGAGCAATGAGTCTAACAGTAATAACCTTGGTTAAATCAAGCAGAAATAGTAGAATTATCGCCTACAGATATTCAGTTACATTACGGTTTTGACTGCACCATCTTGAAACATTCAATTATATAACCATTCTTTACTGATCTTTCTGTTCACATAAGTGACATAAAGAACGTGAAAACGGAAATCCTATTAATTTCCTGTAAGAGTTTTAGAAATCTGTGGAGCTTACCCTTGGATAAGACACTAATAAATATCCTGGAGCAGATTTTTCCTACTAGTGTCCCAGTAATAATCTTTTGTTGTTCTGGAAAGCTGAAAAGATCCTACTGGGAGTACAAAGAGACTTAGCAGAGAATTATTTCTGGACTTATATGCTTAGATGTCCATATGAGTGTGCGTTATTATTAAGGAAATTCTTTTGGTAACCCAAGGTAGGCAGATGACAGGTGGGTAATTATATCAACAGGTGTGAAGTTTAAATGTTGCATGAAAAGGCCGTCCCAGTGTACCACCTGAAAATACTTAGCAGCACATGCATATTAAAGGCCAACTTCATTCTCAAGGACTGGAGGAAGAGGGAATCTGACTGCAGAGTGTAAATTAGAGGTACAGTCATGTCAACATGATGAGTCATTTCAAGAATCTGCTTCCATCAGCATTGTGTTAGCCCTAGAGCAATGTCCCCCGAATCCTTTCCTCAAGTCATCAACAGACCTGGTTTTGCAACAGATGAAGTAATTAGTGATCAGACAGAGCTACAGAGATGGCTATGTGGAGACCCACAAAACATGACCTGTTGGTGGTAGAGATGAGCGAATCGATTCTGACAAACCCAAATTCGTTACGAATTTCAGGAAAAATTTGTTTCGTTGCGATTCCGAATATCGCCGCGATTCGATTGCTCAAATCGCTTCTTTAAAACTCCATTTACTGCTATACAGTCCATCTAAAATGGTGGTTCCACATGTCAGGACATGTCCCATGGGGCAAGGAATCCTGGGTAGGTGTCACATGCTACCTATCAGCAGACAGGCTTACCGATGATGTCACAGCCCTATATAAACGGCAGTCATTTTGCGGAAGATCATTCTGACACTGTATTGTGGCCAGAGCAGATCAGGCAGGGAGAGAGCGAGGGACAGATAGACAGACAGACAGATAGGTAGATAGATACAGTGAGGGAGAGATAGATAGATAGATAGATAGATAGATAGATAGATAGATAGATACAGAAGAAGCCGAGTAAGGGACAGATAGAGAAGGAGAGAGGCTGTGACAGTGACAGAGAAAGACAGGAACAGTTTAAAGTGTTTGCATTAGCTTTCAAGCCTATTTAGTGTTAATAACACACCTGCCTATTTAGCTTTTCTTTTGCAGAAGGGGCTTCATCATCATCAGGAGAAGAGGGTATCAGGTTGCCCCAGGGACAGCAGCTGAGGCAGCAAGGTGGTAGTAGGGTTGGCAGTCAGCATGGTGGCAGAATTGGGATGTCTGGAGCCACAAGTGGCCGGGGGAGGGGTAGACCACCTGCTGTGTAGCATGCTGCCTTCCCGGGAGGCAGTGAAGCAGGGGTTCCTGGAGTTGGCAGCAGTAGCAGTGAATTAGTGTGGACTGTTGCAGGGAAAATTAGCTACTCGGCAGTGTGGCAGTTTTTCATCAAGCATCCGCAGGAGGGTAACCTGGCCACATGCAAGATGTGTAGACAGAAGGTGAAGCATGGCCAGGGCCCCAATGTTGGTACCATGGCCCTGCGGCAACACATGCAGCGTCACCATAAAGTGGCCTGGGAGAACCGAGGCTCCGAAGTGGGGTCCAGCCTGCTGCGTCAGCCAGTGTCATGCCGCTTCCAATTTCACCCAGCCAAGGCTCCAGCACCTCAGCAGAAGGTATCTGTGCATCATACCCATCCTCTGCCACTCCAGATGCTCCTGCTCCTCCTACTAAAAGTCAGTCATCCCGCCAGCAATCCATCAGTGAAGCCATGTCCAAGAGACAACAGTATGCGCCCACTCATCCTACGGCGCAGAAGCTAATTGTGCTTCTGTCCAAGTTGCTGGTGCTGCAGTCCCGTCCTTTTTATGGTGGTGGACTCTGCACCTTTCAGAGAACTGATGGCTTGTGCCCAGCCGAGGTGGAGAGTCCCAAGCCGTCATTTCTTTGCAAAGAAGGCAGTACCAGCCCTGCACAAATTTGTTGAGCAGAAGGTGGGCCAGTCCTTGAGCCTGTCGGTGTGCACCAAAGTGCACGGCAGCGCCGACATCTGTAACTACAGTCAGGGACAATACATGTCCTTTACGGCCCACTGGGTGAATGTGGTTCCTGCACAGCAACTTGGACAGGTCACACCGCTTCGGCCTCCACGTTCCCAGGCCGTTTTGCCTGTCACAGTGTGCGACTCCGCCTCCTCATCCTCCGCCGTCTCCTCAGCCTCCATTGTACTGTCCAATGCCCCTTCAGTCTACCATGTGTGCAGGGCACGGCGGTGTCACGCTGTGCTTCACATGGTTTGCCTTGGCGAACTGAGTCACACAGGGGAGGAGCTCCTGAAATTCATTCATCAAGAAATCAAAACGTGGCTTACTCCGCGAAAATTGGAAATGGGTACCATGGTGACTGACAATGGGAGTAACATCTTGTCTGCGCTGCGACAAGGAAGCCTGAGCCATGCGCCCTGTATGGCACACGCGTTCAACCTAGTTGTCAAGCATTTTCTGAAGTCTTCCCTCCATCTGCAAGACATCCTAACAATGGGAAGGAAACTTTGTATGCACTTCAGCCACTTCTACACCGCCAAGCACACCCTTCTTGAGCTACAGCATCAGAACGGTATCCCCCAACATAGTCTGATTTGCGATGTTTCCACCAGTTGGAATTCCACCCTACATATGTTATATCGACTATACGAACAGAGAAAAGCCATCAATGATTTATTGATGATCCAAGAAGATAGGGGGACTCCCCTGTGTAACTTTAATGTGAACCAGTGGCAGCTCATACGTGACACCTGCCGTTTGCTCAGGCCCTTTGAGGAAGCAACTTTATTTGTCAGTCGCTAGGATTACAGCATTTACGACGTGATTCCGCTGCTTCATGTAATACAACACATGTTGGAAACCATGGCTGGTCAGGGCACTGGAGACATGGCGCATATATTTCACAGCCACATAAACCCCGTGGGAGCTGAGGAGGAGGAAGAGGAGCACAGTGAAGCACAGTTTAGTTTTGGCGAAATGGGCAGTTTATCTAGTCATCTGACAGGAGAGGAGGAGCAGGAGCAGCCAGTGGAGCTAGATGGTTGTGAGGAAGGCGAGACAGAGGACCCAGATACACCATGGTAGTATGCAGTGGAGATGGAGATAGGTAGTCCCTCCGAGTCACTTGCACAAATGGCACAATGCATGCTCACGTGCTTGCGTAGTGACCGCAGAATTGTCTCCATTTTTCTGCGGGATGACTTCTGGCTCTCCACCTTATTGGACCCTCGCTACCGGCACAAAATGGGGGCATTTTTTACACCCACTGAGAGGGAGGACAAACTGACCTACTACAAAGACATTCTACATAGTCAGTTGGCCGATGCCTATCTGCGCCATGGTCCATACTCTCGCAGGACTCGGGGGGACCTCTGCGCTCACCTTCCACTGCCATGGCTACCGGGGGGGTGGCAGGAGCAGCAGCAGCTCCATCAGCAGCAGCCTCAGTCTTCAGTCGCTAATGAGTAGCTTTCTGCACCCGCATAGTGAGGCTACCCATGAGCAGCAGGAAGACCTGGAGCAGGGCCTGAACCAGCAGGTCGTGTCATATTTTGAAATGACCATGCCAACGCACCTTGAGGATCCCTTGGACTTCTGGGCAGTCAAACTTGACTTGTGGCCGCAACTGGCAGAGTTTGCCCTGGGAAAGCTGTTCTGCCCGGCCAGTAGTGAGCCATCTGAGTGGGTCTTTAGTGCTGCAGGGGCCATAGTAATGTCAAAGAGAACTCGTCTGTCCACGAAAAATGTGGAGAGACTCACCTTTGTGAAGATGAATCAGGCATGGATCAGCCAGGATTTCCACCCACCAATAGCTGATGCATGCATGTAGCTGATGCATGGTAGCTCCTTCTGCTGCTGCCAACTCCAGCGTGTGTCTTTCAGGCAATATATGGGCTCCTAATGCTGCTGCTGCTGCCAACTCCAGGGTGTGTCTTTCAGGTAATATATGAGCTCCTTCTGCTGCTGCCAACTCCAGGGTGTGTGTTTCAGGCAATATTTGGGCTCCTAATGCTGCTGCCAACTCCAATGTGTTTTTCAGGCAATATATGAGCTCCTAATACTACTGTCAACTCCAATTTGTTTTTCAGGCAATATATGAGCTCCTAATACTGCTGCCAACTCCAAAGTGTTTTTCAGGCAATATATGAGCTCCTAATACTGCTGCCAACTCCAATGTGTTTTTTAGGCAATATATGGGCTCCCTATGCTGCTGCCAACTCCAGGGTGTGTCGTTCAGGCAATATATGGGCTCCTAATGCTGCTGCCAAATCCAGGGTGTGTTTTTTAGGCAATACATGGGCTCCCTATGCCGCTGCCAACTCCAGGGTGTGTTTTTCAGGCAATATATGAGCTCCTAATACTGCTGCCAACACCAATGTGTTTTTCAGGCAATATATGGGCTCCTTATGCTGCTGCCAACTCCAATGTGTTTTTCAGGCAATATATGGGCTCCTTATGCTGCTGCCAACCCCAGGGTTTGTTTTTCAGGCAATATATGGGCTCCCTATGCTGCTGCCAACCCCAGGGTTTGTTTTTCAGGCAATATATGGGCTCCCTATGCTGCTGCTAACTCCACTGTGTGTCTTTCAGGCAATATATGGGCTCCTTATGCTGCTGCTAACTCCAGTGTCTCTATCAGCCAATATATGGGCTCCCTATGCTGCTGCCAACTTCTGGGTGTGTTTTCAGGCAATATATGGGCTCCCTAGGCTGCTGCCAACTCCAGGGTGTGTTTTTCAGGAAATATATGGGCTCCCTATGCTGCTGCCAAGTCCATAGTGTGTTTTTCAGGCAATATATGGGCTCCTAATGCTGCTGCCAACTCCAGGGTGTGTTTTTCAGGCAATATATGGGCTCCTTATGCTGCTGCTAACTCCAGTGTCTCTATCAGGCAATATATGGGCTCCCTATGCTGCTGCCAACTCCTGGGTGTGTTTTTCAGGCAATATATGGGCTCCCTAGGCTGCTGCCAACTCCAGGGTGTGTTTTCAGGAAATATATGGGCTCCCTATGCTGCTGCCAAGTCCATAGTGTGTCTTTCAGGCAATATATGGGCTCCTAATGCTGCTGCCAACTCCAGGGTGTGTTTTTCAGGCAATATATGGGCTCCTAATGCTGCTGCTAACTCCAGGGTGTGTTTTTCAGGCAATATATGGGTTCCTTATACTGCTCCCAACTCCAATGTGTCTTTCAGGCAATATATGGGCTCCCTATGCTGCTGCCAAATTCAGGGTGTGTTTTTCAGGCAATATATGGGCTCATCATGCTGATGCCACCTCAAGGCTCTCTAATTGTGCCGCTCTGCAACAGCGAATCTAATAGCGACGCCTCTGATCTGCATGTCATACTTCTTTACAATATTATTTCACTAACCCAGCATGCATCCTATGCATGTTACACCCAAGCAAAACGTTCTGCAACCCTATGGAGGCTCTCGAAAGCCCAGAAATAGCCATTTTTAATAGCGATTCATCGGGAATAAATTCAGACCGAAACAAATTTTTCCGGAAAATTCGGCGAATCGGCCGAATCGAATTTTTCAAAAGTTCGGTTTTCTCTAGTTGATGGATCTTAAGGAGAGGGCTGGAGAACACTGCCATGGTGTGTTCAAGAAAAGTTTCAGACTGGGACCTACAAATATCCCATGCTAAGGAGCTGTTGTGAATAGAATGATCACTTCTTTTCAACTTAATGATCTCCCCAGTAAACCCAAAACAAAGCAGAACATGAATTGCATTTGGTTCAACAGCCTGTAGACACTAGATCACTATAAAGGTTTCTTGAAAAATGCAGTGGAGGATCACCCCTAATAAATCTTTGGAATCACCAAACCATGCCATATACTGGGCTGCAGTTCCTTTTAGGCACTTGACAACCTATGTCTAATGGCCCATTTTCATGACACGATTGGCAAATGAGAACACAATCTGGCTATAACTGATTGATAAAAATGTCCACTGCGGTCAAGCAATTAATGGGAATGTATTCGTCGATAGAGCGCCCTATGGTTTTGGCTAATGCAAGTCATTCTCTCGCACTCAAGTCGTGCGCTGGTTTGCTCGCTCAATAAATACTTGATTCATCTGTGTGTGCAAATGGGCCATAAAATAGCACAATGTAGGGGGCAGCAACCCTCTAGGTGAAATTTCAGATATGATTAAGTTTTTCTGTATTAAAAGTCTTACTGAACAATTTCAATCCAGTGTCAAAGTTGAGAGTGGGGGCACACGGGTATGTGATTCCCAGATGATGTTTTCATCCCTTGGCACTTTTGCACTTTATAGCACTATCTACTTTATTGGGGTTTAGCTTGGGATATTTTGTTACATTTTTTGGGTAGGTAATTTGGCTGCTAATAGATATCTGAATATTATGGGATCTGGTATTATTTTGGTGTAATTGGGATGCCCCTGCTGTGGTCGTGTGGTATGATTTTAATCATTGATACTAACAAATTAAATATATAATTTTGAAATAATTTATGTCAGTTAAGGTTGATTGGTTTTGTTCTGGGATTCTGTCTGTTGTGTGGTGGCTGGGACCGCAACAAGTTTCTTTGCTATTGTGAATTGGATTTACGGACTCTAGTTTGGCACATCATACCTAATTTGTTTATTTTTGGTGATGCAGGGTTATCTCCTTAAACATCTTTATAAGCCGGGACCAGCTTTGCAGTCTGTACATGTAGGGGCCCTCACAGCGAAGGGAAAGGGGAATGTGACAGGCTGGTTAGCTCTCTATTGCACTGTTCAGTTTAAGCTAATGATGTCACTCCCTATATTCAGTGTTATATCTTTCACATACTTAAGTATCTGTAAAAATCCTTAACTATGTGGTTGATACGGCAATCATTGGTCTAATCAAGGATGAAGATGAGAATGCATACAAACAGGAGGTGGAGCTGCTGAATTACTGAGGAAAGAACAACTTAGAGGCTGATTCATCATTAGCGGCAGGTAGCGACAGATGAGCGTCTGTAGCAGGCATTTTCAGAGTGCCCGCTAGTAGTCGCAGTGCTCGGCCGTGAGTCCCTACTTTATAGTACTATACCAGTACAGCGCCGTATGGGAGCGCATGTTAGCGACTGCTCATAGCGACTCACACCATGTTCAGCAAAAAAACAGCCTCACAAATCTCTGGCGCTGAAAAATATTTGTTTGAAGCCCAGAGCGCAGGAGGCGGTGTGTTTAAAGTCTGTTTTCAAGCATCTATCAACTATTAACAAAGCGAAAACATATGGAATTACATTGTAACAACATTGTAACATGAACACTTTAATGCCAGACCTGTAATTTCATTTCTGAGGAAATATATAAAAAATTAAAAAATTATGAAAAAACTGCTATTTCAATGCCAGAAGAGGTCACAGAATTATTTGTGATTTTTTTGAAAAAAAAAAAAAACTTTTAAAGAGAAGAAAAGGATCGTCCATTGAAATGTATGGGAGAGCGCCAGGTAGCGAGAGGTCATACCTGGCGCTGTGCAAGGCTGAACGCTGGCGCTGTTTGCTGAGGCTGTGAAAATAATGAATCAGACGCTACATGGCGCTATCCTAGTCGCTAAACCGATTCTGCTTGATAAATGTGTAATTGCGTGCCATGTCCGGCGTTCACCAGTCGCTACCTGTCGCTACCTGTCATTAACCAGCCACTACCTGACGCTATCCCTTCTTAAATAAGGGCCTTAGTTAAACTAAACACCCAAAAGCCTGTTGAAATTACATTTGATTTCATGAAAGATCATTGGCCCACTGCTCCCATGTTTATTTAGAGTAAGGAGGTCACCAGGGTAGAAGAAATTACTTTTCTGGGTGTCATCAGTGCCAGTAATCTCAAACGGGACAAAAACCAGAAAAACATCTAAATAATAAAAGTTCAACAAATTTTGCTTTCTGGTACAGGTGAAAGCTTTCTCTGTAACAGGCAAATTAAAGTGATTGTCCAGGCACACTCAAATGTTTCTGGTCAGGGTCATGCCAAAGATCTTGTGAAGCAAGTTTACCTTTGGGAGTGCTTTTGAGTGTGAACTGAAGCTGAGCTTTTTTACTTGAACTCACCAAAATACTCTAAAAAACTTTGATGTTCTAATATTTCCCCAAAAAAACCTACTCCTGTGATGGGGCATTTTTACAAGTGAGGTATAACATTTTTTCCAATGAAATAAGTATATTTTGTTCATAAATTGGAAACAATGGCACCCTATGGGTTATGAAGAACAATTTGGAATATTCTTTAGCATACCCCATAGGGTGCTGTTCCAAACGTAAATTAAATATTATTACCTCATTGGGTGTGCATATGCATTAACTACTGATAAAAAAGGATGTTTACCATTTTTTGTGACTGCTGTAGCAGCAGTTGAAAAGCAGTTGTAACAATACAAAAGACTAAAATGCTATGCAGAATGTTGCAATGGGCCTGTTCTTCCTCTTCATTGTCTTGCTTGAAAGCATATTCTGCCAACAAAGAGTTAAAACCTAAAGGAGCAGGGAAAATGCCGGCATATGTACAATGCCTCCTTGCTGCTATAATGATATCAGTTGCAGCAAGTCCAATAGCTGACCTCATTATAAGGGTTTAATTGCATTGTTACAAAGTTTCACTTCTTCTCTCTGGCCTCTTTCTCTTTATGACAGGTTTGGAAAGGAATTTCAGCTTGAGGTCAAAGGAAATTAATTACTGCTTCCTTAGTCTGTGCTCATCTACATTCTGAAAACTTAAGGCTTTTAGCTTAGAAAAAAAAAATCTTCTGTTTTTACATAGGGCGAGAGCCAGTAAGGCATCGACGTACTTGAGTTGCTTCCAGTGCCGTTACGGAATCTTTGACACGGGGCGCTTTTGGAGAGGTTGCTGATTAAACAGGGGTGTGAAGATTATAATCTAAATATAATTTCAGGAGCATTAACATGCATTGTTTTAAAGGGAAGTTGATGCCAGAATCACCTTTAAAATATGCTTGTTGTGAATAACTGCTAAACAGAGAATTCAAAGAAGTCACAATTAATAAGACAGGGACTTGTATGAGGAGCAAGTGGAATCAGAAAGAGGTCTGCTCCTAATGTGTGTTCTTTACTTTCTCCCTCATTGACTCTACAGCACAGAACCGCTTCCTGACAGGGAGGACTAATGCGCCGTAACTTCTGACGAGCAGCGGTGTGTAATATGAGGACGACAAATTCATTGCTGTTTAAGGAATCTTTGTTATGCTTTAAGACTTGATGACTTAACTATCCATAACTTCTTGCAAAGCAGGTACAAGACCTGCAAGTACATTTACACTAGTGACAGTGTACTCATCCCACTGTCCCAGGAGGTGCACAGAATAAAGGATGCGTTTTACTGCTCTTCTTTCATTGTTGTGAATCTGTTAATGTGTGTGCAATGTCCCTCCACAGGCCTCTATGTAGCGGAAACAGGGCAAAAACTAACACAGCACATAAACGCACAATGATTCAGTATTTATAACAGCAGGAAAGACCTGCTCATTTCTCCAGAGCAGGACACTAAATGGAAGGTGGTCCTTATGGGGCATTTTAAAACACAAAGAGAGAGAAGAGAATGGGAATACACGTAAATGCTAAAATGACATACATTGAAAAGTGGTCTGAATATTAATGACGGCTTTGTTTGTCTCTAGTGTTGTAAATTGTTGATGCACCTCACCCGTCTCTCCATCCTGCTTTGTACTCTGTGCCCAATTATGCTTTCCCTATATATTTACGGCATTTAACTCACATATGTGCTGTGTGTATAAATGGCACAAAATGGTCTAATAGTAATAAAAATCACGACAAACATGTGAAGAAGCAATAGGAGGTGTTAGTTACACTATATTTCCAGTGAAAAAAAAGCAGCCAGGCTTGTTTGTCTTGGCTGAATCGGGGCTAACAGGTCTAGGACTGTACCTTTCTGCTTTTACAGGGGAGGACCGATGAACTCCAAAAACCTTTCTCCAGAGCCAAACTTTGCTGGAAGAATGGCTTGTTGCTATTGCAAATCTTATGTGCATTGGTTCTTTTACCTATCATTATGTTAGAATGGTTAAAGTGTTTGTCCACCCAAAAACAATTAACAGCACATACTGACCTACAGTCCCACACAGCTGAGTTTGAATCTTACCTGCATCAGCAATCTCCAGTGTTCCTTTTCCTTGCATTCCTTTCCTTGAGTCATAATGCCTGTCCACACCCGCTCCATTCACTACAATGGAGAGGGGGTGCCAGCCCTTGGCACGCCCGCCTAATTAAATGAATGGGACGAGTATTGCCAGTCATCGCGACTGATGCCAGGAAGAAGCGAGGAGGCAGCAACACAACCAAGGGCTGTGGTCTGGCATGGGGGATAGTGAGGTCTGGATATTTAGTGGAGGTAAGTTATAAACCCAATGGAAGATTGCTGATCAGCTGCATGGAACTATAGGTGAGTATGTAATTTTTGTTGTTTTTGTACGTCCCTTGCGAGTCCCTTTAATCTTGTTTCACACAGGCTGGCTGAGGACAAGAAGTCAGGAAAGTATACAGTTCTCCCCTGTAAAAATGGAATGGTAAAGAGAAATACAGTTTTAGCTTGTTAAAGTTTATTTCAAGTGAGAAGCAACTTGCTCAATGTCAAAACCTCCTTCAGTGCTAAAAACTCCATCAACATGCAGGAGGCTGGGAAGAATAGCTTTTGCATTGTAAACTGGGCCAGCTATTTCTATTTAGCACATGCAGTAGTACAAGGTGTCAGTCATGTATGTTTTGGGGAGCACACAAGGGGGGAGAGGTCTGGTCTGGACCCCTCTGTGCCCAGTGGAGCATCACTCCACTGTAGCTGCCTTTTGTAGGTACAAAAGTAAGGCTGCTGTTTGTATCATGGGATGATTAGAGCCAATGAGTAACAATGGCAATGGCTATGTAACAAGCAATAGCAGCAAGGAGACTAACTTACAGAGGAACAAAACCCAGGATTTTCAATACTCTGGGCTTTGTTTACCCAACTTGGAGCATCTGGATTAGCGATCCCTGTTGCCCAAAAAAATGTACCTATTCCATGGTGCATACACAGGCTGGCATTATGCGCCATTCAGTTTTCACTATGCCGCTCGTTAACTTAGCGTTTAGCATGCTGGGTGATCGCAGGGGTTTCACACATTCCACATCAGAATGCCCCACAAAAAGGAAGACTAGCGGATTGAGCGACTTATAAACTTTAGGCCGATGGTTATTTCACTTTAATGGGCATTGGCCCCATTGACTTCTGCATGAACTGTAGACATCCCCACCCCACTATCTTTTTAAAAAAGTAATTTTTTTTCCATCTGTAATCAAGTAGGAAAAAAACACATGCTTCCCTGCAATCTCAGTGTACTCTTTTCAGCTAATAATGGCAATTTTTGACAGGTTCTCTATCCCAAAAGATGTAGTATCTACACGCGTCTATGAACACACAAGCACTCTGTTATATCTACAGACAGAACATTACATATGTATGGCCTATGATGTAATATTAAAAAAGAGAAAGAATGAGTTATAGCGCTCAATTATGGTCCACATGTGTAGTTAATTATGCCTCAATGACTCTGACTTCTGCACAAATGATATTAAAAGCTGTCTCTTTATGATGAAGAGCAGAGTGTTTGAATTAGAACCTTGGGTGACAGCAAAGTCACCTTATTGCAATTTATCATTCTTAGGCGTGCACAATCTAGCCACTTTTTTTTCTCATAAAAGTCAAACACAGCAGAAGGTTTGAGATCAAGACTGACCGACATCCTATGATCTTTCTCAACAAGGTTGTATTTAAGAATCCTCATCACCAGCCTCTATCAGTTTTCCATAGATAACCTTCCCACCTCATCATACAAGGGAATACATCTGGAAATGATGAAGAAAAACAGGTTAGGAAAAGTTAATGCATATTAATTCAAAACTCATCTTCTCATTTTCAGTGTATGAAAGGTAATAAAGGATTTATTGACAGTAAAATACGTTTTGGTGAGTGCTATTATTCCCTGAGACACTGAGGAAAAATTGTAAATCTTGCAGTGTTATCAGCATATCAGTTACTGGTTACGATAAATCAAGATCACTATGATTATTCCGATTGTTACTGCCAGTAGCGGTGATTATTTTCTCAGATCCAGTTCTACCGAGCAATCAGTTAAATGCTATCTTTTCAAGATTATCTTATGATATTGCACAGATAGAGAACAGAGCAGCATACCTCAAACCAAGGCCTTAGCTTTAGTTGGCAGATGCTAACATTGTTAGCAGTTTTTAATGTTTATCGTAGATGCAAGAATTATTTTTATTCTAGCAGGACAGCATGTTGAAAGAGATTTAGTGGTATCAAAATATAACAAGGAACTATTGTGCAACTATAAGGATATGGCTGATTTTCACATGGACCTACAATTTCAACATATAAATGTGTAAAACATACCTACCCAATTGCAATTTGACCACCCTGATATGCAGAATTAACCAATGACCGAAAGTCCACTTACAGTCCCCACCCTCCCAGGGTATTCTGTTTGTCCTGCTAAAAAGTGCGGACCTCCAGGCATTACCATAGTTACAATATGGGCAGGTGACAAAGAACCAACCGTGGGCAGACCCCTTTTGCTCTCCACGGTTCAGAGATTTCTCTGATGTCATTTGGTCTTCCAAAATAGGGAATGAAAATATATGCGTAACGAAGAACACAGACAGCCAGCGTGTTTCAAGCTATACAGGAGAGCGCTCTCTGCCACGCCGCCCAGTGACACTTTATTTTTATATCAAAGTAAAAAAACATAACACGTGTCATCTATTGGACATCATCATATAAGGAAAAATCTAATTACTGGCTCAATGATTGGTCATCACATCCACAGATCATATTCTTAGGAATGTTAGGGACACCTGAGGGGGGCCAGACATAATAAGGTGTTGGCCAGCTCCCCAGGACCATTTTGTTCACAGTTAATAGCAGCGTGCTTCATTAACTTTATTGCTCTAATTCAGTCCAAGCAAAGGAAAGAATCAGCTCAGAAATAAGTGGCTTACTGAGGGTTTATTTCACCTTTATTAGCCACTAAAGCATACAATGCAAAGATAGGAATCTCAAATCAAGTGATTTTAATGGAGAGGGAATGTTTATATATATATATATATATATATATATATATATATATATATATATCTTCATTCTATTGATTCTGACCTCCATCCATCACACAGGCACACAATAGAATTTTATTGTGGATCTCTCAGATGCACATGTTGCTTGGTTCCTGCAAGGTACAGTCACACAATCCCTCTACTTACTAGAGTACAGTACGGCAGCCCTGCCCACCTGCGCTCCCACCCTCCTGTGCATCAACAAACCCCACCCTTCTGTTTTCCCACCAACTGTCAGGTTTTTCCTAAACAAAAAAGCAGGAATACTCTCATTTATGAGACTGGAGCTGTTTATATTCCCTTAGTCTCTGGGCATAAGCTCTGAATGGCTATGGGGTGTTAAGTGTTACCCATAGGAATTCCCTGGAAAAATACCACTAGTTGCACATGCCCACTGAAAGCATAGGGGGTCGTTGTGAGAATGCAATTGGCTCAGCGGGGAGTGGCTCGGGGAACTAATCAGCAGAGGGGGAAGACCTGGATGCAAGATGGCAGTGGAATAATGGTGCCACAGCAATTGTGCAGTGGAAATTTAGGTACACCTTAAAGGAAGCCTGGGGGCGCTTGACAATCTCCATAGCCCTTTAGGGTCATATGGTAATGCAATAAGTGAGTGATTAAACCTTTCTGGTTTATAGTGTAAGTTCATCTCTTTCGTGTTTCTAAGAGTACTAAGAGGCTCATTCATTACTAATGTCAGGTATTGGCAGATGAGCGTCTGTATGGCGGCACTTAGAGCGACTGCTAGTAGACGCTGTAAGCGAGTATCGGGTGCTGTAACAGTGCACCTCAGTCGCTCTAGTAACCTGGCCCGCATTGATAAATGTGATGTATGTTGGCCACTCTAACACCAGTACAGCGCTGCAGTGAGTGAAAGGTTGCGCCAGCTCAGTGTGACCGACTCTCAGCACTCCACACCATACTTATCAAAAAAGGACACACACACAGCGTCGCCGCTCTGGATCTGGTCGCTATAGCATAGAGTGCCAGACGCTGTGTGATTAAAGTCTGTTTTTGAACACATATCCACCAGTAACAAAGCGAAAACACATGGAATGACATTGTTTTAACACTGGGACATTAACACTCTAGTGCCAGACCTGTAATGACAAAAATAAAAAGTCAATAAAGTTTCTAAAAGTGTTTGTTTGCAGCCAGGAGAGGTCACACAATGATTTGAGCAAAAAAAAAAAATCAAACACGCTGTTCAAACAGAAGCAAATGAACGGACATTGAAATGTATGGGAGAGCGACACAGAGTGAAAGGTAATACCTGGCGCTCTGGAAGCTAGAGCGCTGGCGCTATACTTTGAGCCGCCTGTAATAATACATCAGACGCTACAAGGTGCTGTTAGAGTGGCTCACCAGATTCGCTTACATAAATGTAGCTTTGCCTACTGCCTTCCGCTATGAGGCACTATCTGGTGCTATCCCTTCATGAATAACCCCCCCCCCCCCCGTGTACGCTTAGAGCTGCTAGCAGTAACCCAGTAATATAGGAAGTTTGCCTAAAGTAACATACAAAGACTTGTTTCTCCACATATTCCTATTGTTTACTTGCATGAGGTGGTGGCAGCAAATACACGTGGACCAATCAGATTAATTGGTTCAGCTGAGGTGAAATTGCTGTCTGATCGAACAGACTTGGCAGTATCTGATCAAATGGACTGATCACTCCTAATCAGACAATGCTATCTTCACATTCTGTGCTTCAACATGTGGTCTTTTTATTATCAACCTACCCCCAGTTAAGCTCCATTTTTATGGATCTATCGGAATAGTGTTGATCTAGGAAGAACAACACTAGGATTAAGTGTGACCCACCCAGAAAGGAGATGGAGCCAGGAGAAGGAAAAATACATATTATTCACAAGATATGACTTTAGTTGCATTCCTTAAATTACTATAGCAAGTGAGGTCAAGCTCACAGGCCCTAAAAGAAATTCTAGTTGGGAAAAGCCTAATTCCTAAAAAAAAACCTTCGACCTGTTCTTTAAAATTGGCCCTATTTAAAAGTAGAAGAAGTAATAACTAACAAACATATTGACCTGTTTCTTCATAGTTCATAAAATAACAATAATAAGGATTGTTTCTCGTGAAGCACCAGTCATGTATTTGCTGTCCCCTGTTATCTGTCATGGATATTTCATAGTCTAAAATAAATAAAAACTCGAGTTATTACAGGAGTTAATATAGACACAACATACATTTATAGGAAGGAAGCCAGGAAAGTGATAAAGCTCTGTAACATGCTTCATTTCAACTTCAAGCAGCTACATTTCAGCCCCATCACCAACATTGCCTGCAGTAAAATCTGCCATCTTGTTCGTCTCCCAAAAAACACTCTGCCTTCTGCAAGTCAGATGATTATGTTTCTCGGGAGGTGTCTGACATGTTAATGAGACATATTAAGGAGGTATTTTAATGCATTACAAGGAGATCTTCATGTCAGCGACTACATTTCAATTCGATTTCAGCCTAAAGGAAACAAATGTCATTTTGTCACATTGAGGAAACGTCGAGGAAAGACATACAGATTTCTGTTATCTTACTACTCTCCTAAAATAATAATGACAAAAGAGAGAAGATCTACAATAAAATCACAGTGGCCTTAAACTGAAAAAAAGAACCTGGACTTCTGTAAAAATAGAGCAAGCGTGCTGTGAGTAAAGATCTAGGAAAGGAAATGTCAGCAGTTAGTCTGCAGTTTCTTATACATGACTGATATGAGGGGCATTTGAAAATGGGGAACTCTTCAACCCAATGGACAGCTCATGGGGTGTGCCTTTTGTTTCTGTGGAGGGCGCCCCACACATTAGTGATTACCAGATATGGGTAGTTGTATCGTAGTCCGGAAAAAGATGTCTCTACTCTGAATCTCCCATCATTGTCAAAACTTTGCTCCTCACCTTGAAAACCTCCTTAACTCAAAACCCAATTATGAATTGATTTGAGAACCTTTTCAACCTTACTGAACAATACCCATACCTTACTGAACCTACCCAGCCACTACTAGGCTTGTTCAGGTAAAAATACCAAATCTTTGTTATAATATTCCAGGATATGGAGGAACTGGACCTCTTGTTTTCTTCCACCAATTTATGTTCTATTGCCCTATGGAGAGGTAAATTTAGGGCACTGTTGGGTTTGTGATTCAAATGTAACATGGTATCACCACGCTGACAAGTTTGTTTAGTACCCAGTTTCCTTATTCATCAGTCAATTATATGCATTGCTCCATATTCCATATTCCAAAATGTGTGTCAAATTGCATGAATAGCACTTTTCTTTAATTTCATATTTTTCAACCTTACTGACCACTACCCATCTAAGATTTCCACCAAAACCAGCAAACTCTTCCACAACTGCTGGGGAGTTCACCACATTTTAGCTCACTAGACAACAGATAACACATGTCTGCCATGCTTGTAATGGTTTTGCTTGAAAGCTAAAAAGAGGGGCATTAGAGAATGCACATTTGGATCCAATTTATGGTCACTGAGACACTGAACACATTTCTTTTACACTTTTAGGTGTAGGTCTGCTTTATAAATGACTGGGGGTTCGCTTCCACTCCAGGGAAATCTTGATTTGGGATTCCTTGTCAGTTAAAGGTTAAAATAAATCTCAAAATTCCACTCTTTCCAAGAGGCAGCTGCACCTGATCTCTGATGCTCTTGCAGTGGTCCAGTCCACAGGTGGCCAGTCTGCAGACGGCCAATCAAGTTACTTGGGTGGAAGTGGATGCACAACAATGCCCACTCAACAAACCTTTATGGCTGCTGGCAGGGAGACATTGCCCAATGTAGGTCTTTCTTTTAACCAGCTGGGCCTCCCAAATTGGAATGGGCTGTGAATGTGGGTGTATTATTTGATGGTCTTTTCTATGTTTCTATGTTTATTCATAGAGACGTGCATTTGTGGAATATGTACTACTACTTGGTTGATGACCGGAGAGATATGAACCATATGAGGGCTGTGAAACAATGACCAACATTGATACCTTTAAGACACTACAATGAAGGTTTTTAGTCATCACTGGCATAAATACATTCCACTGGCCATAGACTACAAAACACACAAGTCTAAATGCTACAAAACATGTATGTGTGTGACTTTTATGTACAAACAGCTCCACCTGAAGCCATCAGGACTGTATCTGCATTAAGAAATTGTAACACATGCCTTAAATTATATATAGACTTCCCTGCATATGTGAATGTACCGTGACTACATTATGTCTTTACCTGCTGCATGGTAGTGGCTAAATCTGGGTAAGGCAAGCAGCCTAGGTTCTCACTTTTTAGGATTTGAACGTACCCAGCCACGCAGCCTTGTTCAAGTAAAAATACCAAAGCTTTGTTATAATATCCTAGGGTAGGAAGGAACTGGACCTCTTGTTTTCTTTCACCAATTTATGATCAATTGCCCTATGGAGAGGTAAATTAAGGGCACTGTTGGTTTTGAAAGTGTTATTCAAATGTAACATGGTATGATCACTCTGACACATTTGTTTAGTACCCAGTTTCCTTATTCATCAGTCAATTATATGCACTGCTCCATATTCCAAAATGTGTGTCAAATTGCATGAATAGTACTTCTCTTTAATTGTATATCTTATTAGTATAGTCACCTTGCTGGGAATTCTGATTTGTGGAACTAAAAGCATAAATGGTCTTCCATGAAAGGATTGGGAATGTTCTCTACGTTTTTGCTAACATGACACCACCATCTATCAACAAGTGAATGAGACAGCAAGCAGCATCTTGGCAGGCATACCCAAAAATGAGAACATTGCTGTAAGATGGAGCAATTAGGCACACAATTGTCTGATTACTAGCTACATGATTGCGCTCTCTGAAACTTGTGTTCCGCTAGAAGATGAATGATCTCCCTCTGCCCATGATACAACATGCACATGATTAGACATAAGTCCTGAATTAATGAAGATCAAAAACATGTGTTGGCTTGCATTAATAAAGTATTACAAAAAGCACAGTATGACCAGTGCTTGTAATCCTATATATTACTGGAGATTACTGGAGATGCAGTCCAGAATTCACATTGCTTTCCGGATATGGTCAGTTTAATTCCAACTGTTAAGCACCATCCGTAAGCCTAACATCATTGCATCAGGGTTGGAAACTAGCAACCAGGTCAGCTATGTAGGACTAGAGGCCCAATTTTTATATTATATTGCAAAATAAGTTCGGCTGTTTAAAAGCAGAAACTTGAAGCCTGATTCCAGCAAAAGCATATTCTGTATTTTAAAATAGAGTAGAGAAGCATAATGCCTAACACAGTATTTTTGATGCCTGTCACTGTTAATGAGGACACCTTGCCCCCTTACTGTCTGTCAGCAGAAATACAAAGTTCATTTACCAGTTTTTGAGAAAATATGGGATTTTTGTGCCAAACTTCAACAGATAAACCCCATCTTTGTGTTAAATACTAACTAAAATTATAAAGAAGAGTTTTGGACTAATGCTCTTTGACTGACAACTTACCAAGACATTTATTGAACCTTCAACCTCAAAACTAAATATATATAGGCCAGCCAGTGTTTATCAATATGTCTATTTATCCCTTCTGGATGAGTTGTGGATTCTGCACATTGCCCCCAACTGTCCCCCATCGGATGCAGCCCTGCTAGGTAGAAGTCAGTATCTCGCTAATGCAGGGCTCACTGATAAACGGATAGGCTAGAATAGAGTGTAGGTTCACTTAAAGTGGACCAACACCCAGGGGTGATCGGCCCGGGAATCTATAAGATTCCCGGGCCGATCACCTCCTTCACCGCAGGGCATCCGAGATCGGGATGTCCCGCGGGGTGAAACCCTCCCCAAAAGCCCCAAAAAACCTTACCTTATCAGCGACGGATCAGTCGGCCGATTGTGAATGGCTGGCGCGGGCGCGCGCCCTGTAAGAGGGATGCACGGGAGGCGGCGGCGGCGGCTTGTCCGTCGCCGAAAAGGTAAGTTTTTTTGGGCATTTGAGGGGGTTTCACACAGTGGGGCATCCTGATCTCGGATGTCCCGCTGAAGTGGACCAACACCCAGGATAGTGAAAATCCTGGGTGTTGGTCCACTTTAAAGGTCCTTAGAAAATAGAAGTTTGGAAAACCCTTCTCGGAACAGAATTTGCGGTACTCTGATTGTATGAGTCATTGCTAGAATCAAACAACTAAGCAATATTTTCCTAATTCCAATCAATTTCCAATCTTTTTTCACTTTGGCGCTCATTCAACACCAGGTGAAAATTTACATCCAGTGGTTGAATCAGCCCCAAGGTAAACAATGAAAGTGAATGGCAGTTTTGTCACCTAAAAAAAGGAGGGAGTTATCTCGTCTGGCTTTAAATCGACTCCTATGTCTTGGCTGATCAACAGAAAAGGGTAAGTGTAATTTGGAAAAGCCCTGGGTGCAGCAAATATGTTGGAAAAAGCATCGTATATGGCGTTTCTTTACCACTCTTGGTTCTTCAGTTAAAACACTCACCTTTTGTCCCTCGCAACCTGATCGGTTTGAGTCCAGTGGTCAGCAACTCACCTGATCACTGGATCCCAGCTCTTCACATGCCAGCACATGCCAGCAGTCAAAGGAGTGCTACCATGCCCTCTCCATTCATTACAATGGGGGGTGAAATGAGGCCTGACAGTCCCTCCATTGTCTGGAGTTGTACTCTGGAGTCTTCCCTAAACTTAATGCTAACACTTGAACGGACCCCTTAACCTTTACTTCTGTCACAAATTCATTCCTTCTGAAAAAAAAACTAATTACGCAGAAAATGCTAAAAAGAAAAATGATCTTTCTGCTTTCATTTTTGTTCAAATTAAGCCACACCCACAGTAAATTTGCATAAATGTTTCAGAACAGTCAATTGATTCCAGTAGGGGCCTACCTGTTGCCTAATACACAAAAGCCTCTAACTATCATCCTGAGCTCTGCTGGCAACAGGTTTTACTTGAACCCTGACCCCTAAGCCAAACCCTACAAAATCTAAGTAAAAATGAAAGTAATATTGAGAGAGGCAATACATAAAAATATTTAAAGAAGGAAAAAAAAGAAAAGACAATTCTCTTGATAGCCCCATTCTCAGCTGCTGCATAGTGCTGTGTCCTGCATATGGACTGACACCACCTACTGTAGGGAAAAGGTGTGTCACATGATTACAATATGAGGTGTGTTCTTCCAAGGTGCAAGAACCCCAGTGTGGGCCAGCTGGGTTCTGGTGTTAGCTCTGCTTGTACCAAAATTTTCAGTTTTATTATTGTTTGAAAGGAGGATGCTGACTTCAGAAAGTAACATACAGTAATTGATGTAGTGAATTCTCTGAGACAACAAGAACAACAAGACAACAACTAAAATATTGGGTATAGTTGGTAACACATGGGTTAAGACTTATGTACATTTCAGAATGTAATGGTACTTTTTTTCTCCTTTTTGCAGCCATTATGGTGATCATCTAAGCTTCTACAAGGTAAATACTTCTGGAAAATAAGTGGAAATTTGCTGCAAATCAGTCGCTTTTGTGCATGGCCACAGGAGCATTCTAAAATGTTTGGACACTAATACCCATTCATTTTCCTGGTTCTATAAATAAAAGCTGCCAGCTATATGGCCGCCTTGAAATGGTATTCTTCAGAGCCCAGCAGGAACCCTCATCCTTATTACCTCAGCAGGGGACTGGACAGGCCCAAAATAGCAAGACAAGTGAATAGACATTTTCAATGTCTAACAAAATGACTATGGTTTAAAAAGAAGTATAAGGTTGGAAGAAATTGGACTACTTTACTGCTTAGTGTAGTACCTTTGTTAGAAAAAAAGTAATAAAAATATAACAAATGCACACATCATGTGTTAAAACTCTACTTTTTAAATGAATAATCATATAGAAAATATAAAAAAATAACTAATTCTAAAGATACTATATATACTTTATTCCTTATTCAAAACAAAAAAACACAATAAAAATATAAAAAAAAGAGAGGGGGTAGTTTTTTTCCAGCCACTCTTTATTTGATCAGTTTGACAAAATAAGCAATCATTTTGACTCCCATTTGCAAGATTTGATAATGTCTTTTGCTTTGCCGCATCAACGACACCCTGGGCCTACCACATCAAGTTTTTGCACAATGAATAAACAGTTGTCACTAGCCACAAAAAAAGGGAAAACCGTGAATGAGATTTTTGCTATTCACCAGCAATTCCCATTGTCCAAACAGATGTCTTATTATATTTACACAAGCCATTAAATGATGGAAAAGCCAAAATATGGACGAGGAACATTTACAGTCAAATTGCTAGCAGCTGGATTGTAACCGGCTAGTTCTTGAATTTCTACAAAGATAGCATTTTACCCCAAAGAAATAAAAGCAAGAGGAAACTTTTGCTATACTTGTTTAGCTTGGCTACAAGTCAATGGAGAGGTAAATCATCAAACCAGACCAACACCTATTTTTTCTTTAACAGGCGGAATAAAAACAAGCTTGGGGGGCATCCAGAATGCTGGAGCCCCTGCACCTATCTCACCAGAATGCCCGATATCCTTACCTGCACCTCAGGCCTGATTGGACTAGGGCGGTCGGCCAGTCACGTGTCCTCAGTGCCCGCCACTGGAATGCCCTGCCCACGGCCCACCCACATGCATCTCAGCGGCAAATTGCGAGACAACTTTTCTGGCGCAGGCCCGAGGTGATTGTAAGGAGTCAGGTGTTCTGGGGGGGTTATGTGTGGGGGGGGCTCCAGCATTCAGCATTCCCCACCCGTTAAAAAAAATACAGTTGTTGGTCCATTTTAAGAATTGGAGAAGCTAATTTGGAAGTCTTTCCAAGTGCAAAAATGATAACTGTGCAGCTTTACAGATCTAATGGCCATGCCCACTTTTTTCAGAAGAGAAATCAAGAGGTGAAAATGTAAATTTTGATATCTTGTCCATTTCTTCTTCAATTTAACAATGGAAAACAGTTTAGGACAGTGCCAAATGAAGCCAGACACATGGTGTAACAATTACCTTAGCCTGCAGTCGCAGTTCAATGTCATTTAGTCCCTTATTCATGAAGGGATAGCGTCAGGTAGTGCCTTGCAAATGAGAGGTAGCGACAGGTGAGCGTCGGGCACGGCGCGCAATTACACATTTATCAAGCAGAATCTGTTGAGCGGCTGGGATAATGCCATGTAGCATCCGATTCATAATTATCCCAGCCTCAGCGTACAGCGCCGGCGTGCAGTCTTGCAGTAGCGCCAGGTATTACCTCTCGCTACCTGTCGCTCTCCCATACATTTCAATGGACGTTCTTTTATTCCTTTTTGAACAGGGTTTTTATTATTATTTTTTTTTTATTTTTAAAAACTCAAATAATGTTGTGACCTCTTCTGGCATAGAAAAAGCCATTTTTGCAAATATTTTTCATGTTTTATATATTTCTGCAGAATTGACATTACAGGTCTGGCATTAATGTGTTCATGTTACAATGTTATTACAATGTAATTCCATATGTTTGCTCTTTGTTACTGGTGGATACATGCTAAAAAACAGACTTTACTCACACAGCCTCCGGCTCCGGGCATCAATGAAGCATTTTTGAGCGCCGGAGTTGTGTGAGGCTGTTTTTTTAATGAATATGTTGTGAGTCGTCGCACTGACCAGTCGCTAACCTGCGCTCCCATAGCGCTGTACTGGTCAAATAGTGACTCCTCACAATGTATTCATCAATTCTGCACAGCGACTGAGTCGCTCTGAACTAGCAAACCACGGCCGAGCACAGCGACTACTAGTGGGCGCTCTGAAATGCCTGCTACACGCTCATCTGTCGCTACCTGGCGTTAGTGATTAATCAGCCTGCCCGTTGTTTTTCCTGCTCAGAAGGAATGTCTAAGGAGTTAACAATAAAAAAAAGGATGAGTACTTTCAAGCTTTATAAACTTCTGTGATGTTGCTTATTTTAATAACATTCTTTTGAATAACTAATAAAGGTTTACTGAATCAGGCCACTATGGGATATTCATTAAAGTTGGAGAGTTTTGTAATAAGTTTGAGACTGGGGATCTGGAGAGGCCCTTAGCATTTTGTTGAATACCCAACAGGTTGCTGTCATTTGAAAAGTTTCTTTCTTTTTATAGGAATAAAACTGTACTGCTGCTGTAGAAATGCATTATAGCAAAAATCTTAAAAAACATTTCTAATTTATTATGTGTTGAGTCGGCTCTCCGAACTTAGTTCACAGGGTATTTAATAACTGCCTCTTAGATACAGTTCTATCTTTAAAAGGGCATTCAGGCAATCCTGTTGGGTATAACACACACACATATATATATATATATATATATATATATATATATTTATCAATATAGTAAATGTAGCATCTGATTGTCCAGCCTTCAATAGACTAGCAAATTATATTTGTAAAGCTTGTATCGGCTATATTTCACAATGAAGTGCTCAATATAGCTTTGGATTCAGGAACTCAGATACACAACATACAAAGCAGATAGCATCTTGGCGACGTGCTAGCACACATTATTTGTTGACAATCCAATAATCCGATTCGTGTCAACCTATTATCGGTCTGTCAGCTTATTTTATATGATTGCTGTTACTTAGTCTTACTATAATTATATCAGCACACACAATGCACAATGAGATCCATTAGAGAAAACTCTAGTCTATATGTGAAATTATTCATTTTGGTGCTAAACATGTTGTTAAGTCTAATTTATTTCTTTGTATATATTCAAGCTATCACACTTTAATCTTTTTCTTTTAAAGTATGCACACACTTCCTCTGCAAATAATGCATTAGTTTATCACTGGGAGTAGAGCTGTGAAGTGAAACACACTGTCTTGCCTAGATATATATATAACAAAGGAAGAAATTATTAAGGGACCAGTGCACCCCAAACAACTTTAAAACACACAAACAGTTTAGCTAGATGAATTGAAATTATGGGGGTTATCCAAATAATTATGGGGCCTCTGCAGAGGCTGAGTTTTGAGAACCTATAAGAGGCTACCCTATTAAGCACTGGGACAGTTCTACAGATGAGGTATATATGTTTCACTATGATAGATATTTTATTTCTGTTAAAAGGTCTTAAGACTCAGCTTCTCCAAAACTGAAAAAAACATGGATTGGATAACCCTCCAAGTGCATTGGTGTTGTTTTAAAACTTGTGTTAGGTGCATCTTTCATTGGAAAAAAGGGAATATTAAATGCTATACATGCACTTGGCATGCATTATCCTTTGTAAATAAATATAAATATATATATATATATATATATATATATATATATATATATATATATCTTTAAATACACATTGGAACCCCATCAAACCCAACTCAAATTACACAATTTTATAAGAAAATACTTATACATAAACTAAAATAAGTAGATTACCTCTCGGGCTATAGAACTTACACTGGATGTATATAGAAGAAAGTATTATATGATAAAGACCATATTTATAAAAAGCATCACTGGTATATGGATGATGAGAAAATACAGCCCTAAGCAAGTCATGTTGACATATGTTCACAATAAATAAATGATATGCTTTAATTTATATTACAAGAAAGCCTGGCACTTATGTCCCATACCCCATATACTGTTAGGAGTGTATATTATCTGTACACAAAAAATAAGATTGAGAGGTGTTAGTTGCAGTTGTTAAATGAGAGTGAAATGTGAATGTGAATGATAACTGAGCAATAAATATCACCTTACCTAATAACACAGCAGACACTCTGGATTGGTAGGTAACAAATTAACTGCATCTGGTGTCAAGAGAAGCTAATTAACATTTTCTTGGATGTATTCTAGCAAGTTTTGGATTTAAGAGAATCCTTGGCGGTTCTTCTGTGAGCACTGAGGAATGACAAGGAGATATCTTGTTTTCTACACTTGCCTAACTGCATGTAGACCTTTTTTCTACAATATTGTTGTAAATGCTAAATGTTTATGTGCTTCATGCAGAGAGCCACTTTCCCCCTATAGCTCTGACATCTCACTTTTAGTGCCCACTGCTTGCAGCCTGCTAGATACCATTACAAGCAGATCCATGGAGAGAAGAAATAGACCGGAACAAACCATGGATGTGCACTCAAACAAAGCAGATGTTGACCTGACCACGCCAAGAAACTGCACTTAAGAGACCTCTAGAAAACTGTTCTATATGAGGCATTTGCTTGTGGTAAAAAATAAAATTTTTCTAACAGCACTCAGTATGAATTAAAAAAAAGAAAGATGAAATAGCACAAGAGGGGCTAATGTGTTTTTTCAAGCGTACCAATCGGCCTAGTGCAATGTCAAAGCCTTGGGCTAAATTTGCAGGTGGTCGAGCATCTCCTTTTCAAAAGGTTAACCTACAAAGAGCACACAAGCTCTACTCCATGTGAATGTGAGAGCAGCACCCAGGGAGCCAGGCAACAATAAGAAAATAATGACATCAACCTGACCATGGTTAAGTACTTAACACGCTGAAGGTTCACGGATGTGTGGCCCGGAACAATGAGGGGAGAGAGAAAGAAGGCCGGTTGGATGGAGCCCAGCATTTATTATCCATGCTGTGAGACCAAGGGAAGGTATGATACAGGCTGCCATTTCAATTGACTGCCGGTTAATCTCTCAATTTGGGAAAGAGAAAAACAAAATAATGTATACAAAGTTCTGTAAGCGGCCCTCGATCCCTCTTTTAATGCTTTCATGTTTTTTTCCTTAATTAATACATTCTTCTGCCTCTGCTTTCTTTTGTGAGAAGCCACCCACCGCTGATTGCCTACCACCAACATGAAAGTGTTTAGGATAACCCTTTCCCTGCTGGTGTGAGGCTGACGATAACACGTTGTATAGATTTAGCAATCTGGACACCCACTGGTGAGGACATTTTAGTGCAGTGCAAACACTTCCAAAGAAGTGTTCTGCATCCTTCGTGTAAACACTAAAGTAGCTTCCTCATCAGTGTATGTTATTTTCTAAGGGAAATCTCATTATTATAATATGTTTAATTATTACGTTCAACTTGTGAGGAACTTACCAATCTCGGGGGACCCGCGACAAGTGTCTCCTTGCCGGCGTGGCGTTCCCCAGCTGTCTGGAGCAGGGTGCGTTTGCCGCTCCTGGAAGCCGGAGAGCGCGCCAAGCTCATCCCTGTGAGTAGACGCACTTTCGGACTTATTTCCCATGTATGACCTTGGCCACAGTATACACTTGTGTTCCTTCTATCTTCATTGTCAGCTGGCATCCTTTGCACCTTTTAAGACCTGGGGGCAACCGTGTCAGGCAAGGTGTATTGTGCATCCTGGTGAACAGGGGTTTGGCTATAGGCGGAAGTGGGGGTTATAGAAAGTGAAAACCCGCGTTTAGAAGATTTAGATATTTTGCACAATTAGTTGAAACTGAAACTGCAATTTTTGCCGGATATCCCAAATTTCATGCAGCAAGTATTCAATAGTGCTCAACCACATAGATATCATCCACCGCGTGCCCGCCACCTGGTAAGGGTACCAAAAATAGGTGGCGGGCACGCGGTGGATGATATCTATGTGTGTGTATATTGATACGCCTTGAAAATAAGCCACTCCTTGCCACTCCTCCGTAGCTCTATTCAATCCAAATCTGATCCTCTTGTTGTTTAGGATGAATACCCATAGATTTTGGGCTTGAAGGTGGCGATATTTTCTGTGTCCTGGAACTCAGTCACCAACGCCTGCAAATACAGAAAACGATCCAGGAGATTGGGGGTTGTCAGCTCACAGAAGGTGGAAGACTCACAGGGCATTACATACCTATTACCTTTACATGCCTTTACTAGTCAAGAATAAATTAATAGCCCTGGCTAAAATAAAAAAAAAAAACAATAATACTCACCTTTTCTCCTCTGCAGCCTTTCCATCTAAGGCCAGTTAAATAAAATGTACAATTTCCTGGGTTCGAGTCCCGCAGTGACCACTGTGTTTGGAGCACGTATGAAGAACGAGCCTCGAACGACTAATAGTTTCTTTGAAAATCTTGTCCTTGTCTGAGAGTCATTAAACAATACCAAATCACTCCATTGCAGTGAAATACGATCCCCCAACTAGGCAACTAATATTGTCTATGAGCAGCTTGGCCTGGTCCCAGACTCATCTAGTAACACCAAACCACTCCATTTATTAAACGGAAGTAGGATGGAAAAGCTGTGGGGGAGAAAAGGTGAGTATGGTGACAAAGTTCCGGCATCTTCCTAAAAGTCTCAACATTTATTAATTCCAATTAAAAACATCAAAAGCACCAACGCATTTCGGACGTTAATTACGTCTTTAATCATAGATCATCTATGATAAAGGACTTGCTGAACATCCGAAGCAATTTTACAATTTTACTCAGGTCCCAATCTGCTGCTGATTTTACATGCCATATGTATCAACTTTGCACAACTTACATACATATTTAGACTTTTAGGAAGACGTCAGCACTTTTTGGTATTCTGGATCTGCATAGGAGCTAGCCAGGCACTCAATTATTTATTTTTATTTATATTTATTTGGTGTGTGTAGTTGTAGCAGTTTCGTTGTCTATTACTTTTTAATAACCTTAGGCCTTCTTAATGTAGCATACATACATACACACATACTGTCTTCAAGTTCTGAGTGATGAGGGTATGTTATTTAGAAACTAGGGTATGGTTTCAGGACATTCAATGGGAAAGTCCACTGGACTTTCACACTAGACACCCAGATTAAGACAGCTTTTTCAGGCTCCCATGTATTTGCAAACATCCCGCAGTCTATCATGTGCCTGAGGGCCAGGAGTCTCAGGGATATGCACACTGGGCCATGCAGTTACAGTTTCCAGCTTAAGGGGTGTTGTATAAAATATGTGCCCACACCAGGTTGCCATTAACTTCTATATGCACCTTGGCCTGGTCCTGGACTGCATCATACACATCTAGGAAGATCAAAGCCAGAAGTACAGGACCCTGTGTGCAGATAACTTTTGACTTTGGGAATGTGATAGAAGCAATTCTGCACTGGGGTCTGGTGGGAAGGTCCACCAAAGAGAAAACTCAAATCCTGATTTAGCTCCTAATACCCTACTTACCTTAAGTAACCCAGTCCCTTATAAAAAGGTATACCCTCACAGTGGCTCCTTTGCTGCAGAGGATTATGGGTGGTACTTTTGTTGGCTAATCTCAATGGCAATCATAAACCAGGTTGTACACTGATGTGATAAAACTGTCACTCCCAGCAGTTACAGCTAAAGCTAAGGGACCTGGGGTCTGGGCTACTAGCAGGAACTGTTTTAATTTAACAGACAAACCAGAGATAGTGAAGGGTGACGGAATGGGGTTCTAGAATATAGAGCAAAGGTCTGCTTCTCAGCAGTCTAAAAGTCTTAAACGCTTTTGAGACTGATTCACAGTGTCCAAAATTGCCCCGATGGGGCATCCTGATTTGGGATGTTTTTACAATGTAAAAATAAAAGCAAGCCTATTCTTGGGCTAGTACTCACCTCCGAAGCAGTTGGCAGTAACAACCATCTTGACATTCTAATGTTGACTGATGCACAGTGCCCAAAATTGCCCCGAGGGGGCATCCTGATCTGAGATGTTTTACAATGTAATATAAAAAACAAGCCTATTCTTGGGCTACAAATTATCTCAAAAGCAGTTGACAGTGACAACCATCTCTGCATTCTATTGTTGGTCGCACTATAGTAGAGAAAGTGCCTGCAGTTCCACACATGCCTCTAGCAAGCTGCTATTGGTCGATGGTGGTCACAGGAGGGAATATATTAGAATAGTTTTGTATTCATACCCCAATAGGATCAAATTATAAAATGTAGGGGAATACCCCCACCATTTGAGCTTTTTACCATGGACTGGGCTGCAGTATGTAATTTCGAGACCTGGAGAGAACACCACTGATGACATTATTTTAGTTAAAACTTTCAGTACCACACTGTGGATATAGTCAAAACACCTTGAAATCTAGACATTTTTAAAATATAAGAATGAATAGGGGGAAATTAGAGATAGGCTTGGAAAATGTAGAATTGGTTCTGATTACAAATGTGTAATTGCCTCTGGACTTTAAATTATGAAAGTATATTGTCATGCATTCAACAAAACTTTTTTACTTGGTAAGACATCAAATGAAGTCAAAAGATAATGTTTTTTTTTTTACAGAACATAGTTTTCTGTGGAAATTTGGTGGGTATTATTATACCTTCTACAGGTTGGTAAGTTCGTGATGCTAACCTACTGACCTCACATCTTATTATTTTGTTACTTGAAACAGGAGCCTACAGTAGTTCTTTTTCTTCTGTTTTCGGGGAATAGAAGGGGTCAGTGATATTAATAGTGGAGTCTTACATGGTTGGTTGAAGATGCTGCCTGACATGGTGTCAATATACCAAAAATATTTTCTTTTTCATAAAAGCAATATATCTCCATCCACCCAGAGAAGAGAAAATTGAACAAAGTATTTAAAAAGCAAAACTTGAATGTCTGTTTTTGCTTAAAAGGGAAAGTCCACTTTTCTGGGTGAGCAGCAAGCCAACAGACCCCCCCCCCCCCCCATTCCACAAACATAAAAGAAATGCTGTGTGCTGGGTGGGGTGGCTTGTTGCACTTCAGAGTTTGAACTGAAAAGTGTGCTCCTGCATGCAGCTTCCTCTTCTCAGTGCAGCTCAAGAAAGTAATGTGTCATATGAATTTGCTGAGTCTAATGGGACCATTCCCTTTCCTGCACGACAACACCTTTCAGCATGGCCAGCACACAATCCTAAAAGTGGGCCAAAATTCTCTACTACCAGGTCTAGTCAAGTTTGGCATGGCAATATGAAGCCAGTGGGGGTGGACAGGCCCTTAGAGGGAAAGCTATTTTATGAAAACACTTATGTGACTCACCAGTCCCACCAGGGTCTGCTAGAGCATGTTACCCCCCACCAACCCAGCCTCCCCACCATTGCTGGCCCAGTTGTGATTGTGGTCCTTGCTACCTGTCTTTATCCATTCTGTACACATCCAGCAAGACCAAAACTATTGTACAGGGCCCTGAGGGCAGTTTACTGAGATACTTAACTCTCTGGAGCCAGATAAATCTACAGAAGTGGCTGCTGGTAAATAGGGAGTCTTGAGCTAAAAATGTGGTCTTGGTCTGTGGTCAGGGTCACCTCTTTCATTCCAAAACACTGACTGCATTCCCTACTGAGACAGAGGAAGAGGGTGTGGGCTGTAGTATTACCAGTAACTGTGTTGCAGACAGGGCCCACAAGGGGGAGGGGGCTAGAAAAGGCAGACTTTAAAGTGGGCCAACACCCAGGGGTGATCGGCCCGGGAATCTATAAGATTCCCGGGCCGATCATCTCACACACCACGGGACATCCGAGATCGGGATGTCCCGCGGAGTGTAACCCCCCCAAAACCCCCGAAAAACCTTACCTCTCCAGCCGCTGCTTCGGCCGCCGCCGCCTCACTCGCGCTCCTCTAGACGTACACGTCAAGAGTGACGCGCGGGAGGCGGCGGCGGGTGCGATCCCTTGTCCGTCGACGGACGTCACTTGTCCGTCGGCGGGCATTGGACAGCGCAGTCACGTGGGAGCGTGGAGAGGTATGTTTTCGGGGTTTTTGGGGGGGTTTCAGGCAGAGGGGCACCCCAAATCGGGGTGCCCCGGGGAAGTGGACCAATACCCAGGATAGTCAAAATCCTGGGTGTTGGTCCACTTTAAATCCAGAGAGCAGCATGTGGTACATGAGCTCACATGACTGTTGAGAGACTCAGTTGTTTTGGTGTTTGCATGCCTTGGCTGGAGGCTAGTGGAGGACGAAGCTAAAGCCTGGGTAAGTAAGCTTAGATACTTCATATAACCACTTTCTTACATTTATAGGTAACAATCATTTTCCAATTTAGCCCTCAGATGCCCTATAATATTCTATTTTTTAATCAAATAAACCTTAAAGTGTCATACGGGTGGGTGCTTTGGATAAAAAAAACCCTGCCCTACCACACCAGTTACAATTTGATTGGTAGTTTTGGGAGGAATCCTACCTTTTATTTATTTTATCTATGTATGTCACGGAACAGATCCAGACCCGGCATCAAGGAATATCCAGCCAGGTTTGCTTTTCTTCCTTTTAATGAAAGGAAAAGGACATCCGGGGTGACAGGCTCTGTCACCCCTGATAGACTAAACCTGTCCCCCCTGGATTCTATTCCTACAAGGAGAGGAAAACCACAAGCATAGTGGGAGTTTTTTTCAGTTCAGGTGTATAAATTACCCCTCCTCTCATTAGCTGACATGTTTATATGTATTTTTAATATTACAATTTAAATTTTGCGATAGTGCTCCTTTAATGTAGTAAGAAAAAAAAATGTGGCTGGCAGGACCTTTAGGATCATCCAGCTTGACTGCTTCCATCTCCCACCTAAAACATGCAAGCAGCGTGTATAGTCTGAACATCAGGGGTTGCATTATCTTCCTGATTTTAACACCACCCCCTTTGCACTCCAAAACATGGATCTCCTATCTAGAAGAAAACAATAGCGTTTAGTAAATCCCCTCGTTAATCTTTATTGTGTTGTTTAACAGGTGGCTGTAAGTCCACTAATTAGTTGATAATGATGAGAAGTTCTTTGTCCACCAGTTTGTTCCTAGTCACAGGAGTTTTTCAACAATCTTTGCAAATACAAGTAATGGATTTTTGGAGGTTATTGATATCTTGTGGAACATGTGTTAAATTAGAGGAAAAAAATTGTGTTTATTCTATTTAAGAGCCTTCTAAAATGTGTTAACTACATTTATTATTTAAAGGAAAACTCAATTTTTGGCGGGTTGTTGGTGTTCTGTGTTAATGTTTTCAACTTTTGGAATGTAAAATAATCATTTGTGTTAGGATTGTGTCCTTATACCTGTGATTTACTTATTAAATACTTATTAACTGCTTCCAAATTTTTCATTTTCCTGGGGCTCTGTTTTTTGAGTGGGAGTGATTTTCATCGCATTGAGTAAAAACAATCTACTACAGGTCCCACAATTCTATCAATGTAATGATGTAGGTGATGTAATTAGCAGCTTTCTTAGTCTAAGCACCATAATGACCTAACCAGATGAGAACAATGCCAGTAATGCCCTTGCTACTGGAACACAAGAATTTGATCCCTCCAAACTGAAGAAGTTGAAATTCAGCAGAATGGGTTAAACCATGAGATGATTAGCAAGCTAGAGCGGGGAAGTCTCTGATATGAAATTGCCACATTGGTAGCTAAGGTAAACACATTGTTGCTATGGAAAACTAGATGCAAACAAATAGAAAATTAAAAATATAATAGATAAACGTAGCACATTTTGCCACAATAATGGAAACTTCCCGAAAATTTAATTGAAAGTCGAATTACCCTTTAAACAGTTTAATTTACTAAAATAAACATCCAAGTGGTCTGACTTATCCTTTGTGGCTTTAAAATATATAATTTTACAGAGTTTTTGCAGTTTTACAGAATATTTCATAGCTACACCGAATGGGCAACAAGCCTTGAGGCAGTGATCAAGCAAAACTCTAACAGCAGTAATCTAACATCGCAAACAATTCTAACATCGCAGTGGGACTCAGAAAAGCTAGATTAAAAGTACATTATTGATTACTTGATCATACACAAAGCCAGCATGGCATAAAGCATTGTTATGAACTGAGAGCCGGGGAACCAGATAAAGAGGGGAGAAGTTGACTCAATCTTCTGTCTGTGTCTACCACACTAAACATGGTGAACATAAAAACAAGAAAGGAACTGTCTGAGGACTTGAGAACCAAAATTGTGGAAAAATATCAACAATCTCTAAGGTTACAAGGCCATCTCCAGAGATGTTGATGTTCCAAGTTCCAAAGAAATTCAAGCTGTCCTGTGGGCTCACATGGCATTTGAATGAACTGAAAGGCTAAGGCAAGGGAGCCAGGAGGACACCACTGCTGATACAGAGAAATAAAAAAGCTAAACTGCAGTTTAAAGATGTTTTTCAGCTATTTTACTGCCCCTGGTACTGGGGGCCTTGAGTATGTGCAAGGCATTATGAAACCTGAAGATTACCAAATTATTTTGGGTCGCAATGTAGGGCCCAGTGCCAGGAAACTGGGTTTGTATCTTAGGTCATGGGTCTTTCAGCAGGACAATGATCCCAAACATACTTCAACAAGCACCTAAATGGATGTGAACAAACGCTGGAGAGTTATGAAGTGGGCCAAAATTCCTGTTGAGAGTTGTAAGAAACTTGTTGATGGTTATATGAAACAATTGATTTCTGTTATTTGTTCCCTAGAGTGTGCAACCAAATATTAAGTTGAGGGTGACAGTAAATGTTTTCTTAAATTCTGGAACTTTGTGTGAAATTATATCATTATTGTCTTTTTTTCATTTTTTTTGTGTTGTTCCAATACGCACAAAGGTAATAAACATGTATAACAAAACATGTGTAATCGCAATCATTTTCTGCAATAATTACTTTATTGCCTGATTACATTTTGGGGTGCCAACTCTTATGACCATGTCTGTTAAAAGTTACATACTCAGAGATGCTGCCCTGTTTTTCTGTGGACTGCTTATGGCTAAATGCAATCTCTATTGCTGACTCCACACTGACAGCCTGTCTTGTATTGAGAGACAGAATCACATAGACACATCACAGCACACCTGGGTTTCTTTTCATAAATCAAGCCAGCTACAAAAATATTTCTTCTCCTTCAAACATTTTGTGTGGAAATAGGTTACATACAATAGGAAAAGAGGAGCTCTCCTAGAATGGAATGTATTTGCACAGTACCCAATACAAGGACAGATAGCATTACCCATCTACCCTTGCAGCAGACGGAGCTATGCAAATCATCTCTTTATGTCTCTGTGCCATCAAAGGCCCTTAGAAACTCTAAGGGTGCAATGCCAAGGATTAGCTTTAAATTTACACAGCCAGACACATCCAACTAGTGGACATGTGTTTCGAGGTTTAGGCTCTCATCAGCACTAGGGCGGATGTTTCTGGCTGTATGGGGAGTGAGACTTGGTGAGTACCGAAACAGAGTCGCAAGCCAGTATGTGGAGAGACCCGTGTCAGGCTTAATATAGGGGGGCTAAAGAGTCCAAAAACCCTCTACGCAGATAAAGGAAAAGAGGAGCTTTCCTAGAATGGATATGCATCAGACAAGGAAGCCCCCAGCTCAGCAGCAGTGTGTCTGTGTGCAAGCAGAGGCTCTTCCCCATCCCCTCACTCATGCTCATGTATAAGCAGGGCTCTCATGAGTGCAGCAAGAGGGTCGCTACCATGCAGTCCAGCAGCACAGCATCTGCAAATTTATTCCACATAATCTGCATGGGGGGGTTTACGCCCTCACAAACAGCATACACCACTAATGGTTGGGGAGGTTAAAACTTTTTTGACTGGAGGTCCGCTTTTATTCATAATGCCATATGAGAGTAGAAAACGTACTAGGAATAGATCACATGGTAGATCACCTTTTTTGCTGTATAGTATAATGTTGATATTTTACTAATTAAAATGTGATATCGGCTCTTGTTGGTTTTCAGCAGTAAACAATGGATCTTGTAATGATAAACAGATACGAGTTGTTTGATGTTTGTATAAAATGGGAATGACATCCATTTTATGGACTTGTCCTTTTGTTTCTCTATGCTATAGATGCTGTCTTTAAAAGTCATTTCAGGCTAAGGACATTGTTTGGTTTGATGGATACCACCAGTGCCATAGCTAGTAGAGGGACAGGGGGGCACGTGCCCCGGGTGCGGCAGCTCAGGGGGATGCCTGAGAACAGGTTGGGGCACCATTTCAATTCTTTGCTCTGGAGGCCAGAAAGCCTAGCTACACCTCTGGATAACACATCCTGTTTTTCTATGAAGGTTTTCTATGAAATGAGCTACACTGGTGAGATGGTAATTCCTCCTGTAACAAATAACCACAATTAAACCTAATGAAGCAATATGCGTTTACATATGTTTTTGTTGAGTTTACATTGCATATCTTAAAAGAAGATGCATGCAATTATTTCTGTATCATTGGGTGCTCATGGAAGTTTTGTCAGCAGACAAGTTCAAGCGGTTATATAATTGTCTTTTTTTTGAGCTCCCATCTTTTGCTGTACTAGCCGCCAGTCAGTGTTCAGGGTTTAAATAATCAGTAGGAGTCACTTTTCTGGTTGTTAGAGTAATGCCTCATAACAATCTTGGAACATTTACTGCAGGACAGTAAAGAGAAAATGGAGCAATTTAATTCCTATTATCATATGTTATATTTTCTAAGTAGGTGACATTTCCATATTACTTTTTCAGAATTGTCCCTGCATTTGTCTTGTGCTACAGGAGAGTGCTGAAGAACAAAGAAATACAATAAATAAAAGAACCTGCACACCAGGAACATCTTTTTGGAGTGTACAAAGCATAGACAAAGCAATCAATTTATTTTTTAACCCCTGTTCTGTCATGAAAACACTGTTGGAGTTGGAGCATCTTACCAAAGATGCATCTTACCAAAGATGTATATTTAAAATGATATATGTTGTAGGTCTGGACAAGATATTTTCTGCAAAATAGTTGTTACTTATTTTAAATGATTTTATAATTTCAATTTATCTTTGACTTTTAGCTTATAGTCAAATTTCTGGAATTTTAAAATGTAAGGGATGGAGATGAGATGGTCTATAGGGTCGATTCAGCACCAGGTGAGAAAATGTTACTACTTTTTAAGAGAGAAATCTGTCAATCACTTTCATTGTCTACCTTGGGGATGATTCAGCACCAGGTGAAATGTTTGCTGAATCACTCCCAAAGTAGACAATGAAAGTGAATGGCAGTTTCCACTTCTTAAAAAGTTGTAGTAGAGTTTTCTTAACTGTTGCTGAATCAATACCCTTATCTGTCTCACCTTCCAATTGACCAGATGTGTAAAGCAATAAGGAGTTTCACACATCCAAATCATTAACTTATATAGGAAGCAATAGGACCAAATTAATTTTCCTTCTTTACATTGTTTTATTTGAAATTGGAAAAAAGGAGTTTGTTTAACACTGGGATCCAGAGCTTATCACTAGTAAAAGACAATGGTGTAGTAGCCCAGCCATTATAATTTTCTTGGTTCTTTGGAACCTAATCAGATGGGAAGTCCTTCAAACCTGCCATTCAAGTCTAAAAACAGCAGAATTCTGTAATACATTTGTGTTCGTATTCGAACTGTTAAAACCACGTGGGCTCCATTGACACACAGTAAGTTGGGGGCTAGGCATTTTAAATTCAAAATGTTTTGTATCATCTTCTCAGAAAATAAGGTAAGGTGTGGGCCAAAGTCTCATTACCCACAAAAATTTTGGTAGGATTGGGTGTAGTGTCTATTGTTCCTATGCACCACCTAGTCATTGGGTTTGGTGCTGGAGCAACTCTCCAGGTGAAATTCAGTGTTGTAACAGCACCCTATGGGATTAAAATTTGGTTAAGCTCTAAATCTTTAGATACAAATGTTGATAGGCGCTGTTAATGATGCCCTGTTCATAATAAAAATAAATATTTGCTATCTAGAAGTGTAATAAAAAAGGGGATGCATCATCCAGGCTGTTGTTGGCAGCTGAAATGTATTTTATGGTAGTGGTGCTACGTTCAAGGCAAGATTGCTGCCAAACTTCCAAAAGTGTTACATCTGTGAGTTTGCAAGAAAGATAGAGAAGGCCTATATTTTTGGTAAGTGTACAGCCGCTCATTTCTTAGTATAACTAATCCTAAGGTTAGAAGGTAAATAGTAGATAGGGCTTCACAAGCAAAGCAAAGCTCTCTTTTACAGTACTTTCATAGTAGGCATCCAACCTCTGAATGCTGAATTGGAATCCCCTGCTGATAGAGTCTAATCTCTGTGTATCTTAGTTTAATGTGATTATGCACATTACCATTACATTGACCAATGCATATTATCACACAGTGTGTAAGGCTTGAAGTCCATCCAGTACACTCTTTTAGTGTACTCTCCATGAATACTTCTTCTGGTAGAGCGTTCCATGGTCTCACCGCTTATACAGCAAAGAATTCTCTACAATGCCAGTCCAGCTAGACTGGGAGACCTTAAACTGCCCCCTGCCCTGCCTTCCTTAACAAGCGCTAAAGCAACGATTTACCCATACTTACTCATTCAAGGGAATGGGCGGACAGTAAGCCTCCAGACTTGCAGTGCCGCGTAGCCGGGGAAAGATAATGGCGCCCAGTGTGGTAAAAAAGCGATGGTCACTGCTAGGGTCCCACCAAGGTAAGTATTTGCTTTTTAGATTCTAATTCTAACATGTTGCTTTTTAAATGATGTATATTAAATGTGTAAACCAAATTGTGTACACCGTTAAAAGTGTGCCACAGTGGCCAGTGTCTATGTATGCATTCTGCACAATATTTTAAAAGGGCAGGAATGAAAATCCTGCATTTAAAGCAGAACAAAAGAACTAAAAGATTCCAGGGCTGATTACTGACTTTTCCAAATTCGGGATGCCCCACAGTGTAACACCACCCCCCAGGGCGCCGCTAATAACTCACCTTTCAATGATTCAGTGGCACATGCATGGGCTCTCATCCAGTCAGAGCCGTTTCACTTTTGGTAAACGGCTCTGATTGTTTACAGTGGGGAGCGGGCACTGCCACATCCCATACATCCCCAAGTTTCCGCCCCACCCATTCAGATTAGCTGGGACAGGAGCACACACATGCCGTATGGGATACAGGGGATGCGGCAGCATGCACTCTCCATTGAAGGAGATCAGAGCCCTTGGCCAAAAGATGTAAATACAGCAAAGGACTCTGATTGGACAAGAGCATGCACTGTTTGGCTGAGGAGAGGTGGGTTTTACTGGGCAAACTTGCTGCCATATCCCTTGTGTCCCCGGGTGGTGGGGGCACTTGTCCATTGTAAACAATCAGAGCCATTTACTGAAAGGCAAATGGCTCTGATTAGTCGGGAGTCACGTGTGCCGTTGGACTAAGGAAAGGTGAGGTATTACCGCCACCCTGGGGGGTTTTACACAGCGCCGCATCCCATTTCGGGAACAAAGCCAGGAAAGCTTCACATGTTTTGTTCCTTTAAAAAGCCCTTTTGCAACTCAATTGTGCAATATTTTGTTTTACTATTTATTTTACATTATTTTCGTTTGTCTATTTATTTTAATGTTACGGTTGTCTCTTGAAAACTCATTTGATTGCTATTTTGAGTCCAGCACCATCAGCCCTCAGACTTGCAATCAGTCAAAGTGACACGGCTTTTGCTTCAAAAGATGGGGCGTGTCAGGCCTCAGTCGTGCCTATATGCACCCACTCCATTTCAGTGAATAGATCAGGTGTTTATGCATCACTGTCACTGATGGTGCGTGGGGGGCACGTGTCCACCACAGAGTCAAGGATCGATGGTGCTGGACTGGATCTACAAATCAGATTGGGTTTACAGGTAACAGAATAGGAGCAGTCCGCTGCAGGTAACAAGGTAAGTAAAGGTGTTTTGTTATTTTGCCTGGACAATCCCTTTAAAGGAGCACTATTGTGAAACTGTAGTGTTAAAAATCCATATAAACAGGTTGGCCTAATGAGAAGAGAGGTCACTAATACACTCGAACTGAATAAAACTTCCGCCAAGGTTGGGGTTTATTCTTACATGGTAGGAATAATATCCAAGGGTGACAGGTTTAGTCTATGAGGGGTGACAGAACCTCTCACCCCTGATTTCCTCTTCTTTTTATTAAAATAAAAGAAACAAGCCTGGCTAGATATTTCATGATGCCGGGTGTATAAGTGACCTGTCCTCCCACCATCCTGCATATTTATTTGAATTTTTAGCATTGGGGCATTTTTTCACGATATTGCTCCTTTAATGTTCTTTTTTAGGCAATTTTTTATGTTAATACATAAAGTATGTCGCAAGAAAAATAAATCTCCCAAGATGTTGTGGTGTTGCGTGTAGATAGACAAGTCTGACCCATTTGAGGCACATCTAAGCCACCCAGCCAAGCTGTAAACTGTAGCCTGATTTACGCCACTAGGGTGAGCCATACTTAAGAATAACTTGGATTATCAGGCAAAAGAAGCAAAGGAAAAGAAATTACATTTTCTCTCTAGCACAAAAAAAAAACTGAAAAACTGAAGGTGCTATGCAATTAACCAAGAAATAATTTTTCCTAAAGTTGTTAATTGTAAATACTGGAAACAACATTTCTTGTTTAAGTAAATGTTTGCAGTTTAGGAGGTTCTCCATGACTACCAGAGATTATCATGTGCTTTGACTTGCAATGTCAATAACCTTGAACAGCAAACAGTTAACCATCATGATATTACAGAAACAGCTGCCTGAGATTGTTATAATTGGATATGTGAATATAAAAGTGGAAACCAAATTTAAAAAGACACCTCGTGTCACTACAGTGCTCATTTAAGTATTTTATTCTAGCTTGATATATCATCTTTAATCACTGTTGCATGTTCTGCTTGAACTGTGACCTGTGACATTCACCCAAATGGAGGCAGTGGCAGTATGCACCCAGTCCAGATGTGATACTTCTTCATTAGCTAGAGACGCTTCACCTTTAGGAAACCTTGCGCTTCCTGTTTGTATCAGATAGAGATGTCTTGGGTCGTAATGACATTTCAGAGTAAACCTTCAACTAAAAAGGAAGTCTATTACATCAGCAGTTCTTTTTCAAAGTAGATGTCACCGACTTGCCACAGCCAGAAGGAGCAAATGAACTAGTGTCAACTTGTTAGGTCTGCAAAGGTAATTCAGCCACTGGATCTTGAGGGGGGTAGGATGGAGAATCCTATAATTACTGACACCAAAATGCTTACCGGTGTCAAAGGTTCTCCTTGTCACAAAAGTTCAGGTGTTGCTAAATTCATTAGCGTGTCATTTTCAGGAGACATGATGTCATTTCTGTTGTCTGTAGGGATGGGAACCACTGTAGGCTCCTTGCCCCTGTCAACACCCTGTCAACTTGATATCTTTTCTTGTATCTGTCTTTATTGGCATCTGCGGGAAGGAGAGGCAATATAACAAATTAGCTCTAAAAAAATGAAAAGAATTGTCTTCACATTTATCCTGTTAAATATATTGTCACTTACTAAACAGAAATTAGAAATGACAAAAGACAAATTATTTATATGTTTAACATGCTTGATTTATGGAATGAAATATAGTGCATGCTGATACTTCTTATATCTGTTTGTTTGTGCAGTCATTTGTAAAAAAAACATTAAAATAATAGCATACATTTTTTATTAATTTATTAATACCAATTTTGTTTATATAGGGGGTAATTTATGAAATGATTGGCCGGCATCCATCGCATATACACTGAGTATTACACATTTATCAAGTAAAATTTTGTATGTTCGTTCTGCCAGCTATGACTTTTATATTTTCAAATACACTTTTATTCTTAAGCGTTTCAAGCAACCCAGATACCCCACATATATTCTGAGACTCCTCCAATGCCAACATATGATATAAAAGTGTGTTTTTATGTTTACTGCTAAAGAATTCTGCCACAGCAGTTCACTGGGATTTCGTCGGCATTCTCCAAACTACCTCATTCTGAGTAACTGAATGATTAATTGAAAGGATCTTGTTTAAAATATTAGCAGTGATAAGTCAAACAGAATAACAGTTTGGTTATAATGCATTTCCTTCTGAAATACTGGGTAAAAGTGGCGCTGATTTTTTTCTGCCCGACTTTGATAAAAGTCATGAACACTGGGTGCTCATGATGTGGACTCCCTGTGTTAAATCCTGTCTCTGCCATTAAGTGCTGTTGGTTGATTATAGCCATTTCACAGCAGCATTATCAACTACAACAACACACAATACAGATCACACACATTGTATAGCTTTTATTAACCATGTTTTTATACTAACAAATTATCATATATCCAAAAAAAATACACAATAACTAAACGAAAGTGTTTCAATCACTTTGTGGTGCCAAGAAGTAAGAAGGAAAGGACGTGTCATTTTTAACAATCAATCTCACTTTTATTCATGTAACCTGGCTATGGCTTCCCCAACTCTCTAGGGGATCTCTTCCTATAGCTGTTAGCCAGCTTTTGAGAGTTGCAAGTATGTCAACTACATTACTTGAGTATCATTTTAGGTCTGTTGGCTGCACATATCTTCGGGCTGTAGCTACTGCAGCAGTCCAAGGTAACTTTGTGACACTAACTTGAAAGAAAGAATTAATCATTTGTGCCCGCCGGGCAAAGTCAGTCCGTGTGTCTTCTGTCTGTGGGTATGTCTGGGACTTCAGGCACCAGTTGCGTTTCCTCCGTCTCTTCCATTCTATGGAGTATGTAGAAATTATGTAGCACACAGCAAGTGAGGGTTATCTTGACACCTTCTCTGGGCTGCACAGCATCTCCCATCATGGCTGGACAAAAACATAGGAAGCGTGCTTTCAGTAGGCCAATGGTCCATTCAACAATGTATCTGGTCTTGCGGTTGGAAAGATAAAATATTTTTTAATTATAAATGATAAAACAAAGGCAAACATGGCCAAAACTGGCAAGAAGTGGCTGCACAGCAGCAAAATTATGGCTTGCCCCCACCCAGCATCTTCTCATGAAGGCTCAGCAGCATAGCTTGTGACTCGAGCACGTATTGCCAGAGTCTGTGGTGTTCCCATATGCAAGCTGTTGGGAAAAGGAGAGAAAATAAACAAAGTTCAATACACCAATTACAAAACTCCACATTTACACAACCGCACATTTTTGGAGACAACATGACCATACCAACAAATATAGTATAGAGATAACATTAGGTATAACAAGTTAGCCAATATAAACATATTAAAAACATAACACAATACCAAAACATCCTACATTGAACAAATACATGTGTCAGATAAAACAAACAACACGTGTATTATTGGCAAAGGTACCAACCATACACAATGATGCTGTGGGCAAATATTATGTGTTTAGGTGTTAATAAAACATATTATGGTTAAAATAAGATGTGGCCAAATATGTAAGTTACATACAACATAGTGTTAGGTTTATTGCTGCAGTCATACATAAGCGCATGACCTACATGAATTTAATAATTGTATTACTCCAAAAAGTTGGGCTTTTAAATAATTTTTTTAAATAAACTTCTAAGTTTTAACTTATCAGTTTAAGTATCCATCAACTCTGGAGCAAAAGGGGATGCATGTTTGAAACCTCCAAACATGGAACACTGCTACAGGGCCACTCGCAACTGTTCAGAAGGTAGGTAAATGTTTGTGAAACAGATACAAGCTGGGCAAACACATGGTAATAGTTATGTATCTCAAAACATCAAAAAAATTACAAATCAATATTATCTTAAAACTGAAACAATATGTCAGCGACTCAGATCGCTGGACACAGGTCCAGGTGACAATGGTGGATTTGGTGTAAATTAAAAAAATTAAGGGTAAGGATTGATGTCTAAATTAGTGTTTTAACATTTAGCACTCTTACCTGCATACATGAGAAAATGTAGGACTGAGACAATCATTAATGAAGCAACAAAAAGGTGACAAACAACAACATAATTGTCAATGGAACAATATGAATCTAGTTGGTTTCAATAAACGGATAGAAGGATCAACAACCTAACTACAGTCACAATACAGGGTATATGTTGCTTACCATCACAGCACGACTTTAGCCTATGCTGCTGGACCCAACTTCATGCTGGTGGGGACAAGACGGGTTTTGGGGACAACTGGATGTGCCAGGGAGAATATGAGGAGCTGTGATAATCCAAGACAAAAATAATAACAAGAACATTAAAAAGTTATCCGGGGAGTATGTTTTCTAGCAACATGTAAACATTACAGAATGGCATTTGTGTGTATGTGTATGGCAATATTACCTGACATAGGCTCGGGAGAAAAACCCGGAAGCATACGAATATAGAAATGCAAAAAATTGCACACACACACTTGTTACTTCCACAATAGATCAACATATTTATATACACAAAGGCAACTTACCAGGGGACGAGATGCTGGCCTCAAACCAGGGAGGGCTGTGAGGGAAGGAAGTGTGGGCTTAGCTCCCCCAAATTGACCTGCCAGAGCCCTACTCCGAGGGGCAAGATTTCCCCACTCCCACTTCTGCACCCTCATGGAGAGGTGGGGAGTCCATCACTTTCTCCACCTTGGGATTCCCCACTTGAGACTGGCCCTCCCGCTAGCCAGACTCCAGCGTTTCCTCATTGGAGGAGCTGATGACCCACACAGCCCTTACCTCACCGGCCAACTCCTCTGGGACATCTGGATCCCCATCCCCTGGATAGGTCATTAGGCTGCTTTAGACTTGCTAAAGAGTTCACCTGTTACATTGGAAGAATGGTGGGATTTGTAGTTTTTACTCAAGGCCATCAAAACCACTCCCACTGTAACAAAACAGACTCTCAGGAATATGAGAATCATGGAAGCCGCATGTTGATAAGAAAATCATGGGTATGGGGGCACACTCCTAACACAAATGTTAATTTTACATTCCAAAAGGGGAAAACAATACGGCAGAACACCAAAAACCTGACAATAAGGGGGCACTGTCAAGGTCTTTTAACTTAATTGGATGCAGCTAGACAACTAAAGACTGAACAAGCCAAGATAAATGGTGCTTGCTATCTCTAAAGTAACAAATGTTCTAAATACATTAACGTTTTCCAAGAATGACATTGAAAGGTCCAAAAGGACATGGTGCCACATTTTGTGTCCTGATAAAAACTACACTATGAAGATAGTAAAGCATGGTGGTGTTAAAATCATGTCATGAGGATGTCTCTCATAACTTGGTGCTGGGTATACAAGGGATAATACCAGCAAATCAGTTTGAATATTTCAAAATACCTGTGATGATGTTGCCCTTTGCAAAGAAAGAGATGCCCTTGATATATGTGCTTCAACACAATAACAATAACAATGACCTAAAACACATTAGAAAATGAACATCTTGGTTACTGACAAACAGGATTGACGTGGGGGCGTGGCCGGCCATGGAGGTGTGAGGACGTGCTTTGCCTGAGCTCCCACTGGCCGTCCTTACAAACTAAGCTTTTAGAGGACTTACTCACCTGGAATCCTGCAGCCAGATAATGGTGAAGAAGCGGAGGGGTGCCAAGACACCTGCAAACAGCCACACGTGTAGGATCAGCGATTATATGGAGTGGGGTGGCTCGCACGGCCGGGAAGACGGTCCCTCCAAAATGGCGCCGGCCTCTGGTGATGCTGTCGGGGCCTCCCCCTGCCTTCGGGGGGGGCGGGAACCACTGGACACGGGGGCCCCTAATGTGGATCGGGGTGCCGAGGCCCCCCCTTGTCTGCCCCGCGTGATGAGAGAGATGGCGGTGTCCCTGGGATGGCGGCGGCGGCGGATGGGCTGGCGGGGACACGTGCGCTGCCTGAGCGAGAGGCGGGGAGGGACCTCCCGGCCGCCCGAGGTGAGCTGTCTTCAGGGCCCGGGCGGGGAAGTCACGGTGGCCGCCCTGCCGCTGACGGTAGAGCACTGCTGCGTGCGGAGGAGGGAGGCGGAGGGAGAAGCCCCCCCGGAGTCAGTTGCGAGGATCATACCTGGGAGGCTGAGACAGGGATGTAGGTGAGCCCAGGTTTGTCACAGATGAGCTGCCTCAGCCCAGGCTGCCCTCCCTCGCCACATCATGGGGGACACCTGGGTGGGTCAGAGTCCACAGCTGAATCCCCATGCAGATCATCCATGGGCACCCCCTCTCCACTGTCGTGGAGAGAGCCAACTGATCCGAGGTTTAGCAGGCCCTGGATCTGGGGTCAATAGGGGAGTTTTCCCAGCTTCGGGCTGCGTCGGCCCCCTCCGCTATCAGTGATATCTTTACTCATTGCTTTTTCAATTGTGTATACTTGTTCACTGCGCTTCGGGCTCGTTGGGCTGATCCCCCGCTACTCAGCCTGTTTGATGAGGTGTGGTTTGGAGGCATACACTCGGGTGCTGTATGCATCTCCTCCCGACTGACTCTCCGTACCGGGCGCCCGCTCCGGACGTGATGTGGTTCGCCACCCGGGGCCAGTCTTGACGAGCCTTGAACCTGTTCTTTAACTGTTTATAGCGTACTCCTTGACTATCTGTGTGCCTTTAAACAGGAATTTGTAACTCTCTTCTTCTCTTTTCTTAGCCTTGCAGGTTAATGTTTGGAATGTTTGAAATGTTTGAACTGTTTATGCTGGTTATTTATGCTTCAGGCTCGCTGGGTTGGTACCCCATCCGCCCCTCTTGTCTGTGGAGGGAGGGGTCTGGAGATGCGCACTTTGGTGCGGTGTTCCTTCCCCCTAATCTGCCCTACCGCGTCGGGCGTGTCCCTTGGGCGTGGTGGGGCTCATCTCGTGGGGACAGCCATGGAGAGCTCCGAACCTGCTACATACTTGTTTACAATGATTGCTGTTTATGCAAAGTTTATGCTGCTCACCTGCCTGTCCGCTTCGACTGGCCCTTGGTTCAGTGGGCCATTTGGCCGCTGCCGGGCTCCTCGTTATGCGGCGGGTTGCTGGGGTTGGTCTTCACTAAATCCTTTGGATTCCTGTGGGTGTTGCCCTGTGGTGGGGCTCTCCTGCAGCAGTGTAATCTGTGGTGATAGCCCCAATAAATTTAAAATAGGGACGGCCGGGGGGTCCCTCTGCCTCTCGGACCCGTTTTGTCCTCACCGTAGGCCAGGACCCTGTGGCTCATTGGGTGGGCATTTTGGGACATAGGGTTCAATTTTGGGACAGGAAGAATGCATGCCCACTTAGAACCCCTTAAGTTTTCCTTTTACACTAGTTTTCTCCCCATACGTTTTTGTTAGTTGTGCGTCTCCCCTTTGTGTGTCTCCCCTCCTTTCCTGTGGTTGTCTTCCTCTGCCTCTTAGTGTACTCTTGGTCCTTTCCTTCCCCCCTTCTCCTTCTTCCCTCGTACTCTCTTCCTTCATCTCTCTTCTGGCTTGAGACCTCCTTCCCCTCAGTATCCTTTACCCCTGAGTTAGGAGCTGCCAGTCTTGCTCTGTCATGTCCAAAGTCCAATGCACTTCGTTGAATGTTAAGGGCTTGAACTCCCCTGTCAAGCGTACTTCTGTTTTGGGTGAGTTGAAGCGCCTGGGAGCGGGAATCGCTTTTCTTCAGGAGACCCACCTCAAAGCGGGAAGAGTGCATAATCTGTCCAGCCGTCACTTCCGCCACCAGTGCCATGGCCTTTCCCCTGACTCTAAGTCGAGGGGGGTAGCCATCGTCCTGGCGGGCTACCTCCCCTCGACATTGGAGGAGATGGTCCACGATTCTGAGGGTAGAAAGCTTTTTGTGAGTTAGCTTTCTGAGGTCCACCCTGGAGAGGCTGGCTGAATTTACTGCTGGCATTCTCCTTTTAGGTGGCGACTTTAACTGTGTTCTTGACCCTCAGGTTGACACCTCTAAGGGGACTTCTAGCATACCATATTCGGCTCTCAGGAGGATTAAGGCCCTCCTGTTTGATCACCAACTTTTGGATGTGTGGCGGATTGTTAATCCCAGGGGGAGGGACTACACCTACTTCCCCCCCCCCCCATAATACTTATTTGAGTATAGATTGGTTCCTGGTCCCCTATAGGCATATGCATCTCACTTCGCGGCCTTCTATAGGCTCGATCTCAATCTCTGACCACGCTCCTATCTCTATTACCTTATCGATTCCTGACTCCCCCCCCCCCCCGGGACACTGGAGGCTCAACGGCTCTCTCCTTCAGGACCCCATGTTTAAGGCGGAAATTCGGTCGGCAATCGCCGAGTTCTTCTCCGTAAACAATACTCCAGACGTTTCACGAATGACTTAGTGGGAGGCTCACAAGTGTGTGATTCGAGGTCTCCTGATTAGACGGGCGCCTATCTTAAAAGAGAGAGGGAAAACCAAACAGCTCAACTGCTGCAGGAGATTCGGAGTCTGGAGACTAGACACAAACAGTCTTTGGATCCCGCGTTGTGTACCAAATTGACTAAACTACACGAAACCCTCCGGGATATAAGCTTTGTAAAGGTTAGGGGACAGATTGCTAGGTGTCATAGGTATTTCTACGAGTTTAGCAATAAAAGTGGTAGGGCTCTGGCTAGAGCCCTGCGGGGGCAGCGATCTGGAGACTTCATCCCCAGTATACTTGACCCGGGAGGTAACAGGCATTATAAAATAGGGGATATAGCTAAAACCTTTAGGGACTTCTATGGCCTGTACAATCTGCAGCAAAATAGGTCCCAGGCGCATCAGCAAAAAATTAGGGCCTACATACGGAAATCGGACCTTCCCCGGCTTGGGCAGAGTGTGGCGGTGGCCCTCGAGGAGAAGATAGACATGAAACCCAGAAAGGCCCCTGGCCCAGATGGCTATAGCCTGGAATATTATAAAGAGCTGGCGGGCACTTTGGGCCCACACTTTATTTCTTCTTTCGGTTCTTTGAGTGATGGCCGCCCCCCCCTCGGGACACTCTCCGGGCTAGCATTGCCGTTATTCCTAAGCCGGGCAAGGACCCAGCGCAGTGCGGCAGTTACAGGCCCATCTCCCTGTTAAACTGTGACCTTAAGATATACAATAAAATCCTGGAGGACAGACTTGCCCCCCTCCTCCCGGACCTCATACATTGGGATCAGGTGGGCTTCGTCCCAAATCGTGAGGGGAGAGATAATACCACAAGGGTCATGAGCGTGATTCATCATGCGCTACTTCTCTCCACGGATGCCTAGAAGGCCTTTGACAGGGTGAGCTGGGCCTTCCTTGAGGAGACCCTACGTCACATCAGGTTGGACGATAAGATGCTTAACAGGATCTTGGCCTCATGCACCTGCCCCTCGGCATCCGTGGTGGTGAACGGCCTGCCTTCCCAGGCTTTCCATTTATTTAATGGGACGCGGTAGGGTTGCCCGCTCTCCCCGCTTATCTTTATCCTATCTTTGGAGCCATTTCTACGCTTGATTAGACAAAATGTGGACGTCTCGGGAGTGAGGGTGGGTGGGACTGAGCACAAGGTAGCGGCGTATGCCGACGATCTGATGTTCTTTTTCTCAAAGCCAGAGATCACCTTGCTAAACCTTCTTGCCGAGCTTAGGAGTTTTCAAGAGGTCTCTAACTATAAAATCAACTACCATAAGTCTGCTGCCTTAAACATCAATGTCCCTACGGAGCGTCTGCGGTACGTCATGGAAAACTTCCATTTTAAGTGGGAGAGGGAGGCTGTTACTTACTTGGGTACACGTATCCCTTCCAAATTGCAAGAAACATATGCTTTAAATTTCCCCCCCTGTTAAAGAGGTTGGAGAAAGACCTCTTGAAATGGAACAGGGGAGTTTTTTCTTGGTTCGGAAGGGTTGGTGTCATCAAGATGAACATCCTTCCCAGGGTGCTATATCTATTCCAGGCCCTCCCAATAGATATCACTCCTACCTTCTTTAAGCAGCTTACGGGAATGTGCACTGGATTTGTTTGGGCTGGTCGCTCCCATCGTATGGCGGCCTCTCTGTTGACGGTTTCTAAATCTAGGGGGGGCTGGACCTTCCATACTGGAGGCGCTATCATGAAGCGGCTCATCTGAGCCAGGTTATTGACTGGTGCCGCCACTATGCTCTGAAACAGTGGATTCAGATGGAACAGGATGCTTCCCCTTGCCCTCTCCCGCTTGTTCAACCGCGTGAGTTTGTTCAGTGGAACAAACTCACGCGGTTGAACAAGCACGCTACAATTGGCCCGTCCAGGAGAGTGGTGGACAGGTTTTTTCCTGGGCCGGGCTTCTCTCCCTCCCCATCTCCCTTGACACCTGTTTTGGGGCACCCTGACTTTCCGGTGGAGATAGCCGGAGGTCCCTTTAGAGCCTGGATCAGACAGAACTGTTATAGGAGACTTCACATGCAAGCTGGTGGTGGGTGGAGGAGGCCGGAGGCCCTGGTTGCTGACCTTGCCCTCAGACCTATCACGCAGTTGCAAACCCTTCAACTTTTGCATTATCAGCGGTCGATTGAATGCACGGCTGATACATCCAGGCAGCTAACACAATTTGAGCGCACCTGTTTAGGTTCCGGACATTTTAGGGGAGCTTTGTCATACTCCTACTCATTGCTGATGGAGCCTCTGGATAGCTTTGTTCCCTCCTACGTGAGGGGATGGGAGAGGGAACTATGCAGAACCTTTACGGATGAGCAAAAGCTAGCTATGATTCAGTTGGCGCATAAGAGCTCTATTTCCTGTAAGTATCAGGAGACCACGTTCAAAATTCTCTCACGCTGGTATCGGGTCCCAGTGTTGTTGGCGAATATGTTTTCCTCTTCTTCCCCCCTCTGTTGGAGGTGCTCAAGTGCTAGGGGGACTATGACACATATCTTTTGGGAGTGCGAGAGGCTGTTCGGCTTCTGGAGAGGGGTGAGAGAGGTCATTAGGAAGCTGACGGATATTGACTTGGGTGAGGACCCCGCATGTTACCTGCTTAGCCTAGCACCGGCCTCCATGAGCTCTAGGCGCAGGTCCCTTCTTGCCCTCCTCCTGAGCGCAGCCAGAACATGCATTCCAGCTAAATGGAAGTTCCCCTGACCCCCCCACAACAGCGTAGTGGCTGGCCGTCGTTCAGGACATCTGTAGGATGGAGGAACTTACTGCCTTGCTAAAGGGGACCATGGAAAAACATAGGAGGACCTGGCAGGAATGGGACCATTTAATTTTTTCCCCCGATTTTCTCCTCTATACGTAACATGGTTTTGTCGGGCTTCTTGGGGGAGGGTCCTCCCCCCGATCCCCTTTCCTATCCCTAGTTTCCCTCCCCCCCTCTGCTTCTTCCCCTGCTGTTTCTGTCTTGTCCTCCCTTATCCATTCCCCTTCTGTTACTTGTTTCCAATTAGTTCCGTTTTCCCCTGTTCTTTTACTTACTAAAAGAAGGTTGGAGGCATGGGTTGCAGTTGCTGTAGCACGTTGACAAGCAGCATCGCAATCTGAAACACTCGGAGCGGGGCTTAGCGTAGCTCTGCACTTCTTTTTGTTGTGTGCTTTTGACTAATGGAAATTGAGGCTGTGTGGTTTTTAGTGGTTGTACTGTGTGTACTTTCTGCTTCCTTCAATAAAAACATTTAATTATAAAAAAAAAAACAAAACAGGATTGCCGTACAACACTGAAAAAGCCGAGGTGTAAGTAACACATTTCAAGGATTGAAGTAAAAGTTCTCAGAAACAATGGTTATGCCACTAACTGTGGCGTAAGTAAATGTGATGGGGCCCTGGTGGGAAAATTAAATGGGGCCCTGAACAAGCCGAGGCGAGCTGGTGCGTGCTATTTCAAATTGTAAGCTCGCAAGGGCAGGGCTCTCTCCCCTATTGTATCTTGTACTCAGAATATCCATTGTCAACTCTGTAAAACTGCATTTGAAATAGTATATGTACCGTATGTTTCTACCCTGTCTGTAATTACTACTTTGTAAAGCGCTACGGAAGATGATGGTGCTATATAAATAAACAATAATTATAATAATAATTGATGACAAGTGAGCATAAATGGGATAAACAAGGTGGAGGAGCATTCTGACGTTCTGGGCCCCGGAGTGGTTACACCGTCTATCTGTGGCGCAAGTAACAGGACTGAAGTAAAAGTCGACTTTGTGCAACACATTTCAAGCGATTTTCAAAAACAGTGGTTATGCCATTAACTGTGGCATAAGTAAATGTGATAGGGCCCTGGTGGGAACATTAACCCTTTTGTTGCCAAGCACGTAACACCTACGTGCTGGCTTGGCTGGGCCTTAAGTGCCAAGCCCGTAGGTGTTACGTGCTTGACTTTCCTCGCTTCTAGTTTAAAAAATAAAAATCAAAAATACTCACCTGACCCCTTGTTGGATCCGGCCGGGTCTCCTCTTTAATTTGGTGCCATCCGATCCCCCGTGGGGGGTCGGATGGCTCCAGGAGAGCCCCCGGAATAGGCCGCCCCCCCCCCCGCTTCTGCAGCAGCAGCTGCTAACTGTAAAAAAAAAAAAAAAATAAAAATGACATTCACTTACCTGTGTGTGTGCTGGCTCCCGCTGTCCCTCCTCTTCACCTGGGGGGCCTCCGATCCCCCCCCAGGACTTACCGATCTTCAGGAGAGAGCCTGGGAGGCTCTCTCCTCTCTTCTTCTCGATGGCGGCCGCCATCTTGCCTCTAAGCCCCGCCCCCTTGGGGGCGGGGCTTATGACGTCATCCCGGTCCCGATCACCGGCTTCAGCTTTCTCAGCTTCTCAGATGCCGGTGATCGGTGCCCTGGAAGGAGGTGACAGGAGATCCTCTGATCTCCTGCCTTCTCCTTCTCTGGATGCCGATCACAGGCATCTGTCAGCTGAGCGGCGAGGGACAAGAGCTTGCAATCGAAGGTAAGTACAGTTAAAAAAATTTTTTTTTTTTTTTGAATAAAATACTTTTTATTATTGTGTGGTGGTTTTTTTAACAGTTAACCATTTGTGAGCTGGTAAGGGGTCCATGAGACCCCTTATACCAGTTCACAAGGCTGGGGGGGTGGCAAGTCACCTGCCCTAGCGGGTGACTTGCCATTAACCCCCGCACCCCCATTACCTGCCTCCCCAAAGGCCAGGGGGGGGCAGAAGAGCCCGGGCCCACATAGGCTATGTGGGCTCGTAGGCTGCAGGGTGGGGGGGCCACCAAAGCTGGCCCCCCCACTCTGTGCCTACAAGCCCCCATAGCTGGTCCCGGGCTGGTTACTTTGGGTAAGGGGGACCCCATGTCATTTTTTTTTTGGATTTTTAAGGGTTTTTAACCCTTAAAAATCCAAAAAAAAATGGGGTCTCCCTCCCCGGGAAGGGGGGACCCTATGTCATTTTTTTTTTTAATTAACCATTTGTCATCCAGCAGCTATAAAAGGCTTCTGGGCAGGAAAGGGTGTCTACCTATACATATGTGGTATCGCTGTAACCGGGAGAAATTGGGGTTTCTCACGCAATAAGATTTTATTGACAAACTTACATTTTTTATTACAAAAAAACTCTACAAATTGTAAAAAAATATATTTTTTTTAATTTTTTTCACACATTTCACCCAAAAATGTTGAGAATACACCTAAAAAATACAAACAAGACATTTCATGTTAAAGCCCAGACTCTGTTGAAAAAAACAATATATAATTTTCCTGGGAAATCCCTGGAAATCCTTTCAAAAATGACAGTTGAACATGTGTAGCGCAAAACAGTGAAACTCAGTCTGGCAACAGGGAGTGGCAAATGCTGCAGGTAGGCTGGCAGCGAAAGGGTTAAATGGGGCCATGTCAATGCTGTCTTTTAAATCAGAGGATGCAGCTAGATAACTAAAGGCTGAACAGGCAGAGACAAAATTGTGCTTGCTATCTCTAAAAGATGGTAAGTAAGCAGAAATGAGCCAAATAGGGTGGAGCAGCAACACCGACATTCTGGGCCTGGTGTGATTGTACTCCCTATAGTTACACTCCTGGTCACTAAATATTAGCTCAGTAATTCAAAGTAAAGTGGAATCGCAAAAATTTTTTCAGTTTAAACATAACATGGTTTTTTGAACCAGAAAACAGGAAAGGCACAAACTGGCCACATAAATGCCTCCATAGCTATGCTATGCATAGCTCTTACTTTTCCTGTGCATCAGTGTGGAGATCCACAAAACCTGGCCTGTTAATGGCTTGGAATTGAATGCGTCATAGTTTCAGTGCATATATATCATTGGGGGTCGGGTGGGGGGGCGCCGGCGGGCTCCCCTCCCTCTGCCTTTTCCCCTTTCCTGTTCTCCTCCTTGCCTCCTTTCCCCTTCCTCAACCGGTGCACGACTTGGGTCCCTCTCCTCGCTTTTGTTGGTGGGGGCACGGTCGGGCATGGGAGAGGTGAACCTTATATTCTTTCCCTGTCCCTACTTAGTTTCCCCACCCTGTAGGTTTTTCCCGTTCTTTAATAAGATAAGTGGGAGGGCAGGATTAGCGAGACATGTCCCTCTGGGTGGACAAAGGGGACAGGTGTAAAGAGTGTATAGAGTATGTGGCAATGAAAAAGTGAAAGTATATCCTGTTCTGCCTGTAGTACTTTTAGTACAAAACTGATGTGTTAACTTGTTGATTGTGCTCTCGATTCAGAGAGACAAAAAAAGACTTTTGTTTTTGTGCCGATCTGTTTTTTTTTTTACATTTCCCGCCTTTGTATGAGTGTGCGAGCGATTCTATGCATGCATTGCAATCCTTCTGTAAAGTTTCCGTCCGTTCGTACGGCAGAGTATGAATACGAGGATGTCATTTTCCAGCATGACTTTTCCGTTTCATTTTCTCATGTTACAACGTAGGCTTTCGTTTTTACCCTTTTCCCATCGTCTCCTCCCACGAATCCTTTACGTTTCCCGATAGATTCTGTTTCCCTTTTTCAATAAATAATCGTCCAGACGGAAATCCTTACGATGTAGTGCCTGCGCACTACAAACTTAACTCATTAACGTGCTCGCCTACATATTTGCCACCCTCAATTCTACTACAATGTTTAGCTAAATCACTTAGCGCTATCCTCCCTCTTTCCTTTTGGACCCTTAAAGCTCACCCCAACCACTTAGCACTATCCTCCCTCTTCCCTTTTGGACCCTTAAAGCTCACCCAAACCACTTCGCGGTTAGGTTCTTCTTCCATTTTAGCCTCCTAAAACGTACCCAAATCACTTCTCGGTCATGTGAATAGTAATCTTTAAATATTTCTGGGCCCATTAGTTTTGTGTTATTGTATTTTCTAAATGAAATGACACTGAAACTTTTTTTTTCCATCATAAAATATAAAATATTGAAATATTTTGAAAATTTAACATTTTTACAACTATAAAAAACTAAATACATAGCAATGGCAGGCCACAGAACATTATTCTTCATCTGTGGTCCCCAACGAGTCGCGCAGCTCCTGCATCTCGCCCACCAACTGAAGGACCCTGACACTCAGTTGTGCCACTCTGGCACGTGTGGTCCCTGTTAAAAAATGTAAATTAAATTATTGATATAACCTTGTTGGGGTCATACTGCAGTGCCCCTCCCCCCCCCTGTATGGTCCAAACACCTAAATCTGGACTTCAAAAGTCTGAAGGCCCACGCCATCACAGCCCGGGTTTTGCATAGGGCCCGATTAGAGAACTCCTGGCCCGCATTCTGCAGGCAAAGAACGGGCATCAGGAGCAAGGGCAGGAGTAGATATCCAGAATCCAGAACCCCCTGAAAGAATTTAAAAATACTAACATAAAATACACATTTTAAGCAACAATATTGTTTAACATGTCATCAAGGGCTAAAAACAGCCATAGGTTAAGACGAGTCATCAACTATATTCATTGCCATACAGTGAAAATGGATTGATGGAATGTGAGCATACTTACCCAGGAGCCATCCACCAGATAATTCTCCAGAATTCTGATGAAATAAGCCGGAGCTCTGTAATATATAAGCATCATGGGATGACCCTGGATGCCCTGCAATTGCATAGCTGGACCAAACACTGCTTGTATGTTGTGCGAGTGGCACATCTTGCGGATCCTGCAACCAAATATAAAATAATTACACAAAGCAAAGGTAACCAACGAAAACAATAACTCCTACAACAAATTAAGATTCAAGTTCAACAATCCAAATATAATTCACAAAGGACATAAGTCTAAAAAAATATACCAATTATATGGATGTGTGGGAAAATAAAGGTTTACATGCTAAGGACTAATTAAGGTCAGCATTAAAAGGCTTCTACATGAAATATATTGATTCAGGTATGCATTGCTATACAATTTATGGCCTCGGCCATGCTGATACATGCAATGCCTTGGAGCTAAAGGCACGCAGACTCCTCCACATAGCCGCAAAACATGTTCACAATAGCAATCCGAGCCCTCAAAGGTCCCGTAAGTGGATCGCAAATGAAATGGGTTTATAGGGTGGTGGTCCGTCGGCAATCAGATCTCTGAATCAGACGCAAGCCCATCCCAACAACGTAAGTTATCTGAACGAACGAACAAAAAATATCAGATTTTGTTGGGAAAATTATCCGAACTAACGCAAATGATCCGATTTGCTTTCGTTCTTTGAAAGAAAACAAAAAAATGACAAACACCCACAAAAACTTTCACAGACAGCTACGGAAGTCCAGACGAATGTGTCTCTGAATCGAGCCTTATGTCTTGCTGCTCGGTTCACTCTAATAAAGATTTATTGTTAAAAAAACAAACAAATATCTTTTCCCCATTACAAATCTTTAATGAAAAATAAGTTTCACTCACTCACCAGTGAATGTTCCTTCTGCTTGCTTCCTTCTGGTCTGGGCTATACAAAATATTGATAAGACACATGTAAATAACCCCCACATTCAAAAGCAGAATCCTATAGTGACCTTCCAAGTGCCTCTTAGCACTAGATGTTGTGGCTTACTTCAGATTTTACCATTTATAGTTTGTAAATTATCATTGTATGTTAATGTTTTTTTTTTTTTTTTTAAATGTGTTGCACGATGCATTTATTTCATAATACTTCAGTGCTAGTTTTCTTCTGCTTCTAGGATTTTTCTATCAGTATCAACAGAATTAATAGGGTGAAAGGTGCTTGTGTGGTTAATTTATCGTCAACAACATCTTTCAGTTCCTTAGAGAAGGAGCACTAATGGTTGACCTTGAGATTTGACCATCAGAGGCCTATGAAGGTCAGGTCTGGGCTCCTCCCGAGTTCTGTGACCCTTTCATTCGTCCCTTAGCTATGTAGCCTCTCACTTGCTGATCTTTGACCAAGTCATTGAGTAAACACCTGCTTGGTTTTTAACCAAGGGCTCTTCTGTCGATAGAGGGGCAATAATTTATTGTTTTGCATTCACTGAAGAAATTACAAATATCGCTCTAGTGAAATGCTTCGAATAAGACACAAATTATGAATCAATCACCATTACTACAATAATGAAATAATTTTAGTGACAGCTGTATAGTATATAGTGGCTGAAGGATAAGAAAATTATTAAATGGAAGATTGGTTTAAAAATATAAAATACAATGATTTTAGATAATGCTAAATTAAAAGGTATTCTTTGTTTTAATTGCTCACTTATGCCAGCCAAAATTACATATTTCACAGGTCTATATTTCTTACTTATTTTTCTATCACATATAGAGAGCTGAGCACAATGACATTGATTCAGTAAATTTGCCTTGAAATATCTGAAGAAAATAAGGACTATTTCCTGCTTTTTTAAAGAATATGTAATGTAAAATAAAAAAATGCTGTTATTCAGTAAAAAGAGGAAACTATAGGATGATTTCTATCTAAAACTGTTTCTATCCAAAATCGTCTTACTATAGCAATAAGTTAACAATAAGGCGTTTACAGTGTGTTTAGGTGGCGTTTTAGTTGTTTACACATTTGTAACAAAAAGACAGCGGGAAAAGTGATTGTTGTTATAAAAAAAATGTCATTTGGCGACATCTAGGTACTGCGTTTTCATTATTACCAAGTCATAATGCAGCAGGAATTATCTGGCACAGCTTCAACCAGAGCGCCCGGCACTGTGACCTGTTGGGCACTAGTGTTAAATGAGTAAAATAGCCGACGGCCACATCGGCATGGCCGTTATTTTGTTTTTTAAATGGCCACATTTAGGGAGCCAAGCGTTGCTTGCTAGTGTGGCCACAGCCGAAGGGAGCCGAGCGCTGATCGCAAGTGTGGCCACAGCCGAAGGGAGCCGAGCACTGCTTGCAAGTGTGGCCACAGCCAAAGGGAGCCGAGCACTGCTTGTAAGTGTGGCCACAGCCGAAGGGGGCCAAGTGCTGCTCGCAAGTGTGGCCACAGCCGAAGGGAGCCGAGCACTGCTTGTAAGTGTGGCCACAGCCGAAGGGGGCCAAGTGCTGCTTGCAAGTGTGGCCACAGCCAAAGGGAGCCGAGCACTGCTTGTAAGTGTGGCCACAGCCGAAGGGGGCCAAGTGCTGCTCGCAAGTGTGGCCACAGCCGAAGGGAGCCGAGCGCTGCTTGCAAGTGTGGCCACAGCCGAAGGGAGCCGAGCGCTGCTTGCAAGTGTGGCCACAGTCAAAGGGAGCCGAGCGCTGCTTGCAAGTGTGGCCACAGCCGAAGGGAGCCAAGCGCTGATCGCAAGTGTGGCCACAGCCGAAGGGAGCCGAGAGCTGCTTGCAAGTGTGGCCACAGTGAAAGGGAGCCGAGCGCTGCTTGCAAGTGTGGCCACAGTGAAAGGGAGCCGAGCGCTGCTTGCAAGTGTGGTCACAGTCAAAGGGAGCCAAGCGCTGCTTGCAAGTGTGGCCACAGCCGAAGGGAGCCGAGAGCTGCTCGCAAGTGTGGCCACAGTGAAAGGGAGCCGAGCGCTGCTTGCAAGTGTGGCCACAGCCGAAGGGAGCCGAGCGCTGCTTGCAAGTGTGGCCACTGCCGAAGGGAGCCGAGCGCTGCTTGCAAGTGTGGCCACTGCCGAAGGGAGCCGAGCGCTGCTTGCAAGTGTGGCCACTGCCGAAGGGAGCCGAGCACTGCTTGCAAGTGTGGCCACAGTCAAAGGGAGCCGAGTGCTGCTTGCAAGTGTGGCTAGGTTTCCTTTCAGCAGCTCTAGTCACAATGTGAGCTCAAGGAAAGGTGAGTAAGCTCAGCGACCTGGGGGGTTTCACACAGCAGGGCACACCAAACCGGGGTGCCCCTGGTGGGAGGACCAAAACCCAAGTAAAAATCCCAGGTTTTGGTCCACTGTAATGCTTTAGGCTCTTGCCAGGTGACCCATTGGAGATGAGGCAACTTTGGTACTCATGCCAATATTAAAAACACATGGGATGGGAAGTGGCATGGTGTACATACTCAGAAAGCATTGACTATTAGTATTTATTCCACTGAGACTTGCCCTATTGTTTTTAGCCGATTTACAATTATGGGCATAGTTATAAAACAACTTTGGCACATCAAAAGCACCATCAAAAATTCACTTAGGCAGCCAGTTAATTAACCACTTGTCCAGGGCGGTTTCTAGGCTAAATAGCAAACAGGGCAAGGAGAGAAAATTTCCTCCATAATGTAACATAGGATGTCAATGAATTATCATTTTGGGCCTTATACAATCCCCTTAAATATCCTAGTAACTACTAAGGCTCAAAATGCCAGCTGCTTCCTACCAAGGGTTGCTAAGCCATACTCCCCCACTGAAACTGCAAAGCACAGCATCACACACTGGAAAACTACACCATTTTACCAACAAATATCCTCCCCATCGGTAACTGACAGTACTGATAATTAAAACACAAAGTACTTCTTACCATGGATAGATGTAGCAGCACTACTCTCCAGATGTAAAACTCTGAATCCTATATTTCACTGATCATTGAAAGACAGCACTGTAATCACCACTCAATCTCCATTTCACCAACAAGTGTCAGCCCTGGAACTCCTGTCTGTGTCCCGACCTTTATTCCCTCAGAACTATAAGTAACCCTTTTAAAGCCGATTCCCCTAAACCCAAAAATGAGTAATCAGAGTGTGAGTGGATCCTGTGAGACCCTAAACAGAAGAGTAAGAGTCCCCTGGACAATAATATTACTAGACAGTGTGCAAAAAATACCTACAAACTCAAAACTAATTTGCAGTGTACCAGCAAATTCAGTACTCAGACCTAAACATTAATATGCAGAGGCCCAACAGTAAGTGAGACTGTGGATGAGCGGCAGGGGAAGGGGTTAGAGGAGGCTTGTGCGGCAGTAGCTGGAGAAGGGGTGGTGCGGAATAGCACTCAAAACCATATTAAACTCAAAAGGCCCACATGGGGGGGTGGATTGCAGGTGCCCTCAGATGTTCACTTGCCTCGCTCAGGGCAACACTTAATACAGTTGTTGGCTGAAAATAGATTAGAGATTACCCACACACACTATTGCTCTTTATACATTTGACAATCTGGTTGAAAGCAACTTTACTGCAACTGGAATGTAAGCCCCTCCCCCTGATTCTTTATGAATGGAATAGATTGGCTATTTTTGAATTAAGAGCAGTATCAAACCTAAACATAAACTGCTGTGTGCTTAGTCCCTTCTACTTCTGCCTTTGCTGTGACTAAGGAGTTTTAAAGTAATAGAGGGGTAATAAATTATTGCTTAGCACAGTAATTACAGAACTGTAACAAAAATGTAGAGTAGGCTATGAAAGGTACCTTACCCTTAAAGTGGACCAACACCCAGGATTTTGACTATCCTGGGTCTTGGTCCACTTCAGTGGGGCACCCCCGATCGGGGTGCCCCGCTGTGTGAAACCCCCCCGATCACCCTAAAAACTCACCTCTCCCCGCTCCCAGCGCCGACGGACAAGCGTTTTGACAGCTGCGGACAAGCGGCTCCTCCGCCGCCGCCTCCCGCGCGTCACTCTTGACGGGCGCGCGCACGTCTAGAGGGACATGAGGAAGACAAGGTAAGGGGATTTGGGGTGTTTGGGGGGGGTTTCACCCTGCGGGACATCCCGATCTCGGATGTCCCGCGGGAAGGGAGGTGATCTATAAGATTCCCGGGCCGATCAAGGGAGGGTGATGGTCCACTTTAAGGAAGACTAAAATTATGAATCAATCTTCCTTCCTACATTATTAATTCAAACCATTAAAATAATTAATGCATGGTGTAAATCTGGTGGCCTAATAATTAGAAAAAAAAGGATTAAATGAAATAAATATTTTGTTGAAAAGTTGAAACTGTAACATTCCCTTGTGTCGACTTGCATTTCCTGATTTGATATGTTTTTTTATCATGGTAACGTTCACTTATGCCAAGCAAAATTACAAATGACTAAAAGTGGTACAATATGAAATAGAGATTTTTAAGCAGCCTAGTTCACACTGAGTACAATTAGCAGCTCTTAAATGAAAACAGAATCCCTGTTGTGGGTATCCCTAGGCAATACTAAGGTTCGCCACCTTCCAACAGACTTGCAAGCTGAAAACATGGGTTTACTGGAGAGGGACAATATCCCTATCAGTGAATCCTATAGGCATATCCAACAAAAATACATATAAAATTGGGGATTGATTTGGCTTTTACTCAAAGGAAGGGTCAACTTCTGTGGACTCTTCCTAAGTCTTCAGGGCCAGGTAGTGGCAGCAGTAATCAGCAGATCTGCTTACCTCACAGTCGCTCCCTCAACGCCAATTGTCTTCCCACAGTTCCGGGTGCTGTTCTTCTGGGTTCAGGCTGGCAGGTGGGCATGGCCTCTGTAAAACCGGCTCCCATTAAAATCACCTCCATACACAGAAGTTACTGGAGCATGGAGGCCCTCGTTGCTTTCAGTGGAAGCAGCCCATACCCAGATGGTTCCCAAACCTGCGCTATGGAAGAACATTTAGCCGCAGCATGGGAGCAGTGGTAAGGTAGGCTGATCAGCCCACATAGTAAGTTTTTTGGTTGTACATAGTTTCCTTCTGTGAGCTTTCAGGGAGGTATCACGAAATTGTGTAATATTACAAATCATCATAAACATGTCAGCTAATGAGAGGAGGGGTTACTTATAATCCCAAACTGAATAAAACTCCCGCCAAGCTTATTGTTTTCTTCTTCTGGTAGGAATAAATCCTAGGGGTTGCCAGGTTTGAGTTCCTCTTCCTTCTATTACATTAAAGAAACTAGTCTGGCTGGATATTTCTTGATGGGTGTATGAATGACCTCTCCTTTCCCCATCTTGCATAATTATATGGATTTTTAGCATTGAGTACATTTTTGGGCAATAATTATGCTTTAAGTTAATATGTGGGCTGTGAGTAAAATGGTATTGCAAACTAAGATACTGTTTGTCTATGGCTTCGGTCACACTGCCAGACAGGTGTAATAATGTAAGGTACAGGGTCATTCTTAGGGAACGGCGAGAGGGGAGCTATGTCCTTGGGTGTCAAGGTCAAAGTGTATGTGGAGGGAACATCATTTTTCCAGCCATTTTTTTTTTCCACAGATGGGTCAAGGCCACCGTTAGCAGTGCCGACTATATGCCAAGCCCATCTTGGGTTCAGACATGGGTTATGGCCACTGCTTGCTGTTAAGGAAGAAGCTCAGCATGACACATACCTGTATGGGACAGCAGTAGCACCATCGAAGGGGACATCATCTTTTTTCCTGCCTTCCTGAGCTATTTCACTTAGAAATTGCCCTAGAAAGTGGTTTAGCTTAGTCCTGAATCTAGACTGAATGAGTGCTATGGTATTCAAAGTGTCCTGCTACCAAAATAGTAATGGGGCACTCTGCTAAGAACTGAATGTTCTCTGAGGCACAGGCAATTACTTGCTCCAAATAAAGTATTCTTGTTTATAACTCTCATTGTTTAATGTATGTTAATGCTTTAATTGCACTTTCAATGACATCAATGGCAAGACTTCCGGAGTCTGACTTGCTAATCATTTGATTTGCTGAGACAGCATAATTTAACCCCTTCTGCTTTAATTCAGCTTTTTCAGGTGAGGGCATCACAATCTTGTGTTGCAGTAGCTGAAATGTTACTGGCAGCATTGTCACCTGGGGAGATCATTGCTGCTGATTGACTTTGCCAAAGCTGCTGATGAACTCATCTTTGACAGCGGAAGGATTATGAGACTTTTAGTCAGTAGGTTTTACTGAAGGCCAGGAAAGCCGCTCGCATTTTTGCAACACAGAGCCACACGCACATAAGAAACATGGAAACAGTATGCTGGGTATGGGGGCACAATCCTAACAAAAATGTTTATTTTACATTCCAGGAGAGGAAAACAATAAGACAGAAGACCAAAAAGCTATAACAAAACCAACTGATCAAGTGTAATGTATTTTGCACTTCTCTTATTTTTTTAACCTCTAATGATCTTATTTTATGCTGAGTTTTTGGACTAAACAAAGTTGTTGGACAAAACTACTGATAATACCATTCTAAATTGATTCCTTCTGGTTTATCATAAGTAAAAATTCCAAAAGCATTTCTGCCTGCTGGATGGGAAGTTGTAATACTGATATTCATTACTGAATACTCAGCTTTGGTTATTGCCAAATGAAGTTGTTCTTGGATCGCTTGACAGCTAGAAGGACTTGGGCTTGGGTTACATTAGCATTTATCAGCTCAGCTTTCACTTTTTGAAAAGGTTGCTGTAAATGGCTAGAGTGTCGTTAAAAGGACATGAAATAGCTTACATGTAAGATTTATGTATATATGTCTGACACTTCTGGGCTTCATTCTGTTATTTTTCTGTATAAACTCAAATATAGATGATATAGGTACTATAGTATTAAGAATAATTTATTTTATTAAGTAAACACTAGTGCTTAAAGTGTTGGTGTAATCACATTTTTATAGCTTGATAACTACCTGCCCTCCCAGTGTTTCAATCCATCATAGTCTGGGGTGCCACATCAGGGCCATTCCACAGCTTTCAGCTCCAGTACTGATGCTCGAAAGCTGACCATGAAAGTTGTTGCTGCGTGCCCCGGCTATCGACCACAGGAAAAGCGGCTCCCTCTTTGATTGAATTGATATGAAGGGTTTTGCAGACCATGACACAGGTGGTCTGCTTTCAGGAGTGCGCATCATCTATTGGAACTGATAGTGGCAAAACTGCCCAACTGCCCCACACCAAGGGGGTTATTTAAGAAGGGATAGCGCCAGGTAGCGCCTCGTAGCGGCAGGCAGTGCCTGGAGAACGCCGGGCGCTGTATGCAAAACCACATTTATGAAAGTGAATCTGGTGAGCAACTCTAACAGCACCATGTAGCGTCCGATGTATTATTACAGGCGGCTCTAGCTTCCAGAGCGCCAGGTATTACCTTTCGCTCATTGTTGCTCTCCCATACATTTCAATGACCGTTCATTTGCTTGTGTTTAAACAGCGTGTTTGACAATTTTGTTTTGTTTTTTTGCTCAAATCATTGTGTGACCTCTCCTGGCTGCAAACAAACATTTTTAGAAACTTTTTTGACTTTTTATATTTTTATGCAGAATTCTCATTACAGGTCTGGCACTAAAGAGTTAATGTCACAGTGTTACAACAATGTAATTCCATGTGTTTTCGCTTTGTTACTGGTGGATATGTGTTCAAAAACAGCCTTTAATCACACAGCATCTGGCGCTCTATGCTATAGCGACCAGATTTAGAGCACTGACGCTGTGTGTTTGTCCTTTTTGACAAGTATGGTGTGGAGCGCCAAGAGTCAGTCGCACTGAGCTGGTGCTACCTTTCGCTCCCTGCAGCGCTGTACTGGTGTTAGAGCGCCCAACATACATCACATTTATCAATGCGGGCCAAGTTACTACAGCGACTGAGGCGCTCTGTTACAGCGCCCGATACCCGCTTACTCGCTCAAAGCGTCGCTATACAGACAATCATCTGCCAATACCTGGTGTTAGCAATGAATAAGCCTCTTACTTGGATTGAGGCAAGTGGACAGGTAAGTACCAAGCTACAAAAAATGATTGCACTGACACTACAGGGGTGCCGACAGTACTCGATAAGTTGTCAAGCATACTACTTTTATATCAAGCTGCATTAAAGTAAAATAGTCCAGCATAGTGTGAGCCACAATAAAATAACACATTGCCTATACAGGCCATATAAGTCTAGGCAAGGCAGTGTAACACTGGAAAAGTTCATCATACTGTGTACTACCTGCATTGTGTTATGTAAGTCTATGGCATTGTACTCAAGCACTAGAGTAGCACAGTGCCAGTTCCAAAAAAACCTGGCCTACCTCCTCTTATGTGGCACCTGGATGAGGCCTACTAATATGGGGCTACACCAGAGGGGCTCAACCTTTTGACAAGCGTGGGCCACTTAAATGGTTTGGAACCTGGTTGCGAGCCACAGGGAATAGGTTAGAATTGTTTCATTTGGAGTAGCATAAAGAAGATTTTCTACAACAATCAGGATACCCACTGTTTCCACTTGTATGTCCTTCCACCGCACTCCCTCTATTTATATGCAAAAATTCCTCAAATGCGAGCAATACTAATGCCGATTAGGTTCCTTATTTATAGCTCTTCCCAACTGTTTAACATCTTAACCATGTTCCTAGTACTTAACCCATCTAAGCCCCCACCAATGCTAAGCTTACAATTATTGTAGAAAAACTATTTACCCCTCCCACTTTCCCCACAGCCGGTCAAGGGCCCCATCAGATGGCTCTGAGGGCCACATGTTGAGCACATGTGGACTACACACTCAGCTAGGTGCAGTAAGATTTTGTCCAGTTTGTACATTGTCTGGGGAACTTCTAGACCATCCTGGTCCGCAGCTGGTGGTCTCCTTCCCACAAAAACTGTGTGACAGGCCTTTTCAAATGTTAAAGTTTATTTCCAGACAAAAAATAGGTAACTTTATATGACGACCTGTTGGGTGAAGCATCCCTGTTCCCTGTTTCAGTGCTGTCTACTTCAGTGCTGACAACGAGCTGGCTGGCTTCAGTAGGTCATTGCTGTTTCCAGTCACAAGGGAGCAGTTGCCCTCATTGATTGGCCACAAGGGGTGCACCATGCAGAGGTAATATGTTGTCAGCAGTGGACACTCACTTGTATGCCAGGGGACAGTTAGGAGAATGCTGAAAGAGCATAAATCAAACTACTTCAGGTGGTCAGATAGGTAGGTCATAGGTGGTCAGATAAGTATAAATTTTATTTGGCTGGAGAAACCCCTTAAAGTGAACAAAAAAAAAAAATAGCAAAAAAACTGTAATTGCCTTTTCAGACCCCCTAGCTGTGCATATATCTTTGAGCTTTACCTTACATTAGCTGTAAAACCAAGTAAAGGTCACATGAAATCTGGACACCTACTCCCATTGCCAAAGGTTTGAGTGTCATGCCAGGCATTGCTATCGCTGACATCGCCTGCCTGCCAGGTTCTTCTCCGAGGATCTTATACCACTTAAGACTTAATCCAGCAGCTGGACATTCACCAACAAGGAACTTGTAGATGCAAGATGGTCAGGGACCCAGAAAAATATTATCTTCTAGGGAGACGACAAAATGGTGAGACCAGCACAGCCAATGGGGGTGATAGCCTATTGCATAAGTCAAAATGGCAGGTGGTGCTGCTAGTTTTTATATGTCCATAGGGGAGTGTATTTGCCCCAATATCTGCTCCATCTACTACATATGGGGGGGGGGGGTTAATATTCACAGGTTGCAGTTATCAGAAGGTCTTGGCTGCTTTTTTTGAAGTGTAAACTCTTTGAAACCATACCACAGTCACATTAATGGCATTGTTGTCCCGAATCTAATAAATCCCTAGAAGCCTTCTAGAGCTGTCTATCTTTTTCTGTTGATTGTGTGGAGCTCATTTTAGAAATTCGGGCGTGTGCTCATCTGAAAATCAAAACTGATAATTTTCTTCTGCGGCAGAACACAGGGAGAAAGCCTCCAGAATAAGATTTCCTGCACTGTATGATAAAAATTAAGCTGTTATTTTAAAAAAGCACTATTCCAGACAGCCAAGAATACCGTCTGTCAAAAGCATCAATAAAAACGTGCCTTTTTCATATGCAAATTGAGATTTAGAAAGAAAGCATTGTTTTTTCAACAAGAGATAATATTCAGAAAAAAAAAGGTTAGCAGAATTTCTATAACTTATCTTCATCAGGGGGAAATTTGGAGTTTACTGTTGCTCTTTCATTAAAAAGGGCTTTTCATCTAGAATCATCTAAGAAGGCAAACTTTGCATTTTAATTAGAGATAGTTAACCCCTGCTGTCCTGAAAGAGTTGGCAGTTGCAACCAAACAGTGGGCACCCATCTGACTGAGACAGAAGGGGGTTAAATCATTGTAGAGCCATGATGCCTAAATCAAAAAGATCCTTTTAATAATGCCAACTAACAATTTGGCTTTTTCAGTGATCATACAAAGGATGATGATGAGAAAATTCGTATTATTCTGTGCGTCAGAGCATTGTTTTCAATTGCCTGACTTGACTCCCAGGATGAGAGCATGCAATCGAAACAAAACAAAAATAAATTACTTCAGGCAGACTACAAAATAATAGGAAGTGGTGACTAGATATTGAATTAAAGGAAGGTGGAATCCATTTTTTATGCTTGGAAGCTGATGAGCTGGTAATAGATGTAACTAAATTACAGTAAGAATTAAAGGCAGACCAAAGCCACAATAAAGCAACAATATTATACAAGTAGGTTTTATTGGTTTCTTAGATGTAAACGTTCTAAACATCAGGCCCAGATTTAGAGTGCCCTGTAAACTGGTCTATGCAGGGTGCCCTTCCACAATCTGGTCTTAGACCCAAACAGATTCTTGCTTGTACTTAACTAGTACAGTATGCGTTGTCCATTCCACATTTGATTATTTTATAACCATGGTTCGAACTGAGACTCAGGGTCAGGTGAGAAGGCTTTGAAGAGACCCAACATTTAGAAAAGCTTTTAAGGTCTAAAGAAAAGCTCCACCTACAATCTGATTCACCTCTAAATGTAGCCAGAATTATGTTCCTCTACATCTGTAAAATGTGTCTCCAGTACAGAGACCAGTGTAAAATGATGACGAAACATAATCCTTTGCTTTTTTGTAAATCTCCCAAAGGTCTTGCCAGAAAAGGTTTGTCTCTACTGGTATTTTAGAATGTTTCCCTTTTGTTTGGGGGTGGGGGGGTGGACATTCAGACATTCCTTCCTCCTCTTGCTGTGGGATAGTTTCCACAGGTCCCATCTAGGGTTCCTAGATCATTGGTGGTGGCACCCGCACCAAAGTGGGCAAAGTGGGCCCTCTCTGTGGGCACGTGTCATCCATTCAGTACATGCATTTTGGGTTTTTTCATTTACCCCCAGCACCAGGGCCATCAGATTGGCACTTAAATAAAGGTTTGGGTTGCAGTTTGGTACTCGGCCCCTAAAAGGTTTGGTATTGCTGTCCTAGATGCTGAAAATCTAGATAAAAAAGAAGAGTAACTAGTTTACTAAGCTAAATAACTGTTTTTTTTTGTTGCTCCCTTCATTCCCTCACAACGTCATTCTAAAGGCAACCACCATTAGAGGAACAGCTGATACAGAACTTTATTAGCTTGGTATGCAGTGTTTTTGTTCAGGGTGGTATATGGATTAGATAAAATGGAGTTAAACTTAGCCAAATCTTACTTTCAATTACTTACAATCATTTTTGTATCATCATGTAAATTACTGCCAAGGTAGGATGGCAATTTTAGACATATTTTTTCTTTACAGTGCATAGGGTCAATACATTTTTTCTTGGACATTACTTCTGAATGACCACAACATGCATACAGAAATTAGCTCAGCGGTAATGGAGAATGGTCAAGACAGTAATTAAAAAAAAATAAAATAAAATAGAGAGTTATTTTTCTGGTTTATTTTATGTCTCAGCAGTTTCATGATCAACATTATAAAAGTGTTTTTTTCAGAACTTCTGAACTGAAGCCCATTATTCCAGTAGTCCATTTTGCATCTTCAAGTACTGGAATAGGCAAGGAAACTGATAGCATCAATAAGGCAAATAAAAGGGGAAGCTAAAGCCGAGTATCTCAATATGGGTATATATATATATATATATATATATATATATATTCTTTTACAGGGATGTTTAAGAATAAACTTGGTTTCAAAATGATACATTGTGTGTATCTATGTGTATCTATGTGTATCTCCTGTCTGTGTGTCCTAAAGCATAGCTCCATGGGAGGATGAGTGTCTCCAGTGAAGGGCAGACAGGGACAGAAGCCCATTGGGTGCATGTCCTGATACATGGCCCATAGGGAGCAGAGAAGATTGTGAAAGCAAAGACAGCATTAGAGTAGAAAGCTAAAAGGAGGCCATTAGAGTGTGGCTTGAGACTGACACTGACCTAGCTCTGCCATTCCTCATTGTCCTACCATCTGCACAACCGTGAACTTTGCCTCTAAAACTTCTTCTCAATTAACATGTCCAGCTGGGGAAAAAGTGCGTCATATCTCTAAAACCAGTATGGTGAGTGGCTTGACATTTTAACCCATTGCAGACTAGTTGATCTGAATAACCTCTGATCTATTTTATCTTGCATATACCATATATGATACACAGGGAACTCATATACGTGAAATCTGTAAATTATATCACATTTTCTGAAATAGCCAGTGCCATTACACTGGACAGCAATAGAATAGAACATTTTAATGAATCATGAGAGCAGTGAAAGACATTGGTTCTATTTTAAAAGCTACCTAATTTAATGCCACAACTTTATTATTGCATGCAATACTTTCTTTATATATCATCAGTGTTCTAGCTGTTTTGTGTATAGCTGCTTATATGCTTTGCTAATAATTAGTGATTAACTTTAGCTTCTGGTCATTGTTACATTCCACTTGAATAATGGCAATTCTTTTTGCCTCGGACAAAAAGTACCCCCCAAGACTACCCTTAAACTATCCCGGTGCACCATTCATAGGCTGTGAAGACACACCAGGCCCTATGCTCTACTGCACATGTCTAGTGCTCTTCCGATGATCCAGGTGCAATACCAATGATTACTGGCCTCTTCTCTGGACCCCGTGCTCAAGGAAGGGGGGTTATTAGGCATAATGGGAAAGTTGCTTGCCAACCTACTTACCCTTTGGACTGGTATAGGAGTCCTTGGGAGTAGTATGAAAAGTAAAAAGAAAAACAAATCCCCCCTTCCCTGGTGGAAGAAAAAACATGTAATAATACTGTCACTTGCATCTTCCTCCTCCCGCTGACTTGCTTTAAGAATTCTCTAGCAATTTTGACCTCGCTTGCAGGGTGTGAAACCCTCAAGAAACCACACCCTGTCAAAATAAAGAAGGGAATATCTGTCTCCTCCGAAATGAAATGTCCAGTAGACACCACAGATGATGATGGGGGGATGCAGCAGACACCAACTCAGGGACTACCGGATTATCTGCCATCCCTCCTGGGCACATGGGGTGGGGAGTTGCCAGGTTTTAATCAGTTTGGGCCCAGACCCATGCTGATGAGCGTAACAGTTGGCATACATGCAGCGACAGAGGTAAGCCATTTGTTCATGGAGCCCTAAGTTAGTGGCCCCATGTCTGGGAAACATGTCCAACAGACCCTGAGGGGACCATTTTTTAATACAATAATTACAATACCAAACATTTGTCACAATATGCTAAATTGTTTTTACAATTTTCCTGCCATAGGCTTTAGACTTTTTGATTCAGTATAACACACCTTCAGATGAACAGCTTATGACCCAATAATAAACTGATAAATAATAATTATTATTATTTTAATAATAATTAATATTAATTATTATTATTATTTTTAATAATAATAATAACAATAATAAATGACGAATAAGTAGGCTTGAAAGCTCACCTAAAAATAAATATACCTAATATATTTTAGCCTGCAAAAGGTATTGCCTTATTTCTTAACTTTGCTAGTTCAACACTACTAATATTTATATTAGGGACTGCCAAAAGAGTCTTATAGGCTCTAAGGCACATGTGCTCAACCCCCTCCTCAAGGGCCACCAACAGGCCAGGTTTTGCAGATCAGCCAACTGATGTACAGGTGTAGTAAATAGTCCTCAGACAGAGCTGCAGACTGACCACTTAGGGGGTTATTTAAGAAGGGATAGCGTCAGGTAGAGCCTTGTTAATAAGAGGAAGCGACAGGTAAACGCCGGGCACGGCACGCAATTACACATTTATCAAGCAGAGTTTGTTTAGCGACTGGGATAACGCCATGTAGCGTCCGATTCATCGTTATTCCAGCCTCAGCGAACTGCGCTGGCTTTCAGCCTTGCACAGCGCCAGGTATTACCTCTCGCTACCTGTCGTTCTCCCATACATTTCAATGGACGAACGATCCTTCTCTTCTCTTTAAACTGTGTTTTTTTTTCTTCTAAATCTCAAATAATGTTGTGACCTCTTCTGGCATTGAAAATGCATTTTTTTCAAACATTTTCATTTTTTATATATTTCTGCAGAAATGACATTACTGGTCTGGCATTAAAGTGTTCATGTTACAATGTTATTACAATGTAATTACATATGTTTTCGCTTTGTTACTAGTGGATACATGCTGAAAAACTGCCTTTAATCACACAGCCTCCGGCGCTCTGGGCTGTTTTTTTGCTGAATATGTTGTGAGTCGGTCGCACTGACCAGTCGCTAACGTGCTCCCATACAGCGCTGTACTGGTCAAATAGCAACGCCTCACAATGTATTCATCATTACTGCACAGCGACTGAGTCGCTATAAACTAGCGACCCACGGCCAAGCACAGGGACTACTAGCGGGCGCACTGAAAATGCCTGGTACAGACGCTCATCTGTCGCTACCTGGCGTTAGTGATGAATCAGCCTGCCCTTTATACACCTGTGCTTCAGGGCAGAGAGACATAAAACCTGGCCTGTTGCTGGCTCTTGAGGAGGAGGGTTAAGCACCAATTCTCTAAGGCCAGCCATATGGGGTTTTGATGTCTTTACATCATCTCACATATCAGAACATACAGGTGATGATCTGGAAAAATGCCCCAAATGCCAGGCTTATATAGGTTCTCTGTAAATGGCAATTTGGTGATTGGTCAACCTGCATCACACAGATACATGAAAATCCTTACGCCCTGCATTAGGACCTATTTCACCTAAAGTAGCCCCTACACATGCAGTTGTGATCCATGTAGAGAGTATGGCATGCACATTTGTAGAAACACTGAATGTATAATCAAAGTTCCCTATTTCATCCATGGGAAGTTTTTTCTTCCATTTCAGACGTGTATTATTAAGGGAAACTTTGTTGCAATAATTTTTAATTGTTCTGTCTGACAACTGGGATTCTATTTTAGGCAAAGAAGGTTTAAATACAACCCTTAGATGTCAGAAGATTGATTGTTACAAAAGAGAAGAGAAGAGCTAGAAAAAATACGGGTTTGTTTGTCTGTCACCAGCCACCCACATCACTAACAGAACAGCATATGGAAAATCTGTAGTAATGACCGAAAACACTTCAGTGGCAATTATTTTACAACTGGTAAATTGTATCTGAAGCAAACAAGAGTAACTGTGAGAAACAAAAGCCTGCTCCTTGGTCATATAGAGATGAAGTAGATGAAGCATATTGGATGGGCTCAGTTTCTGAACCTGATCTTTTTTTTTTGGCACGAAAATGGCAAACACAGGAATTTACACGCTGTGACATACTGGGCGGTAGGCAGCTGTGGGAACCAGAGCCAAGTCACTGCAGCACCACTGTGCAATGAGTGGTTGATGCTCTCTGTTGCCCCTTAGCAGCACTGCGTGCTGTGGCTCAGCCACTTTTGATTAGGGGCACTGAGGTGGCTGGGGTTGACATCCTCAGGAAACAGTGGTATGGGTGAGGGTGCCAATAGGGATGCTCTTGAGGCACCTGTGGGGCCGGGCCAGACCGCCAGACCTGCAATGGGAGTGGAGGAAGCTGCCTAGGGTCAGGAAAAGTTGGCTGTGTGAACAGGTAGAGGTAGAAAACTCACCCATCTCTATTTCCCCTAAATCGCTAAAGCTGAACTTCTTATACCAAATAACTGTGTCAGTCTGACCCATATCATCAGTGTGATGCTTCTCTGGTGCTTCACCTCTAACTGGTCAAGCTATCTAATTATTTCCATAAGAAACAGTACAAAATGCAGGACTGGATAAAACACTGATGGGATGGTTAATGCTGATGACTAGGGTTACTAGAGTCTGTCTGGTTTCCTTTAAAAGCCTGGACAATGACCCAGCCCTGAGGCATGCGCCTCAGTTAATAATCCAAAGTCAAAATTATTTACAAACCAAAATTGAAATCTATTGCACAAGCCCAGTGCTCAAAATATATGATGCACAATCAAATTAACATTAATATAGTGAATAAAATCAATCTACCAAATCTTCTAGTGATGTGTAAATAAAACCACAATATTGTTCAATAGTTATGGATAAAAGTGCAAAATATAAATAAACAGATACCACGCATATGCTCAATTAAATGTTACCAATACACCAAAGGTTGTCAGCATGGCCATCCAGGGGGAGGGCCCCGCCGCTTCTGCTGCGTGAGGGTGAGTGTTCGACTCCCCGCCCTATATACTCACCCTCACATACATTCCTCCACATTTCCACACCTCCTCGTTTTTCTATGGCTTAGATTTGCAATTGAGTGAGCACATTTCACTTTAGGTGGTGCACACTGGAATGGCAAACGTATCCGCAGCACGTTGGGTTTGGTCACACTTGAGACTTGGACCCAATTGGGTTTGAAAAGAGCAGCAGTGTTACAGCGTTCTAGAGCAAGGTATCTCGGGACCATCGCTGGGGTTCCTCCATTAACATTCATCTGAAGAATGCATCTCCTAGCTTCAAAAAATATATGATGCATCACAATAGGGCCCATGGCTATTTTCTATATGGGGCCTGAGTGCGTCTGAGTATGTACCGATGATTTTTGCCAGCGCCCTTCATTGATTTAATTTTTTTGTCCCCTTTGGGCGACTTTATTCATTTTAGGTCTACTTGTAGCTATTCACTTATTCCTCATTATGTCATTTCCATATACCACGGTATCAAGATTTGCTATGTTTTGAAAATTGTAAGCTGACCCATATAACCCATATATGGTAATTTTGGGCCTACCTGAATATTCCTCATTTTTTGCATTTTACTCTACTTTATAAGAATATTGAGGTTATTGGCAAATCCATAGCGATAATTTGAATCACAACATGGTAAAGGTAAGCTATTTATATATATTTGGTACACGGCTTACTCAGGCCCACCTTAAAAACGATTATCGTGTTCTGTGGAATGAACACTACTGATTTGATTTGGGTCCACCTTAATCTTTAACATTAACCTTTCTCTCCAGGATTTATGGTGATGATTCCAATATGTTGATATTTTGGCTTCCCCATCTATCAGTAGAAATAACATGCATGGAACTATATATGCGTTTATTTAAAAATGACATCCCGCCTCTGTGCTTTCCCCTCCCCCTTTTTCCCTTCGCCTTTCCCTTCTCCTACTCGGTTGTGGCCCCCCCTGTGCCGGAACCGCCCTCGCCGCTGTCCTCTCTTTGCCACTCATTCTATGTGTGGTTACACATGGCGGCTTTTGGGAGGACAGGGCGCGGGGTTCCGGCGCAGGGAGGTCGGGTGTAAATGCTCCGTGCGGCGACTCTGGTGGTGGCTAACCCAGGCGTGGCACAGCTCAGACGACGGGCACGTCGCCCCCTACGTCAGTTCCGGTCTCACGGCTCCAGGCACCGAGTTAATCCCCGCCACTCTGTTTCAATTGTTTATTGCAAATTTCTATGGTGGTAAAAATATTTGTTCTTCAAAATCCCATGAATAACCCACCCTCCTAAATCATACCATCAAACTTAGTGTTCCATTGTGGGCCCCCAAAATTAAAAGTTAAATTTATCCCCACGGATCAATAGGATATAGTTCACCAAGTGTACTACTAACACATCCACCTACAGGCTGGAAGGCAAAACTGCCATGATAGATGCCAGGGGAGCTGGGGAGCTATGTGTCAAATAGGGAATGTATCCAGGGGTCTGATCAGAATACTTTTAAGCCCATTTTGGCAGGTAAAATCAAATAAAATGTACCTGGATATCGCTCATTTCTGACCCCATGAGACAGAAAGGGTTATTTCAAATGTCCCACCTTAGACATTTCTGGCATATACACTGGACATACCATAAATATCTGATGCGGGCCCTACTAGGGCCAAATCTGCTAAACACAAATGTCCAGTCTCCAATAATTATTAGGGTTTAAAGTGTTAAAGGGGGTCAAAACCCTCACGGCCTGGCCACTAGCCTCTTTGGGCATCCAGTTCTGCGGTGTGAAACCCCCCCCGGGGCGCCGGTGATCCAACCTGATCCCTGCAGGTCCCGCAACATGATCTCTGCTGGCAGCTGCATCCCGGCCACTGTCCTGCGCCCAGCCTTCCTGAATGGCGCTGGTGCATGCATGAACAGCTAGCTGCACCCCATCACAGTGAAACTTGAGAGAGCCAATTGGCTGTCTCAAAAGTTGCCGCAGGGCGTGGCTTCGGTGGTGGCAAACTGGGCCACCGCTGAGCCAACAGCAGCACCCGGCTGGGGGGGTGGGGGTCGGGAGATGAGCAGTGGAGCCAGAAATAGGTTTCCATTCGCTTTAAGTTATATTATATTAAGTTATATAATAATATAGTTATATTAAGTTATATTAAGTTGTTTATATTATTTGGTAAGCATGCAAGCTAAATTGTTGTAGTTCTACAGATGTGTTGTTTTTCTATATTGCTGGTTTGATCAGCTAGCTACCCATACAGTATTATTTTATTTATTCTCATGTTGTAATTAAAGCAATATTTTCACATGATTTTCTTGAAATTCATAAATAAACTAAATGTGTTGTTGGTACAATTTTTCAGAACTTGGGGCCAAAACTTTAATTCTGTCCAGGGCCCAATCGTCTAAAGCCAGCCCATGAGAAAGGAAAACGTGAAACCATGGCGCCAAGAGTAAGAAGCAGAAGTCAGTTTATCCCTTAGTGCAGATAATGCACTTGTCACGACGCATTCACATTCATTCAAGATCTGCAACAAGAAAAGTAAAATAAGCAATGAGATCTTTGATTATTGTAAGAACAGAGAAACAATGGCGCAGTGTCCAGTGTAGTTATCATCAACACATTTTCCATATGCCGAGCAAAGAAATTACTCTGCATTCTCCAACCCTCGCCCCTGTTCTGGGCTTCAAAAGCAATTTCAGCAGCAAAATAATGTGCTTTTCTTCAATTTTCAAGCCATTTGTACAAGGTTAGTGTTGTTTACCCACCTGGTACACTGATATTTACATACCCCTATAAAGAGAAATTGGTAGGTATGATTTATGGAGTACAGTAAGAGCACAATTTTCCATGTACTGCACCTAATCTAAAAGGGCTGCAGCTAAGGTTACGCTGACCAAACAAATGCCAAGTCTTCTCTCAGCAATGAGCTGAGATATTCATTTCTCCCAAGAATGAATGTCATGGACACGTAGGACTCATATTTTTTATGCAGATAAAGGCAGGCATTGGCACAACAACTATTCATAGGAAAAGACAGTAGGGTCATATATCCTTGAAAATAAACAGTCGGGGGCTGTAGATCAGTAATCAGGATATAGTGAGCAGAGAGCTTTTTGGTTTCAAAAAATATTCATTTTAAAGGTGAACATGTTATCATTTTGCTATTCATAAATTCCTTGTTAAACATTAGGTTAAAGGTGTTTCTGTGTAATATTTAGCCTAACACCATGATTATACAACATTTCTTCAAGTTTATAAAATAACAAAAATCATTAGTTTGAATGCCTCTGACCCCAACATGTATAGAAGCCTCTTTTTTCCAAATGACTCCAAAGTATATTTGTATTTCCTGACTTATGTCAGAATATGGTAGCAACCTATTGATGTCTTGACTAAAGGGGTCTTGTGACTTGCCTTCAAAACAACCCCACTCTTCCTGTGGTGATTAGCGGGCTGAATGGGCAAATACTTTCCTTTGACTTTAACAAGGGCTAATGTCCACTTACTATAATCTAGAAGGGGACGGGGTTTGGCCCGGAACATTGGCTTCAGTGTCCTCAAATGTCTGTAATTGTACATTAATATATATTTGGCACATTTATTGTCTTCATACCATGAGTAAATCAAGTATATAAAGTTACATCAAGTACATATAAATTACAGAGGTATTTCACAAAGACATTAAAATAGAGGGCACCCTTCATTGTGTAATGAGGGAGAGTTCCCTTTTATGTGGGTGCAATCTCAACGTGTTTTGTTAGGGTATAGGAAAATTGGAAAATGGAAGTGACATTGAAAGCAGTGGGCAAATGTGAGGCAGGAAAAGGTGAGATGATTAGAGGTGAGGTAGAAAAAAGTAGTTGAGTTGAGGTGGGCTGAAGTGAGGTGAGTAGAGGTGAAGCGGGAAGACATAAGCAGGGGTCAGACAGGAAAAGATGAGTCAGCAAGAGGTGAGATGAGTAGAGGTGTAAGTGCCAAGGCCTGCAAGTGTACAGGCCACAAGTTGTGTACCCCTTCTTGAATGAATGACATGTACTTGTAGCTTGTAGTAGCTCCTTGCTGCTGACTATTGGTAACATGTTCCTAAGCTTTATTCAAAGTTGCTGCTTATCCTTTGACAGCTCCCATTCCTACCCTGTGAAGAGATATTGTTAGTATCTAGCATGTTTTCTAACGTGTACTCACCCTCAGTACAAAGACAATGGAATCTTCCATTCCTGGGGCACCATCTGACACATTGTTACACACCTTCAAGTGGTCCAGTTCAGTCCTTGACTTGTGATTCAATTCTCCATGTTTTAGGATTCTCCGCTCAAGGTGGTGAAACTGACGTCTCTCTGCTAAGTAATGAGGCCCTAGCTTGGTTACACTCTCCAATTAACATACAGAGAAATGATATATCTAGCTAGTTACAGGCTCACAATACTATCTATTACTGAATCCTTTACTTGAAATTCGGGTGTTTCAGTCATCAGGGATGTCTTAAGTTTCTCACTCCCAGGTGGTCAAGATCTGTCAGCTGCCTGCTAAGTAATGAGGCTCTTGTGCTACTCTAGTCTGAAACTAGCTCTCCCAGCTTGGTAGTTCCAATTTTTATGACGTTTGGCCTCCAATGAACATACAGTCACATTGGTAACACTGAAAGGATATGGTCCAACTAGCTAGCTATGGGTCTCATCTGTTTTATCTTTTACTGTTTATCTCCTCATAAAGTACCTTAGACAATACTGAATACACATTGAGGGGTTATTTTGTCCTTTTTGAAGGGAAAGTCCACTTTTGCGGCCCTGTCCCTTAGACCTCAGATCAGGCTTGTGCACAGAGATAACCATTGAAGTCAATAGGAGTGCTCCATACTGAGGTCACTTGCACTGGGATGAGAAATATATAGAGCTTGGAGTTCCCAGCAGGTGTGACAGGAGTCTGGTGACCTCTGGCATATCTGATCTGAGGTCTGAAGGGAACGTCCGGGTAAGTGGACATATAGCAATTTTAGATAATATAGAATGTTACTGCAGTATATGAAAAAAGATGCTGCATCTTTGCCATGTCCCTTTAGGATTGCAATTTCTATATGTAGCACCGGTTAACATTTGAAACACTGGTGCCAATGGAATACTTCCAGATTTAAAAAATCTATTAAGTTGTACATTTTGCATGAAAATGATTAATGACAAAGCATTGGGAAATGCTCAGAAACAATGTTAAATTATTTTCATAGTGGTAAAAGAAAGGTTTTACAAGTCCAGACAAATTTATCCAGATTGTATTGGCAGAGCATATCGTCAGCTTTCTGGATTTTCATGCTCAGATAGGCTTACTCCTCAAATTTTTGTTGCTACAAAGCTATCACAGAAAGATAAAAAAAAGTTTTGTGTAAGACTTTGATGTCATCCTTTAATACTTTTACATTTTTCTAGTGGTCATATTGACTTTGTGGTCTTTGATAAATTGCCACTTTCAGACTCAACTGCTTTCCATATGCCACTTTATCTGTTATAGTCAAACACTTATTAGCTATTATTATCTGTCCTTGTGATTTTGCTTTTCACAAACTTGAAGTTTCTTTTCTCTAAACAGAATTCTCACATGGGTTCCTTTTTGTTTCCTTCTGTGTTATCAACGGCAAGCAGAAAGTTAAGAATTGAGTCACACCATAGCAAATCTGTAAAGAATGAAATCTTTCAAAGGTCAGCTTCTCGAACTTGTCTGTTGTTGACATTTAGGCATTTATTTCAGACGTCGCTGATAATTTTCTTGGAGATAATGTGGAAGTCTAGCTCTGTTGATATGCAATTATGTGCATAATGAAATGCAAAAATGCAAATATGCCTGGTATATGCCAGTTGTTGCCTTGGCTTTTTGTCAGCCATGTAGACATCAGCAGACTTTGATGGATAAAGAGTCATCACTTCTCAAACAGCCCCAATATCTTTTAATGGAAAATATAGAACATGCTATCTCTTGATGGTAATTAGCATCAACCTTAAAATGTGAAAGTTCTCCAGGTCAAATTTCCTATTAGTATATTCTGAATAGAAAAAAATACAAAGGCTTAATTGCAACATTAATTTATTGTATGACTTGAAATTTAACTGGGCTTCGAAAGCAAGAAGAAACCACTGTAATGTCTTCATTAAGGAAGACGGCTCAGGGTTGTCCCCGCTGCTTCAGAAATGAGGGTTGGAAAGCCCAATGTTTAATTTCATATATCATATTTTAAACAGTAATTATAAGGAAATGGCGAAATAAGTCTTGTCAAGTCAAATGTGTGACCAAAAGTTTTATTAATACATTATGAGCTCTCCAGGTTATAGTCTAATTGCAGACAATGCGGTTTTTCAGACTAATTATCCAAGAACTTCTGCTTTGCCAAACATTCATGCTTACAATTACAGGGTTATTAAAATCTTCAGGGAATATTCTTTTTTTCTTGTATTTCTACACATTAGTAAGATTTGTTTAGAAATATTAAAATCTTTTTATAACATACATTTTATAAAGTGTTAACGAGTTTAAATAATGATACTAATGTATCAAAGTTAAGTCACATAAGTTTTTCTATTTATTCACTGTGAGTTTCTTTAGTTACATTTTATGCAGCACTACATGACATGCCACAAAAGGAATAATTAGTGACTTATAACCCAAACTGCTTATACTATAAGAAAAATGGGACTGCTTTAGAACAATAAATTCAAGAGTTGGCTAAATTCCTCCCTGGAGTCTATGAGACTCCAGGGCAGGCTTACTCCCCCTCCCCCAGACCTTCCCAAACTGGGTTGCCCTGCTTCGTGAAACCCCCCAGGGCCCCCGATATTCTTACCTTTCCCCCAACCCACCACGCATGCATAGGTGGCGGCACCTTCACTCGTCTCCCTTCTTGGCTGTGCACACGAGGCAACCGAGTGATGCCACAAGCCACTCATAAGTGCGGCTAGCCACAGCATGGACTTCAGGAGAGGTGAGTGGATTTGGCATTCTGGGGGGGTTCACACAGTTGGGCACACCGGTGGGGCACACTGGGGTGCCTTGGGAGTAGGACCAGAACCCGTGATAATGCGGCATCACTCGCATCGTTTGGCTGTGCACAGCTGCGTATAGCCATTCAGTTGCAGCGGGCATGGCCACACACAGCCGAAAGAGGATGTGGGTGATGCCACCACCACCCGCACATGCCCTGTGGGCTTGTAGACAGGTAAGGATATTGGGCAACAGAGGGGGTTCATAGAGTGGGGTATCCCGGCCTTGGGACCTGATAAACTTCAGGGCCAGCTGTGAAATCACTATCATCCAACTGTTGTAATCCAATCACCACTGCAAAAAGTGAATAGTAGCCACTCTATTACATAGGACAATTTGAAAAGAGTCAGTGACCCCTAGTATTGATCATGGGCTATTAGCCCCTTCTTTGCGTACTGGGAGAATCAGCCCTGACTTTCCTGCAGGTCAATGGGCCTTAGACACCCCAGTCAACCCCCACACACTTCCCCCTATAAAGCTTTTCCCATCCATGACCCCAGTGCCCATGATAGCTGTCACTTTGGGTGCTCTTGCTAGTGAATTTTGTATCGTGATTAACCATGTATGACCCTGAATCTTGCCTGACTTTGTCCTTGCCTGAACCCTCCTGTACTGCCCCTTTAAGACCTTCTGTGATTGACCTTGGATACCCTCTGGACCCCATATCTGACTGCCGATTCTTTACTGCTACCATGCCCCCCCGCATGAGCATTGGCTTGATCTTTGACCTCAAGAACTCCTTGCCCTATTGCCTTGTCATTTGTTTGGACTGATCTTCACGTGTATGACTTCTTGCTACGTTAGCTTCAGCTTACGTCAGCTTCCTGTACCACCCGTTAGACCTTACACACCTGCAGTCCCAGCTTTTAGAGGGTATTGTTTGCCCTAGTCCTGTGGGCAGCTGTTTTCTGTGAGAGGTAACCTGTGCCCCAGCGAAAGGGGGTTTGGCTATAGGTGATGCAGTGGTGAAGATTTGGCAATACCCTCTGATCTGGGTTCTTTGTACTGGTAAGCCTGATATCAAAAATGCTATTTACAAAACTTGAATAATAAACATGACTATTTTTTGTAAAGTATGGAAAAAGCCATAGCCAAAGTGGAGAACAGAAGGAGGGGACCCACCTTGAGATTGGCCCTGAGGGCCACATAACATGTGGGTGTGCTGGTGCACCCAGAATACGTTTGCTGGTGTTTGTACAGGTATGTCAAAAGGTTTTTAGTGTTTGTTGCAATATATAATCCAACTTGCCTTAAAATATCTATCTGACTGTATTCATACCAGTAGGGATGAGCGAATCGATCCGGACGAACCCGGATTCGATCCGAATTTCAGGAAAAATTCGATTCGGATCGAATCCGAATTTCCCCGCGATTCGATCGCTCGAAGTTTTCCTTTAACATCCATTCATTTACATTACAGGCATTCTAAGATGGCGGACGGGACATGTCCAGACATCAACCCCGCGCCAGTGCAAGCTGGGACAGTCACATGCAGCCTATCAGCAGCAAGCAAGCCCGGTGACGTCACAGGCGGTATTTAAGGCCGGCCATCTTGCTTTCCAGCCTCATTTCTCTATTGCATTCGTGAGAGACAGAACGCTGTGTAGCTGAGGGAGAGACAGACAGTTAGACAGGCAGGGACAGACGGGGACAGGCTGGAGACAGGCAGGGGACAGACAGGAGACAGACAGAAAGTAAGCGAAAAACAGGGAAAGGAAGGGAAAATCGGAGGCTGTCAGTTTTTTTTTTTTTTTTCATCCAGCCTGCTTTGTTAGCGTTTTCAGGCTGCTTATACTAACTAACTGTGCATATATACTGAACTGATCTTAAGTCTGCTGTGAGGCATCCCATTCTGTGACTACACCAGCCTCTATTTAATAGCATAATAACCATTTGCACTTATTCTCATAGAAATCAGGCCTGATAAAGACACTTTTGCTGTGCATGCTCTCTGGTTTTTGTGGCATCCCATTCTGTGACTACACCAGCCTCTATTTAATAGCATAATAACCATTTGCACTTATTCTCATAGAAATCAGGCCTGATAAAGACACTTTTGCTGTGCATGCCCTCTGGTTTTTGTGGCATCCCATTCTGTGACAACACCAGCCTCTATTTAATAGCATAATAACCATTTGCACTTATTCTCATAGAAATTAGGCCTGATAAAGACACTTTTGCTGTGCATGCTCTCTGGTTTTTGTGGCATCCCATTCTGTGACAACACCAGCCTCTATTTAATAGCATAATAACCATTTGCACTTATTCTCATAGAAATCAGGCCTGATAAAGACACTTTTGCTGTGCATGCTCTCTGGTTTTTGTGGCATCCCATTCTGTGACAACACCAGCCTCTATTTAATAGCATAATAACCATTTGCACTTATTCTCATAGAAATCAGGCCTGATAAAGACACTTTTGCTGTGCATGCTCTCTGGTTTTTGTGGCACCCCATTCTGTGACAACACCAGCCTCTATTTAATAGCATAATAACCATTTGCACTTATTCTCATAGAAATCAGGCCTGATAAAGACACTTTTGCTGTGCATGCTCTCTGGTTTTTGTGGCATCCCATTCTGTGACAACACCAGCCTGTATTTAATAGCATAATAACCATTTGCACTTATTCTCATAGAAATTAGGCCTGATAAAGACACTTTTGCTGTGCATGCTCTCTGGTTTTTGTGGCATCCCATTCTGTGACAACACCAGCCTCTATTTAATAGCATAATAACCATTTGCACTTATTCTCATAGAAATTAGGCCTGATAAAGACACTTTTGCTGTGCATGCTCTCTGGTTTTTGTGGCATCCCATTCTGTGACAACACCAGCCTCTATTTAATAGCATAATAACCATTTGCACTTATTCTCATAGAAATCAGGCCTGATAAAGACACTTTTGCTGTGCATGCTCTCTGGTTTTTGTGGCATCCCATTCTGTGACAACACCAGCCTCTATTTAATAGCATAATAACCATTTGCACTTATTCTCATAGAAATCAGGCCTGATAAAGACACTTTTGCTGTGCATGCTCTCTGGTTTTTGTGGCATCCCATTCTGTGACAACACCAGCCTCTATTTAATAGCATAATAACCATTTGCACTTATTCTCATAGAAATCAGGCCTGATAAAGACACTTTTGCTGTGCATGCTCTCTGGTTTTTGTGGCATCCCATTCTGTGACAACACCAGCCTCTATTTAATAGCATAATAACCATTTGCACTTATTCTCATAGAAATCAGGCCTGATAAAGACACTTTTGCTGTGCATGCTCTCTGGTTTTTGTGGCATCCCATTCTGTGACAACACCAGCCTCTATTTAATAGCATAATAACCATTTGCACTTATTCTCATAGAAATCAGGCCTGATAAAGACACTTTTGCTGTGCATGCTCTCTGGTTTTTGTGACATCCCATTCTGTGACAACACCAGCCTCTATTTAATAGCATAATAACCATTTGCACTTATTCTCATAGAAATCAGGCCTGATAAAGACACTTTTGCTGTGCATGCTCTCTGGTTTTTGTGGCATCCCATTCTGTGACAACACCAGCCTCTATTTAATAGCATAATAACCATTTGCACTTATTCTCATAGAAATCAGGCCTGATAAAGACACTTTTGCTGTGCATGCTCTCTGGTTTTTGTGGCATCCCATTCTGTGACAACACCAGCCTCTATTTAATAGCATAATAACCATTTGCACTTATTCTCATAGAAATCAGGCCTGATAAAGACACTTTTGCTGTGCATGCTCTCTGGTTTTTGTGGCATCCCATTCTGTGACAACACCAGCCTCTATTTAATAGCATAATAACCATTTGCACTTATTCTCATAGAAATCAGGCCTGATAAAGACACTTTTGCTGTGCATGCTCTCTGGTTTTTGTGGCATCCCATTCTGTGACTACACCAGCCTCTATTTAATAGCATAATAACCATTTGCACTTATTCTCATAGAAATCAGGCCTGATAAAGACACTTTTGCTGTGCATGCTCTCTGGTTTTTGTGGCATCCCATTCTGTGACAACACCAGCCTCTATTTAATAGCATAATAACCATTTGCACTTATTCTCATAGAAATCAGGCCTGATAAAGACACTTTTGCTGTGCATGCTCTCTGGTGTTTGTGGCATCCCATTCTGTGACAACACCAGCCTCTATTTAATAGCATAATAACCATTTGCACTTATTCTCATAGAAATCAGGCCTGATAAAGACACTTTTGCTGTGCATGCTCTCTGGTTTTTGTGGCATCCCATTCTGTGACTACACCAGCCTCTATTTAATAGCATAATAACCATTTGCACTTATTCTCATAGAAATCAGGCCTGATAAAGACACTTTTGCTGTGCATGCTCTCTGGTTTTTGTGGCATCCCATTCTGTGACAACACCAGCCTCTATTTAATAGCATAATAACCATTTGCACTTATTCTCATAGAAATTAGGCCTGATAAAGACACTTTTGCTGTGCATGCTCTCTGGTTTTTGTGGCATCCCATTCTGTGACAACACCAGCCTCTATTTAATAGCATAATAACCATTTGCACTTATTCTCATAGAAATCAGGCCTGATAAAGACACTTTTGCTGTGCATGCTCTCTGGTTTTTGTGGCATCCCATTCTGTGACAACACCAGCCTCTATTTAATAGCATAATAACCATTTGCACTTATTCTCATAGAAATCAGGCCTGATAAAGACACTTTTGCTGTGCATGCTCTCTGGTTTTTGTGGCATCCCATTCTGTGACAACACCAGCCTCTATTTAATAGCATAATAACCATTTGCACTTATTCTCATAGAAATCAGGCCTGATAAAGACACTTTTGCTGTGCATGCTCTCTGGTTTTTGTGGCATCCCATTCTGTGACTACACCAGCCTCTATTTAATAGCATAATAACCATTTGCACTTATTCTCATAGAAATCAGGCCTGATAAAGACACTTTTGCTGTGCATGCTCTCTGGTTTTTGTGGCATCCCATTCTGTGACAACACCAGCCTCTATTTAATAGCATAATAACCATTTGCACTTATTCTCATAGAAATCAGGCCTGATAAAGACACTTTTGCTGTGCATGCTCTCTGGTGTTTGTGGCATCCCATTCTGTGACAACACCAGCCTCTATTTAATAGCATAATAACCATTTGCACTTATTCTCATAGAAATCAGGCCTGATAAAGACACTTTTGCTGTGCATGCTCTCTGGTTTTTGTGGCATCCCATTCTGTGACAACACCAGCCTCTATTTAATAGCATAATAACCATTTGCACTTATTCTCATAGAAATCAGGCCTGATAAAGACACTTTTGCTGTGCATGCTCTCTGGTTTTTGTGGCATCCCATTCTGTGACAACACCAGCCTCTATTTAATAGCATAATAACCATTTGCACTTATTCTCATAGAAATCAGGCCTGATAAAGACACTTTTGCTGTGCATGCTCTCTGGTTTTTGTGGCATCCCATTCTGTGACAACACCAGCCTCTATTTAATAGCATAATAACCATTTGCACTTATTCTCATAGAAATCAGGCCTGATAAAGACACTTTTGCTGTGCATGCTCTCTGGTTTTTGTGGCATCCCATTCTGTGACAACACCAGCCTCTATTTAATAGCATAATAACCATTTGCACTTATTCTCATAGAAATCAGGCCTGATAAAGACACTTTTGCTGTGCATGCTCTCTGGTTTTTGTGGCATCCCATTCTGTGACAACACCAGCCTCTATTTAATAGCATAATAACCATTTGCACTTATTCTCATAGAAATCAGGCCTGATAAAGACACTTTTGCTGTGCATGCTCTCTGGTTTTTGTGGCATCCCATTCTGTGACAACACCAGCCTCTATTTAATAGCATAATAACCATTTGCACTTATTCTCATAGAAATCAGGCCTGATAAAGACACTTTTGCTGTGCATGCTCTCTGGTTTTTGTGGCATCCCATTCTGTGACAACACCAGCCTCTATTTAATAGCATAATAACCATTTGCACTTATTCTCATAGAAATCAGGCCTGATAAAGACACTTTTGCTGTGCATGCTCTCTGGTTTTTGTGGCATCCCATTCTGTGACAACACCAGCCTCTATTTAATAGCATAATAACCATTTGCACTTATTCTCATAGAAATCAGGCCTGATAAAGACACTTTTGCTGTGCATGCTCTCTGGTTTTTGTGGCATCCCATTCTGTGACAACACCAGCCTCTATTTAATAGCATAATAACCATTTGCACTTATTCTCATAGAAATCAGGCCTGATAAAGACACTTTTGCTGTGCATGCTCTCTGGTTTTTGTGGCATCCCATTCTGTGACAACACCAGCCTCTATTTAATAGCATAATAACCATTTGCACTTATTCTCATAGAAATCAGGCCTGATAAAGACACTTTTGCTGTGCATGCTCTCTGGTTTTTGTGGCATCCCATTCTGTGACAACACCAGCCTCTATTTAATAGCATAATAACCATTTGCACTTATTCTCATAGAAATCAGGCCTGATAAAGACACTTTTGCTGTGCATGCTCTCTGGTTTTTGTGGCATCCCATTCTGTGACAACACCAGCCTCTATTTAATAGCATAATAACCATTTGCACTTATTCTCATAGAAATCAGGCCTGATAAAGACACTTTTGCTGTGCATGCTCTCTGGTTTTTGTGGCATCCCATTCTGTGACAACACCAGCCTCTATTTAATAGCATAATAACCATTTGCACTTATTCTCATAGAAATCAGGCCTGATAAAGACACTTTTGCTGTGCATGCTCTCTGGTTTTTGTGGCATCCCATTCTGTGACAACACCAGCCTCTATTTAATAGCATAATAACCATTTGCACTTATTCTCATAGAAATCAGGCCTGATAAAGACACTTTTGCTGTGCATGCTCTCTGGTTTTTGTGGCATCCCATTCTGTGACAACACCAGCCTCTATTTAATAGCATAATAACCATTTGCACTTATTCTCATAGAAATCAGGCCTGATAAAGACACTTTTGCTGTGCATGCTCTCTGGTTTTTGTGGCATCCCATTCTGTGACAACACCAGCCTCTATTTAATAGCATAATAACCATTTGCACTTATTCTCATAGAAATCAGGCCTGATAAAGACACTTTTGCTGTGCATGCTCTCTGGTTTTTGTGGCATCCCATTCTGTGACAACACCAGCCTCTATTTAATAGCATAATAACCATTTGCACTTATTCTCATAGAAATCAGGCCTGATAAAGACACTTTTGCTGTGCATGCTCTCTGGTTTTTGTGGCATCCCATTCTGTGACAACACCAGCCTCTATTTAATAGCATAATAACCATTTGCACTTATTCTCATAGAAATCAGGCCTGATAAAGACACTTTTGCTGTGCATGCTCTCTGGTTTTTGTGGCATCCCATTCTGTGACAACACCAGCCTCTATTTAATAGCATAATAACCATTTGCACTTATTCTCATAGAAATCAGGCCTGATAAAGACACTTTTGCTGTGCATGCTCTCTGGTTTTTGTGGCATCCCATTCTGTGACAACACCAGCCTCTATTTAATAGCATAATAACCATTTGCACTTATTCTCATAGAAATCAGGCCTGATAAAGACACTTTTGCTGTGCATGCTCTCTGGTTTTTGTGGCATCCCATTCTGTGACAACACCAGCCTCTATTTAATAGCATAATAACCATTTGCACTTATTCTCATAGAAATCAGGCCTGATAAAGACACTTTTGCTGTGCATGCTCTCTGGTTTTTGTGGCATCCCATTCTGTGACAACACCAGCCTCTATTTAATAGCATAATAACCATTTGCACTTATTCTCATAGAAATCAGGCCTGATAAAGACACTTTTGCTGTGCATGCTCTCTGGTTTTTGTGGCATCCCATTCTGTGACAACACCAGCCTCTATTTAATAGCATAATAACCATTTGCACTTATTCTCATAGAAATCAGGCCTGATAAAGACACTTTTGCTGTGCATGCTCTCTGGTTTTTGTGGCATCCCATTCTGTGACAACACCAGCCTCTATTTAATAGCATAATAACCATTTGCACTTATTCTCATAGAAATCAGGCCTGATAAAGACACTTTTGCTGTGCATGCTCTCTGGTTTTTGTGGCATCCCATTCTGTGACAACACCAGCCTCTATTTAATAGCATAATAACCATTTGCACTTATTCTCATAGAAATCAGGCCTGATAAAGACACTTTTGCTGTGCATGCTCTCTGGTTTTTGTGGCATCCCATTCTGTGACAACACCAGCCTCTATTTAATAGCATAATAACCATTTGCACTTATTCTCATAGAAATCAGGCCTGATAAAGACACTTTTGCTGTGCATGCTCTCTGGTTTTTGTGGCATCCCATTCTGTGACAACACCAGCCTCTATTTAATAGCATAATAACCATTTGCACTTATTCTCATAGAAATCAGGCCTGATAAAGACACTTTTGCTGTGCATGCTCTCTGGTTTTTGTGGCATCCCATTCTGTGACAACACCAGCCTCTATTTAATAGCATAATAACCATTTGCACTTATTCTCATAGAAATCAGGCCTGATAAAGACACTTTTGCTGTGCATGCTCTCTGGTTTTTGTGGCATCCCATTCTGTGACAACACCAGCCTCTATTTAATAGCATAATAACCATTTGCACTTATTCTCATAGAAATCAGGCCTGATAAAGACACTTTTGCTGTGCATGCTCTCTGGTTTTTGTGGCATCCCATTCTGTGACAACACCAGCCTCTATTTAATAGCATAATAACCATTTGCACTTATTCTCATAGAAATCAGGCCTGATAAAGACACTTTTGCTGTGCATGCTCTCTGGTTTTTGTGGCATCCCATTCTGTGACAACACCAGCCTCTATTTAATAGCATAATAACCATTTGCACTTATTCTCATAGAAATCAGGCCTGATAAAGACACTTTTGCTGTGCATGCTCTCTGGTTTTTGTGGCATCCCATTCTGTGACAACACCAGCCTCTATTTAATAGCATAATAACCATTTGCACTTATTCTCATAGAAATCAGGCCTGATAAAGACACTTTTGCTGTGCATGCTCTCTGGTTTTTGTGGCATCCCATTCTGTGACAACACCAGCCTCTATTTAATAGCATAATAACCATTTGCACTTATTCTCATAGAAATCAGGCCTGATAAAGACACTTTTGCTGTGCATGCTCTCTGGTTTTTGTGGCATCCCATTCTGTGACAACACCAGCCTCTATTTAATAGCATAATAACCATTTGCACTTATTCTCATAGAAATCAGGCCTGATAAAGACACTTTTGCTGTGCATGCTCTCTGGTTTTTGTGGCATCCCATTCTGTGACAACACCAGCCTCTATTTAATAGCATAATAACCATTTGCACTTATTCTCATAGAAATCAGGCCTGATAAAGACACTTTTGCTGTGCATGCTCTCTGGTTTTTGTGGCATCCCATTCTGTGACAACACCAGCCTCTATTTAATAGCATAATAACCATTTGCACTTATTCTCATAGAAATCAGGCCTGATAAAGACACTTTTGCTGTGCATGCTCTCTGGTTTTTGTGGCATCCCATTCTGTGACAACACCAGCCTCTATTTAATAGCATAATAACCATTTGCACTTATTCTCATAGAAATCAGGCCTGATAAAGACACTTTTGCTGTGCATGCTCTCTGGTTTTTGTGGCATCCCATTCTGTGACAACACCAGCCTCTATTTAATAGCATAATAACCATTTGCACTTATTCTCATAGAAATCAGGCCTGATAAAGACACTTTTGCTGTGCATGCTCTCTGGTTTTTGTGGCATCCCATTCTGTGACAACACCAGCCTCTATTTAATAGCATAATAACCATTTGCACTTATTCTCATAGAAATCAGGCCTGATAAAGACACTTTTGCTGTGCATGCTCTCTGGTTTTTGTGGCATCCCATTCTGTGACAACACCAGCCTCTATTTAATAGCATAATAACCATTTGCACTTATTCTCATAGAAATCAGGCCTGATAAAGACACTTTTGCTGTGCATGCTCTCTGGTTTTTGTGGCATCCCATTCTGTGACAACACCAGCCTCTATTTAATAGCATAATAACCATTTGCACTTATTCTCATAGAAATCAGGCCTGATAAAGACACTTTTGCTGTGCATGCTCTCTGGTTTTTGTGGCATCCCATTCTGTGACAACACCAGCCTCTATTTAATAGCATAATAACCATTTGCACTTATTCTCATAGAAATCAGGCCTGATAAAGACACTTTTGCTGTGCATGCTCTCTGGTTTTTGTGGCATCCCATTCTGTGACAACACCAGCCTCTATTTAATAGCATAATAACCATTTGCACTTATTCTCATAGAAATCAGGCCTGATAAAGACACTTTTGCTGTGCATGCTCTCTGGTTTTTGTGGCATCCCATTCTGTGACAACACCAGCCTCTATTTAATAGCATAATAACCATTTGCACTTATTCTCATAGAAATCAGGCCTGATAAAGACACTTTTGCTGTGCATGCTCTCTGGTTTTTGTGGCATCCCATTCTGTGACAACACCAGCCTCTATTTAATAGCATAATAACCATTTGCACTTATTCTCATAGAAATCAGGCCTGATAAAGACACTTTTGCTGTGCATGCTCTCTGGTTTTTGTGGCATCCCATTCTGTGACAACACCAGCCTCTATTTAATAGCATAATAACCATTTGCACTTATTCTCATAGAAATCAGGCCTGATAAAGACACTTTTGCTGTGCATGCTCTCTGGTTTTTGTGGCATCCCATTCTGTGACAACACCAGCCTCTATTTAATAGCATAATAACCATTTGCACTTATTCTCATAGAAATCAGGCCTGATAAAGACACTTTTGCTGTGCATGCTCTCTGGTTTTTGTGGCATCCCATTCTGTGACAACACCAGCCTCTATTTAATAGCATAATAACCATTTGCACTTATTCTCATAGAAATCAGGCCTGATAAAGACACTTTTGCTGTGCATGCTCTCTGGTTTTTGTGGCATCCCATTCTGTGACAACACCAGCCTCTATTTAATAGCATAATAACCATTTGCACTTATTCTCATAGAAATCAGGCCTGATAAAGACACTTTTGCTGTGCATGCTCTCTGGTTTTTGTGGCATCCCATTCTGTGACAACACCAGCCTCTATTTAATAGCATAATAACCATTTGCACTTATTCTCATAGAAATCAGGCCTGATAAAGACACTTTTGCTGTGCATGCTCTCTGGTTTTTGTGGCATCCCATTCTGTGACAACACCAGCCTCTATTTAATAGCATAATAACCATTTGCACTTATTCTCATAGAAATCAGGCCTGATAAAGACACTTTTGCTGTGCATGCTCTCTGGTTTTTGTGGCATCCCATTCTGTGACAACACCAGCCTCTATTTAATAGCATAATAACCATTTGCACTTATTCTCATAGAAATCAGGCCTGATAAAGACACTTTTGCTGTGCATGCTCTCTGGTTTTTGTGGCATCCCATTCTGTGACAACACCAGCCTCTATTTAATAGCATAATAACCATTTGCACTTATTCTCATAGAAATCAGGCCTGATAAAGACACTTTTGCTGTGCATGCTCTCTGGTTTTTGTGGCATCCCATTCTGTGACAACACCAGCCTCTATTTAATAGCATAATAACCATTTGCACTTATTCTCATAGAAATCAGGCCTGATAAAGACACTTTTGCTGTGCATGCTCTCTGGTTTTTGTGGCATCCCATTCTGTGACAACACCAGCCTCTATTTAATAGCATAATAACCATTTGCACTTATTCTCATAGAAATCAGGCCTGATAAAGACACTTTTGCTGTGCATGCTCTCTGGTTTTTGTGGCATCCCATTCTGTGACAACACCAGCCTCTATTTAATAGCATAATAACCATTTGCACTTATTCTCATAGAAATCAGGCCTGATAAAGACACTTTTGCTGTGCATGCTCTCTGGTTTTTGTGGCATCCCATTCTGTGACAACACCAGCCTCTATTTAATAGCATAATAACCATTTGCACTTATTCTCATAGAAATCAGGCCTGATAAAGACACTTTTGCTGTGCATGCTCTCTGGTTTTTGTGGCATCCCATTCTGTGACAACACCAGCCTCTATTTAATAGCATAATAACCATTTGCACTTATTCTCATAGAAATCAGGCCTGATAAAGACACTTTTGCTGTGCATGCTCTCTGGTTTTTGTGGCATCCCATTCTGTGACAACACCAGCCTCTATTTAATAGCATAATAACCATTTGCACTTATTCTCATAGAAATCAGGCCTGATAAAGACACTTTTGCTGTGCATGCTCTCTGGTTTTTGTGGCATCCCATTCTGTGACAACACCAGCCTCTATTTAATAGCATAATAACCATTTGCACTTATTCTCATAGAAATCAGGCCTGATAAAGACACTTTTGCTGTGCATGCTCTCTGGTTTTTGTGGCATCCCATTCTGTGACAACACCAGCCTCTATTTAATAGCATAATAACCATTTGCACTTATTCTCATAGAAATCAGGCCTGATAAAGACACTTTTGCTGTGCATGCTCTCTGGTTTTTGTGGCATCCCATTCTGTGACAACACCAGCCTCTATTTAATAGCATAATAACCATTTGCACTTATTCTCATAGAAATCAGGCCTGATAAAGACACTTTTGCTGTGCATGCTCTCTGGTTTTTGTGGCATCCCATTCTGTGACAACACCAGCCTCTATTTAATAGCATAATAACCATTTGCACTTATTCTCATAGAAATCAGGCCTGATAAAGACACTTTTGCTGTGCATGCTCTCTGGTTTTTGTGGCATCCCATTCTGTGACAACACCAGCCTCTATTTAATAGCATAATAACCATTTGCACTTATTCTCATAGAAATCAGGCCTGATAAAGACACTTTTGCTGTGCATGCTCTCTGGTTTTTGTGGCATCCCATTCTGTGACAACACCAGCCTCTATTTAATAGCATAATAACCATTTGCACTTATTCTCATAGAAATCAGGCCTGATAAAGACACTTTTGCTGTGCATGCTCTCTGGTTTTTGTGGCATCCCATTCTGTGACAACACCAGCCTCTATTTAATAGCATAATAACCATTTGCACTTATTCTCATAGAAATCAGGCCTGATAAAGACACTTTTGCTGTGCATGCTCTCTGGTTTTTGTGGCATCCCATTCTGTGACAACACCAGCCTCTATTTAATAGCATAATAACCATTTGCACTTATTCTCATAGAAATCAGGCCTGATAAAGACACTTTTGCTGTGCATGCTCTCTGGTTTTTGTGGCATCCCATTCTGTGACAACACCAGCCTCTATTTAATAGCATAATAACCATTTGCACTTATTCTCATAGAAATCAGGCCTGATAAAGACACTTTTGCTGTGCATGCTCTCTGGTTTTTGTGGCATCCCATTCTGTGACAACACCAGCCTCTATTTAATAGCATAATAACCATTTGCACTTATTCTCATAGAAATCAGGCCTGATAAAGACACTTTTGCTGTGCATGCTCTCTGGTTTTTGTGGCATCCCATTCTGTGACAACACCAGCCTCTATTTAATAGCATAATAACCATTTGCACTTATTCTCATAGAAATCAGGCCTGATAAAGACACTTTTGCTGTGCATGCTCTCTGGTTTTTGTGGCATCCCATTCTGTGACAACACCAGCCTCTATTTAATAGCATAATAACCATTTGCACTTATTCTCATAGAAATCAGGCCTGATAAAGACACTTTTGCTGTGCATGCTCTCTGGTTTTTGTGGCATCCCATTCTGTGACAACACCAGCCTCTATTTAATAGCATAATAACCATTTGCACTTATTCTCATAGAAATCAGGCCTGATAAAGACACTTTTGCTGTGCATGCTCTCTGGTTTTTGTGGCATCCCATTCTGTGACAACACCAGCCTCTATTTAATAGCATAATAACCATTTGCACTTATTCTCATAGAAATCAGGCCTGATAAAGACACTTTTGCTGTGCATGCTCTCTGGTTTTTGTGGCATCCCATTCTGTGACAACACCAGCCTCTATTTAATAGCATAATAACCATTTGCACTTATTCTCATAGAAATCAGGCCTGATAAAGACACTTTTGCTGTGCATGCTCTCTGGTTTTTGTGGCATCCCATTCTGTGACAACACCAGCCTCTATTTAATAGCATAATAACCATTTGCACTTATTCTCATAGAAATCAGGCCTGATAAAGACACTTTTGCTGTGCATGCTCTCTGGTTTTTGTGGCATCCCATTCTGTGACAACACCAGCCTCTATTTAATAGCATAATAACCATTTGCACTTATTCTCATAGAAATCAGGCCTGATAAAGACACTTTTGCTGTGCATGCTCTCTGGTTTTTGTGGCATCCCATTCTGTGACAACACCAGCCTCTATTTAATAGCATAATAACCATTTGCACTTATTCTCATAGAAATCAGGCCTGATAAAGACACTTTTGCTGTGCATGCTCTCTGGTTTTTGTGGCATCCCATTCTGTGACAACACCAGCCTCTATTTAATAGCATAATAACCATTTGCACTTATTCTCATAGAAATCAGGCCTGATAAAGACACTTTTGCTGTGCATGCTCTCTGGTTTTTGTGGCATCCCATTCTGTGACTACACCAGCCTCTATTTAATAGCATAATAACCATTTGCACTTATTCTCATAGAAATTAGGCCTGATAAAGACACTTTTGCTGTGCATGCTCTCTGGTTTTTGTGGCATCCCATTCTGTGACTACACCAGCCTCTATTTAATAGCATAATAACCATTTGCACTTATTCTCATAGAAATCAGGCCTGATAAAGACACTTTTGCTGTGCATGCTCTCTGGTTTTTGTGGCATCCCATTCTGTGACAACACCAGCCTCTATTTAATAGCATAATAACCATTTGCACTTATTCTCATAGAAATTAGGCCTGATAAAGACACTTTTGCTGTGCATGCTCTCTGGTTTTTGTGGCATCCCATTCTGTGACAACACCAGCCTCTATTTAATAGCATAATAACCATTTGCACTTATTGTCATAGAAATTAGGCCTGATAAAGACACTTTTGCTGTGCATGCTCTCTGGTTTTTGTGGCATCCCATTCTGTGACAACACCAGCCTCTATTTAATAGCATAATTACCATTTGCACTTATTCTCATAGAAATTAGGCCTGATAAAGACACTTTTGCTGTGCATGCTCTCTGGTTTTTGTGGCATCCCATTCTGTGACAACACCAGCCTCTATTTAATAGCATAATAACCATTTGCACTTATTCTCATAGAAATTAGGCCTGATAAAGACACTTTTGCTGTGCATGCTCTCTGGTTTTTGTGGCATCCCATTCTGTGACAACACCAGCCTCTATTTAATAGCATAATAACCATTTGCACTTATTCTCATAGAAATTAGGCCTGATAAAGACACTTTTGCTGTGCATGCTCTCTGGTTTTTGTGGCATCCCATTCTGTGACAACACCAGCCTCTATTTAATAGCATAATAACCATTTGCACTTATTCTCATAGAAATCAGGCCTGATAAAGACACTTTTGCTGTGCATGCTCTCTGGTTTTTGTGGCATCCCATTCTGTGACAACACCAGCCTCTATTTAATAGCATAATAACCATTTGCACTTATTCTCATAGAAATTAGGCCTGATAAAGACACTTTTGCTGTGCATGCTCTCTGGTTTTTGTGGCATCCCATTCTGTGACAACACCAGCCTCTATTTAATAGCATAATAACCATTTGCACTTATTCTCATAGAAATCAGGCCTGATAAAGACACTTTTGCTGGGCATAGCACTACTGGTCCCAGCCAGGTCCACTTCTTTTTTTGGGGCATCCCATTCTGTGACTAAAGCAGCCTCTGTTTAAGACCATATAAGCATTTGCTCTTATTATATTTGAAATTAGGCCTGATAAAGACACTTTTGCTGGGCATAGCACTACTTGTCCCTGCCAGGGCATCCCATTCTGTGACTAAAGCAGCCTCTGTTTAAGACCATATAAGCATTTGCTCTTATTATATTTGAAATTAGCCTGATAAAGACACTTTTGCTGGGCATAGCACTACTTGTCCCTGCCAGGGCATCCCATTCTGTGACTAAAGCAGCCTCTGTTTAAGACCATATAAGCATTTGCTCTTATCATATTTGAAATTAGCCTGATAAAGACACTTTTGCTGGGCATAGTACTACTGGATCTTTTTTGGGGGCATCCCATTCTGTGACTAAAGCAGCCTCTGTTTAAGACCATATAAGCATTTGCTCTTATTATATTTGAAATTAGCCTGATAAAGACACTTTTGCTGGGCATAGCACTACTTGTCCCTGCCAGGGCATCCCATTCTGTGACTAAAGCAGCCTCTGTTTAAGACCATATAAGCATTTGCTCTTATTATATTTGAAATTAGGCCTGATAAAGACACTTTTGCTGGGCATAGCACTACTTGTCCCTGCCAGGGCATCCCATTCTGTGACTAAAGCAGCCTCTGTTTAAGACCATATAAGCATTTGCTCTTATCATATTTGAAATTAGCCTGATAAAGACACTTTTGCTGGGCATAGTACTACTGGATCTTTTTTGGGGGCATCCCATTCTGTGACTAAAGCAGCCTCTGTTTAAGACCATATAACCATTTGCTCTTATTATATTTGAAATTAGCCTGATAAAGACACTTTTGCTGGGCATAGTACTACTGGATCTTTTTTGGGGGCATCCCATTCTGTGACTAAAGCAGCCTCTGTTTAAGACCATATAAGCATTTGCTCTTATCATATTTGAAATTAGCCTGATAAAGACACTTTTGCTGGGCATAGTACTACTGGATCTTTTTTGGGGGCATCCCATTCTGTGACTAAAGCAGCCTCTGTTTAAGACCATATAACCATTTGCTCTTATTATATTTGAAATTAGCCTGATAAAGACACTTTTGCTGGGCATAGTACTACTGGATCTTTTTTGGGGGCATCCCATTCTGTGACTAAGCAGCCTCTGTTTAAGACCATATAAGCATTTGCTCTTATCATATTTGAAATTAGCCTGATAAAGACACTTTTGCTGGGCATAGCACTACTTGTCCCTGCCAGGGCATCCCATTCTGTGACTAAAGCAGCCTCTGTTTAAGACCATATAAGCATTTGCTCTTATCATATTTGAAATTAGCCTGATAAAGACACTTTTGCTGGGCATAGCACTACTTGTCCCTGCCAGGGCATCCCATTCTGTGACTAAAGCAGCCTCTGTTTAAGACCATATAAGCATTTGCTCTTATCATATTTGAAATTAGCCTGATAAAGACACTTTTGCTGGGCATAGCACTACTTGTCCCTGCCAGGGCATCCCATTCTGTGACTAAAGCAGCCTCTGTTTAAGACCATATAAGCATTTGCTCTTATCATATTTGAAATTAGCCTGATAAAGACACTTTTGCTGGGCATAGTACTACTGGATCTTTTTTGGGGGCATCCCATTCTGTGACTAAAGCAGCCTCTGTTTAAGACCATATAACCATTTGCTCTTATTATATTTATATTATAAGACACTTTTGCTGGGCATAGGCTTACTGCTGCCTGCCAGGTGCACTTCTGTTGAGGCATCCCATTCTGTAACATAGCATACCCCTCTTTATTTACACTAAGCAGCTCTCTTATTTACACTAAGCAGGCCTGTTGGAGGCTGAGTGTTACTGCTCACTTTTGGTGTGCATTATATTCTGTTTCATATAGACCCACCGCTGCCCGGGGGATCTTAAAATATCACCTACTACCACGCCAGTTAGACTATGTCGGGCAGACAAGTGCCTGGAAGTGAAAAGAGGAGTGGCAGAGGCCAAGATTCCGCAGGCAGAGCTCGCATCAGACTGGGGGCCAGTAGCAGCAGGAGTCACGCTGAGAGACCTAATCTGCCAGTATCTGCTAGCGGTCGGGTCTCCACCAGTAACGCATCTGCCGTGGTAGATTGGTTGACGCGCTCATCAACAACATCATCACAACTTACGTCTGAGACCCCCAGTCTAGGGTCGGTAGGTTCCTCTGACACAACCCTGAGTTGGCATGCCCCGAGAGCAGTCCCTGTCCTCCCATTGCCTCTGTCCTACGCCGTTCCCTCCCCCAGCGACGTATCCTATGCTTTGGGTTCAGCTCCACTCTTTAGTGAGGAGGACCATCAGATAGAGGACAGTCAGCAGCTACTGCCCAGCCAAGAAATGGAGGTGGCTTCTCTAGCTAGGCAGACAAATAGTGATGTGGACAGTGTCGTGGGTCCTGCGCCAGACACTGTTGACGAATCCACGAACATCAGTGACGTACAGCCACAACTCGGTGATGATGATGATGATGACGATGAAGCCGATCGCACTTGGGAGCCGGGTGATGAAGGGGCTTCATCGTCATCATCAGGAGAAGAGGGGCGCAGGTTGCCCCGGAGTCAGCAGCTGAGGCAGCAAGGTGGTAGCAGTCAGCATGGGGGCACAATTCCAAAGGCTGGAGCCGGCCGGGGCCGGGGCCGGGGTAGAGCACCTGCTGTGCGGCAGTCTACCTTATCGGGAGGTAGTGGAGCAGGGGTTCCTGGAGTTGGCAACAGCAGCAGTGAATCAGTGAGGCCAGGGGGTGGGAAAAGTAGCTACTCGGCAGTGTGGCAGTTTTTCCTGAGGCATCCGCAGGAGGGTAACATGGCCACATGCAAGATATGTAGGCAAAAGGTGAAGCGTGGCCAGGGTCCAAATGTTGGCACCACGGCCCTGCGTCAACATATGATGCGTCACCATAAAACGACCTGGGAGAACCGAGGCTCCCAAGGGGTGGTCCAGTCTGCTTCCTCACCAAGTGAGCTCCCAATTTCTGCCAGCCAAGGCTCCAGCACCTCAGCCGAAGGCAGCTGTGCGTCATACCCATCCTCTGTCGCTCCTGCTCCTCCTCCTCCAAGTCATGCATCCCGCCAGCAATCCATCAGCGAAGCCATGTCCAAGAGACAGCAGTATGCGCCCACTCATCCTACGGCGCAGAAGCTGAATGTGCTCCTGTCCAAGTTGCTGGTGCTGCAGTCGCTCCCTTTTCAGGTGGTGGAATCTGCACCTTTCAGAGAACTGATGGCTTGTGCCGAGCCGAGGTGGAGAGTCCCAAGCCGTCATTTCTTTGCCAAGAAGGCAGTACCAGCGCTGCACACTTTTGTTGAACAGAAGGTGGGCCAGTCCTTGAGCCTGTCGGTGTGTAGCAAAATACATGGCAGCGCCGACATCTGGAGCTGTAACTACGGTCAGGGGCAGTACATGTCGTTTACGGCCCACTGGGTGAATGTGGTCCCTTTGCAGCAGCAACTTGGACAGGTCACGCCGCTTCGGCCTCCGTGCTCTCTGCCCATTGGGCCTGTGACACAGTGCGACTCGGCCTCCTCATCCTCCGCCATCTCCTCACCCTCCACTGTAGGCTCAAGTCTCAGTGCCCCTCCAGTCTACCATGTGTGCAGGGCACGGAGGTGTCACGCAGTGCTTCACATGGTTTGTCTTGGCGAACGGAGTCACACAGGGGAGGAACTGCTTAAATGTATTCATCAGGAAATCCAAACATGGCTTACTCCGAGAAAACTTAAAATGGGAATCATGGTTACCGACAATGGGAAGAACATTTTGTCTGCGCTGCGCCAAGGAAGCCTGACCCATGCCCCCTGCATGGCTCACGTCTTCAATCTGGTTGTCAAGCGGTTTCTGAAGTGTTCCCCCCATCTGCAGGACATCCTAACAACTTCAAGGAAACTTTGCATGCACTTCAGCCACTCCTACACCGCCAAACACACCCTTCTTGAGCTACAGCGTCAGAATGGTATCCCCCAACATAGTCTGATTTGCGATGTTTCCACCCGTTGGAATTCCACCCTTCACATGTTGGACCGATTATATGAACAGAGAAAAGCCATCACGGATTTCCTGATGATCCAAGCAGATAGGGGGACTCCCCTGTGTAACTTCAATGTCAACCAGTGGCAGCTCATACGTGACACCTGCCGTTTGCTCAGGCCCTTTGAGGAAGCCACTTTATTTGTCAGTCGGCAGGATTACGGGATGAACGACGTGATTCCACTGCTTCATGTACTACAGCACATGTTGGAAACCATGGCTGGTCAGGGCACTGGAGACATGGCTTTTACATCTTACGGCCACATGAACCCCGTTGGAGCTGAACTGGAGGAGGAGGAGGAAGAGGAGGAGGAGGAGTTGCCCAGCGAAACACAGTTTAGGCTTGGCGAAATGGCTGGTTTATCTAGTCAGCGGACAGGAGAGGAGGAGCAGGAGCAGCCAGAGGAGCTAGAGGTTTTTGAGGAAGGCGAGACAGAGGACCCGGGCACACCGTGGCAGTATGCAGTGGAGATGGAGACAGGTAGTCCATCCGAGTCACTTGCGCAAATGGCACGAAGCATGCTCACGTGCTTGCGTAGTGACCCCAGAATTGTTTCCATCTGTCGGCGGGATGACTTCTGGCTGTCCACCTTATTGGACCCTCGCTTCCGGCACAAAATGAGGGCATTTTTTAAACCCACCGAGAGGGAGGACAAACTGAACTACTACAAAGACATTCTACGTAGGCAGTTGGCCGATGCCTATCTGCGCCATGGTCCATACTCTCGCAGGTCTGACTCGAGGGGACCTCTGCGCTCACCTTCCACTGCCATGGCCGCTGGGGGGGTTGGCAGGAGCAGCAGCAGCAGCTCCATCAGCAGCAGCAGCCTCAGTCTTCAGTCGCTAATGAGTAGCTTTCTACACCCGCATAGTGAGGCTACTCATGAGCAGCAGGAAGACCTGGTGCAGGACCTCAACCAGCAGGTCATGTCATACTTTGACATGACCATGCCAACACACCTTGAGGATCCGCTGGACTTCTGGGCAGCCAAACTTGATTTGTGGCCGCAACTAGCAGAGTTTGCCCTGGAAAAGCTGTCCTGCCCGGCAAGTAGCGTGCCATCTGAGCGGGTGTTTAGTGCGGCGGGGGCCATAGTTACGGCGAGGAGAACTCGTCTGTCAACTAAAAATGTGGAGAGACTCACCTTTGTCAAAATGAATCAGGGATGGATCAGCCAGGATTTCCACCCACCAATGCCTGATGCATGCGACTAGATTCAGCATGGTGCCACGTTTTACACTTTCCAAATGGTGCAAAACATATTTATGTCTTTAGGCCATTTTTTGGGCTCCTGCTGCTGCTGCTGCCAACTTCTGCCAACTCCAGGGTGTGATTCATCCAATTTTTGGGCTCCTGAAGCCAACTCCAGTGTATATTTGGGCTCCTGCTGCTGCTGCTGCCAACTCCAGGGTGTGATTCATCCAATTTTTGGGCTCCTGAAGCCAACTCCAGTGTATATTTGGGCTCCTGCTGCTGCTACTGTCAACTCCTGCCAACTCCAGGGTGTGATTCATCCAATTTTTGGGCTCCTGAAGCCAACTCCAGTGTATATTTGGGCTCCTGCTGCTGCTGCTGCCAACTTCTGCCAACTCCAGGGTGTGATTCATCCAATTTTTGGGCTCCTGAAGCCAACTCCAGTGTATATTTGGGCTCCTGCTGCTGCTGCTGCCAACTTCTGCCAACTCCAGGGTGTGATTCATCCAATTTTTGGGCTCCTGAAGCCAACTCCAGTGTATATTTGGGCTCCTGCTGCTGCTGCTGCCAACTTCTGCCAACTCCAGGGTGTGATTCATCCAATTTTTGGGCTCCTGAAGCCAACTCCAGTGTATATTTGGGCTCCTGCTGCTGCTGCTGCTGCCAACTTCTGCCAACTCCAGGGTGTGATTCATCCAATTTTTGGGCTCCTGAAGCCAACTCCAGTGTATATTTGGGCTCCTGCTGCTGCTGCTGCCAACTCCAGGGTGTGATTCATCCAATTTTTGGGCTCCTGAGGCCAACCCCAGGGTCTCTTTAATGTAATATTTGGGCTCCTGCTGCTGCTACTGTCAACTCCTGCCAACTCCAGGGTGTGATTCATCCAATTTTTGGGCTCCTGAAGCCAACTCCAGTGTATATTTGGGCTCCTGCTGCTGCTGCTGCCAACTTCTGCCAACTCCAGGGTGTGATTCATCCAATTTTTGGGCTCCTGAAGCCAACTCCAGTGTATATTTGGGCTCCTGCTGCTGCTGCTGCCAACTTCTGCCAACTCCAGGGTGTGATTCATCCAATTTTTGGGCTCCTGAAGCCAACTCCAGTGTATATTTGGGCTCCTGCTGCTGCTGCTGCCAACTCCAGGGTGTGATTCATCCAATTTTTGGGCTCCTGAGGCCAACCCCAGGGTCTCTTTAATGTAATATTTGGGCTCCTGCTGCTGCTACTGTCAACTCCTGCCAACTCCAGGGTGTGATTCATCCAATTTTTGGGCTCCTGAAGCCAACTCCAGTGTATATTTGGGCTCCTGCTGCTGCTGCTGCCAACTTCTGCCAACTCCAGGGTGTGATTCATCCAATTTTTGGGCTCCTGAAGCCAACTCCAGTGTATATTTGGGCTCCTACTGCTGCTGCTGCCAACTTCTGCCAACTCCAGGGTGTGATTCATCCAATTTTTGGGCTCCTGAAGCCAACTCCAGTGTATATTTGGGCTCCTGCTGCTGCTGCTGCCAACTCCAGGGTGTGATTCATCCAATTTTTGGGCTCCTGAGGCCAACCCCAGGGTCTCTTTAATGTAATATTTGGGCTCCTGCTGCTGCTACTGTCAACTCCTGCCAACTCCAGGGTGTGATTCATCCAATTTTTGGGCTCCTGAAGCCAACTCCAGTGTATATTTGGGCTCCTGCTGCTGCCAACTTCTGCCAACTCCAGGGTGTGATTCATCCAATTTTTGGGCTCCTGAGGCCAACCCCAGGGTCTCTTTAATGTAATATTTGGGCTCCTGCTGCTGCTGCTGCTGTCAACTCCTGCCAACTCCAGGGTGTGATTCATCCAATTTTTGGGCTCCTGAAGCCAACTCCAGTGTATATTTGGGCTCCTGCTGCTGCTACTGTCAACTCCTGCCAACTCCAGGGTGTGATTCATCCAATTTTTGGGCTCCTGAAGCCAACTCCAGTGTATATTTGGGCTCCTGCTGCTGCCAACTTCTGCCAACTCCAGGGTGTGATTCATCCAATTTTTGGGCTCCTGAAGCCAACTCCAGTGTATATTTGGGCTCCTGCTGCTGCTGCTGCCAACTTCTGCCAACTCCAGGGTGTGATTCATCCAATTTTTGGGCTCCTGAAGCCAACTCCAGTGTATATTTGGGCTCCTGCTGCTGCTGCTGCCAACTCCAGGGTGTGATTCATCCAATTTTTGGGCTCCTGAGGCCAACCCCAGGGTCTCTTTAATGTAATATTTGGGCTCCTGCTGCTGCTACTGTCAACTCCTGCCAACTCCAGGGTGTGATTCATCCAATTTTTGGGCTCCTGAAGCCAACTCCAGTGTATATTTGGGCTCCTGCTGCTGCTGCTGCCAACTTCTGCCAACTCCAGGGTGTGATTCATCCAATTTTTGGGCTCCTGAGGCCAACCCCAGGGTCTCTTTAATGTAATATTTGGGCTCCTGCTGCTGCTGCTGCTGTCAACTCCTGCCAACTCCAGGGTGTGATTCATCCAATTTTTGGGCTCCTGAAGCCAACTCCAGTGTATATTTGGGCTCCTGCTGCTGCTACTGTCAACTCCTGCCAACTCCAGGGTGTGATTCATCCAATTTTTGGGCTCCTGAAGCCAACTCCAGTGTATATTTGGGCTCCTGCTGCTGCTACTGTCAACTCCTGCCAACTCCAGGGTGTGATTCATCCAATTTTTGGGCTCCTGAGGCCAACCCCAGGGTCTCTTTAAAGTAATATTTGGGCTCCTGCTGCTGCTGCTGCCGTCAACTCCTGCCAACTCCAGGGTGTGATTCATCCAATTTTTGGGCTCCTGCTGCTGCCAACTCCAGTGTCTCTTTAAAGCAATGTTTGGGCTCCTTCTGCCCCTCATAGTGATGCCACTTCAACTCTCTGCAATTGTGCCGCTCTGCGATTCTATTAGCGATGCCTCTGATCTGCATGTGATATTTATTCAAAGTATTATTTAACTAACCCAGCACGCATCCTGTGCGTGTTACAGCAAGGCAGAATGGTTTACAACCCTATTGAGGCTCTAGGAGGCTCAGAAATAGCTGTTTTTAATAGTGATTCGTCGCGAATTTATTCGGGTCGAAACGATTTTTGTCGGAAAATTCGGCGAATCAGTCGAATCGAATTTTTCAAAAGTTCGCTCATCTCTACATACCAGCATAAATCTATAAGCTATAATATAGCAAATATCATGCCATCCTTTATTGACTTTACAATAGTAATAGTCCTTTTGAAACCGTCAACTCCTTTCTACTCATATGTCTCTCTGCACCTTTAAAATTCACTTCTGTGAGCCAAGCACTTTCAAACTTTGTTGAGGTGTGGGCTCTGGGCTCTGAAAAGCACCTACAGCAGCCAAATACCACCAAATTGCATATGCACATGCACACAAATCTGAGGACTGATTTAAAGAAAATCTTGATCTTAGAAGACTCCAAAGAACGTGCCCTGCCTACAATATGACGTGAAGGCTGATTCACTACTAACGCCAGGTATTGCCAGATGAGCGCCTGTATAGCGGCGCTTAGATCGACCGCTAGTAGACGCTGTAAGCAGGTATCGAGTGCTGTAACAGAGCGTCTCAGTCGCTGTAGTAACCTGGCTGGCATTGATGAATGTGATGTATGTTGGGCTCTGTAACAACAGTACAGCGCTGAAGCCAGTGGCAGGTAGCGCCAGCTCAGTGCGTCCGGCACTCGGCGCTCCACATCATATTTAACAAAACACTAGACACACACACAGCGTAAAGCTGAGCGCTCTAGCATAGACGCCAGACGCTGTTTGATTAAAGTCTGTTTTTGAACACATATCCACCAGTAACAAAGCTAAAACACATGGAATTACATTGTTTTAACACTGTAACAATAACACTTTAGTGCCAGACCTGTAAATACAATTCTGCATAAAAATAGAAAAAGGCCAAAAAATGTATAAAAGTGTTTGTTTGCAGCCAGGAGGGGTCACACAATGATTTGAGTAAAAAATAAATAAATAAATTGCTAAACACGCTATTTATACACAACTAATGAAGCCCCATTAAATGTATGGGAGAGCGCTACAGAGCGACATGTACTACATGGCGCTCCCGAGCCTATAGTGCCGGCGCTATACACTGAGCTGCCTGTATTTCCCAGAGAATTAGGCTGAAGCTTGTTCCAGCGGAAAAAAAAAAAGTTAAAATTTGGTTTGAATCGTATCGGTTTACCCCGTCTAATACAAAATGTTTAACCTGCGCTTCGATACATTTGCGGTTCCAACAAGCACACATTCAAGCCCAGAACACTCCCACATTTCACATGTGACTTTTGCATGGTTTGGCATTTCCTTACATAACCCAACCTCCCAGTTGGTTCAATCAATTAGTCCTTTAAATTACAAAGTATTTTTGACTGATTGAACCACTGATGTACAAAAGTTGTTTGGCTCATCTTATATATTAACATAATCTATACCCCTATTGTTTGAAATGCCATGAAATATTAGAGAATGACAAATATAATGAAAAGGGAATTGGAGAAGCTGTCTATTGCATACCCCCCCCCCCCCCCCCCCCCCTTGAAAAAGCTGATCTAAGCTCTCAAAATAAGATACCCTCTTTGCACTTATCATACAATCTGTATGCTATTAGCAATACTTGTTTTGGTGCTGGGCATGCAATACACCATACATTGCCCCTTTGCCCTTTTGTGCCCCTGTGTTTGTATTTGGTTCCTCAGTTTAGTCACATCAATCTGAGTACAGTAGCTGTTTCTTGACATTGGAATGTCTTTTACTACAGCTGGTTTGCAGCACCGCTAGTAGGTAACTGTGATCTGTAACTTGCAAGCGGTCCTGCTGTTTGTTACTAGCAATTAAATTCGGTGGTGCCTTTCTTCCATTCAAAGAAGGGTCTTTATGCTTTAAATCCGGCTCTTCTGAAACTCCCTACTTGTGTTCTGCTAAAAAAAAAAATAGGCTCAGACTGACAGATTATCGCAAGGCAGTTAAGCATGTAATTGCTCAAATGAGTTAAAATCCCTTCAAATATCTGTCTTTGTACCTCATCACACCACTTCACGGACTCAAATATTTGACAATTGATAAAGATAAAACTAAAAAGGATCTTCATTAGCTACCAACCACCGTGACTAGCTTTTTTCAGCTGAAGGTTGGCAAATTTTGGAACCTATTATCTGCTTAAAACCTGTAGGAAAGCAGGAGAAATACTTCTGTGTTTTAAAAAGGAGAAAGGTGGAAGCTTAGGGGCACAATATACAATCATCTAATGCTTGCTAGCTCTAAAATTATTTCGATGCTGATACTCGGGAAGCTGTTTACCATTCACAGTAAGACGTAGAGATAGGCCTGGCACACTAGACATCATTATTTTCTTACCACATATTCAGGTTTTTATCCCAACAGGAAGCTATGGCAGATACTGCATGATGTAGTAATGACAAGCTCATAAGTAGTTTTCTTTCTCTGTGGTGCTGAACTCATTTGTTTGGTCTATAACCTAATAGATACAAACTAATAGTTTTTTTGATCCTCAGTGAAATACCTTGATATAGCGCGTATATAGATATTCCGTGTCGAAATATGGACTTTCTTTTTCATTTCAAACAACCATGAACGTGCAGGGTAGTTGGAAAAATACTTTTCTTCTGAACTGTAGAACTTAAGGTTTAAACGTGGCGGCTGATTCACTACTAGCACCAGGTATTGCCAGATGAGCATCTGTATAGCGGCACTTAGAGCGACCGCTAGTAGACTCTGTAAACAGGTATTGGGCGCTGTAACAGAGCGTCTCAGTCACTGTAGTAACCTGCCCGGCATTGATGAATGTGATGTGTGTTGGGCGCGGTAACAACAGTATAGCCCTGAAGCCAGTGACAGGTAGCGCCAGCTCAGTGCGTCCGGCACTCGGCGCTCCACACCATATTTAACAAAACACTAGACACACACAGTGTCGGCATTGTTTTAACATGTAATAATAACACTTTAGTGCCAGACCTGTAATTACAATTCTGCATAAAAGCCTAAAAAGTCAAAAAAGTTTCTAAAAGTGTTTGCTTGCATGTTTGCAGCCAGGAGAGGTCACACAATGAGTTTAGCAAAAAAAAAATTGTAAATTGGCAAAGCAAACACGCTACTTATACACAACTAATAAAAGCCCATTGAAATGGATGGGAGAGCGTTACAGAGCTACAGGTAATACATGGTGCTCTGGAACCTAGAGTGCCAGCGCTATACACTGGGCCACCTACATACATGTGATGCTACATAGCGCCGTTAGAGGCGTTTACCAGATTCGCTTTCTTAAATGTGATTTTTCGTACAGCACCGCAGCGACAAGTTTTGTAAAAAGGCTCATGGATCACTTTTGTTGTTTCTGGGTCTCATAATTTCTAAGTATATATGGTATTTTAGAGCTGTTGGTAGAAACCTACGATTTAAGCTGCAATAGGAAGTGCATAGTAATATTTGCTTATCAACAATTATCTCTAGTTTTAGGCTTTAGACCTGGGGTTGCCACTTCTGTTCACTCCATCCCGGATATCGCTAAGATGAGGTGACAAATTATAAGATGGGACATATTATACGGTTTGTGTTTTTCTTTTTTTAAATGTGTGGCCCCTTGCTCACCTAGTTATCCCTTACAAAGCTCCAACTCATCCTGCAACATTAGGTGCTTGGCCCAACATAACTCTGTAGCCTTAATTCATATATTTGTATATGCATTTTTACCCAGCCACATGACTTGAGAATAAATACGGGGTTTGATGAGCGCCTTTGGCAATCCAGACAGCAGGGATTGAAACCTAACTTATTAGGTGGGTTTATCTTTCATTTACTGCATGGAGCAGGCAAGAAAGAAAAGACAAAGTCCAGCAAGAAAGTTAGGGCAAAAAAGTACATATTCACCACATGCCTTATTATTCCACAAAAATGTGTGAAATAACATTTGTATTGCATCAGGGTGACTAGATGTGTGGACACCTTGGACTTTAAAGTGGACCAAAACCAGTAAATATCCACCGCCGGCCATCCCAATTTGGGGATTAGTCTGAGCAACTGTTTCTGCATACCATGATGTGGGACATAAAACACCCAGAGTATTTCTATACCCAATAAATTGAAGAAGAACAGAAAGAGTTGTTGTGTGTGTGTTCAGCCCTCTATAGACCATCTTTATACAGAGTAATGCAGGAAAAATAATATCACCCTCCAGTAATTTCTGTAACATTGAGTCCACTCAGGATAAATAATAACAGGTGTAAAAACGTAGAGCTCAAGGGTGACAAGTAGCACAAGGAGGAAGAAGAAATTACATTCCAGGGACAGGAAGCAGGGTGTCCAAAACCAATGGGACTTCCAAACAGAGGTCATCAGTTTGAAGCCACATCAGGACATCTTTCAGGACTGAAGCCCATTTTTAGGTCTTTAAACCGGACCTTCAGTGTGATTTAATGAAAAGCCCAAAGTCTGAAAAAACAGTTCCCCAGCATCTAAAATTAATCTATTTTACGTTTTTAGTCACTAACTTATTATTCTTTCCCCCACTGGGCTGCAACTCTGTTCAGGAATTTAGGATACGGGCGCCGCCATCTTGACTCAGAAGCATCACACTTACTGAGGAGAGAAGAGTGGGATAAGGTACAGGGGGGGCGGGTTATAGCTGTTCTTTGCTCAGACAGAGCAGAGCTGGGGTCAGATAACGGTCAGCAGTCCCAGAATGCAGAGCAGCACAGTCAGGAGGCACTTCCTGTTTGCAGGCTGCCTGATAAGATGGCGGCTTCCATAAGCCGCCATCTTGGATGTTTAAAGGCTCATAACATGCAGTAGATGCAGGTAGGATGATTTTTAATGTGGACAATCTGTATGTACAGGGTGTGGGAAACATATAAGATAGACTCTTATTCAGAGTGAAGGTCCGCTTTAACCGGGATGACACCGGGGAGTTCCTTAACACCACCTGCTACCTCTATGGTCAGCAATTGCAAACAGGATAAAATACACAACATGCATTAGCAACCCTTTGATGTCCTTTCCTGCTTGAAGAGCACACTGGACCAACAGAAGAGAGCACCCTTCTGCATCACCCACCACTGCCCTTAATCAGGCCTCTCTACTCACAATAGTGATTGAGGCAGAATTTTAGGGCCACAAGCAGAAAGTGAGAGTAGAGCCAACATTTATTTTCCCAATAGTGATTTTTAATCCATATTCAACATTATCTCTATTTAGAAAACTTGTTTTCTGTCACTTGTCTCCTTGCCTGGTAGAAGCTGAAGGAAGAAGTGGTATTGTTCCAGGACACGATGGTGAGACAAATAGGCTATAAAAATGGCATTCCATCCATCATAAAACCCCAGCTTTTGACCATGACTGGGCAGAGAAGTAGGGTGTCAGGGAACAGCGGGTCCCATTATCCACTTATCAATCAGGGACTTCCGGACACACAGACCGCTTTCCCAAACCCCCGTCCGAGACCGCCTAGCGCAACTACCAGGCCCAAAGCCTGCGGACACACAGATTCTTGGCTAAGGCAAAAATATTGCTCAAGTTAAATACAGGTTTTAATGCAATGAGCACACCAGGCAGTGATAACAAACATTTGGCTATGATGGAATATGAATAAATACAAATGTCGTTCTGAAAAGTGGGTTACAGGTTACAGTGAGTTACAGCCAGAGATATAAGTCAGTTACTTTAAGAAGCACCACTTTCCTTTACTTTAGTTTTTTCATAGTGTATTTATTCCACCAGCACTTTAACATATGTATACCACTACACAGAGGTTTTTTGTCATGAATTGTAGTCTTGTTATATATTAATTCTTTAGCACATTGTAGTTATTAGCAATATTAGAACACAGTCACTTTTTATACACTAGTTTTTAGAAGATATTGGTAAATTAATTTAGTATACTATTATTATATGGTTTAAGAATTTAATATTCAGGGACTTTACATCATTGGAGTATATTTTTTGAATAGCTGCATGTATTATATATATTTTTTTGGCTTATAAGAACTTATTTACTTTATTTATAACTTTATTATCTTAATAGCATTGTAATTGATTAGATCTGTATTAGCTTTATATATTTATTGTATCATATACCTCCCGGGTATGTTATAGTCATGTTTTTAATTTGTCTTGTCATTTTGTTGCTTGTTTTTTATATGATGGCTCAATTTACATAATAACCTTATTGCGATACATGTTACCTAGTTGAGTGCCCTGGCTTTACACGGTCTCCTTGGTTGGGTCTTTTTTCTAGCTATGTACTTTAAGAAGCAGTTGTAGAGTGGTGATGAAGAGCTCCCACAAGGGGTATGTCAAGAGCTTATAGATGGTTTGGGCACCTCTAGCACGCTGCCGCGAGACCCCTTTCCGGAGAATGGCCCTGTTCTCGCCTCCTTGGCCTACCTTTAAGCGCGGTCTCTGCCCCTCCACCCCCCCTCCTCCCAGACACAGGTCCTGTGTAGTTCTTTTGAACCCCCCCATGTGCTTTCACACCTCCCCAGCAAAGAAGGATCATGGCTACTAGCAGTCTTACCCAAATGTTAGAGGAACCACAGGCGGCCTTTCATCCTCAAACTGTCTTTTCTGAGTGTTAGAACCTCATGCCCATATATGGACTTCCTTTTCCTGCTAGCCTTGTAAGGGTGACATTTCCTAAGAACACAGAATATTTAAGGGGGATGTCGAGCATCAGCGATACACAGGGTAACATACTTGTGCTTCACACACAGAAATCTTTATCCTCAGCAGTTGCCACTTGAGGCTAATGAGTGCTTTATGTTACTGTCCTTAGCATACGACCCTCACATAGGCGATATCAAAATCACTGATGATTACCATTGGATCAGATGATGTTGGTAGCAATATAAAAGTGACCTGACTGAGAATACGATCAGACATTGATTGGGGTTCCTCCAAGCTAATTTAGTAGTATTGGGTTAATTGCTGGTTTTGGTAGTTCAGTATTATGTGTGTGTGCGCTTGCTGAGTAAAGGTTTTGACAGTCCAGCAAAAATGTCCAAATCTTGCCAATTTTTCTACTATAGGCCCCTTGGTCTAAATGTCTAATGTACTTCTGCGGTGGTATTTTCTACTTTACTATGTGGATTTACATACTTATCACCTTGCCCATTTAGATGCACTTTGCACTTTAATGTACATATATGAGATTATGGTCATGATTAATTTGAAGCAATAGCACTTTGTATTTACATTTTCTTCACAGTTTGTATGTCTGATTTATGAATTATTGTCATTGGATTGCACTGTTTTAGCAAAAAAAATTTTCTGTCAACACCACACCGCCACTCACTGTACAGTTCACAGTCTATTATTGTATATGGGTAGGGTGCAATAACATCTGTAGGTTATTAATAGGGCTTTGTTCAATATCACTTGATTTATTGATTTATTGATTGGAGGTGACTAGGTCCGGTCTCTTTCTTGGCAGCTGTATATGTTTTTTAACAGTTTTTAACCGTTTGCGTTTATGTGTCTTTATGTGTATTTGATGTTTTTCTGATTTATAATTAAAGATTTACACCTTTTTATATACTTGGTTGTGCTGCCTTTTGTTAGAGACCTTCTAGGACCGATCTGGCGGTTCTGCATTTGTTTTACACTACTTTACTACTTTTACTACAGAAATAAAACGCCAACCTGAAATAGTTGGATTACATACATGAATGGACAACAGGGAAATGGCCCATCTTACATTGGCTCTTAGGCCTGTTTTGATCAATTTACTAATTTCTAGTAGAATCAAGGCATGGTAACCATTGCTAATGATGTCATGAACTTTTAACCTTCTCCTGAAATTAATCACACTAGTTCCCTTGAATGAAAATATTTTAATGTAAATCCATTCTCTTTTGTGATTTAACAAACTATATATTAATTGTAATTGATTTCTTCAGAAAGGGAAAAAATGAGTTAATTAGGGTAAGCTTACCAAGTCGCAGATTAATGTAAAGTAATGAAATATCACGAAATGGCTGAAGAATGTAGTTTTTAATCGCTGAGTGAATTAACATGATTCATTGTGTGCTGTGCGGCAGGTTTATGAACACTACCTTTTAGGCACTTTCCTGTTTAATAAAGTAAAATAATGTTCTCTGAGCAGATTCCTCAGCTACTTATGAACTCATAGTATGACAGATAAAGGTAACAGGACTTATTCAGCAGCCAGACATATGGGCTCATTTATTACAACGGAAAGGGAAAATGTTTTGCAGTTTCATTGGACAGCTAGATTCAAACTGCCATTCATTTTTATATAATCAAATGGGCTCTGATTGGTTGAGGAGAATAGTGTAGTCAATGCATCATCTCTTTAGTCCAATCCCCACAAAAACAACAACACTTTGCAGTATCAGTGTCTCTGTTACCCAAGCATTGGTAAAGGATTTTTCAGTGTCCTAGCCGTACACTTACATGTTGTCAATCCGTCATCAATCTGTGCACCGTATCAGTACGTGTGCACAAAGACTTACTCATGATGCCAGTATTCGTGTACCAACTTCCTCTCACAATGCTCATAATACATGTGAGCTAAGTCCCCCCATGTGGCATGTGTGTGACATTCTACACCTGCACAAATGAATTAAGGTGAACATGAATTAATTGGTGACGAGGGCCCAGGTCTAGGAGGATTGAAAAGCATTGCTTCATCTGCTATCTGGTACATTTATTGTTGAGAATTGGTGGCTGGGAAATCACGTGTGGATAACAAGTTCAAGCACACGGGGTGGATACAAGAGTTATAACCCCTCCTTGCCCCCTTAGACTCTATATCTCATCATTCCTTTATTAATGTGGTTGTAAAGTATTGTGCTTAATATGTTGATCGAAATTTTTAAAGCTAAATTTTAATCGATTATCGCGCGGGATTGAGATCTTTGATCAATCAAAACCTCAGATTCTTCCATGAATTAATTGCTACACACAATTGAGCATGCTCAGGGGCCTTTAAAAATAGCCTGATTCCAAGATGGCACTGGAAGATTATCTTGGTCATCCAATTCACTGTGTCTCTGCGTTCTTTGTGATAGAATCTTGAACCTTCACCCTTTGTTGCCAACCCCTGCTTGGACCTGAGCCTTTGTTGTTTGCCACTTGCCCATGACCTCAGATTACGGACACGCTTGCTTACTGTCCATCCAAGACCTTGGTCTTTGAGTATTCTCATCCTTCTAATTCTCAACTTCAGCTATGTTAACTACTCTCCTGCCCTGCAAATGGTACTTCATCTGAGCTCTGAGGCCCCTAATTTGAACATATGGATGCCCTATATACCTAATACTGTAGGTCTATTACAAGAAATGAACTTGTAGAATCCAGATTACTACTTATTCACTTAAAGCAGAGTAAAACTCATTTTTTTTGCCGGGGCAGGGGGGATGCACCCCCTCCCCTATGGTCGATTCTATTCCCTCCCTAATTTCTCCCTGTTTTATCCTCCCCCATTAGGATGTTCTTATAAAAAGGTTGGCCCGCCACAGAGGAGGGGGCACGGGATCGCTCTCCTCACAGAGAGGGGGGAGAGCGAGACTTTGGCGTGAGGGACGTACAAGGAAAGATGGGACAATTCGGTCTGTAAAGTGCTAAATACTTGAGTGTCTTGTATCACTGCCTATGTAAAGCTAAGCTTGTGGATCTGTGCAAAATCTTTTCTGTATACCCTGATGATCTGGTTGGCTTCAATAAAGATTTATAATTTTTTTTTCAAAGTCATTTTGTCATGCCTTGTATTGATCCAGGAGTGCACTTGTTCTATTGAATGGAGCTATGAGAGTAAAAGGTAAGCATTACCAGCTGGCTTACCAGTGACAGGAAGTGTGGGTTAGGTGGTTTAGGCAACTCTGTGGTTTAGGTTGATGCTCCCCACCCCCTTTCCATGGTGCTGTGGGAGGAGGGCAGTTAAAATGTGGTCACCTTAGTGTCAGAGCTGTCGCTGCCATTGGTGCTACTTGTCATGTGACATCTCCTGCTCCTGCATCTGACGGGCATGCGCACATTGTGGGGTATGACACTCTATGAAGCTACAGAGTGCCGAGGAAAAGCACTCACTGAGACCTGCTGAGGTCTTTTCTATAACCCCCAGCACTGACAGAGGAGGGAGCGGGGGGCATAAGGGGGGGAGATGAGAATCTAAATACTTTCTGTGACATGTTTTACTTTCAATTCTTCTAGCTTCAAAGAATTACAAATGTTATTGTGAAATGTATTTTTTGAACTCTAGCAACACTTTAATACAACTACATTTCTACATTTTCCATAATAATTGTATCTGTTTTAGCTTTGGGAAGTAATTTCGTTCAGTATTAAATGCACAGCTTCCTTGCAGCACACCAATAATTTTCCTTTTTTAATTAATTCCCCTGCTCATGATTGGGATTGGAAAACTCTGTTCAAAGGGTCAGCGTAAAATGACTTTATGTCCAGCTCGCATTAATAAATATTTGCACAAAGGTAGATGTTTTGTTGAAATAATTGTGTGATTACTTCTCTTTATTCTCCATGACACACAAGAAGAATGTATGGCCCCTCATGCATGACTATTAATCATTACATTTTCATTATTATTCCCAACATCATATTTTTATGCAGATATAGAAACACACTTGTGAGAAAATATTTTCAGAAAAACAAGCCCTGTAGACATGTTTAGTGCATTATATTTAAATCACACTATGATCAATGGTCTTAATAACATATTAAGGTGCATTTGATATGGATCAGAAAGAACAGAAATATGGTATTGGCTGTAACTTTTCATGCAGTTGAAGAGTCACTTAGTCGTTATGCTTAAATATATATACACCGGGCCGGATTATACGGGGGGGGGGGGGGGGTGCCCGGGGCCTCAACAACTTGCCCTGCAAAGGGGGCCTCCACCAACTATTGGGTTATGGTCTGGTCCAGGAGACTTTTCAGTTTTTGGTCTGACAGGCTGTTGGGCCAACAACAAAACTATTGGAGGCAGTGGGGGCCCCCCGTGCCTGGGAAAGCTTTTTTTTTGTTTTTGCAAAGCTGCAGCCAAAGGCACCACCCAGCTGGATGGAGAGTCTAGAGCAGCAAAGCCGCCGTCAGCAACACTACAGTGATGGGGGGTGGGTGGAGAGCTGTCAATCAGCGGCCACTCACTGCATATAAGCCACCAAACACAGTGTGGGGAACCGCTCTGGTAGATACTTGGTAGCTGTGCAGTAAGCAGGGTCACAGACAGGATACAGTTCAATTCAAGTGTTTTTATTGCACACTTGTAGCTTCCAACAAACACAGGGCCTTAACATCAGGCTTAAACAAAAATAAATCCTGCTCGGCTAAGCAACTCACTAATGTATAACAATCCCTAGCTATACGTGGGACTGGCTATCCGGCCCACAGTTACAAATCACAAGCATTGTGTGGCCCATTCAATACCTCCTTTAGTCCAGCAGTCAGCTCTCCGGGTATGGCCACACTCCTCAGCTCTGCAGTGAGCTTTAAATTAGGACCCTAGGATCCACAGCTGTGGGCTGTGGAAGCCCCGGACCGGACCCCCCCCGGGTGGAGTGAGCGTCCCACTACCAACCTCACTCACTCCAGAACAAGCAGGTCCCAGTACGTATTTTACAATCTGTCTATGTTAGCTATGGCCAACATAGACAACACAGACTATCAATCCTGCTTATACTGTGTCTGTGTTAACCCTTTGGTTACCAGAGACACACCCAAGGCTTACCATTCCCAGTTTAACCATTTCAAGGGCAGATATCTGTTCTCCCAAACCATACCCTTCTCACACTCCCTCCCCCTCAGTTCAGACCCACTGGGGCGAACTTCTGACATCAAACAATGGGTCCGGGATAAGGCATCCGCGTTACCTTGCAGTCTCCCAGCTCGGTGCTCCACTGAGAAACTGAAATTTTGCAACGACAAAAACCACCTTGTGACTCTGGCATTCCTCTCCTTGGACCTACTCATCCAGGTGAGGGGCGAGTGGTCAGTTATCAGACGGAACCGTCTTCCCAGCAAGTAGTATCTTAGTGCTTCTAAGGCCCACTTTATCGCCAGACACTCTTTTTCTACAATGCTGTAGTTTTTCTCAGCTGGTGTGAGTTTTCTGCTCAGGTAGGTAACTGGGTGCTCCTCTCCATTCACCTCCTGAGACAGGACAGCTCCTAACCCTACATCTGACGCATCGGTCTGCACAATAAATTCTTTCTTGAAGTTTGGCGTAATGAGGATGGGGGATCCACATAATGCCAACTTCAAGGCCTGAAAAGCGCTTTCTGCTTGTGCATTCCACCGCACCATGACGGACCCTTTTCCTTTCAAAAGGTCAGTCAGGGGAGCTGACAGCGTGGCAAAGTTGGGTATAAACCGCCTGTAATACCCAATAATGCCCAGGAATGCCCTGACTTGTTTGGTGCTGACAGGTTGAGGCCATTCCTGGATAGCGTCAACCTTGTTGACCTGGGGTTTAATTATGCCTCGTCCAATCACATACCCCAAGTAGCGTGTCTCCTCCATCCCGACCGCACACTTCTTGGGGTTTGCAGTTAGGCCGGCTGCCCTTAAAGAGTTCACCACAGCCTGTACTTTGGCCAAGTGACTCTCCCAGTCATCGCTGAAGATGATAATATCATCCAAATATGCTGAGGCGTATCTCCTGTGAGGCTTTAGCACTATGTCCATTAAGCGTTGGAACGTCGCGGGGGCCCCGTGAAGCCCGAACGGTAACACGACATAGTGGAATAGGCCCTCAGGGGTGATGAAGGCTGTCTTCTCTTTAGCGCTTTCTGTCAGGGGTACTTGCCAGTATCCCTTGGTGAGGTCGAGCGTAGTGAAATATCGAGCACCTCCCAGTCTCTCAATAAGCTCATCTATACGTGGCATGGGATAGGCGTCAAATTTAGAAACTTCATTTAATTTTCTGAAATCATTGCAGAAACGTAGGGTACCATCTGGCTTGGGAATCAGAACAATGGGACTGGCCCATTCACTTTTGGACTCCTCTATGACTCCCAACTGCAGCATTTTCTTAACCTCTTCTGCAATGGCCTGTCGACGAGCCTCAGGGACTCGATATGGTCTTAGCCGAACCTTCACCCCAGGCTCTGTGACAATGTCATGCTTGATTACGGACGTGTACCCTGGTAACTCTGAAAACACGTCTGTATTCCTAGCTACAAATTCTAGAGCCTCTTGGCGTTGTCCTTTCGTGAGGGTATCTGCAATCGTCACTTCTGCCCCCACCTCCGCAGGCTTAACGGTAGCCTGAGGGGGTAGCACAGAAGGGAGTTTAACCGGAGACTTCTCTGTAAGCAGACTCTCCCTGTCCTTCCATGCTTTGAGTAAATTGACATGGTACACCTGCTTAGGCTTCCTCCTACCAGGCTGATGTACCCTGTAGTTTACTTCACCCACCTTCTCCAATACCTCATACGGCCCCTGCCACTTGGCTAGAAACTTGCTCTCCACTGTGGGAACCAGAACCAAAACACGGTCACCAGGTTTAAAGGTCCTTACTGTGGCTGACCTGTTATAAACCCGGCTTTGAGCCTTCTGAGCAGCCTCCATGTGCTCCTTAACGATGGGCATAATGGCTTCCACCCTGTCCTGCATACTGGCGATGTGGTCTATAACACTTTTGTGGGGGGTGGGCTCCTGTTCCCAAGTCTCCTTTGCAATGTCCAGCAGGCCTCTGGGATGTCTGCCATAGACTAATTCAAAGGGAGAAAACCCCGTAGAAGCTTGGGGTACCTCCCGGACTGCGAACATTAAAGAGGGCAACATAACATCCCAGTCCCTCCCATCTTTGTCCACCACCTTTTTCAGCATACTCTTTAAGGTTCTGTTGAATCTCTCCACTAATCCGTCCGTCTGAGGATGGTATACCGACGTGCGTAACTGTTTTATGTTAAAGAGTTTACACAGTTCCTTGGTGACTTTAGACATGAAAGGGGTACCTTGGTCCGTGAGGATCTCCTTGGGCAGGCCCACCCGGCAAAACATGGCGAATAGCTCTTTAGCTATCAGCTTCGCCGATGTGTGCCGCAGGGGAATGGCTTCAGGATACCGTGTAGCGTAGTCCATCACTACAAGTATATGCTGATGCCCCCGGGCAGACTTAACCAACGGTCCTACCAAGTCCAAGGCAATCCTTTCAAATGGGACCTCGATGATGGGAAGAGGTACTAATGGATTCCGAAAATGACTCATAGGAGCACGCAACTGACATTCGGGGCATGATTCACAATAACGTTTAACCTCAGTATATACCCCTGGCCAGTAAAACCGCTGCAGGATGCGATCCAACGTTTTTGTGGCACCTAGGTGTCCCCCAAGCACATGTTTATGAGCCAACATCAGCACGGTTTGGCGATAAGGCTTGGGCACCAGCAATTGCTCCCAGGTCTCACCCCGCATCTTGTCAACCCGATATAAAAGTTCTTGGTCAACCATGAAGTGGGGAAATATCTGATTAGCATTGGCGTGCTGGGGCACCCCATTCACCACCACAACATTTTCCCTAGCCCGGACCAGTGTAGGGTCCTGGAGTTGTGCTGTGCCAAAGTTGTCACGGGATACCTCCAAATCTGAAAACTGTGGCCCAGTCACTAACTCTTCAGTCTCACCGGCCATCACATTTAGGGGAAATACAGTGCTTACATTACTTTCATCACTGGTCACCCCTACAGCTGGGACCCCAGAGTCTGGGTCGTTGGGCTCCGGGTCTAAGACTTGACTCTTCTGTTGGGGTTGTACTCTTAAGGGTGGTCTCCCCGTCCTCTGATTTCCCCGCCACAGAGTCCAGAACAAGGGGAAATCCCGTCCCAAAATAAGGTCATGGGGCAAGTTCATGACAACCCCAACCTCATGTTGACTTTCTCCACAGGGGGTCTGGATGGTCACAATGGCAGTAGGATAGTCTTTCACGTCCCCATGAATACACCGGACCCCAACTGTGTGGCCTGTGACAGTCCCAGGGTTAATATGGGATCCATTAATTAGAGTCACCCGACTTCCAGAGTCCAACAGCGTCAGCACCTGGAGCCCTGCCACTGTCACCTGGCAGAGGTGGCGCTCATCCATAGAGTCTGGAGTAGCAGCAGTATAAACCGGGGCCGCATAAAGGGAAACCCTCCTGGCAGAGCTGCAGTCCATGGGCTCAGGTTTATGGGGACACTTGGCTGCAATATGGCCAGGTTCCTGGCAGGTCCAACAGATAGGAGCCTCCGCTCTCCTCCTCCCCTGGGGCATCACCTGAACATAGGGATTTGCACTGGCCCGGGAGTTAGCAGGTACCATAGGCCTTCTGGACTTGGGGCTGGCTGGGGATGGAGAGGCCTTTTTCCTCAGAGCTTGGGTGGCTGAGTACCTCTCCACCATCCCCACCAAAGTATTAGCGTCAGCTGGGTCCCCATGTCCTACCCACTGCTGTATCTCACCTGGCAAGGCCCTCAAAAAGCGGTCCAGAACAACCTTCTCCACCATCTTGGCTGGGGTTGATGTCTCCGGCTGAAGCCACTTGCGAACCAGGTGGATGAGGTGGTGCATCTGGGCCCTTGGTGGTAACGCCTCTTGGAACCTCCAGCTATGGACTCTTTGGGCACGTAGGTATATATCAACTCCCAAACGGGCTAGGATCTCCGCTTTTACAGTAGCATAATCCCGGGCTTCCTGCTCGCTTAGGTCGAAATAGGCCTGCTGTGGTTCTGCGATGAGGAAGGGTGCCAGAACCTCTGCCCAGTATTCCTGCGGCAGCCTTTCACGGGTGGCCACTCTTTCAAAGCCTGTTAGGAAGGCCTCTACATCGTCCTCTGACGTCATCTTTGTCATGGCTTTCCGAACTTCTCTCCTGGCATCCCGCTCCGGGATTGCTGCACCCAGCTTTTGTTGTGCAGCCGCCAGTGCTGTCATCTGCTGTGCTAGCAGCCTGTTAGTTTCTTGCTGCTGTAAGTTGGCCTGTTGCTGGGCCTGCATAGCCTCAGAGTGTGCCTTCTGTTGCTGGAAGTTGGACTGAACCAGCTGTTTAATTAGCTCATCCATGGCTGTGGCTTGTTGCTTGTTGAAGGCCAGGACATGCACCCAGTGTATGTTTCACTGCACTGTGCCCGCTCCAAGCCACCATATGTGGGGAACCGCTCTGGTAGATACTTGGTAGCTGTGCAGTAAGCAGGGTCACAGACAGGATACAGTTCAATTCAAGTGTTTTTATTGCACACTTGTAGCTTCCAACAAACACAGGGCCTTAACATCAGGCTTAAACAAAAATAAATCCTGCTCGGCTAAGCAACTCACTAATGTATAACAATCCCTAGCTATACGTGGGACTGGCTATCCGGCCCACAGTTACAAATCACAAGCATTGTGTGGCCCATTCAATACCTCCTTTAGTCCAGCAGTCAGCTCTCCGGGTATGGCCACACTCCTCAGCTCTGCAGTGAGCTTTAAATTAGGACCCTAGGATCCACAGCTGTGGGCTGTGGAAGCCCCGGACCGGACCCCCCCCGGGTGGAGTGAGCGTCCCACTACCAACCTCACTCACTCCAGAACAAGCAGGTCCCAGTACGTATTTTACAATCTGTCTATGTTAGCTATGGCCAACATAGACAACACAGACTATCAATCCTGCTTATACTGTGTCTGTGTTAACCCTTTGGTTACCAGAGACACACCCAAGGCTTACCATTCCCAGTTTAACCATTTCAAGGGCAGATATCTGTTCTCCCAAACCATACCCTTCTCACAACAGTCACTGGCAGTTCAGGGCTGGGAACTGTTTCTGCTGGACCAGCTGGACGACTACACTACCCCCCACCCAGAATGGCAAAGCAGGAGTTCCCGAGCAGCACGCACCCGCACAAGGGTGGCACAGGAGACTCAATCTGACGTTCCAGACAACCACCAATCAGTTACTTGGCTGGACTATTATTTTAAAGGATAAAAAAATACTGTATCTGGCGCCTCCACCAGATTTTGTGCCCAGGGGCCTCCACCACACTTAACCCGGCCCTGCATATACATATGTATGTACATATACATACATATTTTTTAGGCAATACCAAACCCAAAGACATAGACCTGTGAGGTGATTTCTACATTTCTAGATTGTATTTTTTAGTTTCCTTTGTACAAAGGACTATATCAGAAAGTTGTTATGACATGTCTTGTGGGCAAATACTTCTAAAATATATTTTGGGCTAGCAGTCACCTTACTTTATACGTAACGCAATGCATTCTTATTGAAAATTGTAAGAATTTGAAACCCAACTCCAGCTAAAATGTTATTTGATGGGCACCTTTCCAATAAAATCACAGTTAGTAACAGTGGTGGATTTTAGGGGGTCTGGCTTGGAAGAGGGGTTACGTGAGTGGGATGGGGCAGTGACAGGGGTTGGGATTGGTCCTCTACCATGAGTGGTAGAGTACAGAGACAGGTGGAGTAGAGGTTAGGTGAGTGGTTGAGGACATCAGCAGGAGGTGGAGGGCTTGGGTGAGAGGTGGAGGACAGTGACAGGGGGTGAAGGAATTAGGTGAGGGGTGGAGGACAGTGGCAGGGGGTGGAGGGGTTAGGTGAGTGGGATGGGACAGTGGCAGGGGTTGGGATTGGTCCTCTACCATGACTGGTAGAGTACAGAGACAGGTGGAGTAGAGGTTAGGCGAGTGGTAGAGGACATCAGCAGGAGGTGGAGGGCTTAGGTAAGAGGTGGAGGACAGTGACAGGGGGTGAAGTGATTAGGTGAGTGGTGGAGGACAGTGGCAGGGGGTGGAGGGGTTAGGTGAGTGGTAGAGGACAGTCTAATGGAGTTAGGTGAATGTTAGAGGACAGTGGTTGTGGGGTAAAGGACAATGGCTGGGGGTTAGAGGACAGGGGCAGGGGCTGCACAGCAGCACATTGGGGCCCACAGTGCCAGGGAAGGGGGTGATGTGACATGGCATTGCTCAGCACTTTCTTGCCTCACGCTCTGCAGTTACCTACCATGGGACAGGTAGACAACCCCGCAGGATGACGGGACGGCAGCATGTTTCTGGGACTGTCCTGCCCAATTTAAGACAGTTTGGGAGGTATGTGAGAGGGTATATAACATGGGATAGGATACCAACAGCATTTTAAGTAAAACATAGTATATAGCACATGTCATCAACAAACAACCTCCTTAGTTCAATCATAAACTGATAGTACTCCTGCGAAAATACACAGTACACCATGAGTGGGTCACCTGTACTCTTTTGTTGTATTCGGAATACCCCACTTCGTGTATTACCTGGGATTGCCAAAAATCTCACCTCTCCTTGGCTCCCAAGTAGACAGCCCGGCCAATCTTCTGTATTTGTTCAATTCAGCTTCTGAGCTCCGTGTGGCAACTAAATCTACATAACGCAAGCGCAGCCAGTTGCACCACGCTCCCCTTTAGCCATAAGCATGCCCAGGCCCACCAATCAGAAAGGCCGGGTGCGGGTACACACTGTAGAGGTATGCTGGGGATGCACTTAGGAGGTGAGTAAATCAGTTGATCCAGGGGTTTCACACAAGGGGGCAATCTGTTTCAGAATGCCGCATAGAGGGAGACCCCCACCCCTCAAGACTTATACACTGGAAGGGGGGTGGAATATATATTACAATCCATTTAAAGAACCATGCATATATCTAAACTTATATAAAGTTATATACCTACATGTAACAATTTTTAAGACAATTGTAATGAGTATGTCAACCATTACATTTGTTATACAATAAAATAATTTTCTCTTTGAGCCGGAGCAGAACAGTCTTTTACATATTCTGTTTCATGCCTGGTAATTGAGTCTGAATTCCCCTGGCTGTAATGCACTGTATATATTCCCCACCTGGCTGTGTGCTCAGGCTGAGCGAGATAAATACCGAGTAGACATACAGAGGAACTGCTCTAATTGTTCCAATAATGACTCTCAGACATCAAAGGCAAGCAAATAATGGTATTTAACACTGTTTCCATTCTCTAGCTGGAATGTAATTTTGGAGTTATTGTCAGACACTATAGTGGACTTACAACAAGTACAACTGTCATATTCCATTTCGTTTAATGAGCAGTCACCAAGAGGTCTCTGATATTAATGGCAAAGTCCATTTCATTTTCTGATGGGTTGATAGCCAGTCACCACCTTAAAGAACAATAACTTGATTAACATTGTCTCCTGCTTCCATTTCCCTTAGCAGTTGTCAACCAGCAAGATGAGGATTCAATTAAGACAGCAAAGATTATGTTCCCTGCAAATAGGTTGTGGTTTGTGGCAAAACTTTTTCACATTTTTTTTCAGTAATAAAGTATAACGCAATGTTAAAAATGGAATTATAAATCAAGTACCATTAAATAAAGAGAACCTGTGCTTGCACCCCACTCTATAAGGTTAGACCATAAATAAACATTCTGGGTTATTCAAGAACGGATAGCTCCAGGTAATGCCTCAAAGCGGCAGGCAGCGTTTGGTGAACGCTGGGCGCTGTACACAAAAACCCCATTTATGAAAGCAAATCTGGTGAGCGACTCTAAGAGGCCGATTCATTAATAGCGCCAGGTAGCGACAGATGAGCGACTGTAGCGTGATTTTTACAGCGCCAGCCAGTATTCGCTGTGCTTGGCCGGCGTTTGCTTGATGACAGCGACTCAGTCGGTGTGCGGTAATGTTGAATACGGGCTTAGAGGTCGCTGTTTCACAGGTTCAGCGTTGTATGTGAGCGCCTGACAACGAATGGCCAGAGCGAACGGCTTGCTTCATATTCATTAAAAAATCACGCTCCGAATTTGCTGGCGCTGTCCATTCCTTGTGGCGGCGATGGGTGTTAACTAGTTTTTAACCCCTAAACAACCATATTTTTTGATTGTAACATTATACATGTTTTTTGAATCATTTTGTAATATGAATACATTAATATCAGACCTGTAAGATCAATTCTGCACAAATTTTTTTTTTTAATTTTTTTTACTTTAAAAAAAACCCGAACATTGCAGAAGTGGTCTCAGAATTTTTGACATTAAAAAAAAAAAAAAAAAAAAATTATTACCAATTAATTATGATTAATTAAACATTGCTCCATTGAAATGCATTGGACAATGCCAGGGAGCGACAGGTCATACCTGGCGCTGTGAAGGAATTTGCAGCGGCGCTGTTCGTTCCAGGCGGCTTCATGATGAGTCCCGCGCTAGCCGTCGCTCTCGCCGGCGCTAGCCTCATTTAGCTTGATAAATGCGTCATTGTGACCGCCGCCGGGCGTACTTGAGTCGGTAGCCGCCGATAGCTGGCCGTACCTGGCGCTCGTCAGACACTACCTGGCGCTAGCCCGTGATAAATAAGGCCCTAACAGCGTCCTGTAGCGCCCAAATTATTATTACAACCAGCTTAGTGTATAGCGCCGGTGCTCTAGTTTCCAGAGCGCCAGGTATTACCTTTCACTCAGTGTCGCTCCCCCGTACATTTCTATGGCCGTTCATTTGCTTGTGTTTAAACAGCGTGTTTGACATTTTATGTTTTTTGCTCAAATCATTGTGTGACCTCTCCTGGCTGCAAACAAACATTTTTAGAAACTTTTTTGAATTTTTTATATTTTTATGCAGAATTGTCATTACAGGTCTTGCACTAAAGTGCACTGTCCCAGTGTTAAAAATGTCATTCCATGTGTTTTCGCTTTGTTACTGGTGGATATGTGTTCAAAATCAGACTTTAATCACACAGTATCTGGCGCTCTGTGCAACCAGATTTAGAGCGCCAACGCTGTGTGTGTGTCCTTTATTGATAAGTATAGTGTGGAGCACCGAGAGTCGGTCACACTGAGCTGGCGCTACCTTTCGCTCCCTGCAGTGCTGTACTTGTGTTAGAGCACCCAACATACATCACATTCATCAGTGCGGGGCAGGTTACTACAGCGACTGAGGCGCTCTGTTACAACGCCCGATACACGCTTAGGGAGTCTACCAGCGGTCGCTTTAAGCACCGCTATACAGACGCTCATCTGCCGATACCTGCCATTAATAATGAATCAGCCTTCACGATTCAAATTGTACTTTTATGTAGCTTCAGCCAGTCATCTTATTCTTATTTTTATTCAGTCATCTTATTCTGCCATAAGTCAAGGCAACTCGAATTGATGTATTCCTTTCTTGAAGACATATATTTGAAAAAAGAAAATTCTGCTTTAAACTATTGCAACATTTTGCTTCACTGCGCTGCAGTAAAGCATCCCTCTGTAATTTATACTGAAAGATATTTACTTTCTCATTATATAAATGAGCCTCCTTTTCATTCAAAGTTGTTTAGCTATGTCTCATGTTACTATAAACAGTTAAAGACACTTATATAAACATGTAAAACATGACAGCAAAATCTGAATTTCTTAGGGGTTTGTTTGAGTTTACTCATGGACCACCTTCCAATGCGCTTTGACAAGAAGTGGCTTCCCCCAGGGAGCTGATCCTGTCTTCTGTTTGCTAATTCCTTCTTGCAACAGTGGCATCAGGGATTACACGGGCAGGCTGATTCATCATTAGCGGCAGGTAGCGACAGATGAGCGTCTGTAGCAGGCATTTGCAGAGCGCCCACTAGTAGTCGCAGTGCTCGGCCGTGAGTCGCTACTTTATAGTCGCTGTTCAGTAATGTTGAATACATTGTGAGGAGTCGCTATTTGACCAGTACAGCGCTGTATGGGAGCGCATGTTAGCGACTGCTCATAGCGACCGACTCACACCATATTCAGCAAAAAAACAGCCTCACAAATCTCTGGCGCTGAAAAATAGTTGCTTGAAGCCCAGAGCGCAGGAGGCGGTGTGTTTAAAGTCTGTTTTCAAGCATCTATCAAATAGTAACAAATCAACTAGTAACAAAGCGAAAACATATGGAATTACATTGTAACAACATTGTAACATGAACACTTTAATGCCAGACCTGTAATGTCATTTTTGAGGAAATATTTAAAAAATTATGAAAAAAATGCTATTTCAATGCCAGAAGAGGTCACAGAATTATTTGTGATTTTTTGGGAAAAAAAAAAAAACATGTTTAAAGAGAAGAAAAGGATCGTCCATTGAAATGTATGGGAGAGCGACAGGTAGAGAGAGGTCATACCTGGCGCTGTGCAAGGCTGAACGCTGGTGCTGTTCGCTGAGGCTGTGAAAATGATGAATCAGACGCTACATGGCGCTATCCCAGTCGCTAAACAGATTCTGATTGATAAATGTGTGATTGCGTGCCGTGTCCGGCGTTGACCAGTCGCTATCTGTCGCTACCTCTCATTAACCAGGCGCTACCTGACGCTATCCCTTCTTAAATAAGGGCTTAACTTCCTTGTCTTATTTTATTCTTATTATTGGGATCACATATTATTTTTTTGCTACACTTTCAAAAATTCGAATCCAACACGAGGCAATTCACAATTTTCTCCGACCTCACTTTATGCTACTCACCCCATGTTTGCCCACGCTCCCTCTATGTCACAGATATTTCAAAATACTTAAGCTAATTTTCTTTAATGCTAAGTCCTAGTGTTCCCTTCTCTCATACCCTCTGATGACGCCAATTGGTAAAATGAGTCATGGGCTTGACCTCTTTTTGCAGGCAGTCATAGAGCCATTTACTGTGTCTATCTGGAAAACTGAAAACATTGATGTAAGCCTAGTACAAAGGGTTAGAGTGGAATATCATTTCTTACATCTTTGTAGCTGCTGCTACACTAATCTAAATTATTTCTTAAAGTGGACCTTCACTCTGAATAAGAGTTATATGTTTCCCACACCCTGTACATACAGATTGCTCAGATTAAAAATCATCCTACCTGCATCTACTGCATGTTATGAGCCTTTAAAAATCCAAGATGGCGGCTCATGGAACATCAGGCAGCCTGCAAACAGGAAGTGCCTTCTGACTGTGCTGCTCTACATTCTGGGATTGCTGACCTTTTCCTGACCCCAGCTCTGCTCTGCCTGAGCAAAGCACAGCTATAACCCCGCCCCCTGTATTTTATTCCGCTCTCCTCTCGCTCAGTATGTGATGCTTCTGAGTCAAGATGGCAGTGCCCGTATCCTAAAGTCCTGAACAGAGTTGCAGGCCAGTGGGGGAAAGAATAATAAGTAAGTGACTAAAAACTTAAAATATATTAACTTTAGATGCTGGGGAATCATTTTTTAAGGGTTTGGGTTTTTTTAATAAATCATGGTGAAGGTCCGGTTTAAATAAAATTGTTACATTTTGTCTTTGTCATATCACATGTATCCAGTTTATGAATGTTGAATAATACCTTTCTAATTGTTGTTAGTACTTCTCCATAAAAAAAATCAACTGACTTTGAGAGTCTCTGGAATTTTTGTAGTGGTTGACTGTTTTCTTATTCAGCACATACAATAGTTTTTATTAGCTTTTTAAAGTAAAAGTTCAGAAAATCTTGAGTAATACAGTCATTATAGAAACTTATATAATGCACTAGTTTCTTTGAATCACGCCTTATTTATCTCATTCATTATTCCTTATTCTAAAATAACGTATGATATTGCCCTTATTTTCATTAGATATTTTAGAACTTACTGAATCCAGGCCTTATTGTGCTTTAAAATCTTCATAGCCTGCTGTATTTTTAAACTCTCCAATAAAATATCTGCCTCATTATACCTTATCTGTGCATCACCTGGTGCCCAGGATGGGATGCAGGTAATCAGGTGGGGGCATTGGAAAGCCCACTGAGCACATGGTTGGCAGATGGCTTGCCACCCCTTTCAACTCCTTACTAGTTCAGTTCACAAGTAGTGAGAATCTGTTAAAAACCATAACTAAACCCCGCAAGTACTAACATTTCTCTCTAAAAATAAAAATATTTTACACTTACTCCTGCACCTTCCCTCTTTCCTCTGTGTCTTTTTCCCCAGTGACTGCTTAATTTGTCTTACCATTGGCTGATTCTTTGGTTAGCTTCTGGTCCTCTGTGTCCTATAGTGTTTTGTCCTTATGAGGGACACAAGATTCCCCTCCTTCACCTCTTTTCACCACAAAGGTGTGACATCCCTGGGTTTCCTTAGTGTCAAAGTGCATCTCAGTGACACTAAGGCCCTTATTCATCAAGTGATAGCGTCAGACAGTGCCACAATAGCGCCAGCTATCGGCGGCTACCAACTCCCGAACGCCAGGCTGTGAACACAATCACGCATTTATCACGCTAAATGAGGCTAGCGCCGGCGAAGGCGTCACCTAGCACTGGATTCATCATGTAGCGGACTGCAACGAACAGCGCCGCTGCTAATCCCATCCCAGCGCCAGGTCAGACCTTTCGCTACCTGGTGCTCTCCCATACATTTTAATGGCAGACCCTGCAATGTTTTGTTTTAGTGGTTTTTGTGTTCTTGTCTTTTGCCAAAAATTAAACACATGTTGTTTAGGATATGTTTGATGAATTTTTAGTGATTTTTTGGTGAAAGATGTAATTTTTCTACTGGAATGTTGTGAGTGAAATCTAAAATGCATCTCCTCCCACAAAACACATTAGCCTCAAATTAGCTTGCTTTCACAACACCCATGGCTTGTAAAGCTACTTTTTAGTCAGTCATGGTTGGCGCTCACGTTCGCTCATTGAAATTGTCAGCGCCCAAGCTATTCTGCAGCCCTGTCCTTGTTGAATCTGTGGTGGTCAGTGTTTGTGCAGCCGCTGTTGTGATTCGCTATGTGGCGGCGCTAGCGTCGCTGTGCTGCGCTGTGCTGTTCATACATGTGCCTTTCTGCATTTTTCCCTGAATTCACTTGCAGCGACCCCAGTCGTTCTTAATGAATACACTGTAGTTCCGAGCGCGCATATGTCCGCATTCGGCAGGATTTTTCAGGCGTACAAGCTCATAACAACCCTTTATGCATTCTCCTGTGTTCCACATTATCATGTTGTTGTATAGTTATATTGTGTTCTTATTTTATTTGGCAATCCCATTGTAATTTTTAAGCAACCAGATCTTTTTGGGCTCTGACGTATGCATTACAGTATGCATTACATGCATTGAACACCCAGCTAAATCAAGCTAATAATTAATTGCGTCTTGGCCAATAGCTTGTTGTAATGCGTAAATCTCCTATTACCGCCACTTAGCTTGCACGTAGCGGATATTAGCTTTTTCCTAGTGCGCGGCGCGTTTTTTTTTTTTTTGTTCGCTTTCGTCATATCCACTTCCGGTTTCCTCCTTTGCGTTTCCACCATGCTGCCCAGGAGACGGATTATGCGCCTCCCCAGCTCCTCCTCTGACTCTGGCCCCCCCACACCTCCCCCACCTACCTCACCTCCCCCACCTAACCCCCCTCCACCCCCTCCCCCCCCCCGGGCCAGCAAAGCAAAAAAGAAAGAGGGTGGATAGCCGTGTAAACGGCCAGGTGGTTAAAGTGAGTATGTTTTCCTTGGATTATATGTGCCCCGTGGGGGCAAGAAGCGCATTGCCCTGGAGGTGAAGGCCACAGTGTCCCGGCGCTTCCACACCAGCCTCAGTGTGCGCGGGCGCGCGCCATGGAAGAGTGACGCGCGGGAGGCGGCGGCGGCCGGGCTATCTCTCCGATTGGGGTGCCCTGCCAAAGTGGACCAAAACCCAGGATAGTATAAATCCTGGGTCTTGGTCCACTTTTAAAATACACATGTTTCCTGGTCCAAGCTGGTTTTATAATTTACATTAACATCACAAACCCCACTACAGTGCAATCCAACTGGCAACCACCCCTATGTTTCAGCCCACACCATGATGACGGCTAGCAAATGTGTTATTTTTGTAAGTTTTTCAGGCTAACACATGTTGCACACTCTACAAGTAAGATTCTACACTCAACTGCAAATTAGGCCTTACCATTGCACTGTCAAGGTTATTGGCACATTATCTTTATGTGTCCATGTTGCAGCCATAAATAATTTACATGAACTCATGGACCAGGAAATATGCTAATGTCGGACAACATGTGTGTAACCATGCAAGCATTTGTTTTGGCAGACTCCCTAACCAGATGGATGTCAAATAGTCATGTGTCATTGGCCAACTAATTTTTGGTTTCTCTTTTGCTTTCTCCTGACAGATGTGGCCACGCAGACTTAGCCGGTGACCATCCTCCCCACCCCAGCTCCCGGGACAGCCAGCAGCATGGGCCCCAGCCACAGCTGCGATGGTGAGTACATCCCACTTCATATTCCTAAAGACTTGGGACCCCTATGTCTTATAGTAAATTCTGGAGACATTTACAATGTACCTATGTGTTTTCTAAGCACACATCTAGGTTACATGTGTTTGTCCGACCATCCTAAATGCATGTCTGCATGCTTGATTGTTGGCTCCCATTCTTGTTTTTGCCACATAGTGTAAAATTGTGTTTTCTTCAAAACCAAATTGGCCTGCTAAGGTGGTGACCTCTAATATGCTTGGCCCAACCAGTTTAATCGTTAGGACTTAGGCCCTGATGTTTGGCTGTAACTAACCAAAGAAATGTCCACACTGGGACTTAGACCTTAATTTATTCCCAAGAGTTCAGAGTAAATGTATGCTTGGGATGTTGTAGCCACATTTAAGGCAGCCACTAGTACTCATATAATGGTAACAGCTAAGGGCACAGTGGCCAACAATGTGAATGTGTGGGTCAGCTAATTTGAGCCAATTACATTACATTGCTACATCTGTGTATGTTGAGCTCACATTCTATCTTTTGAATATGTTTTTTTTCTACTCTCTACAGCTTGTGAAAACCAGCATCGCAGACTGTGGCAGTCGATCCGGTGTCTTCGCCTTATGCTGCTGGCCTTGAAGAGGCGTTGTTAGGGTGGGGGGTTATGGTTTGAGCCGCTGTGCGGCGGAATGTTGGGCCTGTTGCCCGCCTTGCGGCATAATAAATATTTTGTATTTTTTTAATCACAGTGTGTTGTGCCTTGTCAAGCATAGTTTAAGTGTCTACCAACCCATTATTTTTAAAATGTTGGTGTACCTTTGTAGCCATTTAATGTGTAAACCATAGTAAGATATGGTCACCAATGTGTGTCATAAATTTCTGGCTACATGTACATATCTAGATCTAGAGACTCATCCCTGACTGTGTTCTTAGCTATGTCTTTGAAAAAACACAATTTAGAGGTGGGGTACTCAAATGTATTTGCACAAAATGAAACAGAACAAAAAGAACATCAATATTCTTGGCTTGGGGGCCTGGGAGGTTGAGAGTCATTGCTAGGGGTGGTGTTGGGGAACAACAGTGCAGTAAGAAAAATAGACTGCTGTTGTATCAGCTGATGCATCAACAACAAAGTTTGGTCCTGGCGCTGGAAAGATTGCTCCATCGCATGTGCAATGCGATCCAGTACCCTGTTGGTTTCAATTTGTTGGCCTTGTCTGACATCCTGGAGCTGGCGCTGCAGGTCCTCAATTTGTTGCCGATACACCAGCACCTGATTTTCCAACGCCGCAATGCGCTCATTAGTTCCATCACGCGGCTGTTGGCGACTGTAGTCCTCCAGCATCCGGAGCCCTAGCTCATAAAAATCGGCACTGGTCGGTGCCACACCTCCTCTTGTTGTGTGTTCAGGCTAAAAAACCAAAAGAAAAGATTGTAGTGAAGCTGAAACAATGCAGGTATGCCCCTCCCAATCATTTACCCAAAGTGTAAGAATCCAACTTACCCTTGCTTGAGGCTCTGTAGCTTGGCCACATGGCACTTGGGAAGAGGTCCCAGCTTGGGGTTCAGGTCTGGCCTCTTGCCAAAACACCAAAGAAATAACATGTTACATGTTGGTTCCTGGACTACCCACAAACATGTCAATGTGGTTATTGTTCCCCAAAATCAGCCATGTTACCTCAGTGCCGTCCACCCGAAGTAGTTCCGGGGTCTGGCTGCCAGAAAGGGGCAAATCCACATCTGAGAGATGGGGCAAGCTGGCATATGCTAAACAGGAAAGTCATGTTAGTAGGTCAGTGGACCAAACTCAAATGTAATATGGATAGACTATCGAGGCCATACCTCGACAAAGTGGCAGATTACACACTAGCCAAAAGGGATCTTGTAAACTCAGATTGCTAACATGTATGTAAGAGGAAGATGAGCCAATAATTGGGCCAAACAATAACAGACACATTGCTCAAATTACACATACCCGCCATCTCCCACATGTCCGGAGTTGGGCCCTCACTCGAGCTTTGCCCTTGAAAAAACACGTTTAAACACAAGTTGGCCTACTAAATTACCAAAAAAGGTTTGTAAAAATCCTTACTAGATAATCAAGCAAAACCAACTTACCCTCATCTCTAGCAGCCTCAACGTGAAGGGCCCTTTCCGGACAGCCACTTCCGATATTCCGGCCAACTAAAATACACAATTAATGTCTCTAAATATTCCTAACACTACTCGGGTGAATGTTTGTCTTTTAATAGACACAAAAAATGCATTGCAATCACTCTAAACAGTTTACTAATGAGCCTGGGGATGGCAAATCCACTAAAAAAAGCCATCTTCAAGTTGACCTAGCAAACATGTAGATTATTAGACTAACCAAATAGAACCAGTGTAACATAAACAGCATAAAGGATACATTGTTTTGGGCAATACACACCAACAGGGTCCTGTTGACCTGCAACATCGGAAGTGGTGTCCAAAGATGAAGCAGTCACTTGGCCTACCAAGAAAAAAGAGGAATGAAAGACATGCACTTGTGTTAAAGTGGCTAAAGCAAGGTTGACACATGCACTTACTGGCATCCAAAGAGTAGCTTGGCTCCTGAGGAGATGCTGGTGCCAATGGCGGTGCAGCTAGGCAAAAGCAAAGAAAAAATTTAGCCATTGGTAATGTGCGGCCAAAAAAAAAAATAAAAAATTAAGGTGTGTGTGAGCAGCTCAATCACTAATATTCCCTAATCAAGGCCAGTGTGGCTTCCACATGTATATGCAGATATATGGCCACACATCTCTGGCTTCCCACATAGCTACACATGTTAGGGCCTTGTTAGTTAGTTGCTGAGAGGGTTAAAGTGGGCGTGAAATTAGTCCGCAGGCCCGTATTAGTAATCCACAACAGTGGTCCAAGCTATTGTTTGAGGTGCTCCCACACCCATTTTGTCCAAAAACAACCAGCCCATAAATTAGTGATAAATACCTTCAATGGCAGACTGGGTTAGGCTTGAGGTTGGTTGAAGGGCAGGAGTTGTGGTGTCCTCAGCCAAATCCTGGACATCACCATGTGCACCTATGCAGAAAGCAACAGACAAGAAAGGAAAACATTTATGAGGTATAATGTACTACTTCACAGGTCCTACTGTTAGTTGGCCAGAAAGAGACAAAGCAAATCACATACATTAACATTACCAGCAAAAAATATGCAGAAAATATGTACCTTCAGTCCAACCTGTGGTGTCATCACCAGCATCAACACCCTGCAGCCGAATCAGCGTAATTTTGGCCTTCAGCATCTCCTCATATGGCCTGTAGGTACTCTTTGGACCCTGGATGGTCCCATTCTCAACATCAAGATAATGCTTCATCTTTTGCATAAGGGCCCTTCTCAAAGTGTAGAAGCGTTTCTTGCAGGATGGGCCTATACGTGGGTATTGAGCACTGCTAGTAAGCTCCTCCCCAATGGCATCCCACAATTTGCTCCTTTCTTGCTTGCCTATAGACTGGCTTTGGGAGCCAAAGATTAGCTCTCATTTGGCCTGGGTAAGGCGCACAAGAGTATTGTTATCCGCCAAATTAAATTCTGGCTCCCTCTTGGCAAATGGGCGGCAGGCCTTGGGTGCAGGCTCACCTTGGGCCTGGGCCCTTTTCCTTAAGGGAGGTCTGCGCACAGCACCCAACACACTCCTACTTGGGCCAGCTGTGGCCAGCAGATGTCCAGAATTTGGCTCCATCCTGTAGCTGCACACACACACCACTAGACAACACACAAGCATGCATACAGACTACAGAATGGCATCACCCTGTTTTGGGTTGGGCAGGTTTTATGTGCTCTAACAACCAATCCCAAACAGGTCCTCTTAATTGCTTCACACATACTGGCCAGGTGCTTGTAGCCACAGCTCCACTGCACTGAGTGAACCATATGTGGTAGGCAATTAACTAATTACAGAGCTCATTAACTAAACAACACACAACCAAAGACAACAATGTACTCATGTATATTAAACACTTGTGACATGTGGCTCTACAAACGGCTATTTAAATAAAGAGCAGCTTACCTTTCATTGGTCCACCACAGAATTTTCAGCCATGTCCGTTAATGCACGCAAGTTTAGGCTCACGTACGCTAGTAGCGCTACTAGCGTGCGCATGCACACTCAGTTTCACGCACACCTGGGTCAGCTAATTGCAGACAGGAAATAGCAGAGCAACGCAAAAGGCGGCAAAGCGGACCTGTCCTTTTTCAAAGTATAAATGGCTGGATTTGCCAACCTTCTGGTGTTGTTACACTGTGGCAAAGGCTGTGGTGTGGTGGTGTGGTGCTTTGGTCCCTTAGCTCATTTTAGTGTCTGGCTGGGTTTGGTCCTCACTCTCTGTGGCTTGTTGGGTGATTTCTGACATCAGTGCTGTTTCTTTAGGAGATTGATTTTGTTGGCATATGCAAATATTGTGGAGCATACAGCAAGTGAGGCTTGATTTTGGGGCCTTTTGTAGGCTGTGCAGCAACTCCCCTCTTGGTTGTGCCTAACTTAGAAAGCACAATTACAGCAGTCTGTTGGTTCAGACCACTATACTTCTGGTTTTGTGGTGAGCTGCATTGTAGTGAGTGTGTGAGGAGTGTGCTTGCTTGTGTGTGTGTGGTGTGTTTGTGGTTTTTGTTTTTGTTTTGCTTATTTTGTATATCTGTTGAGTGTGAGATGGATAAGAGGGTGATGTATGGGTTATGGGTGCAGGGATGTGTGAGAATGCTGGAAGAGCAGGAGGCCAGGGAGGAGGGTGCTGTGAGGCTTAGGGCACCCCAATCCTTTGGCATCCGCCTTTCAGTGTGGGATTTAAGTGACGAGCAGATCAGGAGCCGCTTCCGTCTGAATCGTGCAGCACTACAGTCCCTATATGATCAGATTAAGAACAAAATCGAGCCATCCACCAAACGCACCAGATCCATTCCAGGCATAGTACGCCTATGTGCCACTCTTAATATTTTGGCACGAGGGGCCTTCCAGGCAACCTCTGCCCTCCTCAGCGGGATCAGCCAGGCTACAATGAGCCGCATATTTTTCCAGGTAGTACTGGCTATTTGTGATCTGATCCCTATTTACAGCAAGTTTCCTGAGGATGAGGTTGCCAAAATAAAACATGCTTTCTATCGCATGGGAGGGATCCCGAATGTGCTAGGGTGCGTGGATGGTACACATATCCCTTTCCGCCCTCCCCGTGCACAGGAGCTGCATTATCGGAACAGAAAACAGTTCCACTCCATCAATGTCATGGTTGTGTGTGGCCATGACATGAAGCTGCGGGCCGTGAGATCTGGTTTCCCCGGTTCATGCCACGACTCTTACGTGCTGCAGCGGTCAGTCCTGTGCCAGGAGTTTGAGAACAACGAAATGCCAGCTGGCTGGCTACTTGGTAAATAACTAACCATGTCAAAGTATTTTGCCTAAAATATGTGGCCTAGTAAGCTGAATTTTTAAAAATGCAAAAAAAAACATGTACTAGTACTAATTGCTGTCTCTCTCATTGTGTTTTTTCCACAGCGGACAAGGGATACGGGCAGAGAACATGGGTGATGACTCAGGTCAGAAACCCACAGACCTCTGCCCAAGAACGCTACAATGCAGCACATCGCAAAACCAGAAGCATTGTGGAACGAACCATTGGACTGCTGAAAGCGCGCTTTCTGTGTTTGGCACGGCCAGGAGGGGAGATGTTGTACAGTCCACGAAAGGTCTCCAAGATTATCCTTGCATGCTGTGTGCTCCACAATCTTTGTATATGCCACAGAATCCAACCCCCTGAAGAAACAGCACTGGTGCCCGAAATCCCCAACTTGCCCACAGAAACGAGTGAGGACACCCAGACTGGCTTTGAGCTAAGGGAAAGCATGATCACTTCGTTTTTTGCGGTAAGCTAACTACCCTTCACTCTAATCCAAGTACTGCACAACAGGGGAAAAATTTGTTGCCTACAATCCTAATTTGTCACAAACTACTATAAGGGGTGTGTAAGATGACCCAAACCACTATAAGGGGTGTGTAAGATGACCAAAAACACTATAAGGGGGGGGGGGGGGAGTTTACCCAAACCACTATAAGGGGTGTGTAAGATGACCCAAACTACTATAAGGGGTGTGTAAGATGACCAAAACCACTATAAGGGGTGTGTAAGATGACCCAAACCACTATATGGGGTGTGTAAGATGACCAAAAACACTATAAGGGGGGGGGGGGGAAGTTGACCCAAACCACTATAAGGGGTTTGTAAGATGACCAAAACCACTATGGGGGGGGGGGAAGTTGACCAACATAACAATTAGGGGTGTTGTGCAAGTTGGCAAAAACTGTCCCAAACAAAAAACAAAAAATGTCAATAAATGCGAAAAAGCTAAATTAATTTTAAATACTAATTCCAATTTTTCTTCTTTTTTAGGCACCAAGATAAAAAAACACTGGATTTTTATTTGTGACTTTCACCAAAAAAAATTAAACAATAAAACAAAATTCACCAAAGAAACATGTTGCAATGTGTTTACTACTGAAGGTACTAACATTGATTTCAAGCCAACAGCAAACCAAGGCGCAGGCGCTGTGTTGAATAGCGTGTGTCAAAATGACAGCGCCTACAAAGCTGATCTGAAACATCATATTCACCAATGTAGGCATTGTTCACAACAACGGCAGGTAGCGACTGAGGAGGCCTGCTATAGCGAATCGCAGCCGGCCGCGGCGTACGCTAGCGGCGCTCATAGCGCCATACTTCAGTCGCTCATCTGTCGCTACCTGGCGCTATTAATGAATCGGCCTCTAAGGCAATAAGCCCAGGCTGTTGAGTGGGGAGGCTTTTATACCACAGAGAAGGAGCCTCCGTGGAATTCCCCCATGTGACTAATGCTGTAACTGGGAGGAGGGGCAAGGGACCCCTATACCAGTTCACGCGTTGTGGTGGCTGGAGCTATTGTATCCAGCAATCAGGACTACTGACTGCTGGAAACTGGGAGAGAAAGCCAGAGGGCTTCTGAGCTGGATTGTCCACACTCTAACTCATCACTAACTGTGTTTTTTTTATTGGGATCAAGGAGGTTAGTTGTATTTTTTTACTTCTTCACTACTAGGGACCTGGAAAAGGGGTCCCAAATCCTTTTTACCCATGTTTAGTGTATGGGTGGCAACCACATGCCTATCATGTGGGCAAGGATTGTGAAAGAGCCTGGTGCTCATTGGCATGCACTCAGCAGTCACTATGCTCTGGGGATTCCAGCCCCTATGTCAGGTGTCCTCTGGGCTGGAGGTTCAGTGGGTGGAATACCTTATTTTTTTTTTATATTGAAAAAAGTGATGGTCAAATGAAACTTAGCTTTTTGAAAATGTAAGTTTGACTTGAAGTCAAAAGGTGCCTTTAGGGACAATAGGAGGCTTGTGGCGCGGCAATTTGCGGCTATTTCATGGTCCCCGGTCACACAAAGTTAATTAGTGAAAAAAGTAATTTTCTTAATACAGGACTTACAGGCAATAGGAATTATTGGGCTAGGGTCCTTACCCACCTGGACCAGTGCACAGAGCTACCAGAGGAGGATTGGGTCTGCTTTAAACCTGTGCTTCTGCCTACCAACAGGTCTATTGTGGTCTATTTAAATGACCATGGTTGGGCACAGTAGTAGTCTGGAGACAAAAATGATTCCAGGATTTTATGGGTCCTGGGCCAGCCTATGACCAGCTGTAGGCTCTGCAAGATGCAGAGGCTAAAGCACTGGGTGCAGAACATGGGCTTGGGTTTCTGGGCTACAGATTAGAGATGAGCGAACTTCTCAAAAATTTGATTCGGGCAATTCGCCGAATTTCTCAAAGAAATTCGGGTTCGTCCGAATCGAACTTTTACGAATCGCTCATCTCTGGTGGGAGCGGGGAGGCCGGCTGCGCTGTCAGCGGGCGGCGCTGACAGCGCAGCCGGCCTCCCCGCTCCCACCAAGCCCTGAAATGGAAAAAAAAAATGCCGGCATGGTGGGAGCGGGGAGGCCGGCTGCGCTGTCAGCAGGCGGCTCCCACCATGCCGGCATTTTTTTTTCAGCAAACACTTACCGGCATGGTGGGAGCGAGGAGGCCGGCTGCGCTGTCAGATGTCATCAGAGACGCATCATCAGAGGAAGCGGCTTTGCTGTATAGTGGGAGCAGGGAGGCCGGCTGCGCTGTCAGCGGGCGGCGGAAGCCGGCTTCTGCCGCCCGCTGACAGCGCAGCCGGCCTCCCCGATCCCACCATGCCGGCATTTTTTTTTTTATTTCAGGGAAAATTTGGTCAGCACGAACCACTAAAAATTCGGGTTCGTGCTGAATCGAATTTTCCCTGAAATTCGGAGCGAATTCAGGTTCGTTAGAACCGATTCGCTCATCCCTACTACAGATTACAGTGGGGCTGGGTAAATGGTAACTGTGGGAAACAAAGCAATATGGCCCACTAAGAATTCTCTCAGGCCTCCCTATGGCCAGTTCACCCCTGGTTGTGCATTATTAAACTGTACCTGGGACAATTTAAAGTTTTATAATAGTCTTAGGTACCAGAAGTTGACCCTTCATAAGGTTTCAATTTTAAATTCCTTAGGTGACTTGTTCCTTGGCTCATCAATTAGAAATCTAAAGTGTGTGTAATAAGCTATGGAACCCAAAATCAACATTTCCCACAATCATGAAGAGTTTAATTCTGGAAAAAAAATCACATTCCAGACCCAATTAGGGTTAGTGGGGCAAGGGAAAACATTAGATTTTTTTTAGAATTCAGAATCTAGGATAAACAGGAAGATTTGGAGAGGCTTAAACATTCTGTTGCAGAATTGTAGAGATGTCTTTTTGATAGCTAGCGGCTGGGTGATTTTCATTTGTTTCTAAGCAAGGTTTGAATGGAAATTAATAACAGTGGAGATATACGATAATACCCCTAATTGAGCATCAGTATTGCATACTAATATTATTAGCGTTATGATTAGTTTATCCATTTTGCTTAGCTTCCTCAACACTTATAATAACTTAAAAATATTCTCATTCAATTACTCATTTCACAGAGTATGATATTAAGCACGCCAATTTATCATTTTATCTGAAAAATTAGTTTCCGAGTAGGGTGAATAGAAGAGACGGCGTCAGTCTTGAAATGGATCTATCCTCTGACACCTGCATGGTAAATTCAGGGCACTTTGAATGGCTCCACTTCTAATCACTTTCTACATACATCTGCATGCTCATTTTCTGATTGCTGATGAGGTGACAAGGTTATTGGACATACAAGTACTTATTATTTAACACATACATGCGGGGTCTCCAGTCATTGTCAATTCCTTAATGAAAAATTATTGAGCAAGGACACAGTGAGGAAAGTAAGCAGAAGAAATGAAAATGACCAAGGAAATACTTTATAGGGAAAACGACAGATCTGTCCATAGATGAACCTCGGGTCATGCCAAGTTATATACTAACTGTTGGAGTATCACACCGTGACTGTGAGATTAAAAGACAGAAAATCCTTTAACTAGATTCTGCTAGGTGGATGTTAACCCCCAGCCAATAAAATGCCACCCCCTTCTCTTTTCACCCATGCCGAGGAAATGATGGATATAAATGTAATGCCTATGTAAAGTGTACATTTCTTAAGTATGACAAAATAGCAAAATACAAAGTTTCTCTCAATCCACACAGAGTCTAAGGCTCTATTCACACCTCGCCGCTTGCGCTGCATTGGGCAACGCAGTCACAACACAAAGGAAAATGCTGCCCATTATTTTTAATGGGCCAGTTCACATATATATGCAGTATACATATATATGTGAACTGGCCTATTAAAAACAATGGGCAGCATTTTTCCTTGCACAGTGACTGTGTTTCACACCTCAGCACAAGCGGAGAGGTGTGAATAGAGTCTAAAAGGTCAACAGTAACAGTTCAACAGTAAAAATAAGTATTATATTTTGCATGTTTGTAGACTGAAACATGTGTGCACAAGCCAACAAATGAGTCCATAAAGTATTAGTATTAGTAGTATTCGGTTGATTCTTGTAATACAGAATAAAAATAACATAGGTTTGAGTTTGCTTTTGTAACAGTGAAACCATTTTAAGCTTTTGGATCATTTTTATTGCTTACAGTGTCATGTTGTGTAGCTTAACATTTTTGATTAGCTAAGTTAAACGTTATAGGGCTGATTTACCAACTGCTTTGTCTGTCTTTGCTGTATTTACAGCACAAAATCTGCCCTGTTCACCGACTGCACTCCTATTTGCTGTATTTACTAGTTTAGTGTAGTTGGCTAAAGACCTGGGAACACCAGAGCAGTAGAAAAATAATCAAGAAAACTCTTTTCCACATTATTTTATGCATTTTGCTCTCCAATCAACCAAGACATACCCGAGACAACATCCCAAGGCTCACCAGTTAGCAGGTCCAGGTTAGTTGATGCCCAATCTCCGCTGCTATCTTCATCTCTAGACAAGCCCCAATTTGCCAGGACGCAATCAGGCCTCACCGGACACGGGTGCTGATGGCAGGGGCTGGGGCAACTTTATTAGCGGAGGCGAGCAGGGATTGTCTTGGATGGGGATGCCCGATTGGCACAGCAAAAATCCTAGGGCTGATAGAGCAGTATTAATTGCTAACAAGTGGCCCCTGTAACATGCTTCGGGGTCATTGGCCCGTTTGAACAAGCCTCCGTTGGCTGCGCTGCCAGAGGGCATAGAGTGAATGTGTGCATACATGTCGAGATGCCAGGGCTGTGTCTGAGACTGGTGTGCAGGCCGGGCGAAACCCTGGCTCAGTGTGCTTCCTGTGGACACCGCTGGAGCATGGAACAGGTGAGTGACTCGTTGTGACACTACTCCCCTCAGGAGAGACTTAAAGTGGACCAACACCCAGGATTTTCACTATCCTGAGTGTTGGTCCACTTCCGCTGGGCACCCCGATCAGGATGCCCCGCTGTGTGAAACCCCCCAGAAAGCCCCTAAAATCTTACCTTATTGGCGACGGACAAGCGCCAGATAAGCCGCCGCCGCCTCTCACGTATCCCTCCTACAGGGCGCGCGCCCACGCCGGCCATTCACAAACGGCCGGCGCGGGTGCGCTTCCTGCTAGAGGGACGCGCGGGAGGCAGCGGCTTATCCGTCGCCAATAAGGTACGTTTTTAGGGGCTTTCTGGGGGGTTTCACACAGTGGGGCATCCCGATTCCGGATGCCCCGCGAGGAGGGAGCTTATTGGCCCTGGAATCTTATAGATTCCCGGGCCGATCAGGGGTGGATGTTGGTCCACTTTAAAGAACTTAATTTGTACAGTCTGGAGGAAAGAAGGGAGAGGAGGGACATGATTGAGACCTTTAAATATGTGAAAGGATTGAATAAGGTTCAGGGGGGAAGTGTTTTTAAGAAGAAACTTGATGATAGAACAAGGGGGCACAACCTGAAGCTAGTCGGGGGGAAGATCAGGAGCAATGTTAGAAAATATTATTTTACAGAAAGAGTAGTAGATGCTTGGAAAAAACTTCCAGCAGAGGTAGTTGAAAAATCAACAGTCACTGAATTTAAACATGCCTGGGATAAGCACATCTATCCTAAGAGGCTGATTCATCATTAGCGGCAGGTAGCGACAGATGAGCGTCTGTAGCAGGCATTTTCAGAGCGGCCGCTAGTAGTCGCAGTTCATCGGCCGTGGGACGCTACTTTATAGCGACTCAGTCGCTGTTCAGTAATGTTGAATACATTGTGAGTCGCTATTTGACCAGTACAGCGCTGTATGGGAGCGCATGCTAGCGACTGCTCATAGCGACCGACTCACACCATATTCACCAAAAAAACAGCCTCACAAATCTCTGGCGCTGAAAAATACTTGTTTGAAGCCCAGAGCGCAGGAGGCGGTGTGTTTAAAGTCTGTTTTTCAGCATCTATCAACTAATAACAAAGTGAAAACATATGGAATAACATTGTAACAACATTGTAACATGAACACTTTAATGCCAGACCTGTAATGTCATTTCTTAGGAAATATATAAAAAATGCTATTTCAATGCCAGAAGAGGTCACAGAATTATTTGTGATTTTTTTGAAAAACAAAACAAAAAAAAAACAGTTTAAAGAGAAGAAAAGGATCGTCCATTGAAATGTATGGGAAAGCGACAGGTAGCGAGAGGTCATACCTGGCGCTGTGCAAGGATGAACGCTGGCGCTGTTCGATGAGGCAGTGAAAATGATGAATCAGACGCTACATGGCGCTATCCCAGTCGCTAAACAGATTCTGCTTGATAAATGTGTAATTGCGTGCCGTGTCCGGCGTTCACCAGACGCTACCTGTTGCTACCTGTTATTAACCAGCCACTACCTGACGCTATCCCTTCTTAAATAAGGGCCTAAGATAAAGAGCACATACAGTATACACATAAGGGCAGACTAGATGGACCGTATATTAACCCTCCTTAATTAATTCCTCAATTTTTTAAAGTGCATGTGCCTAGTAAATAGTGCATCAGTATCCAATACAATGTGCAAAATATCCAAGAGGTCCGAAGTATCGGCATAAAGTGCAGCAAAAGTACAACCACAAAACAACACAAAATCTTTCCTTACTATTAAAAGAATGGCGACCCCGCGGCTGCTGAGACCCACGCATTCCGAGACCTCCCACGGGTCTCTTTCTCAAGGCATAAGTAAGTCCATCTGGACTATGTAGTGAGTGCAATTGTTAGTCCCCGGGGCTTCTCACGGGGGGGGGGGGTGGAGGTAACCCCCAACTTTGGGACTTCAGTGTGGTTTAGGAGAGCTGTGTAGGGGCAGTGCACCACATTATTAAGGCTGTTGGTTGGTGCCACCCACATCTCTTCATTTGTAATGGTAGTTGTCCTTTAAAATAATAGTTTTGGATGTCACTGCAATTCATCTATCTGCTTTTTAAATCCTTGTATTTCTTTCTCTTTTGTCTCATGGAGAAGCACCTATGATAAAGAATCCCTTCTTGTAATAGAATCACCTCTACTCCGTGTATAGGGGACACATTGGTATTGTGGAAAATGAAAGATGTATTACGGTTATAGGGTACACGTGCTATGAGGGGGGTGCTTTTTGCTTTGGATGCTAGAATACCTCATCCTTGTATGGAAAATGCTGTGCTGTATCTATCATTCTATCATTACTGAGGCTAATTTTACTATTCTAGGATCAGCCCAAAGGACAATAATCATACTTTTGTATATATATATAAATATATATATATATATATATATTTTATATACTTACGTATATTTACACTGGGCCTATTTTTTGTAAGACACGTGCTTTAAATGAAATGACTTTATTACAGCAAAAGAAAAACAGTAAAAGACCAGACATGTTAAGGGATGAAAGCTGGAGGACAGCAAAGGACAGTGGGAGATACAGGCAAGAAATAACTGCAAAGCGTTCAAAATTCTCCAGCTGCCATGCTTTTAATTTGCTACCATTCCAATTAAAATGCAAATGAAAGTTATAATTAGCATCAGAGAAACCTCCTTGTGTACCGCTAAATATTTGTGCTACGGACACAGAGCTGGTATTCTCAGTCACGGCAGGGGTCAGTGCACAGAACAGAAAGACACACTATCCCTACCTACATCTACAATGGCTAAAGGCCACTGGTTCCTGACATTCAGGCCACCGGACCTATTTGCATGATTTAAAATTCAGTTCATTCAGGCTCCTGAACAAGAACCAGAAAGCTTGTCAGTGCCTTTATATAGCTGTTTTCTTACTCTTGCCCTGCACAATTATAATACAGATAAAAAAATAACACGTAAATAGTTCTAAGAAATATATCATAATTATCTTTCCAATACACTAGTAAAGCTTGCTTCCTAATAATAATAATTATTATATTATGATTATTATTACAGTAATGTAAAAGGATAATATGTGCTAAACACACAGAGGATTATTTAAGACTAGCGCTATGTATTACCATTTGTGTGTCTATGTAGTGGCGCTTAGAGCATCTGCAAGTGTACGCTGGAAATGAGTGTCTGGCGCTATAACGTAGCTTTGGTGGTGGACAAGTAACACTGTATTATCCTGTCCAGCATTGATAAATGTGATGTCTGGAGGGCGCTGTAGAATCGCTCTCTCTGAATCAATGCATATGTAGCGCCCCGAGGGAAAGCTGCCCAAGGCGATGCCACATATAACAACAAGACAACGCTGCAGCGAATGTTAGGTAGCGCCAGTTAAGTGCATCTGATGCTTGGCGCTGAAGCCCATATTTAAGAAAAAAAACCACAAAGCTAGTGTTGCTGCTATAAAACTGGGTGCTCCAGCGACAAGCATGGACGCAATATTAAAAATGTCTGTTTCTGAACTCATATACATCAGCACCAGAGCGAAAACACAAGGAATAACATTGTTTCGATTCGATTGTGCAAATCGCTTCCTTAAACTCCATTTAGTGCGGTCCAGGCCATCTAAAATGGTGGATACACATGTCAGGACATGTCCCAAGGGGTAAGGTATACTGGGAAGGTCACATGCAGCCAATCAGCAGCCAGGCACCCCGTGATGTCTCAGCCCTGTATAAGCGGCGGCCATCTTACGGGCGCTCACTTCAGCGATGTATTGCTACGAGAAGAGCCAGGGACAGATAAAGCCAGGGAGAGATAGAGCCAGGGAGAGAAAAAGACAGTAAAAGAAAGAGACAGGGCGAGAAATAGACAGGATGAGAAAGAGAGAGAAGGAGACAGAGAGAGACAGAGTGACAGTGTACAGTATGTTTGCATTTGTTTTTATGCCCAGGTCTTGCAAGCCTAGTTAGTGCAACAGGTCACACACCTTCCTTGCTTTTCTACCAAAAACACACATTTTAAAACTTGCTGTAGTGCATTTAACTCAGCCTGACCAGGGGCATCCCATTTAAGGGCATCTGACAGTTTTTACATTTGATTTTATGCCCTGGTCTTGCAAGCCTAGTTAGTATTACAGGTCACATACCTAGCTGAGAAAATATAACTCTTTCTTTTCTACCAAAACCTTGTTTTACAGCTTAAAAGTAAAGCTTAAAACTTTAAAGTAGACCTGGAGCAGGACCTGCTCCAACAGGTAGTGGCATACCTTCAAATGACCATGCCAACACACCTTGAGGATCAGCTGGACTTCTGGGCAACCAAACTTGATTTGTGGCCACAACTAGCAGTGTTTGCCTTGGGAAAGCTTTCCTGCCTGGCCAGTAGTGTAGAACTTCTGTCCGTGAAAAATGTGGAGAGACTCACCTTTGTGAAGATGAATCAGGCATGGATCAGCTAGGATTTCCACCCACCAATGCTGATGCATCAGAGTCGATTGATCATGATGCCACACCAACACTTCACAAATATGGATAGTGCAAACCATATTCGTGGTGCTGTTTCCCAGATACAGACATTCCTCCACATTAGACCTCAAGTATCAGACCTCAATATATGGGCTTCTCATGCTGCTGCCAACTCCAGTGTGTCTTTCAGGCAATATATTGGTTCCTCATCCTGCTGCCAACTCCAGGGTGTGTGTTTCAGGCAATATATGGTCTCCTCATGCTGCTGCCAACCCCAGTGTGTCTTTCAGGCGATATATGGGCTTCTCATGTTGCTGCCAACTCCAGGGTGTGTGATTCAGGCAATATATGGGCTCCTCATGCTGCTACCAACTCCAGGGTGTCTTTCAGGCAATATATGGGATCCTCACGCTGCTGCCAACTCCAGGATGTGTCTTTCAGGCAATATATGGGCTCCTCATGCTGCTGCCAACTCCAGGGTGTGTCTTCCAGACAATATATGGGTTCCTCATGCTGCTACCAACTTCAGGGTGTCTCTTTCAGGCAATATACGGTCTCCTTAAGCTGCTGCCAACTCCAGGTTGTGTCTTCCAGGCAATATATGGGCTCCTTATGCTGCTACCAACTCAGGGTGTCTTTCAGGCAATATATGGTCTCCTTTAGCTGCTGCCAACTCCAGGGTGTGTCTTTTCTATATTGCAAACATTTGGGATATTCTTCATAACATAAGTACACCCACATTGATGTAACTTATCCAGGGCCGTTTCTGGGCCCTAGAGAGCAGTGTTGTTGACTGGGGTGTCAGAAAGTCAGGGACATGGAGCTGACTTCTTAGTCTTCTGATTTCTCTGGCTGGGGTACCCATTGGATACTTTTAAATTCCTCCTTCCATATCCTGGGAGAGTATGTGTGGAAATAGGGAGGTGTGACACTGACAGGAGAACAGTGTACCTGTGAAGCATGCTGTACTCACCCCAGCTACTGCATTGAGATTCCGGTTCAGATTAGTGACATAAGCCATTCTAGGGTGCCTACAGAGTGTGCAGCAGGAAGCCTGATGTAACTCACCTGAGCCCTGTGATCCTGTTCCCATCGGCGTACGAACATTGCGATTTGCCCAGTACTAACTGTCATAATTCGTATTATTTAGTTTGGAAAAGTGACACCTAAGAGGTGAGCTAAAAACTATGTGTAGATATATCTGGGTCATTACAATGATCTGTCCCATGATCTATTTATACCCTGGACTGTAACCATAACACTAAAGTTAGAAGTTAGAAGAAAGGCACTTTTTGCACTGGCAAAGGAGGATAGCCTTTGCTGTAAGAGCAGTGAGAATATAGAACTCTCTGCCAGAGGAGATAGTCCTGGGAAATACACTAAACAAGCGTACAGCTCTCTCCCATGGGTGTCAACCACAGGCGGCATAGCCAGGAGGGGCTACCCATTTCTAACCCGGCATTTTCTCTTCGGCTGGACCAGGATCCAACGACAAGGGGAACTGGTGCATAAACAGGGTCCTCTTACTCCATTATTCAACAATCCGGACTTCGTTCCGGGGCAGCATACTTGGAAGGAGACAGATGACACCAGGCTGCGCAACATCCTTGTGGGAGGAAGGCTGCCCTCCCTAACGGAGTTAACATTGCAAAATGAAGGAGGTCCGCTGTCATGGCTCCTACATCGCCAACTGGAGACATTCCTCGCCACAGAAGGGCGCCTCGAGAAGGCATCCCTTCCCTTAACCCCACTAGAGGAGTTTCTCACGCAACCCCGACCACTGGAACACGTGATCTCTAAGTTCGACAACTTATTGGTGGCTTCCAGACATGCCTCGGAACTTGAGTTCCTGTCCAGATGGGAGAGAGACCTGGGGATTTCAATCTCCAGGGAAGAGGCCCTAAAGATATTCACCTTGACGCATGGGCTTTCTGGCGCCGGTACGGCACAGGAGAAAAATGATAAGGTCCTCACAAGGTGGTATAGGTGCCCGGTGGATATTGCCGCAAATCTCAACAAACGAATCAGGTGCATGTTGGAGATGTGGGGAGACCCAAGGAGGGATCCTCCATATCTGGTGGGCATGCCCTCCGGTTAGGAGATTATGGGATGCTATTTTCAAAATCCACACTGAAGTGGAAGGCTTTGTCGTACCAAACAGCCCTTAGATTGCTCTTCTCTCCTTGATCCCGGGACCAATAGCCAAAGTGAAGAAAGGGGTTCTCAAATTCTTTTTAACGGCGGCAAGGACGATTATCCCTAGGCACAGGAAGTCCTCACAGGCACCCAGTTTGACAGAATGGTTCACGGAAATGGACCACATCATGAGAATGGAGGACCTTATCTCGGAGGATAAAGGAAATAACGAGAGGTTCTTGGAGACCTGGACAGGTTGGATCAGATTTAGAGAGACAGACGAAGCAAAGGCCTTTTTGATGGGGGGTGTCGGCCTGGGGTGAGGGAGGCCCCCTGGCAGAGACTGACTGGTGGAGTCCCTTCTCAGGGCCCTTTTGGATTTGACCCTGGAGCTGGATCCCTTGGCCTCCCCGTTACTATCTGCACTAACCTCTCTCTCTCCCCCCCCCCCTTTTTTTTGTCTCTTCCTCTTCTTTTCTCCCTTCCCCCCTCTCACTCCTGGTCCCCACTCCTCCCCTTTCTCTCTGGCTGGGCCCCTCCCTGTCTCTTTGGGCGCCCCTATGCCCCTCCCACGGGGTTGGGCTTGGCCCTCCTCCTTGCGCTCCTTCCGCGTGGTCGTCCCGCCTTCCCACATCCGACGTTTGTCGGTAGGCGTTCACCCTCCCTGCCCCCGACACGTGCTACTTGATGATGAGCCCGGCCCTCTCCCTTTGCGGCTGACCCAACAATTGGAGATGCGAGATGCAGACACTGATGGTTGATCACTGTGGTTGCCTTGGCTTGCGAGTTACCTGCCTCTGGCAAGGGAGGGGGTCGGGAGAGGTTTCACATTAACGGCTCCCGGGGGGGGGGCGCGTGGGGGGATGTGGAGGGGGCCTGTCTACCTGATTGTATCCTGTATATCCGTTTTTGTTTCTTGTACCTTTTTCATGTCTGGAAAACTCAATAAAAATAAGATTAAACTAAACAAGCGTACAGAAAAACTTCCTTTTGTCAGGATTTTGGTGTTCTACATTATTATTTTCCTCTTCTGTGATATAAAATAAACATTTGTGTTAGGATTGTGCCCCCATACCCGTGATTTACTTATCAGCATATAGTCTTGTGTGTCTGTGATGCTAAGATGGGAGTGGTTTTTCTGGCCTTGAGTAAAAAGTACTGATTACATATCCCAGAAGTCAAGCAATAGTAATGACCATTCTTAGCTGGGAAAGCTACCGGTAACCCTTTAGCTACTAAATACAAGATTGTGATCCTCCCTATCTGAATAAAAGTTGAATTACAGCAGAATGGGTAAAGCCTGTTGCCTGTCTATTGGCCAGTCAGATGATTAGCAAGCTAAGTGAGGAAGTCTTTGATCTGTACATCTAATGCACCAGTAGATGTACATTGCTAAGGTGAATACATTTCTGCTAGGGAAAATAGTTTACTTTTACAACAGAGTTGCAAACAAGTAGAAAAAGTTGGAAAAACAGATAAGCTGTTACCTTGTTTTCCTATCTTCTTATATCTCTGTATTCCCCTTTCTCATGCTCCTTATGTCCCGGGACCTCTGGGCTCCTCTGCCCCCTTCTCCCGCCTTGGGTGGCCACTTATATTCTTTGTGTGGAAATCCCTTGGTGTCCCCTGTGGACTCACGGCTGCCCGGTCACTTCTGGCCCTGGACAACGTAAGATCGCTATAGTTACATCACAATATCCAGTGGTGACTCTGGTTTGGTTGGTGGCCCGGGTCTGGGGGGGACTGAGTGGGGGGTACTAGATGAGCATTACGGGATTATGCATTCTCTTGTGTATCCTGGCGCTAGTGGCGGGTGCGGGGGAGGGGGTCGGGTGTACTCAACAGGGTGTTGCGAATATATATATATTTGTGTTGAGCGGAGAGGATGATCTGTTCCTATCCTTTCTATCTTTGTACAATTCTGTACTGTTCTTTACTTGATGCAAAAACTTCAATAAAAAGATATTGAACTAAAGACATAATTCTGGCACACAATAATGGAAGCTTTGAAAAATGCTATTGAAAGTGGAATTACCCTTTAAATGTGACCTAGATGCCCTCCTTTCATTTAATAGCATTACCAGATATGGCTGCTAGACCACTATTAAACAGGCTGAACTGGATAAACTAAAGTATTTTTTCAGCCTTACTATGTTAATAAAGTTAAAGTGGAACAAAACCCATCAGTGGCCGGCCTGGAATGTAAAATATTCCAGGGCAGACGCTGGATTTTCTCCACGGCAACCCTGAATCGGGATGCCCTGCTGTGTGTGTGAAACTCCCCAGGAGGTCTGAAAGACCTCACCTTGGCACCTTGGCACACCGCCTAGCTCTCATTATTTACAATGGGGATCAAGGACTTCCGCATCCTCTGCATCCCCATTCAGAAAGGCTGGGGCTGGAGCCATTGGTCAGAATGAGAGCCACCTGCTGAATGACATGCACACAGCAGGAGGCTCTCATTGGACTTCCTTGGGGTTTCACACAGTGGGGCATCCTGATACTTAATGACTCAGGGGCACGGAACAAATCTTGGAAAAGTCAAATTCACAAGTTTTGTTCCACTTTAAATGTTGAATCATGTCTTCTCTTTCTTTTCTTTCTTACAGACTGTACAGATCAAGTCTCTACTCTCTGAGTTTTAGGTTTAAGTGGTCCAACCGTTTTGTTGCCTGCATTTGGGCCTGTTTTATTTTCAGACTGGGGGTATCAAAATTCAGGATGGCCTGAAGAGAACTTTAACCTGGCCCTAGAGTCTATTAGACTGGGTTAGAAGGGAGTTTGGACTGCAGTTTCAAGACGCACCATAGTTCAATCCACATTGCTGGGATCGGGGTATACTGCAATATCTCATGCAATGTCCTACAAAACTTTAAGCCGACAAATTCCATTGAATTATCATCACTAGGGCGATTCTTTTGACTTCAGGGTATTTTTAGGTAACTGTATAATAGATATTCAGTGACACAGAAAAATGAACATCTCTACAAAAAATACAAAAAGCCAATGTAAGAATTGGTTGATAAGTCTGATTCATAATTAGATCTGCTGTCTGCCACATACACTTTTTCAAAAGCATTAGTCAGACTGTATTGTTTTTATATTATGATATTTTATAACTAAATGCTAATAAAAGTTCATTATAATTACAACTTTGGATTAGCTGAAACGTTCCACATTATAGGCCTTATAGAAGAAGACGATGATTCTTATGTCATATTTCGTTGTGTGTTACATATAAGTGTTACATATAATATAACGTCAGTGGGTGTAGAGATTTCACAAAAATACTGATTAAGATGTAGACAAGGTTAATTATTCCTTTGAAGACAAATAGATTGCTGAATATGGAAGATCTAGAGCTGCGGTTACTTTTTGTTGATTCAGATGTCAGAGGTCACATTCGGTGTCACTGGTATTGTACAAGAGATGCAAGGGGTCACAGCCCCTAATCAAAATGTCTATGGCAAAAATTAAGCCTTGCTTGCTTGCAGATAATTAATTTAAGAATTGATGGGAAACTAAAACACTAGCTATTGGATTTAAACTAGTCTAATCATCATCTAATAGTTTACCACCTACTCCAGGTCCAGGATGAACAATATATATTGGAAAAGTTTCCTGGTCTTTAGGGTCATCCCCCTGGAATTTAGATTTCTTATATAATGTGTGCAACTGTTATTGTTGCAAAGTGAAAGTAAAATGACACAGTTTTAGCAAACTGTGCTTCTGGCTTGAACTTAACTTGATAGTATTTCATTGTATGTAACCTACTTGCAGATACTGAATGTTGCAGACAGAGTATCTTTGAGGTTTTCGCAGCTCTGGTGCATCACAAGAAAAAAGAAATAACCATTACGTCCGATATTTATGCTTTTTTTTTGTATACAATTAGGATGTCTTGTTGTTAATTGCTACCATGTGGTACATTTTAAGTGAAAATGACAGTGAGATAATCTAGCTATTATCTCTGCAGATGACTTCATGCCAGCAAATCTGAGCACCTTGGAAGAGTAAATAGCATTTCTACAGTTGTTACCAACCTTTCTAATATGTTTACCAATAGCTGACCAAGTTTAAAGGAACCTATTGGAAAGTCTTAGGGTGAGATGAAATCAAGGGCCTGATTTATTAAGCACTATCTGCCAGACTATGCCATATTAGTGCAAATTGGATTGGTGCAAAATATAATTGCATGTTGCCGCTTCACTGATGCTTTTGTAAATGTGCTCTTTAAAATGTAGCAACATGTGCCAGCTAAAATATAAATGATAAATGGTGTTTTGCACTACTCTAATGTGGCATAGTCTGGCAGATAGTACATGATAAATCAGGCCCCAAGACCAAAAGCTATACGTTTAATTAAACACATATATATATTACAAACATGTTGATAAGCTGCTACAGATAACTTAGAGGCTGACTTATTAATAGTGATATGTAGAGACAGTTGAGCGACTGTAGCGGTATTTTCACAGCGCCCGCTAGTCGTCGCTGTGCTTAGCCGTTGTTCGGTTGTTGACAGCAACTCAGTCAGTGTGGCGTAATGTTGAATACAAGGTTACGAGTCACTATTTGACAGGTTCCGCGATGTATGGGTGCGCATGATAGCGACTGGTCAGAGCGACCGGCTTCCACCATATTCATCAAAAAATCACGCTCAAAAAATTCAAGCGCTGTAAAATGCATGTTTAAACCCCAGAGCGCTGGAGGCGATGTGTTAAAAGTTGTTTTTTAACCCCCAAACAACCATATTTTTGGAAACCAAAAAAAAAAAATATTTTAAATAATTTAGTATTATGTATACATTAATATCAGACCTGTAATATCAATTCTGTATAATTTTTTTTTAATTTTTTTTCCCTTAAAAAAATCTAAAATGGCAGAAGTGGTCACAAAATTTTTCACATAAAAAAAAAAAAACATTAATAATTAATTATTAATATTTAAAGATTGTTCCATTGAAATGCATTGGAGCGCGCCAGGTAGCGAGAGGTCATACCTGTCGCTGTTCAAGGTCGGACGCTGGCACTGTGGGCTGAGGCTGGAATAATGATGAATGAGTCGCTATATGGCGCTATCTCAGTCGCTAAGCAGGATTGGCTTGATAAATGTGTGATTGTGGTGGGGAGCCGGCGTTCTCGTGGCGGGGCCCGTCATAACCGGCCGCTCACCAGTCGCTACCTGTCACTATTCCTTCATAAATAAGGGCCTTAGTTTTGAAACGTAAAAAATAAACTATGGTACTAACTATGGTGGCTGTATTTGTATAGCAACTGTATGTGTATTGGTGGCTGTGTATATTTAGTACAAGTATTTTGATACAGAACCATACTGTTAATTCGTTTCTAAATTAATTAGTATTAGTAAAGAGCACAAATTGCTCTCCAGATTTAAGAGAAAATTCTATTTGGCATGCATTTCCTGAGATTCCTGCTGAAATTTCCCTGAAATTCTTCAAACTAAAGGCAACAAACTCACTGTGAGTCACATACATGCACATTGGCTTGCCCAACGCTGTGGACCACAAGCTGGTGCCAGGAGACTGAGACAGCACAATAAACCTACTCGCACAGCTGACAGTGCGACCGGCTTCTCTCGCACGCCTCTGCATAGCCTGGCCGCCTTCCTCTGCTGCAACCTGCTCTTCTGGTGGGTGATGCAGTGCTAACAGGTCACTCCATGGCTGGCCCGTGTGGCTTGTATTAGATTGGATGAGGGGAGCAATATATGACCATCCACTGCTAGGATGTTTATGAGCAGCAAAAAGCACACCGGAAAGTATCAAGAGTCCATGGCTACCACCAAAGCTGACAGAAGGTCAGGTAGTATCAGGTAGGTATATCCTTTTTTTTAAAAAAACAGCACCCACTTACCTGTGTACCTCAATTCTCTGTATACCTATTGAACAGATTATATTTTTTGTAAATCAACCATTATGGCCCTAATTCAGTAAACTTTCCTTAAAATATTTCATAAAAATAAGGTATGAGATTAAGTAACAAATCATGCAAAGAAACATGAACATTTTATGAGGTTTATAAGTGTAGAAAAGTGAATATATACTATAAACACTTAAACATCTACTTTGGGCAGTAAAAAAGAACAAATGACTAAAAAACTAAAGTGGACCAAAATCCAAGATTTTCACTATCCTGAGTTTTGGTGCATCCCTCAGGGACACCCTGGTTTGGGATTCCCGGCTGTGGAAAACCCCTCTGTTCGCCCGTTTCTCTTACCTGTCCAATGAGCCCACAATTCAATCCTGGCTCTCCTTTAGCTTCTCTAGCATGCATATTAATATCTATATTTTGATTTTGGTGACTTGCACATTCTACATTCTATAGTTCACCCAAGTCAAATTGTTCTAGATAAAAAAAGATTTTAGAACAATTGTCAGTAAGTTATTGCACCGTGTTAACCCTCGGTGTAAGCAGGAAATCCAAGGTTAAGGTAATACCATTTATTGGCTAACTCAATAAGATTGAAAATGCTTTCGAAGTGGTTCAAGCTTCTTCTTCAGGCATAATACAGGTCTGTAACTGTTATCACTCTTATCAGCCCACCATTAATTGTTATAATCCCCCTGATTCAATTTTACGACTTTGTTATTTTTCATGTGTGTTAGTGTAAAAACAATTGTGCCTGCTTTGTAGTTTTTATGTATAAATGTGTGTCGGGAGGCCGATTCATTAATAGCGGCAGGTAGCGACAGTTGAGCGACTGTAGCAGTATTTTCACAGCGCCCGCTAGTAGTCGCTGTGCTTGGTCGTTGTTCGGTTGTTGACAGCGACTCAGTCGGATTGCCGTAATGTTGAATATTGGGTGAGGAGTCGCTATCTGACAGGTTCCACGCTGTATGGGAGCGCATGATAGCGACTGGCCCTAGCGACCGGCTCCCACCATATTCATTAACAAATCACGCTCAAAATATTCTCGCGCTGTGAAATGCATGCTTAAACCCCAGAGCGCTGGCGGCGATGGGTTAAAAGTAGTTTTTTAACCCCCAAACAACCATATTTTTGGAAACCAAACAAAACAAATTTTTTAAATAATTTTGTAATATGAATACATTAATATCAGACCTGTAATATCAATTCTGCACAAATTTTTTTTTTTTACCTTAAAAAAAATATCTAACATGGCAGAAGTGGTCACAGAATTTTTCACATTTAAAAAAAAACAAAAACATTAATAACAATTAATTATTAATATTTAAAGATTGTTCCATTGAAATGCATTGGAGAGCGCCAGGTAGCGAGAGGTCATACCTGTCGCTGTTCAAGGTCGGACACTGGCGCTGTGGGCTGAGGCTGGAATAATGATGAATGAGTGGCTATCTGGCGCTATCTCAGTCGCTAAGCAGGATTGCCTTGATAAATATGTGATTGTGGTGGGAAGCCGGCGTTCTCGTGGCGGTGCCCCTCATTACCGGTCGCTCACCAGTCGCTACCTGTCGCTATTCCTTCATAAATAAGGGCCTAAGTTACAGACCTGTATTATGCCTGAAGAAGAAGCTTGAACAGCTTCGAAAGCTTGCATTTTCAATCTTACTGAGTTAACCAATAAATGGTATTACCTTAACCTTGGTTTTTCTTAGGACAATTGTCAGAAATCAACATGATTTAATTTGATCTTGATGATCTACTTTATTTTGCTTTAAAAACAAACGAAAAAAGGTTGCACTTACGTTTTTCAATAGAAATCATGGGAGCCAGGCAGAGTATTATAAAAGATTTGCTGCTGTGAATGTCTTAATTGTTTTGATGTCTTTTTCATCAGACGAGGCATGAGAAAAAAAAATCAACATTGTATTATTTTGCTGGGTAATCAAAAATATTGTGCCACCACCTGTTTTCTGTTAATTATTCTAAGGCGCTCCCTATAAATCATAACATCGGACAATAAATTAAACTGTCAAATGCGATGTCAAAGGTTATGTCTGAAAAGTTATAGGGCAGTCAGGGGGTGTGAAAGATCATTCATTGTCAAGCACCACTGGGAGACGGTCTGCTGGGACAAAAGGGAGCAAAGAGAAAAAAATCAAAGTACAGAAGAATACTAGGCGACACTCTAGCTGAATACACAAAAGCGATCAAATTGACATGTCACTGCAGCGTGAGTCTGACAACTCATAGGATTGTCTCGAAATGCCCCATCTGAAGTCCTCCCTGTTTACTTCAGTTCATGTTACCTAGAAACCTCAAGGAATTCCCCATCTCTCTGTATACCTCCAAAGTGATACTAGCTCCAATTTGTGGCAGTGTGGTGAAAACTTCATCCATCATGGAGACCCTAAACATTTGAAAGCTGCAGTCCGGCAGCTTCACAAATTAATTTGATCTTAATTGTTGTTCTTCTTGCTGTTTGTTAAGTGACAATTGAAGCTGATGTATGCTTGTATTCTTTAAGAGTCCTTTTTTTATCCATAATGCAAATAACCATTATAGGGAGGGAGTCAACTGTTGGTGCTATTGCAGCCAGAAAAGATGGTGGTAAGACAGGATATCGTTCATTTACCAAGTAATAATGGTGATTGTGTGTCAGCAAATGTGAGATCAAAATAATTAAAATGTTGTGATTGGTCCAGTCCTCCATAAATTATACAATTTTAAAATTTAAACCATGGTATTGGAAAAGAGGTGCTTTCCTAAAAGGGAAAGCATTTGCACAGTATCCAACAACAGGAAAAATAGCATTACCCATCAATCCTTGCAGCAGGCGGAGCTATTCAAATCATCTCTTTATGTCTCTGAACTATCCAAGGCCCTTAGAAATGCTAAGGGTGCGGTGCCAAGGATTAGCTTTAAATTTACACAGCCAGACACATCCAGCTAGTGGACACGTTTTTCAAGCTTTAGGCTCTCATCAGCACTAGGGCGGATGTTTCTGGTTGTATGGGGAGTGGTATTTAAACCGGACCAAACACTTAAAAAACTATTTCCCTGCATCTAAAATTAATATATTTTAAGTTTTTAGTAACTTACTTATTATTCTTTCCCCCACTGGGCTTCAACACTGTTCAGGACTCGAGGATACGGGTACCACCATCTTGCCTCAGAAGCATCACATACTGAGGAGAGATAATACATGGGGCGGGGTTAAAGAAAGAGCAGAACTGGGGTCAGGACAACAATCCCAGAATGCAGAGCAGCACAGTCAGAAGACACTTCCTGTTTGCAGGCAGCCTGAGGCTCCATGGACTGCCATCTTGGATGTTTAAAAGCTCAGAAAATGCAGTAGATGCAGGTAGGATGATCTTTAATGTGGGCAATCTGTATATAAACGGTGGGGTAAACATATAAGATAAGCTCTTATTTAGGGTAAAGGTTCGGATAAAGAACTGTATGATGTTCAGACAAATCTGTGACCCACATGTCTTATGTAAGCTAATGACCTAGGTCTGATTTCCTGTTTGTACACGTGACCCTATCCAAAATACACTTTTACCTTGTAAGTCATAGGCTACTGCTTCCAGTTAATGGGACGCTCACAAAAATGTGGCAAGCTCTCTATTTCATGTGAGTTTTGTTGTGTCTCAAATTTTAGTTTGTCCTTCCATGCATAATGTAGCAAGAAGACTGGGCAGACCTACTTACTCACTTCAGTGTCAAACTGGAGAACCTTGGGCCCTCCAGAGGAAATCATTCTTGAGGCACATTAGTAAAATCTTGGGAGCCCACACTTCTTGTACATAGCAATAATTGCAAAATCACTCTCAGTCGTGGCGTTGCACAATATAAAGCTTATTGTTTATTAATTGAATTACAAAAATAAACTAATAAATACACAGCAAAGTTAGACAACACTCCACGTAAACCAAAAACACAGTGTCAGTCCTCCTGCACCTGATAGTGACCATGGATCAGTGCCTGAAGCCCACAGGATGATCCTATGGTGGGCCAGTCTGACACTTGCTGCTGTTCATCAATTTGCCGCTTCATTTGACCATTGGTAGCAAATCATGTTTATGAGAGCAAGATCACACAGTGCTTGGCTGATGTCCACCTGGCAAACCCCAGTGGCCCCAGGGAGACAAATGGGGACTGGGGGTTGGAGGACCAACTGGCTTTAAGGGAACACAGAAGTGGGTAAGTTCATTTTCTGTCTTACGCTTGCTGCTGTGTTATGACATTCTAAAGCAGGATGCTCCCCTTTTTCTGGGCTTTAATGTCCTGTCATTAACTCCTGTAATGTCCAACAGGTCTAAACCCCTCATACCTTTTCCTTTTTGGATTAAGTTCTTCATGTAATATGATTTCCTGTTTCTAATTTGCACTTCAGATGCCACCACTTGTAGAGTCTGCTCCTAAACACAACAGTGTATGTTTTAAAAGGATATTTGATAAACTCTCCCATGGATGACTACGTGCATATCTGGAGTTGGGGTATGGCACTGGGATAAGCAATAAACATATGGAGCAGGTCAGGAAAGTATTTCGCTTTTTATTTTGCCTGCTGACATTAAGTGAACCCAAATTCGAACAACAGCACTATTTGAAACCAACACCAATAACAGTATTTATTTGGGTGGTCTAATGAGAAAAAATATTACTGTTATTATAGTTTATTTATAAAGTGGCATCTTATTCCGTGGGGCTGTACAAAGTATAATTAAACTATATAATTTGGATCAGATTGACTGTGAAAGGCTTATCTGCAGGTAGCTTTCCTTTTCACCATTGTGTGTGTCATGAATGTGCTGTAGCCAGGAGGGAAGAATGTGTAATATCTATTTGATAAGTGTCTTCTCACACCGCAAGGTCTTTTATTGACAATCTGCATCCCACAATGTGGAAAACCCGCTGGAGAGACGTCATTGTTTTCAATAATGGAGAGGAGTGTGAAAATATTTCAGTCCTACAGATGGTATCACTCGTTAGGCCCAAGCAAATATGCCGGAAAGCTTTACTGTTAACCTAGCAAAGCCAAAATGTCCTATTTTTAGAGGCAGATTCACAGCTTGGTTAGAATAAAATAATAAGTGGTGTGTCCTAAAACTAAAAGAATTTACCATTCCAGATTTGATAGGGATGCTGCATAGGTTCTTGATAATGTGCAAAATCCTATCTTATCCTAAATAGAGATAGTTCCATCACACACACTCTTAGGATACAGTTTTTCCAAGGTCTGTTGGCACTTTTCTGGCTAGAAGATGGTTGCAGCACACTCCCTACATATGGCCAGCCTCTTTTAGCTTGCCAGCCCCAATGCCCTTGATTACAAATCTGGTGCTATTCCAGAATGGGCTGTGTGTAATTAGGCAGGGTTATCGGTATGGTACCGGTGCCGGCAGGGGGAATACCAGGTGATGACGTCTATTTGGTTTCTCTTCCTCCAGGTTGACATGACATCTCTTCTGATGCCAACGATGGCAGCTTAAGCAGCTGCCCTCACGGGAACTGTTGTTGATACCCCCACCCAATTAACCACACAGCCTCCTGGTCACCAAAGGTGTGGAAAAGCCCAGTGCCCATTGCCATGGGCCTAGTATTTCCTCCAGGGGGTGCCACAGGCACCAGGCACCAGAAGTGTGCCTGGCATAGTGGTTGGGAGGCCAGAGAGGTCAAGGAGCTCCCATGCTTGGTGCACCAGGCTGGTTATCTTAAGGGAGGGGGCCACGCTTTTTTTTAAATAAAAGAGTAAAAAAAAAATTCAAAGGGCACTTACAGTCATAGCAGTGCTGGGCCTGTCCATTATGCACATAATGCTTGTAAAAGGGTGCTCAGGCACTGCATACAGGTTATGTTGGCTTTGGATAAAAAACAATACTTGAAGGGATCTAAACTCTCACTGGCAACTCTGTATAACCCCTTATGCCGTTAGTGAGTCCTGCATCAGAGCCACGCTCACCTTTTCCCAGCAGAGCTCTATGTAACACAGGGCTGCAAGTGATGGCTGTAAGACTTATCTATGTTATGGTGCTCCTAAGTCTTACCTATTACTCCAGCCTTGTGCTGACATGGGCTGACACTAGCATGAAACATGTGTCCACAAGGGAAGTGATAGCAGTGTAAATGTGGGGAAGTCATGGCCTAGTGATTGTTTTGTGCCCTTCTTCTTCTTGTGTCCAAAGGGTTTTAGGTTCAACTCTCAGCTGATTCATGACTGAAATGCTCTTGAGCAAGGCAGCTAACCCCCAACTGCTCCCTGGGTGCCATGGCTTGGGCAGCTCATGGTGCCAGGCACATGTTTGCACCCCTTAGTGTGTTCACCAGTGCACTTCACTGGTGTGTTCACTAGTATGTGGTGTCGTTGTGTGTAGTACATTTTTACAAACTGGTAAAACTGGTAAAAAGCAGAACACAAATTTTGTATGTGCAAGTATATATTGGTCATATGAGCACATTATCATTAGAAGCTATACTCAAGCATTGTATGTCCGGTCTGCTCTTTCTGGACATTTGAGATATCACAAAGGTGTAAAAAGATCATTTGCATGGCATGATCAAATGCTAAAGATTATGGGTATATATTGCTTGGTCTGTATATGCCATGTAGATACTTTCTGTTTTTAAGAAGGGGCTCTTTACCTAAATCTAATGTAACATATCTTGATGCAACATATATATGTTAAAATGTCCTATATACAACTTTTGTTACAAAATAGGTATTTAGATAGATGTAAAATAAAAACATTGGATGATTGGACTGACCCAGGACAGAATGCATCTCTCTATTCTTCATCCATTCTTGTGGCAGTACTTATCATGCAAGACAAGGTGGCAATGTCTAAACTGTGTTGGCTGACTCCCTCTCAATTGATAAGTTATTTATGGCCTGCCTGAAACTATTTCCCCTTGAGTAGCTCCCATCCCGAACTGGCAAGAGAATGAACACGGGCGCCAGAGCCACAGAGCAATGGCAAAACAAAATATATAGTCTGAGCCTTCGAAAACTATCAATATTAAGTCAGTTTAGCTCTTTGATTAAAGAGTTTAATCAATCACCATCCAAAGCTGTATATTAATCACTTTATCAGGCAGGTGATGCATTACTGGCTTTAATAGGATCCATTTATTTTGATTCCTACCTACTTCATCTTTTGCAAAAGGGTTTTTCCCAATCAGAGCCTGATAAAAAGAGGTTAGAATCTAAACGGAGAGAATCCGCTTCCGACAGCACTTCATTATCAGCTGCAGGCCCTGACTTGGTCAGTTTATTTATGGCTGAATAAAGCTACATGAAGGGAATCTTTTGGAGAACCACTCAGTGTAGCTTAGATAAACAGGAGCCAATTATTTACTTTCACACCTGACAGCTTTGTGATGCATGGACCAAAAGGGAGGCATTCTATTAGCCAACAGATAAACAGATAACTAGAACATATATATATATATATATATATATATATATATATATATATATTCTAGTGTCTGTGTGTTTTTTATAGTCTGGGTGTTTTACAATGACTATAGGAACATTAATTTGATTATTTAGCGAATTAATTTAGAAAAGGCATAGTATAGTATAGCATACATATATATATACTATATATAGTATAATATATATATATATATATATATATATATATATATATATCTCGCATTATTTTACTATTATAACATGAGGCTTGAGATAATAGTAATAAATTGGAGCAATAGAATGTGACAAGACAAACTATACACAATTAACACAACATTAAACGGGGAGGCCGATTCATTAATAGCGCCAGGTAGCGACAGATGAGCGACTGTAGCGTGATTTTTACAGCGCCAGCCAGTATTCGCTGTGCTTGGCCTGCGTTTGCTTGATGACAGTGACTCAGTCGGTGTGCGGTAATGTTGAATACGGGCTTAGGGGTCGCTGTTTCACAGGTTCAGCGTTGTATGTGAGCGCCTGACAACGAATGGCCAGAGCGAACGGCTTGCTTCATATTCATTAAAAAATCACGCTCCGAATTTGCTGGCGCTGTCCATTCCTTGTTTAAACCCCAGTGCGCTGGCGGCGATGGGTGTTAACTAGTTTTTAACCCCTAAACAACCATATTTTTTGATTGTAACATTATACATGTTTTTTGAATCATTTTGTAATATGAATACATTAATATCAGACCTGTAAGATCAATTCTGCACAAATTTTTTTTTTTTATTTTTTTTTTTATTTTTTTTTTACTTTAAAAAAAAAACGAACATTGCAGAAGTGGTCTCAGAATTTTTGACATTAAAAAAAAAATTAAAAAAAATAATACCAATTAATTATGATTAATTAAACATTGCTCCATTGAAATGCATTGGACAATGCCAGGGAGCGACAGGTCATACCTGGCGCTGCGAAGGAATTTGCAGCAGCGCTGTTCGTTCCAGGCGGCTTCATGATGAATCCCGCGCTAGCTGACGCTCTCGCCGGCGCTAGCCTCATTCAGCTTGATAAATGCGTCATTGTGACCGCCGCCGGGCGTACTTGAGTCGGTAGCCGCCGATAGCTGGCGGTACCTGGCGCTCATCAGACACTACCTGGCGCTAGCCCGTGATAAATAAGGCCCTTAGTTTGTAAAGAGGAGTGAACCAATTCCATCGAAATTTGAATTTGCTCTGCATTTCAGGGATTTCCCCTGAAACGCATTATCAGTTACCTGCATGCCGGCTCCCCTGTTGCATGGGTCCAGTGCTGGGCAGTTGGCGACAGGCACTAACAGCGAGGTCAACTCCCCATCGTTCTGGGCAGTGGCAGCATGCAGTAAATTCCTCTCCACACAGAACAGGTAACAGGGCCTAAATCTTCATGCCTCAAATACTTGGTCCCAAAGATCTTTTTATCTCCTCAGCTGTGCTTCTTGTTTAATTATTATGCTGTACTTTTAACAGAGACACTGGTTCTATGGCCTCGAATCACTAAGGGTTGAAAAAAATTCTCATGGTAGTAAAAAATTCAATTCATGAGAAAAAAGCCTGAGATTGAATCACCAGCTAGAAAAACAATGGAAGTCAATAGCACTTTTTGCTACAAAAGAGTAAAAAGGTATAGAAAGTTCAATTGACTTTCATTGTCTTCCTATCTGGTGACTCACTAAAAGTGAGATTCTCATGCTTTTTCTCATGTTTTTCTCAATTTTTTACTACCATTTTTTAAACTCTTAGTGAATCAAGGCCCATGTGTTTAAATGCTTTGTTTTTTTCTGTTCATTGTATGTAACATGTCTGACAAAGATGACTAAGGGCCTTATTTATGAAGGGATAGCGACAGGTAGCGACTGGTGAGCGGCCGGTAATGACGGGCCCCGCCACGAGAACTCCGGCTCCCCACCACAATCACACATTTATCAAGCCAATCCTGCTTAGCGACTGAGATAGCGCCAGATAGCCACTCATTCATCATTATTCCAGCCTCAGGCCACAGCGCCAGCGTCCGGCCTTGAACAGCGACAGGTATGACCTCTCGCTACCTGGCGCTCTCCAATGCATTTCAATGGAACACTCTTTAAATATTCATAATTAATTGTTATTAATTGTTTTTTTTTTTTTTTAAATGTGAAAAATTCTGTGACCACTTTTGCCATTTTACAGATTTTTACAAAATTTTTACAGAATTGATATTACAGGTCTGATATTAATGTATTCATATTACCAAATTGTTTTAAAAAACTTGTTTTTTTTGGTTTCCAAAAATATGGTTGTTTGGGGGTTAAAAAACTACTTTTAACCCATCGCCACCAGTGCTCTGGGGTTTAAACATGCATTTTACAGCGCGATAATTTTTTGAGCTTGATTTGTTAATGAATATGGTGGGAACCGGTCGCTCTGACCAGCCGCTATCATGCGCTCCCATACAGCGCGGAACCTGTCAAATAGCGACTCCTCACCCAATATTCAACATTACGGCACACCGACTGAGTCGCTATCAACTACAGAACAACGGCCAAGCACAGCGACTACTAGCGGGCGCTCTGAAAATGCTGCTACAGTCGCTCAACTGTCGCTACCTGCCGCTATTAATGAATCGACCTCTAAGTATCTTTGAAAACTTTATATATTCAGTTGCCCCATTCTCAATGGCTAACATGGTACAACTTATACAACACATACATGCTACAACATATTACTGCAAAGCATTTCCTATAGAAGAACCCAAAACATTGTAGCAGTTACACTTGGTAGCATTTCTTGCCTTGGATAGGAACTGCCCCTGAACTTTTTGACTCTTGGAAGACAGGATTGCACAAACAACAGATCTGGCCTTACATCGTCTCTGTACATCGTATTCTCTCCCAGTTTTTCTTGAAGTAACCACTGTAGCCAAGCTGTTTCTGTGAGTGCAATGTGCACCCCTTACTGGTCACACAATGGAGAGGCTGAAAAGCTTGCCTCATTCACAGCCTGGCTAGCCAATTGCTTTCTGAGAGTTCTCTTCGTCCTTGTCTTCCCTCATGGAAGACAGAGGGAGCAACCGAAAAGGAGCTATACATTAAGTACTATGCTCTTGAAGACAAGGGTTTCGCACCTGAAGCCATTTATTGTGACCACAAAGCACTCCTTTAGACCACTTAATTTCTGATTTCCTCTGTGTCTGTTGTATGAGCCTATTATATCCGACAACTGAGAGTGAGCGGCAAGTAGCAAAACGTGAAAAAAACCTTCCAGAGCAGAAAATGATGGTTGAAGATGACAAATATGTAATAAGCAACATGTACACTGTTTCTTCTCTGATTTAAATAGATAGGAAAAATATATTTAGCTCCTTAATTAAATAATAGGTTTTATCCTTGGTGTAAAGGAGAGCACTCACATGGCGCAGAATATTACTTACATACGCTCATGTTCACATCTACTATGTTTCAAGTTATGGAAACACACAGAAGATAAAATTGTTCTAATTTAGTGTTTTTTTTTTTTATTAAAACCCTAGATCTAATGTATATTCTATACATTTTCTATATTTAATGTCTGGTTATGAAATATTCTGTTTACCTAGAACTGAAGCTTTTAATGTTGCAAATACATATATACCTGCAGCACACACATATCTAAAATGTTTAACACCAGGCATTTGGGAGTAGGGTTTTGTTGGGCTCTGAGGGATCCTACGGGTGTTCGCACTAGTTAGGGAAGCTGACTAACGTCTCATGGAGCCTTTTGCCAGATCTAAGATGCATGCACGCAATGGGATTGATTCAGCACCAATTGTCAAAAGTGACACAGAAGATTTTTTCTGTACCCCTGGTGCTAAATTGACTCCTAGATAGACATTGAAAAAGAGGAGTGTACCTGGTGCTGAATAACACCTTTGATTTAGGGGTTTTGGAGTAAAATGGGCCATTCGCTTTCATTCATGGCCGGCCTTTGGAGTGCGCAAGCTGTGCAGTGGCACAAGGCAATATCCCAATCTGTCTGTAAGGGGCTCCAGGATTGAATGAACCAGCAGACTTCTCTTTACCAAAGTATCCCATCTCTCTTTTTCTTTTTTGAACATTTCTCTATAATTCTTTTACATTTTTCTTCTTGAATTTTCCTTTCTACTCTTTTCTCTTTTATTACGTGATCCCTCCATCTTTCAATCTTTCTGTATCCTCCATTTTCATGTTGTTTCCCCATTCCCTTCATCCTTCATCACCTTCCTCCTGTTTTTCAACTTCTTTACATATTTCTCTTTTTTCCCTCATCCCTCTTTTCCAGCTTACCTCAGCCTTTCTCTCTTTATTCATTTCTATATTTCCCTATTTTTTTCCATATCTATTCACCTTACTTTCTCTCCTGCACTCTCTTATTTTCCTACATTTCCTCCACCTGGCTCTCATTTCCACATTCACTCTTATCTGCCTCCTTCCACACTCTTTACACCCCTTTCCCTTTCTCCTTTTACCTTCACTTCATCTCTTTCTTTTCCACATTTTCTTGTGACACTTTTCTACCCTCTTTCTTTTATTCTCTCTCTGCATTCCTACCCTTCCCCTCTCTTATTCTTGCTCTAGCAATCTATCTATTTTCCATCCTCCATCTCTGTCTTGTCTAATTTCTGCATTCTCTCCATCTTTCTCTTGTCACATTTCCCCTCTCTCTCCCCCTCTTGCTCACTTTCAATGTCACCCTAGTCTCTTTTCTCCTCCTTTTTGAACCACATTCCCTCCATCATCAATTTTCTCACCTTGCTCCCAACTCCCTCTCTTTCTCACCTTCTTTTCATATTACATTCCTTTTTCCTTCTCTCACTTTCTTTTTCATGTCCTCTTATTTCTCTATTTTCCACCTTACTTCAGTCTTTCTTTTTCTGCATTTTTTGCCACAGTGACATTTACCCTACAGCCGTTCCTGCTTCCATTGCCTACCTAAGGGTCAATTTAGCACCAGGTGTACAAAACATACTCTGGTTTTATGCTTCTTGGGTTTGAACTTCTCTCTGGCACTATTAGGCTCTGTTCACAGCTCTGCACTTTCTCTGTGTTGTTGCGCTGCTTTGCAATACAGTTACAACGCAGAGGAAACGCTGGACATTATTCTAGGTGGGATAGTTCACATAGATGCATTTTCAGCGCAATGTGCAGGTCAATAGAAGTCTATGGCAACACAAGCACAAAGCAAGTATAATGCAGTGTACCTGCATTGTGTTTGCATTACCGTAGACTTTACCATTTCATTATGCAAAAAATGTTTTCCATTTAAAAAACTCAATGTTTAATAACGCAAGCGCATTTGTAATGCATAAAAAGTGCCCCTCTGGCATATTTACATAATGCTTGTGCTTAACTCCATGGGGAGATGTGATCAGAGCCTTATGCTAAAGGAGTTCCCTTTTACTATGTAGCTGGTTCAGAGACACCCACCTGACCCATTCCTGCAGGGTGATCTTTCTCCAGTCCTGCACTTAGCACTGACCAATTACCTCAGCACACATGGGCTCAGCCAATTAACTGGCTTGAATAGGAGTTCTAATGATTTAAGTCCAGGTATGCTGAGGTTAATGGTCATTGTGAAGTGCAAGACGGGAGAAAACAGGGTTGACATCTCTGCTGGTTGACACAGGGCATGTTGAGGGCATGTTGCTAAACTCTGCTAAAATGTACTATAATTTAAAGTAGACCAAAAGCGGAAGCTGAATGTAGCGTGCTCAACGCATGCGCTGTTAAAATGGTGCTTAGGTAAGTTTTACTGGGGATCCATGGGGGTTTTACACAGGGGGTATTCCAAATCAGTTGCCCTTGAAGCAAAGACCATTGATATGATTAGGGGCCATCCATTCTAAAACGCGTTACACAGTCCTGGCGGTGGGGCATTGGTGACTTCTTGTTCTTTCTATGTTTATGCATGTTTGTGCATCATGTTCTTTATGGATTTTAACAGGGCCGGCATTAGCACAGGCCAAACCTGGTCAATTGCCAGGGCCCCTGGCATCTTCAGGGGTCCACTCAAGCTCACATTTGGCCATGGTAATATTTTACAGTGGATCTGAACCACCAAATGCTGGGTGTTGTGTGCAGACCTGCTCATTGCTGGCCTCAGCAACAGGGGATGATCAGCAACAATGGCGATGGTGGCATGTAATGGAGGGCAAATGATGAAAGCTCAGAAGGTGGCGAGAACCAGGTGACAACTGACAGCAAAGATGACGTTTTTAGTGGCAGCGGAGCAAGTAGTAAGGGCCAAAGGGTGCTTGCTGGCAGTAGAGACTAGGACTAAAGGACTAAATTGGGGGCTATAGGGAAGGCAGTAAGGACTGGCAGGCGATCAGCAGCAGAAGGTGACTCATTTGTGGAAGCAGAGCTGAAAGGTGACATCATGTGACACACTACTTTGGGACTGACTAAGACTCTCTTGCTCACGGGCCCCCACAAACTTGGAGCCAGCTCTGGATTTAAATTTGCCAACTAAAAGTTCAGTTTTATTTTGGAGAAGCTAGAAGTTTCTTATGTCATTTTCAGGGATGTCAACCTGATATATTCCTGTCTTGCACTTCTCATTTACCCCAACATACCTGGACTTAGATCATTAGAACTTCTATTCAGCCCAGTTAATTGGCTGAGCCCAGGTGTATTGTGGGTAAATGGTCATTGTGAAGTGCAGGACTGGAGTAAAATCACACTGCAGGGATGGGTCAGGTTGGCATCTCTGTATTTTGGGCCAAACAATTGGACATTTCAACTCTGTATTAATGCTTATGAATGAATGGGGTGTCAGAAAAACTTCTGTAGGTGTAATATGCAAGTGTCCCAAATTTGAAATATTGTGTTTATGTACATTCACATGCACTATTTATAAAGACTTGTTGGCTAGGATGAACATGTTCCAGTGTCGGCCCTTAAAACTCAGCCTCAGCCAACTGTAGAATGTGGGTTTTGGGTCTATTTACCGCAACAACATCTGCCCCATTCCTGGGAACATTTCTGAGGATATCTGAGTGGGTCAGGGAAACAGCCCTCCTGCTGCACCCACCCGAATGCTTTGCCTGAGGTAAATTCTGCAACCCCCATTCTAAAAGACATTAACTATTCAGTGTTTTTAATGTGAAGAAACTATATGGTTTATGATAAATATCTTTGGTTAGGTTTCTTTGAGCTACAACACCCAATTGTTAAAACACTGAAACTGTGGTGTCACTGAAAACATTACAAAGGTGATTTATTCAGGAAAAGGCTATTGCATTATAGTTTGTGAAATGAAGGTTGTAGCAGGTTGTAATGAGGGTCCGTAGGTAAGATTTATACAGACCTGCTCTGGGCCTTAGACTATCCTATGTCTATTAAAGTCTCTAGTGTCCCTATCTGTACATATGTTCCAAATATCTGAGTTAAAGTTGAAGGTGCCTTGATGTCCAACAGCGATTTACCTATCCTGTTCTACAAAGACAAAGAGGACAATCCCTGACTTTGTTTTCATAAGGTCAATGGAGATTTTCATCTCTATCAAAATGCAGTCTATCTGTCTAAATCCAAGTCATGTACAAGAATGTAAATAGGTTTGTAACAAAGAAATCAGTTTCCATATTCTCCTTGGTTTTTTCATTGGTCTCTTAACTGTATGTTGTTTAGTAAAATAAAATGAATTATTTATTTACATAGAAATGGCATTAAACTGTATAATGAAAATGTGCTAGGTGCCCCTGCCTAATGAAATAGTCATGGAGGAGTGTTCATTTTGTTATTGGTCTACTACTTCAGCTGTTATGATATATAAAATAGCTATAATATTAAATAACGCTTACTTAAAACAGAGAGTATTCATATGGAATATGCAAACTAAAAATTACAGGATTTACCCATGATTCTTTGTCCATAGGCAGAGACAAGCAAATCATATCTTTGTGTCTTGTTATTTCAAGTGCTCAGAAAGCTGCTCAGTAGTGTTGAGCAAAGCCAAACCGCAAAGTTTAGCTTTGTACCGAACCTTGCAAATTTGGGTTCCCAAACCTGAACATGGACTTTAGCCAGAAGTCTGTGTTTGAGTTCGACATTCGTCCTGAACACTGAAAAGCTGGTTGATGGGTGGCTGAGCTTCACCTAAAGGATGCAGCAGCAGAAACTTACCTGAGCTCCGCAACACTGGTCCCATCATCGTTGGTGTTCCTTTAAAGTGGTCCATGGCCAGGGCCTCAGAAAGATGTGCACCACTTACATGATTGAGGACATGTGAATGTCCTCACTCCCGGGAGCGGTGGCCATCTTTCTGTGGCCCCTGAATGGACCATTTTAACTGAACGCTGCCACCGACAGGACAGGGATCACAGGGCTTAGATAAGTTGAACAGCAGCACTTCCTGCAGCACACTTTGCGCCTCCACCCCCAGAGGCAGCATTGCTCCCAAAAGTCTGGGTGCCTATTGTTTTAATTTCGAGACCAGGTTCAGGTCCCCGAACTTGCTAAACCTGAACTTTGGGGGGTTAGCTCATCCCTACTGCTGAGTATGCAATGTTTGTTTAAAGCTTATATGGACATCCAGTTCTATTTGTGTGTTTCATTTTCCAGAAGGTGTTCTTTACCTTTTACTTTTGAATGGGGAGGAAGAGGGTCTAATTTACCCCACAATATTAAAGGGAAAATCCATGGACTTTCCTGCAGAGCTTAGACCAGAGGGGTGCCAAAGAGCGTGAGTCTCCATGCTTACCTTAAACTTACTCCCACAGCCCTGGTAAGTGAAGCCAGGAACTGCTTCCATATTTCAAGCTGGATGTGGAAATGTCCTGTGTAGGATGTGAGACCGAGGTTTCTCATTATTGTCTGTGGCCACCTCAACTGAGCTCATACACCTCATACATCGGCAACTGGCACTAGAAGTGACGGCCATCTTTCTGGAGCCCCACCATAGCCAAATTTACAGCGGGACCATGGACCAAATTGCCGGCTCAGATAAGTGTCCTGCAGCTTCGTAATGCTGCAACACTCTGCATTACTTCAGAGTGCACACCACACATGAATGCAAGTATTACTGGCTTATTTTCAGGGCATATGCACAGAAACATTATGCCAGACTGTAGTGTGTGTGTGTGTGTGTGTGTGCGCGTGCGTGTGTGTGTGTGTGTGTGTGTGTGTGTGTGTGCGTGTGTTTGTGTGTGTGTACTTGGGATGCCACAAATATGCTATAAATAGTTCAGGTTTTGTTAATAAAGGTGCTCAGAGGGGGCCTGGGACCAGAGGCCTACCAAGGGATTCCTTTAGATACCCTATTAAATGCCCTAGTGGCAGTAAAAAACCTATCCATCAATATTGAAAATGCTACTTTGTTCCCTATAAGCCAGGGGTGAACTACATCAAAATGACACTAGTGTACAGAAATTTTAGATCAGTTTGTTAGGTAGATTGAGTATCCATATTGTAACCGACCTATGCTAGAACGGTGTTCAAAGAGCTGGCCATGATGCTGGCTGTGTAGCCGGTGCTGAACGAACAATGACGTGAGTAGAACAATAGCACTCCAAATGAAAGGTTCCACAAGCGTACATTGTGTTTCTATTATGGAATGTTCAATATATTCCTTTATCTCTTAAGTAATCACCAGAAGCTGCGGCTTTCTCATTGTTATTGATGAAACATGAAAATATATCAACAAAAGCAGAAGGGTGGTGAACAATACCCAGAATCAATAATGTGGGCTAACACATTTTCTGTTTTTAGAAATGTGATTATTATTTCTCTTGTCGGCTTCAGCATCAGTGAATTTGGTAAAGAACAGTTTAAGTAAGAGGCGTTACACTAATTTTTTTCTTACTTTTTTTGTACAGTAATAAAAATGTATTTCACTTCTTGATAGAATAACAGGAAAACGGTCCAAGTGTCACACATATGGAGGATTACCGGTAGGTCCACCACAAACCTATTATCTTCAGATGACAACTAGAGACCCTAATTGTTATGCTGCAGGGAAACACACTTTAGAGCTTAAAGATTTTTAAGTCCACATTTAGATTTCTGAGGGCATCCTGAAGGGATTGTGACTTCCCATCATGTCCAACATGTATCCGTTTCAATAAGGAATCACTTATGGGAGGTTTTTAAAAGCTTCTCAACTCTTCTTTATAGCAAAGTGCAGCTAGGATCAAGTGATGAAATACTTAATGTAGCGTCATTATATATTATGATGATGATATACACATATGGAAACACATTGGAATAATCTACAGGGAAAAAGCTTAATTTAATTTTAAAGTACATGAACAAACTTTTTATATACAAATGTAACTATACTGTATGGTAACAGGTTGGATGGGATACCTTCACCATTGGCATCCTAATCTAGTGGAATTTAAGAATTATTTATTTCCCCCAACACCCAGTACGCAATCCTATGTTATACACTAATTGATTGCGAAAGTGACAGACAATGATACCTCTGATCTATCTATCTGTCATCTATCTAGCAAGTTGTATATAGAATTCCTACTAATACCAATCATTCATGTTAACTGTGAAGAATTTCTATCTATTCATCTATCTATCTTATTTATCTATCTTGACAACCTGTCTATCTAGGTCTATCTATAGAATTTCTATTAATCACCTTTACTATGATTTTCATGGATCTGTCTATCTATCTATCTATCTATCTATCTATCTATCTATCTATTTTTCTTCTATCTTTAAATCTCTAAACTTTCTTCGAAAAAATGTGCCCGCTGGATCTCAGCGATAAACATAATGAGAAAGGAGCTCAGTAAAACTTGCCTATGAACAACTAAGGTGGACTTCATTAAAAAGCCCTCCGTTCAAGTGAATATAAAGGAAAACAAAAAGCCTAGATTGTGTCCCTTGTCAGTTTTATTGCTCATTTATTAGGTAACTCCAGGTTCTTGTGGTATAATCAATAATACATTAATGATTCAGGAATACAAATAGGACTGAGACTATTTACATGTGTAATTACCATCACATAACACAGGAGTTGATATGTTGGTTCTCACCATGGGATATACAATAACATGGCTTTTAATAAAGCCACTGCGAGTGTAGTATTTATATTATGTGTCAATCCCTGAATCCTTGGCCATAATAAAATAATAATTGTTAACATAGCGTCAGTTGAAGTTATTATAATTTATATAGCACAAACTTCAACTGAAGCTATGTCAACAATTATTATATATATATATATATATATATATATATATATATATTAATAAAAAAAAATAATAATAGCATAGGTAGATTAGAACATGAAGTTCTCTTATTGGAAACAGTAAAATTGTTGGACTATATCCTGGATACGCTTAAAAACCATATGGTATTTTTTACTGTAGTACTAAGCACTGATGATGAGGGGAATTTCTTTACGAATAAACATTCTGCAAAATGCTTTTTTAACCAATGTGGTATCCACCAACCCAATATATCAACAAAACCATCACCTACTAATAACAGCAATTCAATCTAAGCATTTCCGCCTATAAGAACTTGCTGCAAAAAATCATGTAATATATTAAACATATGAAATATAAGGAAATCTAATGAATTGTGGGCATTTGAAGTTATGATAACATTTACAAATACTTGCTGCAGCTTGTTGCATAGTTACACATGTTTTGAAGTCTTTACGGTGATAGAACTTTGGGCAGAATCTATCCTCCAACAAGCTATATGTTCTGTCAGTTTAATTAGTGCTGTTATAGTTAGTAGTTAATAATAACACCTCTCACCTAAATGGGAATGTTGCAGTAACTCAGCTCTAGGTGTCCATATTTAACCCCAGCAGTCAGTTCCACTGTCAAAATCCTCATTCAGGTTAAAATGCTGACTTGATTAAGACCCTGGAAAAGTTCAGTGGGAGGGAACACAATGCATAGGTGACCTTCCATCACATGCCCAGCCTGGATGCTGGTGTTTGGCGCCATGACCAGTAACTCAGCCGAGGACTGTAGACACACGCGAGGCATTGGGCAAGTGCTGGGAGTAAGAGAGGAAGAGGGGACAGTGCTGCTGAATCGTGTCACTAGGCAACCGCTAACCTCCGAAGGGGGTCAGCATTTTGGTAGCCATGAGGTTCAGGTGGCTGCTTGCCATAAATTCAATGTCTTTCTTGACTATCTCCTCTCTTCATCTTGTCCAATGAATGGTGCCCAGAGCAGGAGTACATGAGTATCAGGATTCCCTGACATGTCCAGCTGTTGCAGCACTTTGATTTATCTACTACACATTAGGAGCCCTTTGGGTAGCACGCAAACATGGCACCGCATGTTTTCAGTTCCCGTTATGAACAGAGCCTAGAATACCTTTTCTATAGTTTCTGGTTAATGTGTTAGCGGAAGTGTGTGTGTGTGTGTGTGCGCTTTCTGGGGTAATGGGACTAAGGAGTTACTGGTACCCCTATTTTATCTTCATTTGTTTTGTATCAGCATGTAGCTAGTCTAGGTATGATGTTTTGAATTATGTATAATAAAGTATATGTTTTAATTTATTTACCTCTGGTTACTAATTTATAGCAACATAGTTTAAATAGACATGTAAAGCTTTACATGTCTATTTAAACCCTCCCTCCCGCCCGCCCCATGACGTTTAAGGGGGGAATTAATTTGTACCCCTAAATGACTAAGTACACTCATGGGGGGTAGAGGGAGGATTTAAAATTAAATGGAGTACTGGTCTTATTGTTCTTATTTATTGTATTGTCCTTATTTATTTTAACAGGATGTCAAAGCTTGGCTGATAATACCTTTAAAGATTTTCTTCCAGCAACCGATCACCCCTTTAATAAATCGCCCCCTGGATATTCTTATTAATATGTTGGCCACAGATGATTGATCTGTCATCTTTTCAAGGTAACCACTGGGAGCAATGTGCAATGTTAATAGTAGCACCCAATCACATTTTACTCTACTGTATTCAAAAAGGAGATCTGCTAATCCTTATTTATTCATGTGAAGTCTATTTGCTTGACAGCTTTCTTGAATCCTTTTATTCATTTTCACATCTAGAAAACATCACATGTTGTTTAAAGCGTGAAGTCCCTTGGACAGAAGTTTTGATCTTTAGATCTAAAATCTATCTGTCCAGGGGATGAAGTGGTAAGAGTTATCTGAGCATAAAGAACACATGCCTCTGCTTGACAATCATTATAGAAATACATAGTGAATATTTGCTGCGTAGGGATTGGTTCTGGACGTCAATCCTCTCCTGCACCCGGTCAGCATCTTGGGACATGATCAATGTACATACGTATATATATTTTTATAATATTAGCTGCAAAGTTCTCTGTTTGTATCCAAATACTTATAGCTCTCCCCAATCATATCATATTGTTGTCAAAGATTTATTTAGGGTGTATATTCTAGGGCGTCACTTTAATAAAGCGCAGTGAACTGCTAGGAAGTCGAGCGTTTAGCCATATGCAATCACTTGAACCCAGGTTCACTTCAGTGATTTATTTTACAAATCACATTCTAAATGTAAAACTAGCTGAATTGGAGATTTTTGCAATTTAAAGACCATAAACCAGGAAGAGAGATCACCTGCTGCTGATCCTCACCCAAAATTGGAGCAGAGCGAATGATCCAAATTTAATCTGGTAAAAGCATTCTCTACAAATCCATATATAGCCCATATATATATATATATAGCCATATATAGATGTGGGGTATGAATGTGATTGTCCAGGATAAGTGTAAAAACAAATAATTGTTTGCTCAACAATGTGATGCTTAATATGGAACAAAACCCACTGTGTCCAGCTCTGGAAGCATTCCAAATTGGGATGCTCCACTTTGTGAACCTCCCCCCGGGGCGCCCCAAAACTCATGTGCTTCTTGGCTCCCTCGCTGATGTAAACATCCGGTGGCCGCATCCCTGCATCTTTGGGGTGTGAGCGAGCTCCCGCCCCTGGCCATTCAGATAGGCTGGGGACAGAAGCATGTGCCCTACTGGGGATGTGGCTGCTGTGCTTCCAATTGCCGAAGCTCTGCATGTCAAAAGAGCCATTTGCTGAGCACTACATATGCACGGCAAACATCTCTGATTTGATGAGATCCTGTGCATGTGCCATAGGACTGGGAAGAGGTGAGTTTTTTTACACATTCTGGAGGGATTCACACAGGAGAGCATCCCAATTTGGGATGCCCCCGGGGCACAGAACAAAATTCAGGATAGTAAAAATCCCGGTTTTGTTCTGCTTTGATCAAGCTTTTGTTGTTCATATTTAGCCTATAGTCCAGCACCTGGATTTTATTTATTAATGACTAACTTTTTAGCATAGAGATGGGGACAAATCTTCATTCCTCTTTAATTAAACTATATGGGACACACCGATGTGTGCAGGGGAGGATAGCTGCTCTCTGCTTTGTTTGTCTGTTTTTCCCTGCTTCTTTGTGTAGGTCCAAGTTTTAGTGCTGAATTGGGTGGTCATAAAATAAATTAAATCCAGGGGCTGGGCAGCAGAAAAGAGTCTGGAGTAGAAAATTCTCAGCATGAGACACAGTGGTTCCCCAATAAGGTAGGCAGTTTTGCAGACAGATATATAGAATCTGGTTTATTACAGCTATGCATACATTGCCACAGCCCAGCACAGAATTCACAGCACAGTTGTATTCACTAATCTGTCCTCCCCTTGGTGTGCTGATACGCTGAAGGAATCCCATATTTACTACTCAGTGCTGAGCTCTGAAAGCATGGCAGCCAGGTGCCCTCCTTATTTATTGGCAGGCACACTCCCATAGACTACAATAGAAAGCTATGAGGCATGGATATACAGTTTGTTGCCACTTAAAAAAAAACATTTTTGATCGTGAACACATCATTTTAGTGAAGATCTTTATTTCATTCTAACATTAATATGAAGCAACCCAAGAGCCACAATAGACTTTTAAATTGCAACCTGTGCAAAGGTAGACATCTCCATTTTAGGCTATAAACATGCGAACCTAAAGCTGGGATACAGTGGCAGATTACACTGCGGATTAGATGCGTGTTGCATCCCTTGCTCCATTGCTTCTGGATGCCACTCACTCTCCAGATTACACATCTGGGCTCTGTGAGATCTCAATTGTTTTTATAGTTGCTCTAACAGGCTGTCTTTTTTGTTTTTGTTTGAGGGGCAGGGCAAATTGGGATGGCCCCCAAAATCATTTATGATACAGGTATCAGTCCAAAAGTTTACTTCATTGATTGCACCTCTGAAAAAATGTTCACCTACAAATTCTAGCAAACTAATGTCACCATTTGACACCATGGCCTGGATTTACATTTAGTTAAAAAATATTCTCATGGTAGTAAAAAAAATCACTTTATGAGAAAAAATAATGGGAATTTCAATGTTGCTGAATCAACAATGGAACCTTATAACTCCTAAGTAAAGTAGAGAACTTTTTACGTCTTTTTACACTGTATTAAAATGTGCCATTGACTTTTATTGTCTTCCCAGCTGGTGATTCAGTAACATGCTTTTTTATCATTAAGTGAATATTTACTACCATGAGAATTTTTTCAACTGTTAGTGAATCGAGGCCCATAACTCTGAAAATGTGTTAAACCACTTCTATATAAAACGAGCAAACTAATGTTACCATCAACAACTAACCTGACACACATTGTTTGTTGTATATGTGTCCTTACAGGTCACTTCATGCATTAAAACCTCCATTTTTCTTTGTTTTGTACATGTCCAGTTGGTGTGAGGCAGCTTTGCTGTATCTGACTATGCAACACTTTGAGCTTTAATAAATATGGAACTTAGCAGACACAGTGCAGCACAGTCAGGCATAGCTTACTTAACTGAAATGGCGGTATACCACGCAATATCTTTGCTTGAAGGGCAATAATTTTTTTATCACATAGATTTCATCTTATTTTATCTATATGTAATTGATAAACAAATAGATTTTTAAAACATTTGAAATTTACTGAACTTTATTTGAGCCCCATGTACCAAGATGAAATTAAATATAGTGAGAACAAATGATAGGTTATCAAAATAAAAGTATTATACATATATATATATATATATATATATATATATATATATATATATTAAAATCCATCAATTCTTATTGGAATGAGGGCTATGTAGTATTTACTATGAAAAGTACTATGTTCCGGCCTCAGCCTCACATTGGGGTAGATTCAGAGCCAGCTGAGAAAACGCACTCCTTTTTAGGAGAGGAAACTGGCATTCACTTTTATTGTCTACCTTTGGGCTGATTCAACAACCGGATGTACATTTTCACCTGGTGTTGAATCAGCTTCAAAATAGTCAATGAAAGTGAAAAAGGAGAGAATTTTCTCACCTGGCTCTGAATCGACTCCTGTGCCTGAACTAGACTTTACCTCAACGCAACTGGCCACTTAGCCAACTGTTTTTTCTGCCTGTATTAAGAAGGATCACCAAGTAATTTTAAATCATTTTAGTAGTAGTATCAGCTACATCTACCTAGATTGGACGGCTCATTGCCATGCTTGTTCTTGAAACAAAAGAAATGGTATTAATGGGAAGAAAAGAGGGTCTACATCATAATGCTGCACTCATAGATCTGATTGTCCTTTATTTATGTGAATTGTATTATTTTGAAAGCATTTATGAATATATATATATATATATATATATTTATTGCAGGATATATATAGAACCATTTTGTATGTCCATGTTCATCAGGGAAGCTGGTAATGTTCCTTCCTACACTCATCCTGATACAAACCAGTAGGACCAGTTTAGAGATCTTTTTGTCTGAGTTCGACTGATTGAAGTATACACAGCACCATCTACTGTAAATTACCTTTCATATGAGTTGAAAGGATGCCTTGTGCGCTGATATCTTTAGGATATCTTGACACAAAGCCTCTTAACAACAGGCCTGGGTAATATACATGCTATAATGGCTCTTTCTGTTTGATGTGATCATGCAGCATCACCACGCAGCCTCTTTGCTATTAAGGCAATCTTGCTAAATAAGATGCTGACCTTCGCCTGCTTACTGTAGTCTCACCTTCATCCTCCTGTCTTACACCTTCCCCATAAAAAAGAAACATCAATTAAAAGGCTACCCTATTGCTGACAATTACTAATAAAATATTCTCGAAGAACCGGATCAGATATATTACTGGGCATAGGGAGGGCGCCTACAGAGCCTCTATAACTCTGTCATTCCTGATAATTTACTCTTCTACAAGCTACTAATGTGAGCTAAATGGAAATAAAAAGATAACATACAGAAAAAACTGAAAAAAGAAAAAAACGTCCTGAATGAATTAGGCCAACTGAGGAGAACGTATCCAAGGAGAATATTTCCTCCCTTATCGTTTATTACACAATTCATGATAAAATGAGACACGATTCCAGACTTATTGTCACACCATTGCCCATTAAACATACATATAGAACTCATTCCAAATTTAAACATTATCTTAATTATGAAAAAAGCAAAATGAACAGTCTATCATACTCTCGAAAATTGCATTCTGACAAAATCATTTCCCCTTCGATATTTCAGCATAGGTTTTCTATTACTGGAACATTTTTCTCCGCTCAGATACTACCGCTTCTTCTGATTCTTGAAATTTCAGATTGCAATAGAATTATTAAAGATAGAAATCGGAACACATTTGACACTTATTTGTATTGTCTGAGCAATTCATGCAAGGGGTCAGTGCTCATATACAAATGCAGCTAGCTGAAAATGAACTGCTATTAGTAACCCTTTCTTTGCTATGAAAGAATGTACATCTATATACATTTCGTTTAAGGTAACACTTTTGCTTAATCTGAGCAAATTAATTATTTAGCAGAGACATAACCTCAGTATGTTCAAGCTATTTAATTACCGTAAAAATTTTAATTAGAAAAACGGATGCCTCGATTTATGATTTTTAAGAATTTATTCAGCTAGGGCTACAATATATACTGTACAGTTACATTATTGCTGACTGGCAATCTATTGTGAACACACAAGTTAATTTAAAGCTCATTTCAATTTCTGGTTTAAATATTATTTAGGTGATTACTTTAAACAACAGGAAACATTCAGTATCAAATCTAGATCAACTATAACCAAAATCAGTAGAAATGTGTGCTTTTAAAAAGAAAAATAAATCAGAAATCTTAAATTGTTATTATTAAATGTATTAAATTATTATTATTAATTACATTCTTAATACATTTATTAAAATTATGGTTCAATTAATGTAGTAACATAAGCATAAATAATGGAAAAATAGATATTGGGTATAGAAAAAATTAAAACAAGCAATATGAATTGGTTGCATTAGTGATAAATGCATAGAATCACATTTTCAGAATTTGTTAAAACAATTGCCCTTTAAAATTATTTAATTTCATAAAATAAAAAATGACTCAAATGAATTCAAAAATAAAACCAACCATATGGCGATGTAGTGAGAACATTAGGCAGATTGCTAATTGAATATATATATATATATATATATATATATATATATATATATATATTTCAGAGAAATAAATGTGTGTGTGTGTGTGTGTGTGTGTGTGTGTGTGTGTGTGTGTGTGTGTGTGTGTAGCTATTATTTTTTAACCCCACTCCAAACTGTAAGTTCCCTAGTATCTTTCTCACTTTAGAGGTTTACTATGACATGCATTTAGACAGCACCTTTGAAAGCACCTTTAGATATATTTCTATTCCTTTTTTTCATTTCTAAAGAAAGAAAGATGTCCAAATAAGAAAACACAATACATAGTCATTTTTCCAATTTAAATTATTCACTATCAGGGTAAAGCCATCTTTTATCTTAAAAATAGTTTCAACCCTGTTAATGCGTGCATGTACTTTTTTTTTCTTATCTGCCTCCCAGCAGCATCTGTGATTCATAGGCATCATCAAAGTGATAATAAACTCATTCACAACACTAACAAACAGTGGACTACCAGTTATTTACGAGGCAAATTCACTGCAAAGCCAAGCACTGGAACAGGGGAGAATCAAGATGGTGTTGATTGATAAATTGACAGGTTAATTTACAAGTATATAATAGAAGATAGACCTAGAGGGAGAACATGTAGGCCTAAGCTCTAGCTTGCTTGCACTGCCATCTGTCTCATGGCAGGGAATCTGCACGAGCTGAGACTAAAAGATCAAATGTGCACAGCCTTCTGAACAGAGAGGGGCAGGGAGTCCGCTTTGTCGTCTCGGCTTTGACAGTCAGGTACTGTGAGCTGTTCAGTCATAAGCATTTTTTAATACAATTTATGCTTGTCCTCTTAACAGTTCAAGCCTTGATTTAAACATTAGAAATCTCCTGGTACAGAGATACAGTTATGAAACGTTGCCGGCTAATTTTACCTTTTGAAATAATATCAGTATATTTTGACATACTAAAGAAAATTAGAAAAGGGTCAATATTCTACAAGGGAAATATAAACCAAGCACCAGTGTAATTCAATTATATTCATGCCAGGGAATTACACTTCTAAACTGTAGTTGAGTGATTAAAGAAACTTACATATTGCCCACATGTGTCTACATTCTAATTGCAAAGAACTAAATGCAAATGAGATGTAAGCAAGAATATTCTGACTACATTCATCACATTACAAATCATAATAGTAAATGTTTTCTTTGGGGCAGCAAGATTTTTATATCATAACATGATTTCAAAAAATGCAATAGCTTTGCTGTTGTTGAATGACAATGAATATTAATAAACTGCACCACCAACCCCCTGCGGGCACACACACATTATGCTACCAAATCCTCCTCATGTGAAGAAAACCCTGTCATAGCCTGTCTCAAGAAGACATCTGGCTAAATGCCCATAGACTGACTCATGAGCCAGTTGTTTTGTGGGTCCAATTTTTTAAATGTCCATTAAAGAAAAATGTAATAAATACACTTACCTACCAACAAAAACGCTTGTTCCCCCACTGCCATGTTGGGATTTTGGAAATACCAGCTAAAGCTGCCTACCTGCTGCCATTTGGTTCCTGGCATGCATGTGATGAGCCCCTTGGGAACAGTCAATGATGGAGCCTGATCCATCATGAATGGCAGCAAGGACACCCATTGAGACTTGGCAAGGACACCAGACCAGGTCAGCACGCAGGGCGTCTTTGGGTGATTCTTTTTGGAACTGACTTTACAGTCTATGGATACATACAGTCTATGGACTTTACAGTCTATGGATACATACAGTCTATGGATACAAGCCCTCTGGGCTTGTAGATGTCTTCCTATGACTACTAAAGCTGACTTTAAATTCTGCAGCACTGGGGCAGCATTTTTTATCAACTTACATTAAAGGTGATCGGAAGGTAGTAGAGACAAATCGATAGTTATCTTCTGGAGTTAGATACAAGCTTGGACTGGGCCACCATGTTACCAGAGAATCCCCAGGTGGGTCCCTGGAGTAAGGCATTTTGGGCCCCCAATCACCGACAGGGATGTTATACCATGTGATATTAATTATTATGTTGGGAATGGAGCTGTAGGTACTGCTGGGTGTGGCTGTTCTATAAGAACAGGTTAGCCAATCACACACATACAAAGACCTGAGATCTGTCTAAACCCCCAAAATACCCTAAATAAATAAGGCAGTAATTATTGCATGTAACTGTAGTGAGGGCCCCCATAGTCCATTCTTCTGGTGGATCCCAGACCCCCAGGTCTGACACTGGCTAGATATTTGCATATAATTGATGTGGAGTTGGCCATTGATAGTGTTTTAAACTTAACTAATACATCCCAGAATCAGCAAAAAGAGGGTAGCACCATTTATATATGCAGCCAAGAACAGCTAATATATTGTTGAACAACAGTGCTTCACTCCACTTCTGCCTAATATGTCTTAGATGATATGTGGGTGGATCTGCCAACATCCCCGTCACTACTGAGTGCAATGATTAGTAGCATGGGGTTTGATTTTAATAACTTACAGATTTTCCAAACTTTAGTTGACTTTTTCATGACTGCTTAGCAGAGCTTTCCTTCAGGGTTTATTATTCTTATCATCAGGCCACAGTTATAAGTTATCAGGTCTAACAATGTCATAGCTAATGGTGGGCTACAGATCTGATATGAAGCTAGATTCCCGGGGAATTCCCCTCCAAGTTCCTCCTCTGTGGAGGGACACTGCTGCAGAGAAGACACCACCCAGTGGGAGGCAGATGAAGAAAGCAGTGACAACAGTGAGTTATTTTTTATTTAAAAAATGTGTTTTTCTTTTTTTTAACTGTTTGTGAACTAGTAGGGGATTCAACGAACCTCTGTACCAGTTTACACCTTGTGGTGGATGGAGCTATTGTATCCAGCATTTAGGAGTACTGAATGCCAGATACTGGGGACTATCCAGAAAAAGTGCTTCTGAACCGGAGTGTTCCTACTCCGGCTCATCACTAGTTATAGATTTAAAAATACACATTTAAGCAGGTTTAAGACACTAGTATGATGGTGTCAGTCGATCCACAACCTATTATTGTCTGCATAATAGGTTATAGGCATGAGAAGCATAAAACCCCACTTTGGTACCACCTGGCCACTACTGGAGCTTATTAGAGGCTACCAGGGAAGTCAAATGGCACCAAATATTTTTGAGCCACCAGCCACAGATATATATATGAAATCATCTGTCATAGTTGATAACATAAAAATAATTCAACCTATAGGGGCCTAAGCTTCCCTTATTATATGTGCATTATCTTCTTGTGACAATCAGTATGTGATGTTTGGCAAAACAAGGCATCATGTTTAATCTGCCTAACTAAATGAGAGGAATAAAATAAAGTATGGTGGTGGCAACAATTGTAAGCATACTGTATAAAGTTACAAACAAGCCACAGTAATCACTTTACATTCTGTAAATACAAATACATTCACATAAGCTTTCTAAACCCTGTACCTGTCACTATGAAGTAAAACAGCATTAAATAGCAACTGTTGTCTGACGAAATCAAATTCATTCTGCAGAGAGCAAGCCCAGCTGTGGCCTAGTATAGAAAAAAGAGAATAAAAGGAACACAGAGATAAACACACTATTCTGTTCTACACATTCAAGCTAAATGGCAAATAATTATCTTATATATCTTAAAGCAACATGTACATAAGTAAATACTGGGGCTGCAAGTACAACAATTTCAATACTTTCTCTGTCAGAAGCCCTGCAATACTGTCAGCATGGCAAAAGCTTCCCAACAACTGCTGAGTCTCCCTCATAACAAAAAGTTAGTTCCTGTAGAGAAATATGTTGTCAATCCATTTCAGGTCACAAATCTTTCTGTGGAGCAACTTCTTTGGATGTATATTTCAGAAATTTCAGAAATGCAATCATATTCTTTAAGAACATGTATCTCACTCCAGACAAAGCCATCACACATGCATATTAGATAATATTGGTTATAGAAACACAAGCCTTTAACTAGAATGCCATTAGCGGGTATGGTGGAACATCATGGCTTACTAATTCTGGCGCTCCACTAAAGCTTGCATGAGTGTAAGTTACATTTACTTTAATTATTACTAATATAACCTGTAACTGGTTGGGCACATAGTTACATAGTAAATACGGTTGAAAAAAGACATATCCATTCAAAGGTGTTGGGGTAGGGGAGTTATTTCTTATTATATATTTTTATTTTTACTGATAACCGCTAATAATAACTTTTAATGTTATTTTCTTCTAAATAAGCATCTAATCCTTTTTTAAAGCTGTCAGTGGTTGATGCTGTAGCAAGCTTGTGTGTAAGGCTATGCCACATATTTATACTTCTTATGGTAATGTCGCCTCCGGAGATTGAATTTCTTTTTTTCCAGTAGAAGGGAGTGCCCCCTTACCTTTTGAGTGAATTTTATCTGAATTAGTGTTTCCTCATATTTTTTGTATTGGCCATTTATATACTTATACGAGTTAATGATGTCCCCCATCAGTCGTTCCCTCTCAAAACCAAACAGATTAAATTCCCATAATCGTTCCCCATAACTAAGATCCTTTATTCCTCTTATTAGTTTGGTTGCTCTTCTCTGCACCCTTTCCATAGTCCATAGACACCTTTCCAAAAGAGGGATTATAAGTGAGACAAAGTCAGAGTGACCAAGAGTAGGCAACTCTGAGAGTTCTTAGGGAGGTTCCAAGATTTGTAAGTGGATGCAAATGTTTCATTTTGGTTTTGGCCGGGAAAACTAATCCTCCTTCCTTTTGCTCTTGCTGTCCATGTTGAAGCACCTCTTTAGAAAGGAAATGGGTCAGGGCTTCGGGAAATGAAGTTTAAATGTTCTTTCCAAAACGGGAAACAACTACTTGATTTAATGAGGCTGGATGTGTGTTGTGCAGTTCTTGGCCTTGGTATCAGATTTGGGCACAACTGTTCCTGCAGGCTATTTCAGCTAGTAAGAATGGGACTTGGGTTCCCACTATTATTTTTACAAGAGCAACAGCTTGGGCAAGCTGTCCCTGAGCCCCATTTTTTTGCACTGGTCACCACTATTTGATCCTATTGATACCAATGGATTTTCAGTTAAATAAACTCCCTGCTCCTGGAAGTGGTGTAAGATCTCCGGTGTATCACATTCATAAAAACAAATTTTAATTTGGTTACTCTCCTCAACACTATCCAAAAGATGCAGCTAAAAATCTGGGAAGGTAAAGAAATCAGAGACCGAAAAAATATAACATACTCCCCAGCATGCAAAAAAACCTCCCTAGGCATTTTTAGTTTGGGGAGTTTTAGGTATCGTCATTCTCTTTTGCACAAATGAAGATGTGATTGGGTATCATTAGATCCCCTCTGTAATACATGTATAATGCTTTTCTGAATTTGTCAAAAGTTGCTTTTTCTGTTAATAGCTTTTTGAGGCAAGCCCAGCATATTTTAATCTGTGTAATTTGGAATCCATAGTTGCAGGCTATCTTTGCAAAGTTAGACAAATCCAATGGAAAGTGTGCAATGTGTGGCTGCTTTTCCAGGGCTGTGGTTGAATTTCTTATTTTTCATTCAAGAGCTAAATGACAAAGGCAATTTTAATTTTCTGCTAACGAACGGTTTAATCACTTGTTGGCAGTCATCTTTTTTGCATTGATTTTAATGCGATGGAATAAGGTGACTACCAACAAGTGATTAAACCAAATTTAACATTTAAAATAGAAACATTTTAGAAGCATTTAGTGAAGTCAGATGTCTTTGAAACTGCAGAAAATTATATAAGTAAATCTTTCAAGCAGTCTAAACTGTTCATAGTGTGGGTGTCCATTTAACTAAAGCAATAGAGCTGGTGTATCGGTAAAGATTTATTTTTAAAGTAACTACTAAGCAATGATTTGCTGGGGGTGCAGCTGGTGACCTGCTCTCTACATCGAGCTGGCCAGCTGATCTTTTATCTAAGAGAACCCCATAGGACAGATTGCCAGAAGAACAGGTCATGGAACAAACCCCATTCATAAACAACTACAATGTCCAAGGGACCCTGAGAGGAGGCACGTCATGCTTGAGAGTTTTCAAAGCAGAGGAGATTATGGACATGTCACCCACCATGATGGCTTCATCATGCAGTTATATCTAAATTATGTATGTTATTTATTTCATTTATTTGGCATTTACAACGGCACTTCTTACTCTAAAAAAAAGGTTGTGCTGCTAGCTGAGTTGACCCGATGTTATTTATGAACACCTAAAACTTTCACTCAGGGGGGGTAAAAAAATTCTCTTGCTTCTTAAACATAAGGGGTCTGTCCAGATTCAGATGTATCATCACTGGAGAGCACCGGGGGGCACTACTACTCATCCAAAGAGACATACAGCTGCCATTGTACATCATACTGCCTCCTTTTAGCGTTTTTATGAATAGTTTGAAAAAGCTTCAGCAAAAAAACGGGCTGTTTGGTCACTGGGCTTTGGATAAAAGGTGACTACATAAGCTTCATTTCAGGGTATATGTTCATTTTAAGGATTGCCATCCAGCTCCTATCTCCATTATTGAGGGAACAGCTACTTCCTCTAAGTAAGAAGTCCGCCTTTCTTCACACTTTCTACATTCATTGCAATGGAGGATGCATGCTGAGGCTTGGCAGATTTCTCTGTTTCTAGTGAATAGGCATGTGGAGGGGAGGACTTCCTTCTTGGAGGAGGCGGTAATTCCCATTTGTATCAACGCTGGCGCTGCACAGTGGGGTGTGCAGTCTTGGTAGTCACTAAGTTTTAAGCGGCGATGGACAAAAAATTGAGTATGTAATTGTTTTGTCTGTGCCTGGACAGACCCTTTAAGATTTACATTAAAAGCTAATAACTCTAGTGTACATTGTAGGTGCAAATAAAATGCTTTTCTGAATCTTGCCTCATTTTAACCTATGTTATTATTTTTAAATGAGGCTTGAAATTGTGCTTTTTTTCAAAGGATTTGCATTATTACTGAATCACGGCCCAGGAATTAAAGTGGTATTAAAGGCAAAGGCAATTGTTTAGGGCTACATTTGTCCTAAAATATTTACCTTTTCAAATTGAAAAAGAAATGGCAGAGATATAGAGGTTTACAGTTTCACCATATGATTTATCGTCTGAGGAAAGTGGGGGTGGCCCTTGGCTCTGGTCTGTTGCATAATAAACAGCATAATGGGTGGGGTCTGAGATCCTGCTTCAGACACAGGCTCCTTCCCTTTCTCCCTGTCGCTAGGCTAGATTAGATGCCTACACCAGCACTCCTAGACACACATACACGCACTCCCACATGCGCATGCATGCACTTCCATATGCGCATATACGCACCACCACATACACATGCACGCACTTCCGCAGATGCAAGCATGCATCCAGATACACATGGGAGCATGCATGCTCCCCCACATGCTCACACCACCAGCTGTGCACACGTGTACTCCCAAACACAAGCTCACACTCCGAGCCATGCTGCCGGCACCCCGAGCCGTGCCTGCGCACACTCCCAAACAAATGTGTGCACACCTGGACTTGCATGCGGTCACCTCAGACTCGCATGAACGCACCCCCAACTGTGCATGCATGCACACACCAAGACATGCCTGTAGGCACCCTGAACTTTGCATGTGCTTGCTCCCAAACATATGTGTGTACACCCCAGATTTGTATGTGTGCACCCCCTGGATGCGCTTGCAGTCAGTTACAGCATCATGGTCCAATGGCACATGCGTCCAATCGGAGCCTATGTAATTTGGCAAATGGCTCTGATACTCTGCAATAGGGAGTGCAAGCGATCGCATCCTCAGCAGTGCTTCTGTCCCAGCCTATCTGAATGGCTGGGGCAGGGGGCACATGCACAGCCACAAGGTGCTGGGGGATGCAGCTCCTTGACCTCCCCGTTGCAAAATATAAGGGCAGTTTGATGAATGATATAGGAATGGCAAATAATGAGAGCCCATGCCATTGGACCAGGAAGAGGCAAGCTATTACTACCAGTCTGAGGGGGAGTCACACAGTGGGGCATCCCAAATCACTCTGGGGGAATGCCAGCAGTCAGCACTGGACTACAGGGACGACTGTGCAGGTTTTGTTTTGCCACCGTAGACCTTCAGGCCAATGACAATTATTATTATCAAATTACTTTTGTTTTCACAAACCTTCAGCCATCGAACAGCTAATGACTCTTATGATCAGAGGAATTGCGTCATCTTTGTCAATGCTTTTCAGTAATACCCCCAATGTTGCATTATTATTCAAATCTGTGAGCTTTCCCAACATAGAAAAGATATGTACAGCTCAGAGCAATTCGCAGGTTTCAAAAAAAAGATGGGGTGGTGCTCAGAGGAGAATTCTAAATTCCTAGAAACTATAAACTGAAATATGTCTGTCAACTTGGTGATCGTTAGAAAATAACTTCAAATCTTTAAAAATCTATAGTACACCTCCTGGTTCTACACAGATGCAACCCCTCTGGGGTGCCATACATACTCTAATTGTACATACAGACCTTACATGATAGTCACATAAAGGGGTGAAGATCAAATCAACCTCCCTGTATGTCACTCTACAAGTAGGAGTGGGTAAGAGCGATGACGCAGACCACCATCCATACATAGCATCACAGCCACTATGTCAGGGGGAGGGGTGTCACTGTTCTAGATGATATAATTAAAATAGGGAAGGGTCTTGCCCAAAAAAACTTTGTAGCGTAAGGTTAGAAGGTAGGTTATTTAGGTAGGTTAGTTAACCTACATTATGAACCCTGTACCTAGTACATTATACCAAATTAACAACTTTCCCAAAATACATGCTTTCACTCTCATGGTTCCCAGCCGTGCCAGACTTAGGGTGGAAGGATCGACCCTGTGCGAGACTACAGAATGGCACCCCAAACCGTCTTCTGCACATCCTCTCTACTGGCCTAATGCTTGCATGGTTGCCGACAGCCAACGGGGTTTGCCAGAACTCCCCCTGCGCAAAACCTAGCATCAAGCCAGCCTGCTTTGGACTAAAACCTCACAAGCGATCTCATGGTGCATGCACGGGCCACATCCCCACCTTTCTTAGATGATGAGCTGCTGCGCTAGAGGGAAACCAGAGATGCCATGTGCTCCCTACTTCTTATGTCGGGCATGGGAGCAAAAAGAGTTCTTTGCCCTGCATTAATATATACAGCATAGAGTGTTGATTGGATGAAAGCCTGTGCCATGGGATTGCTTGCAATGCGGGTATGCTGGCAATCCCAGTAGTTTCACACAATTTGAGTTAGGGAATTGAGCTCTGTGCCTGGGTTCTCGGAAGGTCCTGGTTATGTTCCCCTCTAAAACTAGCTTTTGTCAAGGGCAGATACCGTTTCCAAATCACTTCATGCACATACATTACCATACACTATATAGCATCAATATAGTTTGGTCTAGTAGTCCTTTAGCATCAAGCTCCTATTATTTTTTGCTTGGATAGCAGAATTACATCACTGACAGCAAACATAGAAAAAAATAAACTCAGTCTAGCAGGATGAAAAGCTCAAGGGCTGACAGGTGAGTTCACAGCAGAGACTGTTTAGTTGTATTGATTTTAGTTTTCACAGGCTCCTCATTTCACGTCACATGAAGGCATCCAGCTTGGAAAGCAGATCAATGGCACCAGAATTGCACTGATCTGTTGTACACATGAAGAGTTCCCAAAGTCAGAGCCCAGGGAGTGGAGTGAAAGTGACCCTGTCTCTAGGACTTTAGTGGCTGCAAAGAAATGTTGTAACCTTTTATCTCAGAGTACCCGGATCACAGTTGAAGTCATTGTTTTGATGCGACACTCAGATACACGCATTCTTCTTTTCTTCTACAGCAATAATTAAATATCAAGCCACATCCTATGAGCAGAGTGCTGAGGTGTTGGTTATGCTGGACACATACATTTTTTTGCAAATATGTTAAAAAGAGAAGCAAAACCTAAAAAATGTACTTTTGTTGTTGCTCTCTTGTGGGATGGCCAACAGTGCATATAACTGGTAAAATGTCTCCATTTTCACAGTGCATGCTAAGCCAAATAGTGGCACTCATTACATTTAAGCGGACCAAAACCCCACAATATCAACTAGAATTTCCAGAATGGCTCCCCCCCATGAGGAGTACCTTTAGGCAATTTCAGCTGCTCCTGCTTTCCTCTACTCCCTGCTAAAGCTGCTTGTTTTAGCTCCCATCTCCTCCGTTCATAGCCACTGTAGCCACTGTAGTGCATGGCAATGATGTCATTGCCACACTTATGCAATGACTTCCAATCTTACGGAGAGGGACAGCAAAAAAAAAGCACAATTCTGTGCCCAGCCTTTCTGAACGGCTGGAGTGCGCGTGTCTAAACAGCGTGCCCAGGATGCGGCTTGCGGGGGCGTCCATAGATTGAACAATGGATGAACCTATTTTTGGGTTGCTTTATGATTTTTCTTGCCGCACTGGTGAGATTGCAGCAAGAAAATATGAATAGAGCGGACGCAGTCAGCCACATCCCTGCCCCTACCTCTAGCAAAAGGCTTGCCTATGTTGGTCACTCAAAAATAACTATTTTACATATTCAATTTTATCCTATAGTTGGGCCTATTTAGTAAAGTATGGAGATATTTTTCATATCTTCAGAGTATCTTCATTTGGAACAGAGGGCAATTTGGTGCTAAAGAAGATACTGTTTTATCAAACCTTTTATATGTTTGGGAATTAAAGTAATAGATGTTATTCTACCACCTCTATTTGTTAACTAAGCCACCCATGCTCATAATGCCAACTTGATCAGATTTTTGGCCCTAAACAGTAGACAGAAAACATTGGTGTGACATGATGATGATGTTCTCCTCTACTAAGACTGCTCCCAGATTCTATATTACTCTCCATTGTTGGTAGGGTTGAGGATCCACTAACATGTCCTCTTGAGCTGACAGCATTGTTGGCAGTTGCCAATCTATTTGGTTGTTGAAGAAATAACCAGTCAGATTATATGTGCATGGCAAGTGTTTATATATCCAGATCACTTGTATTTGCTATATATTTTTTAACATGTGCTTGAATGTGAAAGCATAAATCTTTTAACCTGTGAGCCCATTTACCCTGAACCACGGCATTCACTGTAAGTTCATTATAAATTCGTTGAGTGTCAAGTAGTGCTACTTTGTAAAGAAAATGTAAAATAATGGAACTGCATAAATCTATAAAGGTAAAACACATTTAAAAGGGTCAGTTCAGCACCAGGCTCAGTAAGTGAAAAATAAAAAAGAAGTGCACGTGAATTGACTCTTATGTAGAATGGCCCTTTTTACTCCAAGAACAGCATAGTGTACTTTTTCAACTTGGTGCTAAATGCCATTTCATCCAGCACCAGGTGCAAAAATTGCCATTCCTGTTAATTTTCTACATATGGATCAATTCAGTAGGAAGTATAAATATTGCACTTTTTATTTTCCACCATTGTTTGTTTTTGAATAAAATGTGTAAGTTAGATACACTTAAACACACACATACATAGATATCAAATATATAATAGTTAACAAATATTTCAGTGTACGAAGAATACGTTCTAATGAAGGAAGGGCCTACCCAATCCCAGAAGCCACTGCCCAGGCAGCCAATTCCAAAGTGTCACAGGGAGGGGTGTCCCATTAAGAAAAGAAAAAAAGTAGATGATGTAACTATGGATACAGAGAAAAGGTTTGAGTAGGTGGCTTCTACTCAGACAGCCATTCTATTCAAAGGCTGCACTTAGCAAGGGTTCTTGAACCCAAAGAATAAAGAGAAAGAGTATCTAGGGTGATATAGAGACAGTTACAAAAAGAAGATGGATAGATCACCCTGGACCAGGAGCCACTTGCCTAATGCCCTAATGCCTCAATTGAATGAAAAGTATTACAGAATAATATGAATGAAAAGTGGTAAACCATCACTGCTGGTTTATAGTTAGGGGTACCAATAAAGATTGAAGGAAAATTCCAAAGATACAGGAGGAGGGCAAGCTGAGAGTGGTGAGCTGGTTCCCCCTGCTCATGGTCTGCTGTGCCAAACACATCTTGGTCCATAGATGCAGGCCCTGTCCATAATGAAAAGCAGGGGTGGTCTGGAGTTAATAAAATGGCCCGAGACTTTTTTGGTCACAGGTGCTCACCTGCAGTGTGTCCAGCCCAGTATCCATGCCCCCCATAACAGTGTGCAGAATGTCCCCATCACCCCATATAGCAGAATCCCCCCAACAGCAGGCTGAGTAGCAGAGGCCTCCCATAACAGGCACAGTAGCAGAACCCTCCCATAACAGGCTGTTAGGCAGAATCCACCCATAACAGGCTTAGTGGCAGAATCCCCCCATAACATGCTAAGTAGGATCCTATTGCCTGTTCCCCCATTGGTATCCAAAGGTGAAACGTGTGTACCCCATGGGGATTACTGCTCTTAATGATTTTCATTAAACGCGGATTGTTTCAACTTCAACACTGTGCTACCAAACTACTTTTCTGAATGGCAGCACCCCCATAATGGGCTGAGAGGCAGCTTACCGGGCATTGTCTCGGTATGCCCTATGGCCAGTCCGTCCCTGATGCAAAGTCATTGGCTCAGGAAGTCCAGCCACGGTCTTGCAGTGTGGCTAGGGCAGACAATGTGCAGGGGGGGGGGTGGCAGACTCTTTCTAGGACAGAGGTACTCTTTTTCTGCATTGCTGTAGGGGTGCAAACAAATAACAGAGCCAGGATCTACAAACCAAGTAAGATTTGGCATGGCAGACTTTAGCTTTTGGGGCTTTCTTATTGCCAGAAAATACCCTTTAAACAGAAGGAATAGCAAGGGAGGATGCAATAACTAAAAATCGGGTGAATTAGCCGCATAGAAGATAATGAAATAACTGCAGTTAGTTTCTTTAGAAAGCACACAGGAGCGAAGGCAGTGTGAATCAGCCCCCAATGGAAATATGGTTATGTAGAATCTGCTTTGCTCCCTGGGTGATAGGATACGAGGAATTAGCATTGTGCTTATTTAATTCTTTCTTTAAGCTGATTTGTAGTACACTGTGAAAAGCTAATCAATTAACGTTTAAGATCAATAACTCAGTCCATAATTTACTGCATGAGAAAATAATTGCCATGATACTTTTCTAACTATGATTTTAGCAAATTGAGTTAGGGAACCAATGGCTATTGGTTTATTGGTATATTAAAAAATATAACGTATCATTGTATATGATAATAATATTAAATGCCAATCCCCACCACACAGTGACCTCTAAAAGTTACATATGCATGTACATGTATACTACTATGCTTTGATTGTTAGTCACTGTTGTAAGGGCAGCAGGGTGTAACACATTGCTGTATTCATGTCTTTCTGGCTTCATGGCTATATTTACTCCATTTAAGATCATACTGATTGTTTTCTTTATGATGGACCTGCACCTGCTGTAGGGCTCTTGAACACAAGTCTATATGAACATTACCTCCTTCTGAGCATAGTACGGAAATCTTGAATAAGTATTTTTACCAGGAGAGCTTAGCCTGTGGTTGGAAATGTTGATAAGGTTAGAAAATCTCAGTGCTACATACTGGAACCTGATAACTATGTCGTACTTTCACTGCAGCCACGGCCACTCACACAGCACTCTCTTTATTATTCTCTTTGATTCAAGTGAATATACACATTAGGATCACTATTGCATTCTCTAGGCATGCCCCAGTGTAAATCTCCAAAAAGGCTCTAGGAGCATAGCTTTATACTCAACTTCTTTTGGGTTTCCACGCTGAGGAAATGCAGCAGGGGCAGATGGACTGCAGGGTCTCTCCACTCTGTAAGTCACTGATGATTTACTTTGAGATATATATATATATATATATATATATATATATATATATATATATCTCACCTTCAGTGGTAGACTTGAGCCTCCGCCTCCAATGTGCTTCCCTGCCAGTCAGAAATTGCACTCCACAGCTGTGAATATAGAATTGCAGGGGCAATCATGGGTTGGGTGATATGGCAGATCTTAAAGCAATGATACTGAAACTTCAGTTTTAGAGTTACATGGTCAAATAATTTGGCCCTGATGCAAAAGCTAAAGAATTGCAGAGAAATATCATAGGTTAGGGCTTTTTGGCTGGTACAGTGGGGTCAAATATAAGGTGGTCTTGAAAGGCCTGGAGTAGAGGAGCATGTTAGAAGCTGCGGTGCACTGGCAGGAGAGAGAAAGTTTGGGCACAGGCTCTAGGTGAGGTAAGTTGTGGGCCGGGGGCTACTTCTGTAGAATTGTTAAAGGGTTAATGGACATGTAGGGAGTTACAAGTTAGAGTAGTGTAGTGTAGAGTGTTTTACTTAGGGACAGTGGCAGGGACACTTTAGGTTGCTGCCTAAGCATTGTTAGTGGGGGCATCCTAAAAGCCTACAGGTATCCCCCTTACACTTCCAGCCCCGCTGGGCCTCAAAGTAATTTTGGTCACTGGGAACTTGGCCTTGTCTCTTCATAGACATTCTGTTGCAGATGTGTGTGCTGGGTGCAGTGGAATCAAATACAGATAGACATTAGTGTTGTTACAGGAACTGGCTTTACTGGAACATGCATGCAGTAAGAGAAGTCACCTTAAGTGGTGGATAACCTAGGGAGGAAAAAGATGTCATAGAGATCACCTCAATGTACAGGAAACACAACATACAGTAGAGAATGTACAACAGAAACTAAAAATAGCTATATGTAACAGCACCATCTACTGTCATTAATGTAAACTAGCAAAAGTCACGAATCACATTCAGAGACAAGCAGAAGCTGTTGCATAGTATCTCCAACACATTCCACACCTGCATACCTTCTGTCCCCCGCTGTCGCTTCCTCACCAGTGGATAGTGCCTGGGGCAGCTTTTAGGGTCTTCATTAACCAGGAAAGCCAGCATACTATCGTCTATGAAGCCCAACATCCTTAAAATTGCAGTGTTGCAACAGGAGCTAAATACCGGAATAGGTCTCTTTCCTCAATTTTTAACTTAAACAAATACCAACAAGTAGGATTATACAATATCCTACATAACATGAGTTCTTTGTACATATTGCAAATCAAACCTTGACCGAAACTGCACAGTACCCAAACTGAACCTGCAAGTCTGAATCCATGGAATCACTAATGTTCTGGAGACTTGAGTCACATGCCCCTCCTCCCCCAACTAATACAAAATACAGGTGTCTGAGTATACAGGCTGCTGCAGGTTATAATGATTTGCTGCACAATCCAAAAGATTACATAATTTTCTACAAATGGTTGCATTTGTAAAATTGATATAAGATCACACATTGAAGGTAGTGTGGAAAATCAAGTGAAATATTTAAAACACAACCAATAGAAGATTTTATTCCCATCATTCGTATTGCCTTACAGTAAACTCTAGCATCTCTGTACACATGCTAATATACAGGTATTATTATAAAGAAACAAGGACTGTTTGCTCCCAGCTACAGTATGTATTATGAAGAATGGCAAGGCATGATATTGATTGCCACCTGTCAAAGCTGAAACACATCATATTTACAATATCTTTCTCATGACAGAGCGTAACCTGGAAATAGTGTCTAACAAGCATTTAATGCACATCCTGGCAGCATAATGGGTTAGCATTTGTCAGGAGGATCCCTTCTTGGTTCATGCAAAAACATAACTGTTGATAAGAACGCTAGAGCTGCTGACTAGTGTTGTAGTTTAAAATCAGATAAATCTTAATATAAAATAAAAATTAATATAAAGAAAATTGAATAGGGTATTTCCATATTACCTGGGGCAACCAATTAGCAACTAGAAACAAGAGCAAGTGCCCAACTTTAGGATTCCCAAACAGTAGTACTACCACCAAGGGCTTACTGTGACATTGACGTGAAGCAAGCGTAACTTTGGATGTCAACTGAAACTTATACCTGAGAGAGCTTTTTTACTTGAAAACACAAAACAGTGAATTATATATTTTTTTGTTCTAAACCCCCCCAAACAAATAGCTAAATACTTGTACCTGTACCTGGGTAGTGGTGAGGTACATCATTTTTTCAATAAGGTATGGATAACTATTCAACGTTTGGAAACAACAGCAGCCAATGGTGTATGCTAAATAACTTGAAATTAGTTTCTGCATAGCCCATAGGGTGCTGTTGTTTCCAGATTTGGGAAAAAGCTATTGCCCAGTGGAAGAATGATGTACCTCACCTGTAAAAATGCCCCATTGCATATAAAAATTGTTTTTTTCGTAGGTAAATGTCAACAAACATTTTTTATTGCACTTTTTTGTGTTAAAGCGGAACAAAACCCATGAATTTGACTTTTCCCGTTTTGTTCTGTTTTGTTGGGGCATTCCAAATTGAGATGCCCTGCTATGTGAAACCCCTGAGAAAGGGGGAGGTAGGTGGGTTTTGTTTGAATTTATAAAACTCATGGAGGTGCCGGTTTCCAAAGGAGAAAAGAACTGAAAAAAAAGACCACCAACATTGTTTTTACTTATCCCACCCACACATTTTCCCCTGCCCTGCCTTTTAAGGCTGGTGGCTCTACCGCCATCTGGTGTGAAGAGTGGCATAGGTCCCCCTACCATCTATATTAGCATCCAGCCAGGGTGATGGCTGGCCGCTGGGGAGGGAAACATTTAATCCCCTTCATGCCCCTTCCTTCCAGTGATTTAGATAATTACAAGGATGGATTACACTGAGGCTCCATTTCCGTGATTGAAAGAGGTTCCCTCCCTGGCAGTATACCAAGGTAGAAGGAAAGGGGACCTGTGTCGCCCTTTACACCAGATGCCGGCACAGCAGCTGCAATAGCCATATACAGCACGCTGGACCATACGGAGCCCCTGACCTGTCGCACTTGCTGAGAGGACGCCTTGACAGTGAGTTTTATTTTATTTTGATTTTTTTTTTTAAAAGACCCCTATACAGTATAGTGGTAGTCGAACAAATGGTCAAATGCCAGAGCAGAAACCCATAACTATTTATAACCTTTTATTTAGTTTTATGGCCTGGAATATATTTAGACATTTTTTGATTATCTGTAAGTCATCTTTCATTTTTATTTCTCTGATAGTAAGAGAGACCACTCATGGCTTTAATATTTGAAATGCACTTTTTTGCATCAATATGCAATCCTCCCCAGCAAATTATTTAAAAAAATGTAATTATCGTACACGTTTTATTATTTAAGGGGTTTGGGGAACAATTTTGAAATCAATTACTTTAGCAAATTACCAATGATATTTAGTTTTTTTTTTAATTGAGGGCACATAATATGAAAACTAAATAATTAGTAAATCAGTGTAACTTAATTCATTAATGTAAAGGTTACATATAGAGAAAGTAAAACAACAACTGAGCTTTAATTTTGTTGGACAAGCATGAATATAATTCCTGTTTTGTTGGTACTCATCCACAGATAATGATACTCACAGACTTGCACATACTGCTAATGGAAATGGCAATGAATAATTTACAGTCATGCTATAACCTTCCGTAGAGACACTTTACTGTAAGTCCAGTCCAGTGTACAGTATGCCCCGACTGCAAGCTTTTTCATTTGCATTTGCACATGGCTTTCTCTTAGGAGATGTTAAAGGTTAACTATCTTTAAGCACCTGTGAAAATTAAACACTAGGTGGGCACCAGAGACTGAAACTCAGAACCCATTACCTGCTGGTCTGGTATCAAAGGGAACCCCTGGTGGTTCCACAGGGGGAATAAATGGTCTGGGCAGGCAATTCTCTGGCACTGATGCACTGGAGCAGCTGGATGGAATAGACAGGGTCAGGCATAAGCCAAAGCAGGCCATAGGCAGAAATCGTGGTCGAAATCAGTATCAAGGGGTCATGGGCTGGAAGCAAAGATTTGTAAACGAGAGTCATAATAATAAAGGTTATGGTTAGGTGACAGGGAGCGTAATCCAAAGCCTAAGGTTGGTAAATGGGATGGTAAATAAGATCATAGGTCTCTTGGAAACAGGAACAGAGGCATGAAGATAATCTGTCACCATATTGGCAACTCAGTTTCCCATTTAAAGGCAGCGGCTCATGCACCATTTTCTGCACTTCTCACCTTAACTGGACAAAACGTCAGGTTTTGGACCATGTTAAAGATTTCTTGTGGCATTCCAATTACGGATCAGGTCAGAATCATTGCCTATCCCGGCCTGAGCTCAGGCAACCCCTGACTCCCTACTATGCCTGCTCCCATCCAGGAGACTTGGACAGTATGTACAGCAGAGACAGATGCTGCCAGTAACCCTTTGGAATCCTCTCATCTGAAAAAGCTAAATTAGAGCACCCCCGAGCTCAGAAATGTGGAGCGTTGTCTCTGCCTCAGCCACTCGGGTGATTATCATTGATACACCAAACACACAACTTTGGTGTACATTGGTAATGTAAATAAATTGTTGATTTCCTTTTAAAGCACAGAGTTGAAAACAAGTCAAACAGAAAAGAAAACAAATAAGCTCAGAACCTTAAAAATGCCATCAAAAGTGATATTACCCTTTAAGTCGGAACAAGACCAAGGAATTGCACATTCCTGGGTTTTGCCATGCCCCAAGGCATCCCAAATGTGTGAAACCCCCCAAATTTGCCAGTAAAAACTCACCTGTCCAGACTCCAACAGCGCATGCATGGGTTCTCATCCAATGAGAGCAGCTTTCTGTGACTACGTTATCCTTTTAGATCCTAGGCCGTCCGCTGCTGGGTTTTGGTCCAAAATGGGTCTGTCAAAAGCTGGATGCAGTATCAATTTATTGGTATCATGCTATATCTCCTGATCCTAGTACTGTATCTTATACTATGAGGCACATAACTCTATACTGCTATAAAAGAGAAATCATGAGACAGAATAAGACATACATAATACACAAATACAACATATACTCATTTATACTAGCCTGGGGGTGGGGGAGGCTTCCAGGTGTAGAAATTAGGCTCTTTAAATTTTTAGCAAAGTGTACTTTAAGTGAAAAATAAAACACAAGCACAATTTAACAATCCCTGACTATACAGTGAAAGGTAATGGCATATTTTACTCTAAAAAAGGCACTTTCCAGTTATCCAGTGCTGAATCAACTGCTACATCTGCAAGATGTGGAGGTTGATTTATTTCTAATGCCAGGGATCGGCAGATGAGCATCTGAATAGCAGCGCTTAGTGCTAGTAGACGCTGTAAGCGGGTATCGGTCACTGAAATAGAGCACCTCAGTCGCTGAAGTAACCTGGCCGGCATTAATGAATGTCATGACTGTTGGGCGTTTTAACATCAGTACAGCACTGCAGGGAGCGAAAGGTAGCGCCAGCTCAGTGAGACCGACTCTCGGTGCTCCACACCAAAAGGACACACACACAGCCTCGGCGCTTGAAATCTGGTCGCTATAGCATAGAGCGCCAGACGCTGTGTGATTATAGTCTGTTTTTGAGCACATATCCACCAGTAACAAAGCGAAAACACATGGAATGACTTTGTTTTAACACTGTGACATTAACACTCCAGTGCCAGACCTGTAATGACGATTCTGCATAAAAATATAAAAAGTCAAAAAAGTTTCTAAAAATGTTTGTTTGCTGCCAGGAGAGGTCACACAATGATTTGAGGGAAAAAAAAAGTCAAACACGCTGTTTACACACAAGCAAATGTACGGCCATTGAAATGTATGGGTGAGCAACACTGAGCGAAAGGTAATACCTGCCGCTATACGTTGAGCCGCCTGTAATAATACATGGCGCTGTTAGAGTGGCTCACCAGATTTGCTTTCATAAATGTGGTTTTGTGTACAGTGCCCAGCGTTCACCAGACGCTGCCTGCTGCTACGAGGCACTACTTGGTGCTATCCGTTCTTAAATAACCGCCAAAGAATATATCCCTCTATCTATAACCAGAGAAAAACAGTGAAAGTGTAGTGTAGTTTTTAATCAACTAAAGCGACATATGTGCCATCATTATTCACAATGTTCTGTCATTCAGGCACAAAGTATAGCAATAGCCACACAATAGAGAAGTGTTAGCTCCTGCTTGCCGCTGACCACCCCATCATTGCTTTACAGCTTACTGGTAGCCTGGAGCATCCCTATCCGCTCGCTTCCCTAAAATAACGGACCTGATGTATTACAGTATACACAAAAGCCACATGTGACTTTAACAGAATCATTTCCTCATCCCCAAAAGATCAGCAAATGATTTGCCCCAGCATCAGTCAGTGCCAGGCATGTATTTCTGATAAACCACAGCTATTTGTTGATGATGCTAAAATCTATATATTTCACAGCAGCGGCATATTTCATCTGCGTGAAGGCTCATCCCCCTGGTTACAAGCTTAGGAGCTGCTGCCTGCTTTCCTATATTCAAGCTTCCCTGAAGTGTCAATTGTAAAATATACCATTGGCAGATGGGGATTTAAAACAAGGAGATTCAAGGTCAAGCAATGGTATTCAAAGCAAACACCTCCAAGATTATATGTCGGAAGGCCCCAGGACTCTTTCATGTCCAGAGTTACAAGATTCCTGTGCTTAACCAATAAAAAACATCTCAATGTCTTGAAATGCATTAAAATATTTGGATAAAATTGACAGGAGAAACAGGAAAATATTATTAGTCATTACTCTTTAACATAATAAACATAGGAACAAGTCATTCAGCATGATAATGAGTAATATTCATATTCAATAAACCTGACTTATTTTAATCAGCTCACCACAGCCCCCATTTTATTTAATACACACTTGTACTCCCCTATTTCCAAATTTAAACAAAAGTTTTGGCTGGAGTTAAATACGGATCCAAGGAATTCTTGTTCTTGCTTGAGTAAGGATACCAGTTATGAATAAAGCAAGTCACAAAAGACACTCCCCCATTCATCGTAATACACTTTAAAAAATAAATGGGGTTATCAGTCAGCAATCAAAAAATCATAATTGTTTCATTTGCCCGGTATATTTGAATGATCAAATGAGAAATCTAGTTAGTTTGTTTTACTTATTAAAACCGTCTGGCAAAAAAAATCACATTCCGTTTTGAAGTTTGATAGACATATGTGTTTTCTCCGCTGTATTAACTATGTAAAGTACTTAAAGAGGTAGTAATACTATTCTTGAAATACTGACAGCATGGGGCATCCCAGATTAGAATGCACAGCTGCACAACTTGGCCCGGCAAGCCAGTACCATTCCAGTACTAGGCTTGTTGGCTGTGCTGCATAGTGGGGTATCCTGATCTGGCATGTCTCATGCTCCCAGTGTTTAGGAAAAAGTAGAGGAAATTAGTTCTTAGAATTTACCTCCTATGTTTTCTAACCTTTTTTGCCAAATTATGTATGTGAGTGAAAGAAGAATTTCCCTAGAAAGGGGCAAAAAAAAGATACTCACCTTTCCTCTATAACAGCAGCTTCCTGCAGGTCTGCAACAATTACTTGCTGCAAAGATCTAGTTTCACAATGCAAGCCTTGTTTCAGAAGAGGCATGCCAGGTACTTTCCCAGTGCTTTTATCTGAGGCGCCAGGAGCCACTGAGGTTGTCATAGGACCTGCACTTCAAAACAAGTAAGCTTTACAGACAAGTAAGCTTTTAAAATCAAGTATGCTTTTCACTATCCTGGTGATTGGTCCCCTTAACTGGGGCATCCCACCGCATGAAACGCTTGGACCGCCTACAAAATTCACCTTTCCACCGCTCTCAGAGTTGCATGTGGAGGCTCTTGTCCAATTAGTGATGTTAATTGTGCATAATAATGCACTGCATACAGCTCAGTTTGGAACAGATTTCCATCATAGTGAAAGGGGAATGGCTACATCCCCCATCATATAAACATTCAAGTAGGCAGCCAATTGCTGGATTCTGGAGCAATTTAAAAGGAAAGAAATCTCCATTTAGTGGATGTTACTGAAAACGAAAACCACACCCATTGTGAAAGAAATAAATAAATTTGCATCTCCCCCAAATTTCCTTTGCCCCCTTACCTTACCAGCCCGACAGATACTCACCTCGAGCCTTGCGTCCATGGCACATGCACAGCTCGGCCCCCCACTTCCCTGGTGTGCACACTTACTGCAGCTAAACTTAGCCATGCTCCCTATGGCATCCCCTGCTACCTCTACCATGCTCACTTCTGCAAACATTCAAGTTAAGCATGCACAGCTGGAGTGCTGGGGCCAGACATGCACTGTGGGAGCAAGGATCAAAGTTTAGAGAGAAAACGTTGGGTTTCGCAATGTGGGATATCCAAAATCAGGTAGCTAGAAAATATATATGTAAATATATATATATATATATATATATTTTATATATATATATGTATATATTATTTGTATACACAGAGATAAATAGCTACATATAAAGTATATATATATATATATATATATATATATATATATATATATATATAGATATACAGTCTAAAACCTTATACAGTGAATTCTAAAAAAAAAAAAAAGACAATCGTAGAGGACCTGGAGAAGGCCGGCGAATAATGAGTTACACTCGGCAGGCAGTGAGTGAGGTTAAACTGACAGACAGGGGAAAAGACATTCAGCAGAAACTAAAGGATAGGAAGGAGAGAAAATAACAGAGGAATGAGTCAGGGGAATAATAAAATAAGACACAGAGAGAGAGAAGTTAAACCAGTGACCCTTGTCAGCAGTGAAAAGAAGGAGATTAGAAAATGTTTCATGCTAATTTCCATGGAGATTTCTCTAATTTATCAAAAATTACTTTCTTCTGCTTTGATTTGTGCGTCCGCCTGCCCCCTCGTCGCCTTCTGCGGGTTGGTCTTACCCGTCACGCCATACTGACTGTGGGTCTCCAGTGCCCCATGCTGGGCTGAAGCATCATAAGATTACTGAAGCAGGTCTGACATCTCTATCAGCTCTGCCACAAGGCTGCCCTTTTCCCTTCTGTTGCTTTTCCCATTGCAGCAGGTTTGGGATTCTTGTCACATGATGGCTTCATTGGGGCCTCACGCTAAAGCATTTTCACCCCTCTCTTGATCCTTTCAGCTTGGCTCTTGCTACTGCCTGGCATATGAAAGAAGATTTGAGGGTCATTGAACCATGGACAGGATGTATAAAGCCATCAGCCTGCCTGGCAGCATCAAAACAACTCGATAAAAACATATGCACATGCTAGGCGAAGCTCTATTTATCCATCGCATTGGAGAATGCGGAAAAAAATAGGAACTTGCTGCTTTGATTGGGACTTTAAAGACGTTAGAAGAACACATTAATCTTTGTAGTTCCGTCACAAGTGTGAGAGTGTTCTCTGTGTCATTCCCATAGCCATAGATTCATTGATTTTTCTTCCATAGCAAATACAGTGGGAAATACAGTGTTTTTTATTTGTGCACATTTTCTGATTTGTAGAATGCATAGAACCGTTAAATGCCCCACAAGCAGGGGCGGATAGGAGCAAAAGATCAGCCCTACCAAGCCAGCCCATCAACTATTAAGCCCCATCTCAGGGGTCTTCTCAGCCAGGAGACCTTAGTCAGCCGAGGCTATAACTTGCAAGGAACATATGAGCAGGCTTGGAAAGAGGTGCTCAAAATAGGGGCAGATACTGTGGCAAGGGTCTGCATGTCCCCCACAGCCATGAAGCTGAGACTGAGTCACCCCCTACCTTTGTCACAGTTCCATTTGCTGCCCAGGCTCACTTCCCCTGTACAGGGCAGCAGGGATGTGACAGAACACCTGTAAGTTTCAATACACTGAATTGCAAGGAAGCTACCGTGGGGCGAGAGATGTAAGTATGCCTTTTTTTGTTTTTGACTAAACAGGGCTTTTAGCATTGGAGCCTAAAAACTTAATGGGCTGCTTTAAAGTGGATCAAAACCCATTATCTTGAGGTTTGGTCCATGGGGCATACAGATTTCAGATGCCCCACTGTGTGAAACCCGATGGATCACTTCAGTCGAGAGGCACCAGCAGGGTATCTTAAATAGGATTGGAGTTTCTTTTAGACTCTGGAGGTGGGCTTCACAGGAGTTTGGTCTACTTTAAATTTGTTCACATTGCAGTGCATAGTTTTTCTCATTAGATGTCATGGTTACTGAGATATCACCCTCAGAAGAGCATTGATTTCTAAAGGCGAGCTGTCCATTTTGTCCCGATCCTATCAACTCAAAATCTAACCCCCCCACGCTAATTCAGATTAAAACATTGAAATGAGTGGATCAGACCCCCTCAATGTGGCACCTTCAAATGGAATGGCTACCAGGGTATGTGGCTCCAAGTTCCTTATATTTTAACTTAACCTCTGGCTTCATACTTTCACTTGCGACTCCTCTTCTGTTCCTGGAAATAGAACCAGCTCCTTCTGAAGCCTTGGAACTGGCTGCATAGGTTGTGGACTGGGGATGTCCTCCTCTAGTCCTCAACCCCGTTCTGTGCTGCTCTATTCCTCTTGCTGGGTTTGTTATTAGTGTTATCTTGGACAGTGGGGGTTTTATATGTTGGTATAGAGGGTGACATAGATGACACAAAGGATTTTTGATTTTTTTATTTCAGCAGAGGTGTAACTGCAAAGGGTGACATCTTCTATTTGAAGTCAAGGGACATCTTCTATTTTAGATAATTTAACCCCACGCAGATGTTGTAGAATACCACATCAATGTCAATGATATGCTCCGCAACTTGCTATAAACCTGACAGTCCTGCTTCTGAAATACAAAGTACTATAGTCACAAATGCCTTAAATCTCTGTGCCCTCATCCCTTCTCAATAGCCAGAAGTAGAAACCATGGATTTTAATGACTCATCATTGCTCAGAAGGTGTTCATGCCAAAGAATAGGTGGAAAGGTGCATCAGGGCAACTGGCTGTTGCCTGCAGAGAGCTAAATGCCTGTATTAGTGTGTATTTGTCAGATAAATTCTATCATGCTCGCTCTAATTAAAGTGATAGTTTATAAATTAGCATCAGTAGTGGTGGTGGCACTAGGAATGTGTAATTCTTATAATGGCCCGCTAAGCAGCAGTACAGCTATCTCCCTCTTTAAGGAAAGACATTTATGAGGTCTTGTCATCAGGACCAAGCAATGTATCCAGGGCTAAAGATGTTGTCCAGTGTTCCCCAACCCTCTTCTAGAGCGCCACCAATAGGTCACGTTTTGCAGATCTCCCCCACAGATGCACAGATGAGGTAATCAGTGCTCACACAGAGCTATGGTTCTGCCTTTGTGGAAAACCACAAAACATGACCTGCTGGTGCCTCTTGAGGGGAGGGTTGGTATAGTTTGAAAGAATGTGGAGAGCCAGCACAGTAGGAAGAAGGACAGCATTTTGAATGGACCATATTTTTAATATAACAAACATTATGAAGGGGCAAAAAAGATTTGGAGGTTGTAATATTTGCATATAATTATTCTTTAAGAGTCACGTCAGTCTGTCAAGTCAGTGGGTAGTTGTATAGGAAAATAAAGATGTTGTTCTTTCTCAGTGTCAGGCTCCAGAAACTAAGTGAACACTTCCTGCTGTGAGCTTAAGGAGATCTGCTTGGCCGAAAATGCTAATGACAGCTTTTAAGTTGTATTCAAGAAACTCTTAAATGTCTTAAAGATCCCGGCGTGGAGTCTGATAAATCCACAGGGATGGCTACAAGCCAATAAGAAAACAAAATATTGTGATGTCATTTTCAAAGTGCAGTGTATCTCCCATAGGGGTGCCGGAAAGGTGTAAAGTTTCTAAAACAACTCCTCAATAACTGTAATGTCAGTTGACAGACACAAATAGACTGTGATGCCTGTAGCCTAAAAAAGTTAGAAATGCTAGTTTGGTTTTACTAACAGCCAATAAAATATCTCTGTATAACATGATAGATTGTTTTGAAAAAAATAAGCTAAATGCCTTAAAATTGCAAAAAGTAGATGGAGAAAAATACAAAGGCTACCCCTGCATTCAGTGTCAGACTGGAGACTGTTGGGCTCACCAGAGGAAATCATCTTGGGGCCCACCAGAGAAAATCATTCTTGGGGCCCACCAGAGGAAATCATTCTTGGGGTTCACCAGAAGAAATCATTCTTGGGGCCCTCCAGAGCAAATCATTTTTGGGGCGACCCTTCAGCTTGCACAATATAAAGTGTTATGTTTATATATTAAATAACAAGTAATTTACTGGATAAATAACAAACTCACAGAACATGGTGTTAGCTTTGGATTTTCCGTGCTACCCTGATATTGGCCCTGGGTACTCTGGTAGGCCAGTGCCACAATTGAGTCTTCAATTTATCACATGCGGGCAGTGGGTGAAGCAAGGATGCCAATGGCTGCTTTGAAAGGATGTCAGGACATGAACTTGGCAGCAATGGGTTCCAGATTTAAGGAACACAATGTATGCAGGTAAACTGCTGACAATATATGCTACAGAGGTAGAGATTTTGAGCTTTGAAGAGTAAACAGTTCAACCGTAGGCATTGTCATATTGGGATTGGGAGATTCAACTGGCCACAGGGAGCACATGCCTCTGCAGACCCTGCTGTACTGGATGAGCTGCCTGGATATTAAGATAAGTACTATTTAAAAGTGTTAGCAGGCATATGTAGAAAACTGAAGGTACTTACTTAAGCTTTTGCTGGCCTGTCGAAAAAGATCCAGAGAAATCTTATATTTACTCCCTCAGTCTGGCCACAGTCAGATAAAAGCAAAGAGATGGCTGAAACCTCCTGCCCTGGCTTCATTATGGTGTTTTAGCAAGCAGCATTTAGGAAATGTTAGTTAGACACAGGTTTATCTACAGCCATGCAGAGTTTAGGGGCCTTCACCAGAGTTTCAGAGTTTTCGGAATCTGGATTAAAGGGTTATTCAGACATGCAGAACAAAGAATTGCATACTAACCTTTTTCCCCAGTAGCTGTTCCATCTTACTCCATGCAGGTCTATTCCCTGTTCATGGGGGACATAGGGGATGAACAGCAGTCTACTGCGTCACTCAGAGGGTCACTTTTACAGCCATGCCAGCATGGTATTGGTCTCATAATATATGTGTGGTATCTTGGAAGTGTCTTGGTTGTTTGGAAAGCAAAGAGATGGCTGAAACCTCCTGCTCTGGCTTCATTATGGTGTTTGAGCAAGCAGCATTTAGGAAATTTGGCCTTAGTTAGACACAGGTTTATCTTCAGCCATGCAGAGTTTAGGGGCTTGCACCAGAGTTTCAGAGTTTTCGGAATCTGGATTAAAGGGTTATTCAGACATGCAGAACAAAGAATTGCATACTAACCTTTTTCCCCAGTAGCTGTTCCATCTTACTCCATGCAGGTCTATTCCCTGTTCATGGGGGACATAGGGGATGAACAGCAGTCTACTGCGTCACTCAGAGGGTCACTTTTACAGCCATGCCAGCATGGTATTGGTCTCATAATATATGTGTGGTATCTTGGAAGCATCTTGGTTGTTTGGAAAGCAAAGAGATGGCTGAAACCTCCTACTCTGGCTTCATTATGGTGTTTGAGCAAGCAGCATTTAGGAAATTTGGCCTTAGTTAGACACAGGTTTATCTTCAGCCATGCAGAGTTTAGGGGCTTGCACCAGAGTTTCAGAGTTTTCAGAATCTGGATTAAAGGGTGAATTCAGACATGCAGAACAAAAAAAAGCTTACTAACCTTTTTCCCCAGTAGCTGCTCAATCTTACTCCATGCAGGTCCATCCCCTGTTCATGGGGGACATACGGGATGAACAGCAGTCTCCTGCGTCACTCAGAGGGTCACTTTTACAGCCATGCCAGCATGGTATTGGTCTCAGAATATATGTGTGGTATCTTGGAGGTGTCTTGGTTGTTTGGAAAGCCTTAAGCCATGAAGTAAGAATAGTTTCATGAGTTGTTTTTCATATACTAGTCAACTATTTGACACTCTAAATATCTGGTATAGATGCCATCGATGCCTATGTGTTCACTGGAAAAATCAGGAGTACTGCGCAAGTGTTTGCAGATCCACAAATAAAACTACATTTAAACAGTGGGAAATGCGAATATGGCTAATTTTGTTTGGTAACTTGGTGAATACAGTGACTACTAGCCAATGGTGAGGAAATGTGAGTGAAGTGGTTGGTAAACCAGGCCCTAAAACCAACATGCCTTTTGAATGGTTAGACACATCACTGTCTAATGAGATTTGTGGTCACCATAGAGATAAAGTGATCACCAAAATGCAGATCGATGTGGCCGTCAGACAACAAATACAGCTGCATAGTAACTGGCCCACCACAATCATCTATGTGTATGGTGGCCACATTGTTTTTTTTTTTCCTCTCAATTTAATTTCCTCAACCCTTTACATTACCCAAGCGAAGTGTGAAGCTGAAAAATGTGTAATGTGTTTCCAGGACTACCAGGAGATGTTACAGTGGCAAAGTCATTAAATGATATACTTGTAGAGGAAATTAAATACATTCTTATAGGTAGCGTATGTATACATGTATACCAAAGGAAGTTGATTTTGCAGCATTTTTCTTGATTAACAGGTAAAGTATATATTAGAGGAGACATGAAGTTCTGAAGCACTGAGGCCACAACACATTTGGAGGCATAGATATCAGCAACAATAATATATATAACAATAATATATATATCTGCCTTTAAACTATGCAAAAGTCACACTGACAAAAATGAATCTAATACTGTGAGGTGACAGACAGACAGTATTCCACACTGAAATGTTGCATTGCATGATTTATCTTAGTGGATCCCTGTATATTAACACGGTATATAAAATGAATAATAGTTTGCAACATTAGATTATTATGCTATATTTCAGTTTTTATTCCATACAACTGATCTATCTTCTTAATACTATGCCAGAGGCAAAAGCATAATTTAACTTGTTCTCTGCTTGTAAAGGTTGTCATGAATACAGTAATGAAATAAACCACACAAGACCATTAAGTATTCCAGTAATGATTTGACTTTTTGTCATATATTTGCCCTCAGCTATTTCATTTATGTTTGGATGTTTTCCAGTATAGCAGTTTCTCTAGCTTGCTGTTACATAGTAAAGATCAAAGGCAAATAGAGTCATCTGCACAGAGCCACACATATGATCAACAAACGATTTGTTCTAAAGAATAAGACAACCTGTCCATAATTTGTGAGCTATTAAACAAACTAGGCTCCAGCTGTACAATGTTAATGCCACCCAGCATAAGCATACAGTACACTTTGCTATAGATGGCGTATGTGGGCTAAGTTGGGCAGAACAATTAACAACAACAAGAGCAGTCGAAATGTCAAATTAACTGGAGGACATTTTGGTGGGCACACAGTACTGCAGTTTCCCGCAGGAGAGGGCTATGTTTTAGGGGATTAAAAACAATTTTCAATCTTCAATCTTTCAGTCTCCTTGGGTCTCCTTTGAGAAATATAGATCCCGATTCTCCTGAGAAAGCCAGTTAGTTAGGATGGTAAGCAGCATAAAGGGACTCTCAATTAATTGTGAAGACATCTATATTGAGATATCCCTGGATAACCAGAAAGGATAAACAGGGAAGGAGCAGCAAGAAAATATAGGGTGGAGCTCACAAGTAGGATTAATAATCTCTTTGGAAGGAATAATTAGGACTGAGATCAAGCTGTCCATTGTCTATTTGACATATATATTTATTGTGCTATGCACTGCAGGGACTGCAGGGAGGAAGAATCTGGTCATCCTATCTACATGTCCTTAGGCATCATTGGTAAACCATATATACCTATTCCCTTCAGCCCAGAAATGCAGTTACACCTAGAGATTCTTAAACACTGGGTCTATCCGGAGGGACAGAGAATGTGTGTTTCCCCACCCAGCCACCCTGTGTCCTGTTTCATGCCAAGGCCAGCTCATATAGTAGATGAGCAGAGATGACAAATTAGTGGAAAAGATCGCTTTTGTCGATGTTTATACTCAACTCACACTCTTAAATAAGGCATAACTTTTATTAGAGTTTGCCACCAGTTGCACTTTGTATATGGCAATGGTTCTTTTTTATTTCCAGAACAGTCTCCACAATTCAGAAAAGGCTTTACACTAGATTTTGTAACATAGCTGTGTGGATTTGCTTAAATTCAACCCTAAGATAACACCGTCAATGTAATCCATCTAGGAAAGAATATATTTTAAGCTGGAACATTTTTGGAGGAAGCTTACCCCCAAACGATCTCTGAAATATTTCTCATGATCCTCATTATGGCGAAATAATTGCAGAGCTGGGCTACATGGGCAAAAGTCAAGTTAGGCAACTCTGTGGCCTCAAATGGAGGGATCATAGTACGACACTTGTAACGGCAGATTTAACAGTCACTTACTATATAAAGTTAAAGAGTCCAGATGCAGCAAGGCTGCAGACATTTAAGATGTATTAAGGGCCATACCACAAAGTGCTCTTGTGTAAATGTCTTCAGTAATACCTTACACTATTCCAATGCTCTAAGAGCAGTTGTTACACTGCCTCTGAATAATACAGGCCTTTTTTTAATTTAAAGCAGGCTAAAAGTCTATTTTTTTACTTGTATAGTAAAAAATAAAAAACTCATTATTAATCATGCAAACTGCTGCATGCTTATTAATGACCTACTCACCTTACCAGGCCACTGGCTCCCAGACCTTTCGCTCCTGTGGGAGCATCCAGACCTGCGCCCGGAAGGTGAGTAAGTCCTCATTTTTTTTATTTTTTCGGTTTTCGTCCACAAACTAGGTCATAAATAACAGTCTGAATCTCGAACTGAAGAGTTATATCTTAACTTTTAACTTCTGCAGAAGTCATTGTTTTTACAACCATTAAAAAACCTTACCACAGGCTAAGCTCTATGTATCCATCAGCAGAGATTCTCTCCACAGCTATTGATTTCTTTTTTTTTGAACTTGTACTTGTTGAGTTCTACAATATTTAATTACTTCAAAGACATGATACAAGTCCCCATTTTACCAGATTAATTTAAATCTGGTTAGTGAAATCTCAGACAAATCTTGAAACTTGGACTCAAAGAAGATTCAGCTGCGTGCACCCCGCAGGGAACTTGTCTTAACAATTTTTTATTTTCCTTATCACTGTGCCTGTAGGTCTTTCTTCTCATCACTGAATCATCACGTAGCTAAGTGTCGCCAAATGCCAACCATAAGGAGAACAAATGTAGCTAGCTATACTAAATATACTGAATGGATATGACATGTATCAGCTGCAAGGAAAACTCTTTGTCTATTTTATTTAATTACATGCTGTTTTTTCTAAAACACTGCAATTAGTAAAAGGATAAAAAAAGTTTCAGTTCAATTAGACGTTAAGCTATATCTTACTTATTATATGTGATCAGGAATAATTACCAATTATAATGGCTAATTATATTTTTAGTGTTTCTGGAAAAGTGTTCTGTGACACACAGCTACTAATAAATACATGGCTAAAAAAGCAGTAAAAATAACGCATAGATCCATAAGAATTTAGTGCAGGTGGTTAATAATATAGACCTTTAATTTGTTGATCATTTTTGCTAATAATGTAGGGACCTTAGTTTTTTTTATCTTAGATTAGCAGGCTCTATTGGGTCACATGTCCCAGTCTCTACCCTTATGTAGTTTAAATAGCCAGAGGCCTTTTCTTTCCAATGTCCAGAAAGTTTATTTCGAAATGTGAAAAGTATGAGCAAATTTCAAGATTTTGCACTGAATTGTACTGAAATAACATAATAACATTTCTAAAAAAGAAGCAAATTTCTATTTGACCTTATTGTTAGGTAAGCCTTAAAGACAAGTGTATCTATTTGGGTGGAATTAAATGTACTTACATTTTGGATTTGTTTAGGAAATTATCAGCATTTTTGTTTTTGGAAGTTTTTATCTTTTTGATAGTTTCTTTTTGATATCTTTGAATGTTTTCCAAGTTGATTTGGATCTAAAACAAATCGTATGACCAAATAAGACAAATGAGACCTGAAATAAATATTGAAATACTTGCTCATCACAAATACAGTATTCATTTTATGCATTTACCAGTTTTAATATGTAAAGTGAAAGTATGGGCATTGATACATTTTCCCAACTAGTGGCTTACCTTGTGCCACATGCACTAAAGCCTCTTTCATCCTAAGCCTTACTGAAAGATTCATCTTAACACTAGAACACTAAAGGGGTTATTTAAGAACAGATAGCGACAGGTAGTGCTTCATAGTGGCAGGCAGCATCTGGTGAATGCTGGGCTCTGTACGCAAAACCACATTTAAGAAAGCGAATCTGGTGAGCGACTCTAACAGCGCCATGTAGCGTCACATGTATTAAACCAGGCGGCTCAGCATATAAAGCCAGCGCTCTAGGCTCAGAAGCACTATGTAGTACCTGTCACTCTGTAGCGCTCTCCCATACATTTCAATGGGGCTTCATTAGTTGTGTATAAATAGCGTGTTTGGCAATTTTCACTCTTATCATTGTGTGACCTCTCCTGGCTGCAAACAAACATGTTTATATATTTTTTTTACTTTTTAGATTTTTATGCAGAATTGTATTTACAGGTCTGGCACTAAAGTGTTATTGTTTCAGTGTAAAACAATTTTATTCCATGTGTTTTCACTTTGTTACTGGTGTATATGTGTTCAAAAACAGACTTTGATCACACAGCGTCTGGCGCGCTATGCTACAGCGCCCAGCTTCAGAGTGCAGATGCTGTGTGTGTCTAGTGTTTTGTTAAATATGGTGTGGAGCGTCAGACGCACTGAGCTGGCGCTACCTCTCGCTCGCTGTAGCGCTATACTGTTGTTACAGCGCCCAACACACATCACATTCATCAATGCCGACCAGATTGCTAGAGCGACCGAGAGGCTCTGTAACAGTGCCCGATACCCGCTTACAGCACCTACTAGTCGGCCAGTCTAAGCATATACAGACGCTCAACGCGCAATACCTGGCGTTAGTAGTGAATGAGCCTCTAAGTATGCCCACAGACCCATACCTACTATACTTCTAGGAATCAACCAATCACTAGCTTGTAAATGGATCTTGTTGCAGTCTCACTGTCAGGGCAAGGCCCCAGATGCTGCAGGTGTGAGATAAATGCTGCAAAGTCTTCTTTAGAAAATAGAGATGTTAACCAGCCTTTGTCTAAAAAAACATCAATCCCTAATCCCTACACTTACACAGAGCCAGTAGGATTATAGTCATGTGTATGATTAAGCAATTATTTCAAACAGGTGATAATATATATGTTGAAACACAGTCATTGACTGAAACAGAAACATCTGTGCAGGAGGCCCAAACTGAGTGAGGAGCAGTCAAACTCGCCCTGGTAAGATGTGGTAACACGGTGTTTGCCTAAGGCCTGGAAAGTGATACAACTATTAGTGTCTCCAGGCAACAGTGAAGTATGGTGGCTTTTGCCTGTAAGTTTGGGGATGGGGACCTGCAAGTTTGGGGATGCATTTCAGCAAATGGAGAAGACAGTGTACTCAATGCTTGGAAATACAAGTAGATATGTATCCATCATATAAATACGATCAGGTACGAAACTGATTGGTTCCAAATGTTAAAAAGTTTTGCAGCAAGACAAGACCCCAAACATGCAGCCAATGTCCTAAATAACTATCTACAGCATAAATAGAAACAAGGAGTCCTGCAAGTGATGGAATGGCTATCAACATCATCAATTCAGTCTGGGGTTACATAAAGAAACAGCAGCATCTAAGCAATGCTACATCCACAGAAATATGAAGTTAGCTCTCCAAGATGTCTGGAACAACCTATCCTTTGATTTCCCACAAGAACTGTGTGCAAGTGTACCTAGGAGTATTGGTGCTGTTCTGAAAGGGTGGACATGCCTTATATCAATAGATTTCTTTTCTGTTCATTCACTTTGTATTTTGTTAAATGGTAAAAATAAATAATTAACACTATTTTTTAAAGCTTCTTTACTTAGCATTTTCCTCACCTGCCTAAGGCTTCTGCATAGTATTTTGTGCTTGCCAGCATATTGAACTTCAATAATAGTGAATGATTTATTATAGGAAAGTTAAGTCCTAACCCAGGCAAATTCTAAATCCCCCATATCCTGTGGGGAATAAGTGTAAAATGAAACATTGCAAATCATCTCAAAATCTCTGGGTATATGTACTAATGCATTATGTGTTCTAAACACAGCCAATGGTTTTGCTTCCGTTCCTGGACGTAGCTGAGCTGGGTATGTCATGCCGCTCCTTTATGAGTCATGTGTGTGACCACTGTGGGTTTTACTCATGCTGGGAGAGGGGCAAACTTTGGAGACCTGCTATGTGTGAACAAGTGACATGTACAACAATATACATAAGGTACAATAATAAATAAAACAACATGTACCAAAATGAAAATATGTGTAAGCCATATATATTTCTCAGCTGTGCTTCAGGATAAGAAGTAATAATTCTTTAGAAATATGTGAATAAATAATGCAATTGAAGCTGTAGATTTAGATATGAGGTGTGGGTTTCTTGGTTTTATGATTTGCGTGTCGGGGTGTGGGTCGGGTGTGGCTGGTGTGTTATGCTGGGTGGGTTAGCCTGAAACGGTGAAATCATAATGTGATTTTAACATGAAACAAATAAAAGGCTGATTTTATTGTTTTAGACAGAGTGCTGGTACTATTTCTGCTATTGTTCTGTGACAGAGAAATAGGTAGATCTGAACTACTGGGCGAGCAAACAAATAAAAGCATTTTACATTTTAAATAGAAATAAATAGAAAGCACTTGCAATGCAAACCACAGCAGATCATGATATACATTTATCTACCCCCAGAACTGCAACTAACCACCAAAATGCAGGATATGTCTTTCTCATATCTAAATCTAGTGCCACTTAAAGTTTTGTAAATGCAAGTGGAGCCGCCGTGTCTACGAGAGCAAAGATTCTGACATTCGGCCTTAAGTGCAGCTATTGCAGTCTCATAACTTATTACCCTCGGGGGCCAGTCTGTGAAAAGCATCTCCACAAAACGGTGCCTTTTCTCAGGAATGACACAGGAAGTCAAAATGAAATGGTCTCATACCCCCCACAACATCTTCAGCCATTGATAGAAACATGGCACGATTCACTCTCTATCAACAGCATAAAAGTCAATGAAGAACAGGATTTGTGTGGGATTGATTGAATCTTTAGCAGCACTTGGCAACTGATAGTATCAATTAGAGATGTATTAATAGGCAAAGTTTTGAACTCTGAATTGTCGTTATTTTTAATGAGAAGGTATATCAATCAAAACAAGAGTAATGTTGCATGCTACTATTGATTGCTCAGCCTACCCTATTAACCCCTGGAAATATTTACACGCTCTATGGGAGCCTTAGCTTCTATGTGAATTTCTCTACCAACAACATCTTCTCTTGTTGAGAATTGACAAATTCAGTTGGACATTTATTATTTTACTCCAACAATTATTGAACTATAGAAACTATTTCAAGACATATTTTTATGGGCGATCTGGGGGGGGGGGGGGGGGGTTCACATAGCGGGGCAATTTGGGGTGCCCCATGGAAGCAGAATAAAACCAAGAAAATTAAAATTTACAGGTTTTGTTCTGCTTTAGTTAGGCAGCTTATGATTATAATTATTATTAATATTTATTTATACACTGCCATAATATTCTGTAGCGCTTTACAAGGTATGATTACAGACAAGGTAAAACATATAGTACAGGGAACAATACAAAATGAGATGCCATGAGGTTCAAACCAAGTATTGTGAGCACAGGAGACAGTAGGAAAGAGAGCCCTGCCCTTGCGAGCTTACAGTCTAAAGGATGGGGGTAGAAACAAAAGGTAGGGATTTGGTATGATTTGGCACAATTTTGTCTATCTGAAAAAAGGCCCTAGGGGCAGTGTAATTCATATCAGCAAATATAGGGTTATTTTAAAATGTTCACAATTCACAGATTGGCATTTTTTAAATTCTGCTCCTTTCCTTCCTTTATATATGTTTACAGCTATGGTATTTTCTAAAACAAAATCCAGTAAAATCCCAGTAAACTCTAAATGTCCTTTTGACAGGCACAGCACAGAGTGTTTTCATTTATATTTTTGCTGAGAATGAGGCTTGGTCCTAGTCAAGTCTGTTTCTAGGGAAGGGTGAGCAAGGTGACCACCCTGGGTGCTTTGACTACTAGGGTGCCTTTATCTCTCTTGTTTTCTCCAGATGATTCAGGACCACTGAAGGCAGAGCCTGGCCCAGAAACTGCCCTGGTGCTAGTGCTCCATAATTCTCTTTGGGACAGCAAGAGTCAAAACATATGTTAAGAAGCAGTGATGAGCTTCACCCGTTAATGAATCTGCAGCAAGCCGTTCGCTCTGGCCATTCGTTGTCAGGCGCACCCATACAACGCTGAACCTGTGAAACAGCGACCCCCCAGCCCGTATTCAACATTACCGCACACCGACTGAGTCGCTGTCAACAAGCAAACCCCGGCCAAGCACAGCGAATACTAGCTGGCGCTGAGAAAATCACGCTACTGGCGCTCATCTGTCGCTACCTGGCGCTATTAATGAATCGGCCTCCCCGTGTTAAAACAGAGACCAACACCCTTACAACAAGTAATGCTCATATGCATCCCTCCCCAGGGCAATCCGGATTGCTGCACATAAATATATATTTTCCTCTTTCTAACTCTTGCTGTGGTCAATTTTACAAACAAAATTGCCTCCTGGAGTTCAGGCCACCTGAAGACAGGAAGTTCTGCTGGGTTTTCTGTTACTGTGCATTGTCAGTTATGTCAGTTGAATTCAGGCAGCACCACGTCTGGGATGCCGAGAAATGAAGCTCCAAAAGGACAGCTACCAGGAGAAAATCTTTGAGGCAGCATTTTAGCCTTGAGTGGATGCAAGAACATATGTGCAAAAGTGCTGACAATGATTCAGTATCATGCATACAGGGGAGCTAGTGAGTTTTAGGGAATTTTATTTTCCAACTGTGCAAGGCTGTTGGTCCGGTTTAAGGTCAGATTCAACTGAAATTATGCCTATTTGTCTTGATCCAAATAAAGTCAGATATAGGTCAAACTGTTTGCCCATCTCTTTTTTTTAATTATTTTTAAGGCTACCAGATGGGAGACACCCCTGGAAGAACACTGGGCTCATGCTAATGGGCACCACGCCTGGTGTCCACGAAGGGTCGTAGGTAATTGGGCGAAGGTATAGGCAACCCACCTAAATTGGGATGTCCCCATGTAAGGGGGGAAAGCTCTATATTTTGATACATACCCTGCTTTTAGAATCTTTTATACACCCCCAGCACAGCAACAATTCAGATTAATCTTGCTAATCATTCTCAGCTCAACAGAGAAAGCATATCCGAAGGGTCCCAAGAAAAATGTAACAAATATAAGGAAAAGGGGAAATGGACTGAGACCGCACTGGCCTATTTTAATGACTAGTATACAGTGTGCACAACAGAGGGTAGTAACACCAAGTGTAAACAATATAAGAAATTAAAGGAAGTCCTACAACTCCCAACTACCCTCAAAATATATATGGCACCACTGCTTGGAGCATCATCATAAATAAATGTTTATTACAAAAATATCTACACTTAATTTAGACACATTAAAAAAATATTTAACACATAACACAAGTCATCAAGGAAGGAGGGAGGGGGAGGGGGCAAAAAGATGGTAAATCGCTATTCCATGGTCATAAATATAATAATATTAAAATTATAAACACTTTATCATACCGGGCTGGTAATCTTAAAGTGCTCTAGTGTTCATATATATAAACTCTGAAATAACCTAATAATCCCTACAACACATAATAATGTATACAACAATAGAGGTGCAAGAGCTAAAGTGCAAATATTCCCTAACCTACCATGTCAATCCTACCATTACTTAACTGAGGACCAGCCGGGTAAAATGAAAGAAATGCAGATACAAGTATCAAAAAGGATCTTACATGACACAAGACCAAATAGCCCCCCCTCCCGTGCGTCTACGCGTTACGTGACGTCAGACCGCGTCACTTCCTCAGGACAAACACAGACCTCTAAACCACTTAACCCACTACTTTTATACTCACCTAGCAGGCTGCAGCGCCGCACGCCACCGCGCGCCAACCACCAACCGCTAGACGCGCCCCGGCCAGAAACGCGTCCAGTGGTGACAAGGCTCTGACGCGTCCCGCCAGAGCGGCGGCGCGTGCACAGCGGCAGGGCGCGCACACCCAGAAGGGCGCGCGTGCCATGGTAGGGCACACGCGTGCGGCAGGAACAACAAAGCCCGCACAGGAGCGAGGACAGGTGAGTATGTACAAACGTATAGGACATATAACATAATGGAGTAAATCCCATTTCTTACTCATATACAACATAAACCCTATCAGAACTCATATCACAAACTAAATATATTAAACATAATGACATAAAGCCCTACTCTATCACTACTATATCCAGCAATACAAGGCTATATTAAACCATTATACATATAAAATGACTAATGGTGGGGTCTCTACATACCCCTAAGGGCCCATTACCTAAATATGATCAAAATATGCAACTATGGAGCCCAAACACCCCAATTAAGAAGTACTAATCGGTTTTGATATGTGGTGGTTTAGAGGTCTGTGTTTGTCCTTAGGAAGTAGTTGGGAGTTGTCGGACTTCCTTTAATTTCTTATATTGTCCCAAGAAAAATGTTGTTAGAAGGAGCTGTGTAATACATATGCATTCTGAATGCCCTTATGGCAGATAGTGGGTGCAGATACTGTATACCATTTACAGGAAGGAACCTTTTTTAATTGGGGTCAAACGGATTAGGGATGGGGTGTAAACCTTTTTGTAGACACCACACCACTGTGCTAAGCCCAATTTGGGCATTAAAATAATAAAACAACTCACTTGATCACTGCAATCCTCCCCTGATCCTGGCAGTAGACCTGAGTGACAGTTGTACTGTGGGCCAACAGTCAAAAATTACTTAAACCAGACCAACACAACAAACAGTGCTCATATATATCCCTCCCCGGGGCAATTTAGCTTGCTGCACATAAAAATAAATTTACCTTTTTCTTACTCCTGCTGTAGTAATATTTATAAACAAAAAGGCGGCTTATGCATTTGCAGGCCACCTGCAAACAGGAAGTGCTGTTGGACTTCCTGTTACTGTGCATTGTCAGTTATGTCAGTTGGGAGAGGAAACACCAAAATGGCCGCTACATTTATTTTTCAACTGTGCCAGACTGTTGGTCTGGTTTAAGCGAACGACCAGTACAGTCAAACTGCTGCATGGGATTGGTTGACAGACCTGCCATGTCTATGTAAATTGTGTTAGTATGTCATGATTGTTTAACTATTCAGATTAATAAAATCTTTACTATTTTTGTACGTTTATGAGTAGTGTCACTCATTGTTAGCCCAGCACATTTTCCTTTTTTGGGTGGTAGTGTGGGTAGCCCCATCCGCTTAGTTCATGTTTTGCACCTTTGTACTGGGCTGAGTGTGCACACAGTTACTGTTGTGACTATATCTATTAGTGGCTTTTAGGCTGGTGCTGCCCAGTTAGCTTAGTCTAAATTTGCCCAGACCTGCCATTCTGTAAATTTTCTCCAAGATGGCTGCCCCCAGGACCCGAAACACGAAGTAAGGTATCTAATTTTTTGTGACCCCCATAGCCATCCACTCTAAAGCTTCTATCCAGCCACATGCTAACTTTCTCTTACCTTATTTACCATAGGGACTGTGTAAAATGAGCGATTTAAGACATAACAAATCTCTGATTATATGTAAATACCATGTGTATGCTTTTAACTCTGGGCATGGCTGAGTTGGGGAGGGTCAGTCATGGTGCAACTTTAGGAGTCCTAAACTTGCTCTGCTGTGGTTAAAGATAACCTCTGTTGCAGGAAAATTTTCCAGCATTTGATGCTATACATGTGTAACGGTGGGATCCCCCGCTTCCAGCAAAACCATCCTGGGCACTAGTTGGCTGATAGACCAGGGTGTAGAGGCTGAATGGCCAGGCCCTGGCCTAAAGGGCTACCAGCCTGCACAGCCCACACAGGCACCGGGCTCTTCTGCACCCCCCTGGCCTTTATGGATTTATGGGGCCCCCGTTTTGGCAAGTCACTGATGTGGTTAGAGATAACTGTGGGACCAACGTGGCTTGCCAGGTTTGCTTGCATTCAGAGTTCCAAGGGACAGAGTGGCTGTTAGACCACTTTCTTTTGTGGTCCATGAGAAATTAAATTGAAAGAAAAACAAATGGGAAACCCTGCTATGGCTTTTACCCAGTGATGCAGGAAATGGAGGTGAGATACTTGGGACAAGCATTAAGTAAGCTCCTTACTGCCTTATTATTGCCATTACCTGAACTGTCCCTTTAAATCATACAGGAAAGTACATTTTTAGACCTAGGTGCTTCTACATTATCACTTGCATTAGGACAGCAAAACTAGGAGCAAATGACAGTGCACTGGACATACCTTAGCAGAGTTGGCTCTGTGGTTGGGGACCTCTTTAAGCTTTCACACTGGGCAACTTAGGGCTGTGATACAAAACTATAATACCTATAATGACTTCTATTACTGAATTGTTACATACATCCTCTTTCATCTAACCCACAACTCTGTGTAATAATAAAGACAAGAGACAAGCAAACCTTGCAGCAAAGTCACACCATCAGTGTGATATATTTGCCTGTTTTATTTGTTGGCATTCAGTGTTCGAAATTATTTAACTCATCGGAGGTTGTAAATCTTGATCCAATTATGAAGAGAGAATCGTGCTGTAAAATTCTACAGCATAGTGCTTGTACGCCATCATAGCTGATTATTACTATAAAACACCACACTGTAATTCATTAAGCCAGCCAAGGAGAGGACATATTTGGCTCCGTTTGTAACACGTCAACTGTGGAATCCAGAAAACGCAATGTACAGCTGTCGTGAAAGCATTTTCTGAGCATGTACAACACATGGCCTCAATTCTTCCCAAATGGAAAAACCTGTGTTCTATCACTGCCGTCCAACTAGAAGGCTGGAGTGTAACACTTCCAGGTTGTGATTCTGCACAAGCATTACTGAAAAAGAAACAGAATGCTTTTCTCAAGACTCGTGATGAAATCTAGCCTGATCTCTTCCTTTTCAAAACTATTGTGTGGAAATGCTAATTTGGCAAGTTGTTTTCGAGGAATAACATATGCTTATTTCAGACATCACCACCGTGAGCCTAGAGAACTGAGCTTGTCTTGGGAGGTGAGAACTTTGGGACATTATTGTTATCATTACTTCACATTTATGCTCTGCTTGAAATAAAGACATCATTATGCATGTGCCAGCTCTAGGGGGTTTGAACACACTTCCGGATTATGACGTGGGGCCTCCACCACTTACCCTGCAAAGGGGGCCTTCACCAACCTTTGGGTTACAGTCTGGTGCAGTCCTTGGGCTGATGGGTGGCTGGCTAAGCCTTTGTTTGGTTTTGCAAACCAGCGGCCAAGGCTGCCACGAGCAGGACTATTGCTTTCTTGCTGATAAAAATGGTGCCTTGTGTTGCTCCTGACCCACTCTACTGACCTAATTACTTACCTGCCCACCTATCCTTGTCCCACATACCTGTCTAGTGATTCTGGCTGACTAAGAATCCCTGAGGCATCCCAATTCAGTTTGCCCCACTGTGTAAGCCCCCGCAGATCACTCCCAATCTCTTACCTTCCTGTTGGTCCCTCCCCGCGATTGTGAGCTGCATCCTGCAGCTGAGGCACACTCTCGCACCCAGCCATTTATGTAGGCTGGGCTCAGAGGTGCACACACTAGGGAGGGAAACTGGGGATGCGACTGCTCATCTAATCATTGCTTTATAGTGTGCGTTAGTAAGCATGGCATAAATCGCTGATTGAACGAAAGCCCGCAAAGGTGAGTTGTGTGGGTTATCTGGGGGGTTTCACACAGCGGGGCAACCCAAATCAGAATGCCTTAGGGACAAGGACCAAGGATAGTAAAATTAAAGTAAAGCTCCACTTTAAAAAGAAACATAAGCACATTTAGCCCAATTTGGGATACGCCATTGTGTGATTCCCCCTGGGATTGCCACATAAACTCCAACAGCACATGCAAGGCCCATGTCCCCAATATACCTTTAGTTAGGAACATACCCACACCAGGCATATTTGAATGGCTGGCACAAGTACTATCCACAGCTAAAGGTGAATGGGGATGAGGCCAACAGCACTTGAAAGAGGCCTTGAATGGAGTGGGTGTCCCAGCATCACTGTGGCTTATGGCGTGGGGGCGGTCTTTTATCATAGAGGGTACCTGGATGCCTCAGTCTCAGTAATTGGGTGAGTATCAGTGTTCCATCCTGGACTGATGTCAGCTCTTTTTTTGGGGGAGGGGGATGCAAATGGCAAGCATGTAGAATTGCACTCTTGGCACTTGATGGACGGAGAAGCAGACCCATAGACTCTACATGCTTGGTGTTTAAATGGTTAAAGGAAAAGTTCACTTTCAATTGCATTTTTGAAAGTACATATTGTTGTGTGCCACAAGGTGCTGAGCTTATCCAGCTTTTTTTTTCACTTTTGATAGCAAATGTGTTTTTTATGGAATCAGTTCTTAGTTCCTGCAGCCTGTTGCTGTTAGCAACCGTACACCAAGTCTGTACACCAAGATCTACTTTAAGAGAGAAATGGGCCTTGTACACACCGAACTCTGCTGCTGGGCATGTGTAGCTATAGTGTTCTGTGTGTATAGGTCTCGCTTGTATTTTTTTATAGACCTTGTGGGGCTAATATCAGCAGACTGCTGGTAGTGAAAATTGCGTCCATTTAACAGACATTTGCTAACATTAACACACATTCGCTGGATAAACTTAGGACATACTTTTTTTAATATACATTTAAAAAAACACAATGAAAGTGGACTTTTTCTTTAAAAAATAATATTGCCTCATTGGTAGTTAAAGGAGCTTTATTGCAGAATTGTGCAAAATAAAAATCTGTGTGACCATTCTAGATAGTGAGAGGGTGTTACATCCCAAGTGTAAAAAAAAATCTCACCAAGCTAGTGATTTTTTTTCTAATGGCAGGAATAAAATCCAGGGGAGACAGGCCTATGGGCCTACAATTCCACTTTTACAGGACGATCTACTCTAGTCCAATTCCCTTATAAAGACTGGCATCCAAGTCTATTCATACTTCCATCATTGCTATTAATTTTTACTATACTATATACTAATACTACAATGAATATTATTATTATCGACCTTATGACCTACAGAAATTTCTGTAGACCAATCACATTTTTTATTTGTTTCCTTTTCCGATATTTTAAACATGGTAAAGATCTGAATTAAGCATTTTGATCCAGTGGATTAGTGATACTGTCTTTTAAATGCAGTCCTGGAGGAATAATAAACCATTAAAAAAAGAATCATAATGCAGTTCAATGTGGAACATTTCCTCTTCTAATTTTTCAAGCCATTCTCCTCCTTCTGATAATCTATGTGGTTAGTATGCCGGGGAGAAGAGTGATAGGTGGAGACACTTTAATAACTTCTCATAAAGGGCTCGAGAAGATGTTTCAAATTTGTGGTTACCCTGCCACAGCCCTGTCTCCTCTCGATGCCCCAGATATTGAATCTTCCCGTAACTACAATTACAGAGCAAACCGCACAATGTGGACATGTGGATTGTTTAGAGCAACACCCATTCAAAATTTCCTCATATTTACACTAGAAAAATTAGTATAAGTGCTACTGGGAACAAATATACAGACCAGGATCAATAACCAAACAATTCTTGGCTAATAAAGCACTTCTCTCTGGTCTGTGGTTGCTTCTCTCTGACTTTGTGGTTGGCCTCTAATGTCTTTCTCCATTGACTTTTCCCGTAAATATGTCTAATAGATGTCCCAATCAAGTCCAAGAAGGAATGATTGTCTTTGTTTGGTAAGAATTGCTAATTAACTAAGTATGTAAAATTTGAAAGGATCTCTTCACTAACCCCAGTACTAACTGCTGTGCAAAAAAAATTAGATTCACAAACCATTTCACTCCAACCCTGGTTTGACCCAGGTTGTACTGATTCAAGCACCTGTCATTTTTGTGGTTCACACTAAAATGTTTACTCCATTTTTAGTCTCTGTTGACCTTTGCGGGCGAAGTTATGCTACTTTGCTAGCCGGATCTGAAGTTGAATTGTCATATTGCTTTTTACTGATAGTATTTGTGCAGCATCGGAAAGGAAAGCCCTGCAGCAAAGGGGTACTTACCTCTTCCTTGCACTGACAGGGGCCGGAAACCATTGCACACACTTGTGGCAGTGTAATTAAAAGGGGATTTATTGGGGAACAAGGGGGTGGGAAAGTTAAGGTGCAGGGAGGAAAAGGTTAACAGGGTCCACTGGGGTCTTCTGAGTCTGGGAAGGGAGAAGGAATGCAGATGCCTGTCAAGGGAAAGGTATTCAGTTACAAAAGTAAACTGTATCTGGTTCCCCACCTAAGGAAATTCCCAAAAAATACATTAAGCAAGGTCCACTTACCAGGTAGGTGCAGGAAGTTTTACATGTCAGTCTGGTAAGCTGTAGACCCTAAATATGGGTGCTCCAGGCAGCAGGATGGGTCAGGGTCTTTCTGGGGGGCCCAGTGCCATCCCTGGGCATTCCTGGCACATCCAGCCAGGACCTTTATAAAGAAGAAGGGGGAGGGTTATTAACGAAGGGCACTGAGGGTGCACTGGGTGCTGGGCAGCTTTGTCCTGGACAGGGAGCTTGGGATGCCCTGGTTCTCCCAGGCTTGGTATACCCATTTGGGGTGTGGTCTTTGTTGTTGGAGGCAGGTGACCTTGCACGGTGGGGTTTGCTCCAGCTGGCAGCCCACTCCCCTCTCTGCTGCTGTACTTCATTGAGATGGTGGATGAGAGGGCAGTGCAAGGAGTCCCCTTATAATAAGAGATAAGAGTCATCTTATGACTATCTTATAACCAGAGAGAAGGGGCGGGACACCTATTAATAGAAGAGCATAAGTGGTGGTGTTAGACTTTACGCGGGAACAGGGTGGCCCCTAGCTATATATGGTGGGTGGAGTCTCCCTATATACAAGGGGTATGGTGGGTTATGAGTTCATGGTAGGTCACTGGGTGGGTCATCCTGTAAAAGCTCAGTTTAGCACCAAATTAGAGAGTGGCGGGAACATCAAGCACAATGCAGGAGGAGCTACTGCTTTGGTGTGCAAGGGTTTCAGTACACCTGAAGAGGACTCTGTCAGGAGAGAGAGAGAACCCATGGGGTGCCTTTGGCATGGAACTAACAGAGAAAGAGCCACCTGTTGACATGAGTGTGCAAGGCCAAGAAACAAGGTAAGGTGCGGCTGCCCCTGTTAGAAACCCTTAAACTTCGGTGAAGTCTTGAGCCTGGCTGAGAGTGTTGTCCTCGGACATTGGCTAATTGGTGCTCATACTAGTGGGACCACTGGAAACTTTGAACCCAAGTTGTGAACAATATCCCAAAGGTGGAGAGGCTCTCCTTTACCAACTGTTGCCCTGTGTGATTCCCTTTCTGATTTACTGAGCTTTAGTGTTAGTGTTCACGTCAATGTGGGGTGGATTAGGCCCTATGTTACTGTGATTAACTGTAAACTGTGAACTGATTACACTGGAATTGTGCTGAAATATGTTCATATTGGAAATTGGCTTGTATGTAAGTTACAGCTTTAACCTGTGAATGTGTTATGAAAGTCACTGTGCTGAGAAGTCAATAATAATAAAAATAAAAATGTATATAGCACCAACATATTCCACAGGGCTTTACAATAATGCAGAGCTACAATGTTTAAGCTAGAGCTGAGCTGTACGTGACTTTATCGGCCGGAGAGATGCCCCAGGGGGATGAACCGAAACAAGAGAGTGAAAATCCTGGGTTGTGATCTACTTTAAACTGGATGAACAGTTTTTAAAACTCACTTACCCCATCTGTATGCATGATACTAAATCATTGTAATCACTTACATTTTCTCCTGAATCCACTAAATGACACCTCACTGTTTTTCTCCTGGTAGTGGCCATTTCGAAACACCCTGAATTTTTCTTTCCCAGCTTTGCTGCTGCCTGGATTAAACCAACATAATCCACAATGCACAGCAGCAGGAAACCCATCAGCACTTCCTTTTTGCAGGTGGCCTGCAGCTCCATTGGACACAATTTTGACGGTAGCTAATAGTTACTAAAAGCTAAATTAATTTTTATGTGCCCTGGAGAGGGATTCACATGAGCACTGTTTCTTCTAAGGATGTTTGTATGGTTTAACTAAAACACAAAAATACAATTGCTTTATGATGCACTAAGTAAAACCAACATATTTTGTTCTTCTGATATGCGTTCACTTATGTTTTTATTTTTCTTCGCTGCTAACTCTTCTGGCATGTGCTCAGTAAAACATTATGCATCATTATCTACTTCTGAGATTTTTTAATATAATCTATTGTTAACTACAAGGAACCCCTCATGCATCTGTGTTTGTATCATCTGTGTCACTGTATGTGTCACAACTGCTTTAACAATAAATATCATAATTATTTAATGCAAACTGATGACAGACCAATTGTGTAGCGCCAAATGTATACCATAAATAATGAGAAACGATGTACTGCTTTGTGCAATACTGACAAGGCAAACACAACAGATGCTACTGCATGACTATTTCTACAGACTTATTCTATATAGCAGTCACATTTGAGGCTTTAGGCAGCAGGATGTTCAAGCAATTTCCGCTATAAACATTCAAAACTTAGGCCATGCATTCAACAAAGGCTAGCCAACCACAAATAAGCAAAGTATTATTGCACATATAGAAGACCCAATAAGAGACTTTGCAACTCAACACACTAAATTTAATGAGATGTGGTGAGCTCCCCTACATGGCAAACCCCACTGGTCAAACCTTGGTCATGTAGTCATTGGTCAGTGGTCATGTGGCCAGTCTGGATTCTGGCTAACAGGGAATGCAGGAGTGGTGAGTAGTGGTGAGTAGTATTTCCCAGACCTCAGCTTCCAGTGTCATCTTGTGCAGCAGTGCTTTACAAATCAGGATGCTCAAGCTGCTGCAATGAGGTCCCTTTTTCCAGGTGCAGACCCATTTGCAACCATAATCATCACCAGGGACCTGCAAAGCAAATAGAAAAACATTGCTAGCAGCATTATTATATATATTTTTTATCCTCCCTCCCATTTTTTTCCTCTGGTGCAAGCAGGCATCAGGGTTCTCCTAGGCCTTCACCAAATCAAACACATAAATATGGAAATCATCATCAAACTTGAAGTACACTAAAGGTTTGGCTTCCACTTGATAAATTACCATGCCAATCCTTTTTGAGCCATCTTCTTAGGCATATTCCACTTGCTTCCCAACTAGGATGCCCACAACCTCTCCTGGCTCTCTTTCCGCTGAATCATTAGGGTCAGGCATGATACAAAGATCTCCTTTTTATATTTATCTAAGAGCTGATACATGTATAGAACAGGGTATTTTTCATATGTTAAAAAAAAAAACATGCATTTACTGCTCCACTTCCATGGTCAGGCACCTGCAAAGCAAACAAAAAATAAATTAATAGAATTATTAGAAAGTATTAAACAATGTAAATTATAAAAACAGGAAAGCACATTTTCTCCACACGTGGCTCACAGGGTTGGTTGCTGGACTGACAGCAGCCAGCCAAGAGACAGTTTTGGAGACTTTCAGAGGAGGACTTGTCCTCACAGCAGGCTGGCACCCAGGGCAGCTCACGGGCGTCACTGAAGCGTGGATGGGGGGATGCAGAGAAGGAGATACCTCTCATTGAGGACAGCTTCTCTTTGACTCAGGGCAGCCTGGTTCACATGAGCCATTATATGCTTCAGTGCCTGCGGACTGACCACAGAGTTATCCGCCTAGTCAACAGCACTAATTACTGGGTGGCCACCCTGCTGGATCCACGCTATAAGGATAACATCGCCTCCTTGATTCCAGCATTGCAGAAGGATATACAGATGAGAGTACAAATCCATTCTGGTGGATGCACTATTGGCAGAGTGAAAGCTGTCACATTGGTATTGACTGTTATTTGTAAAGTTATTGCTATATGCTCCCTTTTTATATAAGAAAATGTAGGTTATCTGTGACTTTAAAAAGAAGAATTATGTTTAGGTCTACTGGTAGGCAGATAAAGTCAGGTGACCCAGAAACAGCAGAAAACCTAAGGGAAGCAGTACATACATAAAAATGTTTGCAGTGTAAATGGGTGCAGCAACGTACATTTATAATTCCTTCACCATCACCATTATTTCACCATCACCATCACTTTAGCTAAGCATTGAGACAGTTGGTATCCTTGGTTACTGGCCTGACCTGAAAAGCAACTGACCTGCAGCACACTAAGCACCAGCAAAAAGACTAAACTATGTGGGAGAACCTCTCGGCCTATACAATTTCTGTGCAATAATGTTTGTTAGGCCTGTATAGTAGAGATGAGCGAGTAGTATTCGACCGAGCCGGTATTCGATCGAATACTACGCTGTTCGTCATACTCGATTTCGATCGAGTACAGCGGCGATGGCGCACTCACAATTCGTTTCCCCTCCCACCTTCCCTGGCGCGTTTTTTACACCAATCACCATGCAGGGGGGGTGGGACAGGTCCTGGGAGAACGCTGGCATCGCGAGAACGGCGTCTACACGCATTGGCTGGAAAAACCATGTGACCTCGAATATACAAAACTCAGCACTTCCTCTTCATCAGCATTAGCAGCTTGAACTTAGTGAGGGACAGACGCTCACAGCAGGGAAAGACAGGCTGTCGCTGGCAGGGCCCCAGAAGCTCGGAATATCGCATTTACCACCATCTATACCAGCTACCAGAAGACAAGAGAGTCATTAAGAGCCCTTATTAGGGCTACTACGCTGAACGGTATATGGCTCATATGTAGGCAGGCAGGGCCCCAGAAGCTCAGAATCTCGCATTTACCACCATATATACCAGCTACCAGAAGACAAGAGAGTCATTAAGAGCCCTTATTAGGGCTACTACGCTGAACAGTATATAGCTCATATCCTATGTAGGCAGGCAGGGCCCCAGAAGCTCAGAATATCGCTTTTACCACCATATATACCAGCTACCAGAAGACAAGAGAGTCATTAAGAGCCCTTATTAGGGCTACTACGCTGAACAGTATATAGCTCATATTCTATGTAGGCAGGCAGGGCCCCAGAAGCTCAGAATATCGCTTTTACCACCATATATACCAGCTACCAGAAGACAAGAGAGTCATTAAGAGCCCTTATTAGGGCTACTACGCTGAACAGTATATAGCTCATATCCTATGTAGGCAGGCAGGGCCCCAGAAGCTCAGAATATCGCTTTTACCACCATATATACCAGCTACCAGAAGACAAGAGAGTCATTAAGAGCCCTTATTAGTGCTGCTATGCTGAACAGTATATAGCTCATATACTATGTAGTCAGGCAGGGCCCCAGAAGCTCAGAATATCGCTTTTACCACCATATATACCAGCTACCAGAAGACAAGAGAGTCATTAAGAGCCCTTATTAGGGCTACTACGCTGAACAGTATATAGCTCATATTCTATGTAGTCAGGCAGGGCCCCAGAAGCTCAGAATATCGCTTTTACCACCATATATACCAGCTACCAGAAGACAAGAGAGTCATTAAGAGCCCTTATTAGGGCTACTATGCTGAACAGTATATAGCTCATATGTAGGCAGGCAGGGCCCCAGAAGCTCAGAATATCGCTTTTACCACCATATATACCAGCTACCAGAAGACAAGAGAGTCATTAAGAGCCCTTATTAGGGCTACTACGCTGAACAGTATATAGCTCATATCCTATGTAGGCAGGCAGGGCCCCAGAAGCTCAGAATATCGCTTTTACCACCATATATACCAGCTACCAGAAGACAAGAGAGTCATTAAGAGCCCTTATTAGGGCTACTATGCTGAACAGTATATAGCTCATATGTAGGCAGGCAGGGCCCCAGAAGCTCAGAATATCGCTTTTACCACCATATATACCAGCTACCAGAAGACAAGAGAGTCAATAATCCCTTATTAGGGCTACTACGCTGAACAGTATATAGCTCATATCCTATGTAGGCAGGCAGGGCCCCAGAAGCTCAGAATATCGCTTTTACCACCATCTATACCAGCTACCAGAAGACAAGAGAGTCATTAAGAGCCCTTATTAGTGCTGCTATGCTGAACAGTATATAGCTCATATCCTATGTAGTCAGGCAGGGCCCCAGAGGCTCAGAATATCGCTTTTACCACCATATATACCAGCTACCAGAAGACAAGAGAGTCATTAAGAGCCCTTATTAGGGCTACTACGCTGAACAGTATATAGCTCATATCCTATGTAGGCAGGCAGGGCCCCAGAAGCTCAGAATATCGCTTTTACCACCATATATACCAGCTACCAGAAGACAAGAGAGTCATTAAGAGCCCTTATTAGGGCTACTACGCTGAACAGTATATAGCTCATATTCTATGTAGTCAGGCAGGGCCCCAGAAGCTCAGAATATCGCTTTTACCACCATATATACCAGCTACCAGAAGACAAGAGAGTCATTAAGAGCCCTTATTAGGGCTACTACGCTGAACAGTATTTAGCTCATATTCTATGTAGTCAGGCAGGGCCCCAGAAGCTCAGAATATCGCTTTTACCACCATATATACCAGCTACCAGAAGACAAGAGAGTCATTAAGAGCCCTTATTAGGGCTACTATGCTGAACAGTATATAGCTCATATGTAGGCAGGCAGGGCCCCAGAAGCTCAGAATATCGCTTTTACCACCATATATACCAGCTACCAGAAGACAAGAGAGTCATTAAGAGCCCTTATTAGGGCTACTACGCTGAACAGTATATAGCTCATATCCTATGTAGGCAGGCAGGGCCCCAGAAGCTCAGAATATCGCTTTTACCACCATCTATACCAGCTACCAGAAGACAAGAGAGTCATTAAGAGCCCTTATTAGTGCTGCTATGCTGAACAGTATATAGCTCATATCCTATGTAGTCAGGCAGGGCCCCAGAAGCTCAGAATATCGCTTTTACCACCATATATACCAGCTACCAGAAGACAAGAGAGTCATTAAGAGCCCTTATTAGGGCTACTACGCTGAACAGTATATAGCTCATATCCTATGTAGGCAGGCAGGGCCCCAGAAGCTCAGAATATCGCTTTTACCACCATATATACCAGCTACCAGAAGACAAGAGAGTCATTAAGAGCCCTTATTAGTGCTGCTATGCTGAACAGTATATAGCTCATATCCTATGTAGTCAGGCAGGGCCCCAGAAGCTCAGAATATCGCTTTTACCACCATATATACCAGCTACCAGAAGACAAGAGAGTCATTAAGAGCCCTTATTAGGCCTACTACGCTGAACAGTATATAGCTCATATCCTATGTAGGCAGGCAGGGCCCCAGAAGCTCAGAATATCGCTTTTACCACCATATATACCAGCTACCAGAAGACAAGAGAGTCATTAAGAGCCCTTATTAGGGCTACTACGCTGAACAGTATATAGCTCATATTCTATGTAGTCAGGCAGGGCCCCAGAAGCTCAGAATATCGCTTTTACCACCATATATACCAGCTACCAGAAGACAAGAGAGTCATTAAGAGCCCTTATTAGGGCTACTACGCTGAACGGTATATGGCTCATATGTAGGCAGGCAGGGCCCCAGAAGCTCAGAATCTCGCATTTACCACCATATATACCAGCTACCAGAAGACAAGAGAGTCATTAAGAGCCCTTATTAGGGCTACTACGCTGAACAGTATATAGCTCATATGTAGGCAGGCAGGGCCCCAGAAGCTCAGAATATCGCTTTTACCACCATATATACCAGCTACCAGAAGACAAGAGAGTCATTAAGAGCCCTTATTAGGGCTACTACGCTGAACAGTATATAGCTCATATCCTATGTAGGCAGGCAGGGCCCCAGAAGCTCAGAATATCGCTTTTACCACCATATATACCAGCTACCAGAAGACAAGAGAGTCCTTAATCCCTTATTAGTGCTGCTATGTTGAACAGTAAATAGCTCATATCCTATGTAGGCAGGCAGGGCCCCAGAAGCTCAGAATATCGCTTTTACCACCATATATACCAGCTACCAGAAGACAAGAGAGTCATTAAGAGCCCTTATTAGGGCTACTACGCTGAACAGTATATAGCTCATATCCTATGTAGGCAGGCAGGGCCCCAGAAGCTCAGAATATCGCTTTTACCACCATCTATACCAGCTACCAGAAGACAAGAGAGTCATTAAGAGCCCTTATTAGTGCTGCTATGCTGAACAGTATATAGCTCATATCCTATGTAGTCAGGCAGGGCCCCAGAAGCTCAGAATATCGCTTTTACCACCATATATACCAGCTACCAGAAGACAAGAGAGTCATTAAGAGCCCTTATTAGGTCTACTACGCTGAACAGTATATAGCTCATATCCTATGTAGGCAGGCAGGGCCCCAGAAGCTCAGAATATCGCTTTTACCACCATATATACCAGCTACCAGAAGACAAGAGAGTCATTAAGAGCCCTTATTAGGGCTACTACGCTGAACAGTATATAGCTCATATTCTATGTAGTCAGGCAGGGCCCCAGAAGCTCAGAATATCGCTTTTACCACCATATATACCAGCTACCAGAAGACAAGAGAGTCATTGAGAGCCCTTATTAGGGCTGCTATGTTTTAAAAATTGTGTGGAGGCCCAAGAGCTGAGACCTTTTAAAAATTGTGTGGAGGCCCAAGAGCTGAGACCTTTTAAAAATTGTGTGGAGGCCCAAGAGCTGAGACCTTTTACAAATTGTGTGGAGTCCCAAGAGCTGAGACCTCTTAAAAATTGTGTGGAGGCCCAAGAGTTGAGACCTCTTAAAAATTTATTGTATTAAGCCCAAGAGGTGAGCCATAATTTTTTTCATTAATACAGCAATTCTACGGCGGTTAAGGAGGAGGAGGAGGAGGAGGAGGAGGAGGAGGAGGAAATGGCACTTCATACAGATGGCACTTCACTCTTGGCTGCTTTCCACTGTTGTACAAGCAAAGTCCGGGTCAATCCACTTGCTGTTCATTTTGATTAGCGTCAGCCTGTCGGCACTGTCGGTTGACAGGCGGCTGCGCTTATCGGTTATAATGCCCCCGGCTGCGCTGAACACCCTTTCTGATAGCACGCTGGCGGCAGGGCAGGCAAGCACCTCCAAGGCGTACAGGGACAGTTCCAGCCACGTGTCCAACTTGGAGACCCAGTAAGTGTAGGTCGCCGAGGGATCGGGGAGGACAGGGGTGTGGTCTGCCAGGTAGTCCCGCAACATCCGCCGATACTTGTCCCTCCTGCTGATAGCGGGCCCCGCAGTGATGGAAGTTGCACGAGGGGGTGACATGAACGTGTCCCACACCTTGGAGAGTGTTCCCCTGGTGGCTGTGGGCCTGATTGATGTTGTCAGACTCTGGGAGACACTCTCCTCTCTGCCGCCAGCGATGCTGGGTGGGAAAATCTGCATCATGTTCTGCAAGAGTTCCCTCTGGTATTCCAGTAATCGATTCGTCCTCTCCTCTACCGGAATAAAAGAGGAGAAGTTATCTTTATACCGGGGGTCCAGGAGTGCGAAGACCCAGTATAGTTTGTTCTCCAATATCCGGACAACACGTATGTCCCGGGAAAAGCAGCCCAGCATGAAGTCAGCCATGTGTGCCAGACTCTGAGTAGGCATGACCTCACTGCCCCCACCAGAAGGATCATTTTCCATTTCCTCCTCTTCCTCCTCCTCTCCGCCCCATCCGCGCTGAACCAATGGGACGCACACAGCCTGACTGCTACCCTCGCCGCCAGCATCCTCTTCCACAGCCACCTCCACGTTGTCCTCCTCCTCCTCATCCTCCTCCTCCTGCAACTGCCACCGAGCAGCAGACAAAAGTGTGGTCTGACTGTCTACCTGCGTTGCGTCTCCTCCTACCCCCGTCTCCTCTGTGTGCAATGCGTTCTCCCTTATTGCGATGAGCGATTCTTTAAGGACGCCTAGGAGCGGGATGGTTACGCTCACTATAGCGTCCTCGCTGCTGACCTTCTTAGTGGACTCCTCAAAGATACGCAATACATCGCATATGTCTGCCATCCATGGCCACTCGTGGTTGGCAAACTGAGGGAGCTGAGTTGGAGGCACGCGTGGATGCATCATCTGGTACTCCATCAATGCTTTCTGCTGCTCACACACCCTGGCCAACATGCAATAGGTGGAATTCCAGCGAGTGGGCAGGTCGCACAACAGCCGATGTTGAGGCAAATGGAGGCGTTGCTGGATTTTTTTTAAGCTAGCAGCAGCTACAGTTGACTTCCGAAAGTGAGAGCACAAGCGCCGCACTTTGACCAGTAGCTCTGCCAGGTTGGGGTAAGTCTTTAGAAACTTTTGTACTACCAAATTAAAAACGTGGGCCAGGCATGGTACGTGATTGAGTTCTGCAAGCTCCAGAGCCGCCACCAGGTTACGGCCGTTATCGCACACGACCATGCCTGGTCCTAGCTGCAGCGGCGACAGCCACATCTCTGTCTGCTGCAATATGGCGTGCCTCACCCCTGCGGCGCTGTGCTTCCTGTCGCCCAAGCTGATGAGCTTAAGCACCGCCTGCTGACGTCTCCCCGTGCCAGTGCTGCAACGCTTCCAGCTAGGGGCTGAGGGCGATGTTAAGGCAGAGGAGGAGGAGGAGGAGGAGGAGGAGGAAGAGGAGGGGGGTCTATCAGAACCCGTGCTGGCAATCTTGGGCGGGGGTGGTATGTAGGCCGTCCCTGTTTGCGACCCCGTCCCCGCTTCCACAACATTCACCCAGTGTGCCGTCAAAGAGATGTAGCGTCCTTGGCCGCAAGCGCTTGTCCACGAGTCGGTGGTCAAGTGGACCTTTGCGCTGACTGCGTACCTCAGGGTCCGCCTGATGTTACGCGACACGTGCTGGTGCAGGGCGGGGACGCCACACCGGGAAAAATAGTGGCGGCTACGGACGGAATAGCGAGGTGCGGCAGCCGCCATCAGGTCGCGGAAGGCCTGCGTCTCCACAAGCCTAAACAGCAACATCTCCAGGGCCAGCAGTTTGGAGATGAGGCAGGTTAAGGCTTGGGCTTGGGGGTGACTGGAGGCGTACTTCCGCCTGCGGTTGAATGCCTGCGAGATGGACAGTTGATGGGACGAGGAGATGGAAGGTGCAGACGAAGATGCGGGGGAAGGGGGGGCTGAAGGAGAAGGCCCCAAAGTAGCCGAGGCAGAGGCAGATGTGGAGGTGTCCTGGCTGGAGGTCTGGACCGCAGTGGCAGCACACAACAAAGGGGAAGAGGCAGTGGCAGCAAGACGGGGCGCAGGTTGTATTGCGTTTGCTCTCTCCCACTCAGCCCAGTGCTTGAATTCCAAGTGACGGCGCATGCCTGAGGTGGTCAGATTGCTCTTCTCAGAGCCCCTACTCAGTTTTGAGTGGCAGATTGCGCAAACCGCACTCAGTTTGTCATCCGCGCAAACATTAAAAAATCTCCACACCACAGAAGTACGAGGCCTCGATGGGGGAGCTTCGCGCGACTGCCTGCTGCCGGGAAGAGCTTCGGCCCTGCTGGCTGTGGCCTGCCTTCTCTGTCTGGACTGTCCTCTGCCTCTGGACTGTCCTCTGCCTCTTGCTGCCTTATTCGGTGATGCGCAGACCGCATCTCCACTGCTTTCCCCGCTGGACATCACCCCTGTCCAAGTGGGGTCGGTCATTTCGTCGTCCACCACCTCCTCTTCCACTTCCTCTCTCTGCTCCTCCTCCTGCCCACTGGACATTCCAACAGCCTCCCTTGATGGCAACTGCGTCTCATCATCATCGCTCATGATAGCAGATGCTGGTTCCGGGTCCACATCACTAGCAGATGGCGGATACTCAAGTGTTTGGGCATCACTACAAACAAATTCCTCTGCTAGCTCCTGGGATTCTTGCAGCACATCTGGAAAAGGACCCGAAAAGAGGTCCTGGGAGGGGTCAAGGGTGGGCTGACTCTGTTGGCCAGGTTGGGAGGAAGGAGGGTCAGAGTGAGACTGTGTGGATGACTGGGTGGTGGACAACTGACTGGAAGCGTTATCGGCCATCCATTGCACCACCTGTTCACGCTGCTCAGGCTTTAACAGAGGTGTACCCCGCCCCCCGCATAACTGTCCCATAAAGGCAGGGAAGCTGGATGAGCGTAATGCTGGCTGCCCCTCATCAGCACGCATTGTATCCCCACTGGCTTCAACACGGTTTGTGCCCCCACCAGCATTTCCGCGCCCCCGTCCTCGTCCACGTCCCTTTGCGCTAGCCCTCCGCATTTCAGACGTTTTACTTTTTTGGCCACGCGTTATGCCAAATATAAAAATATTTTTAAGAAGAACACCTGGCTATACAGCCGTATACTGCCAGAAGGTGAAATGGTGCCTATACGCACCGGGTATATAACAAGGTTTTGTTGGTAAAGAGGACACAAAACAGTAGTGCCAAATATAAAAATATTTTTAAGAAAAACACCTGGCTATACAGCCGTATACTGCCAGAAGGTGAAATGGTGCCTATACGCACCGTGTATAAAACAGTGTTTTGTTGGCACAGAGGACACAAAACAGTAGTGCAAAATATAGTTTTGTATATAGGTGCTAATACACCACTGAAGTCTTTCTGTCCCTATTCCAGCATCAGCAGCTACCCCTCACTAAAGCAGCCGTTTTGAGCAGAGTGTATATAGTTTTGTATATAGGTGGTAATACACCACTGAAGTCTTTCTGTCCCTATTCCAGCAGCAGCAGCTACCCCTCACTAAAGCAGCCGTAGCTGCAGCACTAATAAGTGCTCAGCTCTTGGGCCTCCACACAATTTTTAAAAGGTCTCAGCTCTTGGGCCTCCACACAATTTTTAAGAGGTCTCAGCTCTTGGGCCTCCACACAATTCTTAAGAGGTCTCAGCTCGTGGGACTCCACACAATGTTTGAGAGGTCTCAGCTCTTGGGCCTCCACACAATTTTTAAAAGGTCTCAGCTCTTGGGCCTCCACACAATTTTTAAAAGGTCTCAGCTCTTGGGCCTCCACACAATTTTTAAAAGGTCTCAGCTCTTGGGCCTCCAAACAATTTTTAAGAGGTCTCAGCTCTTGGGCCTCCACACAATTTTTAACAAAGAAAGTTAACCCTCTGCACACTCATACTAAAAACTGAAAAACCTAGCTAACACTTGTTAAGAACATGGACTGTTAGTTAACATAGATTGCAATGAATGTAAAAGCGAGGTAGCCACGTCAAGGCCGTCCAATTGTTACCCCGTCCCTAACATTACTAAGTTTAAAAGTTTGTGCTAACATTGCTACTTCTTTACTTGTGTGTGCACTGGCAATGCACAACATGAATCAGCCTGTCTAAAGACAGTGCAATAACTTAACTTGCTTGCACACACACACACAATGAAAAAATACTTTACTTGCCTGCACAGTGCTACAGTTCAAAAAGAGGGTTTAGGTAGAGGCCAATTGGACTCCCTGTTACATTGGGAGAGCTACAATCCAGCAGATCTGGCCACTGACCTGCAAATGCAACAGCAAAAAGGAAGGTAGGATGTGCTCATCCAGTCAATATATAGCAGTCAAGAGGTGCTAGAGGGGTGTGACCACACACACTAAGCAACAAAGAAAGTTAACCCTCTGCACACTCATACTAAAAACTGAAAAACCTAGCTAACACTTGTTAAGAACATGGACTGTTAGTTAACATAGATTGCAATGAATGTAAAAGCGAGGTAGCCACGTCAAGGCCGTCCAATTGTTACCCCGTCCCTAACATTACTAAGTTTAAAAGTTTGTGCTAACATTGCTACTTCTTTACTTGTGTGTGCACTGGCAATGCACAACATGAATCAGCCTGTCTAAAGACAGTGCAATAACTTAACTTGCTTGCACACACACACACAATGAAAAAATACTTTACTTGCCTGCACAGTGCTACAGTTCAAAAAGAGGGTTTAGGTAGAGGCCAATTGGACTCCCTGTTACATTGGGAGAGCTACAATCCAGCAGATCTGGCCACTGACCTGCAAATGCAACAGCAAAAAGGAAGGTAGGATGTGCTCATCCAGTCAATATATAGCAGTCAAGAGGTGCTAGAGGGGTGTGACCACACACACTAAGCAACAAAGAAAGTTAACCCTCTGCACACTCATACTAAAAACTGAAAAACCTAGCTAACACTTGTTAAGAACATGGACTGTTAGTTAACATAGATTGCAATGAATGTAAAAGCGAGGTAGCCACGTCAAGGCCGTCCAATTGTTACCCCGTCCCTAACATTACTAAGTTTAAAAGTTTGTGCTAACATTGCTACTTCTTTACTTGTGTGTGCACTGGCAATGCACAACATGAATCAGCCTGTCTAAAGACAGTGCAATAACTTAACTTGCTTGCACACACACACACAATGAAAAAATACTTTACTTGCCTGCACAGTGCTACAGTTCAAAAAGAGGGTTTAGGTAGAGGCCAATTGGACTCCCTGTTACATTGGGAGAGCTACAATCCAGCAGATCTGGCCACTGACCTGCAAATGCAACAGCAAAAAGGAAGGTAGGATGTGCTCATCCAGTCAATATATAGCAGTCAAGAGGTGCTAGAGGGGTGTGACCACACACACTAAGCAACAAAGAAAGTTAACCCTCTGCACACTCATACTAAAAACTGAAAAACCTAGCTAACACTTGTTAAGAACATGGACTGTTAGTTAACATAGATTGCAATGAATGTAAAAGCGAGGTAGCCACGTCAAGGCCGTCCAATTGTTACCCCGTCCCTAACATTACTAAGTTTAAAAGTTTGTGCTAACATTGCTACTTCTTTACTTGTGTGTGCACTGGCAATGCACAACATGAATCAGCCTGTCTAAAGACAGTGCAATAACTTAACTTGCTTGCACACACACACACAATGAAAAAATACTTTACTTGCCTGCACAGTGCTACAGTTCAAAAAGAGGGTTTAGGTAGAGGCCAATTGGACTCCCTGTTACATTGGGAGAGCTACAATCCAGCAGATCTGGCCACTGACCTGCAAATGCAACAGCAAAAAGGAAGGTAGGATGTGCTCATCCAGTCAATATATAGCAGTCAAGAGGTGCTAGAGGGGTGTGACCACACACACTAAGCAACAAAGAAAGTTAACCCTCTGCACACTCATACTAAAAACTGAAAAACCTAGCTAACACTTGTTAAGAACATGGACTGTTAGTTAACATAGATTGCAATGAATGTAAAAGCGAGGTAGCCACGTCAAGGCCGTCCAATTGTTACCCCGTCCCTAACATTACTAAGTTTAAAAGTTTGTGCTAACATTGCTACTTCTTTACTTGTGTGTGCACTGGCAATGCACAACATGAATCAGCCTGTCTAAAGACAGTGCAATAACTTAACTTGCTTGCACACACACACACAATGAAAAAATACTTTACTTGCCTGCACAGTGCTACAGTTCAAAAAGAGGGTTTAGGTAGAGGCCAATTGGACTCCCTGTTACATTGGGAGAGCTACAATCCAGCAGATCTGGCCACTGACCTGCAAATGCAACAGCAAAAAGGAAGGTAGGATGTGCTCATCCAGTCAATATATAGCAGTCAAGAGGTGCTAGAGGGGTGTGACCACACACACTAAGCAACAAAGAAAGTTAACCCTCTGCACACTCATACTAAAAACTGAAAAACCTAGCTAACACTTGTTAAGAACATGGACTGTTAGTTAACATAGATTGCAATGAATGTAAAAGCGAGGTAGCCACGTCAAGGCCGTCCAATTGTTACCCCGTCCCTAACATTACTAAGTTTAAAAGTTTGTGCTAACATTGCTACTTCTTTACTTGTGTGTGCACTGGCAATGCACAACATGAATCAGCCTGTCTAAAGACAGTGCAATAACTTAACTTGCTTGCACACACACACACAATGAAAAAATACTTTACTTGCCTGCACAGTGCTACAGTTCAAAAAGAGGGTTTAGGTAGAGGCCAATTGGACTCCCTGTTACATTGGGAGAGCTACAATCCAGCAGATCTGGCCACTGACCTGCAAATGCAACAGCAAAAAGGAAGGTAGGATGTGCTCATCCAGTCAATATATAGCAGTCAAGAGGTGCTAGAGGGGTGTGACCACACACACTAAGCAACAAAGAAAGTTAACCCTCTGCACACTCATACTAAAAACTGAAAAACCTAGCTAACACTTGTTAAGAACATGGACTGTTAGTTAACATAGATTGCAATGAATGTAAAAGCGAGGTAGCCACGTCAAGGCCGTCCAATTGTTACCCCGTCCCTAACATTACTAAGTTTAAAAGTTTGTGCTAACATTGCTACTTCTTTACTTGTGTGTGCACTGGCAATGCACAACATGAATCAGCCTGTCTAAAGACAGTGCAATAACTTAACTTGCTTGCACACACACACACAATGAAAAAATACTTTACTTGCCTGCACAGTGCTACAGTTCAAAAAGAGGGTTTAGGTAGAGGCCAATTGGACTCCCTGTTACATTGGGAGAGCTACAATCCAGCAGATCTGGCCACTGACCTGCAAATGCAACAGCAAAAAGGAAGGTAGGATGTGCTCATCCAGTCAATATATAGCAGTCAAGAGGTGCTAGAGGGGTGTGACCACACACACTAAGCAACAAAGAAAGTTAACCCTCTGCACACTCATACTAAAAACTGAAAAACCTAGCTAACACTTGTTAAGAACATGGACTGTTAGTTAACATAGATTGCAATGAATGTAAAAGCGAGGTAGCCACGTCAAGGCCGTCCAATTGTTACCCCGTCCCTAACATTACTAAGTTTAAAAGTTTGTGCTAACATTGCTACTTCTTTACTTGTGTGTGCACTGGCAATGCACAACATGAATCAGCCTGTCTAAAGACAGTGCAATAACTTAACTTGCTTGCACACACACACACAATGAAAAAATACTTTACTTGCCTGCACAGTGCTACAGTTCAAAAAGAGGGTTTAGGTAGAGGCCAATTGGACTCCCTGTTACATTGGGAGAGCTACAATCCAGCAGATCTGGCCACTGACCTGCAAATGCAACAGCAAAAAGGAAGGTAGGATGTGCTCATCCAGTCAATATATAGCAGTCAAGAGGTGCTAGAGGGGTGTGACCACACACACTAAGCAACAAAGAAAGTTAACCCTCTGCACACTCATACTAAAAACTGAAAAACCTAGCTAACACTTGTTAAGAACATGGACTGTTAGTTAACATAGATTGCAATGAATGTAAAAGCGAGGTAGCCACGTCAAGGCCGTCCAATTGTTACCCCGTCCCTAACATTACTAAGTTTAAAAGTTTGTGCTAACATTGCTACTTCTTTACTTGTGTGTGCACTGGCAATGCACAACATGAATCAGCCTGTCTAAAGACAGTGCAATAACTTAACTTGCTTGCACACACACACACAATGAAAAAATACTTTACTTGCCTGCACAGTGCTACAGTTCAAAAAGAGGGTTTAGGTAGAGGCCAATTGGACTCCCTGTTACATTGGGAGAGCTACAATCCAGCAGATCTGGCCACTGACCTGCAAATGCAACAGCAAAAAGGAAGGTAGGATGTGCTCATCCAGTCAATATATAGCAGTCAAGAGGTGCTAGAGGGGTGTGACCACACACACTAAGCAACAAAGAAAGTTAACCCTCTGCACACTCATACTAAAAACTGAAAAACCTAGCTAACACTTGTTAAGAACATGGACTGTTAGTTAACATAGATTGCAATGAATGTAAAAGCGAGGTAGCCACGTCAAGGCCGTCCAATTGTTACCCCGTCCCTAACATTACTAAGTTTAAAAGTTTGTGCTAACATTGCTACTTCTTTACTTGTGTGTGCACTGGCAATGCACAACATGAATCAGCCTGTCTAAAGACAGTGCAATAACTTAACTTGCTTGCACACACACACACAATGAAAAAATACTTTACTTGCCTGCACAGTGCTACAGTTCAAAAAGAGGGTTTAGGTAGACCTCTTGACTGCTATATATTGACTGGATGAGCACATCCTACCTTCCTTTTTGCTGTTGCATTTGCAGGTCAGTGGCCAGATCTGCTGGATTGTAGCTCTCCCAATGTAACAGGGAGTCCAATTGGCCTCTACCTAAACCCTCTTTTTGAACTGTAGCACTGTGCAGGCAAGTAAAGTATTTTTTCATTGTGTGTGTGTGTGCAAGCAAGTTAAGTTATTGCACTGTCTTTAGACAGGCTGATTCATGTTGTGCATTGCCAGTGCACACACAAGTAAAGAAGTAGCAATGTTAGCACAAACTTTTAAACTTAGTAATGTTAGGGACGGGGTAACAATTGGATGGCCTTGACGTGGCTACCTCGCTTTTACATTCATTGCAATCTATGTTAACTAACAGTCCATGTTCTTAACAAGTGTTAGCTAGGTTTTTCAGTTTTTAGTATGAGTGTGCAGAGGGTTAACTTTCTTTGTTGCTTAGTGTGTGTGGTCACACCCCTCTAGCACCTCTTGACTGCTATATATTGACTGGATGAGCACATCCTACCTTCCTTTTTGCTGTTGCATTTGCAGGTCAGTGGCCAGATCTGCTGGATTGTAGCTCTCCCAATGTAACAGGGAGTCCAATTGGCCTCTACCTAAACCCTCTTTTTGAACTGTAGCACTGTGCAGGCAAGTAAAGTATTTTTTCATTGTGTGTGTGTGTGCAAGCAAGTTAAGTTATTGCACTGTCTTTAGACAGGCTGATTCATGTTGTGCATTGCCAGTGCACACACAAGTAAAGAAGTAGCAATGTTAGCACAAACTTTTAAACTTAGTAATGTTAGGGACGGGGTAACAATTGGACGGCCTTGACGTGGCTACCTCGCTTTTACATTCATTGCAATCTATGTTAACTAACAGTCCATGTTCTTAACAAGTGTTAGCTAGGTTTTTCAGTTTTTAGTATGAGTGTGCAGAGGGTTAACTTTCTTTGTTGCTTAGTGTGTGTGGTCACACCCCTCTAGCACCTCTTGACTGCTATATATTGACTGGATGAGCACATCCTACCTTCCTTTTTGCTGTTGCATTTGCAGGTCAGTGGCCAGATCTGCTGGATTGTAGCTCTCCCAATGTAACAGGGAGTCCAATTGGCCTCTACCTAAACCCTCTTTTTGAACTGTAGCACTGTGCAGGCAAGTAAAGTATTTTTTCATTGTGTGTGTGTGTGCAAGCAAGTTAAGTTATTGCACTGTCTTTAGACAGGCTGATTCATGTTGTGCATTGCCAGTGCACACACAAGTAAAGAAGTAGCAATGTTAGCACAAACTTTTAAACTTAGTAATGTTAGGGACGGGGTAACAATTGGACGGCCTTGACGTGGCTACCTCGCTTTTACATTCATTGCAATCTATGTTAACTAACAGTCCATGTTCTTAACAAGTGTTAGCTAGGTTTTTCAGTTTTTAGTATGAGTGTGCAGAGGGTTAACTTTCTTTGTTGCTTAGTGTGTGTGGTCACACCCCTCTAGCACCTCTTGACTGCTATATATTGACTGGATGAGCACATCCTACCTTCCTTTTTGCTGTTGCATTTGCAGGTCAGTGGCCAGATCTGCTGGATTGTAGCTCTCCCAATGTAACAGGGAGTCCAATTGGCCTCTACCTAAACCCTCTTTTTGAACTGTAGCACTGTGCAGGCAAGTAAAGTATTTTTTCATTGTGTGTGTGTGTGCAAGCAAGTTAAGTTATTGCACTGTCTTTAGACAGGCTGATTCATGTTGTGCATTGCCAGTGCACACACAAGTAAAGAAGTAGCAATGTTAGCACAAACTTTTAAACTTAGTAATGTTAGGGACGGGGTAACAATTGGACGGCCTTGACGTGGCTACCTCGCTTTTACATTCATTGCAATCTATGTTAACTAACAGTCCATGTTCTTAACAAGTGTTAGCTAGGTTTTTCAGTTTTTAGTATGAGTGTGCAGAGGGTTAACTTTCTTTGTTGCTTAGTGTGTGTGGTCACACCCCTCTAGCACCTCTTGACTGCTATATATTGACTGGATGAGCACATCCTACCTTCCTTTTTGCTGTTGCATTTGCAGGTCAGTGGCCAGATCTGCTGGATTGTAGCTCTCCCAATGTAACAGGGAGTCCAATTGGCCTCTACCTAAACCCTCTTTTTGAACTGTAGCACTGTGCAGGCAAGTAAAGTATTTTTTCATTGTGTGTGTGTGTGCAAGCAAGTTAAGTTATTGCACTGTCTTTAGACAGGCTGATTCATGTTGTGCATTGCCAGTGCACACACAAGTAAAGAAGTAGCAATGTTAGCACAAACTTTTAAACTTAGTAATGTTAGGGACGGGGTAACAATTGGACGGCCTTGACGTGGCTACCTCGCTTTTACATTCATTGCAATCTATGTTAACTAACAGTCCATGTTCTTAACAAGTGTTAGCTAGGTTTTTCAGTTTTTAGTATGAGTGTGCAGAGGGTTAACTTTCTTTGTTGCTTAGTGTGTGTGGTCACACCCCTCTAGCACCTCTTGACTGCTATATATTGACTGGATGAGCACATCCTACCTTCCTTTTTGCTGTTGCATTTGCAGGTCAGTGGCCAGATCTGCTGGATTGTAGCTCTCCCAATGTAACAGGGAGTCCAATTGGCCTCTACCTAAACCCTCTTTTTGAACTGTAGCACTGTGCAGGCAAGTAAAGTATTTTTTCATTGTGTGTGTGTGTGCAAGCAAGTTAAGTTATTGCACTGTCTTTAGACAGGCTGATTCATGTTGTGCATTGCCAGTGCACACACAAGTAAAGAAGTAGCAATGTTAGCACAAACTTTTAAACTTAGTAATGTTAGGGACGGGGTAACAATTGGACGGCCTTGACGTGGCTACCTCGCTTTTACATTCATTGCAATCTATGTTAACTAACAGTCCATGTTCTTAACAAGTGTTAGCTAGGTTTTTCAGTTTTTAGTATGAGTGTGCAGAGGGTTAACTTTCTTTGTTGCTTAGTGTGTGTGGTCACACCCCTCTAGCACCTCTTGACTGCTATATATTGACTGGATGAGCACATCCTACCTTCCTTTTTGCTGTTGCATTTGCAGGTCAGTGGCCAGATCTGCTGGATTGTAGCTCTCCCAATGTAACAGGGAGTCCAATTGGCCTCTACCTAAACCCTCTTTTTGAACTGTAGCACTGTGCAGGCAAGTAAAGTATTTTTTCATTGTGTGTGTGTGTGCAAGCAAGTTAAGTTATTGCACTGTCTTTAGACAGGCTGATTCATGTTGTGCATTGCCAGTGCACACACAAGTAAAGAAGTAGCAATGTTAGCACAAACTTTTAAACTTAGTAATGTTAGGGACGGGGTAACAATTGGACGGCCTTGACGTGGCTACCTCGCTTTTACATTCATTGCAATCTATGTTAACTAACAGTCCATGTTCTTAACAAGTGTTAGCTAGGTTTTTCAGTTTTTAGTATGAGTGTGCAGAGGGTTAACTTTCTTTGTTGCTTAGTGTGTGTGGTCACACCCCTCTAGCACCTCTTGACTGCTATATATTGACTGGATGAGCACATCCTACCTTCCTTTTTGCTGTTGCATTTGCAGGTCAGTGGCCAGATCTGCTGGATTGTAGCTCTCCCAATGTAACAGGGAGTCCAATTGGCCTCTACCTAAACCCTCTTTTTGAACTGTAGCACTGTGCAGGCAAGTAAAGTATTTTTTCATTGTGTGTGTGTGTGCAAGCAAGTTAAGTTATTGCACTGTCTTTAGACAGGCTGATTCATGTTGTGCATTGCCAGTGCACACACAAGTAAAGAAGTAGCAATGTTAGCACAAACTTTTAAACTTAGTAATGTTAGGGACGGGGTAACAATTGGACGGCCTTGACGTGGCTACCTCGCTTTTACATTCATTGCAATCTATGTTAACTAACAGTCCATGTTCTTAACAAGTGTTAGCTAGGTTTTTCAGTTTTTAGTATGAGTGTGCAGAGGGTTAACTTTCTTTGTTGCTTAGTGTGTGTGGTCACACCCCTCTAGCACCTCTTGACTGCTATATATTGACTGGATGAGCACATCCTACCTTCCTTTTTGCTGTTGCATTTGCAGGTCAGTGGCCAGATCTGCTGGATTGTAGCTCTCCCAATGTAACAGGGAGTCCAATTGGCCTCTACCTAAACCCTCTTTTTGAACTGTAGCACTGTGCAGGCAAGTAAAGTATTTTTTCATTGTGTGTGTGTGTGCAAGCAAGTTAAGTTATTGCACTGTCTTTAGACAGGCTGATTCATGTTGTGCATTGCCAGTGCACACACAAGTAAAGAAGTAGCAATGTTAGCACAAACTTTTAAACTTAGTAATGTTAGGGACGGGGTAACAATTGGACGGCCTTGACGTGGCTACCTCGCTTTTACATTCATTGCAATCTATGTTAACTAACAGTCCATGTTCTTAACAAGTGTTAGCTAGGTTTTTCAGTTTTTAGTATGAGTGTGCAGAGGGTTAACTTTCTTTGTTGCTTAGTGTGTGTGGTCACACCCCTCTAGCACCTCTTGACTGCTATATATTGACTGGATGAGCACATCCTACCTTCCTTTTTGCTGTTGCATTTGCAGGTCAGTGGCCAGATCTGCTGGATTGTAGCTCTCCCAATGTAACAGGGAGTCCAATTGGCCTCTACCTAAACCCTCTTTTTGAACTGTAGCACTGTGCAGGCAAGTAAAGTATTTTTTCATTGTGTGTGTGTGTGCAAGCAAGTTAAGTTATTGCACTGTCTTTAGACAGGCTGATTCATGTTGTGCATTGCCAGTGCACACACAAGTAAAGAAGTAGCAATGTTAGCACAAACTTTTAAACTTAGTAATGTTAGGGACGGGGTAACAATTGGACGGCCTTGACGTGGCTACCTCGCTTTTACATTCATTGCAATCTATGTTAACTAACAGTCCATGTTCTTAACAAGTGTTAGCTAGGTTTTTCAGTTTTTAGTATGAGTGTGCAGAGGGTTAACTTTCTTTGTTGCTTAGTGTGTGTGGTCACACCCCTCTAGCACCTCTTGACTGCTATATATTGACTGGATGAGCACATCCTACCTTCCTTTTTGCTGTTGCATTTGCAGGTCAGTGGCCAGATCTGCTGGATTGTAGCTCTCCCAATGTAACAGGGAGTCCAATTGGCCTCTACCTAAACCCTCTTTTTGAACTGTAGCACTGTGCAGGCAAGTAAAGTATTTTTTCATTGTGTGTGTGTGTGCAAGCAAGTTAAGTTATTGCACTGTCTTTAGACAGGCTGATTCATGTTGTGCATTGCCAGTGCACACACAAGTAAAGAAGTAGCAATGTTAGCACAAACTTTTAAACTTAGTAATGTTAGGGACGGGGTAACAATTGGACGGCCTTGACGTGGCTACCTCGCTTTTACATTCATTGCAATCTATGTTAACTAACAGTCCATGTTCTTAACAAGTGTTAGCTAGGTTTTTCAGTTTTTAGTATGAGTGTGCAGAGGGTTAACTTTCTTTGTTGCTTAGTGTGTGTGGTCACACCCCTCTAGCACCTCTTGACTGCTATATATTGACTGGATGAGCACATCCTACCTTCCTTTTTGCTGTTGCATTTGCAGGTCAGTGGCCAGATCTGCTGGATTGTAGCTCTCCCAATGTAACAGGGAGTCCAATTGGCCTCTACCTAAACCCTCTTTTTGAACTGTAGCACTGTGCAGGCAAGTAAAGTATTTTTTCATTGTGTGTGTGTGTGCAAGCAAGTTAAGTTATTGCACTGTCTTTAGACAGGCTGATTCATGTTGTGCATTGCCAGTGCACACACAAGTAAAGAAGTAGCAATGTTAGCACAAACTTTTAAACTTAGTAATGTTAGGGACGGGGTAACAATTGGACGGCCTTGACGTGGCTACCTCGCTTTTACATTCATTGCAATCTATGTTAACTAACAGTCCATGTTCTTAACAAGTGTTAGCTAGGTTTTTCAGTTTTTAGTATGAGTGTGCAGAGGGTTAACTTTCTTTGTTGCTTAGTGTGTGTGGTCACACCCCTCTAGCACCTCTTGACTGCTATATATTGACTGGATGAGCACATCCTACCTTCCTTTTTGCTGTTGCATTTGCAGGTCAGTGGCCAGATCTGCTGGATTGTAGCTCTCCCAATGTAACAGGGAGTCCAATTGGCCTCTACCTAAACCCTCTTTTTGAACTGTAGCACTGTGCAGGCAAGTAAAGTATTTTTTCATTGTGTGTGTGTGTGCAAGCAAGTTAAGTTATTGCACTGTCTTTAGACAGGCTGATTCATGTTGTGCATTGCCAGTGCACACACAAGTAAAGAAGTAGCAATGTTAGCACAAACTTTTAAACTTAGTAATGTTAGGGACGGGGTAACAATTGGACGGCCTTGACGTGGCTACCTCGCTTTTACATTCATTGCAATCTATGTTAACTAACAGTCCATGTTCTTAACAAGTGTTAGCTAGGTTTTTCAGTTTTTAGTATGAGTGTGCAGAGGGTTAACTTTCTTTGTTGCTTAGTGTGTGTGGTCACACCCCTCTAGCACCTCTTGACTGCTATATATTGACTGGATGAGCACATCCTACCTTCCTTTTTGCTGTTGCATTTGCAGGTCAGTGGCCAGATCTGCTGGATTGTAGCTCTCCCAATGTAACAGGGAGTCCAATTGGCCTCTACCTAAACCCTCTTTTTGAACTGTAGCACTGTGCAGGCAAGTAAAGTATTTTTTCATTGTGTGTGTGTGTGCAAGCAAGTTAAGTTATTGCACTGTCTTTAGACAGGCTGATTCATGTTGTGCATTGCCAGTGCACACACAAGTAAAGAAGTAGCAATGTTAGCACAAACTTTTAAACTTAGTAATGTTAGGGACGGGGTAACAATTGGACGGCCTTGACGTGGCTACCTCGCTTTTACATTCATTGCAATCTATGTTAACTAACAGTCCATGTTCTTAACAAGTGTTAGCTAGGTTTTTCAGTTTTTAGTATGAGTGTGCAGAGGGTTAACTTTCTTTGTTGCTTAGTGTGTGTGGTCACACCCCTCTAGCACCTCTTGACTGCTATATATTGACTGGATGAGCACATCCTACCTTCCTTTTTGCTGTTGCATTTGCAGGTCAGTGGCCAGATCTGCTGGATTGTAGCTCTCCCAATGTAACAGGGAGTCCAATTGGCCTCTACCTAAACCCTCTTTTTGAACTGTAGCACTGTGCAGGCAAGTAAAGTATTTTTTCATTGTGTGTGTGTGTGCAAGCAAGTTAAGTTATTGCACTGTCTTTAGACAGGCTGATTCATGTTGTGCATTGCCAGTGCACACACAAGTAAAGAAGTAGCAATGTTAGCACAAACTTTTAAACTTAGTAATGTTAGGGACGGGGTAACAATTGGACGGCCTTGACGTGGCTACCTCGCTTTTACATTCATTGCAATCTATGTTAACTAACAGTCCATGTTCTTAACAAGTGTTAGCTAGGTTTTTCAGTTTTTAGTATGAGTGTGCAGAGGGTTAACTTTCTTTGTTGCTTAGTGTGTGTGGTCACACCCCTCTAGCACCTCTTGACTGCTATATATTGACTGGATGAGCACATCCTACCTTCCTTTTTGCTGTTGCATTTGCAGGTCAGTGGCCAGATCTGCTGGATTGTAGCTCTCCCAATGTAACAGGGAGTCCAATTGGCCTCTACCTAAACCCTCTTTTTGAACTGTAGCACTGTGCAGGCAAGTAAAGTATTTTTTCATTGTGTGTGTGTGTGCAAGCAAGTTAAGTTATTGCACTGTCTTTAGACAGGCTGATTCATGTTGTGCATTGCCAGTGCACACACAAGTAAAGAAGTAGCAATGTTAGCACAAACTTTTAAACTTAGTAATGTTAGGGACGGGGTAACAATTGGACGGCCTTGACGTGGCTACCTCGCTTTTACATTCATTGCAATCTATGTTAACTAACAGTCCATGTTCTTAACAAGTGTTAGCTAGGTTTTTCAGTTTTTAGTATGAGTGTGCAGAGGGTTAACTTTCTTTGTTGCTTAGTGTGTGTGGTCACACCCCTCTAGCACCTCTTGACTGCTATATATTGACTGGATGAGCACATCCTACCTTCCTTTTTGCTGTTGCATTTGCAGGTCAGTGGCCAGATCTGCTGGATTGTAGCTCTCCCAATGTAACAGGGAGTCCAATTGGCCTCTACCTAAACCCTCTTTTTGAACTGTAGCACTGTGCAGGCAAGTAAAGTATTTTTTCATTGTGTGTGTGTGTGCAAGCAAGTTAAGTTATTGCACTGTCTTTAGACAGGCTGATTCATGTTGTGCATTGCCAGTGCACACACAAGTAAAGAAGTAGCAATGTTAGCACAAACTTTTAAACTTAGTAATGTTAGGGACGGGGTAACAATTGGACGGCCTTGACGTGGCTACCTCGCTTTTACATTCATTGCAATCTATGTTAACTAACAGTCCATGTTCTTAACAAGTGTTAGCTAGGTTTTTCAGTTTTTAGTATGAGTGTGCAGAGGGTTAACTTTCTTTGTTGCTTAGTGTGTGTGGTCACACCCCTCTAGCACCTCTTGACTGCTATATATTGACTGGATGAGCACATCCTACCTTCCTTTTTGCTGTTGCATTTGCAGGTCAGTGGCCAGATCTGCTGGATTGTAGCTCTCCCAATGTAACAGGGAGTCCAATTGGCCTCTACCTAAACCCTCTTTTTGAACTGTAGCACTGTGCAGGCAAGTAAAGTATTTTTTCATTGTGTGTGTGTGTGCAAGCAAGTTAAGTTATTGCACTGTCTTTAGACAGGCTGATTCATGTTGTGCATTGCCAGTGCACACACAAGTAAAGAAGTAGCAATGTTAGCACAAACTTTTAAACTTAGTAATGTTAGGGACGGGGTAACAATTGGACGGCCTTGACGTGGCTACCTCGCTTTTACATTCATTGCAATCTATGTTAACTAACAGTCCATGTTCTTAACAAGTGTTAGCTAGGTTTTTCAGTTTTTAGTATGAGTGTGCAGAGGGTTAACTTTCTTTGTTGCTTAGTGTGTGTGGTCACACCCCTCTAGCACCTCTTGACTGCTATATATTGACTGGATGAGCACATCCTACCTTCCTTTTTGCTGTTGCATTTGCAGGTCAGTGGCCAGATCTGCTGGATTGTAGCTCTCCCAATGTAACAGGGAGTCCAATTGGCCTCTACCTAAACCCTCTTTTTGAACTGTAGCACTGTGCAGGCAAGTAAAGTATTTTTTCATTGTGTGTGTGTGTGCAAGCAAGTTAAGTTATTGCACTGTCTTTAGACAGGCTGATTCATGTTGTGCATTGCCAGTGCACACACAAGTAAAGAAGTAGCAATGTTAGCACAAACTTTTAAACTTAGTAATGTTAGGGACGGGGTAACAATTGGACGGCCTTGACGTGGCTACCTCGCTTTTACATTCATTGCAATCTATGTTAACTAACAGTCCATGTTCTTAACAAGTGTTAGCTAGGTTTTTCAGTTTTTAGTATGAGTGTGCAGAGGGTTAACTTTCTTTGTTGCTTAGTGTGTGTGGTCACACCCCTCTAGCACCTCTTGACTGCTATATATTGACTGGATGAGCACATCCTACCTTCCTTTTTGCTGTTGCATTTGCAGGTCAGTGGCCAGATCTGCTGGATTGTAGCTCTCCCAATGTAACAGGGAGTCCAATTGGCCTCTACCTAAACCCTCTTTTTGAACTGTAGCACTGTGCAGGCAAGTAAAGTATTTTTTCATTGTGTGTGTGTGTGCAAGCAAGTTAAGTTATTGCACTGTCTTTAGACAGGCTGATTCATGTTGTGCATTGCCAGTGCACACACAAGTAAAGAAGTAGCAATGTTAGCACAAACTTTTAAACTTAGTAATGTTAGGGACGGGGTAACAATTGGACGGCCTTGACGTGGCTACCTCGCTTTTACATTCATTGCAATCTATGTTAACTAACAGTCCATGTTCTTAACAAGTGTTAGCTAGGTTTTTCAGTTTTTAGTATGAGTGTGCAGAGGGTTAACTTTCTTTGTTGCTTAGTGTGTGTGGTCACACCCCTCTAGCACCTCTTGACTGCTATATATTGACTGGATGAGCACATCCTACCTTCCTTTTTGCTGTTGCATTTGCAGGTCAGTGGCCAGATCTGCTGGATTGTAGCTCTCCCAATGTAACAGGGAGTCCAATTGGCCTCTACCTAAACCCTCTTTTTGAACTGTAGCACTGTGCAGGCAAGTAAAGTATTTTTTCATTGTGTGTGTGTGTGCAAGCAAGTTAAGTTATTGCACTGTCTTTAGACAGGCTGATTCATGTTGTGCATTGCCAGTGCACACACAAGTAAAGAAGTAGCAATGTTAGCACAAACTTTTAAACTTAGTAATGTTAGGGACGGGGTAACAATTGGACGGCCTTGACGTGGCTACCTCGCTTTTACATTCATTGCAATCTATGTTAACTAACAGTCCATGTTCTTAACAAGTGTTAGCTAGGTTTTTCAGTTTTTAGTATGAGTGTGCAGAGGGTTAACTTTCTTTGTTGCTTAGTGTGTGTGGTCACACCCCTCTAGCACCTCTTGACTGCTATATATTGACTGGATGAGCACATCACACAATTTTTAAGAGGTCTCAGCTCGTGGGACTCCACACAATGTTTGAGAGGTCTCAGCTCTTGGGCCTCCACACAATTTTTAAAAGGTCTCAGCTCTTGGGCCTCCACACAATTTTTAAAAGGTCTCAGCTCTTGGGCCTCCACACAATTTTTAAAAGGTCTCAGCTCTTGGGCCTCCACACAATTTTTAAGAGGTCTCAGCTCTTGGGCCTCCACACAATTTTTAAAAGGTCTCAGCTCTTGGGACTCCACACAATGTTTGAGAGGTCTCAGCTCTTGGGCCTCCACACAATTTTTAAGAGGTCTCAGCTCGTGGGACTCCACACAATGTTTGAGAGGTCTCAGCTCTTGGGCCTCCACACAATTTTTAAAAGATCTCACCTCTTGGGCCTCCACACAATTTTTAAAAGGTCTCAGCTCTTGGACCTCCACACAATTTTTAAAAGGTCTCAGCTCTTGGACCTCCACACAATTTTTAAGAGGTCTCAGCTCGTGGGACTCCACACAATGTTTGAGAGGTCTCAGCTCTTGGGCCTCCACACAATTTTTAAAAGGTCTCAGCTCTTGGGCCTCCACACAATTTTTAAGAGGTCTCAGCTCTTGGGCCTCCACACAATTTTTAAGAGGTCTCAGCTCTAAGCTTCCCTTACTGCTGGGGTGACACACTGTAACAAACCTCCTCCTGTAAGCTTCCCTGACTGCTGGGGTGACACACTGTAACAAACCTCCTCCTGTAAGCTTCCCTTACTGCTTGGGTGACACACTGTAACAAACCTCCTCCTGTAAGCTTCCCTGACTGCTGGGGTGACACACTGTAACAAACCTCCTCCTGTAAGCTTCCCTTACTGCTGGGGTAACACACTGTAACAAACCTCCTCCTTTAAGCTTCCCTTACTGCTGGGGTGACACAATGACACAAGAGGACATGTCTGACCACATCACACACACACACACACACACACACACACACACACACACACACACACACACACAATGACAATTAGGGGTGGGGTCTATTTATTTTCCCCCTTGCCTATGCCATCTGTGGTTGTCATAGGCAACGTGATTTTAAGGGGTGCAGAATTTTGTTCTTCTTTTTTGTACAGTTTGGCTTGGGGTCCATGGCAATGTAGAGGAAAGAAGGTTTCCTTGTCTTGTCTCACTTTACGTAGAAGTTATATTGTGTTTGGAGTGTATTGTTGAGTGGCTGTGATAGTGGCGTAATAGTGCGACTTGGGCGCGTTATATGCACCCAGACATGCTTCCCCTGCTGTCCCAGTTGCATTCCAGCAGTGTTGGCATCATTTTCTGATGTTTCAGGGTGGACTTGGTGACCTCCAAGTGGTCGAATTGAGATTTCCAAGTGTCGAGCATTTTTTTCCCATAGACTATAATGGGATTCGATATTCGGTCGAGTAGTCGAGTAACGCGGTCTATTCGAATCGAAATTCGAAATTTCGAATATTTCACTACTCGCTCATCTCTACTGTATAGCAGACACACTAACCCTGCTGTGGAGAGAAGAGAGCAGGACCTATGTGAGCTATTCCACCTGTGTAAACTAAAGGAGAAGAAAAGGATGTCAGCTATGGTGGCAGGCTGCTGTGAGCATAAAAGGAGTGATACAGTAAATTAAAAGATAAGAAGAAATTAGGGTTGAACTTCTTTATAGCCCTTAAATTAAAGGATCTCTTTTAAATTACTTCAGATAAGGGTAAAAGGTGAACTTTATTAAAGAGAATCAGTCATTCTTTAATAGCTTTATATATGTCTTCACTTTTGCCTGTTACAGCTGTACAAGGCTGAGGAGGAGGAGGGGGGAGACACGGGTCATTTGCATGCTTTGCCACAGTCACTGAAGCTAGGGAAATCTGTGCACGATGTTCATCACCAAGGACCTGCAAAGCAACCAGAAAAACATTAGTTAGTATTATTTAGTTGTTAGTATTGTTATTGTTAGTATTGTTAATTTGATTAGTCCTAGTTAGTATTAGTTATTAATTAGTTATTAGTTATAATTAGTATTACTAGTTAGTACTAGAATTAGTATTAGTTATTGTTAGTAGTTTTTGTCTCCCCTCACATGGAACGACATGCATGAGACCACCACCGCCAAGCCTGCCCACACCACCTCAGGGCAGTGTTTAGCTCTCTATTCCCCAATCAATGGAAAAAATGGAAGTTTCAGATAGGGAGGATCACAAACTTGTGTTCTAGTAAATAAAGTGTTGCTGGCAGCATTGTCAGGGTATGGTCATTACTGCTGCTTGACTATGTAGTCAGTACTTTTTACTCAAGGCCAGAAAACACACTTCAGTCTTAGCATCACAGACACACAGGGATATAGGAAATTTGAAAACAGCATGGTGATAAGCAAATCACTGGTCTGGTGGCACAATCCTAACACTAATGTTTATTTTGCATTGCAGAAGAGGAAAACAATAAGGCAGAACACAAAAAAACTTGACAAAAAGGGGAGTTTTTCTTTAAGCAAGTAGTATTAAAGTGATGTACTGACACACACACCGCAGTGCTTAGAGCAAGTTGTGGTAAAACAGGGTACACCCCACCGCTTAAAGCAAGTTATGGTATAACAGTTACACTCCCCCCAGTGCTTAGAGCAATTTGTAGCATAACAGAATACACCCCAGTGCTTAGAGCAAGTTGTTGTATAGCAGAGTACACACACCCCAGTGCTTAGAGCAAGTTGTGGTATAACAGGGTACTCTCCAGTGCTTAGACAAAGTTGTGGTATAAGAGGGTACCCTCACCACAGTGCTTAAAGCATATTGTTTTAAAACAGGGTACACCCTAGTGCTTAGACCAAGGTGTGGCATAACAGTGTACACACACCCCAGTGCTTAGAGCAAATTGAGGTATAACAGGGTGCACTCACTGCTTAGAGCATGTTGTGGTATAAAAGAGTACACTCACTCCAGTGCTTAGAGCAAGTTGTGGTATGAAAGGGTACACTCACTCCAGTGCTTAGAGCAAGTTGTGGTATGAAAGGGTACACTCACTCCACTGCTTAGAGCATGTTGTGGTATAACATGGTACACTCACCCTAGTGCTTAGAGCAATTTGTCGTATAACAGGGTACACTCACTCCAGTGCTTAGAGCAAGTTGTGGTATGAAAGGGTACACTCACTCCAGTGCTTAGAGCATGTTGTGGTATAACATGGTACACTCACCCTAGTGCTTAGAGCAATTTGTCGTATAACAGGGTACACTCACTCCAGTGCTTAGAGCATGTTGTGGTATAACAGGGTACACACACCCCAGTGCTTAGAGCAAGTTGTGGTATAACAGGGTACACTCACTCCAGAACTTAGAGCAAGTTGTGGTATGAAAGGGTACACTCACTCCAGTGCTTAGAGCATGTTGTGGTATAACATGGTACACTCACCCTAGTGCTTAGAGCAATTTGTAGTATAACAGGGTACACTCACCCCAGTGCTTAGAGCAAGTTGTAGTATAACAGGATACACTCATCCCAGTGCTTAGAGCAAGTTGTGGTATAACAAGGTACACTCATCCCAGTGCTTAGAGCAAGTTGTAGTATAACAGGGTACACTCACCCCAGTGCTTAGAGCAAGTTGTAGTATAACAGGGTACACTCATCCCAGTGCTTAGAGCAAGTTGTAGTATAACAAGGTACACTTACCCCAGTGCTTAGAGCAAGTTGTAGTATAACAGGGTACACTCACCCCAGTGCTTAGAGCAAGTTGTAGTATAACAGGGTACACTCATCCCAGTGCTTAGAGCAAGTTGTAGTATAACAAGGTACACTCACCCCAGTGCTTAGAGCAAGTTGTAGTATAAAAGGGCACACTCACCCCAGTGCTTAGAGCAAGTTGTAGTATAACAGGGTATACTCACCCCAGTGCTTAGAGCAAGTTGTGGTATAACAAGGTACACTCATCCCAGTGCTTAGAGCAAGTTGTAGTATAACAGGGTACACTCACCCCAGTGCTTAGAGCAAGTTGTAGTATAACAGGGTACACTCACCCCAGTGCTTAGAGCAAGTTGTAGTATAACAGGGTACACTCATCCCAGTGCTTAGAGCAAGTTGTAGTATAACAAGGTACACTCACCCCAGTGCTTAGAGCAAGTTGTAGTATAAAAGGGCACACTCACCCCAGTGCTTAGAGCAAGTTGTAGTAAAAAAAGGGCACACTCACCCCAGTGCTTAGAGCAAGTTGTAGTATAACAGGATACACTCACCCCAGTGCTTAGAGCAAGTTGTGGTATAACAAGGTACACTCATCCCAGTGCTTAGAGCAAGTTGTAGTATAACAGGGTACACTCATCCCAGTGCTTAGAGCAAGTTGTAGTATAACAGGGTACACTCACCCCAGTGCTTAGAGCAAGTTGTAGTATAACAGGGTACACTCACCCCAGTGCTTAGAGCATGTTGTGGGATCACAGTTCACACAAACCCTTATGAAATGTGAGTTATGAAAGGCTGGGTTAAAGGGCCACACACAAAACACAAGTGCTTAAATGAAAAGGTGGGTTAAGGCTGTACACAAAACACAGTGCTTAAATTAATAGGTGAGTTAAGGCCACACACAAAACACAGTGCTTATACCTTCTTGTTGGATAAGGGGGATACATCCCAGGGCTTAGAGCATGTTGTAGGACCACAGTATACACAAAACCCATTGCTTACAGCTTGCTGTATGATGAGGGTATACACACCAGTGCTTAGGGGATGTTGTGGGATCACAGTACACACAAACCCAGTGCTTACAGCTTCTTGTAGGATAAGGGGATACACTCCAGTGCTTAGAGGATGTTGTGGGATAACAGTACATACAAAATCCAGTGCTTAACTGAAAAGGTGGGTTAAGGCCGCACACAAAACATAGTGCTTAAATGAAAAGCTGGGTTAAGGGGCCAAGCACAAAACCCCAGTTCTTAAAGAAAGATGTGGGTTAAGGGGGCACACAAACCCCAGTACTTATAGCTTCTTGTAGGATAAGGGGATACACAAGGAGCTCAGGTGCGTTCACACTTTAGGTGAAGCCGGTTGATGGGCAGCTCAGCTCAGCTTTTCAGAATCAATGTAATCTGTATATAATCATACATACAAGAAAATCCTGCAGGCGAGAGGTGGGTAAAGATTAAAATAAAGGGATAGAAGTCTTAAAAATTGTAAGTACAGGGTTCATTAATTCAACAATACAAAAATCCCAGTGGGTTGTATACAAATGTACTGTTACTTCCTCACTCCTAAAGAAGAGCAGCACTGTGCCTACAGGTTAATAGACATATGACTTCCCTAGGAGGCATCCCAATCAGGATGCCCTGCAGTGTAAAATCCCACAGCAAATCTACAGCGATCAAATACTGATTTCACAGAGCTCTATGCTCATTGTCGAGATCATTTTTGTGGGAACACCGAATGGTGTGCTATGTTCTAAGACCTTTGTTGTTAGTTGTAGAATTCTAGAACAACACATGTACTATCTAATTCAGAAACATGTTAAATTCATGCAGAATAATTAAACATTGTTGCTAGTTGCAGTTGGGAGGGAACATCATTTATTAAAGATAGGTCTGTAGTTAAGCTGCAAAGATGGAGTAAGCAATTGTTCTGAGAGTGGAATCAGAAGAAGCGTGTGCAGGATGGGGCAGCCAGGAGAAACCAAAAATCTAGACCTAGGCCTGAAGGCAACAACCTGTGACCAAAGAGGGGAGCGAAAGACCCAAGTACAGAACCAAATTGTGTGAAACAAGATTTGCTGTGCTTGTAGGAGTGCTAAAGGGGAGCCAAGGCCTTGTACTGCTGTTGAGGTATACTTCTGGAAGGGACACAGATATGAACCTGGAGCCAACAGTAAGTAAAGTAAATGGAAGAGATTGATCTGGGGCTGTGTTTATCCTCTTGCAAAGGTGTGTGGTAGAGTCTGGCTGGCATAAGACCTCAGAATCCCGGAAGAAACCTTTCCCCACACACTGCTCCCTACCCCTAGGTGTGTGTGTATAAAAGTTGTGATAAAGAATGGTTTCAAAAAATAACTATTGAATGTATGCTGCATAACTCTACCGTAGTAACATTCTAGGTAGATAAAAAAGACAACTCCCCCACTGCAAGTCAGAGTGACACTGCCATGCCCACTCCATTAACTGCAATGGAGAAAGCAAGCCAAACCTTGGCACAGGCACTCAATCTAACAATGCAGTATGTAAAAGGTATTATATTATTTGTTTTCTTATCTGTCTGTAATATTACTTTAAAAGAATCATATTACAGGGTTGTATATAAATTGCCACAACATTGGGTTATGTCCAGGGGTCTAATGGATGAAATCCTGCCTATGTTGAAAATGGCAATGATATCAGAAATGAATTCTAGAAGTTGTAGTTCCATTAGAACCAAGGCATACTAAAACTTTGATATGATAAAGTTGTGTATACTTTCAAATGATTTCTTTCTATGTCAAACAGAAAAAAACATGATTATTGTAAAATATAGATCTTTCTGCCTTTCATCAAATTTAATGAGAATGGAACATATTAGTGGCTGAAACAAAGAACGTGGTAAACACACATATTAATATGGCTTTAATTTGCACCTAGGAAATCAGAGTAGGTGAACATGTCCTGGGCGGATGTGGGTATATTATTCTTTTTATAAAGAAAGAAAGTTTCAAGCTGTGACTACAATTAGTGTACTTGTCTGATCTTCTTTTAAAACAAATACATATTAACAGGAAATGTGCTATTGTGCCCTCCTCTGGTGTGAAAATGCGACAATCAAAATCAAAATCTATTGTAATTACCTCGGTGATATTATAATTAGGAACAATTAAGTTATGCCATGCTGTTTTTTTCCTTGGCTACAAATCAAAAAGTATTATATCTTTTGCCACACATTTTAGCAGAGAGGACACGTACAGATTGTAGCATTGTTATATTGTTTTCTGACTTCCAATCGTTTTTTAAGCTTGTTTATACATAGCAACCAGAACAAACATGTCTGATAGGCAAAAACGAACTTGTATATAGGAACTGAAATAAACCAAGATCAATATATATATATATATATATATATATATATATATATATATATATATTTATTAAAATAGTGTTGCTATTAAACTTTCCCCAGACCATAACTCTACCACCAACTTGTGTTCTTCCAGCAATCGTTGCAGGATAGGCTCGATTCAGAGACACATTCGTCTGGACTTTCGTAGCTGTCTGTGTATGTTTTTGTGTGTGTTTGTCATTTTTTTTGGTTTTTACGTTTGTTTTTCCATTCATATGTTCGTTCGCGCTAATGCGTATATGCGCTTTCGATGGACGGAACTAAATCGGACCATTTGCGTTAGTTCGGATCATTTTTGCCATCAAAATCTGATATTTTGCGTTCGTTCAGATAACTTACGTTATTGGGATGGGCTTGCGTCTGATTCAGAAAGCTGATTGCCGAGGGGCCACCGCCCTATAAAACCGTTTCATTTGCGATACACTTACGAGACCTTTTTGCATTCGGCTTGCTTGCTTTTGACCATGTTTTGCGGCTATGTGGAGGAATATGAGCGCCTCTTCCTTTTATTAATTACTTAGCATGATGACATATATGGCCTGTGTTAGCTCATTCCATCCACAGCTGTTTAAAACAATTTTTATACAGGGACCACACGTGCCAGGGTGGCACAACTAAGTGCCAGGGTCCTTCAGTTGGTGGGCGAGATACAGGAGCTGCGCGACTCGTTGGGGACCACAGATGAAGAATAATCTTCTGGGGCCTGCCATTGCTGTGTATATAGTTTAAAATTGTTAATTTATTAAAAAAAAATTAATATGGACATTTAAAAAAAAAAAAAAAAAAAAAGTTGTTCAATTTTTAGAAAAAAATAAATTTAAAAAATAAGGCAAACGAAAAGTGCCATTTTATATTAAAAAAACAAAACAAAAAACTTGTTTCTGTGTCATTTCCTTTTCTAAATACATTCATTAAGGGTTGGTTACCACAAAACGAATGCCCGCAAAAAAATTTATATATGAAGATTCGCCTGACCGCGAAGTGATTTAGGTAAGTTTTAGGGGTGGGAAATGCAAGAATATACTGACCGCAAAGTGATTTAGCTAAGCATTGTAGCACAAGTGAGTGAACCAAATATGTAGGCGAGCACATTAATGAGTTAAGTTTGTAGTGCGCAGGCGTAAGGTCGTAAAGATTTTCGTCTGGACGATTATTTATAGTAAAAGGAAATCTGAATCTAACGGGAAACGTAAATGATTCGTGGCAGGAGACGATGGAAAAGGGGCAAAAACGCTGGAAAATGACATTCTCGTTGGCATACGAACGGACGAAGACTTTACTTAAGGCTTGCAATGCATGCTTAGAATCACTTGTACACTCATACGCGAGCGGGAACATTTAAAAAAAAAAAACAGATCGACACAAAAAACGAAAGTCTTTTGATGTCTCTCTGAATCAACCCGGATGTCTCTGATGTCTCTCGTCTGACATGTCAAAGTCCATCTGTTTATCGAGCAAACTGAACAATGCAAACTGGAGTTTGGGCACACTTTGAGAATAATTCTGTCCGACATGGTCCCGCATTTCATTGGCTACTACATGTGGATTTGGGAGTGGTTTTCATTGGCTACTACACTTGGATTTGGGAGCCAGGATGTGACAGAGGCAAAGTCACAGGAAGCAGGAGTCTCCTAGCCCCTCACAGGCCACCGCTCCTTTGATGTCACACATGCCCTGTCAGTATAAAATGCCCTGCATAGCTAGAGGTAGGGATAGCTATACTTTGATTGCAAGTGGACAGAGATAGGAATTGTAGTGTAGGAGGGAATTCCATTCTTCTTTTTCCACAGGTCATCTGCTGCAGCCAGCTCTGAACTTAAGGGGGGCAATCTTGGGCTTTTTTAAGGGGGTCACCTACCTCTCATATACTTTTTGGTGGGCCTTTGGTAGGTAGAAATAGTGGTTCTGGGGAGCTCCAGTAACATTTGTCTTCATTACAAAAAACATTTTTTTAAGCCAAGCTCCCAACTTTATACTGGGGTCTGGGTATTATACTGTTCATAATCCACTACCTTACCCTAACTCACTCTGGGGAGACAGTAGGAGGTGTCTTTATTGCAAGAGAAAAACATTTAAAGTTTACCCTAAACTTTATACTTGGGGCCTACTAAGAGTTGTGTTGAATTTTAAAAAATCTAAACACAACACTTTGTGTAACCCCATTTTACAAAAAGGCAGTCACAAAGTCAAACCGTAAGGGGTCTGGTCGTAAGTCCAGTGGCAGTGGCAGAACTACCAAGGGGCAAAGCAGCAGCGAAAGGACTGGTGCTGTCAGCAGCAACAGGGTGGAGCTCCTTTAATATCCAGTGGACATGACCAACCAGCCAGCAGTCTTGGACTGGTTGACACAAACCTCAGGCTCCATAGTAGACAGAAGGCAATCATGGCGTTAGGCATCAGGTGGCTCCTCGGACACCCCCAATTTGTGGCAAGGGCAGCCACTTTTACAGGACACTCTCCTATCCTGAATGTGCCTTTCGCTTTTGCTTGACCATCTGCCCAAGAGTTATTCATAAGCTTTGACTCATACTCTGAACCACTGTTCAATGAAGAAGAAGGTTTAGGAGATAGTCAGCGGTTGAAGGACAGCAGTTATCATTAGAACTCCAGCCTCAAAGCACTCCTCATGAGAGCCAAGAGGGGCACAATCAGGTGTAGCCAGGGGAACACTGTGCCAGGCAGCTGAGGGAGACAGCAGTGGTAGTGCAACCTGCATAGATGATAATGTCTGAACGAAAGTGTGCCACAAACCCAGCACGATGGCAGCATGCCTTGAACCCAGCATATTGGAAGCCATATCAAATTTCAAGCACAATGTGGAAGGGGTACCCCAAATGTTTGTCAGAACAGTAACTTGTAGGAACACACTGGCAGTAAACATTCAGCCCCAAGCAGTAGCAGCAGCAGCAACCACCCAGCAGTACTAAGTACTCGCCAAAACTGTCTCCCTGTGCCGAAGCGCTAAATCCATGCATGCACAAATGAAATGCTTGGGAGAACCGCGTCCAACAGGTTGTTGAGCAGGATCCACCAACTGCTGCATTTCCCAGCATGTAGCACATTATCAGTGCCAGTCAGTGCTCATCACCCTCTGCAGCAAGTAGCAGCTTGTCTGTACCATCCACCTCCATTTCCTCCTCCAACTCTTCCTACATTAAGACAGCAATCAATTCCTAAGGGGATTGCCAGAAGACAGCAGTACTCCAGCAGTCATCCAGTGGTGCAGAAGCTCATTGGGCACCTGGCCAAGTTGCTAGTGCTGTAGTCCCTCTCTTTCTAGGTAGTGGACTCTGTACCTTTCAGAGACCTGATGGCTTATGCCCATCCAAAGTGTAGATTACCATTATTTCTACTTCAGCACCAATGCGTGTAGCTTCAGCTATGGGCAAGGGCAGTATATGTCCGTCACCGCCCATTGGTTTAACATCCTTCAGGCCCAGGCACTGCAGCAACTTGGCCATCCTGAGCTTTCTGTATCCTCCACCTGTTTTACCACTAGCTTCACCTTGTCCTCACCTTTCAATCCGACAATATTTCACTGTGTTCTGTTTTCATATCACCAATGCCAAGCCCGCTATTGTGACACAGTCCTGCACCTGGTAAACCTTGTGAATGCAGCCACATTGGCCAGGAAATGCTCCTCTTAGCTGACCCCTCGCCAACTGCCTATTATTAGTGGGTGGATTATCCTGTAGGCACAGCAGCAAAGCGGGCTGCACCCCACACCATGCATGGTGCATGTTTTCAATTTGGTTGTAAACAGATACCGAACAACCTTAATGGACTTAAGCAGCTGCTAAAAATGTCCATCAAACCGTGCACACACTTTAGACACTTGTTTTCCACCTTCCGAGAGGGACGCTTGTTTGAGCCCTACCTGGCTGCATGATCCTGGATTATCGCTAAGAGGTCTTAAAGTGGACCAACACCCACCGCTGATCGGCCCGGGAATCTATAAGATTCCCGGGCCGATCAGCTCCCTGCCTGCGGGGCACCCCGAGCAGGGGTGCCCCGCTGTGTGAAACCCCCCAGGACGCCCACAAATCCTACCTGTTCCTCGTTCCAACGGCGCATGTGCAGGCCGCCGCCGCTTCTCACGCATCCCTCTAGCAGGGCGCGCACCCGCGCCGGCTGTTTGTGAATGGCCGGCGCGGGCGCGCTCCCTGTAAGAGGGAAGCGCGAGAGGCGGCGGCGGACGCTCTCACCTTGTCCGTCGATGGACCTCGCTTGTCCGTCGGCGGTGATTGGTGGAGCGAGTCACGTGGGAGCGGGGTCAGGTGAGTTTTTGGGGCTTTCTGGGGGGTTTCACACAGCGGGGAACCCCCGATTGTCCACTTTAAGGGGGATCCTGTGCGCTCAATCTCCATTCCCACAACTGCAGAGACAGCAGCAGCAGTTGCCGAGCTTGTCATTTTTGCCTGGAATTTCTGTACACCTAGCCCCATGAAAACATGGAACCGTGTGGTTCTGGGCAAGAAAACTGGACATCTGACCATAACTGGCAGAGTTGGGGCTCAAATTGCTGCTACCCCCTGCACTGGCTTTCACATGCCTTTAGGGGCTCGATAAGACTGCTGATATTAACACTCTCCTCTGACTATCACAAGCCTTAGGGACTTAATGACACTGCTGCTGTTGTCACCCTCCTCTATTGGCTCTCACAGGCCTTAGGCACTCCGAGAAACTGCTGCTGCTCCTGCTACGCCCTCCAATAGCAATCACAGGCCTTAGGGACTCAATAAAACTGCTAATGCTGCAGTGTGTTGGTCCCCCCAACCCACTGACAAGAATGTTTCTGAACACCTTTAATGCTGTACAAAAATATTACATTTATTTGGCACAACTGGAGAGTACACCCTTCTGAAGAGGTTGAATTAATGTAGTTGGGGCCAAGCTTGTCATCTCTGTCAGATAATTAGCAAGCCAGAGTTTTTGATCTTTACATCACAACACCGTTTTAATATACATTTTAATATACATTGCTAAGGTAAACACATTGTTGCTAGGGGAAACTGTTTTCTTTTATAACATGGAGTTGCAAAAAATAGAAAGAAAAGAATTTACAGATAAGCTCAGCACCTTAACCACATCAGATTGACAGGCGATAATGGAAACTATTTAATTAAAAAATGCCAATGAAAGTAGAATTACCCTTTAAGACTGAGCAGGGACCCCCCTACCAGCTCCAAAGGTTTTAGATGGCATCATAAACCTGGGGGGGGGGGGGTGGAGAAATAAGGCTGGGTTGTAGAGGACATGGGGATTTGGGCATGAAGGTCTCCTCCTTTTTAGCTAGTCACTCACCTGGCAGAAGTCCTTGGGTCTTAGGATGGTCCTGGGTATCCATTTGAGGTAGTATTGGGACCCACTTGGGGTCCTTGTCCTCTGGAAGACCTAGACTGCCCAGAGAGAAAGAAAAGTGTGCTTACCTTGGTTCCTTATGGCCACCTCTCGAATGACTGAGGGCAAATGCTCTTTCATGATTGGTGGGGTATTTAGTTTGCATAACTGACAGTGTCTCTGCAAAGAAAGTATGCAGAAATTGATTTTGTTATGATATTTCATGCGTCTCACACTGGCTCTAATGGAACATCTGGTCTAACAGCCTTAACCTGGCATTGCTATTGCCGTTGAGGCAAAGAGGTCACCTCTGTCCTGCGGATAAAAAACCAGAGAGGCTTCTGGTATAAATCAGAGCTTGACATGAGTGACAGGATGCCAGGCTCATTGTGGTTCGCCCTGGGTTCTCAGTGGTTGGTGATGTAACAGGCAGATGATGTCACTTCCAGTGGTGATATTAGTATCTATCGCTTTCCAGTAGATAGATGTTGCGAGTGTGATTGCAGCTAAGCATGTTCCCTAACAGCACTACTTGTTTGGAATCTGATGATCTTATTTCCCTTAATTAGGACTACAAGCAGCTCACCTGATGCGTGTCCAATGTGGGCTCTCCTCCAGAGTTTGCTCTCCTTTCAATTTTTGGTGACTGAACATGGCAAGTCACAGTGGTCCAACAGTTGTCTCTGACCACAGAAAAGCATGTTCATGACTCATAAAGTTGTATCATGACATGCCTTTCCCAGTTCAGCCATGAATCAGAAATTAAAATGAAGAAAGGAGTGTTTTCAGAATACATATTGTATTTACATATTATCTAAGAGAGAAAATATCACCTGAATCCGCCCTTCCTCTCACCTGATACCACTAAAATGCTAGTGCATGCCCTGGTCCTATCTACTACAACTGCTGCAACACTCTCCTTGTTGCTTTACCAACAGTCTGGCACCTCTCCAATCTATTCTAAAATATGCTGCTCGCCTCATCCGCCTCTCCTCTCACTTCTCCAGTGTTGCTCACCTCTGTCAATCCTTCCACTGGTTATCTGTCTCTCAGAGAGTTCAGTTCAGACTTCTAACATTAACCTACAGAGCTCTCTCTAACCAGGCCCCCCAACCCCTACATTTCATCTCTAATCCAGCGTAACCAACCCAAGCACGATCTCCGTTCTGCCTCTGACATTCTCCTGGTTACCTCTTTGCACTCCCGCCTTCAAGACTTCTCCCACACCTCCCCACTTCTCTGGAACGCACTCCCCCGCACAATCCATCACTCTCCATCACTCCAAGCCTTTAAAAGTGCCCTCAAAACTCACTTCTTCAGTCAAGCATATAACCTGGCTTAAGCAACTCCTATAACCTTCAAATGGCACATGTAGTCTATACTCAAGCTCTACCACTTGTGATCCCTACATTTTGTCTCCACCCCCATCCTTTAGACTGCAAGCTGGCAAGGGCAGGACTATCCTTCATATTGTCTCCTGTGCTCACAACACTTGGTTTGAACCTCGTGGCATCTAGTTTTGTATTGTTCTCTGTACTATATGTTTTACCTTGTTTGTAATCACACCTTGTAAAGCGTTACGGAAGATTATGGTGTTATATAAAAAAAACATTATTAATAGTAATAATAATGATAATGATAAGGCTTTATGAATAAATAAAAACAATAATAGTGGCATGCATCAATCAGTGCTGCTTGTTAACTTATTTAAACTCGTGCACAAAGCTGCACAAGGGTAAGTAGTTTAACTGATTACAGAAAGCTAGTAGGAGTGTCTTCTGTGACCATGTGATGTTCATACAATAAAAGGTTAATTTTCTTGAAATCAGCTACATGCTGATACGTTTGTTACATGTAAGAAAGTGGGAAAACCCCTTCCAGTAATCTTTGGGTTGGAATGGAAAACACCTGTAGTTTAAAGGATGTGTTGCTCAATTTGTGTTTACATTCCGGCTAAGTCATAAGTCAGGCAATGCTCCAATGGTTCTGTGCTTGTCTTGATAAATCTCATTTGTTCCCATGCTGACAGTTGTCTACTATTAAACCGAGTCAAGTCTGCTGGTGGAAATGAATATGTCATGAAAGTTTAAACTTTGGTGTCAGGCGATCTATTCAGAGTTTATGAAGCAGGGAGAGGGGCAGGTAAAGAAAAGAGATTTGGTAGCTCTGGGTGGCCTCTTAACTGTCAACACCTAAGTGTATTTAAATGCGCAAGCTATAGTGCTGCTCATTATTAACTATTGAAAACGCAGCGGCATGTCGCTGCCGTGCATGATATCACCAAGAGCAGCTCTGTGAGACTTTCAAAGAAAATCTCTCCAATCTTGTTGAAGTTAAATTGACCTTGTGTTAAATAAAACAACCCTGAGCTTGTATAACTGCTTGCTGCCTATGCCACCCTTGCTATTTGTCCTGGAGCACTATGTACACCCTGACTGCACAAAAGGCATCTTTAGCCTTTGTGAGTTATATAGAAATATATTGCTGGGCGTGACTGTAAAGTAAAATCATCATCATACTGTATGTGAAAAGATAGAGGCCTTAAAAGAAAAAGGGGATCTTGGGTGTCTAGAATGTTTGATTTAACACCTATTCAGATGGTATAATAAACACAGTAAAATAGTATAGCCAGTAATTGAACTGGAAATACTAAATACAGCTCTAATTATGTTTGCTATAAAAGGATAACTGTAGGACTGTAGGCAAAATGAAGAATCCTTATTTCTAATAATTTTCCATTTGTGCTAGCAATACAATGTTATTTCATTTCCTCAGGGCCGGCTCCAGGTTTATGTGGGCGCTTGGGTGGCATGATCTCAGTGGGCCCCTTTGTGGTGAGGAGTCGCGTCACATCACCGAGGGATGTCCCAAATTTGGATGTCCCCTAAGGATCATGCTATATAGACCAAAACTCTAGTTTGGGTTTACTTTGAAGCACACCAAACCCCTTTAAACCTGACAAACCTGAATCTAGATTCTCCTGATTTTGGATGCCCCTATGTGTGACCCCCCCCCCCCTTTGTTCATTACTTTTCTTGAACTGGTAAATGCTCTGTGGGATCGCCAGTTTGAGTTAACAACCAAACCGGGGGGGAGGGGGGGGGGTTCTTTCACAAACAGGGGAATCCTAAATTGAGATGCCCTTGTAAAGTGGACCGGAACTCAGGGATGGAATTGCTTGCATAGTGGGTATGCCAGTGATCCCAGGGGGTTTCACACAATAGAGTATCATAGATTGGGATGCTCCGGGGATAGGAAATCAGCTGGGGTGGGCAACTTAAAAGCAGAACAAAACCCAGCACTTCCTCCTCTGGAATCTAAATTGAGATGCCCCGTCGCTGTGTAGAACCCCGCCAGTCGAGATGTGGGCATCAGCTGTGGCGGTGCCTCTCCAAGTCCGACACCGTCAAGCGCTGTCACACACCCCAAAGGCCAGCCTTGTGAATGGGTCCCCCAGGAAGGCAGGGGCCCCTGGGTGCTGAAGCTGGCTCTGCATTTCCTTGTTCTCAGCTGTCGCCTCTTCCTCCCACCCTCCATGGCTAAAAACAGGGCAGCAGCAAAAACCTGTAGTCTAAAGTCCCTGCGGAAACCACAGCAAAGCAGGCTGCATCCTGGCTCCTTCTGCCATGCAGAAGCCATTTAGGTCAGCTGGATGAAGTGAATGCACACAGCGAGGATGCCATCGGAGGCCCGTTCATTTGCAGTGAGATTGAGGAACAAGGTAAGCATAAGGAGATAATTGGGGTTTCACAAAAAGGGATGTTTAGAACTGTTCACACTTTAATCCTTGCTCCCTGGAAAACGTCCTGCCATAACATCTACAGTATATGATATAGCCACACCATGTGTGACTATATCATGAGGCTTCATCAGTTAGCATACCTCCCAAATGTCCCTGATTTGAAGGGACTGTCCCTCTTTTGAGTCCATGCCCCCCTGTCCCTTCTTGTTCTCATATGTCTCTCTTTAAGGTGTAACATGCAGATCTGCATCAATAAATGATTCATTTGCCTATTTAAAGTGTTTATATTGTTTTAACTGTTACTTACAACCTAGCTCCTATCCATCTCTCAATGAGGGTGTGTGGCTTAATTTAACAAATGTCCCTCTTTCCCACCCTGAAATGTTGGTAGGTATGAGATTGTCTGCACATTGCTACAATATCAATAACTATATTAGACCTATAGATATTTCTTAATTATATTTATTGACGTCATTAACATCAACTAAGCAGCAAAGACATAACAGTGCAAAAAACCCAGAGTTTTAACACTGTCGATTTATGAATGACATCAGTCTACATTACATCAAGGGAATGGGAAGGAAAGACTACAAGCTACACACTAGATCACTACACTGTTCAACAGAAAGATCTCGACCTGACCCACTGAACTCCGAAGGAGGTTAACAGTAACACAAACAAGCAGTAACTTGGAGAAGGATCAGAGCAGAATTCAGCAGACCTTCACCAGAGGGGGAAAGAAAACAAAGCTCTCACCATATACCTATAAAGTGACTTCATTTAAAAGAAGGTCATAGACCCCACAACCCCTGACATGACCTTCTGGATAGAGTGATGAAAGCGCTGAAAGATTTTTGTAATATAGAAAAGAATCACCTTACTTCAAAAGAAGAGAATTGTATTATATACCTGTATATATATATATATATATATATATATTTATATATATATATATATATATATATATATACAGTCTATAATGCAAAGCGTATGGACAGAAAATCTAATCTAATATCCTTTGCATTCAAACATCATCAGTTCTACTAGGCAGGGCTGTATTTGCCACTAGGCAAATGTAGGCACAGGCCTAGGGTGGAGCTACAGCTGGCGGGGGGGGGGGGGGGGGGGGGCAGCCAGCAACATCCATCCACACTCACACCAACCAGTCCACTTAAATAGGAACATTACAGGATTACTAGAGGTGAGTACAGCTAGCTGTGATCAGTCATTGATGGCTAAGGGTTGGGGGGTGGAAATGGGTCAGGATTGCAGCAGGATGTTGTCGCCTTAGATAACACTAACATCCAAAAGGCAATGTGGGGGGAATGTTGTTCCACTTTAATTAATCTGCACTCATCCCAACCAGTCCATCCCATCCATCTAAACTCACCCCCATCTGTGTCATCCATCTACACTCCTCCCCATCCCATTCATCCATCCATCTGCACTTATCCCCATTAAATTCATCCACCCATCCGCATTCATTCCCACCCCATTAATCTATTCATTTGCACTCAACCATTCATCCACACTCATCCCCATCCACACTCATTCATCCACCCGTACTCATCCCCATCCCATTCATTCATTTGCACTCATCCCCACTCCATTCACCTATGCATCTATCTGCACTCACCCCATCCCATTCATCTATCCATACTCAACCCAATCCCATTCATCCATCCACATTTATTCGCTACCAGCCCACCCCATCCATCCATTTGCACTAATTCTCAGTTGGCCCAGCCATCCGGCACTCATGTCTAGCGAGCTTCTCCCATCCCTCCTCAGATTTACTTATTCATACCTGATCCAGGTTCTACTCCATGTCTGACTCATCCAACCCTCTCCCCAATCTTTTCACCTTTTCACCCATGCAGACACTTCTCACCTGGAGCACAGGAAGAAAAATGTACATATCTCTTAAATTCTGGGCTGACTAGTGGTGGAATGATGTGGGTAAGCATAGAAATGGACCAGTGATAAATAATTTCACTTTAATCCACCACTAGTAAGCATCAGATTTAAGAGATACTTTCTTCACACGGGTCTATCCAATAGGGGATCACAAAGGGACTGCACACAAGTATGGCAGCCCCAGATAGTTGGTGGGTGTGTGTGGCTGAATTGTACATTGTAATCCTAAAGGCTTAATAGAAATTGTTGCCCCCAGTGGTAAAAGCAAGTCCCAAATGGGCTAAGATACTGACCCACTTTCAGGTCCTGCAAAATGGCTGATCTATATCAAGATCAGTCTGACACTCCAGCGCTGCAGGGAAAGTGGATGCCATGTCTGCTTATAACCATTTGCTTCAGGTGCTTAGCTCACCAGTTGCTAGCAGTCACATGGAGAGAGGGGAAAGCATAGGATAAGCTGCTTTGAATGACCCAGATGTGGGTAAGTATTTTGGCAAATTTTTGGGCTTGCTTTTTAACACTTTATGGCATCATAATTTTGGAACACTACTTATCTATCCTAAATAGCTATAGGACATTAGGTTCTCTTTAATTATGGGGCTTACTGGTTGCGAGTTAGACGGGTAAGGGTGCCAGTGTGGTTTTAGGTCTGAAGTAATGACGGGCCCAAAAGATTCTGTTTGTGGCCTGGGCCAGGCAAATATGAAGGGTCAAGGATGTCACCAGTTCAGAACTAGAGGCAAATCAATGGGAATCTGAGTGCAGAGCCCTGAGACTAAGGCAAGACTGAGCACAGCAACCAGACACAAAGTAGTTTAATTAATTTGGCAAGGTCACTTTCAAGCAAAAAATTCAAAGCAGACTGATGTTTCATCATGTGCTGTTTAATCTCTTTCGAAGAAGCACAAAACATCTGCAATGATGAGGACCATAAACACAGTGGTCGACACAGGATAATTAATGTAGCAGATCAAGACATATCATTATTACTTCCCAGAAGACCTCCAGCAGTGCCACAAACTTAGACTGGCAGAAACCAGTGGGACTCAGGTATACCCATACCTTCATATAAGAATTTCAGCCAAAATCCTACCTTCAATGTGGAAAGTGACTTATGCAAAAAACATAAGAATGTCAATTAAAAGGAAAACACTTTCCTCATATTACTGGTCCCCACTCTGCTGAATTTACCTCTGAATAATCCCTATGACAATTTTGGGGAAATTGTGGGAGTGGTTTAGGCCTTGTATAGAGTGGCATAACCCATCACTCCCTCAATTAGTCGGTACATACCACCTACTACCACAATTGACCAAAAATGAATAATGGTATGGGCCCTGTGTTAAACAGGTAACATACTTCAAAAGCCCCTCTGTCTGCAATGCAATAATCCATGAGCAGTATATTTTGGCATCTGCCTATTCTATATCTGCATCATGAAAACATAGCTTGTACCTTTGACTCCAGCATAACCTGCCTGTAGCGCTTTATTCAACCAGTTACTACTGCCATCATTTAGGTGGCCGTTTTTGTCTGTTGACATGTCATCAACTTATTTTTCATGCACAAACCTAGTATGCTTATAAAGGCCACCAAAATATTTTTTTAGGTGGAAAAACTATTACATACTACAATGGTATAGGGCTGTATTTTAGGTTTTAGGTGCAATTGCTAATTGGTGTAGAGCCCTATGGAAATTAGCATGAACCAGGTGTTCTTCTACCTGTTGGGAACCCCTGGTTTCACTCTTTTGGCTTATGTTTCCCCACTCAGACTGTTTAGAATTTAATTCTACACTGTAAAGAAAGGTTAAGACTGACAATTGACAGTCCATGTTTATCAATTAATCAATTGACTATCTTGCAGAAATTGCATATTGTAGTTAGATTGATGAAATTGAACAAAACTGAAGTTTGCTTCCCAGGTCTTGAGGGTCGGGAATTCTGACAACCCAAGACTTCCCAATGCAAACTAATATCTGATCTTCTGCTCCATCATGTCAAAGTACATTAGAAGGTATATATTGCATATTTTCCCACCTAAAAAATCCCGAAAATGTAATGTGATTTTTAAATTTTGTTTTGCATTTTATTGCATAAAATTAGCATTCGGTCACCTACCAGCCAGCAAGAATTCTGGCTCTCACAGATCTGAATTTCTTTAAGAAGCCCTCCTACTCGCACCTGTATGAACTCTTTACCTGTATAAAAAAATACCTGTCCATCACACTCCAACCTCTCCACCATGGCCAAGACCAAAGAGCTGTCTAAGGATACCAGAGACAAAATCGGCAGTGTATCAAATACTTGTTTGTTTCTCATTTTCCCAAGATCACTTCAAGTAATTATCTTCTTTCTGTATTTCTCAATTGAATCATCCGGTCATCAACTTGAAAGTATTCTTTGATTTCTCCTCATGTAAGTCGATCACAGATATTGGAGAGTGTGGTTACTGTACTTAAACCATGTTGAATGTGAGTATCCAACCTACCCTGACAGACTTTTTATGTCTGTTAAAATTCAGCAGAAGCCTGATGATGATATATTTCAAAGAGGGCTCTTTACTAGCCCTGTAGACGGTAAGCTGGTAGTATATATAGTTATACAGAGTATACAGGCTAGCTACATTCATTCTTTGTGATGTAACTTAAGAGCTTAAAGTTCAAAGAATACCAGACTTCCTTTTTAATATGCTGTCTGGATCGGGATCCCCCACTGTTCATTGGCACTGCAAAGATAGGGACAGCCAGATACTCACCTCTTTTGGGTTGCATGTCCCATGTGGACACGAGAAACCCATCAGACTCACCGGCTGCTTTGCACATTACTGTTCCATCTGCCGGGCATATAAGCCTGATAGGCCTCTTCATAGATGCCGTGGAAGGATTTCGGATGGGATAAGTATCCAAGAGGCTCCGTCCAAGAGGCTCCGTTTGCTTCAATGCTCCATATTTAAGAGGGAGTCCAAATACAACAATTTAAACAAAAGTGATGTACACTGGTCGCGAAAGAGAGTAAAACTAACCACAAATTATTCTTTAGCTACATAAACTGTAAAAGGTACAAACCTGAGGGTGTGGGCCCCCTGAAAATCAAGGAGGGGCACCTATAGAGGGAAATGAGGAGAAAGCTAATTTACTAAACAACTTCTTTGCTTCTATATTCACAAAAGAATGTGACATGCCGAGTGAAATGCAGGGGAATAACCGAAACCCTCCATTAACCCTTTAACCGCCAGCCTACCTTGAGATTTTGTCACCCTTTGTTGCCAGACCATTTTGCACTATTTTGCGCTCCCCTTGTTCAACTGTGATTTTTGAAGGGATTTCCAGGGATTTCCCAGAAAAGTGATATATTGTTTTTTTCAGCAGAGTCTAAGCTTTAACATGAAATGTCTTGTTTGTCATTTTTTAGGTGTATTCTCAATATTTTTGGATGAAATATGTGCAAAAAAACCCCCAAAAAACAATTTTTTACAATTTGTAGTGTTTTTTGTAATAAAAAATGTAAGTTTGTCAATAAAATCTTATTGCACGTGAAACCCCAATTTCTCCCGGTTACAGTGATACCACATATGTATAGGTAGACACCCTTTCCTGCCCAGGAGACTCCCCCAAACTGAAACAACTCTTTAGGAGATTTTCAGATAAAATACAACTATGCTACGTGCTAAGCGCACCTTGCAGTTTTTCAAGAAAAACAACCCTTTACATTTGAAATACCCCCAACAAACTATATATTCTCTGGAAGTACACACCTCAGGCTTTCTAGGCGTACCAGGCTTGTTGACATGGGTGCAGTTTTCTGGAAGTAATCCCTCAATATATTCTTTGGTTGCACAGGGTTTCTCTAAAAAAGTATAAAAAAGCAGAATCAAAACCACATTTTCCTAAAAAAACCTATATGCAAACAAGAAAAAAACTGAAAATCTGAAAAAGCAACATGCCCCGAACAGAACAATACCCAGCATGCATAGCTACTGTCAAGGGAAGAGTTGCCAAACACACCAAAGTAAAGCATGTGCGTAACGGTAATTTTACTTCAAAATTTCAGCTCTGCATACAAAGTGCGCACCTCGTGCTTTTTCTACCAAAACAACCCTTTACATTTAGAATATCCCCCATAAACCATATATTCCCTGAAAGTACACATTTTAAGCTTTCTAAGCGTACCCAGCTTGTTGTCGTGGGCTCATCTTTCTGGAAGTAATCCCTTGAAGAATTCTTAGGTTGCACAGGGTTTCACAAAAAAAATTATAAAAAAGCAGAATAAAAAACACCTTTTCCTAAAATATCAATATGCAAATAAGAAAAAACAAGCTAAATCTGAAAGCGCAAGGTCCCCCGAGCAGAACAATACCCAACATGCATAGGTACTATTAACCCTTTTAATTGCCAGCCTACTTGAACTTTTGTCGCCCTCAGTTGGTCATTTTTCCCCATTTTGCGGCATGTTTAACCGTGATTTTTGTCGGAATTTCTTGGAAAATATATATATATTTTTTTGCAGCAGAATTTAGGCTTTAACATTAAATGTCTTGTTTGTAATTTTTCTACTGTTTTTTAAATATTTTTGCGTAAAAAAAAAAAAAAAAAATAAAATAATATATATATATATATATATATATATATATATATATATATATATATATATATATATATACAATTGTCTCCTTTATTTTAAATAAAACATATTTTAGTAATAAAAACCATATTGCATGTGATAGCCCCATTTCTCCCGATTACAACGGTACCACATATGTATCAATAGCCCCTCATTCTTGCCCAGGAGACCCCCCAAACTGAAAAGAGCATTTTATAACATTTACAAATAAAATACTACTATCCACACTATAAACATAAGGGGTTAATTTAAAATGACATAGGGACCCCCTTCCGGGGGGGGGGGGACCCCAATTTTTTTTGAGAATTTTTGGCTAAGCCTAACCCCAAAAATTAAAAAAATAGTGGGCCCCCCTGGGAGGGGGTCCCTATGTCATTTTCTTTTTAATTTTAATTCTTTAAAATTTTAATTTTTTTTAATTTTTTCTTTTTAATCCCAGGGGGTGGGGGGACCCCATTTTTGGGGGGAATTCTAAGGGTTAGGGTTAGCCTAAACCTAACCCGTAAAGTGGACCAACACCCAGGATTTTCACTATCCTGGGTTTTGATCCACTTCCGCGGGGGTGCCCCGCTGCGTAAAACCCCCGAGAAAGGTATAAAAAACTCACCTCAGCCCGCTCCTACGGCGCATGCGCGAGCGCTCGTCCAATCAGAGCGCTCAGAGCCGCTGTGGTATGCAAGGACAAGGGACGGACAACCACAGCGGCTCTGAGCGCGCTGGCAGCCGCATCTCGCGCTTCCCTCTAACAGGGAGCGTGCCCGCATCGGCGATTCACAAACGACCGGAACGTGTGCACGCCCTGATAGAGAGAAGCGCGAGATGCGGCCCGCGCATGCACCGTTGGAACAGGGATAAGGTAAGGCGATTGGGGCGTCCTGGGGGTTTCACACAGTGGGGCATCCCGATTTCGGATGCCCCGCAGGGAGGGATCTGATCCGGGCCGATCAGCCTGGGTGTTGGTCCACTTAAAAAAAAAAAAAAAGTAGGGGGGGGACCCCATTTTTGGGGGGAATTTTAAGGGTTAGGGTTAGGCTAACCCTAACCGTTAAACATTTTTTTAAAAATCACGTAGGGACCCTCATTTTTTTTTGGAATTTTAAGGGTTAGGGTTAGCCTAACCCTAACCCTAACCCTTAAAATTAAAAAAAAAAATGACATAGGGTCCCCCCTCACAGGGTGGGGGACCTCATTTTTTTTTTAATTTTAAGGATTAGGGTAAGGGTTAGGCTAACCCTAACCCTAACCCTAACCCTTAAAATTAAAAAAAAAAATGACGTAGGGTCCCCCCTACCCGTCATAACCAGCCCGGGACCAGCTATGGGGGCTTGTAGGCACAGAGTGGGGGGGCCAGCTTTTGTGGCCCCCCCACCCTGCAGCCTACGAGCCCACATAGTCTATGTGGGCCCGGGCTCTTCTGCCCCCCCCTGGGCTTTGGGGAGGCAGGTAATTGGGGGTGCAGGGGTTAATGGCAAGTCACCCGCTAGGGCAGGTGACTTGCCAGACCCCAGCCTTGTGAACTGGTACAGGGGTCTCATGGACCCCTTACCAGTTCACAAAGGGTTAACAGAAAAAAAAAAACACGGACACAAAATGTTTATTTATTAAAAAAAAAAAAAAAAAAATTTACTCTTTACTCACCTTCGATCGTCAGCTCCTGTGTCCCTCGCTGATCTGCTGTCAGATGCCGGTGATCGGCATCCAGAGAAGGAGGAGACAGGAGACCAGAGGATCTCCTGTCACCTCCTTCCAGGGCACCGATCACCGGCATCTGACAGCTAACAGAGCTGTAGCCGGTGATCGGGACTGGGAATGACGTCATAGCCCCGCCCCCAAAGGGGCGGGGCTTAGCGGGGACGACGGCACGGACTGACGTCATTAGCCCCGCCCCCAAAAGGGGCGGGGCTTAGCGTCAAGATGGCGGCCGCCATCGGAACAGGAGAGGGGAGAGAGCCTTCCAGGCTCTCTCCTGAAGATCGGAATGACCTGGGGGGGGATCGGAGGCCCCCCAGGTGAAGAGGAGGGTCGGCGGGAGCCAGCGCACACAGAGGTAAGTAAATGTCATTTTTATTTTTTTTTTATTTTACAGGAAAAGCCGGAGGCAGCTGAAATGGGGGGGGGGCACCCTATTCCGGGCCCTCCCCTGCAGCCAGAGGAGGTCCGGTGAACGATCGGAGACCACCATTTTGAAGAGGAGACCCGGCTGAATCAAACGAGGGGTCAGGTAAGTGCCTTTTTTAAAAACTTTTTTTACTATTAGTGGGGAAAGTCAGGCACGTAAAATTTACGTGGCTGGCAGTTAACTGCAGGAGAGGCAGCCACGTAAATTTTACGTGGCTGGCGTTTAAAGGGTTAAATGTCACTGGTCTAACCAAGGAAGAGAAGTCCAGCATAGTCTCAAGCAGATAAAAATCAATAAATCACCGGGACCAGATGACATACATCCTTGTGTTATGTACAGTAATAGACAAGCCGTTATTTCTAATATTTGTGGACTCAATAACTACAGGGTCTGTTCCGAGGGATTGGCGCTTGGCAAATGTGGTGCCAATATTCAAAAAGGGATCTAGGGGGGAACCTGGGAACTACAGACCGGTAAGCTTAACATCGGTAGTGGGCAAGCTGAAGGTTTCTTAAGGGATACTATCCTGGAGCACCTTGAGGAAAATGACCTTATTACTCCATATCAGCATGGATCTGTCAGGTCCCGTGGGACCCCCACCTTCCAAATAAGTCTGCAACCCCCAATCTCCGCTGCTAGCTTCGCCTATAGACAAGCCCCCGTCTGCCGGGACGCTAAACACGCCTCACCGGGCACGGTTGCCCCCAGGACTTTATAGCACAAAGGATGCAGACTTATGAAGGAGAAGGCAGACGAACCAGGAATGAGACTGGGCAAGGTCAAACAAGCAGAGGTCATACACGGAATATCAGTCCAATGAAACGCGGCACCAGAGGATGAGACGGAAGAATAGTCAAGTCGAGCCAAGGGTCAAAACCGGGAGATCACGGGTACGCAGTACAGTGGAGCAGGCAAATCGTAGTCAGGGAAACAGGCTAAGGTCGGTCCAGGCAGCGATCAAGGATGGTCATACACAGTAGGATAATCGAAGACAGAGCAGACACCAAATCACACCCAGCAGCACGCTATCATGGGCAAGGACCAAATGTGATGGAAACACCTTTATAGGAAGTGGCTGACATGATTGAGGGACATGATTGGTGCAGTCTAGGATACTAGGACTGATTGCCTCATTCAAACTATAGGGCGTTCCGCCCAGAACCACCTTGGGCTCATTGGCCCTAAACTGGAGCTTCCCCCACACAGACAGGGCTCATAGGCCCAACGCTGATTACCTCCGGCGGGCGCGCTGTTTGCAGCGCCGCCGGAGGGCATAAATGCTGGACGCCAGGAGCGCGCCGCAATGCCGGGGACGCGGCCGCTCCAGGCACCGCTCGCGGCGGAACTCCCCGAGCTGCCGCTCGCGGCGGAACTGCCCGAGCCGCCGCTCGCGGCGGAAACAGCCTAGTAGCCGTCAGCGACGGAAGCCGCCGAACAGCCGCCCGCCGAGGACGCCGCCCCGCCAGACCTCCGGCTGACCGCCCGCAGATGGCGCGGGACCGAAGGCTGGGTGAGTAGCTCGTGACACTACCCCCCCCTTCACGAGGGGCCTCCGGACCCTTACCAGGTTTATCAGGATTCTCACGATGGAATCTATTGACTAAAGTTCTGGCATGAACATCTTTGGCCGGTACCCAACATCTCTCCTCAGGACCAAAACCCTTCCAATCAATTAAATACTGTAATGAATTTCGGACCAATCGAGAGTCGAGTATTCTGTTAACCTCGTACTCAGGTTCATCTCCCATTACAACTGGAGGAGGAGATGACACCTGAACGTTTCTGGCGGATTTCAATAGGGAAACATGAAAAGTAGACGGAATCTTCATGGACATAGGTAGCTTAACTTTAAAGGTAACATCACTCAACTTATTTGTGATGGGAAAAGGACCGATATACTTAGGACCCAACTTTGGCGAGGGTTGTCTAAGAGCTATATTTTTAGTGGATACCCAGACCCAGTCTCCCACCTGGAATGGTGGTTCCCGCGATCTATGTCGGTCCGCGAACACTTTATATCTCACAGAGGCTTTCCTAAGTTTCGCCTGTATTTCAGACCATACCTTAGTTCTTTCTTGTAACCATTCCTCCAAGGCCGGCAGGTTGGAGGAAGGACCAGAGAAGGAGGATGCCTTGGGATTCTTGCCATAGTTACAAAAAAACGGCGAAAACTTGGTCGACTCGCTAGGCACATTGTTAAAGGCGAACTCTGCAAACTCGATAAATTCCGCCTATTGTTTTTGACGATCCGATACAAAGCAGCGCAAGTATTGTTCTAAACTCTGATTCACCCGCTCAGTCTGTCCGTTAGACTGGGGATGATAGGCTGTGGAAAGGGACACTTTTATGCCTAACCGAGTACAAAACGCTTTCCAGAAGCGGGATACAAACTGAACCCTCCGATCCGAAACTATATTCTGTGGTATACCATGGAGACGGAAAACATGTTTAATGAATAACTGCACCAACTCCTGCGCCGACGGAAGTTTTACCAGAGGAATAAAATGCGCCATTTTACTGAAGCGGTCAACCACCACCCAGATTATAGTATTCCCTTGCGATTGAGGTAGATCGACAATGAAATCCATGGATATGTGGGACCACGGTTCACCAGGAATCTCCAGAGGTACTAATAATCCCGCTGGAGATCCATGGGTCGTCTTACTATGCGCACATACAGGACATGCTTCAACAAAGGCGGTTATGTCGCGTCTGATGGTAGGCCACCAAACATGGCGTTTGACGATAGCCAATGTTTTCCGAACCCCTAAGTGACTGGCGGACTTGGCACCATGAAATTCCTGTAAGACGGCGAGACGTAAATGAGGCGGAACAAATTGGCATTCAGAGGGTTTACCGGGAGGAGCATCAATCTGATACGAAGTCAAAGAGCTAAACAAATCAGGGAGAAGGGCACCCACAATACAAGGGTAAAATTGGTTCTGCGGGATCGAATCGATCCTTACACTCTCCGAAATTGCGAGACAGGGCGTACGCTTTGGTATTCTTTTTCCCCGGTTTGTAGGTGATAATGAAGTTAAAACGGGAGAAAAAGAGTGCCCAGCGAGCCTGACGGGAATTGAGCCTTTTGGCGGATTCTATATATTCCAGATTCTTGTGATCACAATATACAGTAATGGGATGTAGAGAACCCTCCAGCCAGTGTCGCCATTCTTCAAAGGCCAGTTTAATACCCAATAGTTCCCTATTACCAACATCATAATTTTGTTCAGCAGGAGAAAATTTACGTGAAAAGAAGGCACAGGGATGCAGTCTCTCCGGATTACCAGAATACTGAGAGAGGACTGCTGCCACACCAAGCTCGGAAGCGTCGACTTCCAAAAGAAACAGGTTCAAAACCGGAGCTGAAGTAAAGGTCTCTTTCAGTGATTGAAAAGCGCTTATTGCTGAGGGAGGCCACTCCTCAACAAAAGCACCCTTCCGAGTAAGGTCAGTTAAAGGCCCCACTATGGAAGAGAACCCCCTTATGAATTGTCTATAAAAGTTTGCAAATCCTAAAAATCTCTGAAGCGCTTTTAGGGTTCTTGGTTGCTCCCACTCCAGTATCGCGGATACTTTGGAGGGATCCATAACCAACCCACGCTTAGAGATCAAATATCCTAGAAACGGAATTTCAGAAACTTCAAATGCACACTTAGAAATTTTAGCATACAGATGGTTCTCCCGTAACCTTTGTAACACCGCTTTTACATGTTGACGGTGTTCCAACAAGGAACGGGAAAAAATAAGTATATCGTCTAAATAGACCACCAAAACTCGACCCAAGAAATCGCGAAAAATGTCATTCACGAAATCTTGGAAGACTGCAGGGGCATTACATAGGCCGAAGGGCATAACCAAGTATTCATAGTGACCATCTTTGACATTGAAAGCAGTCTTCCATTCATCTCCCTGGCGTATACGAATAAGGTTATATGCCCCTCTAAGATCAAGTTTCGAAAAAATCTGAGCCCCAGATACTTGATTATAGAGATCATTGATTAAAGGTAACGGATATCTATTCTTGACCGTAATTTTGTTTAGTTCCCGGTAGTCAATACAGGGGCGTAAACCGCCGTCCTTCTTTTCGACAAAGAAGAAACCAGCACCAGCAGGAGAGGTGGAAGGACGGATGAATCCTTTCTTGAGATTCTCCGTAATATAATTTTTCATGGGCAGCTCTTCAGATCGTGTGAGATTGTATATCTTCCCCCTAGGGGGTATAGTACCTGGAAGCAAATTGATGGGACAATCATAGGCCCTATGCGGAGGGAGAGTGTCAGCGGATTTTTCGGAGAAAACATCCGCCCAATCCGCGTAGGCAGGTGGTAAGCCATCAAGGATGACCTGTGAGGACCTTAGGGCTGTAGAGAAACAATGCTCATAACAGAATGGACTCCATTTAACTAGATCCCCAGATTCCCAATTAATAACCGGGTTATGGGTTTTTAACCATGGGAATCCTAATACAATAGGAGATACAGGACTTTCAAGAATAAAAAATTCTAGTTTCTCAGAATGGGCAGAACCCACAACTAAATTCACCAAAGGGGTCTTAAAGGAAACCAATCCTCCCATGATTGGTTCATTATTGACAGCCAGGACCCGAAGTGAATTTTCTAAAGGGATCAATGGGATATTAAGGGTGAAGGCAAGTGACCTATCCAAGAAATTACCAGCCGCTCCACTGTCAATGAAGGCGGAGACAGAAGTCTTGGAAAGGCCCCAAGAGACCATAACTGGCAAGAGTAATCGATTTACATGAGGGAGTGATACCTGACCGCCTAGATGAAGTCCCTCAACTGGATCTAGGCGCTGTAGTTTCCCGCCACCGGGGCCTTGTTAGGGCAATTCTTGGCGAAGTGGCGATCTGCGTCGTACTTTCTCCGCCTGAGAAAGATGAGTCACGCCAAGCTGCATGGGCTCTTCGGATGTCATAGCAGAAGAGGCAGCAGCACCCTTAAGGCTGAACTCTTGGCGAGGGGATCCCCAAGGTTGATCCTTGACTTTTTCTAGGCGTCTTTCTCTGAGACGTCTATCCACTCTAATTGCCAGTTGCATATATTCATCAAGGCTCTTGGGTAGCGGATAATTCACAAGAGCATCTTTAATATTTTCAGAGAGTCCAATTCTAAATTGGCTGCACAGGGCTGGGTCATTCCACTTGGAGACAATGGACCATCGACGGAACTCTGCGCTATACTCTTCAGCCGACCGTTTCGCTTGTCTAAGACTCCGTAACTTAGAGTCTGCCGTTGAAGCCCGGTCTGGGTCAGCATACAAAAGCTCCATAGCAGCAAAGAAGGCGGAGACTGATTGTAAGGCTTCATCCGTAGACGCCAGTCCAAACGCCCAGGTCTGAGGGTCAACCTGAAGTAGTGAGATAACTAGGCCCACTCGTTGAGTTTCTGACCCGGATGAGTGGGGCCGTAGGCGGAAGTAGAGTTCACATGAGTTCTTAAAGTTAGAGAATTTAGACCGTTCCCCAAATAATTTTTCTGGAAGGGGAATCTTCGGCTCGACTGAAAACCCAGGATCCAGTGGTACAGGTAGTTGGCGGCTTTCCTGCGTAGCCACTCGTTGGGCCAGCTGGTTGATGGCGGTGGCCATAACTTTCACCTGTTGCATTAATTCTTCCATCTAGGAAATGATAAGTTGGCCCGTGATAATGTCAGGTCCCGTGGGACGCCCACCTTCCAAATAAGTCTGCAACCCCCAATCTTTGCTGCTAGCTTCGCCTATAGACAAGCCCCCGTCTGCCGGGACGCTAAACACGCCTCACCGGGCACGGTTGCCCCCAGGACTTTATAGCACAAAGGATGCAGACTTATGAAGGAGAAGGCAGACGAACCAGGAACGAGACTGGGCAAGGTCAAACAAGCAGAGGTCATACACGGAATATCAGTCCAATGAAACGCGGCACCAGAGGATGAGACGGAAGAATAGTCAAGTCGAGCCAAGGGTCAAAACCGGGAGATCACGGGTACGCAGTACAGTGGAGCAGGCAAATCGTAGTCAGGGAAACAGGCTAAGGTCGGTCCAGGCAGCGATCAAGGATGGTCATACACAGTAGGATAATCGAAGACAGAGCAGACACCAAATCACACCCAGCAGCACGTTATCACGGGCAAGGACCAAATGTGATGGAAACACCTTTATAGGAAGTGGCTGACATGATTGAGGGACATGATTGGTGCAGTCTAGGATACTAGGACTGATTGCCTCAATCAAACTATAGGGCGTTCCGCCCAGAACCACCTTGGGCTCATTGGCCCTAAACTGGAGCCTCCCCCACACAGACAGGGCTCATAGGCCCAACGCTGATTACCTCTGTCGAGCGCGCTGTGTGCAGCGCCGCCGGAGGGCATAAATGCTAAGTGCTCTCGCACGCGCGCGAGCACGACCCTGGACATCAGGAGCGTTTGTTTTTTTCGTTCATTTTTCATTCGTACGAGCGTTCGGGAGAATGTGTATATGCGCTTTCGATGAACGGAAGCAAATCGGAACATTTCCGTTGGTTCGGATCATTTTCAAAACAAAATCAGACATTTTTTGTTCGTTCAGATAACTTCCGTTGTTGTTTCCGTCTGACTCAGAGAGCTGATTTCCGATGGACCACCACCCTATATATCCGTTTCATTTCCGATCCACTTACGGGACCTTTGAGGGCTCGGATTGCTATTGTTGAACATGTTTTGCGGCTATGTGGAGGAGTCTGCACGCCTTTAGCTCCAAGGCATTGCATGTATCAGCATGGCCGAGGCCATAAATTGTATAGCAATGCATACCTGAATCAATACATTTCATGTATGCCTTATAGAAGCATTTTAATGCTGACCTTAATTAGTCCTTAGCATGTAAACATTTTCCCACACATCCATATAATTGCTAGATTTTAGTAGACTTATGTCCTTTGTGAATTATATTTGGATTGTTGAACTTGAATCTTAATTTGTTGTAGGAGTTATTGTTTTAGTCGCTTACCTTTGCTTTGTGCAATTATTTTATATTTGGTTGCAGGAACTGCAAAATGGCCCACTCACTGAATGTGCAAGCAGTGGTGGCCCCGGACATGCGGTTCCTTAGCGTCCTCGCCGGCTACCCAGGCTCATCCCATGACGCCTACATCCTTAGAAGATCTGGATTGTTCCATTGGTTTGAGTCTGGGGAATTTGCCATGGCTCATTGGTAAGTTGAGTCCAATAACGTCATTTTCTTTTCTAGGTATGGCTATGATTTTTGTTTGGTTCCACTTTCTTAAACTATGCTTTTTTCCTCCCCTTGGTAAAAAGGGAAACACGACTGTACCCATGACATTAGCAAAACAACAAAGGCTGGCCAAATGTTTGTCCCGCATTGTTAAAACTCCAAAGAGTAATTTGAGCCAAATTAGTAATCAGTCTTACCCACACTTTTCTGAAAATCTGTTCTTGACTTTATCATAGGGTCTGCGCCATCTTTGCTTAGATGCAATACACTTACTGAGTAGAGGAGAGCGGGATAAAGTGCAGGGTCCGGCTTAGACCTGTTTTGGACTCAGACAAAGAAGAAAATGGGTCATGCAAACTTAACCCATTCAAGATTGCTGAGCATCACAGACCTAAACCAATAGGTCTTAACAGTCTGGCTGATTGGCCAGCATCCGCACTATTGGTTCTCTAATTTTGGCCCCCATCTATTGGAGATGTTTCTTTGTCGATTTGGCCTGTGCAATATGTATGCTCATGTTTTTTTGACAATGTCACCTAGCTTCTTAATCAGGTATTTTGTGCATTTCTGTGCTGAAATGTATGCATTAATCTTTATATGTTTTTTCCTTTAATTTTGCCAGCAGATTCTGGATATCCACTCCTCCCGTGGCTGTTGACGCCTGTACTACGCCCACAGAATGCCGCCCAAGAGGCCAATAATAGGGCGCACCGCCAAACCAGGGCAGTGGTGGAGAGGGCCTTTGGCCTATTGAAGCCCCGATTTAGATGTTTGGACCATACCGAGGGATCCCTTCAGTATGATCCAAAAAAGGTCATAGATATCATCATGGCCTGTGCTGCGCTGCATAATTTTGCTATCTTGCAGCGGGTCCCCCGGTATGTGGATTTGCCACCCTCTACACCCGCCGATGAGCCAGAGGACGCCTATGTTTGGCAGCACAGTGCGTCTGGCCAAGCCGTCCGTGCTAATTTAATAGCAACACATTTTGCTTAATTGTTTTCTCCTTTTTTTTGTTTGTTTTTTTATTGTTTGTTGTGATTGCTTTGTGCCATTTGTTTGTTTATTTTGGTTTGATTAAGAACAAAACAATAATGAATTAATTACCCAAACCAACAACAATGTATTTATCCTCTTTTTAGAATATTTGTGTGTGTTGGTTTTGGGGCTACTTTAAGTCATATTTCTTAACCAAAAACCGACAGACAGTAACTTCGTCAGAAACACGTTTGTTTAATTTTTGACAGGTTGAATTTTGAAAACATCAGAATTGTAGGTGATGGTCACTCACATAGTTAGGGGGAATACATGGACATGAAATTAATGTTAAAACATGCCACAGACCAATTGCACATAGCCTGGATTTACTAAGTAAGGCACTCCAGGATAAAGTTAACCTTCAAAATAACATAGTAACATATGTGTGCCAAGCATTGTCAACATTACAAATCACAGATGTTACATTGTAAAAATATGGACACAAACACGCCCTTTCCTGCTTGCCCACATTTGCCACAGGCGCAGGTTGAAAGCAGACATACCTATGCCACATCTACACCTGTTACTCAGTGGGCACCCAAACAAGAACACCCAGTCCCAATCCAAGTACAGTAAAATCACAGCCAGGGTCCAAGGTCTTAGTTTGCCAGGCCAGAATGTCACACAATCATGCCTACAAACAGAAGGAGCCACAACCAATGTAATTATGGGCAAGCTGCAGCGCCACAGCTTTAGTGGCCGCTTCAGCGAGGCTTGTCCTCTGGCATTGGCTAGTGGGCTACCTCAGGACTTTAATGAGCTATATGGGGGCAAATCCAAAACATACAAGCAAAGCCAGATCAAAATGCTAGATTGGTAGGGCTCACCAGACAAGTCAATACAGTGGGGATGTAGAGCAAAGATGTAGAACAGATTCAGGCCAAATGCACATTAATATGGGGGATGCCCATAGAACCCAGGTTGTGGCCCTTGTGGGTGGGCCCTAACCTGGGCTTGTGTGGCATTCAGAATCTGCAACTGTTCCAAAATGTTTCTTTGGTTAGTTTGCAATTCAGCCATGCTGGTCCTGAATTCTGTGGTCAAGTTGGCCATGTGGCTGTTATGGGTCCTAAATTCAGTCAGCATGGCACTTAAGGTATTATTGAGGTTATCTAATTGCCCAATAATATTCTCGTGATTTTGTTGATTTTGGCGCCGAAATAGCCACCTCTCATGGTCCATGCTAACTCCATAATCTGCACGCCCCTCCCCTGGAAAACTGGGCGACGTTGCTGAGTACGCCTCCCTATTCCCCGGGTTGTGGGGCGTGCAGATGATGTTGCTCTAGGACCCCCAACAGCCACAGGTATGCTGGGCAAATCCTCAACAGCAGATCTTAAACTGGGGACTGGAGGGTCAGTCTCTGCATGCTGCCCACGATGTGCAGGCAGCATGCAGCCAGCTTCCCTCTGCTGCTGGGGATTTGTCGGTGAAACATTTTGGGACAGTTGCAGATTCTGGCCCAGGGGGAGATCTTCATAAGCTCCAAGGAAGGTTCCATCCTCCTCCAGCTCCTGGATTTCCTCCATCAGTGTGTGGCTCTGTTGGGACATGTAAAACAAAAAGGTTCAGTGTGGGGAATACATATGTAATTCAGGCCAAAGAATCATGGCAAGCCACATGCATACGCCACATCATCAAAAAACACTTACTGTAGATATCGGATCCTGGGTCCGAGGCAGCACGGAAGTAGACGGCATAGTTAAAATGGCAGAGGATTCCCCACTAGCTGAGGGATGAGGCTGGCCTGCATTAGAAGAAAACAAACAATGTAAACACACAACTATGCCTTGGTGATGATTAATAACACATATGCTTAAATCAAACACGTGGCCAAGCTGGAATGGCCACTCCCACAACGGTGCAACTTGACCTTCACTATGAATTCCATTATATTGAAAATGGATTATGAAACAAGGACACATTGGTCATGTGAAGCCAAACAAACATGCAAGTATTGCCTGTTGTGTGTGTTTAAACATCCCTTATAGGCTCACACTCAGCTGGCAAATAGCAGTTACAATATGATTCTTGTGGTTACCATTGTATCTATTAAAACATTGCAATCACACCATCTTAAGCCGTTGGGCCCCAAGCACAGCTCTAACCAAAGTGGCCAGCAGAAAAAGATGTAAGTGTTGCATGTGATTGAATAAAAATACATAGCACGCATTCCTTTACTAATCTCCATACTTTACTACTCTTCCTAAATGTTCATAAACGTCATGTATGGTCCTGCTACTTTGCACATTACCTGTCGACACACATGACACACCCTGGTCAAATTGATCACTCCACTACAAGGCACACCCTAGGGGCATGTGTTTAGATATGCCTTGCTGGCTAATTTGACTTTTTGGTCCATTTTGTGGGAAATTCACACATTACTAACCTGCTGAAATTGGCGGGTTGTCCGTGTCCTGTTGTGCCGAGTGTCCCTCTAATGCAACAGGATGTAGCAGGCCCAGCACCATCTCCTCAGCCTGGGTAAATTTCAGTTTAGTGGGGAATCCTCCGCCAGTTTGTAAGCTGAAAAACATAGTATTCAGAAATAAGCTAACTGATGGCTATACAAGAAGAATAAAACCAACAAATAAGGCATGTACCTGTACTGCCGCCTTTTATTCTATTTCTTCCGTACGGCATATTTGAGGTCCGATATTTTCTGCTGAATCTGTTCTACATCTTTGAGTTCGTCCCCCGCTGCATTGTCTGGTGAGTTCTGCCAAAATCTCAGATTTGCGCTGCTTGCTAGTTGATTTGGATTTGCTCCCATATAGCTCATCATAATATAACGTTAGCCCACTAGCCAATGCCAGAGTTTGTGGCTCACCAAACGGCCACTCAAGTGGCCTCTGCGCAATGTGCGCCCTGTTTGTGGTGGTTGTGGCTTCTCATTGTTTGCAGGCAAATGGGGTGACATTCTGGCCTGGGTGTGTGTAGGAGACATCAAGGACTGGAGGCTGGCTGCTGATCGAACTGGACTGGGAAAGGGACTGGGTGTTCGTGGCTGGGTGGCCACAGAAGTTGCAGGGGTTGATGTGGCATAGGGTGATTGCCTGCCAACCTGTGCTGGTGAGGAATGTGGGCAAGGAAGAGAGGGTCTTGAGGAGCTGGAACTTGTGCTTGTGGCCCTGTGGCTCTGTGGGCCCTTGGAAGGAGCATGGCCCTTGGAGGTACTTGGCTGGGGTGACCCAGAGCTGGTGGGGAGGGGGAACTTGCCATTGTCTTCCTTTTAGGGCTTCTGGGCCTGCTGTGGCTGCTTTCTCTTCTTGGCCTTCTGGCCCTGCTGCGGCTTCTGGCCCTGCTGCGGCTAGTGGCCCTGCTGCGGCTAGTGGCCCTGCTGCGGCTTCTGGCCCTGCTGCGGCTATTGGCCCTGCTGCGGCTTCTGGCCCTGCTACGGCTTCTGGCCCTGCTGCGGCTTCGGGGCCTGCTGCGGCTATTGGCCCTGCTGCGGCTTCTGGCCCTGCTGCGGCTTCTGGCCCTGCTACGGCTTCTTGGCCTGTGTTTTTGGCCGATGCCAAGTGCATAGGTGCCACGTGGGGGGGGGATGTGGGGCAGGGTGGGGTGGGGCTTCGTACCCTCTTACCCGTTTTTAGGCCAGTAGATGTTGTAGGCTTTGCGGCCTGTGTCTTGCCTTTGCCTGCTGCCGCCTCCTTTTTTTTGGCATAACTGGTAGTTGGCTTTGGATGCTGCTTTGGCGGAGCCTTGGTAGTAGGCCTTAACTTGGCTTTGGCCTGTTGAGACCTGGTTTGTGGGCCTTCAGCATGCTCATGCCGCTTGGCTGCCTTCTTGACCGTTGCCTCCTTTTTGGTTTTGGATGGTGCTATTTTGGGGGCCATTTTGATTGGACTCTCAAAGAGAATGAGCTGTGTGTCCAGGGACCTTTAAATAAGGTAGCCGGCGTGTGACGCCTACGCGTTCGCTTACGCGTACGTCCGGCCTTTCGCACGGCCATGCGGAACCAGGAAACCGCTGGGGCATTACTGATCTGCTGCCGAGAAAAAGAAGAAAGATGGCGCCCACTATCTTCAACCGCCAACAAGAAGAGATCATCATGCTCGTAAGTCTATTTGTAGCCTTTTCAATTGACATCTAAATGCTGCTCTACATGTTAAGGATGCGCAGGAAGTAAGGGTTTTATTTCAAAATGTTAAACTACATGCACAACCAAAGGCATGGCACACGCGTGCCAAACAACAGTGCGGCCAGATTCTAAAATTGCCTTAGCCTAGAAATGTGTGTGTGTTAATGCCATTTCCTAAAATAATGTATTGTGGCCACATATTGATAGCCATTTATAAGTAATTGCTATGTTTTCTTTCTGTTTTGTAGACCATGCTGGAGCGCAGGTACGAACTACCTGCCCAACTCATTTGAGAAACGCAACGTCGCCCTGGAGATCATCTCGGAAATCCAACATCAGACCAACACCACCTTCACCCACACGCAGATCATGCAGCATTGGTCGGACCTGAAACGACTGCACATGCCCCGGGTGCGGAGGTTTTTCGGAATCCATTTCCCAAGTAAGTACATAGCGATTGCATGTAAGATGTAACTAAGACAGAAGGTAGGCCTTTAGTTATAATGCCTTTTCTTTGGTAGTGTTGGAAATGGATTACCGTATTCGCCGCACCCGGAGGCGCACAGGCCGACCAGTGCTGCATGATTCTGCAGCTGGAAGTGAAGGTGGTGGATTTCCAGGGCGACGGTCCTACCCCTCCTCTGTTGGGTCCTCCGACCAGCCCCTGGACCTTACCACAGAGGAGGGGCAGCACGGCGTGGGCAGGCAGTCGTACCCTGCCACGCATGCGGGAGCCTCTGGTATGTCACTCTTCATGTATACGCACACACATATACATGCTATCTCCTACCAAACTGATTCCTTTCATCTGTTTTTCTAGATGCTTCGGGAGCGGGTGAGGTGGGGGAAGAGGCAGCAGATCTGCTACAAGCAGAACCTGGAGAAGGTGAGTGATGTGACCCAGATTTTGCAAGAGACATTTGATGACTGTGCCAGGACCCAGGACATCGTGTTGGGTCCTCTTCACAGCAGAGCCATCTCTCGGCCACCAACCAAGTAAGTAGTCATGCCATTATTTGCATTTATGTGGTACTTGGCATGAACACACAGATACATCAAGCCCTAGGCAATGGCAATATAAGACTGACCTGTGGCCACTTCCTTAGCTTAATTACTTGACAGACTGACCTGTGGCCACTTCCTTAGCTTAATTGACAGAATTACATATGTTGCCTTTATTTAATTTGTTAACTTAAAAACATTCAATCCACAGGTGGCAAACATGTATTGGTCTCAAACTAATGTTTTTTTCTCTATTTGTTACAGGGACCACACGCCAAAAAATGTTGGAAATGAATCGGAGGGTCCTTGCGTTGGTGGCCGATATGAAGGTGATGGTTGACTCGTTGGGGACAACAGAAGAAGACGAAGAGGAATAGAGTCCTGGGTCCTGGCCCTGTTCTGCTGACCAAATTTAAAAAATGTATAATAATAATAAAAATTTTAAGAACCAAGTTTTAATTAAAAAAAAAGGTTATTAACCAAGTTTTAATTAAAAAAAAAGTTAATAACAAAGTTTTAATTAAAAAAAAATATAAGATTATCCAAATAATTAATATTAAAAAAAAAACAAAGAAACCAACGTTTCAGTGTCATTTCTTGAAACACATACATTTACACCAAACAAAGGGTCAAATATATATTTTGAGCTCAAGATTCAGATGTGCGGGAAGTGTTTTGGGTAAGTTTTAGGGGCCTAAAATGGAAGAAGAACCTAACTGCGAAGTGATTTGGGTAAGTTTTAGGGGCCTAAAATGGAAGAATAACCTAACTGCGAAGTGATTTGGGTAAGTTTTAGGGGCCTAAAATGGAAGAAGAACCTAACCGCGAAGTGATTTGGGTAAGTTTTAGGGGCCTAAAATGGAAGAAGAACCTAACGGCGAAGTGATTTGGGTACGTTTTAGGGGTTCAAAAGGGAAGATGGAGGATAGTGCTAAGTGGTTAGGGTGAGCTTTAAGGGTCCAAAATGGAAGATGGAGGATAGTGCTAAGTGGTTAGGGTGAGCTTTAAGGGTCCAAAAGGGAAGATGGAGGAGAGTGCTAAGTGAGCGAACTTTTGAAAAATTCGATTCGACTGATTCGCCGAATTTTCCGACAAAAATCGTTTCGACCCGAATAAATTCGCGACGAATCGCTATTAAAAACGGCTATTTCTGAGCCTCCTAGAGCCTCAATAGGGTTGTAAACCATTCTGCCTTGCTGTAACACGCACAGGATGCGTGCTGGGTTAGTTAAATAATACTTTGAATAAATATCACATGCAGATCAGAGGCATCGCTAATAGAATCGCAGAGCGGCACAATTGCAGAGAGTTGAAGTGGCATCACTATGAGGGGCAGAAGGAGCCCAAATATACACTGGAGTTGGCCTCAGGAGCCCAAAAATTGGATGAATCACACCCTGGAGTTGGCAGGAGTTGACAGTAGCAGCAGCAGGAGCCCAAATATACACTGGAGTTGGCTTCAGGAGCCCAAAAATTGGATGAATCACACCCTGGAGTTGGCAGAAGTTGGCAGCAGCAGCAGCAGGAGCCCAAATATACACTGGAGTTGGCTTCAGGAGCCCAAAAATTGGATGAATCACACCCTGGAGTTGGCAGAAGTTGGCAGCAGCAGCAGCAGCAGGAGCCCAAATATACACTGTAGTTGGCCTCAGGAGCCCAAAAATTGGATGAATCACACCCTGGAGTTGGCAGGAGTTGACAGTAGCAGCAGCAGGAGCCCAAATATACACTGGAGTTGGCTTCAGTAGCCCAAAAATTGGATGAATCACACCCTGGAGTTGGCAGAAGTTGGCAGCAGCAGCAGCAGCAGGAGCCCAAATATACACTGGAGTTGGCCTCAGGAGCCCAAAAATTGGATGAATCACACCCTGGAGTTGGCAGGAGTTGACAGTAGCAGCAGCAGGAGCCCAAATATACACTGGAGTTGGCTTCAGGAGCCCAAAAATTGGATGAATCACACCCTGGAGTTGGCAGAAGTTGGCAGCAGCAGCAGCAGGAGCCCAAATATACACTGGAGTTGGCTTCAGGAGCCCAAAAATTGGATGAATCACACCCTGGAGTTGGCAGGAGTTGACAGTAGCAGCAGCAGGAGCCCAAATATACACTGGAGTTGGCTTCAGGAGCCCAAAAATTGGATGAATCACACCCTGGAGTTGGCAGGAGTTGACAGTAGCAGCAGCAGCAGGAGCCCAAATATACACTGGAGTTGGCCTCAGGAGCCCAAAAATTGGATGAATCACACCCTGGAGTTGGCAGAAGTTGGCAGCAGCAGCAGCAGCAGCAGCAGGAGCCCAAATATACACTGGAGTTGGCCTCAGGAGCCCAAAAATTGGATGAATCACACCCTGGAGTTGGCAGGAGTTGACAGTAGCAGCAGCAGGAGCCCAAATATACACTGGAGTTGGCTTCAGGAGCCCAAAAATTGGATGAATCACACCCTGGAGTTGGCAGAAGTTGGCAGCAGCAGCAGCAGGAGCCCAAATATACACTGGAGTTGGCTTCAGGAGCCCAAAAATTGGATGAATCACACCCTGGAGTTGGCAGGAGTTGACAGTAGCAGCAGCAGGAGCCCAAATATACACTGGAGTTGGCTTCAGGAGCCCAAAAATTGGATGAATCACACCCTGGAGTTGGCAGGAGTTGACAGTAGCAGCAGCAGGAGCCCAAATATACACTGGAGTTGGCTTCAGGAGCCCAAAAATTGGATGAATCACACCCTGGAGTTGGCAGAAGTTGGCAGCAGCAGCAGCAGGAGCCCAAATATACACTGGAGTTGGCCTCAGGAGCCCAAAAATTGGATGAATCACACCCTGGAGTTGGCAGGAGTTGACAGTAGCAGCAGCAGGAGCCCAAATATACACTGGAGTTGGCTTCAGGAGCCCAAAAATTTGATGAATCACACCCTGGAGTTGGCAGAAGTTGGCAGCAGCAGCAGCAGCAGGAGCCCAAATATACACTGGAGTTGGCCTCAGGAGCCCAAAAATTGGATGAATCACACCCTGGAGTTGGCAGGAGTTGACAGTAGCAGCAGCAGGAGCCCAAATATACACTGGAGTTGGCTTCAGGAGCCCAAAAATTGGATGAATCACACCCTGGAGTTGGCAGAAGTTGGCAGCAGCAGCAGCAGGAGCCGAAATATACACTGGAGTTGGCCTCAGGAGCCCAAAAATTGGATGAATCACACCCTGGAGTTGGCAGGAGTTGACAGTAGCAGCAGCAGGAGCCCAAACATTACTTCAAAGAGACCCTGGGGTTGGCTTCAGGAGCCCAAAAATTGGATGAATCACACCCTGGAGTTGGCAGAAGTTGGCAGCAGCAGCAGCAGGAGCCCAAACATTACTTTAAAGAGACCCTGGGGTTGGCTTCAGGAGCCCAACAATTGGATGAATCACACCCTGGAGTTGGCAGCAGCAGCAGCAGGAGCCCAAATATACACTGGAGTTGGCCTCAGGAGCCCAAAAATTGGATGAATCACACCCTGGAGTTGGCAGGAGTTGACAGTAGCAGCAGCAGGAGCCCAAATATACACTGGAGTTGGCTTCAGGAGCCCAAAAATTGGATGAATCACACACTGGAGTTGGCAGAAGTTGGCAGCAGCAGCAGGAGCCCAAATATACACTGGAGTTGGCTTCAGGAGCCCAAAAATTGGATGAATCACACCCTGGAGTTGGCAGGAGTTGACAGTAGCAGCAGCAGGAGCCCAAATATACACTGGAGTTGGCTTCAGGAGCCCAAAAATTGGATGAATCACACCCTGGAGTTGGCAGGAGTTGACAGTAGCAGCAGCAGGAGCCCAAATATACACTGGAGTTGGCTTCAGGAGCGCAAAAATTGGATGAATCACACCCTGGAGTTGGCAGGAGTTGACAGTAGCAGCAGCAGGAGCCCAAATATACACTGGAGTTGGCTTCAGTAGCCCAAAAATTGGATGAATCACACCCTGGAGTTGGCAGAAGTTGGCAGCAGCAGCAGCAGCAGGAGCCCAAATATACACTGGAGTTGGCCTCAGGAGCCCAAAAATTGGATGAATCACACCCTGGAGTTGGCAGAAGATGGCAGCAGCAGCAGCAGCAGGAGCCCAAATATACACTGGAGTTGGCCTCAGGAGCCCAAAAATTGGATGAATCACACCCTGGAGTTGGCAGGAGTTGACAGTAGCAGCAGCAGCAGGAGCCCAAATATACACTGGAGTTGGCCTCAGGAGCCCAAAAATTGGATGAATCACACCCTGGAGTTGGCAGAAGTTGGCAGCAGCAGCAGCAGGAGCCCAAATATACACTGGAGTTGGCCTCAGGAGCCCAAAAATTGGATGAATCACACCCTGGAGTTGGCAGAAGTTGACAGTAGCAGCAGCAGGAGCCCAAATATACACTGGAGTTGGCTTCAGGAGACCAAAAATTGGATGAATCACACCCTGGAGTTGGCAGGAGTTGACAGTAGCAGCAGCAGGAGCCCAAATATACACTGGAGTTGGCTTCAGGAGCCCAAAAATTGGATGAATCACACCCTGGAGTTGGCAGAAGTTGGCAGCAGCAGCAGCAGGAGCCCAAATATACACTGGAGTTGGCTTCAGGAGCCCAAAAATTGGATGAATCACACCCTGGAGTTGGCAGGAGTTGACAGTAGCAGCAGCAGCAGGAGCCCAAATATACACTGGAGTTGGCCTCAGGAGCCCAAAAATTGGATGAATCACACCCTGGAGTTGGCAGGAGTTGACAGTAGCAGCAGCAGGAGCCCAAATATACACTGGAGTTGGCTTCAGGAGCCCAAAAATTGGATGAATCACACCCTGGAGTTGGCAGGAGTTGACAGTAGCAGCAGCAGCAGGAGCCCAAATATACACTGGAGTTGGCCTCAGGAGCCCAAAAATTGGATGAATCACACCCTGGAGTTGGCAGAAGTTGGCAGCAGCAGCAGCAGCAGGAGCCCAAATATACACTGGAGTTGGCCTCAGGAGCCCAAAAATTGGATGAATCACACCCTGGAGTTGGCAGGAGTTGACAGTAGCAGCAGCAGGAGCCCAAATATACACTGGAGTTGGCTTCAGGAGCCCAAAAATTGGATGAATCACACCCTGGAGTTGGCAGGAGTTGACAGTAGCAGCAGCAGGAGCCCAAATATACACTGGAGTTGGCTTCAGGAGCCCAAAAATTGGATGAATCACACCCTGGAGTTGGCAGGAGTTGACAGTAGCAGCAGCAGCAGGAGCCCAAATATACACTGGAGTTGGCCTCAGGAGCCCAAAAATTGGATGAATCACACCCTGGAGTTGGCAGAAGTTGGCAGCAGCAGCAGCAGCAGGAGCCCAAATATACACTGGAGTTGGCCTCAGGAGCCCAAAAATTGGATGAATCACACCCTGGAGTTGGCAGGAGTTGACAGTAGCAGCAGCAGGAGCCCAAATATACACTGGAGTTGGCTTCAGGAGCCCAAAAATTGGATGAATCACACCCTGGAGTTGGCAGAAGTTGGCAGCAGCAGCAGCAGGAGCCCAAATATACACTGGAGTTGGCCTCAGGAGCCCAAAAATTGGATGAATCACACCCTGGAGTTGGCAGGAGTTGACAGTAGCAGCAGCAGGAGCCCAAACATTACTTCAAAGAGACCCTGGGGTTGGCTTCAGGAGCCCAAAAATTGGATGAATCACACCCTGGAGTTGGCAGAAGTTGGCAGCAGCAGCAGCAGGAGCCCAAACATTACTTTAAAGAGACCCTGGGGTTGGCTTCAGGAGCCCAACAATTGGATGAATCACACCCTGGAGTTGGCAGCAGCAGCAGCAGGAGCCCAAATATACACTGGAGTTGGCTTCAGGAGCCCAAAAATTGGATGAATCACACCCTGGAGTTGGCAGGAGTTGACAGTAGCAGCAGCAGGAGCCCAAATATACACTGGAGTTGGCTTCAGGAGCCCAAAAATTGGATGAATCACACCCTGGAGTTGGCAGAAGTTGGCAGTAGCAGCAGCAGGAGCCCAAATATACACTGGAGTTGGCTTCAGGAGCCCAAAAATTGGATGAATCACACCCTGGAGTTGGCAGGAGTTGACAGTAGCAGCAGCAGGAGCCCAAATATACACTGGAGTTGGCTTCAGGAGCCCAAAAATTGGATGAATCACACCCTGGAGTTGGCAGGAGTTGACAGTAGCAGCAGCAGCAGGAGCCCAAATATACACTGGAGTTGGCCTCAGGAGCCCAAAAATTGGATGAATCACACCCTGGAGTTGGCAGAAGTTGGCAGCAGCAGCAGGAGCCCAAATATACACTGGAGTTGGCCTCAGGAGCCCAAAAATTGGATGAATCACACCCTGGAGTTGGCAGAAGTTGACAGTAGCAGCAGCAGGAGCCCAAATATACACTGGAGTTGGCTTCAGGAGACCAAAAATTGGATGAATCACACCCTGGAGTTGGCAGGAGTTGACAGTAGCAGCAGCAGGAGCCCAAATATACACTGGAGTTGGCTTCAGGAGCCCAAAAATTGGATGAATCACACCCTGGAGTTGGCAGAAGTTGGCAGCAGCAGCAGCAGGAGCCCAAATATACACTGGAGTTGGCTTCAGGAGCCCAAAAATTGGATGAATCACACCCTGGAGTTGGCAGGAGTTGACAGTAGCAGCAGCAGCAGGAGCCCAAATATACACTGGAGTTGGCCTCAGGAGCCCAAAAATTGGATGAATCACACCCTGGAGTTGGCAGGAGTTGACAGTAGCAGCAGCAGGAGCCCAAATATACACTGGAGTTGGCTTCAGGAGCCCAAAAAATGGATGAATCACACCCTGGAGTTGGCAGAAGTTGGCAGCAGCAGCAGCAGGAGCCCAAATATACACTGGAGTTGGCTTCAGGAGCCCAAAAATTGGATGAATCACACCCTGGAGTTGGCAGGAGTTGACAGTAGCAGCAGCAGGAGCCCAAAAAATGGCCTAAAGACATAAATATGTTTTGCACCATTTGGAAAGTGTAAAACGTGGCACCATGCTGAATCTAGTCGCATGCATCAGGCATTGGTGGGTGGAAATCCTGGCTGATCCATCCCTGATTCATTTTGACAAAGGTGAGTCTCTCCACATTTTTAGTTGACAGACGAGTTCTCCTCGCCGTAACTATGGCCCCCGCCGCACTAAACACCCGCTCAGATGGCACGCTACTTGCCGGGCAGGACAGCTTTTCCAGGGCAAACTCTGCTAGTTGCGGCCACAAATCAAGTTTGGCTGCCCAGAAGTCCAGCGGATCCTCAAGGTGTGTTGGCATGGTCATGTCAAAGTATGACATGACCTGCTGGTTCAGGTCCTGCTCCAGGTCTTCCTGCTGCTCATGAGTAGCGTCACTATGCGGGTGTAGAAAGCTACTCATTAGCGACTGAAGACTGAGGCTGCTGCTGCTGATGGAGCTGCTGCTGCTGCTCCTGCCAACCCCCCCAGCGGCCATGGCAGTGGAAGGTGAGCGCAGAGGTCCCCTCGAGTCAGACCTGCGAGAGTATGGACCATGGCGCAGATAGGCATCGGCCAACTGCCTACGTAGAATGTCTTTGTAGTAGTTGAGTTTGTCCTCCCTCTCGGTGGGTTTAAAAAATGCCCCCATTTTGTGCCGGAAGCGAGGGTCCAATAAGGTGGACAGCCAGAAGTCATCCCGCCGACAGATGGAAACAATTCTGGGGTCACTACGCAAGCACGTGAGCATGCTTCGTGCCATTTGCGCAAGTGACTCGGATGGACTACCTGTCTCCATCTCCACTGCATACTGCCACGGTGTGCCCGGGTCCTCTGTCTCGCCTTCCTCAAAAACCTCTAGCTCCTCTGGCTGCTCCTGCTCCTCCTCTCCTGTCCGCTGACTAGATAAACCAGCCATTTCGCCAAGCCTAAACTGTGTTTCGCTGGGCAACTCCTCCTCCTCCTCTTCCTCCTACTCCTCCAGTTCAGCTCCAACGGGGTTCATGTGGCCGTAAGATGTAAACGCCATGTCTCCAGTGCCCTGACCAGCCATGGTTTCCAACATGTGCTGTAGTACATGAAGCAGTGGAATCACGTCGTTCATCCCGTAATCCTGCGACTGACAAATAAAGTGGCTTCCTCAAAGGGCCTGAGCAAACGGCAGGTGTCACGTATGAGCTGCCACTGGTTGACATTGAAGTTACACAGGGGAGTCCCCCTATCTGCTTGGATCATCAGGAAATCCGTGATGGCTTTTCTCTGTTCATATAATCGGTCCAACATGTGAAGGGTGGAATTCCAACGGGTGGAAACATCGCAAATCAGACTATGTTGGGGGATACCATTCTGACGCTGTAGCTCAAGAAGGGTGTGTTTGGCGGTGTAGGAGTGGCTGAAGTGCATGCAAAGTTTCCTTGAAGTTGTTAGGATGTCCTGCAGATGGGGGGAACACTTCAGAAACCGCTTGACAACCAGATTGAAGACGTGAGCCATGCAGGGGGCATGGGTCAGGCTTCCTTGGCGCAGCGCAGACAAAATGTTCTTCCCATTGTCGGTAACCATGATTCCCATTTTAAGTTTTCTCGGAGTAAGCCATGTTTGGATTTCCTGATGAATACATTTAAGCAGTTCCTCCCCTGTGTGACTCCGTTCGCCAAGACAAACCATGTGAAGCACTGCGTGACACCTCCTTGCCCTGCACACATGGTAGACTGGAGGGGCACTGAGACTTGAGCCTACAGTGGAGGGTGAGGAGATGGCGGAGGATGAGGAGGCCGAGTCGCACGGTGTCACAGGCCCAATGGGCAGAGAGCGCGGAGGCCGAAGCGGCGTGACCTGTCCAAGTTGCTGCTGCAAAGGGACCACATTCACCCAGTGGGCCGTAAACGACATGTACTGCCCCTGACCGTAGTTACAGCTCCAGATGTCGGCGCTGCCATGTATTTTGCTACACACCGACAGGCTCAAGGACTGGCCCACCTTCTGTTCAACAAAAGTGTGCAGCGCTGGTACTGCCTTCTTGGCAAAGAAATGACGGCTTGGGACTCTCCACCTCGGCTCGGCACAAGCCATCAGTTCTCTGAAAGGTGCAGATTCCACCACCTGAAAAGGGAGCGACTGCAGCACCAGCAACTTGGACAGGAGCACATTCAGCTTCTGCGCCGTAGGATGAGTGGGCGCATACTGCTGTCTCTTGGACATGGCTTCGCTGATGGATTGCTGGCGGGATGCATGACTTGGAGGAGGAGGAGGAGGAGCAGGAGCGACAGAGGATGGGTATGACGCACAGCTGCCTTCGGCTGAGGTGCTGGAGCCTTGGCTGGCAGAAATTGGGAGCTCACTTGGTGAGGAAGCAGACTGGACCACCCCTTGGGAGCCTCGGTTCTCCCAGGTCGTTTTATGGTGACGCATCATATGTTGACGCAGGGCCGTGGTGCCAACATTTGGACCCTGGCCACGCTTCACCTTTTGCCTACATATCTTGCATGTGGCCATGTTACCCTCCTGCGGATGCCTCAGGAAAAACTGCCACACTGCCGAGTAGCTACTTTTCCCACCCCCTGGCCTCACTGATTCACTGCTGCTGTTGCCAACTCCAGGAACCCCTGCTCCACTACCTCCCGATAAGGTAGACTGCCGCACAGCAGGTGCTCTACCCCGGCCCCGGCCCCGGCCGGCTCCAGCCTTTGGAATTGTGCCCCCATGCTGACTGCTACCACCTTGCAACCTGCGCCCCTCTTCTCCTGATGATGACGATGAAGCCCCTTCATCACCCGGCTCCCAAGTGCGATCGGCTTCATCGTCATCATCATCATCATCACCGAGTTGTGGCTGTACGTCACTGATGTTCGTGGATTCGTCAACAGTGTCTGGCGCAGGAGCTGGAACGCTCGCAGCACCCACGACACTGTCCACATCACTATTTGTCTGCCTAGCTAAAGAAGCCACCTCCATTTCTTGGCTGGGCAGTAGCTGCTGACTGTCCTCCTGTATCTGATCGTCCTCCTCACTAAAGAGTGGAGCTGAACCCAAAGCATAGGATACGTCGCTGGGGGAGGGAACGGCGTAGGACAGAGGCAATGGGAGGACAGGGACTGCTCTCGGGGCATGCCAACTCAGGGTTGTGTCAGAGGAACCTACCGACCCTAGACTGGGGGTCTCAGATGTAAGTTGTGATGATGTTGTTGATGAGCGCGTCAGCCAATCTACCACGGCAGATGCGTTACTGGTGGAGACCCGACCGCTAGCAGATACTGGCAGATTAGGTCTCTCAGCGTGACTCCTGCTGCTACTGGCCCCCAGTCTGATGCGAGCTCTGCCTGCGGAATCTTGGCCTCTGCCACTCCTCTTTTCACTTCCAGGCACTTGTCTGCCCGACATAGTCTAACTGGCGTGGTAGTAGGTGATATTTAAAAAAACCCCGAGCAGCGGTGGGTCTATATGAAACAGAATATAATGCACACCAAAAGTGAGCAGTAACACTCAGCCTCCAACAGGCCTGCTTAGTGTAAATAAGAGAGCTGCTTAGTGTAAATAAAGAGGGATATGCTATGTTACAGAATGGGATGCCTCAACAGAAGTGCACCTGGCAGGCAGCAGTAAGCCTATGCCCAGCAAAAGTGTCTTATAATATAAATATAATAAGAGCAAATGCTTATATGGTCTTAAACAGAGGCTGCTGTAGTCACAGAATGGGATGCCCTGGGCAGGAATGGACCTGGCAGGGTCCAGTAGTGCTTTGCCCAGCAAAAGTGTCTTTATCAGGCTAATTTCAAATATGATAAGAGCAAATGCTTATATGGTCTTAAACAGAGGCTGCTTTAGTCACAGAATGGGATGCCCTGGGCAGGAATGGACCTGGCAGGGTCCAGTAGTGCTTTGCCCAGCAAAAGTGTCTTTATCAGGCTAATTTCAAATATGATAAGAGCAAATGCTTATATGGTCTTAAACAGAGGCTGCTATAGTCAAAGAATGGGATGCCCTGGGCAGGAATGGACCTGGCAGGGTACAGTAGTGCTTTGCCCAGCAAAAGTGTCTTTATCAGGCCTAATTTCAAATATGATAAGAGCAAATGCTTATATGGTCTTAAACAGAGGCTGCTTTAGTCACAGAATGGGATGCCCCAACAGGAATCGACCTGGCAGGGTCCAGTAGTGCTTTGCCCAGCAAAAGTGTCTTTATCAGGCCTAATTTCAAATATGATAAGAGCAAATGCTTATATGGTCTTAAACAGAGGCTGCTTTAGTCACAGAATGGGATGCCCTGGGCAGGTATGGACCTGGCAGGGTACAGTAGTGCTTTGCCCAGCAAAAGTGTCTTTATCAGGCTAATTTCAAATATGATAAGAGCAAATGCTTATATGGTCTTAAACAGAGGCTGCTTTAGTCACAGAATGGGATGCCCTGGGCAGGAATGGACCTGGCAGGGTACAGTAGTGCTTTGCCCAGCAAAAGTGTCTTTATCAGGCCTAATTTCAAATATGATAAGAGCAAATGCTTATATGGTCTTAAACAGAGGCTGCTTTAGTCACAGAATGGGATGCCCCAACAGGAATCGACCTGGCAGGGTCCAGTAGTGCTTTGCCCAGCAAAAGTGTCTTTATCAGGCCTAATTTCAAATATGATAAGAGCAAATGCTTATATGGTCTTAAACAGAGGCTGCTTTAGTCACAGAATGGGATGCCCTGGGCAGGAATGGACCTGGCAGGGTACAGTAGTGCTTTGCCCAGCAAAAGTGTCTTTATCAGGCTAATTTCAAATATGATAAGAGCAAATGCTTATATGGTCTTAAACAGAGGCTGCTTTAATCACAGAATGGGATGGCCTGGGCAGGAATGGACCTGGCAGGGTCCAGTAGTGCTTTGCCCAGCAAAAGTGTCTTTATCAGGCTAATTTCAAATATGATAAGAGCAAATGCTTATATGGTCTTAAACAGAGGCTGCTTTAGTCACAGAATGGGATGCCCTGGGCAGGAATGGACCTGGCAGGGTACAGTAGTGCTTTGCCCAGCAAAAGTGTCTTTATCAGGCCTAATTTCAAATATGATAAGAGCAAATGCTTATATGGTCTTAAACAGAGGCTGCTTTAGTCACAGAATGGGATGCCCTGGGCAGGAATCGACCTGGCAGGGTCGAGTAGTGCTTTGCCCAGCAAAAGTGTCTTTATCAGGCCTAATTTCAAATATGATAAGAGCAAATGCTTATATGGTCTTAAACAGAGGCTGCTTTAGTCACAGAATGGGATGCCCTGGGCAGGAATGGACCTGGCAGGGTACAGTAGTGCTTTGCCCAGCAAAAGTGTCTTTATCAGGCTAATTTCAAATATGATAAGAGCAAATGCTTATATGGTCTTAAACAGAGGCTGCTGTAGTCACAGAATGGGATGCCCTGGGCAGGAATGGACCTGGCAGGGTCCAGTAGTGCTTTGCCCAGCAAAAGTGTCTTTATCAGGCTAATTTCAAATATGATAAGAGCAAATGCTTATATGGTCTTAAACAGAGGCTGCTTTAGTCACAGAATGGGATGCCCTGGGCAGGAATGGACCTGGCAGGGTACAGTAGTGCTTTGCCCAGCAAAAGTGTCTTTATCAGGCTAATTTCAAATATGATAAGAGCAAATGCTTATATGGTCTTAAACAGAGGCTGCTTTAGTCACAGAATGGGATGCCCTGGGCAGGAATGGACCTGGCAGGGTCCAGTAGTGCTTTGCCTGCAAAAGTGTCTTTATCAGGCTAATTTCAAATATGATAAGAGCAAATGCTTATATGGTCTTAAACAGAGGCTGCTTTAGTCACAGAATGGGATGCCCTGGGCAGGAATGGACCTGGCAGGGTACAGTAGTGCTTTGCCCAGCAAAAGTGTCTTTATCAGGCTAATTTCAAATATGATAAGAGCAAATGCTTATATGGTCTTAAACAGAGGCTGCTTTAGTCACAGAATGGGATGCCCCAACAGGAATCGACCTGGCAGGGTCCAGTAGTGCTTTGCCCAGCAAAAGTGTCTTTATCAGGCCTAATTTCAAATATGATAAGAGCAAATGCTTATATGGTCTTAAACAGAGGCTGCTTTAGTCACAGAATGGGATGCCCGAACAGGAATCGACCTGGCAGGGTCCAGTAGTGCTTTGCCCAGCAAAAGTGTCTTTATCAGGCCTAATTTCAAATATGATAAGAGCAAATGCTTATATGGTCTTAAACAGAGGCTGCTTTAGTCACAGAATGGGATGCCCTGGGCAGGAATGGACCTGGCAGGGTACAGTAGTGCTTTGCCCAGCAAAAGTGTCTTTATCAGGCTAATTTCACATATGATAAGAGCAAATGCTTATATGGTCTTAAACAGAGGCTGCTTTAGTCACAGAATGGGATGCCCTGGGCAGGAATGGACCTGGCAGGGTCCAGTAGTGCTTTGCCCAGCAAAAGTGTCTTTATCAGGCTAATTTCAAATATGATAAGAGAAAATGCTTATATGGTCTTAAACAGAGGCTGCTGTAGTCACAGAATGGGATGCCCTGGGCAGGAATGGACCTGGCAGGGTCCAGTAGTGCTTTGCCCAGCAAAAGTGTCTTTATCAGGCTAATTTCAAATATGATAAGAGCAAATGCTTATATGGTCTTAAACAGAGGCTGCTTTAGTCACAGAATGGGATGCCCTGGGCAGGAATGGACCTGGCAGGGTACAGTAGTGCTTTGCCCAGCAAAAGTGTCTTTATCAGGCTAATTTCAAATATGATAAGAGCAAATGCTTATATGGTCTTAAACAGAGGCTGCTTTAGTCACAGAATGGGATGCCCTGGGCAGGAATGGACCTGGCAGGGTACAGTAGTGCTTTGCCCAGCAAAAGTGTCTTTATCAGGCCTAATTTCAAATATGATAAGAGCAAATGCTTATATGGTCTTAAACAGAGGCTGCTTTAGTCACAGAATGGGATGCCCCAACAGGAATCGACCTGGCAGGGTCCAGTAGTGCTTTGCCCAGCAAATGTGTCTTTATCAGGCCTAATTTCAAATATGATAAGAGCAAATGCTTATATGGTCTTAAACAGAGGCTGCTTTAGTCACAGAATGGGATGCCCTGGGCAGGAATGGACCTGGCAGGGTACAGTAGTGCTTTGCCCAGCAAAAGTGTCTTTATCAGGCTAATTTCAAATATGATAAGAGCAAATGCTTATATGGTCTTAAACAGAGGCTGCTGTAGTCACAGAATGGGATGCCCTGGGCAGGAATGGACCTGGCAGGGTCCAGTAGTGCTTTGCCCAGCAAAAGTGTCTTTATCAGGCTAATTTCAAATATGATAAGAGCAAATGCTTATATGGTCTTAAACAGAGGCTGCTTTAGTCACAGAATGGGATGCCCTGGGCAGGAATGGACCTGGCAGGGTACAGTAGTGCTTTGCCCAGCAAAAGTGTCTTTATCAGGCTAATTTCAAATATGATAAGAGCAAATGCTTATATGGTCTTAAACAGAGGCTGCTTTAGTCACAGAATGGGATGCCCTGGGCAGGAATGGACCTGGCAGGGTCCAGTAGTGCTTTGCCCAGCAAAAGTGTCTTTATCAGGCTAATTTCAAATATGATAAGAGCAAATGCTTATATGGTCTTAAACAGAGGCTGCTTTAGTCACAGAATGGGGTGCCCTGGGCAGGAATGGACCTGGCAGGGTCCAGTAGTGCTTTGCCCAGCAAAAGTGTCTTTATCAGGCTAATTTCAAATATGATAAGAGCAAATGCTTATATGGTCTTAAACAGAGGCTGCTTTAGTCACAGAATGGGATGCCCTGGGCAGGAATGGACCTGGCAGGGTACAGTAGTGCTTTGCCCAGCAAAAGTGTCTTTATCAGGCTAATTTCAAATATGATAAGAGCAAATGCTTATATGGTCTTAAACAGAGGCTGTTTTAGTCACAGAATGGGATGCCCTGGGCAGGAATGGACCTGGCAGGGTCCAGTAGTGCTTTGCCCAGCAAAAGTGTCTTTATCAGGCCTAATTTCAAATATGATAAGAGCAAATGCTTATATGGTCTTAAACAGAGGCTGCTTTAGTCACAGAATGGGATGCCCCAACAGGAATTGACCTGGCAGGGTCCAGTAGTGCTTTGCCCAGCAAAAGTGTCTTTATCAGGCCTAATTTCAAATATGATAAGAGCAAATGCTTATATGGTCTTAAACAGAGGCTGCTTTAGTCACAGAATGGGATGCCCTGGGCAGGAATGGACCTGGCAGGGTACAGTAGTGCTTTGCCCAGCAAAAGTGTCTTTATCAGGCTAATTTCAAATATGATAAGAGCAAATGCTTATGTGGTCTTAAACAGAGGCTGCTTTAGTCACAGAATGGGATGCCCTGGGCAGGAATGGACCTGGCAGGGTACAGTAGTGCTTTGCCCAGCAAAAGTGTCTTTATCAGGCTAATTTCAAATATGATAAGAGCAAATGCTTATATGGTCTTAAACAGAGGCTGCTTTAGTCACAGAATGGGATGCCCTGGGCAGGAATGGACCTGGCAGGGTACAGTAGTGCTTTGCCCAGCAAAAGTGTCTTTATCAGGCTAATTTCAAATATGATAAGAGCAAATGCTTATATGGTCTTAAACAGAGGCTGCTTTAGTCACAGAATGGGATGCCCTGGGCAGGAATGGACCTGGCAGGGTACAGTAGTGCTTTGCCCAGCAAAAGTGTCTTTATCAGGCTAATTTCAAATATGATAAGAGCAAATGCTTATATGGTCTTAAACAGAGGCTGCTTTAGTCACAGAATGGGATGCCCTGGGCAGGAATGGACCTGGCAGGGTCCAGTAGTGCTTTGCCCAGCAAAAGTGTCTTTATCAGGCCTAATTTCAAATATGATAAGAGCAAATGCTTATATGGTCTTAAACAGAGGCTGCTTTAGTCACAGAATGGGATGCCCCAACAGGAATCGACCTGGCAGGGTCCAGTAGTGCTTTGCCCAGCAAAAGTGTCTTTATCAGGCCTAATTTCAAATATGATAAGAGCAAATGCTTATATGGTCTTAAACAGAGGCTGCTTTAGTCACAGAATGGGATGCCCTGGGCAGGAATGGACCTGGCAGGGTACAGTAGTGCTTTGCCCAGCAAAAGTGTCTTTATCAGGCTAATTTCAAATATGATAAGAGCAAATGCTTATATGGTCTTAAACAGAGGCTGCTTTAGTCACAGAATGGGATGCCCTGGGCAGGAATGGACCTGGCAGGGTCCAGTAGTGCTTTGCCCAGCAAAAGTGTCTTTATCAGGCTAATTTCAAATATGATAAGAGCAAATGCTTATATGGTCTTAAACAGAGGCTGCTGTAGTCACAGAATGGGATGCCCTGGGCAGGAATGGACCTGGCAGGGTCCAGTAGTGCTTTGCCCAGCAAAAGTGTCTTTATCAGGCTAATTTCAAATATGATAAGAGCAAATGCTTATATGGTCTTAAACAGAGGCTGCTTTAGTCACAGAATGGGATGCCCTGGGCAGGAATGGACCTGGCAGGGTACAGTAGTGCTTTGCCCAGCAAAAGTGTCTTTATCAGGCTAATTTCAAATATGATAAGAGCAAATGCTTATATGGTCTTAAACAGAGGCTGCTTTAGTCACAGAATGGGATGCCTCACAGCAGACTTAAGATCAGTTCAGTATATATGCACAGTTAGTTACTATAAGCAGCCTGAAAACGCTAACAAAGGCTGGATGAAAAAAAAAAATCTCCCTGTCACAGCCTCCGTTTTTCCTACCTTTCCCTGGCTTTCTGTCTGTCTCCTGTCTGTCTCCTGCCTGTCTCCTGCCTGTCTCCAGCCTGTCCCTGTCTGTCCCTGCCTGTCTAAGTGCCTCAGCTACACAGCGTTCTGTCTGTCACGAATGCAATAGAGAAATGAGGAAAAGCAAGATGGCCGCCGTTAAATACCGCTGTGTGACGTCACCGGGCTTGCTGGCTGCTGATAGGCTGCATGTGACTGCCCCAGCTTGCACTGGCGCAGGATAGATGTCCAGACATGTCCCGTCCGCCATCTTAGAATGCCTGTAAATGTAAATGAATGGATGTTAAAGGAAAACTTCGAGTGATCGAATCGCGGGGAAATTCGGATTCGATCCGAATCGAATTTTTCCTGAAATTCGGATCGAATCCGGGTTCGTCCGGATCGATTCGCTCATCCCTAATTAACAGCCAAGGGTTCTGGATTTCTACATATCTCAAAGAATGGAGCTCACAATACCTACTTTCAATAACAACGCTCAACTTTCAAGCATAGCATGCCCAGACAGTACGTTTAAAAATTAGCCAATTTGCATTTGTATTTGGCAGCCTTCCCAGTTTAGAAATCAGTATCTGAATAGCCCAGCAACTGTTAAAAGTTTAGAAGGTGTTTCTTTAACAAAACTTAAACCTGAACAATAGGATGTAAATAACAACCGAACTGTAACACAAATGAACCCATGTTCTACATTTAACATTTACGAAATCTGCAGCTATTAACACTTGTGGTCCCAACTTGTCCCCTTTCATGACCTGCTGAAGCCAAACTTCATTGGATTATTGTTTAGATATTTGCTGCCCTACACATTAATTTTATTATCATTGATGTTTGCCCTGCTGCAAAATGCCACAGAATGGCAAACGGGATTTCTGTAGAGAATATGAGTGTGTCGACTTCTAATGAGTTGAGCCGCTGCTACTGCTCCAAAGGTGACTGGAAAACAGCAAATTATTCTGTAAGCCTAAAATATCCTATGAGGAACAAAAACAAGGTCTGACCATTGTATTTTGAATATTAAAGAAAATGACCAAGTTCCTAAGACGTTTATTATTGTTTCAGGGGATGTTTTGTAGTTGTTGTTAAGGACACACACACAGGAATACAAAGACAAAAGTGATAGCTGGAGGATATACAGACGTTCTAAGGATTATGAGTGGACAGCAGGTTGTACAGGGTAATAATGAATAAAAATGGAATGAAAAACTCAAGCGGGTCAGTTAAGCAACAGGTGAAAACAGTTAATGTTTGGTAAAAAATGGTAGACAATTGAATTAAATGTCAGTTTTCTTTAAAAAAAAAGTAGTGCTTTTATTTCACCTGATGCTGAATCACCTCTTTGATTTAGAACCAAGTGTCACTTTCATTGTACAAATCTGGGGGTTATTCACTTTAGTTGAAAAAAAATCCTGTTTTTTTTCAACTAAAGTGAAATTTCACCTGGTGCTAAATTGACCCAAAGAAACACGAGACAAGGAAGGGTTTGAGGGATGATGGATGACATAGGAAGGCATTGGAGGATACAGGAGCACTAGATGGAATTAGATTCCACTAGGGGATGCAAGGATCTGGAGGATACATTTGAAAATGGATATAAGAAGATGAGGAATGATATAGCAGGTAAAATGTGTAATTCCCTATTGCCCCACTTTTTTGTCCCCTAAAGCTCCAAACAGTTACACTTACACTATTTTAGAACACATGCCAATGCCTTTTAAAATACACATATTGTATATGGGCGGAATTCTGACCTTTTAGAGAGGTGGCTAAACTGAATCATCTAGTTGTTCTTATTGGCTAACCAGAAAAGAGAACCAAAGTCCGGGCAGAAGGGATCATCCCAGATTGCAACATCTCAATCGCATCCTTCTGCAAACAGACAACACAGTTCTTGTTTTTCTTAGTTAAAAAAGTGAAGACGCTGTAAAAAAAATAAAAGAAATACGAGAATGAAATCTGCACAATAATTCCAAACCCCAAAAAGCTGCTCCACAAATCTTCTTTGGTTATTGTTTCATAATGTATCAAATGTTCTCTATTGGGGAAAGATCTGGAATGCAGGCATGCCAGTTCAGCAATCCTTTCTGCACAGCCATTCTGTTATGACATGCAGTAAGTAGTTTACTTACTGGAAAGGCCTTGCTTGAAAGAGCTATTCTCTGGATAGAAGCATATGTTCTAAAATCGCTATATACTGCTTAGCATTGATAAGGCCTTTCAGAATGTGTAAGCTGCCTATAACACAGGCATGCATTAATGCTACTCCATACTATCAGAGATGAACAAGCTGGATGATCCCTCTCCTTTTGTGATAATAGGACAGTGATTTCCATAGAAAATGTTTCATTGGACCACAGAACAGTTTTCTACTTTGCCTCACTTAAGTGAGCTTTTTTACCCAGAGAGGATGTGGTGTCTAAATATTGTGATATATATATATATAGCTTCTTCTTGTAATGATACAGCCTTGCATTTGTCATTGACCATCAGCCTTCTCCCTTGTGCACGTAGATTTCTCCATATTCTCTGACACCTTTTTTTAATTGTTCCACAATTTTTAGATGTAGGTTTTTACAGATAGTTGAACATCTGATCATCTTTGCTTCTTTGAGACTCTGCCCCTCTAACATGCTCTATTTATGCACATGTCTTTTGCAGCCACCGCACTCCACGCCTTATCCTCCCACTGCCAAGTGGAGGATTTGAATCCCCAATCCAGTTGCAGAATGGTGTGGGACACCTGTACTGAGGATCACAAGAGAGGTAAGTATCAGTCAGTTACCTGCATGCTGGCTCCTCCCTCACTTCAGTCTGGTAGCCCCCAGCTACCACAGCACTAAAACCAGTTAGCTTGCTGACCAACCTACAATCTGACTCTAAACTTGGTTAAAAACAGAGGGCTCGCTCACACATCTGCAGAAGTATGCTTAAGCTGCACCACCAGCGCCAAGGTGCACCTGTGAGGTGCAGTCCTAACTCTGTAGGATGGTCAGCAAGCTAACTGGTTTGAGTGCTGTGGCTCCTTTAAGACTTTTGTATCCTAATTGCCCTGCTAATGTGCACTTTCCAGGTTAGTTATAAAATGGTCTGAGCGGCTGCCACCCCTCCATTGTTTCATTTGAATTTGTTCAAGCACATGGGGTGTGGGGTCTAGGCTGTATTGCAAGGTCTTTGACCCTTCCACCCCATGGCTTGCACTTTAGGTTTAGGGCAACCTCAGGTAAGCCTGCTCCCAATTTATCTATTGCATTGTATGTCCCAAATGGGGCTCTCAGAGATTAGAGTTAGGACTGCACCTCACAGGGGCACCTTGGCGCTGGTGGTGCAGCTTAAGCATACTTCTGCAGATGTGTGTGACCGAGCCCTCTTTTTAACCAAGTTTAGAGACAGATTGTAGGTTGGTCAGCAAGCTAACTGGTTTGAGTGCTGTGGCTCCTTTAAGACTTTTGCACACACACAGTCATGCCACATAAAATTTTCTCTAAAATTCGGAGCGAATTCTGATTCTCAAAAATCGGCTCACTCATCTCTAGTGTTTACATATAATGAGAGATTTTATGAGATGCTTTGAAATTATAAATTTTACACTGTTCCCACAGGGGATAAGGTGGATAAAATGCAAAGTATCCATGTATGCAAGCAGGTAAAGGATAAGGAAGGCTTCAGTTTATATTGGTTATTGCTACCCCCAAAGTAAAATCAAATGGCAGCTAAGCAATATAAATGTATTCTTTATGGTTTTACTCCTGAAACGCAGTCCTGGTCCTATGTGGATACAGGTGAGATGGTACACATTGTCTGTGGAAAGGCATGGCATATTAGTTTATTGGTTACCCACTCCTCTTGGCTGCATTGAGCAACTGTTTTTGATAAGATACCTAAAGAAAGGCAGGCAAGCATCTCTAAAGCATGTTGTTCAAGTTTCAGCCTCTCGCACATCTTGGACACAAGTACTCTATGGATTACTCTTCTGACACCTGGAGCTGAGAACCTTTATGGTCAATTGCTACCTTTGAGTGCTACCTGGGACTAGCCCTGGCCATTGACCCTAGCCAAGGCTTTCTTACCAATCCCACAGAGTCCTGCCCCCTGCAGTTCTATGGTTTCAGCAATGTCAGCTCCATTGCTGGCCTCCAGATATGCCCCTGTTGTCAGTCACGAGGGAGCAGGCTCCCTCATTGAAGCAGCACATCACATTACACGAGCCCGCGATGCAGTAATGTGTTATCTGTTCTGCCCTATGACCCATTTCCATAAAAACAGATTAATTGACCTTTCGATGAGTGAGCGACTCCTATGAAAACCGACAACTTGCACTGGGATGTGGATGATTTGTTGGAGTGTTCATGCCATGCAAGTTCCAGGTATTTGCATAGTCCTAATTTCTGTTTCCACCTGCCGATGCTAACTTAACAAATGAGGAAAAACTATACTACACTTAAAAGACAATCAACGTCTTGTTGGTCATCCGATTCTATCTGCCCTAGTGATTTTTGATTTGCAAATTGTTTAGTAGAAATGGCCACTTCTTTGGTTCTCAAGATCTTGGTAAAGTGGTATATTTTAGCAATTTGTTAAAAATTATAGGCAGAACATACCTATAGTTAACAAAATACATAGCAAAAATGAGGCCCACCAAGACAAGAACTGAACACTTTGAATAAATACGAATAAATAGCGCAAATAAGCCTGCAGGAAACTTACTTGACACGCACAATCCTATGATCTGCATTACACCAAGACCAAGATTGTTCTAAAAAGAATACCAAACATTATAATCTGTGACCCAAAAAGACCAAATAGTTGAATAGGAGACTGATACAGAGCTGCCATTCTGCTATCCCTACAGCAGCTCATTAAATCCTGAATTTTCTCCCAACTTTAATCCCACTGTTCCTATTACAATACATTGCCCATAACAAAAGGATTATGCTTTCTTTTTTTGTGTTAGTTTTAAGTTTTTTTGTTTAGTGTGTGTGTTGTGCAGTGTTTAAACCTTCAAGCTTAAAGTATAAGCATAGCTTTGATTGTTTTAGCCTAATTTTTTGGTTCATCCTCCTGTTTCTCAGTAAATCCTGAATCATCTAAACAAATTCATCCCACTTTCATGTTCCCTAACCAAATTATTTGCTTTCTACTAATGACAAAGGACAAGCACTTTGTCATTGTTTGCTGTTGAGCAGTGATGGATCTACTGTTGAATGGGTATTGGGTTTTAGTTAAACATGACAGAGCAAGAGATTTATAGGCAATAGTCACTGGAGTTGCTTGAATAGCCCACTAACGGTTGAGTGGTCAAATGTGTAAGCAGCATTCTCTACTCGTAAATAACCAGTCAGCAATTCACCTTCATTACACAGCTCTGAAAGAGAGCTCTGAGAGAATTGGGAGGTCTATAATGACTTTCTATGTAAATAACAAGCACTGCAGATCTGTTCTGTGTCATGAACACAGCACTGATGAGGATAAATTGTATTCTAATCAAGAGACGTCATTGCTCTTTAATTTCATAATTCTTTTTAAACTAGAATTTCAAATGTGATTGTACACCTTGCGTGACACACATTATTTGCAAAACTTTTATTGTTTTCTGTCCCCCCCAAAAAAAACAAAAAAAATTAAGTTGATTTAGCCCCCTGTGCAAAAAAGTGCACTTTAGGTGTTAAATAAAATAAAACTGCCCTTTTTACACCTGATGCTGAATTGACCACTAGGTAGAAAATTCAGGAAAAGCTAAAATTTACTGCATCTTTTGCTGAATCACTTCTCCCTGCCTTACTGAATGGCTGGGCGCGGGAATGCGCACATCTGCACGGATTCTGGGGATATGGCTGCAGGAGAACACAGCAATGTGGAAGCCGCCAGGGAAAGTGAGCTCACTGGCCCTGGTCACCCTGGGGGTTTCACAATGTGGGGCACCCCAATTTAGGATGCCCCCAGGGCAGGCTAACAACCTCCTCTGGAGTCTTTAAGCTACCAGGGCCAACCCTGGCAGGGGTACATAGAATGGGGGAGGGGGGATGGGAAGTAAAAGGGTGGAAGATAGCAGGAGACCTATATAGAAGGGGTTGCACTGGCAAGCAGAAGAGACAGTGGCAGATCATAGTAATATAGTAACATAGTAACATTGATTGTGCATATAATAGTAATCATTGAGGATTGGGGATAAGGTTAAAATATGGGATTGATGGGCAAAGGACTATAATTATAGGACCCATATAAACAGAGGATTACAGTGGACCAAAACTTGGATTTGGTCCTTGCTCTCGGGGCATCTGGATTTAGGAGCCCCAGAAAATGAGAGTGAATGCAGGGCGATCGGGGGGGGGGGTGTTGGCTCACACAGTGGGGCATCCCGGATCGGGACTTCCCAAGGTTGCTTGATCGGCTGGCCGCAGACTCCAGGGTCAGTTGAGCAGGTGGTTGTGTAGTAGGAACAAAATACTTAGGAGAAGCAAACTAGTGAAATAAAACGCCTCTTCAACACACTCCCACAACTACTTTTCCTTGAAATAAGGGGGTTTATTGGATACAGGGGGAGGAAAGGGGTTAACATGGTCCAGGTGGGGTTCTTCCTTTGGATCTGGGGAGGGAGAAGATTTGAAGATGACTGTTAGTGCGAACACAAAGGGTTCAGTTACAAGAGGGAACTGGGTCTGATTCCTATCTAAGGGGCATCACAAAAATCAAATTGAGGACAACTTACCAGGTAGGTGAGTGTAGGGTCATGTGTGGGAAAGCTGTACACCACTGATGGTGGGGGCTCCAGGCATAAGGATCAGCTGTGGTCTCTCAGGAGGGCCCTGGTGCATCTATCCAAGACCTCTGTGGGGAGAGCAGGAAGGGATAGTATGGGAGGGCATATGGGGTTCTCAGGGCTAGAAGGCTGAGACAAGGTGTGGTAACCTTGGTAGAGAATGTGCAGCCTTCATTCTAATCCTGGTAGCACTGCCCGGTCATTGGTAGGTTGCGGGGGTTGGTGGGTGATGCCATGCAGGGATCTTTGTAGGGGAGGGCGAGCAGGGCAACCACCCTGGGTGCCAGACACATTGGGGGTGCTTTTATCTAAGCCTGTTTTCTGATTGTGAGTAAGACCATCACCATCACAAGACCATATGGCCATAAGAAAGGCCATTCACCCCCCATATTGGGCTTAGTCGTGTCTGGGGACATTGCCTGCTGCTAAGAGGCTTAGAGGCATGGGAAGGCGCAACCCAGTATGGGACAGCAGCAGCACCACAGGATTTCCCGCATTGAATGCTATTTTGCCTAGAAACTGTCCTGATGCTACGGGGTCCGCTGTCTCCATATGGCCACTTTCCTGGCCTGATTCTGTGGGGCCTTCGTCATGCTGGTGGGGTTTGAGCAGTGCTCGTGGCAAGGAGGCCTGTGCTCATGGCTATTAGGCCTGGCATCCCCCAGCTCTTCCCAATTTGGGCTGCCCATCTACAGTTCCGGGTCTGCATTAGGAGGTGGGTAGCCCTGCATGGTAGTGTTCATCGGAGGCAGCCCGCTGTTCTCCATTGTGACTGATTGGAGAGAGGGGATGGGAGGAGCTACCCCATAAAAGGGGAACAAGTGGGCCAAGGTATCTTATATCTGACAGGTAAATGGGTGGAGTTCGTACTTAACCAGAAAGCAGGGGTTGGGTTTTCCCTAAAAGGAGATCAGGGTGGCAGGAATTAGACTTTAGGCTAGCGGGAAGTGTCTCCATATATACTGGGGGATTTAGGTCACTGGGTAGGTTACCCTTAAAAGCCCAGTTCTGTGCCAGTCTAGAGAGTGGCGGGAACAGCCAACAAAACACAGGAGGACATATGGCTATGGGTTTTGGGACACTTGGAGAGGACCTGTAGAGCCAGAGAGCCCTGTAGGAACCTGTGGCTTGGACATGGAGCCACCAGTAACTGTGAGTGTGTAAGGCCTGCGAGAGGTGCCTGAACTCCTGTAAGCCCATTGGGAGTGTTGTCCCTGGACATTCTGCTAACTGTAGTGGAACTGGAACTGAACCAAGTAATGTCTTAAGGTGGAGAAGGTCTCCCTTAGTGATTCTTTATATGCAATTAATTGCCAAGGGCGAGTAGTTCCATCAAAATGGGGTGGTCTATGCCAATATTGCTCACATCATTACTGTGAACAAAGAGTTAAGTGAACATTAACTGAGCCTGATGTGCATAACGCATGAACGCTTTTGAACTGTGCTTATGTCTGTGCTTCGATGTGTCTCCGCTAATGGAGGCAGAGGAGCTCCTAGTCTGCAAGAGAGACACTCCCACGAGCCAAGTCCCATGCAGCCCTACCCAATCTTTCGGCTCTTCCATAGTTCGGACTATGGGTCGCCCTCTGCTGTTCATTACAGGGACTGTGGCATGCCCCCTCCTTTCACTGCAATGTAGCAGTAATGACTGGTTTTGACACGCCAACTCAATTGCAGTGAATTGAGGGGGTGTACCATTGTCCCTGTGGTAAACAGCAGGGGACGGTCCATTGTCTGAACTACGCAAGCCCAGGACACAGGTGAGTGCCAGATCACTGTACAAGGAACATTCGTCTGCATGGGATAAAAAGTGAGTATAGGATTTTTATTGTATTGCCTGGGCATTGGCTTTAAATAGTAGATATCTAGATCCATTAAAATCTTATTTATGATAGTCAAAATATAAATGTAAAAATATTCAGAACCATTTCATTTCATGGTAGCCTGTGACCAGTTACCAAATTACAAAAATGACCTGCACTCATCAAACGGTTAAGCACCCCTACAGTAAAGCATACATGAAGAAACAACGACAAATGATTTTAACATGTATTTGAACATCTATCAAATTTATGGCAAATTGTACTTAAAAGTCATATGGTAGAAGATACAAATTCAGAATCTCATTCACGCTGTCATTTTCACATTATAATAACACCTGTAAATTCCACACTTTATAAATTTGCAGGAACACAGAGCCAGAGTTTCTCACATGGAGAGCTACAAGGTGCATCAGGCACCATGAATATAGCAGCAAGGTATCACCTCATTAATTCTTGATTTCAAGATCAAAAGTTAATTCTTATTGTCTCAAATATGAAGACACTACCCATTACATACAGACATCATCCAGCACCTGTAAAAAAAGATATATAAACTTGTATCTGCCATATGTGTTGTTACTGTCCTACAGCTGCCCATTGTCTAAAGGCCTGACCCTTACCTGCAACCTGTTTATGATCCCAGGTTTGTCTGCTTACTGCCCATGAGGTGAGAGCAAGAGCTGCAAACGACATTTACTTATTCACATCAGCAGCAGAAATTTTTTAAATCTGGACCAACAGCCTGGCACAGTTGTGGGAAAACTCCCAATATTCACTTGCCCCATCTACAAGCATGATATTGAATCATTGATAGCACTTACATTTGCCTCCACTCAAAGCTGAAATGTCACCGCACTAATCTTCTCCTGGTTCCGGCCACCTTGAAGTAGCTGGGAGGCTTAGGCCCTTATTTAACAAGGGATAGCGCCAGGTAGCAAATGGTGAGCGAACGGTAATGACGCTCACCGCCACGAGAACGCCGGCTCCCCTCCGCAATCACACATTTATCAAGCCGATCCTGCTTAGCGACTGACAGAGCGCCAGATAGCGAATCATTCATCATTATTCCAGCCTCACCCCACAGCGCCAGCGAGCGACCTTGAACAGCGACAGGTATGACCTCTCGCTACCTGGCGCTCGCCAATGCATTTCAATGGAGCAATCTTTAAATATTCATAATTAATTGCTATAATTTTTTTTTTTTTTTTTTTTAATGTCAAAAATTCTGTGACCACTTCTGCAATGTTAGATATTTTTTTTAAGCTTAAAAAAAAAAAAAATTGTGCAGAATTGATATTACAGGTCTGATATTAATGTATTCATATTACAAAATGTTTTGAAAAACATGTTTTTTTTTTTTCTTAAAATATGGTTGTTTGGGGGTTAAAAAACTACTTTTAACCCATCGCCGCCAGTGCTCTGGGGTTTAAACAAGCATTTCACAGCACGAGAATTTTTGGAGCGTGATTTGTTAATGAATATGCTGGGAGCCGTTCGCTATGGCCGTTCGCTGTCATGCGCTCCCATACAGCGCGGAACCTGGCAAACAGCGACTCCTAACCCCGTATTCAACATTACCGCACACCGACTGAGTCGCTGTCAACAGCCGAACAACGGCCAAGCACAGCGAATACTAGCGGGCGCTGTGAAAATAACGCTACTGACGCTCATCTGTCGCTACCTGGCGCTTTTAATGAATCAGCCTGCCCGTTTCCCAGCATCCCTGTTGTGATGCTGCCTGGATTTAACTTACATAACCCATAAACCCAGCAACATTTACTTTTTGCAGTCAACTTGTAGCTCTATAGGACACCGCTAAGGAGGGAAGATTGATCACAGCAGGAGTTACATAAAGGTAAATGAATTCTTAAGTGCAGCAATCTCAATTTCCCTGGGAGGCATGTGTATGAGAACTGTTAATTTTAAGGGTGTTGGTACAACAAAGCAAACATTTTTGTACCGAAAAATATCACCTCCACCCAATCCTTGGACAGCCAGATTTGGAATGCTTGACCACAAACAATTGTGGATGCTCAACCACAAGAATCCCTAAAATCCCTAAACCTAAATGGAATAATTTTTTTAGCAACACATATGTGTCACACATGACCACCAGCAGCCAATAGAGTTCACCAGCCAGTCCGCTTTTTTCTAGCAGATGGGCATCTCCAATTGGGATGCTCAGGGTAGAGAATAAAACAACCCTATTGATCATTTTGATTTTAGGTCTCCCGAAAAGCTGCACTCTTTTAAAGTGGAAGTCCAGTCACAGGACAGCTGAGTTCATAAACAGAGATTGCTGCATTGACCATGCACAGAGAAAGCAGTAACTATCATTGTAATAGGATGCCCCAAATCATACACAGAGAATACAGCTTAGTATAATGAGACAACCATCTGCAATAGACCTGGAGGTGGCATTGAGTATTGAACTGCAATGCAGAGAAAGCAAAAAGCAATACCTGTGCTTTACCTACAGTGGCCAAACATCTCTTGTTTGTTTCAATGGGCAGAATTATCTTTAACCTTGTGTTACATGGAGTACACTGCTCCAATGTGATGCAAGCAAAAAGGTTTCAAAGGGGCCTTAAACTGGGCCAACAGCATTTCACAGTTGACGAAAGGATAAAAACTGACTTGCCCCATCTGCATGTATGATAATGATTGACAGCACTTATATTTGCTGCTGTCTCCCCTCAAAGCTTAAGTGCTGCCTCTGTTTTTCTTCTGATCATGGCCATCATGGAACATCCAGGAGGCTTCTTCATTTCCCAGCACCCAGTCATGCTGCTGTCTAGACTTAAAGGAGTATTATCGTGAAAAAATGGCCCAATTATAAAAATCCATATAAATATGCTGGATTGTGGGAGGAGGGGTCACGTATACACCCGGCATCAAGAAAAATCCAACCCATGCTTGTTTTTTTTATTTTAGTAGAAGGAAGAGGACATCCGGGGTGATCAGGTCCTGATACACTAAACCTGACACCCCTGTATTTTATTCCTACCATGAGAGAATAAACTACAGGCTTGGGAGGAGTTTCATTCAGTTCAGGTGTGCCCCCTCCTCTCGTTAGCCAATGTGTTTATATAGATTTTTAATACTACAGTATTTCGCAATAGTGCTCCTTTAACTGACATAACCCACAATGCCAGATGGTAGGAAACCCAGCAGCACTTCCTCTTTGCAGGCCACTGGCAGAACCATAGGACACCAATGAGGGACGGGGAATTGGCGACAGCAGGAGTTACAAAAAGGTAAATTCATTTTTATGTGCAGCAATCTGAATTGTTGGTCCAGTAAAGTTAATGATGGATTGTGTTGTAGAAATATCAGCACCAGTTCAATATTGCCTGTAGCATAGTAAGTGAGCTTAAAGCCAGGATACTATAAAGTATATATACCGTACATACAGTGCAGAAGTAATCCCTAACTCCCACTTCTGGCCGGCCCCAAATTTTACTTATTTACTCACTCTATTAAATAAAAAGAAATCAAGTAACACACATTTGGAAACAAATGGAAAGCCCCACTGTCACTTCGAGGTGCCTCTGTTAAGTGCGGTCATTTTTCAGATCATGAAAGCTCAAGCAAATAACCCCCAACCTCCCTACAGGTGAACACGAGGACTGACTAAAACGTCCTCCCATGATGCAATTAACATATGCAGATGTGACACTACCACCAAGTGTTTTTAGCAGATAAAAGTACAATATGTGAATAGTACATGCAGTTTTCACGAGTGATCGGTTTTCTCATATTATTTTTAAAGTTCTTTTTTTTTTGTCAAGAGCAAAACATTTATGATATAAATAAAATATTTTTTTCTAGGTAGTAAGCAGCCAAAATTCTCCCCATGTCGCTTTCCTCATCACCTCCTACGGGAGCATGTTTCCTGCATTCTTACGCTCCATGGTGTTCCACGCGGCCATTGGTTTACACACCTGCCCCAGAGACTGGGCAAGCAAGAAAATGAGTGAACAGCTGTTAAGGAAACACATGAGGCGGTGACAGTTATCAGCGGCAAAACCCCTTTCAACTCCAAAAGGCACTGCACAGCCATTTCACCTGAATGCTAGGTATGGACAATATAGTGACTTGGTGGAAAAAAATGAATGACAAATATTTCCCAATACGCTGACATTTGACTGATGTTCGGAAAAAAAGGCTTAAAAACGTAAGCTTTAGTTAACAGACTTGAAAAAGGCCAAAGGGTCAGACAGAATTGACAGCATTGCAACCTTTAAGTTAAAAAAAAAATTATTTAGAGGCATTAATTCTTACAACTTGGAGCCAAAATATAACAAATGAATATGCTGTGCACTTATAAACAATACATAAAAATAGTGACCATGCATGGTATTTTATAATTCTACAGAGAGTCTTAGATGAATCCTATTGCAAGCAGTTACATAAATAGAGAAATGATGCCCCTTATTAGGGTCTGTCAACTTCAGGGACTCAGGCTTGGGCTGTGAGATAATTCTCTGGTGTGCCTCACCCACTGGGCTTGTGAGCTGGGTGTTTCATGCGCAGGACTGCTCACGGCTGGCCCTGAGATGATCATCAGCAATGGAGAGGGGGGTGAGGAATGGGAGGTGATAAGTGGTAGTTCAGAAGGTGGTGATGATCAGAGAACGATTGGCTGGCCCTGAGATGATCTATGGCAATGGAGAGGGTGGTGAGGAATGGGAGGTAGGGGTGAGGGATGGGAGGTGATTAGTGATAGCTCAGAATGTAATGAGGATCAGAGAAAGATTGGCTGGCCCTGAGATGATCAATGGCAATGGAGAGGGGGGTGAGGAATGGGAGGTGATTAGTGGTAGCTCAGAAGGTGGTGAGTATCAGAGAACGATTGGGTGGCCCTGTGATGATCAATGGCAATGGAGAGGGGGGTGAGGAATGGGAGGTTATTAGTGGTAGCTCAGAAGGTGGTGAGTATCAGAGAACGATTGGGTGGCCCTGTGATGATCAATGGCAATGGAGAGGGGGGTGAGGAATGGGAGGTGATTAGTGGTAGCTCAGAAGGTGGTGAGTATCAGAGAACGATTGGGTGGCCCTGAGATGATCAATGGCAATGGAGAGGGGGGTGAGGAATGGGAGGTGATTAGTAGTAGCTCAGAAGGTGGTGAGGATCAGAGAACGATTGGGTGGCCCTGAGATGATCAATGGCAATGAAGAGGGGGGTGAGGAATGGGAGGTGATTAGTGGTAGCTCAGAAGGTGGTGAGGATCAGGGAACGATTGGCAGAGGACTCTTTGGTGGCAGTGAAGAAGACTTTGAAACCTGGAGGATGAGAAAGCACAAAGAACTGGAGGGCAATGGGTGGCAACGAGCCTTATTAATGAATTGCACCTATTTGAACCATTTGGCTTTTGCATGGGCCTTTTAATATTTTTGGCGCTGCTATTTCAGCAAGATGGCGCTGCAAGCCAAAATGCATGACGTCAAATAATCAGCTTAAATCACCACACTGGTATTGGCCAGCTTGTGTCAGTGCCTGTTGGACCTGTAACAGCGCCAGTCAGCGCTACTTTGTTCTGACAACTTATAGGTGCTACACACCGGATTTATTGATTCTTTACAAGCAGAAAAGATTGGCACTGTATGTAATATTCGCTGGTTGTAGTTTCTTCATTACAGTATCACAATATCACTTCTGTGAAGAAAAGGAACACATTTTAAAAAGGAAATAATAACATGACATTTGTTGACATCCAGTCCTGCTGTTACATTAATGACGAGTCACAAATGCAAGTTCTCTACAAACAAATTTGTTAAACACTATTTTTAAGCAAAAAAACACTTCAGCGCAGTTCTGCCCATCGTCTATTGGATCTTAACCTACAACGCCACCATAAACTGGCGCAGCTTAAGCAAGAGCGCCAGTTACCACATGCAAGTGATAAATTAGACACATGCTGGCGAGTGCATTGGTGCAGCGTGTTTTTGGCTTCTTAATCGTGCACTTAATTTTGCTGAGGCGACAATATTGGTGCAGAGTGGCATTGACTGGCACTGACATTTGATAAATGAGGCCCAGTGGAAAAGTTGACAAAAACTAGAGGGCTATCAGCAGCCGCACAGAAAGTGACAAGTAATAGAGGATGCTTGGTGTCAGTAGAAGATTAAATCTAGAAAGTGAACAATGGCAGAGATGGACCTATTGGTGTCAGCAGTGCTGAAGGGAGGCATGACGTAATGTGGCATGTGACATATTCGCCATATTAATCTGGAGCCGGGCATGTTAGGCACTAGAATATTAGCTCCTAATTTTCCTTTAAAAAAAGAAATAAAAACGACCCAATAAAATCATGTTCCAACTTGCTTCTGTCCTCTTATTAAATAATTTGAACCATCGAAGATCACTGCCAGCAGAACTTTTCCGTATATTGCGACTGTGATTCAAGAAGGGGTGGAGTTTAGGAGGCTCAATGTTCTTAGCAGAGTGGCCTGGCAAGAAAGAAAGCTAAAGCAAATTTAGGATGATGGTTAGAACAAAACCAGCTATCTACATCAGTAGACCAGGTGGAATAATAGTGGCAACACTGATTTGAATTCTGGGTTGGATGCTGGTATGAGGTGTGCTGTCTGTAGTAGAGCTGTTTCTAACCCTGGCGATCGCACCAAAAACTCAACTTTTCATGAGGCTCCCACAGCATGTTTGCAGCCCTTGACTGCATCCCCGGGTTCCTTTAACCCGAGGTACACTCCAGCATCCAGCTATTCAGGTATTTTTTTTAACTAACGTGATCTTTTCCATGTTATTTACATTTTTCCTTCCTTAAAGTAAAGGAAAGGCAATTTAACAAAAATGTCGCCCATACACAGCAACGCATGCACATGTATGCATTTTGGATGATGGCAGTTGAGCGTGCATACACATTGTTACACATCCTCAGAGCCACTACTTTTTCCACATCACTGGCACCCCCTTTCTCTCAGAAGCTTAACTCCAAACTCACCAAATTCAATGTAAAGGGCACATGGCCTGCTGGTACCCAATAAGCTTAGCTGGGCTGGACATGAACAATTCACTAATATCCTATACGTACCCTTCATAGAAAATGTATTGTCAACATGCAGCAGTTAAATGAGAACTATGATCTCCTGAACAAAAAATGAAGAAGAGGATCTGGCACAATAGCCTCGATTCAGAGACACATTCGTCCGGACTTCCGTAGCTGTCTGTGAAAGTTTTGGTGGGTGTTTGTCATTTTTTTGCTTTTTTTCGTCCATTTTCTACTCGCACGAACGTTCGGGAATGCGCTTCCGATGATCGGAAGCAAATCGGAACATTTCCGTTAGTTCGGATCATTTTCCAAACAAAATCGGAAATTTTCCGTTCCTTCAGAAAACTTCCGTTTATTCAGAGAGCTTCTGTATGATTCAGAGAGCTGATTTCCGACGGATCACCACCCTATAAATCCGTTTCATTTCCAATCCACTTACGGGACTTTTGAGGGCTCGGATTGCTATTGTTGAACATGTTTTGCGGCTATGTGGAGGAGTCTGCGCACCTTTAGCACCAAGGCATTGCATGTATCAGCATGGCCGAGGCCATAAATTGTATAGCAATGCATACCTGAATCAATACATTTCATGTATGCCTTATAGAAGCATTTTAATGCTGACCTTAATTAGTCCTTAGCATGTAAACATTTATTTTTCCACACATCCATATAATTGCTAAATTTTTTTAGACTTATGTCCTTTGTGAATTATATTTGGATTGTTGAACTTGAATCTTAATTTGTGGTAGGAGTTATTGTTTTAGCCAGTTACCTTTGCTTTGTGTAATTATTTTATATTTGGTTGCAGGAACCGCAAGATGTGCCACTCGCCCTTGCTCCTGATGCTCGTTCTTTGCCTGCAGAATGCGGGCCAGGGGTTCTCGAATCGGGCACTATGCAAAACCCGGCCCGTGGTGGCGAGGGCCCTCTGGCTTTTGAAGTCCAGATTTAGGTGTTTGGACCATATGGGGGGGGGGGGGGTGGGGGCATGCAGCATGACCCCAACAAGGTTATACCAATATTTTAATTTCCGTTTTTTAACAAGGACCACACGTGCCAGAGTGGCACAACTGAGTGTCAGGGTCCTTCAGTTGGTGGGCGAGATGCAGGAGCTGCGCAACCCGTTGGGGACCACAGATGAAGAATAATGTTCTGTGGCCTGCCATTGCTATGTATTTTGTTTTTTATAGTTGTAAAAATGTAAAATTTTCAAAATTTTGATACATTTTATATTTTATGATGGCATCCCAAAAAATGTTACAGTGTCATTTCATTTACAAAATACATTAACACAAAACTAATGGGCACAGAAATATTTAAAGATGAATATTCACATGACCGAGAAGTGGTTTGGGTGAGCTTTAAGGTTCAAAAAGGGAAGATGGAGGATAGTGCTAAGTGGTTTGGGTGAGCTTTAAGGGGCCAAAAGGGAAGATGGAGGATAGTGCTAAGTGGTTTGGGTGAGCTTTAAGGGGCCAAAAGGGAAGATGGAGGATAGTGCTAAGTGGTTTGGGTGAGCTTTAAGGGGCCAAAAGGGAAGATGGAGGATAGTGCTAAGTGATTTAGCTAAACATTGTAGTAGAAGTGAGGGTGGCAAATATGTATGCGAGCACTTTAAGAGTGAGTTAAGTTTGTAGTGCGCAGGCGCAAGATCGTAAGGATTCCGTCTGGACGATTATTTTTTGTAAAATGGAAACAGAATCTATCGGGAAACATAAAGGATTCGTTGGAGGATACGATGGGAAAAGGGCAAAAACTTTGTAACATGTGGAAATGAAACGGAAAAGTCTGGATGGAAAATGACATCCGCGTAATTCGTAATCTGCCGTACGAATGGATGGAAACTTTACAGAAGGTTTTCAATGCATGCATTGAATCGCTCGAACGCTCATACGAGAACGGAAACATTTCACAGATCGGAATTTAAACGGAAGTTTTTTGTGTCTCTCTGAATCGAGGCTAATGTGCTTCAGTGGGGTGGCAATTATTTAGTTATTTTTTTCCGTGTTCTGCAGGGAAGGTAAGATGAGCAACAAATGAACAAATTCATAAAAATTATTTTTTCTTTTTGTGTAGAATAGACAAGGTCTAAAATCTGCCCCCATTGTTTCTTTTGATCAGGGATGTTATTAAGAAAAAGAGTTGGTGTTTAAGTGACAGAACTCTGGTTCCTCTGCACAGTGTCAGACTAAGGTGTAATCTTTACCTTTATCGGTAAGTTCAGTATCAGTAGAGCACGGAAGCTGTACCTGCAGGAAGCTGGTCTGAATTACCCAAAGTCATATAACCTTATGCAATATAAATATTGCTTTGATGTTCTAGCTTTTCTTTTTGGATAGATTGTTTTATTTGGGCATTAATGATAGTGAGAGCTCTTAGGTAGAACTTGGAACATCCTAGCTCAGCCAGTTGTTCACAGACTTTCCACTTTTAGGGGACCTTCATTGCCAAAGGCATATGACATTGACTAATCCACAGTTAAGCACTTGAAGGCAAGTCATGGTTTCCACTAATACCAATTATCTGAAGCCAAACAAAAGTTTGATTTTAAATCTGATTGGTTGCTGTGTGATAAACTCTTTTTGGTATATCAATCTCTCTCACTGCACATTTAGTGTATCTTACTCACACACCATTTCCTCTCCCCGGCCTCTGTCTGTAGGGGTACCACAAGGCTCAGTCCTAGGACCCCTACTTTTTTCAATATACACTTCTGGTCTAGGACAACTAATAACCTCGCTAGGCTTCCAATATCACTTTTATGCAGACGACACTCAGATCTACCTCTCTGGCCCGAATCTCTCTTCTCTTCTCTCCCGCCTTCCTGACTGTCTAACAGCCGTCTCTTCCTTCATGACATCTCGCTCTCTTAAACTGAACATGGACAAAACAGAACTGGTCATTTTCCCACCATCTCACTCCCCTCCCCCCTCTAACACCACAATCTCTGTAAATAATCTTACAATAACTGCAACTCCTCAAGCTCGATGCCTGGGCGTCATTCTGGACTCCTCTCTCTCCTTCAGACCTCACATTCACTCCCTCGCCACCTCCTGTCGCCTCCAACTCAAAAATATATCTCGCATCCGTCCCTTCCTCTCACCTGTCACCACTAAAATGCTAGTACATGCCCTGGTCATATCCCGACTGGACTACTGCAACACCCTCCTCTGTGGTTTGCCAACAAACAGACTGGCTCCCCTCCAATCTATCCTAAACTCTGCTGCTCGCCTCATCCATCTCTCCTCTCGCTTCTCCAGTGCTACTCCCCTCTGTCAATCCCTCCACTGGTTACCTGTCTCCCATAGAGTCCAGTTCAAACTTCTAGTGCTAACCTACAAAGCTCTCTCTAACCAGGCCCCTTCCTACATTTCATCTCTGATCCAACATTACCAACCAAAGCGCAACCTCCGCTCTGCCTCTGACATTCTCCTGTCCTCTTCCTTGGTTACCTCCTCGCACTCCCGCCTTCAAGACTTCTCCCGTGCCTCCCCACTTCTCTGGAATGCACTCCCCCACTCGATCCACCACTCTCCATCAATCCAAGCCTTTAAAAGCGCCCTCAAAACTCACTTCTTCAGACAAGCATATGACCTGGCTTAAGCAACTACTATAACCTTCAATGGCACATGCAGCCATACTCAAGCTCTACCACTTGTGACCCCACCCCCTTCGTCTCCACCCCCATCCTTTAGACTGTAAGCTCGCAAGGGCAGGGCACTCCTTCCTATTGTCTCCTGTGCTCACAACACTTGGTTTTAACCTGGGGCATCTAATTTTGTATTGTTCTCTGTGCTATATGTTTTACCTTGTCTGTATTCTTAACTTGTAAAGCGCTACGGAAGTTGATGGCGCTATATAAATAAACATTAATAATAATAATAATAATAATATAAATGATTCAGGCCCATCATTCAACAACACATAAAACATTAATTTCAGTTTGTTGGTTACATGCAGTCTGCTATGCCAATAGTGCTGTATATTTCTATTAAAATACTTCTGAATATTGTAGCTGGGAGCTCCAATATCACACTGGATCCCAAAGCGGACAGATCGCTCCCCCAGAGTAGCAGCCCTTCTTCTACTTCCTTGCCTACGCAGCAGCCCCCACACCGTATCAACGCCCTGCTGAAGGACATGTCCTTAGTTGATATTTGGAGTGAGCTGAACCCCAAAAAACGGGACTATACTTTTTACTCAAACCTCCACAAATTTTTTTCATTTTGCAGGATTAACCATATTATGGTTCCCCAGAGCGTTATCCCTATGGTTAACAAGAGCCAGATTCTGGTTACACCCTGGTCCGACCATGCCCCAGTAGCAATGCAGTTCACCGCGTCCCCCCCAATGACCAAGCCCTTTAAGTGGAGGATAAATGACTCGCTGTTGACGCATAAAGACTCGCAGGAGCAAATTTTGCAATTTATTAAAAACTACTTTGCAGAAAACGCTGACATGGCTACTGCGGTGAGCGTGTGGGAGGCTCATAAGGCGGTCATAAGGGGTAGCCTGATCTCTTTAGCCACGTCCCTCAAAAAGCGTAGAACCGAAAAAATAGCCCATCTAACAGCCAGCCTAGAGCGGTTACAGAGGGACTGGAAAGCAAATCCCACCAGGGCACTCAAGAAGAAAGTGGATGAGGTTAGCATACAACTCAACTTGGCGTTGGATGAGATAGCTGAAAAGAAGCTCAGGTGGGGTAAGCAGAGGATGTACGCATAGGCTAACAAACCTGACGCTCCTCTGGCAAATAGGTTGCGATACTTTGGACCGAAGCAATCCCTGATCACACTTAAGATCCCTGAAGGGACACTCATGGCCAATCCCCTCAAAATCGTCAATATTTTTAGGAGACTGCTAGGCAAACTTTATGAGGCGCTCCAAATGTTCCCCGAGGACTTAGCGACCAAATTCTTCGATTCGATCCCGCTCCCCAGATTACCTGATGCCTATAAAGATTGCATGGACTCCGAAATCTCTGTTCTGGAGGTACTAGAGGCGATCAAAGGTTTCACAGTATCTAAGGCACCGGGGCCTGATGCCTTCACTGCCTTGTACTATAAGAAATATGTGGTTGAATTAGCCCCACACCTAGCCAAAATGTTTAATTTCCTTAGGGGACAAAGTACACTTAATCAGACCTCTTTGTCAGCGTATATAAGCATGATCCCTAAGCCAGACAAGGATCACTTGAACCCACAGAACTATAGGCCCATTTCGCTCCTCAATGTTGATCTTAAAATCATGGGGAAGGTCCTGGTCACCAGAATTAATGTTTTTTTGGGGACTTTGGTAGGCAGGGACCAGGTCGGGTGTTCCCTGTAGACAAGCCTCGGATAACATTCAGGACACTTCCGGTGCATATCCTCCCACATCAGATCAAGAGTATGCAAAATAGTATCATGAAGTTTATATAGGGAAGCACTAGACCGAGGGTAGCAAAGACCACTATGTTCAGACACCAGAGGGAGGGTGGCCTGGGAGTCCCATGCATAAACAGGTACTATCAGACAGCGCAAATAGCTCAGCTCCATAACCTGAACCTGGCGACGGAAATCCCCCTTTGGGTATCTCTGGAGGCCCCTGCATGCGACCCCACTCCAGTTGACAGCTTAATATGGACCCCACCACAATTTAGACCTCGTATAGAAAGCCCGATTTTGTGTCACTCCCTTTGAGTATGGGACGGAATAAAGTACTCTGGGGGCCTGATCTCACCGCACCTCCCAGTAATGAGATTGGTCAAGAACTCGTGGTTCCCTCCGGGAAATGAGAACCCAGAAGCGTTTGCGGGGTGGGAGCGGGTAGGCATCAGCAGAATTCACCATTTAATGGATGGGGAGAGAATGTCCTCCTGGCCCGCATTGACAGTGAAGGTAAATGCTCCAGCGACTGAACAGTACAGGTACCTTCAGATCCGCCACTGGCTCACTCCCCTACTCAAAGATAAAACCCCAGGAGCAGATGCTACTGCATTCAAGTGGGTTTGCTTCAGGGGCTGTCCCGTAGAAGGCTCGGTCATGCATATCTGATGGGAGGGTCCGAAGGTCAGAAGGTTATGGTCAAGGGTCTTTGGCTTGCTATACAACCTTTTGCATGCTAATGTACGCAGGGACCCCTGGGTGGCATTTTTGCATGTAAAACCAGATGGCATTACCAAATTCCAACACGCCCTATTGACCCAGGTAATGTTGGCTGCAAAACTGACGATTGCTAGTTCCTGGAAGAAGCCCAGTGTTCCATTTCAGGCAGTAAAAGAACGGCTGAATGGGATCTTCATCAATGAAAAATTGACCAGTATCTTAAAGGACTCACACGCAAAATTCATGAAAGTTTGGGGCCCGTGGGTGGAATATTCGTTCCCAGATATAGGGAATGCCCTGCTGCAGTGAGGGATGGCTCTGGCCTTCTCCGGCCTTAGATCCCTCCGTTTCACGCCCCCCCTTTTTTCCCTCCCTCCCTCCTTCTCCCTCTCTTCCCTTCCCCCTTTCCCTTGCCCCTACTCCTGGCCCGCGCACCCCCTCCCCCTCAACTTGAAGAGGGGGGGGCGGCGAGGAGCTAAATCTAAGACTGGATGGGACGGGGCTTACCCCCCGACCCACTGGTCCGTGATATGACCATCATACAACAGACAGTGTCAATCCGAACTCTTGAACGACAGCACTTGATAATGGTTAATAGTGTTGATAATTGAGGTTACGCGAGTGTTGATAATCGAAAGAATATAAGTGTGATTGGAAATTTCTAAATGAACAGATATTTGTACCTCAAGCCTTTTTCTGCAACACTTTATTATGTTGTACAATCCAGTTGTTATAACAAAAATTACAATAAAAAGATTGAAACGAAAAAAAAAAAAAAATACTTCTGAATAGAGTAGTGACACCAGTCTCTGAACGGAGCTAGGACATTTTTTAGAATTCCATTTGATAGATTATGGCTCAGTGTCTTACAAGCTTCGGTCACTTTCCCCCAGGCCAGGCATGAATAAACATCTATTTTACATTTATTGGCTTGATCTTTGGGCATATGTTTCTAAAATAGCAATAGAGTACATCACTATAGTCAGGAATTATGTCTTCACCATAGAAGATCCTTTGCCGTCTGCAGTTTATTGCATTGAGGGTATGAGTGTTAATTGCCCTCTGTGAAATAACCTTCCACAAGCATCATTATCACTGCTGAATTTTCAAAGGCTGCAGTTTGCCGTTCATAGGTACAAAGTTCTTCCCCTCTGTGTCAGTTTTACGGTGAAGTCGCCTTGATGCATATCCACCCTGCAGTTTCCCTTCACTTCATCTCCCAATAAATAAAAGTTTAACTTGCCTATTGAATTGTACAAGAAGCCAGCTGTCTCCCTCCTGCTGATCTGGTGAAGCATTGCAAAACCTCCCCAAAGATTTACCTCCATTTCTTCCCGCTCTATGTTAGTACCTTTTTATATGCAATTTTTACTTCATTTAGTCTTTAAGGTTGTGCCTGGGGTTAGTTTAAAAGGTTAGTTAAATGTTAATGGATGTTAATGCTGCAATTAAATTGTTAAATCAATTGAAAACTGTGGCTCTATCTTTGTCTCTGTTAGTGTCGGCCTGAGCTACATCGGCGTATAAATTAAAAGCTGTAAATCTACTGAAGTCTAATTAGAGACCAAAATTCTCATTTATCTTATTTTCACAGGACTGTAAGCATTGATACATAATCAAGGAAGGGCTAAAAGTTTTTAACATTAAAAACTATTTTATCTATTGCAGGATTCAGGTGACTGATTAGAATTCTGAACCAATTACTGTAAAAGGTTATGTGCGCTGGGATGTTCCTAGAGGCACACGTTTTATTTGAAAAATGTGTATATTATTTTGTACCTTTTCTGCACATAGAATGAATAGAATCCTTCCATGGAGCTATATACTGTACACGACAGCAACCACCGAACCTATATCTGCACCTATTTGGAAAATGTAACTCTGTTGATAACAATGGTGAGCAACAAAGCTTCTTTCTTATATGGTGGTATTTAAGGAATATCAGCCAACATGTTCCTTGGGCCTTCATTCTGTAAACTTTATTTTAGAATAAGAATAATATTAAAACGATTCAAAGAAGAGAGAACATAACAGGAGTTTATACATGTCTGAAAGTGCACCTATGTTGGCTATCACCTAAAACTTGCATTTCGGGGAGGTAAAAAGATCCACCAACTGTTCAAGCTAAGATTTACTTTTAAAAGGTAAATTAAATAAGTTGTCACATTACTCCAGTACAAGTTTTAGGTGCAAATAACATGCCCCTTGTTAATAATAAAGCATAATCCAGTCCCAATTTTTATTATCTATTTAAGGCAAGTTAAATCAAGGCCTATATTTTGAAATCACTTCTGGTGGATTTGATGTTCGGGCACAACCTGAAGCTAGTTGGAGGGACTTTTAGGAGCAACTTTAGAAAATATTACTTTACAGAAAGAGTGGTAAGTGATTGAAACAAGCATCCAGCAGTGGTAGTTGAAAAATCAACAGTGAGTGAATTTAAACATGCATGAAATAAGCATACACCTATTCTAACATAAAGAGAATGTACACACGTAAGGGCAAACTAGACGGACCATATGGTTTCCTTCTGCCATCAACAATCTATGTTTCAATGTAAAAAAACACTAGATTACAAGGTCTGTGGATTCTTATTATCATTAAAAAATGAGTACAGTGGTGCAGATATCTGGGAGCACAGGAGGGTCACTAGCAAGGAAAATTCATGGTCCTCACTAATAACAGGGGATTTAGTTAAAGTAGTTAATATTAACAGGCTTTTTTCTTTGATTCAAAAACTCCTGTGTTTAAAAGGGTTGATTTCTAAGTGAATGCAGTTCTAACATACCAAGTTAAAATCAAAACTAGAAATTAACAGCAGGCATACATTATATCACAAAAAATAGAGCTAGTGTGAACACGGAAACCAGAAAGAGCTTTCTTTTTGGTAACAAAAAATTGACCAAAAGGTCTAACAATCAGATGGCCCCTATGTGTTGCTTCCTAGCAACATAAGTATGATTAGAGGCATTAGACAAAAGAAATAGACCTATGGTACAGGCAGAAGTCCTTTGGGAGATCTTTCCTGGATTAAGTTAGGTAAGCACTGAGATTGTTGGGAACCCCAGTTCTGATAACATAGTAATCAGAATAAATACAGATGAGCTGTTGTAAAGAATGAAGAGCCAACATTAACTGCAGCAGTGCCTCCTATCAGGAGTTGTGTGTACTCTTAAAGGGCCATTCCAGCCAGACTGTCCATTTTGAAAGCAACCCCACCCTACCACTCTTACCTAGTGCTAGAGTAGAGCACGGGGGGTTGAAGTAATAAACAGACATTTAATTCACCTGTAATCCAGCGATGCTGAACGACTGATCACGGTACCCGTGCCGCCATCTTAATTCGGCATAATGTTGCCAGAGCGGAAGTTTCCCACTTGCATGAGCAGATGGCCATGTGCACGTTGTACGGAGCTTCTGCTTCGGTGGCATTATGCAGCTGGGGAAAGATGGAGGTGTCCAGCGAGTTAAGTGTTTTTATGTAACCCCCCCGTCCTGCTTTAGTGCTAGAGAAGGGTGGCATAGACAAAGAAACTCATCAGCATGCACAGTGGAATCTGCTAGGGAAATGTGGAAGTCATCTGAAATCTAAACTTGGGATATAAAGTTAGATGGTCCACATTATACTTATATTTCTATACCATGTTTCTTATATTGCAAGTCATGCTTGATATTATATTATTAGGCAGTGAAAAGGAACGTTGAACTGCATATTGGACTATTATTGGCTGTGTATGTGACCAATACATGACTTTGAATGTAATCTGTTGGCAATTAGCTGCATTTGTCACCACCTACAAGTTGCACTAATGCTCTTTTCTGATTAAAGGGTAATTCCACTTTTTAAAAGTTTCCATTTTGTGTGTCAAAATGTGCTAAGCTTATCTGTTATTTCTTTTTGTTTGCAACTCTGTGTTATAAAAGAAAACAGTATTCCATAGCAACAATGTATTTAGCTTAGCTATGTACACCAAATTGGTGATTTCAAGAACATTTTATAGCCTTCCTCCCTCTAGTTTGCTAATCATCTGATTGGCTAAGGCATGGGTGAGGTTTAATCCATTCTGCTGATATTGAACTTCTTCTGTTTGGAAGTATCACAGTCTTGTGTTCTAGTAGCAAAGGGGTTAATGGCCGGGGAATTAGGCAAAGGAGGTGTGGATGATTGTGTAGGGGTGTGTAATAAGTATGGTGGATTTGCACTGAAGAAAAAACTTGTGACAAGAATGCTCCATATGCCCCTCATCCTTCTGGGCACATAGAACTTTTGTGGTGAAATGCTACAGACATTAAAACAATGCACCTGCAATTACTATATTTGCTAAGTTATGGCGTGTTTATTGTACTGATTGTGTCTTTTCTTCGCTTGTGAAGCAGCATAATATCACTGGGACCTGTAGTCCATCTGGCCATGTCTCTATCTATGTATTAGAAGCAATAGCTCTAGATGAAGTGATATCATGGAGGTGATTGGCCAAATGAATGGAAAGGAGGTGGAGCTTTGTAGTTATAGCAAGCGTTGATTGGCTGCCCACCACCTTGATGAAGCTCAGGTGGACGGAGCGAAATGTGCATCGGTGGACAGATGGCCCAACCACGCCCCCCTCATCGCACGGGCTGGCCTTTGTTTGTTTCCTCACCAAACCGGTGTATCCTTCAGCGCTGGCGGACTGAGTTATCATGGACCTGGGACATTGTATGAGGTATTTGAGGCATTGGAGCTCAGAGACATCGCGGCTACAGGACTCGTGTTCCACTGCTTGGTCCGGAAGCCCCAGCTCCTGCCTGTCTGTCTCTTAACTACCATATGGCAAGTCTGGATAGGAGGCAGCGCTGAGTCTGACCATAGTCATAGCCCGGTCGCCCTTCGTGTAAGCAAGATAGGAGCAGTCTGGGATTCCTCTTGGGGACCACTTAATTTGTGACAATTGTTGGCTAGCACATGTGTGGATGTGTGGGGAGCATGGTATGCATGGCTGCATGGGGGGCCCCCGTGACTTTCAGTATACACAATGTTGTGTGTTTTAATATATTGAAGTTTATAATGCCATTGGCTATGTGCAATATGTGAAATGAATATTCTGTTTTTCACTGGCACTCATTGTAGTTACTTTGTGCTTGTCCCACATTTAAACATTTGTCTGTTAGTCGTTGGTGTTACTTATTAGGTTAGTGAGGCACCATTAATATTAATAGGCAGAGCACAGGGTTCATTGTGGTTTTGATCTCCCAGTCTTTTAATAGTTGTATTTTTCATGTATCAGCTTGGCCTGCAGAACACTCAGCATCTATATTTTGTGGGTGTTCTTGCCTACATAGCTTTACCACAACATGGCACTGTTTGGATTTTATAATGTAGAGCAGTAGTCTTTGGGAGAGCCAGGTGAGGAAAGTAGAGATGTAGGAGGAGGATGAAGAGGAGGGAATGCAAGAGACAGAGATGGGAAAGATTTACTTGAATCTGAGTTGTTGCATAAAATAAGGAGGTGCTTGCCACAAAATAACTGCATTTTACTTACTGATTTACCTACCAGGTCGTAATTCTGTGCCCCAAGTGATGGCAGATGGCACGTAGATTTGTGCAAGCCTGCCAGGAAACCAGAAAAGGCACAATGAGATCAGTGTAAAAAGTGTTATTGCTTAAAATCATACCAGTAGCTAACACAGCTTTCCAAAAAGCCATGCTGTTTTCCTATTCTTGACCATAAATAAGTAAGCATTTGAGGCAACAATAAATCTATGGACAAGAATAAAAGAGTGAAATCCAATTTCACATTAATCTGCAGGTATTTTTAATTTACTCTTACTTGGCCCATATATACCCCAATTATCTGTACTCTCAATGTAAATCCTGTGTGCTCTCTTTACTCTATAGTTTGATTAGGAGGCTTTCAAAATGGGTTCAAGTATCACTTGTAGCAGGTTGTAGTGAGCAAAGTAAAAAGGGGAACATCTTGCTCAGGTAAGGCTAAAGGAGGCATAAGGCTCCAAATAAGTTATATAAGCTTCATAAAGGCATACAACTAGGGACTGGATTAGAGCAGGGGTCCCCAACCCTCTACTAATGTACAAGGCGCTACCATCAGGCCATGTTTTACGCTGGAGAAGTAAGTCATTGTGGGCCTGCATTGGGAGGTTGATACAGTGGGGCATCCCAAATCAGGATGCCCAGTGGCACCTAGTCAGCCTGTCAACCCTTAGTAATGTACCTCAGGGAGCTCTGCGAGAACAAACAGTGTGACAGATCAATGCCTGGTTCCTATATCAAGAGAAAAGGTTATTTGCTCCTCTAAGGAATTATGGCATTGGTACATTATAATACCATCTCTATTCTGTTAAATGCAGCTGGCTGGCCTTGTAACTTCTTATATCAAAGCTCATTAGCAGGAACATTGACAGCATCATAAATGCTGAAATTGGCCATCAGGCTCCTTGTGTCCTAGAGTCTTTTAGTCTATGAGAGTGACAGATCCACTTTAAAGTCCCGGAAATGGAACAAACTCCCCGTTCTATTCTGATTGTCCCCAATACAGGTCTCTTTTCTGTCTGAAAAATGCCCAGCAGAAAAGAGGAGCGTTTATTTTGTGTTTTCTTACTAAAGATACTTCTTTTGTTACTGTAAGAGCGGTGAGACTATAAACTTTTCTGCCAGATGAAGTAGTTAAAGCGGTCCTTCACTCTGAATAAGAGTCTATCTTATATGTTTCCCACACCCTGTACATACAGATTGCTCACATTAAAAATCATCCTACCTGCATCTACTGCATGTTATGAGCCTTTAAACATCCAAGATAGCGGCTCATGGAGCAACAGGCAGCCTGCAAACAGGAAGTGTCTTTTGACTATGTCATTCAGTATTCTGGGATTGCTGTCCTTTCCCTGACCCCAGATCTACTCTGTCTGTGCAAAGCACAGCTTTAACCCATCCCCCTGTACTTTATCCCGCTCTCCTCTTCTCAGTATGTGTGATTTTTCTGAGTCAAGATGGCGGCGCCCATATCCTATAGTCCTGAACAGAGTTGCAGCCCGGTGAGGGAAAGAATTATAAGTAAGTGACTAAAAACATAAAATATGTTAATTTTAGATGCTGGGGAATAGTTTTTAAGGGTTTGGGCTTTTCAAGGATTTGGGCTTTTTAAAGAGTAATACACTAACATTATTTAAAATTGTCCTGGCTTGCCTGTCTTGCATGTAAAAGCATTACCAGCTATGGCTACTAGATCACTGGATGTAGATGGTCCAAGGATTTTCTTTCTGTTACTTGTGTTGAACTGGTTGGACTAAGGTATTTTCTTGGCTTTACGTAAATTGGTACAATGTTACTTCCATACAGTTTTAACATTTAAGCTACATTTCTTGTTAAAACTTCAATATCTAATGACTTTTTGAGGATGGGCTTGGTATTTTTTTTGCTATTGCCCTAATAAAACAGTATCAAACCCTTTGAATGTACACTTTATACTTCTACAAATTATCTTGACGCTACTAATAATGCATACAAGCCACCATTAAAGCCATGCTACGTGATTGTCAAAGTAACTATGGCACATTAAGGTGGCATTTTTCCTAAAATAATTATTTATAAAAAAATGGTAGTTGAAATGTCCAGGTCATTGACATGATAGTGGCATGCAAAGTCTGTGGCCTGTTAAAAAGGCACAAACATCTTTGGTGATATTTTGACTATTTCCAAACAAGATTCTCTTGAGTCCCACCAGCTGGGTCTAATAGCACAGGGAAGGGGAAAAGCTTTGTGGGCCTGCAGGTTTCAGACAGGAAAGCTCAAGGGGAAACAAGAGAAACCCATTAACTAACCACAGTATTATACTGATCCTCTCAGAAAAAACGAGTGAGGGACGGCTAATGAACTAACCTTCAAGTTTCAAACCGAATGCACCTCAGGGAGCTCTGCGAGAACAAACAGTGTGACAGATCAATGCCTGATTCCTATATCAAGAGAAAAGGTTATTTGCTCCTCTAAGGAATTATGGCATTGGTACAATATAATACCATCTCTATTCTGTTAAATGCAGCTGGCCTTGTTATAGCCTTATGTTGTAACTTCTTATATCAAAGCTCATTAGCAGGAACATTGACAGCATCATAAATGTTGAAATTGGCCATCAGGCTCCTTGTGACTCACAATTTAGGCAGCACCCTTTGAATCCAAAACCTTGTTGTAGAAAGAAACTTTGTTTCACACAGATTTGATATCTGTTGTCTGAGCTGAAGAGTTTATACGAAAGCTTGAGAGACAGTTCCAACTATATAGACTTTAAGGCAAAACCCAGGACAGGTGATAGAAAATAGTGAGGTGTTAACAGAGTTACTAAAATGTGTGAATTGCATTCTGCTTAAACACTTTTAAGCTTCAGGTTTACTCTTGACGTTTTATAATTTATTTCTAAGTCAAGTTAATTTAAATTCTGTTAAAAAATATTTTGATGTCTTCTGGGTATTATATGTGATAATGCACACACACACACAGACACAGACACAGACACACACACACACACACACACACACACACACACACACACACTGCAATATACTTCAGGCAATACCGTGTATTCCTGAAGCTATATATATTTTTCAGCATAGAGGTAAATAAGAATACTTTTGTGGTTAAATCTAGAGATGAGCGAGTAGTATTCGACCGAGCCGGTATTCGATCGAATACTACGCTGTTCGTCATACTCGATTTCGATCGAGTACAGCGGCAATGGCGCACTCACAATTCGTTTCCCCTCCCACCTTCCCTGGCGCGTTTTTTACACCAATCACCATGCAGGGGGGGTGGGACAGGTCCTGGGAGGACGCTGGCATCGCGAGAACGGCGTCTACATGCATTGGCTGGAAAAACCATGTGACCTCGAATATACAAAACTCAGCACTTCCTCTTCGTCAGCATTAGCAGCTTGAACTTAGTGAGGGACAGATGCTCACAGCAGGGAAAGACAGGCTGTCGCTGGCAGGGCCCCAGAAGCTCGGAATCTCGCATTTACCACCATCTATACCAGCTACCAGAAGACAAGAGAGTCATTAAGAGCCCTTATTAGGGCTACTATGCTGAACGGTATATGGCTCATATGTAGGCAGGCAGGGCCCCAGAAGCTCAGAATCTCGCATTTACCACCATATATACCAGCTACCAGAAGACAAGAAAGTCATTAAGAGCCCTTATTAGGGCTACTACGCTGAACAGTATATAGCTCATATGTAGGCAGGCAGGGCCCCAGAAGCTCAGAATCTCGCATTTACCACCATATATACCAGCTACCAGAAGACAAGAGAGTCATTAAGAGCCCTTATTAGGGCTACTACGCTGAACAGTATATAGCTCATATGTAGGCAGGCAGGGCCCCAGAAGCTCAGAATCTCGCATTTACCACCATATATACCAGCTACCAGAAGACAAGAGAGTCCTTAGTCCCTTATTAGTGCTGCTATGTTGAACAGTATATAGCTCATATCCTATGTAGGCAGGCAGGGCCCCAGAAGCTCAGAATCTCGCATTTACCACCATATATACCAGCTACCAGAAGACAAGAGAGTCATTAAGAGCCCTTATTAGGGCTACTACGCTGAACAGTATATAGCTCATATGTAGGCAGGCAGGGCCCCAGAAGCTCAGAATCTCGCATTTACCACCATATATACCAGCTACCAGAAGACAAGAGAGTCCTTAATCCCTTATTAGTGCTGCTATGTTGAACAGTATATAGCTCATATCCTATGTAGGCAGGCAGGGCCCCAGAAGCTCAGAATCTCGCATTTACCACCATATATACCAGCTACCAGAAGACAAGAGAGTCCTTAATCCCTTATTAGTGCTGCTATGCTGAACAGTATATAGCTCATATCATATGTAGGCAGGCAGGGCCGCAGAAGCTCAGAATCTCGCATTTACCACCATATATACCAGCTACCAGAAGACAAGAGAGTCATTAAGAGCCCTTATTAGGGCTACTACACTGAACAGTATATAGCTCATATGTAGGCAGGCAGGGCCCCAGAAGCTCAGAATCTCGCATTTACCACCATATATACCAGCTACCAGAAGACAAGAGAGTCATTAAGAGCCCTTATTAGTGCTGCTATGTTGAACAGTATATAGCTCATATCCTATGTAGGCAGGCAGGGCCCCAGAAGCTCAGAATCTCGCATTTACCACCATATATACCAGCTACCAGAAGACAAGAGAGTCCTTAATCCCTTATTAGTGCTGCTATGCTGAACAGTATATAGCTCATATCATATGTAGGCAGGCAGGGCCCCAGTAGCTCAGAATCTCGCATTTACCACCATATATACCAGCTACCAGAAGACAAGAGAGTCATTAAGAGCCCTTATTAGGGCTACTACGCTGAACAGTATATAGCTCATATCCTATGTAGGCAGGCAGGGCCCCAGAAGCTCAGAATCTCGCATTTACCACCATATATACCAGCTACCAGAAGACAAGAGAGTCCTTAATCCCTTATTAGTGCTGCTATGCTGAACAGTATATAGCTCATATCATATGTAGGCAGGCAGGGCCCCAGTAGCTCAGAATCTCGCATTTACCACCATATATACCAGCTACCAGAAGACAAGAGAGTCATTAAGAGCCCTTATTAGGGCTACTACGCTGAACAGTATATAGCTCATATGTAGGCAGACAGGGCCCCAGAAGCTCAGAATCTCGCATTTACCACCATATATACCAGCTACCAGAAGACAAGAGAGTCCTTAATCCCTTATTAGTGCTGCTATGTTGAACAGTATATAGCTCATATCCTATGTAGGCAGGCAGGGCCCCAGAAGCTCAGAATCTCGCATTTACCACCATATATACCAGCTACCAGAAGACAAGAGAGTCATTAAGAGCCCTTATTAGGGCTACTACGCTGAACAGTATATAGCTCATATGTAGGCAGGCAGGGACCCAGAAGCTCAGAATCTCGCATTTACCACCATATATACCAGCTACCAGAAGACAAGAGAGTCATTAAGAGCCCTTATTAGGGCTACTACGCTGAACAGTATATAGCTCATATGTAGGCAGGCAGGGCCCCAGAAGCTCAGAATCTCGCATTTACCACCATATATACCAGCTACCAGAAGACAAGAGAGTCATTAAGAGCCCTTATTAGGGCTACTACACTGAACAGTATATAGCTCATATGTAGGCAGGCAGGGCCCCAGAAGCTCAGAATCTCGCATTTACCACCATATATACCAGCTACCAGAAGACAAGAGAGTCCTTAATCCCTTATTAGTGCTGCTATGCTGAACAGTATATAGCTCATATCATATGTAGGCAGGCAGGGCCGCAGAAGCTCAGAATCTCGCATTTACCACCATATATACCAGCTACCAGAAGACAAGAGAGTAATTAAGAGCCCTTATTAGGGCTACTACGCTGAACAGTATATAGCTCATATGTAGGCAGGCAGGGCCCCAGAAGCTCAGAATCTCGCATTTACCACCATATATACCAGCTACCAGAAGACAAGAGAGTCATTAAGAGCCCTTATTAGGGCTACTACACTGAACAGTATATAGCTCATATGTAGGCAGGCAGGGCCCCAGAAGCTCAGAATCTCGCATTTACCACCATATATACCAGCTACCAGAAGACAAGAGAGTCCTTAATCCCTTATTAGTGCTGCTATGCTGAACAGTATATAGCTCATATCATATGTAGGCAGGCAGGGCCGCAGAAGCTCAGAATCTCGCATTTACCACCATATATACCAGCTACCAGAAGACAAGAGAGTCATTAAGAGCCCTTATTAGGGCTACTACGCTGAACAGTATATAGCTCATATGTAGGCAGGCAGGGCCCCAGAAGCTCAGAATCTCGCATTTACCACCATATATACCAGCTACCAGAAGACAAGAGAGTCATTAAGAGACCTTATTAGTGGTGCTATGTTGAACAGTATATAGCTCATATCCTATGTAGGCAGGCAGGGCCCCAGAAGCTCAGAATCTCGCATTTACCACCATATATACCAGCTACCAGAAGACAAGAGAGTCCTTAATCCCTTATTAGTGCTGCTATGCTGAACAGTATATAGCTCATATCATATGTAGGCAGGCAGGGCCCCAGTAGCTCAGAATCTCGCATTTACCACCATATATACCAGCTACCAGAAGACAAGAGAGTCATTAAGAGCCCTTATTAGGGCTACTACGCTGAACAGTATATAGCTCATATCCTATGTAGGCAGGCAGGGCCCCAGAAGCTCAGAATCTCGCATTTACCACCATATATACCAGCTACCAGAAGACAAGAGAGTCATTAAGAGCCCTTATTAGGGCTACTACACTGAACAGTATATAGCTCATATGTAGGCAGGCAGGGCCCCAGAAGCTCAGAATCTCGCATTTACCACCATATATACCAGCTACCAGAAGACAAGAGAGTCCTTAATCCCTTATTAGTGCTGCTATGCTGAACAGTATATAGCTCATATCATATGTAGGCAGGCAGGGCCGCAGAAGCTCAGAATCTCGCATTTACCACCATATATACCAGCTACCAGAAGACAAGAGAGTCATTAAGAGCCCTTATTAGGGCTACTACGCTGAACAGTATATAGCTCATATGTAGGCAGGCAGGGCCCCAGAAGCTCAGAATCTCGCATTTACCACCATATATACCAGCTACCAGAAGACAAGAGAGTCATTAAGAGACCTTATTAGTGGTGCTATGTTGAACAGTATATAGCTCATATCCTATGTAGGCAGGCAGGGCCCCAGAAGCTCAGAATCTCGCATTTACCACCATATATACCAGCTACCAGAAGACAAGAGAGTCCTTAATCCCTTATTAGTGCTGCTATGCTGAACAGTATATAGCTCATATCATATGTAGGCAGGCAGGGCCCCAGTAGCTCAGAATCTCGCATTTACCACCATATATACCAGCTACCAGAAGACAAGAGAGTCATTAAGAGCCCGTATTAGGGCTACTACGCTGAACAGTATATAGCTCATATCCTATGTAGGCAGGCAGGGCCCCAGAAGCTCAGAATCTCGCATTTACCACCATATATACCAGCTACCAGAAGACAAGAGAGTCCTTAATCCCTTATTAGTGCTGCTATGCTGAACAGTATATAGCTCATATCATATGTAGGCAGGCAGGGCCCCAGTAGCTCAGAATCTCGCATTTACCACCATATATACCAGCTACCAGAAGACAAGAGAGTCATTAAGAGCCCTTATTAGGGCTACTACGCTGAACAGTATATAGCTCATATGTAGGCAGACAGGGCCCCAGAAGCTCAGAATCTCGCATTTACCACCATATATACCAGCTACCAGAAGACAAGAGAGTCCTTAATCCCTTATTAGTGCTGCTATGTTGAACAGTATATAGCTCATATCCTATGTAGGCAGGCAGGGCCCCAGAAGCTCAGAATCTCGCATTTACCACCATATATACCAGCTACCAGAAGACAAGAGAGTCATTAAGAGCCCTTATTAGGGCTACTACGCTGAACAGTATATAGCTCATATGTAGGCAGGCAGGGCCCCAGAAGCTCAGAATCTCGCATTTACCACCATATATACCAGCTACCAGAAGACAAGAGAGTCATTAAGAGCCCTTATTAGGGCTACTACGCTGAACAGTATATAGCTCATATGTAGGCAGGCAGGGCCCCAGAAGCTCAGAATCTCGCATTTACCACCATATATACCAGCTACCAGAAGACAAGAGAGTCCTTAATCCCTTATTAGTGCTGCTATGCTGAACAGTATATAGCTCATATCATATGTAGGCAGGCAGGGCCCCAGTAGCTCAGAATCTCGCATTTACCACCATATATACCAGCTACCAGAAGACAAGAGAGTCATTAAGAGCCCTTATTAGGGCTACTACGCTGAACAGTATATAGCTCATATGTAGGCAGACAGGGCCCCAGAAGCTCAGAATCTCGCATTTACCACCATATATACCAGCTACCAGAAGACAAGAGAGTCCTTAATCCCTTATTAGTGCTGCTATGTTGAACAGTATATAGCTCATATCCTATGTAGGCAGGCAGGGCCCCAGAAGCTCAGAATCTCGCATTTACCACCATATATACCAGCTACCAGAAGACAAGAGAGTCATTAAGAGCCCTTATTAGGGCTACTACGCTGAACAGTATATAGCTCATATGTAGGCAGGCAGGGACCCAGAAGCTCAGAATCTCGCATTTACCACCATATATACCAGCTACCAGAAGACAAGAGAGTCATTAAGAGCCCTTATTAGGGCTACTACGCTGAACAGTATATAGCTCATATGTAGGCAGGCAGGGCCCCAGAAGCTCAGAATCTCGCATTTACCACCATATATACCAGCTACCAGAAGACAAGAGAGTCATTAAGAGCCCTTATTAGGGCTACTACACTGAACAGTATATAGCTCATATGTAGGCAGGCAGGGCCCCAGAAGCTCAGAATCTCGCATTTACCACCATATATACCAGCTACCAGAAGACAAGAGAGTCCTTAATCCCTTATTAGTGCTGCTATGCTGAACAGTATATAGCTCATATCATATGTAGGCAGGCAGGGCCGCAGAAGCTCAGAATCTCGCATTTACCACCATATATACCAGCTACCAGAAGACAAGAGAGTAATTAAGAGCCCTTATTAGGGCTACTACGCTGAACAGTATATAGCTCATATGTAGGCAGGCAGGGCCCCAGAAGCTCAGAATCTCGCATTTACCACCATATATACCAGCTACCAGAAGACAAGAGAGTCATTAAGAGCCCTTATTAGGGCTACTACACTGAACAGTATATAGCTCATATGTAGGCAGGCAGGGCCCCAGAAGCTCAGAATCTCGCATTTACCACCATATATACCAGCTACCAGAAGACAAGAGAGTCCTTAATCCCTTATTAGTGCTGCTATGCTGAACAGTATATAGCTCATATCATATGTAGGCAGGCAGGGCCGCAGAAGCTCAGAATCTCGCATTTACCACCATATATACCAGCTACCAGAAGACAAGAGAGTCATTAAGAGCCCTTATTAGGGCTACTACGCTGAACAGTATATAGCTCATATGTAGGCAGGCAGGGCCCCAGAAGCTCAGAATCTCGCATTTACCACCATATATACCAGCTACCAGAAGACAAGAGAGTCATTAAGAGACCTTATTAGTGGTGCTATGTTGAACAGTATATAGCTCATATCCTATGTAGGCAGGCAGGGCCCCAGAAGCTCAGAATCTCGCATTTACCACCATATATACCAGCTACCAGAAGACAAGAGAGTCCTTAATCCCTTATTAGTGCTGCTATGCTGAACAGTATATAGCTCATATCATATGTAGGCAGGCAGGGCCCCAGTAGCTCAGAATCTCGCATTTACCACCATATATACCAGCTACCAGAAGACAAGAGAGTCATTAAGAGCCCTTATTAGGGCTACTACGCTGAACAGTATATAGCTCATATCCTATGTAGGCAGGCAGGGCCCCAGAAGCTCAGAATCTCGCATTTACCACCATATATACCAGCTACCAGAAGACAAGAGAGTCATTAAGAGCCCTTATTAGGGCTACTACACTGAACAGTATATAGCTCATATGTAGGCAGGCAGGGCCCCAGAAGCTCAGAATCTCGCATTTACCACCATATATACCAGCTACCAGAAGACAAGAGAGTCCTTAATCCCTTATTAGTGCTGCTATGCTGAACAGTATATAGCTCATATCATATGTAGGCAGGCAGGGCCGCAGAAGCTCAGAATCTCGCATTTACCACCATATATACCAGCTACCAGAAGACAAGAGAGTCATTAAGAGCCCTTATTAGGGCTACTACGCTGAACAGTATATAGCTCATATGTAGGCAGGCAGGGCCCCAGAAGCTCAGAATCTCGCATTTACCACCATATATACCAGCTACCAGAAGACAAGAGAGTCATTAAGAGACCTTATTAGTGGTGCTATGTTGAACAGTATATAGCTCATATCCTATGTAGGCAGGCAGGGCCCCAGAAGCTCAGAATCTCGCATTTACCACCATATATACCAGCTACCAGAAGACAAGAGAGTCCTTAATCCCTTATTAGTGCTGCTATGCTGAACAGTATATAGCTCATATCATATGTAGGCAGGCAGGGCCCCAGTAGCTCAGAATCTCGCATTTACCACCATATATACCAGCTACCAGAAGACAAGAGAGTCATTAAGAGCCCGTATTAGGGCTACTACGCTGAACAGTATATAGCTCATATCCTATGTAGGCAGGCAGGGCCCCAGAAGCTCAGAATCTCGCATTTACCACCATATATACCAGCTACCAGAAGACAAGAGAGTCCTTAATCCCTTATTAGTGCTGCTATGCTGAACAGTATATAGCTCATATCATATGTAGGCAGGCAGGGCCCCAGTAGCTCAGAATCTCGCATTTACCACCATATATACCAGCTACCAGAAGACAAGAGAGTCATTAAGAGCCCTTATTAGGGCTACTACGCTGAACAGTATATAGCTCATATGTAGGCAGACAGGGCCCCAGAAGCTCAGAATCTCGCATTTACCACCATATATACCAGCTACCAGAAGACAAGAGAGTCCTTAATCCCTTATTAGTGCTGCTATGTTGAACAGTATATAGCTCATATCCTATGTAGGCAGGCAGGGCCCCAGAAGCTCAGAATCTCGCATTTACCACCATATATACCAGCTACCAGAAGACAAGAGAGTCATTAAGAGCCCTTATTAGGGCTACTACGCTGAACAGTATATAGCTCATATGTAGGCAGGCAGGGCCCCAGAAGCTCAGAATCTCGCATTTACCACCATATATACCAGCTACCAGAAGACAAGAGAGTCATTAAGAGCCCTTATTAGGGCTACTACGCTGAACAGTATATAGCTCATATGTAGGCAGGCAGGGCCCCAGAAGCTCAGAATCTCGCATTTACCACCATATATACCAGCTACCAGAAGACAAGAGAGTCATTAAGAGCCCTTATTAGGGCTACTACGCTGAACAGTATATAGCTCATATGTAGGCAGGCAGGGCCCCAGAAGCTCAGAATCTCGCATTTACCACCATATATACCAGCTACCAGAAGACAAGAGAGTCCTTAATCCCTTATTAGTGCTGCTATGTTGAACAGTATATAGCTCATATCCTATGTAGGCAGGCAGGGCCCCAGAAGCTCAGAATCTCGCATTTACCACCATATATACCAGCTACCAGAAGACAAGAGAGTCATTAAGAGCCCTTATTAGGGCTACTACGCTGAACAGTATATAGCTCATATGTAGGCAGGCAGGGCCCCAGAAGCTCAGAATCTCGCATTTACCACCATATATACCAGCTACCAGAAGACAAGAGAGTCCTTAATCCCTTATTAGTGCTGCTATGTTGAACAGTATATAGCTCATATCCTATGTAGGCAGGCAGGGCCCCAGAAGCTCAGAATCTCGCATTTACCACCATATATACCAGCTACCAGAAGACAAGAGAGTCCTTAATCCCTTATTAGTGCTGCTATGCTGAACAGTATATAGCTCATATCATATGTAGGCAGGCAGGGCCCCAGAAGCTCAGAATCTCGCATTTACCACCATATATACCAGCTACCAGAAGACAAGAGAGTCATTAAGAGCCCTTATTAGGGCTACTACGCTGAACAGTATATAGCTCATATGTAGGCAGGCAGGGCCCCAGAAGCTCAGAATCTCGCATTTACCACCATATATACCAGCTACCAGAAGACAAGAGAGTCATTAAGAGCCCTTATTAGGGCTACTACGCTGAACAGTATATAGCTCATATGTAGGCAGGCAGGGCCCCAGAAGCTCAGAATCTCGCATTTACCACCATATATACCAGCTACCAGAAGACAAGAGAGTCCTTAATCCCTTATTAGTGCTGCTATGTTGAACAGTATATAGCTCATATCCTATGTAGGCAGGCAGGGCCCCAGAAGCTCAGAATCTCGCATTTACCACCATATATACCAGCTACCAGAAGACAAGAGAGTCATTAAGAGCCCTTATTAGGGCTACTATGCTAAACAGTATATAGCTCATATGTAGGCAGGCAGGGCCCCAGAAGCTCAGAATCTCGCATTTACCACCATATATACCAGCTACCAGAAGACAAGAGAGTCATTAAGAGCCCTTATTAGGGCTACTACGCTGAACAGTATATAGCTCATATGTAGGCAGGCAGGGCCCCAGAAGCTCAGAATCTCGCATTTACCACCATATATACCAGCTACCAGAAGACAAGAGAGTCATTAGGAGCCCTTATTAGTGCTGCTATGTTGAACAGTATATAGCTCATATCCTATGTAGGCAGGCAGGGCCCCAGAAGCTCAGAATCTCGCATTTACCACCATATATACCAGCTACCAGAAGACAAGAGAGTCCTTAATCCCTTATTAGTGCTGCTATGCTGAACAGTATATAGCTCATATCATATGTAGGCAGGCAGGGCCCCAGAAGCTCAGAATCTCGCATTTACCACCATATATACCAGCTACCAGAAGACAAGAGAGTCATTAAGAGCCCTTATTAGGGCTACTACGCTGAACAGTATATAGCTCATATGTAGGCAGGCAGGGCCCCAGAAGCCCAGAATCTCGCATTTACCACCATATATACCAGCTACCAGAAGACAAGAGAGTCATTAAGAGCCCTTATTAGGGCTACTACGCTGAACAGTATATAGCTCATATGTAGGCAGGCAGGGCCCCAGAAGCTCAGAATCTCGCATTTACCACCATATATACCAGCTACCAGAAGACAAGAGAGTCATTAAGAGCCCTTATTAGGGCTACTACGCTGAACAGTATATAGCTCATATGTAGGCAGGCAGGGCCCCAGAAGCTCAGAATCTCGCATTTACCACCATATATACCAGCTACCAGAAGACAAGAGAGTCATTAAGAGCCCTTATTAGGGCTACTACGCTGAACAGTATATAGCTCATATGTAGGCAGGCAGGGCCCCAGAAGCTCAGAATCTCGCATTTACCACCATATATACCAGCTACCAGAAGACAAGAGAGTCATTGAGAGTCCTTATTAGGGCTACTATGCTGAACAGTATATAGCTCATTCTAGCAATATACACACTGCACACAATGGCTGCTTTAGTGAGGGGTAGCTGCTGCTGCTGGAATAGGGACAGAAAGACTTCAGTGGTGTATTACCACCTATATACAAAACTATATACACTCTGCTCAAAACGGCTGCTTTAGTGAGGGGTAGCTGCTGATGCTGGAATAGGGACAGAAAGACTTCAGTGGTGTATTATCACCTATATACAAAACTATATCTTGCACTACTGTTTTGTGTCCTCTGTGCCAACAAAACACTGTTTTATACACGGTGCGTATAGGCACCATTTCACCTTCTGGCAGTATACGGCTGTATAGCCAGGTGTTCTTCTTAAAAATATTTTTATATTTGGCACTACTGTTTTGTGTCCTCTTTACCAACAAAACCTTGTTATATACCCGGTGCGTATAGGCACCATTTCACCTTCTGGCAGTATACGGCTGTATAGCCAGGTGTTTTTCTTAAAAATATTTTTATATTTGGCACTACTGTGTTGTGTCCTCTTTACCAACAAAACCTTGTTATATACCCGGTGCGTATAGGCACCATTTCACCTTCTGGCAGTATACGGCTGTATAGCCAGGTGTTTTTCTTAAAAATATTTTTATATTTGGCACTACTGTTTTGTGTCCTCTTTACCAACAAAACCTTGTTATATACCCGGTGCGTATAGGCACCATTTCACCTTCTGGCAGCATACGGCTGTATAGCCAGGTGTTTTTCTTAAAAATATTTTTATATTTGGCACTACTGTTTTGTGTCCTCTTTACCAACAAAACCTTGTTATATACCCGGTGCGTATAGGCACCATTTCACCTTCTGGCAGTATACGGCTGTATAGCCAGGTGTTCTTCTTAAAAATATATTTATATTTGGCACTACTGTTTTGTGTCCTCTGTGCCAACAAAACACTTTTTTATACACGGTGCGTATAGGCACCATTTCACCTTCTGGCAGTATACGGCTGTATAGCCAGGTGTTCTTCTTAAAAATATATTTATATTTGGCACTACTGTTTTGTGTCCTCTGTGCCAACAAAACACTGTTTTATACACGGTGCGTATAGGCACCATTTCACCTTCTGGCAGTATACGGCTGTATAGCCAGGTGTTCTTCTTAAAAATATTTTTATATTTGGCATAACGCGTGGCCAAAAAAGTAAAACGTCTGAAATGCGGAGGGCTAGCGCAAAGGGACGTGGACGAGGACGGGGGCGCGGAAATGCTGGTGGGGGCACAAACCGCGTTGAAGCCAGTGGGGATACAATGCGTGCTGGTGAGGGGCAGCCAGCATTACGCTCATCCAGCTTTCCTGCCTTTATGGGACAGTTATGCGGGGGGCGGGGTACACCTCTGTTAAGGCCTGAGCAGCGTGAACAGGTGGTGCAATGGATGGCCGATAACGCTTCCAGTCACTTGTCCACCACCCAGTCATCCACACAGTCTCACTCTGACCCTCCTTCCTCCCAACCTGGCCAACAGAGTCAGCCCACCCTTGACCCCTCCCAGGACCTCTTTTCGGGTCCTTTTCCAGATGTGCTGCAAGAATCCCAGGAGCTAGCAGAGGAATTTGTTTGTAGTGATGCCCAAACACTTGAGTATCCGCCATCTGCTAGTGATGTGGACCCGGAACCAGCATCTGCTATCATGAGCGATGATGATGAGACGCAGTTGCCATCAAGGGAGGCTGTTGGAATGTCCAGTGGGCAGGAGGAGGAGCAGAGAGAGGAAGTGGAAGAGGAGGTGGTGGACGACGAAATTACCGACCCCACTTGGACAGGGGTGATGTCCAGCGGGGAAAGCAGTGGAGATGCGGTCTGCGCATCACCGAATAAGGCAGCAAGAGGCAGAGGACAGTCCAGAGGCAGAGGACAGTCCAGACAGAGAAGGCAGGCCACAGCCAGCAGGGCCGAAGCTCTTCCCGGCAGCAGGCAGTCGCGCGAAGCTCCCCCATCGAGGCCTCGTACTTCTGTGGTGTGGAGATTTTTTAATGTTTGCGCGGATGACAAACTGAGCGCGGTTTGCGCAATCTGCCACTCAAAACTGAGTAGGGGCTCTGAGAAGAGCAATCTGACCACCTCAGGCATGCGCCGTCACTTGGAATTCAAGCACTGGGCTGAGTGGGAGAGAGCAAACGCAATACAACCTGCGCCCGGTCTTGCTGCCACTGCCTCTTCCCCTTTGTTGTGTGCTGCCACTGTGGTCCAGACCTCCAGCCAGGACACCTCCACATCTGCCTCTGCCTCGGCTACTTTGGGGCCTTCTCCTTCAGCCCCCCCTTCCCCCGCATCTTCGTCTGCACCTTCCATCTCCTCGTCCCATCAACTGTCCATCTCGCAGGCGTTCAACCGCAGGCGGAAGTACGCCTCCAGTCACCCCCAAGCCCAAGCCTTAACCTGCCTCATCTCCAAACTGCTGGCCCTGGAGATGTTGCCGTTTAGACTTGTGGAGACGCAGGCCTTCGGCGACCTGATGGCGGCTGCCGCACCTCGCTATTCCGTCCCTAGCCGCCACTATTTTTCCCGGTGTGGTGTCCCCGCCCTGCACCAGCACGTGTCGCGTAACATCAGGCGGGCCCTGAGGTACGCAGTGAGCGCAAAGGTCCACTTGACCACCGACTCGTGGACAAGCGCTTGCGGCCAAGGACGCTACATCTCTTTGACGGCACACTGGGTGAATGTTGTGGAAGCGGGGACGGGGTCGCAAACAGGGACGGCCTACATACCACCCCCGCCCAAGATTGCCAGCACAGGTTCTGATAGACCCCCCTCCTCCTCCTCCTCCTCTGCCTTAACATCGCCCTCAGCCCCTAGCTGGAAGCGTTGCAGCACTGGCGCGGGGAGACGTCAGCAGGCGGTGCTTAAGCTCATCAGCTTGGGCGACAGGAAGCACAGCGCCGCAGAGGTGAGGCACGCCATATTGCAGCAGACAGAGATGTGGCTGTCGCCGCTGCAGCTAGGACCAGGCATGGTCGTGTGCGATAACGGCCGTAACCTGGTGGCGGCTCTGGAGCTTGCAGAACTCAATCACGTACCATGCCTGGCCCACGTTTTTAATTTGGTAGTACAAAAGTTTCTAAAGACTTACCCCAACCTGGCAGAGCTACTGGTCAAAGTGCGGCGCTTGTGCGCTCACTTTCGGAAGTCAACTGTAGCTGCTGCTAGCTTAAAAAAAATCCAGCAACGCCTCCATTTGCCTCAACATCGGCTGTTGTGCGACCTGCCCACTTGCTGGAATTCCACCTATTGCATGTTGGCCAGGGTGTGTGAGCAGCAGAGAGCATTGATGGAGTACCAGATGATGCATCCACGCGTGCATCCAACTCAGCTCCCTCAGTTTGCCAACCACGAGTGGCCATGGATGGCAGACATATGCGATGTATTGCGTATCTTTGAGGAGTCCACTAAGAAGGTCAGCAGCGAGGACGCTATAGTGAGCGTAACCATCCCGCTCCTATGCGTCCTTAAAGAATCGCTCATCGCAATAAGGGAGAACGCATTGCACACAGAGGAGACGGGGGTAGGAGGAGACGCAACGCAGGTAGACAGTCAGAGCACACTTTTGTCTGCTGCTCGGTGGCAGTTGCAGGAGGAGGAGGATGAGGAGGAGGAGGACAACGTGGAGGTGGCTGTGGAAGAGGATGCTGGCGGCGAGGGTAGCAGTCAGGCTGTGTGCGTCCCATTGGTTCAGCGCGGATGGGGCGGAGAGGAGGAGGAAGAGGAGGAAATGGAAAATGATCCTTCTGGTGGGGGCAGTGAGGTCATGCCTACTCAGAGTCTGGCACACATGGCTGACTTCATGCTGGGCTGCTTTTCCCGGGACATACGTGTTGTCCGGATATTGGAGAACAAACTATACTGGGTCTTCGCACTCCTGGACCCCCGGTATAAAGATAACTTCTCCTCTTTTATTCCGGTAGAGGAGAGGACGAATCGATTACTGGAATACCAAAGGGAACTCTTGCAGAACATGATGCAGATTTTCCCACCCAGCATCGCTGGCGGCAGAGAGGAGAGTGTCTCCCAGAGTCTGACAACATCGATCAGGCCCACAGCCACCAGGGGAACACTCTCCAAGGTGTGGGACACGTTCATGTCACCCCCTCGTGCAACTTCCATCACTGCGGGGCCCGCTATCAGCAGGAGGGACAAGTATCGGCGGATGTTGCGGGACTACCTGGCAGACCACACCCCTGTCCTCCCCGATCCCTCGGCGACCTACACTTACTGGGTCTCCAAGTTGGACACGTGGCTGGAACTGTCCCTGTACGCCTTGGAGGTGCTTGCCTGCCCTGCCGCCAGCGTGCTATCAGAAAGGGTGTTCAGCGCAGCCGGGGGCATTATAACCGATAAGCGTCAGCCGCCTGTCAACCGACAGTGCCGACAGGCTGACGCTAATCAAAATGAACAGCAAGTGGATTGACCCGGACTTTGCTTGGACAACAGTGGAAAGCAGCCAAGAGTGAAGTGCCATCTGTATGAAGTGCCATTTCCTCCTCCTCCTCCTCCTCCTTAACCGCCGTAGAATTGCTGTATTAATAAAAAAAAATTATGGCTCACCTCTTGGGCTTAATACAATCAATTTTTAAGAGGTCTCAGCTCTTGGGCCTCCACACAATTTTTAAAAGGTCTCAGCTCTTGGGCCTCCACACAATTTTTAAAAGGTCTCAGCTCTTGGGCCTCCACACAATTTTTAAAAGGTCTCAGCTCTTGGGCCTCCACACAATTTTTAAGAGGTCTCAGCTCTTGGGCCTCCACACAATTTTTAAAAGGTCTCAGCTCTTGGGCCTCCACACAATTTTTAAAAGGTCTCAGCTCTTGGGCCTCCACACAATTTTTAAGAGGTCTCAGCTCTTGGGCCTCCACACAATTTTTAAAAGGTCTCAGCTCTTGGGCCTCCACACATTTTTAAAAGGTCTCAGCTCTTGGGCCTCCACACAATTTTTAAAAGGTCTCAGCTCTTGGGCCTCCACACAATTTTTAAAAGGTCTCAGCTCTTGGGCCTCCACACAATTTTTAAAAGGTCTCAGCTCTTGGGCCTCCACACAATTTTTAAAAGGTCTCAGCTCTTGGGCCTCCACACAATTTTTAAAAGGTCTCAGCTCTTGGGACTCCACACAATGTTTGAGAGGTCTCAGCTCTTGGGCCTCCACACAATTTTTAAAAGGTCTCAGCTCTTGGGCCTCCACACAATTTTTAAAAGGTCTCAGCTCTTGGGCCTCCACACAATTTTTAAAAGGTCTCAGCTCTTGGGCCTCCACACAATTTTTAAAAGGTCTCAGCTCTTGGGCCTCCACACAATTTTTAAAAGGTCTCAGCTCTTGGGACTCCACACAATGTTTGAGAGGTCTCAGCTCTTGGGCCTCCACACAATTTTTAAAAGGTCTCAGCTCTTGGGCCTCCACACAATTTTTAAAAGGTCTCAGCTCTTGGCCCTCCACACAATTTTTAAAAGGTCTCAGCTCTTGGGCCTCCACACAATTTTTAAGAGGTCTCAGCTCTTGGGACTCCACACAATTTTTAAAAGGTCTCAGCTCTTGGGCCTCCACACAATTTTTAAAAGGTCTCAGCTCTTGGGCCTCCACACAATTTTTAAAAGGTCTCAGCTCTTGGGCCTCCACACAATTTTTAAAAGGTCTCAGCTCTTGGGCCTCCACACAATTTTTAAAAGGTCTCAGCTCTTGGGACTCCACACAATTTTTAAAAGGTCTCAGCTCTTGGGCCTCCACACAATTTTTAAGAGGTCTCAGCTCTTGGGACTCCACACAATGTTTGAGAGGTCTCAGCTCTTGGGCCTCCACACAATTTTTAAAAGGTCTCAGCTCTTGGGCCTCCACACAATTTTTAAAAGGTCTCAGCTCTTGGGCCTCCACACAATTTTTAAAAGGTCTCAGCTCTTGGGCCTCCACACAATTTTTAAGAGGTCTCAGCTCTAAGCTTCCCTTACTGCTGGGGTGACACACTGTAACAAACCTCCTCCTTTAAGCTTCCCCGACTGCTGGGGTGACACACTGTAACAAACCTCCTCCTGTAAGCTTCCCTTACTTCTGGGGTGACACACTGTAACAAACCTCCTCCTTTAAGCTTCCCTGACTGCTGGGGTGACACACTGTAACAAACCTCCTCCTGTAAGCTTCCCTGACTGCTGGGGTGACACACTGTAACAAACCTCCTCCTGTACTGCTGGGGTGACACACTGTAACAAACCTCCTCCTGTAAGCTTCCCTTACTGCTGGGGTAACACACTGTAACAAACCTCCTCCTTTAAGCTTCCCTTACTGCTGGGGTGACACAATGACACAAGAGGACATGTCTGACCACATTTCACACACACACACACACACACACACACACACACACACACACACACAATGACAATTAGGGGTGGGGTCTATTTATTTTCCCCCTTGCCTATGTCATCTGTGGTTGTCATTAGGCAACATGATTTTAAGGGGTGCAGAATTTTGTTCTTCTTTTTTGTACAGTTTGGCTTGGGGTCCATGGCAATGTAGAGGAAAGAAGGTTTCCTTGTCTTGTCTCACTTTACGTAGAAGTTATATTGTGTTTGGAGTGTATTGTTGAGTGGCTGTGATAGTGACGTAATAGTGCGACTTGGGCGCGTTATATGCACCCAGACATGCTTCCCCTGCTGTCCCAGTTGCATTCCAGCAGTGTTGGCATCATTTTCTGATGTTTCAGGGTGGACTTGGTGACCTCCAAGTGGTCGAATTGAGATTTCCAAGTGGCGAGCATTTTTTTCCCATAGACTATAATGGGATTCGATATTCGGTCGAGTAGTCGAGTAACGCGGTCTATTCGAAACGAAATTCGAAATTTCGAATATTTCACTACTCGCTCATCTCTAGTTAAATCGTTATCATAATGAGGGAGTGAAATAGGGATACCTTAGTTACCACCAAATGTCTTTTAAATGGGCTATCAGAAGTGGAGGGTGAATTCTGCTTTGTGTTGACACCCAAGACATGAAGCTAAGGCTAGAGCATTGCATAAACAGAACATGATCTACAGTGTACAGTGCATCCAAGTATGGAGGGATAAACTTGAGATGTTGGGATGAAGGAAGCTGTTAGAAGCAGCAGTGCACTGAGAAAACAGCATACATTCTAGCACAGGTTCATAGGTAAGGTGGGCTGCATGGAGGGGCTAAATTCAACCCAGCTGACTCTGAAGCTGTGCTGCTCGACAGGAATTCTTTCAAGTCTTCTGTGGCAAGTCCACCCCTTCCTTTCAGGATGCTGAAATGTTGCTTCAGCCACAGGTGACCTACATAGATCTCAAGGCCCTGTGAACAGTATCACCAGTACAGAGGATCCCAGGCTGAGCCCAAGTCTGTGAACAGTGCCCTCCTGTAACACCAGTGAGATGATCGGGCTGGTTTACACATTGTTGGACCCTTTCTGTAGACACATGAGGAATTTATATGTAGTGGGCAAGTGGGGGTTGGGGCATTTTGTGGTTTGTGGGGAAAGCTAAGATCACAAGGAGCGAGAGACGATGTCATTACCTAAAGACTACATTAGGTTATGCATGAAATTATGATACAATGCATAAATTGTAAACTTGATAAATTTATGATTCTGATACTGACATCTCTTTTATAAATTCTACCAAGTAGTCCATTTCATTTACAGATGAGTTCACTTGAGTGGGGTAACACTCTAGCCATTGAAAGAGGGGAAAAGAGAATAAAATATGGTGATATTCTGAGTATATCTGAATATAACCTTTTGAAAAATATGAAAGGGAAAGTCCACTTTTAAGGGCAATTTTGAAAGTGTATATGTTTTGTGCTAAAATGATATCCTCAAGGTGCTGAGGTTATCTATTATTTTTTAAATGTTTCTTTTGTTAGCAAACATGTGTTTTCACTCAGAATACTGCTGCTGTGGCCCCTGATGTGGTGAGAGAGCTCACTCACACATATGCATCTGCAGTGTTCTGTATGTACATGGCTCTCTTCTTGCAGACCTTGGTGTACAGACTTGGAGCCTTATTTATCAAGCATCAGCACCAGTCGATGCCACTCAGCACCAATATTTTAACTGGGTACTCAGTGCCTGATCTAACAAAAGAAGAACAAAAGCGCTGATGCGTCCGCCCGCTTGCATCTAATTTATCACCATCCTATGTAGTTTGTAGTGACCAGTAGAGATGAGCGAACTTTTGAAAAATTCGATTCGACTGATTCGCCGAATTTTCCGACAAAAATCGATTCGACCCGAATTTATTTGCAACGAATCGCTATTAAAAATGGCTATTTCTGAGCCTCCTAGAGCCTCAATAGGGTTGTTAACCATTCTGCCTTGGTGTAACACGCATAGGATGCGTGCTGGGTTAGTGAAATAATACTGTAAATAATTATCACATGCAGATCAGAGGCATCGCTAATAGAATCGCAAAGTGGCACAATTGCAGAGAGTTGAAGTGGCATCACTATGAGGGGCCCCTATAATGCCTGAAAAACACACCTGGCAGCAGCAGGAGCCCAAAAATTAGCTGAATCACACCATGGAGTTGCAAGCAGCAGCAGCAGCTGCAGGAGCCCAAACATTACTTTAAAGAGACACTGGAGTTGGCATCAGGAGACCAAAAATTGGATGAATCACACCCTGGAGTTGCAAGCAGCAGCAGGAGCCCAAACATTGCGTGAAAGAGACACTGGAGTTGGCTGCAGGAGGCCCAAAATTGGATGAATCACACCCTGGAGTTGCAAGCAGCAGCAGGAGCCCAAACATTGCATGAAAGAGACACTGGAGTTGGCTGCAGGAAGCCAAAAATTGGATGAATCACACCCTGGAGTTGCAAGCAGTAGAAGCAGGAGCCCAAACATAGCTTGAAAGAGACACTGGTGTTGGCAGCAGGAGCCCACAAATTGGATGAATCACACCCTGGAGTTGCAAGCAGCAGCAGCAGTAGCCCAAACATTGCTTTAAAGAGACACTGGAGTTGGCTTCAGGAGGCCAAAAAATGAATGAATCACACCCTGGAGTTGCAAGCAGCAGCAGGAGCAGAAACATTGCTTTAAAGAGACACTGGAGTTGGCTGCAGGAGCCCAAAAATTGGATAAATCACACCCTAAAGTTGCAAGCAGCAGCAGCAGGAGCCCAAACATAGCTTGAAAGAGACACTGGAGTTGGCAGGAGCCCAAAAATTGGCTGAATGACACCCTGGAGTTGCAAGCAGCAGCAGCAGGAGCCCAAACATAGCTTGAAAGAGACACTGGAGTTGGCAGCAGGAGCCCACAAATTGGATGAATCACACCCTGGAGTTGCAAGCAGCAGCAGCAGCAGGAGCCCAAACATTGCTTTAAAGAGACACTGGAGTTGGCTTCAGGAGCCCAAAAATTGGATGAATCACACCCTGGAGTTGCAAGCAGCAGCAGCAGCAGGAGCCCGAACATAGCTTGAAAAAGACACTGGAGTTGGCTGCAGGAGGCCAAAATTGGATGAATCACACCCTGGAGTTGCAAGCAGCAGCAGGAGCCCAAACATTGTGTGAAAGAGACACTGGAGTTGGCTGCAGGAAGCCAAAAATTGGATGAATCACACCCTGGAGTTGCAAGCAGCAGCAGGAGCCCAAACATAGCATGAAAGAGACACTGGAGTTGGCTGCAGGAAGCCAAAAATTGGATGAATCACACCCTGGAGTTGCAAGCAGTAGAAGCAGGAGCCCAAACATAGCTTGAAAGAGACACTGGAGTTGGCTGCAGGAGGCCAAAAATTGGATGAATCACACCCTGGAGTTGCAAGCAGCAGCAGGAGCCCAATCATTGCTTTAAAGAGACACTGGAGTTGGCTTCAGGAGGCCAAAAATTGGATGAATCACACCCTGGAGTTGCAAGCAGCAGCAGCAGGAGCCCAAACATAGCTTGGAAGAGACACTGGAGTTGGCTGCAGGAGGCCAAAAATTGGATGAATCACACCCTGGAGTTGCAAGCAGCAGCAGGAGCCCAAACATAGCTTTAAAGAGACACTGGAGTTGGCTGCAGGAGACCAAAAATTGGATGAATCACACCCTGGAGTTGCAAGCAGCAGCAGCAGGAGCCCAAACATAGCTTGAAAGAGACACTGTAGTTGGCTGCAGAAGCCCAAAAAATTGGATGAATCACACCCTGGAGTTGCAAGCAGCAGCAGGAGCCCAAACATTACTTTAAAGAGACACTGGAGTTGGCTGCAGGAGCCCAAAACTTGGATGAATCACACCCTGGAGTTGCAAGCAGCAGCAGCAGCAGGAGCCCAAACATTGGCTGAAAGAGACACTGGAGTTGGCTGCAGGAGCCCAAAAGTTGGATTAATCACACCCTGGAGTTGCAAGCAGCAGCAGGAGCCCAAACATTACTTTAAAGAGACACTGGAGTTGGCTGCAGGAGGCCAAAAATTGGATGAATTACACCCTGGAGTTTCAAGCAGCAGCAGGAGCTCAAACATAGCTTGAAAGAGACACTGGAGTTGGCTGCAGGAGGCCAAAAATTGGATGAATCACACCCTGGAGTTGCAAGCAGCAGCAGCAGGAGCCCAAACATAGCTTGGAAGAGACACTGGAGTTGGCTGCAGGAGGCCAAAAATTGGATGAATCACACCCCGGAGTTGCAAGCAGCAGCAGCAGGAGCCCAAACATAGCGTGAAAGAGACACTGGAGTTGGCTGCAGGAGGCCAATAATTGGATGAATCACACCCTGGAGTTGCAATCAGCAGCAGCAGGAGCCCAACTATTACTTTAAAGAGACACTGGAGTTGGCTGCAGGAGGCCAAAAATTGGATGAATCACACCCTGGAGTTGCAAGCAGCAGCAGGAGCCCAAACATAGCTTGAAAGAGACACTGGAGTTGGCTGCAGGAGGCCAAAAATTGGTTGATCACACCCTGGCTTTGCAAGCAGTAGCAGGAGCCCAAACTTTGCTTTAAAGAGACACTGGAGTTGGCTGCAGGAGCCCAAAAATTGGATGAATCACACCCTGAAGTTGGTAGCAGCAGGAGCACAAACATTAGCTGGAAGGCACACCCTGGAGTTGGCAGCAGCAGAAGCAGGAGCCCAAACATTGCTTGAAAGAAACCCTGAAGTTGGCAGCAGCAGCAGCAGGAGGCCAAAATTGGCTGAAAGGCACACCCTGAAGTTGGCATCAGCAAGAGCCCAAAAATTGGCCTAAAGACATAAATATGTTTTGCACCATTTGGAAAGTGTAAAACGTGGCACCATGCTGAATCTAGTCACGTGCATCAGCCATTGGTGGGTGGAAATCCTGGCTGATCCATCCCTGATTCATTTTGACAAAGGTGAGTCTCTCCACATTTTTAGTTGACAGACGAGTTCTCCTCGCCGTAACTATGGCCCCCGCCACACTAAACACCCGCTCAGATGGCACGCTACTGGTCGGGCAGGACAGCTTTTCCAGGGAGAACTCTGCTAGTTGCGGCCACAAGCCAAGTTTGGCTGCCCAGAAGTCCAGCGGATCCTCAAGGTGTGTTGGCATGGTCATGGTCCTCCTCCTCTTCCTCCTCCTCCTCCAGTTCAGCTCCAACGGGGATCATGTGGCCGTAAGATGTAGACGCCATGTCTCCAGTGCCCTGACCAACCATGGTTTCCAACATGTGCTGTATTACATGAAGCAGTGGAATCACGTCGTTCATCCCGCAATCCTGCCGACTGACAAATAAAGTGGCTTCCTCAAAGGGCCTGAGAAAACGGCAGGTGTCACGTATGAGCTGCCACTGGTTGACATTGAAGTTACACAGGGGAGTCCCCCTATCCGCTTGGATCATCAGGAAATCCGTGATGGCTTTTCTCTGTTCATATAATCGGTCAAACATGTGAAGGGTGGAATTCCAACGGGTGGAAACATCGCAAATCAGACTATGTTGGAGGCTACCGTTCTGACGCTGTAGCTCAAGAAGGGTGTGTTTGGCGGTGTATGAGTGGCTGAAGTGCATGCAAAGTTTCCTTGAAGTTGTTAAGATGTCTTGCGGATGGGGGGAACACCTCAGAAACCGCTTGACAACCAGATTGAAGACGTGAGTCATGCAGGGCACATGGGTCAGGCTTCCTTGTCGCAGCGCAGACAAAATGTTCTTCCCATTGTCGGTAACCATGATTCCCATTTTAAGTTTTCTTGGAGTAAGCCATGTTTGGATTTCGTGATGAATACATTTAAGCAGTTCCTCCCCTGTGTGACTCCGTTCGCCAAGACAAACCATGTGAAGCACAGCGTGACACCTCCGTGCCCTGCACACATGGTAGACTGGAGGGGCACTGAGACTTGAGCCTACAGTGGAGGGTGAGGAGATGGCGGAGGATGAGGAGGCCGAGTCGCACGGTGTCACAGGCACAACGGCCAGGGAGCACGGAGGCCGAAGCAGCGTGACCTGTCCAAGTTGCTGCTGCAAAGGGACCACATTCACCCAGTGGGCCGTAAATGACATGTACTGTCCCTGACCGTAGTTACAGCTCCAAACAGAGGTGCTGCCATGCACTTTGCTACACACCGACAGGCTCAAGGACTGGCCCACCTTCTGTTCAAAAAAGTGTGCAGCGCTGGTACTGCCTTCTTGGAGAAATGACGGCTTGGGACTCTCCACCTCGGCTCGGCACAAGCCATTAGTTCTCTGAAAGGTGCAGAGTCCACCAGCTGAAAAGAGAGCGACTGCAGCACCAGCAACTTGGACAGGAGCACATTCAGCTTCTGCGCCGTAGGATGAGTGGGCGTATACTGCTGTCTCTTGGACATGGCTTCGCTGATGGATTGCTGGCGGGATGCATGACTTGGAGGAGGAGAAGCAGGAGCATCAGGAGCGATAGAGGATGGGTATGATGCACAGCTGCCTTCGGCTGAGGTGCTGGAGCCTTGGCTGGCAGAAATTGGGAGCGCCGTGCCGCTTGGTGAGGAAGCAGGCTGGACCCCCTCTTTGGAGCCTCGGTTCTCCCAGGCCGCTTTATGGTGACGCATCATATGTTGACGCAGGGCCGTGGTGCCAACATTTGGGCCCTGGCCACGCTTCACCTTCTGCCTACATATCTTGCATGTGGCCATGTTACCCTCCTGCGGATGCTTCAGGAAAAACTGCCACACTGCTGAGTAGCTACTTTTCCCACCAACAGGCCGCACTGATTCACTGCTACTGTCGCCAACTCCAGGAACCCCTGCTCCAACACCTCCCGATAAGGTAGCCTGCCGTACAGCAGGTGCTCTACCCCGGCCCCGGCCCAGTTTGGCTCCAGGCTTTACAATTGTGCCCCCATGCTGACTGCCAACCATGCTGCTAACACCTTGCTGCCTCAGCTGCTGACTCCGGGGCAACCTGCCGGGGCAACGTAGGACAGAGGCAATGGGAGGACAGGGACTGCTCTTGGGGCATGCCAACTCAGGGTTGTGTCAGAGAAAACTACCGACCCTAGACTGGGGGTCTCAGATGTAACTTGTGATGATGTGGATGACCGCGTTAACCAATCTACCATGTCAGATGCGTTACTGGTGGAGACACGACCGCTAGCAGATACTGGCAGATCAGGTCTCTCACCGTGACTCCTGCAGCCACAAGCCCCTAGTCTGCTACGACCTCTGCCTGATGAATCTTGGCCTCTGCCACTCCTCTTTGAACATCCTGGCACTTGTCTGCCTGACATTTTTATGTATTTGAAATGCGCAATAGGTACTTTAAAAAGCAGAAGCTAAATAAAGTGAGGAACTGCTTCTCTGCACCAGATACTATGAAAATTGGCAATATGGGATACCCTGCGGCCTGGTGTTTTGACAGCAGGACAAAAACCAATTCAAAATGCAATAGCTTGATTAAGCTGAGGATGAACAAGGGTATTTAGTATAACAGATAGGGTGCTACGTGCAGGTTTGGGATACCCTGCGGCCTAGTGTTTTTTTTTAAAGCAGGACAAAAACCAATTCAAAATGCAATAGCTTGATTAAGCTGAGGATGAACAAGGGTATTTAGTATAACAGATAGGGTGCTACGTGCAGGTTTGGGATACCCTGCGGCCTAGGGTTTTGAAAGCAGGACAAAAACCAATTCAAAATGCAATAGCTTAATTAAAATGAGGCTGAACAACACTTATTTAGTATAGCAGATAGGGTGCAATGTGCAGGTTTGGGATACCCTGCGGCCTGGTGTTTTGACAGCAGGACAAAACGCAATTCAAAATGCAATAGCTTAATTAAAATTAGGCTGAACAACGCTTATTTAGTATAACAGATAGGGTGACATGTGCTGGTTTATATGTTCGGGGAATATGGGAACAGGGAATATGTTCGGACATGTGCTTCCACCATTTTAGAATGCCTGTAATTGAAATAAATGGAGTTTAAAGGAAAACTTTGATCGATCGAATCGTGGGGAAATTCGGATTCGTTCAGAATCGAATTTTTCCTGAAATTCGGAACGAATTCGGGTTCGTCCGGATCGATTCACTCATCCCTAGTGACCGGCGCTCTTTTCAAAGCTGCGGCAATTTATAGTGGCGCTGAAGGCAGATACTAGGGATGAGCGAATCGATCCGGATGAACCCGAATTCATTCCGAATTTCAGGAAATATTCGATTCTGAACGAATCTGAATTTCCCCGCGATTCGATCGATCGAAGTTTTCCTTTAAACTCCATTTACTTCAATTACAGGCATTGTAAAATGGTGGATGGACATGTCTGGACATATCCCCTGGGGCAAGTTATCATGGGAAGGTCACATGCAGCCTATCAGCAGCCAGGAGCCCCGGTGACGTCACAGCGCTATATAAACGGCGGCCATCTTGCTTGTGCGCATTTCAGCCTTGTATTGCGGCCACAACGGAGCTGTTTAGAGACAGGGAGAGACTAAGAGAGAGTCAGGGAGAGTCAGGGAGACCCACAGAGTGCCAGACAGAACCAGGGAAAGATAGGGAAAAATCAGGAAAGATCGAGGCAGGGACAGCAGAGAAAGTGACAGGGAAAGCATTTTTTTTATTTTCATTTCACTTCATTTGCCAGATCAGTTTTAAATTGCTTTTGTTTGAGCTGTCAAAAATCATTGGCACTGTGCATGCCATGTTGGCAGTGGCATATTTAACCCTATCTGTTACACACAAGCATTTCTTCTAACTCAATTAGTTTACATTTTTTTTGTGTCTGCTGTAAAAACCCCAGCCCAAATGTGCATCCTATTTCAGCACATTTGACCCTATCTGTTACACTAAAGCAGCTTTTAACAGCTATTTCTCATAAAGATATTGCATTTTGAATTGGTTTTTGTCTGGTTTAAATACACCAGCCCACATGGGCATCCCAAACCAGCACATGTCACCCTATCTGTTATACTAAATAAGCGTTGTTCATCCTCAGCTTAATCATAGAAACATAGAAACATAGAAACATAGAAGGTTAACGGCAGAAGGAGACCATACGGTCCATCTAGTCTGCCCTTATGTGTATACTGTATGTACTCTTTATCTTTGGATAGATGTGTGCTTATCCCAGGCATGTTTAAATTCAGTGACTGTTGATTTTTCAACTACCTCTGCTGGAAGTTTGTTCCAAGCATCTACTACTCTTTCTGTAAAATAATATTTTCTAACATTGCTCCTGATCTTCCCCCCGACTAGCTTCAGGTTGTGCCACCTTGTTCTATCATTAAGCTTCTTCTTAAAAACACTTCCTTCCTGAACCTTATTCAATCCTTTCACATTTTAATGTTTTTAACCCTTTCGCTGCCAGCCTACCTGGAGTTTTTGTCACCCTTGGTGCCAGACCATTTTGCACTATTTTGCGCTCCCCATGTTCAAATGTGATTTTTGAAGCCCCATTTCTACAGATTAGAACGGTACCACATATTTATCGGTAGCCCCCCGTTCCTGCCCAGGAGACCCCCCTAACTGAAACAAGTACTTTATAACATTTACAAGTAAAATACAACTACCATCCACACTACAAAGGGTTAAATCGGGGAAAAAAATGACATAGGGTCCCCCCTCCCACGACATGGGGGCCCCCTTACCCGAAGTAACCAGCCCGGGACCAGCTATGCAGGGCTTGTAGGAACAGGGCACAGGGGCCAGCTTTTGTGGCCCCTGGCCCTGCAGGCTACAAAGCCCGCATAGCCCGTGGGCCCGGGCTCTTCTGCCCCCCCCTGGCCTTTGGGGAGGCAGGTAATGGGGGTGCCAAGGGTTAATGGCAAGTCACCCGCTAGTGCAGGTGACTTGCCATCCCCCAGCCTTGTGAACTGATATAGGGGTCTCGTGGACCCCTTACCAGTTCACAAGGGGTTAAATGTAAAAAAAAAAACACCACACAGACGCAGAAAAAAAAAAATATATATATATATATATTTTTTTTTTAATACTTACCTCCCATCCATCTTCCCCTCCCAATCACTGGCTTCTGCTCATCTGCTGGAAACCTTTTATAGCTGCTGGGTGACAGACCATAAGGGGTTAATTAAAAAAAAAACGACATAGGGGGGGGCGGACCCCATTTTTTTTTATTTTTAAGGGTTAAAAACCCTTAAAAATAAAAAAAAATTGACGTGGGGTCCCCCTTACCCAGCATTACCAGCCCGGGACCAGCTATGGGGGCTTGTTGGCACAGAGTGGGGGGGCCAGCTTTTGTGGCCCCCCCACCCTGCAGCCTACGAGCCCACATACCCTATGTGGGCCAGGGCTCTTCTGCCCCCCCCCTGGCCTTTGGGGAGGCAGGTAATGGGGGTGCCAAGGGTTAATGGCAAGCCACCCGCTAGCGCAGCTGGCTTGCCATCCCCCCAGCCTTGTGAACTGGTATAGGGGTCACATGGACCCCTTACCAGTTCACAAGGGGTTAACAGTTAAAAAAAAAAAAAACACCACACAGATTAAAAAATAACTTTATTAAAAAATAAAAACTTTTTTTTACTTTACTCACCTCTGATCCTCAGCTTCTGTGTCCCTCGCAGCTCTGATGACAATTATTGTCATCGCTGGCCAGTGGAGGAGGGAGGCAGGCGATCAGATCATCACCTGCCTTCCTCCTCCTGTGGCCAGCGATGACAAGTGTGAGAATCGCAGCCCGGAGCCAGGACGACACCCGGGGTGTGATGCCATAAGCCCCGCCCCCAAAGGGACGTGGCTTATTGGCAAAATGGCGGCGCCCGTCGAGCAGGACAGGGAGAGGGCGGCTGCTGAAGGGGGGGTGGCTATTCCGGGCTCTCCCCTGCACCCGGGGGGCCTGGGTGGGGGATCGAAGCCCCCCCGGATGAAGAGGAGACTCGGCCGGATAGAACAAGGGGTCAGGTGAGTGTTTATTTTTTTTTACTTTTACTGTAGCAGGGGAGATTCTACGTGCTTGGCACTTAAGTGGAGTGGATGCAAGCACGTAGAATCTACGTGCTTGGCACTGAAAGGGTTAATCAAGCTATTGCATTTTGAATTGGTTTTTGTCTGGTTTAAATACACCAGCCCACACGAGCATCCCAAACCAGCACATGTCACCCTATCTGCTATACTAAATAAGCGTTGTTCAGCCTAATTTTAATCAAGCTATTGCATTTTGAATTGTTTTTTGATTGGTTTAAATACACCAGCCCACATGGGCATCCCAAACCAGCACATGTCACCCTATCTGTTATACTAAATAAGCGTTGTTCATCCTCAGCTTAATCAAGCTATTGCATTTTGAATTGGTTTTTGGTCTGCTGCCTAAACACTAGGCCGCAGGGTATCACAAATCTGCATGTAGCACCCTATCTGTTATACTAAATACACTTGTTCATCCTCAGCTAAATCAAGATATTGCATTTTGAATTGGTTTTTGGTCTGCTGCCAAAACACTAGGCCGCAGGGTATCCCAAACCTGCACGTAGCACCCTATCTGTTATACTAAATAAGAGTTGTTTATCCTCAGCTTAATCAAGCTATTGCATTTTGAATTGTTTTTTGTCCTGCTGTCAAAAAAACACCAGGCCGCAGGGTATCCCAAACCAGCACGTAGCAGTATCTGTTATACTAAATAAGCGTTGTTCAGCCGCATTTTAATTCAGCTGTTGCATTTTGAATTGGTTTTTGGCTGGTTTAAATACACCAGCCCACATGGGCATCCCAAACCAGCGCATGTCACCCTATCTGCTATACTAAATGACCGTTGTTCAGCCTCATTTTAATTCAGCTATTGCATTTTGAATTGTTTTTTGTCTGCTTTAAATAAATCAGCCCACATGGGCATCCCAAACCAGCACATGTCACCCTATCTGTTATACTAAATACCCGTGTTCATCCTCAGCTTAATCAAGCTATTGCATTTTGAATTGTTTTTTGTCGTGCTGTCAAAAAAACACCAGGCCGCAGGGTATCCCAAACCAGCACGTAGCACCATATCTGTTATACTAAATAAGCGTTGTTCAGCCTCATTTTAATTCAGCTATTGCATTTTGAATTGATTTTTGTCTGGTTTAAATACACCAGCCCACATGGGCATCCCAAACCAGCACATGTCACCCTATCTGTTATACTAAATAAGCTTTGTTCAGCCTCATTTTAATTAAGCTATTGCATTTTGAATTGGTTTTTATCCTGCTGCCAAAACACTAGGCCGCAGGGTATCCCAAACCTGCACGTAGCACCCTATCTGTTATACGAAATACCCTTGTTCATCCTCAGCTTAATAAATCTATTGCATTTTGAATTGGTTTTTGTCCTGCTGTCAAAACACCAGGTCGCACGGTATCCCAAACCACCACGTTGCACCCTATCTGTTATACTAAATAAGCTTGTTCAGCCTCAGCTTTATTAAGCTATTGCATTTTGAATTGGTTTTTGTCCTGCTGTCAAAACACCAGGCCGCAGGGTATCCCAAACCTGCACGTTGCACCCTATCTGTTATACTAAATACCCTTGTTAATCCTCAGCTTTATTAAGCTATCGCATTTTGAATTGGTTTTTGTCCTGCTGTCAAAACACCAGGCCGCAGGGTATCCGAAACCTGCACGTTGCACCCTATCTGTTATACTAAATACCCTTGTTCATCCTCAGCTTTATTAAGCTATTGCATTTTGAATTGGTTTTTGTCCTGCTGTCAAAACACCAGGCCGCACAGTATCCCAAACCACCACGTTGCACCCTATCTGTTATACTAAATAAGCTTGTTCAGCCTCAGCTTTATTAAGCTATTGCATTGTGAATTGGTTTTTGTCCTGCTGTGAAAAAACACCAGGCCGCAGGGTATCCCAAACCTGCACGTTGCACCCTATCTGTTATACTAAATACACTTGTTCATCCTCAGCTTTATTAAGCTATTGCACTTTGAATTTGTTTTTGTTCTGCTGTCAAAACACCAGGCCGCAGGGTATCCCAAACCTGCACGTTGCACCCTATCTGTTATACCAAATACCCTTGTTCAGGCTCAGCTTTATTAAGCTATTGCATTTTGAATTGGTTTTTGTCCTGCTGTAAAAACACCAGGCCGCAGGGTATCCCATATTGCCAATTTTCATAGTATCTGGTGCAGAGAAGCAGTTCCTCACTTTATTTAGCTTCTGCTTTTTAAAGTACCTATTGCGCATTTCAAATACATAAAAATGTCAGGCAGACAAGTGCCAGGATGTTCAAAGAGGAGTGGCAGAGGCCAAGATTCAGCAGGCAGAGGTCGCAGCAGACTAGGGGCGAGTGGCAGCAGGAGTCACGGTGAGAGACCTGATCTGCCAGTATCTGCTAGCGGTCCTGTCTCCACCAGTAACACATCTGCCATGGTAGATTGGTTAACGCGATCATCCACATCATCACAAGTTACATCTGAGACCCCCAGTCTAGGGTCGGTAGGTTCCTCTGACACAACCCTGAGTTGGCATGCCCCGAGAGCAGTCCCTGTCCTCCCATTGCCTCTGTCCTATGCCGTTCCCTCCCCCAGCGACGTAATCTTTGCTTTGGATTCAGCTCCACTCTATAGTGAGGAGGGCGATCAGATAGAGTACAGTCAGCAGCTACTGCCCAGCCAAGAAATGGAGGTGGCTTCTTTAGCTAGGCAGACAAATAAGGATGTGGAGAGTGTCGTGGGTGTTGCGAGCGTTCCAGCTCCTGCGCCAGACACTGTTGAGGAAACCGAGAACATCAGTGACGTGCAGCCACAACTCGGTGATGATGATGATGAAGAAGCCGATCACACTTGGGAGCCGGGTGCAGAAGGGGCTTCATCATCATCAGGAGAAGAGGGGCGCAGGTTGCCCCGGAGTAAGCAGCTGAGGCAGCAAGGTGTTAGCAGCATGGTTGGCAGTCAGCATGGGGGCACAATTATAAAGCCTGGAGCCAAACTGGGCCGGGGCCGGTGTAGAGCACCTGCTACAGGGCAGGCTACCTTATTGGGAGGTAGTGGAGCAGGGGTTCCTGTAGTTGGCGACAGTAGCAGTGAATCAGTGCGGCCTGTTGGTGGGAAAAGTAGCTACTCGGCAGTGTGGCAGTTTATCCTGAAGCATCCGCAGGAGGGTAACATGGCCACATACAAGATATGTAGGCAGAAGGTGAAGTGTGGCCAGGGCCCAAATGTTGGCATCACGGCCCTGCGTCAACATATGATGCATCACCATAAAGCGGCATGGGAGAACCGAGGCTCTGAAGAGGTGATCCAGCCTGCTTCCTCACCAAGTGGCACGCCGCTCCCAATTTCTGCCAGCCAAGGCTCCAGCACCTCAGCCGAATGCAGCTGTGCGTCATACCCATCCTCTATCGCTCCTGATGCTCCTACTCCTCCTCCTCCTCTTCCAAGTCATGCATCCCGCCAGCAATCCATCAGCGAAGCCATGTCCAAGAGACAGCAGTATGCGCCCACTCATCCTACGGCGCAGAAGCTGATAGTGCTCCTGTCCAAGTTGCTGGTGCTGCAGTCGCTCCCTTTTCAGCTGGTGGACTCTGCACCATTCAGAGAACTGATGGCTTGTGCTGAGCTGAGGTGGAGAGTCCCAAGCTGTCATTTCTTTGCCAAGAAGACAGTACCAGCGCTGCACACTTTTGTTGAACAGAAGGTGGGCCAGTCGTTGATCCTGTTGGTGTGTAGCAAAGTGCATGGCAGCGCCGACGTCTGGAGCTGTAACTACGGTCAGGGACAGTACATGTCGTTTATGGCCCACTGGGTGAATGTGGTCCCTTTGCAGCAGCAGCAGCAACTTGGACAGGTCACGCCGCTTCGGCCTCCCTGGCCGTTGTGCCTGTGACACTGTGCGACTCGGCCTCCTCATCCTCCGCCATCTCCTCACCCTCCACTGTAGGCTCAAGTCTCAGTGCCCCTCCAGTCTACCATGTGTGCAGGGCACGGAGGTGTCACGCTGTGCTTCACATGGTTTGTCTTGGCGAACGGAGTCACACAGGGGAGGAACTGCTTAAATGTATTCATCACGAAATCCAAACATGGCTTACTCCAAGAAAACTTAAAATGGGAATCACGCTTACCGACAATGGGAAGAACATTTTGTCTGCGCTGCGCCAAGGAAGCCTGACCCATGCGCCCTGCATGGCTCACGTCTTCAATCTGGTTGTCAAACGGTTTCTGAAGTGTTCCCCCGATCTGCAAGACATCCTAACAACTTCAAGGAAACTTTGCATGCACTTCAGCCACTCATACACCACCAAACACACCCTTCTTGAGCTACAGCGTCAGAATGGTAGCCCCCAACATAGTCTGATTTGCGATGTTTCCACCCGTTGGAATTCCACCCTTCACATGTTGGACCGATTATATGAACAGAGAAAAGCCATCGCGGATTTCCTGATGATCCAAGCGGATAGGGGGACTCCCCTGTGTAACTTCAATGTTACCCAGTGGCAGCTAATACGTGACACCTGCCGTTTGCTCAGGCTCTTTGAGGAAGCCACTTTATTTGTCAGTCGGCAGGATTACGGGATGAACGATGTGATTCCACTGCTTCATGTACTACAGCACATGTTGGAAACCATGACTGGTCAGGGCACTGGAGATATGGCGTCTACATCTTACGGCCACATGAACCCCGTTGGAGCTGAACTGGAGGAGGAAGAGGAGGAGGAGTGGCCCAGTGAAACACAGTTCAGGCTTGGCGAAATGCCTGGTTTATCTAGTCAGCGGACCGAAGAGGAGGAGCAGCCAGAGGAGCTAGAGGGTTGTGAGGAAGGTGAGACAGAGGACCCGGAAACACCGTGGCAGTATGCAGTGGAGATGGAGACAGGTAGTCCCTCCGAGTCACTTGCGCAAATGGCAGGAAGCATGCTCACGTGCTTGCGTAGTGACCCCAGAATTGTTTCCATTTGTCGCCGGGATGACTTCTGGCTGTCCACCTTATTGGACCCTCGCTTCCGGCACAAAATGGGGGCATTTTTTAAACCTGCCAAGAGGGAGGACAAACTGAACTACTACAAAGACATTCTACGTAGTCAGTTGGCCGATGCCTATCTGCGCCATTGTCCATACTCTCGCAGGTCTGACTCGGGGGACCTCTGTGCTCACCTTCCACTGCCATGGCTGCTGGGGGGGTTGGCAGCAGCAGCTCCATCAGCAGCAGCCTCAGTCTTCAGTCGCTAATGAGTAGCTTTCTACACACGCATAGTGAGGCTACTCATGAGCAGCAGGAAGACCTGGAGCAGGACCTGAACCAGCAGGTCATGTCATACCTTGACATGACCATGCCAACACAACTTGAGGATCCGCTGGACTTCTGGGCAGCCAAACTTGGCTTGTGGCCGCAACTAGCAGAGATTGCCCTGGAAAAGCTGTCCTGCCCGGCCAGTAGCGTGCCATCTGAGCGGGTGTTTAGTGCGGCGGGGGCCATAGTTATGGCGGGAAGAACTCATCTGTCAACTAAAAATGTGGAGAGACTCACCTTTGTCAAAATGAATCAGGGATGGATCAGCCAGGATTTCCACCCACCAATGGCTGATGCATGCGACTAGATTCAGCATGGTGCCACGTTTTACACTTTCCAAATGGTGCAAAACATATTTATGTCTTTAGGCCAATTTTTGGGCTCCTGCTGATGCCAACTTCAGGGTGTGCCTTTCAGCCAATTTTTGGCCTCCTGCTGATGCCAACATCAGGGTGTGCCTTTCATCCAATTGTTGGCCTCCTCCTGCGGCTGCTGCCAACTCCAGGGTGTCTTTCAAGCAATGTTTGGGCTCCTGCTGCCAACTCCAGGGTGTGCCTTCCAGCTAAAGTTTGTGCTCCTGCTGCTGCCAACTTCAGGGTGTGATTCATCCAATTTTTGGCCTCCTGCAGCCAACTCCAGTGTCTCTTTCAAGCAATGTTTGGGCTCCTGCTGCTGCTGCTTGCAACTCCAGGGTGTGATTCATCCAATTTTCGTGTTCCTGCAGCCAACTCCAGTGTCTCTTTAAAGTAATGTTTGTGCTCCTGCTGCTGCTTGCAACTCCAGGGTGTGATTCATCCAATTTTTGGGCTCCTGCAGCCAACTCCAGTGTCTCTTTCAAGCTATGCTTGGGCTCCTGCTGCTGCTGCTTGCAACTGCAGGGTGTGATTCATCCAATTTTTGGGCTCCTGCAGCCAACTCCAATGTCTCTTTAAAGCAATGTTTGGGCTCCTGCTGCTGCTGCTTGCAACTCCAGGGTGTGATTCATCCAATTTTTGGCCTCCTGCAGCCAACTCCAGTGTCTCTTTAAAGCAATGTTTGGACTCCTGCTGCTGCTTGCAACTCCAAGGTGTGATTCATCCAGTTTTTGGGCTCCTGTTGCCAACTCCAGTGGCTATTTCCAGCCAAATTCGGGCTCCTGCTGCTGCTTGCAACTCCAGGGTGTGATTCATCCAATTTTTGGGCTCCTGCTGCCAACTCCAGTGTCTCTTTCAAGCAATGTTTGGGCTCCTGCTGCTGCTGCTGCTGCTTGCAACTCCAGGGTGTGATTCATCCAATTTTTGGCCTCCTGCTGCCAACTCCAGTGTCTCTTTAAAGCAATGTTTGTGCTCCTGCTGCTGCTTGCAACTCCAGGGTGTGATTCATCCAATTTTTGGCCTCCTGCAGCCAACTCCAGTGTCTCTTTAAAGCAATGTTTGTGCTCCTGTTGCTGCTTGCAACTCCAGGGTGTGATTCATCCAATTTTTGGCCTCCTGCAGCCAACTCCAGTGTCTCTTTAAAGCTATGTTTGTGCTCCTGCTGCTGCTTGCAACTCCAGGGTGTGATTCAGCTAATTTTTGGGCTCCTGCTGCTGCCAGCTCCAGGGTGTGTTTTTCAGGCACTATAGGGGCCCCTCATAGTGATGACACTTCAACTCTCTGCAATTGTTCCGCTCTGCAATTCTATTAGTGATGCCTCTGATCTGCATGTGATAATTATTTACAGTATTATTTCACTATCCCAGCATGCATCCTATGTGTGTTACAGCAAGGCAGAATGGTTTACAATCCTATTGAGGCTCTAGCAGGCTCAGAAATAGCCGTTTTTAATAGCGATTCATCACAAATAAATTCAGGTCGAAACGATTTTTGTCGGAAAATTCGGCGAATCAGTCGAATCAAATTTTTCAAAAGTTTGCTCATCTCTAGTGGATACCATAGATACCATAGACCTCAATGGGTCTAAATGTACTGAAGTGTTTCTTGCTTATAAATAATGTTAAACACAATAAATTGTACATAACTTGCATTAGTGACTCGTCAATAATAATAAATGCAGGATGGGATGTCAACAAATGTATTTTTATCATTTTCCTTTAAAAACTTTTATCACAGCTTATTCTTCTTACCAATGTGTACTTGGGTTTGTCCCCTTTGTTGCAGAACAATGATATCCTGTGACTGCAATGGTGAAATGTTGACCAGCGCTGGTTAAATACAGTGGCAATCTTTTCAGCATGCCAAAAATGATTAACCCTTTTGTTGCCAAGCCCGTAACACCTACGTGCTGGCTTGGCTGGGCCTTAAGTGCCAAGCCCGTAGGTGTTACGTGCTTGACTTTCCTCGCTTCTAGTTTAAAAAGTAAAAATAAAAAATACTCACCTGACCCCTTGTTGGATCCGGCCGGGTCTCCGGGTCGGATGGCTCCAGGAGAGCCCCCGGAATAGGCCGCCCCCCCGCTTCTGCAGCAGCAGCTTCTAACTGTAAAAAAAAAATAAATAAAAATGACATTCACTTACCTGTGTGTGCGCTGGCTCCCGCTGTCCCTCCTCTTCACCTGGGGGGTCTCCGATCCCCCCCCAGGACTTACCGATCTTCAGGAGAGAGCCTGGGAGGCTCTCTCCTCTCTTCTTCTCGATGGCGGCCGCCATCATGCCTCTAAGCCCCGCCCCCTTGGGCGGCGAGGGACAAGAGCTTGCAATCGAAGGTAAGTACAGTAAAAAAAAAATTTTTTTTTTCTAATAAAATACTTTTTATTATTGTGTCGTGGTTTTTTTTAACAGTTAACCCTTTGTGAGCTGGTAAGGGGTCCATGAGACCCCTTATACCAGTTCACAAGGCTGGGGGGGTGGCAAGTCACCTGCCCTAGCGGGTGACTTGCCATTAACCCCCGCACCCCCATTACCTGCCTCCCCAAAGGCCAGGGGGGGGCAGAAGAGCCCGGGCCCACATAGGCTATGTGGGCTCGTAGGCTGCAGGGTGGGGGGGCCACCAAAGCTGGCCCCCCCACTCTGTGCCTACAAGCCCCCATAGCTGGTCCCGGGCTGGTTACTTTGGGTAAGGGGGACCCCACGTCATTTTTTTTTTGGATTTTTAAGGGTTTTTAACCCTTAAAAATCCAAAAAAAATGGGGTCCCCCTCCCCGGGAAGGGGGACCCTATGTAATTTTTTTTTTAATTAACCATTTGTCATCCAGCAGCTATAAAAGGCTTCTGGGCAGGAAAGGGTGTCTACCTATACATATGTGGTATCGCTGTAACCGGGAGAAATTGGGGTTTCTCACGCAATAAGATTTTATTGACAAACTTACATTTTTTATTACAAAAAAACTCTACAAATTGTAAAAAAAATTTTTTTTTTTTTTTTTTTCACACATTTCACCCAAAAAAATTGAGAATACACCTAAAAAATACAAACAAGACATTTCATGTTAAAGCCCAGACTCTGTTGAAAAAAACAATATATAATTTTCCTGGGAAATCCCTGGAAATCCTTTCAAAAATGACAGTTGAATATGTGTAGCGCAAAATAGTGAAACATCGTCTGGCAACAGGGAGTGGCAAATGCTGCAGGTAGGCTGGCAGCGAAAGGGTTAAAGGAGGACAGAAAAATGGCCCAATGATAAAAATCCATATAAATATCCTGGATGGCGGGAGAAGAGGTCACACCCGCTATCAAGAAATATCCAGCCAGGCTTGTTTTTTTTTATTTTAATAGAAAGAAGAGGAAATTAGAGGTGACAAGCTCTGTCACTCCTGATACGCTAAACTAGTCACCCCTGGATTGTATACCTACCATGAGAGAATAAAGCGGTGGGAGTTTTATTCAGTTTAGGTGTATAAGTGACACCTCCTCTCACCAGCTGATGTTTTTATATGGATATTTAATATTACACAATTTTGCAATAGTGCTCTTACAGAGTACAGAATACAGAGTTCAGAGTCTAAAAGTTGGTGGTACAGAGTGGCATTTACTGGCGCATAAAGGTCCAACAGGTCCTGACACTGGCTTGCCAATACCTAGTACCCCAATCCAAGCTGTTTATTTAACACCAGACCTTGTGACTTACAGCAGCATCCTGTAAAATTAACAGTGCCAATATATGCTGTAAATAGATGCTGGGCTCAAAAAGGGGTAGAATGCCAGCAAAAGGACACTAAATGGCGTGCTTCATGAATAAGACTCTCGGAGTACAGTTGCCAGAAGCAACAGATTTCAGGAAGCGAAATCTACTTCCATAAACACACATTTGCTAGCATAAAAAAAATGTAAAAAGGACTATATGGGCTTAGCATATTGAGGACATAATTTTGGCACACAATAATAAACACTTTCAAAATTGCCATTGAAAGTGGACTGTCCTTTTAACATAAGGGTTGATTCAGAGCCCCTTTCTCTGCATTTTTTTGGGTGAAAATTTCAGTTCTCTTCCATCCCCCCCCCCCCCCGTCTGATTCAGCAGAGACTTTTTTTCTGCGAGAATTTTTTACGTGAAATGTTTTCATTTTTGCACAATTTTTCGTTTGGTAGCAAGACCTCCAAATAAATGGCGAGAAAGGGGCTCTAAATCAACCCTATATTTTCTGATGCAGAGAACTAGGTATCCTCAAAAGACAGTTCACCCACCAGCGAATGCTCATGTGACAGGAACTCGAACTCCAACCCGGATGCAGGCAAAAGGTAGATCCCGCACTCCAAGGGTCGCTTAAAATCCAGCATTTATTGACATCAATGTAAAAAACAACAGCGTGTTCCTCCTTTCCATTCGTGATGAGTTTTGGTGGATTGCTGGATTTTACGTGAACCTTGGAACGCTGGAAATACCTTTAAATATAATCAGTGTTAGGGACCAAAGGTTTTGCCCTATTAGTCGCTTAACTTGAAAGGTTAATTTTCAGTTGAAGACCTAAAGTATGCCACAGGTTTCTGTTGCTTTGACAGCTATATATTAAGTTTGTTAAATGACTAGTTATTTGTATTGATTCTAATTGCTCAGGTCAAATGCAGTTCATTACCACAGTGGCCTTAATTTAGTAAGCATTCCTTCAAAATTATTTTCACACTGAGGAAGTGTAAGGATCCAGAAATTGTAAAACTTAAAGCAGTCCCAAAGCCATTTTTGGTGTGGTGTGGAGTCGCATTGTGACAGTCTGAGGCATCCAGATTTCTGGAGCCCCCCCACATACATTTTGTAATCCTCAACTGCATCTCAACCCTTGGCATAAAGCGGTCCTGTGATTGGCCAGCAGCAGTTAAGGAGGCCAGGGTCCATTTCTCTTTCCAGGCCGGCCCACGTGACTGCCAGTGGCCAATTTTGGGGCCACATTTCGCCGGGAATCAAGGTTCCGGTAAGGATTGCAGGAGGTTTGACGGGTCTAGGCATAGCAGGGCTCCAGCAACCCAGATGCCCCTCTGAGACTGTCACAATGTGGCCCCACACCAATAATGTAGAAAATGGGTGTTGGAGCACTTTAAAATTTACTCAAGGATTGCTTTAAAGAACACATGAAATGCATTCTCTTATTGCTCTAATGAAAGTTTTAGGTGTAAATCATGCTCTAAATTTGTGCCTATAATTAAGCACACCATATTTAACCTAAAGCCAGAGTCTTAATTTTCATTCGATATTGTAAGGCAATTTTACTGAATCAAGGTCAGAATATGTGTTTTACTATAGTAAATAGATTACCTAGGTGCAAAGCAAATTATTCAATTTTTGTCAGTATCTGGGAGTCGGTGGATGCTCCACTGGTGGCTGAGCGCTGTATTTACCATGCTCGAAGTTTCGACAGCCACCAGCATGTGTCAGCAAAGCTGCCTGGATGTTGTATCTGCCCCTCATCTGCTGCACCTGCACTTGGCTCTATTTATGTGGATAACTCCTTCTACTTTGTGCAGCAGGATTTTTTCTGTGTTTGTGTAGCTGACCTTTGGACTTCCATGCTACCTTTGGTGCTTCTAAGTATCTGTCTGAATCAAGTAGCTGCTTGGCTACCACCTGTTCCTTATCCTCTCTTTGGTACTTCTTAGTTCTCGTCTATATCCAATAGCAAGCAGGCCACTTCCTTGTGTCCCTGAGGCTGCTTGGCTACCACCTATTCCTGATCCTCGATGCAGCAGACCTCCTGTTGTCTCCTGGAGGCCTGCTTGCTACTGGATTCATATGGGAACTTAGAAGCACCAGATGTTACACGAAAGTCCCAAGGCCAACTACACAAACACACACAAAATGCACCCAGTAGAGGGAATTCCCAGATAAAAAGGGCCAGGTGCAGTTGCAGCAGATGAGGGGCAGATACAACATCCAGGCAGCTCTGCTGACACCCTCTGGAGCATCCACCGACTCCCAGATCCTGACAATTTTTTGGTCTATGGCACCATGTAAAAATGTACCATTATATCTAGTTTAAGCCCCTCCCATTAAATACACACATACACAGGTAGACATTTTCCTTCAAACAATGCCTCTTCGTACTGAGATCCATGACAAAAGATCTTGCATCTTGTGAACTAGGGGCTCATGGGCAGAAGAAGTAGGTAGGTTAAGGTTCTTCGCCAACATGACACAGAGTTGTAAGAGTGTGTTAAGGTCTTTAAATTATTTGTTATAAAAACCCAATGTTTCCTTTTTTCTTTTTTATGTTGTCAAAGAGCTCTATCTCATAGCTTAAATTTCGACAAAATTATCGAAAATACTTAACTGGACATGGCACTCAGAATGTCAACAGTAAGCTCATAAGGACAACAAAACCTTGTGAAATCAAACCAAAACTAGAATACAGAAATCTATGGCAGGGGAAGCTATCATGTCTTTAGTGGAAACTCTGTATAAATAATTCTCAAATTGATTTAGGGAATGTTAGAAAACAAATGTAGGAAAGTCCCTGTTACACCACAAGGTCAGTTACAATCTGCTACAATCTTCAACCTTTTCAACTTCTTGTGTGAGGAATAGGGCAAATATTACATTTCGTTGAAGCCCGGCATCCCCCTTTAAGATTCTCTGTGTGTAGCAAATGTCACCCTTACAAGGCTAGCAGGAAAAGGAAGTCCATATATGGGCATGAGGTGCTGACACTCAGAAAAGGCAGTTTGAGGATGAAAGCCCCGTTGCGGCTCTCCAAACACCTTGGTCAGACAGAGGGGAGCCATGATCCTCCTTTGCTGGGGAGGTGTGATAGCATATGAGGGGCTTCAAAAAAATTACACAGTACCTGTGTCTGGGAGGAGGAGGGTGGAGGGGCAGAGACCGCGCTTAAATGTAGGCCAAGGAGACGAGAACATGGTCATTCTCTGGAGAGGGGTCGCACTGCATGCCACTTACCTCTATGTGGGAGCTCATCATCATCACTACTCTGCAACTGCATCTTAAGGTGACTGTCTGTTTTATCTCTGTGTAACTCACTGTAACCTGTAACCCACTTCTCACTCCATCATAGCCAAATGTTTGTTATCACTTCCTAGTGTGCTTATTGCATAAAAACCTGTATTTAACTTGGGCAATCTTTTTGCCTTAGCCAAGAATCTGTGTGTCCGCAGGCTTTGGGCCTGGTAGTCCCACTAGGTGGGCTTGTACGGGGATTTGGGGAACGTGGTCTGTGTGTCTGGAGGTCCCTGATTGATAGTTGGATCACGTGACCCGTGGTTCCCTGACACTATAGTTTACAGTTTAAAAGTAGATGTTCAAAGATAGTTGTTCTCCCCAGATACCATCCTTTCTGGGCAAGGGGTTTTCAACCAGTGGTATGCAAGTGGAGGTAGACTGATCTGTACTAGAACAGGACTTGCTGCTATATTATACCTACACCTGATTTACTCAGTGGTACTTGATGAAAAAAGGTTGGCTGTTTTAGGCCGTTTGGACACTGGAATGGCCAACAGTGATAGGGCAGGGGTTTTTTTACGTAGGTTGCTATAAATTACTGTTAACAGTTGAGGAAAATACATTTACATGTGCAACAAAAATTATGATAGAGATTTGGAAGCAGAATTAGGGTTTGCCAAGTTCTTCTGCAACAACTGAAACCTTGGATCTCTGAGACAAATACCCAAAGTGTTGGTAAAGTGTTGGAATTTTCATCCACCATATTACTGGATATCCCAGTTAATTACAAAATAATTCTATAAACACATCTACTGCTAACAGTAATTATTAAATAGCACATTTTGCCTTAAAAATCCCTGTTCCTTTCTTGACCTGTGTGCATTTGGTCTTGTTGCCTCCAAAGTCAAGGGGACATATTATACATAGACTGCCTCATTATAACTTCATATGACACCTATTCTCCAATCAAAGATGCCTCATATTCTCTCATTTTACCATTAGAGTGCTATTATGCCTCAAACCTTTTCCTCTCATTACCAGCAAAGTCTGAACTCTCTGCCGCTCAATAATCCATCAACTAGCTTCTCTTGTCGCTTTGAAACCCAATTAAAGACAAGCTCTTAAAAGAAGCCCTCTGTCACATTTTCTCTGCTCACATAACTCTAGACACACTTGACCCTGTTACAGTTGTTTGTTAATGAACCCTTGCTGTTTGTATACCAGTTCATCATCCACTATTACGGAACTTTATTGCATTGTACTGTAGATTTTGGGAATAGATTGCCCATAACTAAATTGCCGTCAGTGCTTTCAGTACTATCGTTAGAATCTAGCAGGGTAATCTGTGCTTTATTGCATTGCTTTTGGGTGTTGTACATTACTGTATATGGTTGTGTTACACTGTGCATAATAACACAAATGTTCTCTTTACATTTTACATTTTAATCATGCAGTCAGGTACCCAACTTTTTGTCACACATATTTTGAACAGAGTTTGTAGACATCAATTACTACTTACATTCTCCTTTTACTGGAAACACTTGATTGATTTATGTGGTATTAAAGTTCCTAGCAAAGCCGTGGAAGCACCGGCAAGGGAGTAACTATCTTATCAAAAGTCAGGGGGAAGGGGTATCGTTTGGTGTTATTGGAAAACCCTCTAAAGAGAGTTATTTTTTTACTTACCTAACAATGGAAATCTTACCTGTAACATAGAACCTCCTGTGGGTTAGCACATAAACCAGGTGTATATACTGGAGATGCATTGGCTTGTCAGGTGCCAGTAAAATACAAGGCTGATTTACTCCAGGACACCAGTGTTTGACAGCCTTCCTAGTTAGTCTACTGAGGTTGTCAATCAGTCCTTTTAGTATTCGCAATTTTAGTTTTTGCTAGGGATGTAAAGAAGTGGAGAGTTGCATTAAACCGCACCAACAGCTTGGCACAGTTGGAAAAAACTCATTTGCCCAATCTACATGCATGATACTGAAGCATTGTCAGCACTCCCGCATTTACTCAAAGCTGAAATGCCAGCTCACAGATCTTCTAGTGGTAGCAACTATTTTGAAGCTTCCTCTCCCAGCATTTCAACCATGCTGCTGCCTAGATTCACTTCTTGTCTGCAGACGGCCTTCAGATTCATGAGCCACCATTTTGTTACTAAAATGTACCACAGCAGGAGTTAGAAAAAGGTAAAATTCATTTTTTTTGCAGCAAACTAAGTTGCCCAGGGGAGGGATGCATAGGAGCACTGTTTGTTGTGCCGGCCTGGTTTAAGTCATTTTTTGACTGTTGGTCTGCTTTAAAGAGAGAGTTTAAACAAAAGAAGCAAAAAAGAAGGATGAGACTTTGTTCTTGGTTAATTCTTGGTTAGTTAAGGTCCAGTTATGTTTCTATGCACTCTCATTATCCTTCTACCAGCCTCATCCTGATGATATAACAGTGATCAAAATATTGATCCCCTTAGCTCGGTACCTCTGCAGGAGTCAGGCGATATGCATAGATTTGTATTTATTGCTGATCAACATTCATGAAGTGTCGCTATTGGTTGACAGAAACAATACCATAACATGTCTTAAAGAGGAACAGCGGGGGAGATCTGTCTGTCCCCCCCCCCCAGGTTTTACCTTTGGGAAGTATTTACTCACCTCACCGAGGGATCCATCTTCTAGCTCCCTTGGTTTGCGGGTGAAGTTCCGACAGGCTGCGCCATCTTGCATCTCGTAAGGCACTGTGTTCGGCCCCCGATCTCATTGGGAGGCTAAAGCCATGCTGTCACTAACAGATGGCTAAGCCAGCACGGGGCATCGAACGGGCCCTGGAGTAGGGACTGATAGGGGGAAATTGGACCCTTTTTATTTTCAGTCCAATGTTCCTCTTTAAAGCGATGATTCCCCACTGAACTCATGAAATACTTTGGGCCAGAGCCCCTCCCTCCTAGAAATGGAAATTTACACTTTTCAAGTCTTCCTGGAACTCTGTCCCTCTCTGTTAGATGGCATGGGATCGCTCAGAGCATAGGTGTGGCAATGACATCATGTAGCTGTTGATGGTGATGTAAAGTGTAAGCATTGTTTATACATTGCATGGTGGTGATAATGCTGTTACATTTTGATGTATTACATAATGTTGAGGCGATAAGATCCACAGCAGATGGTTGTCTGATATAATGTAAATTGTGTAGCATCACTGGATAAATTACTTTGAATAATGTACATTGAGGCCCAAGTGACAATGTTCATGTGCTTGTATAGTAATTAGCTCATGTGCGTTTTATCTGTCTGCACGACATGCTGCTATTCCCTCTTGTGTGGTGAAAGGAATGGAAGTGAAAACCACTACACTACCACTACCACAATACTAACCTGTACATGTCTTAAAAGGACTTTAAACAACTATGCACAGAAGTGTGAATATGTGTCAGATGTCTTTATCACTCAAAATTCACATAATGAATTAAATAATAATAGTAATTTTAAAAAAGTAGCCACCCATGCATTATATTGCATAGTGGCATCACAAACTTCGTAATTAAGGCCCTTTGTGTATATAATGTATGTCAGAACAGTGTTCCCAATGTCCTGATATTAAAATAGTCCTATACTGTACAAATATATTCCCCCTTCCTTCTACTCCCACTTACCCAAATTACCCTAATCCTTTAACAAAATAAACTGCTTGGGCCATGATTGACATATTTGTCTTTCACTACTGCAACAGACAGACTACCTGCTGCAGTGGTTGGGTGATGAAAATGCCAATGAGAATACAGCTCAGGACTTTCAGAGGAGAAGAGGACCAGGTGGACCATGGACCAGGTGCGTATATATTTTCTTTTACTAGATTAGGGTTAATGGATGGGTTGGTTTTACCGAATGACTAATTAAAGGCAGGTTAGTTGAGTGTCATTCAAGTGTACACGCCCAATGTTCCTGTCAGTGCCCTGTGTGGTGCATATACTGTTTGCTCCAATCAAAAAACATTACAGTGATACATAGCCCACTACTACCTATATTTTGCCAATAGTCATATAAACATGTTTTCTTCAGTATATTCACATTTTACTTGAGCAACTACATTAGGGAGGTCCCATTTCTAATTTTGATTGCCTTCTTTTATATACAGTAATACAGTGCTGCAAGGCAGAACACATCTATAGTCAATAGAGCAAAATCATATCCCTGTCTCAATAAGCTATTGACTTCCGCTCACCATATAGAGGCCCATTTGGGGCAAATTGATTTATTCATTACTACTTGTGAGGTTCCAAAGATCTTTTGACCACGGGGCAGTATGTACTGTTCTGTAGTTTGCCTAGGCTTGCTGACTAGACTGAACTGAGGGGCAACTGAGGTATCCTATGGTGTCTATTTTTGACACTTAATTTTTACACCCGATGCAATTGTGTGAGCTTTTTGTGCACTAATCTGTAATTTCGATATAAAAAGCTTTAAATGTAGAATGAGTATGACAGTTGTACATGCACTTTGCCTCGCTGGAGAAATCCCATAAACTGCAGTTTTCCGAAAAAGTATTTGTTTTGCCCAACTTATTTTGACTATCATACATAAGGTAGATCAACCAGTAGTTCACTGCATATCAGGCAAACAGGTGTCCACACAATAAGGGTAAGCTACACCACCAAACACAAGAATACGGGGTTCTCAGGCTGGGCCCCAAAAACTGTTATACAATAAATGCCAACCACTGAGAATTATGGCAGAAAACAACAAGCTTTAATAAACAGAAATAACCCACACACGAGAACCCCCCAAAAGGATAAAATCACATAAATACACAATAGACAAGACAATTAAAAACAACAAGACCGGAAATAGAACCCCCAATGTTACTAATACAAAACTATATTAATATGCAGAATATATACATACATTATAATCAGATAATAGTGATAAAGCCAATATTACCCCAACAGTAAGTCAATAATTCTGCGAGTCCGAGCTGTGAACAATTCTATTAAAGTAAACCATAAATACATTAGAACGGAAATCGTACATTAATAGCGTTTTTAAACAAATAATTTGTGTTAGCCCCCCAATCTGCTTTCAAAGCCGCTACGTTTGTTCTGGACATACGAGGACGAAGGCAGCTAAAGCATATGCAGTGGGAGGATATCAAGGAGTGTCTGAGAAAGCATGGTTGTTGCATTACTTTATATGTATTCACTTTGATCACCAGAAGGTTTATGGAAATAGAGAATCGAAACAGCCAGTAACAATCTTGACTAAGGCTTCTTTGTGCGTGAACGCCAGGGCATCTGTATAACAAAGGGGAGGTTTAAAAAGTTGCAAAATAATTTGCTACAGCTTTAACTAGAGCAAAACACCATCTTAAAACAGCCCCTGTGTTTATCAAGCGATATCACTGGGAATGATTAATGAATTCAGTTGGCCAGTGAAGAACTCAGTTCAGTGACCCATGATTTCAGCACGGGTATTGATGTAAGGCTAATGAGAAATATGATAGTAAAATCTGAATGTTTATTCCAATTATCTGGCATATTTAAATGGTAAATTCACTATAGAACCTTCACCTTACCTGTATTATGTATAAAATAAAGTGGTGGCAGCCAGCTTAACATTACCATGTTCATTTCTTGCCCATCTGAGTTTTTAAATTTCATAAACAAAGTTTTGACCATTATGGCAAGCAGTTTTAAAAAGAAAACATTGCTATTATGACACTGAGTCATATGTTGTTAATTATAGGTACATTTGTTTAATTACTTAAAGGAGCAGTATCGCAAATGTTTCTTGGTGACTTATATTTAAATGGTACTTTGAATGTAGGTAAGTGTTGGAGTAAGAATTACAAATTTAGAAAAAAATGATGTCTGTGTTGTGCAGCTGGAGACTAATAGCTCATGTTTATGTCTGCTGAGTATCGGGGCCCGACACTCTGGCCCGTTCCACGCTGAGGAGAGGGGGAAACAATGTAAAAAAGTAATCAGCTGTTCAGTGCTGGCAGCCGTCCAGCATAAGATAATATTGCAACATTGCCTGGCCAAAACTCATATATCTAAAACAGAAAGAAAAGCTCTAGAAGTCGTTTAGCTCATTGGTAAATTTAATGTCAGTTTGAACCAGAGAGTCATTGGTTCGAATCTCAGACTCACCATTTTTTTTTTTTTTGGGGGGGGGGGGGTTATTTTATTTCAGAATTGGATTTTTATGTTTACATCCTGTTTTTTTGCTCTAAACATTTTTTATTTTGACAGTTTTCCCTTCATGTTGGCTCTGCTGCAGAATCTTTCAGTTTACCATTTTCTCTTTCATATTCTTATTTTTCATTTTTCCATATGATCTTTCTTTCAGCTTTGTGTGTTTTGAGCAAAGCCCAACCCAGGATTTTCACTATCTGGGGTTTTGTTTTGTGCCCCTATAGGCATCCCGACTTGAGATGCCCTGATATGTGAAATCCCCAAGTTTGCCTGTGAAAACGTACCTTTCCCTGTCCCACAGCGCATGCGCGGGCTCTCATCCAATCAGCGCTGTTTGCACGCAGATGGGGAGCCTGAGCAGTAACCTTCCTGTCCGCCCAGCCTGTCTAAATAACTATCTGCTTGAGCGCGCCAAAAAAATGGGGGGATCTGTGGTTATCCAGGGGTCGTTTCACACAGTGGGGCATCCCGATTTAGGATGCCCAAGGGGGAAGGTCAATGGCCGGGTCTTATAGACTTCAGGGTCGGCCACTCAGTGTTTTGTTCCACTTTAATACCTTTAGATTTTCCTGCACAGTTATTCAAAGAAGAATTTCAGTTATTTTCAGTCAGTTTAGTTTATTTTGTATAAATTTTACACATTTGAGTCACCTGGTCTCATAACAAAAGCAGCACCTCACACACACACAGCCGTTATCACTGATTACAGTGTCAGCCTCTGAGGTAAAGTGTTGCTAGGAGACCAGTGGGCTAAATGAAGCAGCTCACTAAATACAACCCAGCAGATCCCCCTATTCAGCAAATGGACTGAGCCATTGTCATTATACAATTTAAAAGAAAGGCAGATATTTTTTCCTTTTTCTATCGCCACATTATTTATACACATGTTAGAAGCTAGTGTGTGGCTATTTAATTATTTATCTTTTTTAATGCAAATTTCGCGATACTGCTCCTTTAATATCTAACAGAATATACTTTAAAGCCATATACAACAATAAAAATACTGCATGTAAAAATAAAAAATATACTCACCTGGTTTACACCGGAAGTACTTTTTTCCGATGGAAGCTAAGTACTGATTATTTGGCACTCAAATACTGCAGCAATTAATTTGAAGGGATTGTCTGGGAAAAGCAAAAAAAAAAGGCTATACTCACCTCTAATATATTCAGTTGCTGGTAGGGGAGTCCAGCTTTAAAATTTCCATCTGGATATTGTTTCCCACTGCATGCACGGGAACCTACATTTCTCACATTGGAGTCGATTCAGAGCTAGGTGATAATTCTCACTCCTTCTTTTAAGAGAGAAAACTGCCATTGATTTTCATTGTTGACTTTGGGACTGAGTTGGAACTGATTCAGAGCCAGGTGAAGATGTATACCCAGTAGGCAACGAAAGTCAATGGAGGTTTTTTCTCCTTAAAAAGGAGTGAGAATTCTCACCTGGATTTGATTCAACCCCATTGTGTTTTTTACAGCAACAATTAATATTGTTCTGACTTAACTGGTACCAGGTGAGGGGGATCCAATTGCTGGAAACCACGCGGCCAGAGAGATACGGTGCCAGGGAATGGGCATCCCTTCCCTGGAACCATATCTCTTGTCCAGGCTTGAACTGGCTCACGTGGTTTCCAGGAAATCCCCCGCTGGCCTCTATTACCAAAACCTGTATTATGTATAGCTATATTGTGGCACCTGCAGAGACAATACAATGTTTCTGTGCTTGAGCCCTGAAAGTTAGCTGGTAATATTTGCAACTAAATATGGGGTGGGTCCCAGTCTGACACTGCTCTTGCCAGTGAAGTTTGCCCAGCCATAAGACAATCCCCACTGTATACCGGCAGTCACATGGGGACTTGATCCAGCAGCCCGCAGAATAAATTTCAGAAGAGGTGAGTCTTGGGTCTGCTGCTTCTGCTTCTGTGGATGGTATGCAGTGCAGGGTGCAGAGAAAAGTTGAATACAGGCTCATATATTTTCCAGTCCTTTAAAGAGAAGTAAAATGCTGTCGACTCAGCCCTGGAGGCTTGGAGACGATTACCTGTGCCTATGATTTGGCATTCCCTGCTATTTAAAAGTCCCCTGTTTACCTTATTACTCACCTCGCCAGTGATCCCATGGCAATTGCATGGATTGCAGCATCCACTGCTTCCTTTCTGCTGCTAATTCATATGTATGGCTAGGAAACCTGATTGGAGGAGAGCCTACACATGCATAGAGACAATCTATTAGGGTAATCAGGAGGGTGCGTTCACCTCCTGCTGTGAGTAGTTCCTCTCTAATTACCTGCAGCTGGAGAGCTGTGAGCTGTGAAGCCAGAGGCCTTGCTGGGAGTGCTATCCCAGGCAAGATGGAGGATTCCGGGGGTGAGTCTCGTCGTTACCCCTGGAGAAATATTAAACCTCCGGATCCCGGGACTGCTTCCACCAGCGGCACTAGTTCCACCACAGTGCTCCAGCCCGGTGAGAGATTATCGGCTTTCTGCAATCGTGTACGCACCAACATCTTAGCTGTGGCAAAGGAGGAAGAAAAGTTGTCTAAACTTAAGATGAACTTGATGAAAAAGTGCGTGGATATCAGCAAGGCACGGGGTTCGGATCGCAGCTCTGGGAAGGCAGAGTTGGCTGAAATTGAGTCCAGAGTAAAGGAACAGGAAAAATTTGTTACCTTCATGAAGGAAAACAGTGGGGCCATAACACCTTTGCCTGGAGAAGCTTGTCAGGTGCATGCAGCGTTGGAGTGCAGTGGAGAAGAGTTGCCAGAGGGCAACCACCAGCAGGTATGTAAGGAACAGAAGCCAGCTCAGTGTGGAGCTCCCATAGTTACCCATCCTGTGGAGGGCACTAATAGTGCTGTGTCAGGGGGCAAGGGAGGTTTTGGTGCACCTTGTCCTGGAAAGGATTAGGTAGCGCCAGCCTCAACTTTCATCCTGGCACCTATCCAGGGCCCGGGGCTTGCTGATTTTGGTGGGCACTGGACCATGGGTGCTTCACCCACAGGATTGGGTCTGGCTGGTGGGGCTTCAAATGTTTCAACATCCTCTGGTGTGTCTGTTGCCAGCCTGCCCTCTGCATCTTCTTCCAGTTTGCCTCCTGTGTCTATGTCTGCTGCCAGCCTGCCCCCTGTATCTGCCCCCAGCCTGCCCCCTGTATCTGCTGCCAGCCTGACCCCTATCACTGATGCTGCTGCCAGCCTGCCCCCTGTATCTGCTGCCAGCCTGCCCCCTATCACTGCTGCTGTTGCCAGCCTGCTCCCTGTATCTGCTCCCAGTCTGCCCCCTATCACTACTGCTGCTGCCAGCTTGCTCCCTATCACTGCTGCTGTTGCCAGCCTGCCCCCTGTATCTGCTCCCAGTCTGCCCCCATCACTGCTGCTGCTGTCCCGTCTTCTGTGTCTGATGCCCACCTGCCTCCTAGGCCCCCTGCTGGACTGCCCCTTTTGCCTGTTACTACCCTGCCTCCGGTGACTGCTACTGGCCTGTCTGTTGTAACTGTTGACTACTGCTCCCCAGAGGTTGCTGATGAACTTTCTCCTGTGACTACTGCTGTTGGTGCTGCTGTTGCTGTGGAGAAGGCCTCCAGCTCTCCACTTAATCTTCCTAGGTCTGCCCCTCATATAGACTCTAATCTGCCTAAGACTGTGCCACTAAATGCCGGAGCCCCTGCTGTGAAGCGTCCTGCTCTGCACTTTATCCAACGTGGTGGTGGTGCTGCTACTGCAGTGCAGCCCCCTGTGTCCTATGCCCAGGTTGCCAGAAATGGGAGTGGAGCTACTGGTGAGAGGGCATCTGTGCCCAGTGAGGCCAATGCCCCTGCTAGTGGCTTCAATAGGCGAAACCTGGTCCAGCTTAGGTGGGAGGGGGGGCAGTTATCACTCGGCGGTGGGGGTGGATCTCATCCTTGGCATGGGATTCGCAGCCACAGACATTTTTGACCTGATTAGTCCAGTGGGGAGTGCAGAGCATGACTTAAGCTTTGTTAGACCAGAGGGGATGGACTTGTTTTGGGAGCGGTACGAGCTGCAAAAGTCCTGCCTGGAAGGGGTTAACTCCCATCCAGGTCTCCAGGCAGCAGCTCGTAAAAAACATCACCATCCTAGTAAGAAATGAGTCCATTCCCCCTCTGATTTGACCGCTAAAGCGTTATGGTGATGTTCTCACTCCCCTGAAAAAGGTCCTGGACGATCGGGACATCTGGACTGGGGGCTGGTCAGTGACCCTGAGGCTCCACAGGAATTGCAACCAGGTCACCCACCTGCCATCATCTGCCTATATTGCCCGTGACTGGCTGACCATCTTTTATCCCTGTCAGCCAAAGGTTTGCCATTAATGTGGGGCCGTGGGGCCAAGAGGACACTTCTTAGGCGCTCGTTGTGCCAGGGCTTGGGACTAGAGATGAGCGAACTTTTGAAAAATTCGATTCTACTGATTCGCCGAATTTTCCGACAAAAATCGTTTCGACCCGAATAAATTCGCGACGAATCGCTATTAAAAACGGCTATTTCTGAGCCTCCTAGAGCCTCAATAGGGTTGTAAACCATTCTGCCTTGCTGTAACACGCACAGGATGCGTGCTGGGTTAGTTAAATAATACTTTGAAGAAATATCACATGCAGATCAGAGGCATCGCAAATAGAATCGCAGAGCGGCACAATTGCAGAGAGTTGAAGTGGCATCACTATGAGGGGCAGGAGCCCAAACATTGCTTTAAAGAGACACTGGAGTTGGCAGCAGCAGGAGCCCAAAAATTGGATGAATCACACCCTGGAGTTGGCAGCAACAGCAGCAGGAGCCCAAACATTACTTTAAAGAGACACTGGGGTTGGCTTCAGGAGCCCAAAAATTGGATGAATCACACCCTGGAGTTGGCAGAAGTTGGCAGCAGCAGCAGCAGGAGCCCAAATATACACTGGAGTTGGCCTCAGGAGCCCAAAAATTGGATGAATCACACCCTGGAGTTGGCAGGAGTTGACAGTAGCAGCAGCAGGAGCCCAAATATACACTGGAGTTGGCTTCAGGAGCCCAAAAATTGGATGAATCACACCCTGGAGTTGGCAGAAGTTGGCAGCAGCAGCAGCAGGAGCCCAAATATACACTGGAGTTGGCTTCAGGAGCCCAAAAATTGGATGAATCACACCCTGGAGTTGGCAGAAGTTGGCAGCAGCAGCAGCAGGAGCCCAAATATACACTGGAGTTGGCCTCAGGAGCCCAAAAATTGGATGAATCACACCCTGGAGTTGGCAGCAGCAGCAGCAGGAGCCCAAATATACACTGGAGTTGGCTTCAGGAGCCCAAAAATTGGATGAATCACACCCTGGAGTTGGCAGAAGTTGGCAGCAGCAGCAGCAGGAGCCCAAATATACACTGGAGTTGGCTTCAGGAGCCCAAAAATTGGATGAATCACACCCTGGAGTTGGCAGGAGTTGACAGCAGCAGCAGCAGGAGCCCAAATATACACTGGAGTTGGCTTCAGGAGCCCCAAAATTGGATGAATCACACCCTGGAGTTGGCAGAAGTTGGCAGCAGCAGCAGCAGGAGCCCAAATATACACTGGAGTTGGCCTCAGGAGCCCAAAAATTGGATGAATCACACCCTGGAGTTGGCAGGAGTTGACAGTAGCAGCAGCAGGAGCCCAAATATACACTGGAGTTGGCTTCAGGAGCCCAAAAATTGGATGAATCACACCCTGGAGTTGGCAGGAGTTGACAGTAGCAGCAGCAGGAGCCCAAACATTACTTCAAAGAGACCCTGGGGTTGGCTTCAGGAGCCCAAAAATTGGATGAATCACACCCTGGAGTTGGCAGAAGTTGGCAGCAGCAGCAGCAGGAGCCCAAATATACACTGGAGTTGGCCTCAGGAGCCCAAAAATTGGATGAATCACACCCTGGAGTTGGCAGGAGTTGACAGCAGCAGCAGCAGGAGCCCAAATATACACTGGAGTTGGCTTCAGGAGCCCAAAAATTGGATGAATCACACCCTGGAGTTGGCAGGAGTTGACAGTAGCAGCAGCAGGAGCCCAAACATTACTTCAAAGAGACCCTGGGGTTGGCTTCAGGAGCCCAAAAATTGGATGAATCACACCCTGGAGTTGGCAGAAGTTGGCAGCAGCAGCAGCAGGAGCCCAAACATTACTTTAAAGAGACCCTGGGGTTGGCTTCAGGAGCCCAACAATTGGATGAATCACACCCTGGAGTTGGCAGCAGCAGCAGCAGGAGCCCAAATATACACTGGAGTTGGCTTCAGGAGCCCAAAAATTGGATGAATCACACCCTGGAGTTGGCAGAAGTTGGCAGCAGCAGCCGCAGGAGCCCAAATATACACTGGAGTTGGCCTCAGGAGCCCAAAAATTGGATGAATCACACCCTGGAGTTGGCAGGAGTTGACAGTAGCAGCAGCAGGAGCCCAAATATACACTGGAGTTGGCTTCAGGAGCCCAAAAATTGGATGAATCACACCCTGGAGTTGGCAGAAGTTGGCAGCAGCAGCAGCAGCAGGAGCCCAAATATACACTGGAGTTGGCTTCAGGAGCCCAAAAATTGGATGAATCACACCCTGGAGTTGGCAGAAGTTGGCAGCAGCAGCAGCAGCAGGAGCCCAAATATACACTGGAGTTGGCCTCAGGAGCCCAAAAATTGGATGAACCACACCCTGGAGTTGGCAGGAGTTGACAGTAGCAGCAGCAGGAGCCCAAATATACACTGGAGTTGGCTTCAGGAGCCCAAAAATTGGATGAATCACACCCTGGAGTTGGCAGAAGTTGGCAGCAGCAGCAGCAGGAGCCCAAATATACACTGGAGTTGGCTTCAGGAGCCCAAAAATTGGATGAATCACACCCTGGAGTTGGCAGAAGTTGGCAGCAGCAGCAGCAGCAGGAGCCCAAATATACACTGGAGTTGGCCTCAGGAGCCCAAAAATTGGATGAATCACACCCTGGAGTTGGCAGGAGTTGACAGTAGCAGCAGCAGGAGCCCAAATATACACTGGAGTTGGCTTCAGGAGCCCAAAAATTGGATGAATCACACCCTGGAGTTGGCAGAAGTTGGCAGCAGCAGCAGCAGGAGCCCAAATATACACTGGAGTTGGCTTCAGGAGCCCAAAAATTGGATGAATCACACCCTGGAGTTGGCAGAAGTTGGCAGCAGCAGCAGCAGGAGCCCAAATATACACTGGAGTTGGCCTCAGGAGCCCAAAAATTGGATGAATCACACCCTGGAGTTGGCAGGAGTTGACAGTAGCAGCAGCAGGAGCCCAAACATTACTTCAAAGAGACCCTGGGGTTGGCTTCAGGAGCCCAAAAATTGGATGAATCACACCCTGGAGTTGGCAGAAGTTGGCAGCAGCAGCAGCAGGAGCCCAAACATTACTTTAAAGAGACCCTGGGGTTGGCTTCAGGAGCCCAACAATTGGATGAATCACACCCTGGAGTTGGCAGCAGCAGCAGCAGGAGCCCAAATATACACTGGAGTTGGCTTCAGGAGCCCAAAAATTGGATGAATCACACCCTGGAGTTGGCAGAAGTTGGCAGCAGCAGCAGCAGGAGCCCAAATATACACTGGAGTTGGCCTCAGGAGCCCAAAAATTGGATGGATCACACCCTGGAGTTGGCAGGAGTTGACAGTAGCAGCAGCAGGAGCCCAAATATACACTGGAGTTGGCTTCAGGAGCCCAAAAATTGGATGAATCACACCCTGGAGTTGGCAGAAGTTGGCAGCAGCAGCAGCAGGAGCCCAAATATACACTGGAGTTGGCTTCAGGAGCCCAAAAATTGGATGAATCACACCCTGGAGTTGGCAGAAGTTGGCAGCAGCAGCAGCAGGAGCCCAAATATACACTGGAGTTGGCTTCAGGAGCCCAAAAATTGGATGAATCACACCCTGGAGTTGGCAGAAGTTGGCAGCAGCAGCAGCAGGAGCCCAAATATACACTGGAGTTGGCCTCAGGAGCCCAAAAATTGGATGAATCACACCCTGGAGTTGGCAGGAGTTGACAGCAGCAGCAGCAGGAGCCCAAATATACACTGGAGTTGGCTTCAGGAGCCCAAAAATTGGATGAATCACACCCTGGAGTTGGCAGAAGTTGGCAGCAGCAGCAGCAGGAGCCCAAATATACACTGGAGTTGGCCTCAGGAGCCCAAAAATTGGATGAATCACACCCTGGAGTTGGCAGAAGTTGGCAGCAGCAGCAGCAGGAGCCCAAATATACACTGGAGTTGGCCTCAGGAGCCCAAAAATTGGATGAATCACACCCTGGAGTTGGCAGGAGTTGACAGTAGCAGCAGCAGGAGCCCAAATATACACTGGAGTTGGCTTCAAGAGCCCAAAAATTGGATGAATCACACCCTGGAGTTGGCAGAAGTTGGCAGCAGCAGCAGCAGGAGCCCAAATATACACTGGAGTTGGCTTCAGGAGCCCAAAAATTGGATGAATCACACCCTGGAGTTGGCAGGAGTTGACAGTAGCAGCAGCAGGAGCCCAAAAAATGGCCTAAAGACATAAATATGTTTTGCACCATTTGGAAAGTGTAAAACGTGGCACCATGCTGAATCTAGTCGCATGCATCAGGCATTGGTGGGTGGAAATCCTGGCTGATCCATCCCTGATTCATTTTGACAAAGGTGAGTCTCTCCACATTTTTAGTTGACAGACGAGTTCTCCTCGCCGTAACTATGGCCCCCGCCGCACTAAACACCCGCTCAGATGGCACGCTACTTGCCGGGCAGGACAGCTTTTCCAGGGCAAACTCTGCTAGTTGCGGCCACAAATCAAGTTTGGCTGCCCAGAAGTCCAGCGGATCCTCAAGGTGTGTTGGCATGGTCATGTCAAAGTATGACATGACCTGCTGGTTCAGGTCCTGCTCCAGGTCTTCCTGCTGCTCATGAGTAGCCTCACTATGCGGGTGTAGAAAGCTACTCATTAGCGACTGAAGACTGAGGCTGCTGCTGCTGATGGAGCTTCTGCTGCTGCTGCTGCCAACCCCCCCAGCGGCCATGGCAGTGGAAGGTGAGCGCAGAGGTCCCCTCGAGTCAGACCTGCGAGAGTATGGACCATGGCGCAGATAGGCATCGGCCAACTGCCTACGTAGAATGTCTTTGTAGTAGTTGAGTTTGTCCTCCCTCTCGGTGGGTTTAAAAAATGCCCCCATTTTGTGCCGGAAGCGAGGGTCCAATAAGGTGGACAGCCAGAAGTCATCCCGCCGACAGATGGAAACAATTCTGGGGTCACTACGCAAGCACGTGAGCATGCTTCGTGCCATTTGCGCAAGTGACTCGGATGGACTACCTGTCTCCATCTCCACTGCATACTGCCACGGTGTGCCCGGGTCCTCTGTCTCGCCTTCCTCAAAAACCTCTAGCTCCTCTGGCTGCTCCTGCTCCTCCTCTCCTGTCCGCTGACTAGATAAACCAGCCATTTCGCCAAGCCTAATCTGTGTTTCGCTGGGCAACTCCTCCTCCTCCTCTTCCTCCTCCTCCAGTTCAGCTCCAGCGGGGTTCATGTGGCCGTAAGATGTAAACGCCATGTCTCCAGTGCCCTGACCAGCCATGGTTTCCAACATGTGCTGTAGTACATGAAGCAGTGGAATCACGTCGTTCATCCCGTAATCCTGCCGACTGACAAATAAAGTGGCATCCTCAAAGGGCCTGAGCAAACGGCAGGTGTCACGTATGAGCTGCCACTGGTTGACATTGAAGTTACACAGGGGAGTCCCCCTATCTGCTTGGATCATCAGGAAATCCGTGATGGCTTTTCTCTGTTCATATAATCGGTCCAACATGTGAAGGGTGGAATTCCAACGGGTGGAAACATCGCAAATCAGACTATGTTGGGGGATACCATTCTGACGCTGTAGCTCAAGAAGGGTGTGTTTGGCGGTGTAGGAGTGGCTGAAGTGCATGCAAAGTTTCCTTGAAGTTGTTAGGATGTCTTGCAGATGGGGGGAACACTTCAGAAACCGCTTGACAACCAGATTGAAGACGTGAGCCATGCAGGGGGCATGGGTCAGGCTTCCTTGGCGCAGCGCAGACAAGATGTTCTTCCCATTGTCGGTAACCATGATTCCCATTTTAAGTTTTCTCGGAGTAAGCCATGTTTGGATTTCCTGATGAATACATTTAAGCAGTTCCTCCCCTGTGTGACTCCGTTCGCCAAGACAAACCATGTGAAGCACTGCGTGACACCTCCGTGCCCTGCACACATGGTAGACTGGAGGGGCACTGAGACTTGAGCCTACAGTGGAGGGTGAGGAGATGGCGGAGGATGAGGAGGCCGAGTCGCACGGTGTCACAGGCCCAATGGGCAGAGAGCGCGGAGGCCGAAGCGGCGTGACCTGTCCAAGTTGCTGCTGCAAAGGGACCACATTCACCCAGTGGGCCGTAAACGACATGTACTGCCCCTGACCGTAGTTACAGCTCCAGATGTCGGCGCTGCCATGTATTTTGCTACACACCGACAGGCTCAAGGACTGGCCCACCTTCTGTTCAACAAAAGTGTGCAGCGCTGGTACTGCCTTCTTGGCAAAGAAATGACGGCTTGGGACTCTCCACCTCGGCTCGGCACAAGCCATCAGTTCTCTGAAAGGTGCAGATTCCACCACCTGAAAAGGGAGCGACTGCAGCACCAGCAACTTGGACAGGAGCACATTCAGCTTCTGCGCCGTAGGATGAGTGGGCGCATACTGCTGTCTCTTGGACATGGCTTCGCTGATGGATTGCTGGCGGGATGCATGACTTGGAGGAGGAGGAGGAGGAGCAGGAGCGACAGAGGATGGGTATGACGCACAGCTGCCTTCGGCTGAGGTGCTGGAGCCTTGGCTGGCAGAAATTGGGAGCTCACTTGGTGAGGAAGCAGACTGGACCACCCCTTGGGAGCCTCGGTTCTCCCAGGTCGTTTTATGGTGACGCATCATATGTTGACGCAGGGCCGTGGTGCCAACATTTGGACCCTGGCCACGCTTCACCTTTTGCCTACATATCTTGCATGTGGCCATGTTACCCTCCTGCGGATGCCTCAGGAAAAACTGCCACACTGCCGAGTAGCTACTTTTCCCACCCCCTGGCCTCACTGATTCACTGCTGCTGTTGCCAACTCCAGGAACCCCTGCTCCACTACCTCCCGATAAGGTAGACTGCCGCACAGCAGGTGCTCTACCCCGGCCCCGGCCCCGGCCGGCTCCAGCCTTTGGAATTGTGCCCCCATGCTGACTGCTACCACCTTGCTGCCTCAGCTGCTGACTCCGGGGCAACCTGCGCCCCTCTTCTCCTGATGATGACGATGAAGCCCCTTCATCACCCGGCTCCCAAGTGCGATCGGCTTCATCGTCATCATCATCATCATCACCGAGTTGTGGCTGTACGTCACTGATGTTCGTGGATTCGTCAACAGTGTCTGGCGCAGGAGCTGGAACGCTCGCAGCACCCACGACACTGTCCACATCACTATTTGTCTGCCTAGCTAAAGAAGCCACCTCCATTTCTTGGCTGGGCAGTAGCTGCTGACTGTCCTCCTGTATCTGATGGTCCTCCTCACTAAAGAGTGGAGCTGAACCCAAAGCATAGGATACGTCGCTGGGGGAGGGAACGGCGTAGGACAGAGGCAATGGGAGGACAGGGACTGCTCTCGGGGCATGCCAACTCAGGGTTGTGTCAGAGGAACCTACCGACCCTAGACTGGGGGTCTCAGATGTAAGTTGTGATGATGTTGTTGATGAGCGCGTCAGCCAATCTACCACGGCAGATGCGTTACTGGTGGAGACCCGACCGCTAGCAGATACTGGCAGATTAGGTCTCTCAGCGTGACTCCTGCTGCTACTGGCCCCCAGTCTGATGCGAGCTCTGCCTGCGGAATCTTGGCCTCTGCCACTCCTCTTTTCACTTCCAGGCACTTGTCTGCCCGACATAGTCTAACTGGCGTGGTAGTAGGTGATATTTAAAAAAACCCCGGGCAGCGGTGGGTCTATATGAAACCGAATATAATGCACACCAAAAGTGAGCAGTAACACTCAGCCTCCAACAGGCCTGCTTAGTGTAAATAAGAGAGCTGCTTAGTGTAAATAAAGAGGGGTATGCTATGTTACAGAATGGGATGCCTCAACAGAAGTGCACCTGGCAGGCAGCAGTAAGCCTATGCCCAGCAAAAGTGTCTTATAATATAAATATAATAAGAGCAAATGCTTATATGGTCTTAAACAGAGGCTGCTTTAGTCACAGAATGGGATGCCCCAACAGAAGTGGACCTGGCAGGGTCCAGTAGTGCTTTGCCCAGCAAAAGTGTCTTTATCAGGCTAATTTCAAATATGATAAGAGCAAATGCTTATATGGTCTTAAACAGAGGCTGCTGTAGTCACAGAATGGGATGCCCTGGGCAGGAATGGACCTGGCAGGGTCCAGTAGTGCTTTGCCCAGCAAAAGTGTCTTTATCAGGCTAATTTCAAATATGATAAGAGCAAATGCTTATATGGTCTTAAACAGAGGCTGCTGTAGTCACAGAATGGGATGCCCTGGGCAGGAATGGACCTGGCAGGGTACAGTAGTGCTTTGCCCAGCAAAAGTGTCTTTATCAGGCTAATTTCAAATATGATAAGAGCAAATGCTTATATGGTCTTAAACAGAGGCTGCTTTAGTCACAGAATGGGATGCCCTGGGCAGGAATGGACCTGGCAGGGTACAGTAGTGCTTTGCCAAGCAAAAGTGTCTTTATCAGGCTCATTTCAAATATGATAAGAGCAAATGCTTATATGGTCTTAAACAGAGGCTGCTTTAGTCACAGAATAGGATGCCCTGGGCAGGAATGGACCTGGCAGGGTACAGTAGTGCTTTGCCCAGCAAAAGTGTCTTTATCAGGCCTAATTTCAAATATGATAAGATCATATGCTTATATGGTCTTAAACAGAGGCTGCTTTAGTCACAGAATGGGATGCCCTGGGCAGGAATGGACCTGGCAGGGTACAGTAGTGCTTTGCCCAGCAAAAGTGTCTTTATCAGGCCTAATTTCAAATATGATAAGAGCAAATGCTTATATGGTCTTAAACAGAGGCTGCTTTAGTCACAGAATGGGATGCCCTGGGCAGGAATGGACCTGGCAGGGTACAGTAGTGCTTTGCCAAGCAAAAGTGTCTTTATCAGGCTCATTTCAAATATGATAAGAGCAAATGCTTATATGGTCTTAAACAGAGGCTGCTTTAGTCACAGAATGGGATGCCCTGGGCAGGAATGGACCTGGCAGGGTACAGTAGTGCTTTGCCCAGCAAAAGTGTCTTTATCAGGCCTAATTTCAAATATGATAAGATCAAATGCTTATATGGTCTTAAACAGAGGCTGCTTTAGTCACAGAATGGGATGCCCTGGGCAGGAATGGACCTGGCAGGGTACAGTAGTGCTTTGCCCAGCAAAAGTGTCTTTATCAGGCCTAATTTCAAATATGATAAGAGCAAATGCTTATATGGTCTTAAACAGAGGCTGCTTTAGTCACAGAATGGGATGCCCTGGGCAGGAATGGACCTGGCAGGGTACAGTAGTGCTTTGCCCAGCAAAAGTGTCTTTATCAGGCTAATTTCAAATATGATAAGAGCAAATGCTTATATGGTCTTAAACAGAGGCTGCTGTAGTCACAGAATGGGATGCACTGGGCAGGAATCGACCTGGCAGGGTCCAGTAGTGCTTTGCCCAGCAAAAGTGTCTTTATCAGGCTAATTTCAAATATGATAAGAGCAAATGCTTATATGGTCTTAAACAGAGGCTGCTGAAGTCACAGAATGGGATGCCCTGGGCAGGAATGGACCTGGCAGGGTCCAGTAGTGCTTTGCCCAGCAAAAGTGTCTTTATCAGGCCTAATTTCAAATATGATAAGAGCAAATGCTTATATGGTCTTAAACAGAGGCTGCTGAAGTCACAGAATGGGATGCCCTGGGCAGGAATGGACCTGGCAGGGTCCAGTAGTGCTTTGCCCAGCAAAAGTGTCTTTATCAGGCTAATTTCAAATATGATAAGAGCAAATGCTTATATGGTCTTAAACAGAGGCTGCTTTAGTCACAGAATGGGATGCCCTGGGCAGGAATGGACCTGGCAGGGTACAGTAGTGCTTTGCCCAGCAAAAGTGTCTTTATCAGGCCTAATTTCAAATATGATAAGAGCAAATGCTTATATGGTCTTAAACAGAGGCTGCTTTAGTCACAGAATGGGATGCCCTGGGCAGGAATGGACCTGGCAGGGTCCAGTAGTGCTTTGCCCAGCAAAAGTGTCTTTATCAGGCCTAATTTCAAATATGATAAGAGCAAATGCTTATATGGTCTTAAACAGAGGCTGCTGTAGTCACAGAATGGGATGCCCTGGGCAGGAATGGACCTGGCAGGGTACAGTAGTGCTTTGCCCAGCAAAAGTGTCTTTATCAGGCTAATTTCAAATATGATAAGAGCAAATGCTTATATGGTCTTAAACAGAGGCTGCTGTAGTCACAGAATGGGATGCCCCAACAGGAATCGACCTGGCAGGGTCCAGTAGTGCTTTGCCCAGCAAAAGTGTCTTTATCAGGCTAATTTCAAATATGATAAGAGCAAATGCTTATATGGTCTTAAACAGAGGCTGCTGTAGTCACAGAATGGGATGCCCTGGGCAGGAATCGACCTGGCAGGGTCCAGTAGTGCTTTGCCCAGCAAAAGTGTCTTTATCAGGCTAATTTCAAATATGATAAGAGCAAATGCTTATATGGTCTTAAACAGAGGCTGCTTTAGTCACAGAATGGGATGCCCTGGGCAGGAATGGACCTGGCAGGGTCCAGTAGTGCTTTGCCCAGCAAAAGTGTCTTTATCAGGCTAATTTCAAATATGATAAGAGCAAATGCTTATATGGTCTTAAACAGAGGCTGCTGAAGTCACAGAATGGGATGCCCTGGGCAGGAATGGACCTGGCAGGGTCCAGTAGTGCTTTGCCCAGCAAAAGTGTCTTTATCAGGCCTAATTTCAAATATGATAAGAGCAAATGCTTATATGGTCTTAAACAGAGGCTGCTGAAGTCACAGAATGGGATGCCCTGGGCAGGAATGGACCTGGCAGGGTCCAGTAGTGCTTTGCCCAGCAAAAGTGTCTTTATCAGGCTAATTTCAAATATGATAAGAGCAAATGCTTATATGGTCTTAAACAGAGGCTGCTGTAGTCACAGAATGGGATGCCCCAACAGGAATCGACCTGGCAGGGTCCAGTAGTGCTTTGCCCAGCAAAAGTGTCTTTATCAGGCTAATTTCAAATATGATAAGAGCAAATGCTTATATGGTCTTAAACAGAGGCTGCTTTAGTCACAGAATGGGATGCCCTGGGCAGGAATGGACCTGGCAGGGTACAGTAGTGCTTTGCCCAGCAAAAGTGTCTTTATCAGGCCTAATTTCAAATATGATAAGAGCAAATGCTTATATGGTCTTAAACAGAGGCTGCTGTAGTCACAGAATGGGATGCCCTGGGCAGGAATGGACCTGGCAGGGTCCAGTAGTGCTTTGCCCAGCAAAAGTGTCTTTATCAGGCTAATTTCAAATATGATAAGAGCAAATGCTTATATGGTCTTAAACAGAGGCTGCTGTAGTCACAGAATGGGATGCCCTGGGCAGGAATGGACCTGGCAGGGTCCAGTAGTGCTTTGCCCAGCAAAAGTGTCTTTATCAGGCCTAATTTCAAATATGATAAGAGCAAATGCTTATATGGTCTTAAACAGAGGCTGCTTTAGTCACAGAATGGGATGCCCTGGGCAGGAATGGACCTGGCAGGGTACAGTAGTGCTTTGCCCAGCAAAAGTGTCTTTATCAGGCTAATTTCAAATATGATAAGAGCAAATGCTTATATGGTCTTAAACAGAGGCTGCTTTAGTCACAGAATGGGATGCCCTGGGCAGGAATGGACCTGGCAGGGTACAGTAGTGCTTTGCCCAGCAAAAGTGTCTTTATCAGGCCTAATTTCAAATATGATAAGAGCAAATGCTTATATGGTCTTAAACAGAGGCTGCTTTAGTCACAGAATGGGATGCCCTGGGCAGGAATGGACCTGGCAGGGTACAGTAGTGCTTTGCCCAGCAAAAGTGTCTTTATCAGGCCTAATTTCAAATATGATAAGAGCAAATGCTTATATGGTCTTAAACAGAGGCTGCTGTAGTCACAGAATGGGATGCCCTGGGCAGGAATGGACCTGGCAGGGTCCAGTAGTGCTTTGCCCAGCAAAAGTGTCTTTATCAGGCTAATTTCAAATATGATAAGAGCAAATGCTTATATGGTCTTAAACAGAGGCTGCTGTAGTCACAGAATGGGATGCCGTGGGCAGGAATGGACCTGGCAGGGTCCAGTAGTGCTTTGCCCAGCAAAAGTGTCTTTATCAGGCCTAATTTCAAATATGATAAGAGCAAATGCTTATATGGTCTTAAACAGAGGCTGCTTTAGTCACAGAATGGGATGCCCTGGGCAGGAATGGACCTGGCAGGGTACAGTAGTGCTTTGCCCAGCAAAAGTGTCTTTATCAGGCTAATTTCAAATATGATAAGAGCAAATGCTTATATGGTCTTAAACAGAGGCTGCTTTAGTCACAGAATGGGATGCCCTGGGCAGGAATGGACCTGGCAGGGTACAGTAGTGCTTTGCCCAGCAAAAGTGTCTTTATCAGGCCTAATTTCAAATATGATAAGAGCAAATGCTTATATGGTCTTAAACAGAGGCTGCTTTAGTCACAGAATGGGATGCCCTGGGCAGGAATGGACCTGGCAGGGTACAGTAGTGCTTTGACCAGCAAAAGTGTCTTTATCAGGCCTAATTTCAAATATGATAAGAGCAAATGCTTATATGGTCTTAAACAGAGGCTGCTTTAGTCACAGAATGGGATGCCCTGGGCAGGAATGGACCTGGCAGGGTACAGTAGTGCTTTGCCCAGCAAAAGTGTCTTTATCAGGCCTAATTTCAAATATGATAAGAGCAAATGCTTATATGGTCTTAAACAGAGGCTGCTTTAGCCACAGAATGGGATGCCCTGGGCAGGAATGGACCTGGAAGGGTCCAGTAGTGCTTTGCCCAGCAAAAGTGTCTTTATCAGGCTAATTTCAAATATGATAAGAGCAAATGCTTATATGGTCTTAAACAGAGGCTGCTGTAGTCACAGAATGGGATGCCCTGGGCAGGAATGGACCTGGCAGGGTCCAGTAGTGCTTTGCCCAGCAAAAGTGTCTTTATCAGGCTAATTTCAAATATGATAAGAGCAAATGCTTATATGGTCTTAAACAGAGGCTGCTTTAGTCACAGAATGGGATGCCTCACAGCAGACTTAAGATCAGTTCAGTATATATGCACAGTTAGTTACTATAAGCAGCCTGAAAACGCTAACAAAGGCTGGATGAAAAAAAAAAAATCTCCCTGTCAGCCAGCTCCGTTTTTCCTACCTTTCCCTGGCTTTCTGTCTGTCTCCTGTCTGTCTCCTGTCTGTCTCCTGCCTGTCTCCTGCTTGTCTCCAGCCTGTCCCTGTCTGTCCCTGCCTGTCTGTCTAACTGCCTCAGCTACACAGCGTTCTGTCTGTCATGAATGCAATAGAGAAATGAGGAAAAGCAAGATGGCCGCCGTTAAATACCGCTGTGTGACGTCACCGGGCTTGCTGGCTGCTGATAGGCTGCATGTGACTGCCCCAGCTTGCACTGGCGCGGGATAGATGTCCAGACATGTCCTGTCCGCCATCTTAGAATGCCTGTAAATGTAAATGAATGGATGTTAAAGGAAAACTTCGAGTGATCGAATCGCGGGGAAATTCGGATTCGATCCGAATCGAATTTTTCCTGAAATTCGGATCGAATCCGGGTTCGTCCGGATCGATTCGCTCATCCCTACTTGGGACACTTGGCTAAGGACTGTAATACCATCCGTTGTAATTTATGTAACCAGCTCAGACATCCTTATAGTCAGTGTCCTGAGGCCTGGCACAACCTGGACAAGGGAGTGGTGCAGGAAATGCTGCGGCTGGAGGAGGAAGAACGTTACCATGCTGCCCCGTCTGCGGTCCCTCCCCCCACTCAGCTGGGGGTTCCTGAGGCTCCTGTGCCTGTGCCATCTGCAGGTGGCCCTAAGGTGAATCCCCAGTCTGCCCCAAGTTAGTATCCTTTAAAGTAAGACTAAGCAATATAATAGCTGACGCGGCCCGGGGGGCTGGCACTGCATGTACCAAGGGGGTCCCAGTAATCGTGGCCCCTGCTTTAAGACCTTGCAGGCTGAGGCTAGGTGATCCTGATACTGCACCCCCTTCTGAGCAGGGTGTGAGTTCAGACCCGAAGATAGCGGGGTCTGGACTCTCCCCGAGGATCAGGATTACCTGGCTTATAGGTTAGCTACAAAGAAGAAAGGAAAAAAAGACAATGGAGTGCCGGAGCAGGGGAGAGCAATGGGGTTTCCCAGAGCTCCCCCAAACTGTACTTGTTCATTGCTTAGACAGGCATGGGCGGGTCCAGCACCTCCATTACCAATATTGTTGGGTTGTGTGTATCACCCTTTGTTTCTCCAACCGGCTTGAGGCGCTCTCTGAGGACTCATCTATAGAAATTTATTTTTTCAATTCCGAGGCCTCAGATATGGAGGAGGAAGCACCAGTCTCCTCCACTAAGCCTTTAGGTTCAGATAGTGAGGCCGGAGGGAAGGCTAAGAGATATTCTACCGAATGACTCTGATGGCAGTTCCCCCTCCGATAAAGGTGGAAACCAGCCAGCATTAAATGTAAGCGCTCATTTTATGGCCTTATTTTTTCTCAGCCAGTTTGATGCAGACATTTTATTTTTGCAGGAGACCAGGCTGGCTTGTCTGGCCGACATTCACGCTGTGAAGCGGGAGTGGAGGCACGGACCCTCCTTTTGGTCTCTTGTGGCCGAGCCTTACAGCGGAGTGGCTGTGTTTTTTTAAACCGACATGGTAACTTGCCGGCGAGTCATTGAGGTGGAGATCGGGAGGTGCATGGTATTGGACGTCATTGTGAAGGGGCAGGACCTGCGCCTAATAAATATTTATGGACCTCAAACTAAGTGGGACAGGAAATGCCTCTTTACAAAGATCAAGCCGTTCCTTTTTACAGCCCGGCCATTAGTCTTTGGAGGTGATTTTAACACTGTGACTAGGCCCATGGACAGGAGAGTCTTCAAAGGCAAGCTGGGCTGCGACAGTCTCTTTTTGAATAGCATGGTTAGAGAGGCAGGTCTGGAGGATGTGCACATTAAGCTCTCCCCAGACCTCACGGGCTTCACTTTTTGGCGAGGTAGCAGTCAGAGTAGGATAGACAGGTTTTTTTTGAAGGAGGGCTCGGCTTCTCAGCCTCCGCGGGTGCAGACGGTCAAGTTCTCGGATCACCTTTTACTATCGATGGTCTTGAATGCTTCTGAAACACCCCCTAGAGGAAGGGGCATCTGGAGGATGAATTCAGCTCTCCTTACAGAGGAGGGGGTAAGACAATCCTTTGAGGTTTTTTCAGGCACAGGTTTCCATTAAGGATTTTTGCAGCAGCAGGTCTGAGTGGTGGGAGCTGACCAAAATGAGAATTGCTGGGCTTTTCAGAGGCCTAGGAAAAAGAAAACAGCTTGATAAATACATTGCCTATCAGCACTTGCGGAGGAAACTTGACATCCTTGTCTCGAATGGTGGAGATCAAGGGGCAATCTCTGAAGTCAAGCTTCTCCTCAGGAAGTGTCAGTATGACCGGCATGCTTCTCTGGTTCTGGAAAGGGATTTATAGGAAATACCACTCGCCCCATCCCTATCAGAATTGCAGACAGGCTGCAGTTCTCAAGACTGTCCTTGGTCTGAAGGAGAGCACAGGATCCCTGGTGAGATCTAAATCTGGGATCCTGGAGGTTATTAGGTCCTTTTATGCTGACCTCCTGGGCAGAAAGGTTCTTGACCGGGCAAGGATGGAAAGTTTCCTGGACTCTACTCCAGGATTGGAAAATGGCCGATGAGGTGGTAAGTGCAATTGATCACCTTGCCATCAAAAAGTCAGGGTCAGATGGTCTGACAGCAGAATTTTATAAATGTTTTAAGACCATCCTGGCACCACATTTGGTGGAGGTCTTTAATTTCTGTCTTGCAGAGGGTTCCCTCCCTCCCTCCATGAGGCACTCGGCTGTGATCCTTCTGTCAAAAGGTAAGGACTCTTCGATGATTGAGAAATGGCGCCCCATCAGCCTTCTCAATGTCAATAGAAAGATACTGGCAAAAATTTTGTTCTGATGCTTGTCGTCAGTAGCGGAGCAACTGCTTTCCCGTCATCAGCACTGCTCGATCCAAGATAGAAGCACCTTCTCAGCGGTTTTAGCTGTCCGGGAAGGCTTGGAGTGATGCAGGGCTGCAGGCTGGGGAAAGCTAGATCAAGCAAAGGCTTTTGATAGGGTCAACCATGAGTACCTATGGCTGCTTCTTGGTAAGTACGGCCTGCCGGGGTGGTTCATTAATTGGCTACAAACCCTGTATGAAGGGGCTGAGAGCTTACCTCTTGTTAATGCTTGGGTTGGAAGGCCTTTCGAAGTTGGCTCTGGTGTGCGAAAGGGATGCCCTCTGAGTCCCCTACTGTATGTGTTTGCAATTGATCCCTTAATAAGGAGGGTTGAGGGCAGCATGTTATGTGGGGTTCCTCTGGGTGTGCCTGGTGAGCCTCCTTTGAAGGTCATTGCCTACGCTGATGATGTATCTGTGATTGTCTCTGGGACAAATGAGGCGGATGAGGTGGCCTCTCTGATAGCACAGTATACAGAAGTGTCGGGCTCCAAGGCCAATCACGAGAAGAGTGAAGTTTTCTGGATGGGTAAGGAGGGTGAGGGCTTCGAACTTCCGGATGCTTTCCCATTGCCCCAGCAGGAAATTAAGATCCTTGGCATTAATTTCGGTCCTGCTGATTATGGCCAAAAAAACTGGGAGTGCAGGCTGGAAATTGCCAATGCCAAGGTTGCAGTCTGGAAGAGCTGGAAAATGTCTCTCAGGGAAAGTGTTGACCTTATCAAGACCTACCTGATCCCCATCTTTTTATACGTCAGCTTTGTCTGTATTTTGCCAGTGTCTCTCTACACCAGGGTCTACAGCGTGTTTTTCCAGATGTTATGGGGAAACCGTATGAACCTGGTGAAAAGAAATGTCACCAACTTATTCAGACGGGAGGGTGGCCTAGGGATGGTCAACCCAGTCGTGTTTCTCTCTCTTGTTTCTGAAACATAATTTTGGAAGCATGTTGGCAGAGAGCACGCCTGGCTGGGTGGGTATTTTCCAGTCCTGGTTTAAGCCCTTTCTGCGAGACTGGGAGAGTGGTGGCCCGGGTCAAAAGCCATCGAGTTCCTCAGGCTCAGCTCCCGGGCCTATGTTGCACTGTGCTTGAAAATACTTCGGCAATGGCAATTGACAGCAGAGGACATGAGATCTACTCCGAGGAAGCTTCTGGTGAGTCGGGTCCTGGGTCTGGCTTTTCATGAGCCATTGTCCCTCAGGGATTGCCCAGGCTCCATCATGAGGGAGGGTTTGAGGCTTATTAACTCCTCAAGAATTCCTTTGAGATACCGAGATATAGCCTGGCTCTCCTTCCAAGGAAAACTCTCTACCTTAGGGGGATCCAGAAGAGTTGCAGCCTGCCAGAGATAATTTGTCTCTGTGAGGAGTGTCAGGATGAGGTGGAGACTATGGACCATTTCCTGCTCCGGTGTCCCTTTAATGTGTGTAAATAGGTGGGGTTGGCCCTCGGTGCCCCCTTCTTCTCCCAGCTTTCCTATGCTGAGTGGGTGTATGGGGAATTCAAGAACAGAGGGGATTTTTGTTTGGACACTTTATATCTAGTTAGTCTAGTGATCCGCTATTTCACGTGGAATGCACGGTGCCAGCTCTGCATTAGGAAGAAAGTCCTCCCTGTCCAGGTGGTGGTGCATGACATCCTGCATGAGGTGGGCAAGTTCTGGGTGCTGGAGAGGGACAGATGGGAACGGGGGGCCTGGATGAAGGCGTGGAGGAACATCAGGCCTCCTTAGTCCTCATGACTTCCCTCTGGGTGGGCTATCCTATCTCTTATCATCACCCATAGATTTTTTATAACAATGACAGATTTTTGAAGAACGGCTGAGTGCACATGTGACGGGGTCTCTTAGTCTTCCTGTTGAATTGTGTATAGTATAGTGTTAGGTTGTAGATAGGATTGTATATAGAATAATGGATATTATATATTATATGCCGGACTGTTAGGCCTGTTTCATTTTGTTTAGTTATTATTTATTTTATTTTATTTATTTATTGTTGTAACTTTGTATATATTGTATATATTGTATATGATTGCTTGATTTTACACAATAAAAAAAGTTACACATGCATAGAGGGATCACCAATAAGGTAGGCATATGGGGCCAACAGCGGGGTTACAGGCAGTGGTGCATCCCAAATCAGGACTCCCCCAGGGAGGAGCAACAAAAACTGGGATTGTGAAAATCATGGGTTTTGTTTCCTCTTTAATGTACTGTCTCTTGCCATAGCTACTGATTAGCATGCACATAGCTACTCAGCACACTGCCCTGGAAACAGTATAACTAATTTTGGCATACACCATGGATGGAAGTTACATTTTAGAATTGAAGACACCCTTGCATTGAAGACCTGCTATTTTTATTTTCTTATTTATACATTTTTACCATTGTAGGGTTGGCATAACATTGGTTAATTTTGCTCACCCGAATACAATAATCTTTAGTGTATTATTAATTTACTCATTTAACATTTTGATCGTATATACAATATGTGAGGTTATCTTGAATATACATTTTTATAGGTTTTTCTTATGATAATGAACTATATTACAGATTTCCTACCCCTGTTTGTCTGTCAACAAATCAAGAAGTATTTACAGGGCTCATATAGACCAAGACTTTTCCCATGATCCTTCACAGTGGGCAGATTAAGTTAATCATAACTTTTCATATTTGTAATACCTCAAGCACACAGAAGTCAGGCTGGACATACATTGCGTAAGTATATTTACAAACATTTACACATACATCACTTATTTGTGGACACGTGATTCAGGCTAGATGCCCTAGTTAGCACAAGGTTAGGAGATATAAGCATTTCTGGCCTGGCCTGCTCTATATGAGACATCACATAAGCAAAGGAGATGATTTGCATGGCTTCACCTTCTGCTAAGGATCTTAATCTGTATGTGCCATATAAATACTTTCTTCTGGAAAGGAATGTGTGCTTTACCTTGTAACCTGAATGGGGGGGGTTTGGTTTCTTTTAGCCCACTAAAGTGTTTGTCCAAGCTATGCTTCCTTACCTACCATGCAGCTGATTCATCCTGATGTGTTGCTACATAAAGCTTCTGAAACCGAGATCTCACCCCTGCTCTGTAGTCCAGCCTTACATTTTATTTATGCGTGACCACCTTTTTAACACTTGCTTGCATCATGTGTGGGACACGCCATTTCCGGTGTCTCCAGGGGAGATTCATTCTTTTATGTTTATTTTGTTTAATGTAAAATAAACTGTCAGTCTAATAATGCATTCTGTTGCAAAAGTTTTAAGTTAAAGACAAACGCAGACAGATTGAGAGTCAGGAAAACCCCTTGCTTGTAAAATTAAAATGGAACATTCTGGCTCACTTATATATGCTGCTGAGAAATTTGTAGCCATACAGTAGGTTTACAACAAAAGTTGATAATACAAACAAAACGCTTCACAGCACAACTGATAGAAATCAGCTGAGAGGTAAAACATGTTTGCTTTCCACCTAACCTGGACAGATTTAGTTAGCCTAACATCAGCCTCTCCCTAAGTGGCTTGTCAGCTCTGTTTATCTGAGCCCAATATTTTTACTTTTGTGCTACCTGTTGGTGTGTCTATATCTAGTCTTGTGATTCCTTGTTTCCTTTTTTTTTTCCTTGTTTCCTTTTTTTTTGTGTTCATCACTCATCGCTATCCCTATTCCAAGTCTGCAACCACCTGCCAACTGCTTAGGGCCTGTGCATTCATTCCTGCCACCCAAGAAAAGGCCCAGGAACAGACAGTATTGTGCACACCTTAGTGTATCTAGCCATTCATGCAAGTGCTCATGGGTGAGGCACCCTACTTGCTTCTCTGTGCTCTTGTTCCCAGTCTATGCCCCTGTTTCTTGCCCATTCCACCCCCCAGTTCAGTCATTTTTCAATCTGCTTCCCAGTTCCCAGTCTGCCCCCATTCCCTGTCTGCAAATCAGCTCCTGCCCATGTCTTCATTTTGTCATCCTAGTACCGCTCAACAGATCCCAGTTAATTTCTGTGTTCCAGTCTAGTCCATACTCCAGTTCCCAGTCCAGGTGCCAGATCCTGATCTTTCCCCCATGTTTCCTTGAGCACCCAGCATTCCTGCATGCATGATCACATACATATAAAAAATATATATTTGCTTCATGTTGAAGAGAAGGTAAAAAGAGGCAAAGGTCCCTGAAATATACCAACCCATCCCCCACTACCACCAAGTGTTTGCCAACCTATTGATACCTTTTATTCTTAAATGTGGAACTTCCAGAATCCCTTTGCATTTTACATGTTACCTTCTGACCTTACTATCCAAAAATAACTCCCTGGGCTCTTTTACTTACGATGGCCCTGCATAAATCTTGTGCATGCATCCATCCACATCTCACATATTTGAGAAAGCAGGATCAGATGATGACCCATATGTACCAAACAATACCACAAGGTGACCAAAAAGTGGCCAAACACTATCTACACAGGGGTCACATAGACGAACCCCTTGATATCTGACAGGGTAGAGGGTGCTCAACACAACATGTCGTTTTTGTAAAATATAGAAATACAGGTTTATTTACTTTCTCTTCTTCACCTTCATTCACATTTCACTGTTATTTCCCCTATATATTTTTTTACCTTATATTTTAAAAAAGCAGACAAATGTCTTATCTCTAAACCAGTATAGACAAAAACCAGGTGTTTTCCGTATATACCTCTACATTGTTGGAAAAGTATTTTCAAGTCACTCAAAGTTTGCCTTATCCCTTGAGTAAAAACCTGCGTGTGGTCAAAAAAGAAGGTGAAATCAGTGTCACATCAAGCTATATATGATCAACAACCTTCACTGGGCCAAACAAGAAAGACACATATCACATATCCCCAGCAGAGTACCGTGGATGCAGGGCCAGACATGTCTCAAGGAACGTCCTTTGCAGAGCGCAGCTGAAAGTCAGAAAACCAGTTCCGCATGACTGCCATCAGGCCAAGCAGACTCCACAGAGATATGAACTCCCTGACCATGAAGGTGTCAGACACACGTAGGCACTGGGCCACTTTACTTTAGAGTATTCATCAGGATCAAAAAATACAAAGTTGGCCAACAATAGCTATAGTTTCAGCGTCCGTTGAGGGGCAACTTTTTCGTATGGAAAACAGTATTTCTAGAAAACTTTTAAAGGAACCTTGTCATTGCTTTTCATACAACATATACTTGTTTTATATTACAATGGTTACCAGTTTCCAGTTTAATGTCGCTATAATTATTCACATCTGAAAAAAAAATCCAAATCATAAATCAATAGTATTAGTGAGAAACAACTCACTATTATGTGCACACTCGTTAAGGAAAGGAAAATGGAAACATGGTATGCCAACTGCCTTATGGGATATCTTATCTTAGAAGGCTTGGGCCCTTATTTATGAAGGAATAGCGACAGGTAGCGACGGGTGAGCGACCGGTAATGACGGGCACCGCCACGAGAACGCCGGCTCCCCACCACAATCACACATTTATCAAGCCAATCCTGCTTAGCGACTGAGATAGCGCCAGAGAGCCACTCATTCATCATTATTCCAGCCTCAGCCCACAGCGCCAGCGTCCGACCTTGAACAGCGGTAGGTAGGACCTCTCGCTACCTGGCGCTCTCCAATGCATTTCAATGGAACAATCTTTAAATATTCATAATTAATTGTTATTAATGTTTTTTTTTTTTTAAATGTGAAAAATTCAGTAACCACTTCTGCAATGTTAGATAATTTAAATTTAATTTGTGCAGAATTGATATTACAGGTCTGATATTATTGTATTCATATTACTAAATTCTTTAAAATTTTTTTTTTTTTGGTTTCCAAAAATATGGTGGTTTGGGAGTTAAAAAACTACTTTTAACACATCGCCGCCAGCGCTCTGGGGTTTAAACATGCATTTGACAGCGAGAGAATTTTTTGAGCGTGATTTTTTGATGAATATGGTGGGAGCCGGTTGCTCTGACCAGTCGCTATCATGCGCACCCATCACGGAACCTGTCAAATAGCGACTCGTCACCCCGTATTCAACATTACTGCACACCGACTGAGTCGCTGTCAACAACCGAACAATGGCCAAGCACAGCGACTACTAGCGGGCGCTGTGAAAATACTGCTACAGTCGCTCAACTGTTGCTACCTGCCGCTATTAATGAATCGACCTCTTAGAATTCAAAAACAGCAACCTAGCATGAAGTTAGTGATCACCCCTTCTCATCGTGTTAAACTTTGACCAGAAGGTTCACAACAGGCGGGGTTGGGGGTCAATTAACAGTTCTTGGCGTAGAGAAAATGTCTTGGGACTGGGCTCTAGCAAGAGTTTTTTTGAAACATGAAGATTTTCATACTTTTTACTGTAGGTGTTTTAGGTGGCTCAACATATGTAGGAACATGTAGGAAGGGATTTCAACTTTCAACCAAAGAATATCTAAGATCTGAGCTTTGGGAAAAATCATGCATTATCTGTTTAACTTTTTTTAACTAGGTTTACAAGCCACCATTTTGCCATTTGATTTGATCATTTTTTCTCACTTTTTTGTGAGAAAAAAAGATTCTCACAGTGCCAAATCAGCTCTTTTATCTTTATCTGTGTTAGAGTAATTCCATTTTTCTTTCTAAAAATTTGTAATAAAACTATAAAAACATTTTTCTCTTTTTTTAAAAATTTTAAAGTTACTGATTTTAAAGTAAAGGCTTGTCAAACAGAACAAAAACTTTACTGTTGATGAAGAAGAAGTCAAAAGAAGAATTAAGGATTGATCACTGGATGACATTTAGTATTTCTGCTGGGACCTTAGGGCATAATATTATATAGTTTTTGATTAAACCTTCTTAGGATTACTCTTAATTTTAATTGCACTTAATAATTAATTGCCAATGAGCAATGAGTTGCTGCAATAGGAATTAAACCCGACCCCACCAATCACATTATTTCTCCCTCTTCCACCCCAATCATTTAAGTTAATTTGTTGGAATATATCCTATTCCTAGGCTTGGGATTATGTGATTTGTCAACTTAAAGGACCAGTCCAGGCAGACTGCCCATTTTTAAACAACCCCCCACCCAACTACCCTTACCAAGCACTAAAGCAGGTTTAAGGATCTAAATAACAAACAGGAGCTTGGCTGGCTTGCTTGGAATCAAATTTTCAATCCATGGAAAATGTTGCTGGCTTCACCAGTTTGAATAAAATTCACCTTTATTGTAATCATTTAAAATCTAATCGTCCCTCCATAATAAAAATGTCATCATCAAGAAGAATTGCAATTCATGATGAACAGGTGATGCATTTTAGAAGCCTATGGTCTCCTTAATCATGTCTGGATTTTAAATGATTGCAATATGCGTGATTTTTTTTCACCCTGTTGAAGCTGGCAACTTTGACTGAAAATTTAGTCCCCTAACCTTGCCTTAGCACTTGGTAAGGGTGGCTTAAAAATGGGCAGTCTGGCTGGACTGGGCCAACATTCTTTGCCTGTTGTTGTTTAAACCACCTGATGTGTCATGTGGCAGCAAGATGTATAGAACAGGTGAGATCAGGCAGATGGATGACTATTCTTAGCATCTACTTGGATGCTGAAGCTTGAATTGAAGCATTTTACAAATATGGAGCTGTTTAAATAAGTATTCAAAGGGACACTAAATCCCTGGACAATACAAAGATCTGTCCCACAATCTATTTAAAGCCAGGACTGTAATTAAAACTCAGGGACATCCACTAAAGTTGGAAGAAAGGCGCTTCTTGCACTGGAATAGGAGGGGATTCTTTACTGTAAGAGCAGTGAGACTATGGAACTCTCTGCCAGATCAGGTAGTCATGACCTTGGTGGGGCAGTCATGGCCTAGAAGTAGGGAATTGGTCTAGTGTCTGGCCATGGGACATGTATGAGGTGCCCCCGAGCAAGGCACCTAGCCCCCATATATGCTTCCCAGATATTGAGTTTAGGGCAGCCCACCACTCCAGGCACATGTGCACTGCACTGCCCCTTAGTGTGTTATTCACCTATGCACAGTCAATAATATAGTGTGCATTCACTGGTGTGTTTTTTGGAAGTATGTTGTTCACAAGTCCATGTATGAGAAAAATGCAGAGGTTGTGGTGTAAGCACACAATAGCCACTATTAACACAATTACTATTACTAAGAGTTTAAAAGTGACCTGGATGCCTTGCATGTAATGACATTACCAGCTATGGCTACTAGACCACTAATAAACAGACTGAACTAGATGGACTAAAGTATTTTTTCATCTTACATACTATCTTACAAGGTTACTTTACGTCTCAACGTTTCACCCCCCCCCCCCAGGCATCAGATTTGGGAGTTCCAGTTAAAGAACCTTAGGGAGTCATCCTCCATGCAATCAAATCTGTGTTGTTATGAAGTCAAGTAAACAAATCTTAATATCATTTTATGATTGCTGCGTATAACAATGATGTAGCAACGTGTGAAGGCAAGGACACCGCTACTCACTATAGACACTATACTACTGGTGGTTCAACCAATTGTTGACTACCTCCTTACCTGTTACATACAACACAATGAACAACTAGTTAAGTTGTGGATGTGGGAAATACCATGTGAAAATGTATACTGACCTTTAATGAATCAAGCCTATTAAGCTATAGTGGAGGACTGGCCTATTTATGGGCCGCATTAGCATTTGTTTCATGATCTACTGCCAATTCCTTGTGTTGGAAAGTTTCCCGCATCATAACTGTGCACACCATTGACTTGCTAAGAATGTGTTGTACACACACATATACACACGCACAGAGGGGTCTTTTTTCTGTGACAATAAATAGCTAAGCAGCTAAGCATATATACCCGGGGAGTGTATTAGAGGAGAGATTACGAGCACAGAGGTCTTCAGGTACTGCCAAGTGGAGAGTGGATTAGCATATATTAATAGGAGTTTAGTAACAGAAACAATTGCCAGATCCACAACTCAGCAGTTCCTAATTTATGCTAATTCACACGACAAAGTGACTTGCTGAAGGTCACACAAAGCCTCATCTAAAATACATTCACAAGGCTCACAATATACAAAAGCCAGTCAGCAATCATAGAAACACCCCAACAGCAGGACTTTGCCAAAAACCTTTATGTACCACTGGTCAATGGACTGACAACACAAACATGTATTAAGTGAATCTAACCTTATACTTGTTAAATGGAACAGTGATATTATTTAAATGTAAATTTATTTTCTTAATTTCTGTTTATCTGTATTAATATTGTTTTAATATTGTTATTACCAATATTACATTGCACTTCGAAAACCATTTGCTTACATTCAGTGGTTGTCTTTAAAGTGGACCAAACCCTGACCTATAAGAATCAAGGTCTGGTTAAATACCTGCCCACGAAGCATCCCAATTGGGGATCCCCTGCTATGTGAAACCCCCAGATGCCCGTTATACATGCATCATTGACAATCCCATGGCACATGTATGGCTAGTAATGGCACCTCCTGCATCTCTCTATGTCTGTGCACTGCCATGACCTCTGTAACTGAATGGCTGCCATAGTCGCACACAGCCATAGAGGGATTCAGGGAATGCACCGCCAATTCTCTTAGCTGCTCATATAATGTATATGCGTGGCCAAAAAAATCTGATTGGAAGGGAGCAGTGCCTGTGTCATCTTTTGTGGATCACTGGTGAAGTATATATGAAGTGCAAATGTTGGAATTTTACACAATAGGGCATCTCAAATTCCCCAGGGGTATGGACCAAAACCTGGGATAGTAAAAATACCAGGTTGTGATCCATTAAAAAAAGTTAGCACTGCCAAACAGGGGCAGGTAAGATCTTTGAAACCAGCACCATCCAGAGCATCTCTAAGGTTGCACCCCATCTCCTCTTCAACCAGCGATAAAAACCCTGCACTAGGCTAGCCTGTATCAACAACACTACTGAAGAGCGTTGAAACCAGCACCATCCAGAGCATCCTGAATGGGTGTATAGCATGATGGTATGGAGACACCAACAAAGGCAAGTTCTGAAGAGAATGCGCATGTCTAAACGCACTATTCTTATCCATCTCACTAATATGGAAAACATCTATTATGTGCAATGCCAAACAAAGGCATATAGAATATCAGGGGACAGGTTCTATATCAGGAATGTTCTTTTCTTCCTTATGTCATCAGGCAAATGCTTGTACCACCAAAAGGGATGAAATCAAATGAAAGGGATTCATTTTTTTCAGAGGCAGTCAAGTCTCTCAGCCTGGACACCAAGACCCTCTTTAGTCTTGTACCCTATCTCCTCTCTAACCAGTGATAAAGACCCTGTACTAGTCTAGCCTGTACAAATGCTGCTAAACTGGAAAAGGGTGCAGTGTCTTGACTATTACTCTGCTGACATGTACTGTACTCAATGCAGGGTATTTCCTGGGATTCACCAAAACATATTGGACTTATTGTAATTGAATGTAAATGTTCTATTCCTTGGTTGCTAAATGTGTTTGGTTTTTGCTGCACTTTACATTACTACATTGTCTTATTCGCAATGTATGTATCGTATGAGCAGTATTGTTGATTCTTGAGTTGTCAGAAAACGAAATTTTACTGCATGTCCTGCTATGCACATATGACCAATCAGTATGAGACCAATAAACTTGACTTTAACTTTGACTGCCACCCAGGTACATATATGTTTCCTGGATATTTGAAAATGGCCCTAGTCTTAGCAAAGCACCAATAAAATAAGTAAAGATTCAGCGAGACAAGGAGGTACCCACTGTGGACTAAGGGTAATGTTTTCTTTATGATGCTTAAAGAGTATTAAATAGTTTTAAATGAGACCAATTAACTTGACTTTAACTTTGACCGCCAATCAGGTACATATATGTTTCCTGGATATTTGAAGATGACCCTAGTTTTAGCAAAGCACCAATAAAATAAGTCAAGATTCAGCGAGACAAGTAATGTTTTCTTTATGATTAAAAAGTATTCAATAGTTTTAAATACCTTTCAACCTTGTTCCTTATTAGGCATCAGCAAATTGTTCACCTTGTATTGTACAAATCATTGTTTAAACTCTCTGCTAGACTTTATAAGTTTTGATCCTCCATTTGGAAGTTTCTAATTTTACATAATTTTTTAGGGCTTCACATTATTTTAGTATTCCCTTTATCTTTCCCTCATAATGCTTCACCAAGAGCAGTAACATTTTCATTAGAACACTCTTGGAGATTGTCCTCCCACATTTTCTTTAAATCTTCCGTCAGATTAGATTCTTGGGTGAAAATGTGTATCCTCAGTCTACCTAATTACTTACATGCATTTTTTCAGAAATATGGTGTGCTACCACAGCTTTAATCTGATTTCTAGGGCCCTTCATAGTTTTACTAGTTGTTCATCCCAGCTAAGTTTTCCCTCCTTATAATGGCTATACACACATAGACCATTGGTAGAACTGATTATGGCTGATACATAAAATGTATTTGTCTTGATTAAAATATCTCCCATCCACTACCCACCATAGAAATTCACACGCCCTGCTACCTATGCCGACACTAAGTTAACTAAGAGCTTTAAAACAATTCACTAACTGAAGTGGGCAGCGATCCTCAGTCAGTGCAACCTTGCCACACATTATTAAGGATTCAACCCTATGTGCCAGAAAAGCAGGGTGGGAGGTTGTGGGCAGATTACATCTGCTGATGTACATTTCTCCCCACCCATTGGAGCTTCTTAGGGTTGTTGCTTACTCTGTTCCCAGGTTAATCAGTCCCTTTCCTTTTGTCTCCAGTTTGTCATATTTGGGCTCTTGCCTTGGACTGAGGCCAGTATTGTGTGTTTGGAAAAGCAACAGACTACTAATTGGGGGGAGGGCAGACAGGTAATTAGCATTTTTTTTTTTTTTGTTAGGGTCTGTTGGAAAATGCTGCCTATTATTTTAAATGGGCCAGTTTATGCTGCATCGTGCACTGGGTTGAAAAAAATGTTGCACACAATTTCAAGGCAAAGCAACACTAGCACAGGCCATTATTTTCTTAAACATAATGCAAATGCATCAAAACGCACAGCACATATTTAGATATAATACACCTCTAGCATAGCTAATATCTTTCACAAAATGACTGCTTTTAGCACAAAGGAAACCCACTGGATCGGTGTGAGCATAGCCTTAATGTTGCAGCTTACATTGGGCAAAATCTGCAAATGCATCTTATTTTTCATGAACCAAAAACCAATGGGAAATATAGTATAGTTAATAGACAAGTATTTTTTTTTTGGTAGATGAAAGCACACATCCCCCCCCCCCCCCGCCATATATTTATTTCTATCATTATTTGTATTGCTTGGGCATATTTGTAGACATGTAATATATACATTCACCACTTTATCGCCATAAAGGCTAAAGCGTATTTTAACATTGTTATTAGTGGAGCCTGGAAGTCACAGATTTAGCTATTTAACTGCGTTAACACAAGTCTACATAGAATTGATCTGTCAGCAAGCTAACATTTAAGTCCTAATTTTACCTAATGTAAAGCTGGAAAATTAGACAAGAAAAGCATTAATAGTTGTATGGCTTTTGTGCACCATTTCAAAGAACACAATGTTAGAATCACTGAAATCATAATTTTTGTAAAAGTACCAAGACTCAGAGTCCGGCACAGCAGTAACAACTACACCAGCATGAGTCCTTTCTACATTTCTATGGGAAAATTGTATTATTTTATTCTAGTTTGCTTTCGGAAGTCTGTGGCCTCTAGTCATGGCTTATCAGTAAGTTGTGTATTTGGAAGAGAGCCAGATCAATACTGTATTCTCTCATACATCTCTGAACCCAGCAGGAAAGGTAATCACACTGATACAGAACTCTGCACCTACTGGAACAGATCAATAATCTGACAAAGTCTGGCTTTGTTCCTTCACTAGCTTTGAGATGTTCTGCATGCTCTACATGATTTGTTTTCTCCTTGTCCTATAAGACAACATAGCCCCCTCCCTGGTCTCACCTAATAACATCACTGTAATTGTCTTGACATGAAATAGCTGCACAAAGCACAGCTACTGACAGCTACAGCTACTACCTACTAACGGTTGTTGATATAACCTAAATAGGTAGTCAAAGCCTTAATGTGTATTCCTGCTTATTCAACCAGACTCTGCTAAGCTCCCCAAAATGATTTTACCTGTGGGAAACACTAGACTGAAAGGAATTGTATTCCAATTTAAACACTGAAAAATTAGTACAAGCTTTTTGGTCTTTGGCTCTGAAGACTTGACTTGTCTCTGTGTGTTACAAAATACAAGGTTCTCACTTCACAGCATGGCATAGAACAATTTTAGCCTGGTTAAATACTTACAACATTTTAATACATGGTTTGGTAAATAAGTACACAGCGTTCTTTTGTCCCTTATTTTACTCACATCTTCAAAATCAATAACAAGAGCACAGTGGAGAAAAATACAATAACAAAGCAGTGTATAACCTATCATTGACTCAGATCGATCAGTAGCTTTTATTTAGATACAGTTATTTTTTGCATTTTCTTTTTAGACTTAAGAGGAAAGGCAGTCATTTCTTGCTAAAGACAGAATTTAACGTTTAGATCTGAATCCCAAAGGTCATGATTTTTAAAAAATATACATAGGAGCGCAAAAACAAAAGTGCAGAGTAAAAATACCACTGGGTTGGGCAAATGTCTTGAGTCCCTGGCGAGCCAATCAAACTGCCCCTTGTTCACAAATGGTTCTGTGGAAATGAGCCATAAGTGTATATAGTATCACCCTTATGGCCCATTTCCACAGAATGACTTGCGAATATGAAATCACTAAAGCAAACACAATCAGATGATAAATGATCTGAGAAAATGGCCGCAGTGATAAAGCAGGCAACAAGAATTTATTTGTTGGTTGAGCATTGAACCAATAATGTCTAAATGTTCAAACATGACGTCTGGCAAGAGGCAGAATGAGCAAAAAAAAAAGGAAATCTTAAATTTGTTATTGGGGGGTGCGGAAGTAGTGACTGCACTGGGGGCCATGAAGTCAAAGGGACTGTTGCTCTGCCACCTTATTTATCTAGTTTGTGCGATCATGTTGTTGCAGCAGGAAAGGAAGAGCCATTTTCGTTTTCATATTTATTTGTCTCAACCCTATTTCATCAGGCTTTCTCCACCATCTTGACAGTTCCTTCAATTTCACGATTTGTTAGACCACTTTCCCTTCCAGACCCATTAGCCCAGTATTTTGTTACATTGCTCTAAATCACCTGTATCCAATCTTCTACTTTCCACATTTCGTACTTTTTTGCAAACTCGAGCCAACACTTCTTATGACAATATTGAGGTTAAGCCTTCTTCATCTTTTTACACGCCACCATTTCAGACTTGTGTAATGCATGTTGTGCGGTGATTGCATGGACGTCTGTGATCTCACTATTCCAAAGAATATAACCCACCTCCACTGCAGTGTTTGTCGTCATATCTGATTGACTTTGTGATGATGTCCACCTCTTGGCTTTGGAATAAATGTATGGACTTCATTTCATATACCTCCAACTGTAATGGCACTCACATGATGCAGCTTGGCTGATGAGGCCATTATCGTTTCTCTTTTCATGGGAAATCTACATGGCATCTCCTCGATTCGAACCAATGACCTTTTGCTTGTTAATCAACATAATAACAACCTAAGCTATTAGGGATTTTGTGAAAACAGGTTGTCATTTGTAGAATGCAAGAAGAAAAAGAAGCAAAACAGTAACAGTGCAGTTACATGACAAAAAGTCATTTTTATGTGGGATTGCCAATGTGATTGTCTATAAAATGATGGTAGTTCCACATTCAAAGCTGTAGTGGATGGTGAGATATGGGGCCTGAAAGTCAAAAGTTCAAAACATTGTTACCCTATTGCACATATGCAATGCAGGTAAAGTAGGTATAGGTTTCCACAAGAGTTGCATCACTATGTCCAAGGAGCTTCCTCCAATCAGGTAGCATTACTATGTTTCTATTTTTTATCACCTATTAGATTTAAAAAGAAATAAAAAAGAAGAAGAAATTACTTAGGTTTATTGTAGTGTAGTCTTTATTGTGTTGGCATATACTGTATCTAGTCTAGTGTGTACCACCAAGCACTACAAAGTATCATGCAAGTTAAGTCAAGTGAAGGGCTGATTGTCCCATTCCCTATGCTGAAAATCAGTCCAAAACAATGAATTTTTACCGTGCATTAGTATGAACTGCATAAAGCGCTGATTGAATGAGAACCCATGGGTTCGGCAGAAAGTAAAGTGATGTGGGTGATCTGGGAGTTTCACACAGCGGGGCATCTCAATCAGAGAAAAGGATCTATCATCCCTGGTGATAGGTCTACTTTAACATAGTGATGATAAACACAAAAATGCTGATATCGGTAAGAGTAAATCAAGGAAACAGAACTTGCTGTCTTATTATTATTTTAAAGACGTTTCACCATTTATCTCACTTGCTTTCTCAAATCAGGGAATGGAATTGAGAAAGCCAGTCAGATGACAAGCGAAATATCTTCAAGAAAATAAAACTACAAATCCAGTTACCCTGAATTATTCCAACATATATACCATGAACTGTGTGAATGAGAACCTACACAAAATGCTTACTGGGAATTTATTCATCAATGTATTAATTACTGGGTAATTACTGGGTATTTATTAATTTACTGGGTATAACAAATAGAGACAGTAACAGTCAAAAGATTAATATTTTTTTGATATATATATATATATATATATATATCCTCACTTGTATACATTTATTTTGCCTTATCCTAGTAACAAACAGGCTAAAGCACTGCATAGCAGACCATGAAACAGTTTTACAAAAGCCTGCTGTAAAGTCAGTGGTGATGATCATGTGTTGCTGGCGAAAATAGAAGCAGCTTTTACAATTGTGTCTTGTATTGTTTCCAGTGAACCATACACAATGCATTAGGATGTGCTTTTGCACTGCTCCCAACACATCTTGGCCAGCTTGCAATAAATTTGTACAAAAAAATACCTGTACTATTACTGATTACTACCATCATGACACTTTTAGCACGCACAGAGGACACAATAAAATGGAGTCATGCTGTGATAATGTATAGGAAGTGATGGCGTTTTATTTACTATTTTTTTAGAGCTAGCTTGATTTTCCTCCTATGTCATTTCTTTTTCAAGTCTTTATCTTTTCCGTTTTTTATGTTTGGCATAACTGTATGAAATACATAGGCTGTGATGAAATTGGTTTTCTTTTAACAGATATAAATCTATAGTTTTTTCTTTAGATGAAATACTCAACATTGTCAGAGCCACAACAACTATGCTATCTTAGAAAAAAGAGCAGCTGTGTAGAGGGTCAAGTTCCAACCAGCTTTACAACCTGCCGTGATTCACTTCTTGCCTAAAAGGACATTGGATCTCTGCTTGAAAAATAAGAGGTCATTTATACCTGAACAGCCCCATCACCTTCTACATGAACTGTGCATCTTGCACTTTATCATGTTAGTGTCTTCATGTGTTGTTTACAGCCATTCAATGTACAATTGGCATAATCCAAAACATTCCGTATAAAAGCTCAACCTCAGCTTATTTTTTTTTCAGGTTTTAGGAGGTTTAGTAGGTTTGTAAACTAAATGCCCTCACATATCAGATATCTAAAAAATGTCAAGTCACAATGTCCCTAAACATTTGCATCAGGAACCTCAGCATTGCTTTGAAAAATGACATCAGTTGGATCAAATTTTATACCACAGAAGGTAGGACCAAGTGGTATCTAGCTTTGTGGAAACAGTAAAAGCTGAACAAGTAGTTTTCATTATTTCTCGATTCTAATGCATGATTACATCTGTTGATGCATAAACAGTTGTCAAAAGCTACACTTTTAAGTGATGTCCATCTACTTTTATGCATAGTGGTGCAGTACCACTAGGCATCATGTGGTGGTACAAAGCCTTGGCATCCTTTTGACATCCAGGGGTAAGTAAGGGAAAAAAATCTTCATATGAGTTGCTCATCACCTGCTCTCCGGTAAAGCCACTGATGGTGAGAGTATGAGCTTGGTTTGAAGCAAAATAGACACTACAGAGTGATGGACTGGGGGCATAATAGCTAGGAAGACACCATTTAGATCGGTGCCAACCCTCTCCTCGAGAGCCATCAACATATCATGATATGTGGATGTCCACATAGCTGGATCTAAAGCTCTGTCTGAGCCCTAATTACTTCACCTTCTGAAAAACATGATTTAGACACAGAATAGCAGATAAGAACATGGAGATACATCATGGTAAACAAACAAGGCAACAAAAAAACAAATAAAAAGATCACATACACTCGTTCAAAGCATTCTGCCCAATAACAGCTAAAGTGTCATTTGCATGCAATAACAATTCCATGCAGTGCCATTTTAATAGATGGTGCTGAATAAACCCCTATGTATTGCATTTTTTACAGTCAATGGCTGCACAAAAATCTATAGTGCAGGCCCTTACTCTTTACCTTCTTAGCTGTTCCATTCCTCCCCACCCCTAATTTGGATGTCCTCAAAAATGGCCAAACTCTGGCCATTTGCTCACCTATCAGTGCTCCCATGTTGTCTTGTCATGTGACCTGCCACTGATTGGATTTTGAAACACATGCCCACCGCTATGCATGGTCATGAGACAAGGACTCACAAGACACAGGAGGATAGAGGGGATCCTCTGCTTTAAAATAAAGCTTACTTTATACATTATTTAAAGAGGGGGAGGTTAAAACCTTAAAGCTGTGCTTGTCAGTCAGTGGGCGGCGGGGTGAGGATCGGGCCCTGAAGCAGACAGATGTCACCACAGCAAACAGCGGTAGCACCCAACAGGAAAGTAGGGACTGATTGGCGGGGATTGGACCCTTTTTATTTTAGGTCTGTTGTTCCTCTTTAGGGAGTTACTCAGGAAGCATCTTCCAAAGCATGTGCAGCAATCATTTCTATGTATATTAGTTGGGACGGAGGTATCTCTTTGCAGGTGATTTTCCATTCCCATGAGCATCAGATGACATTTAATTAAGCTTCTTGCCTTTTTCTCCTCTCTCAGGGTTTTTGATATGTCAAAGTATACTGATTCAACAACATAAATGCACCATATAATGCAATAAAGTATGTCCTTGAGAAAGCTGTCGTGTTTGTGTAATCATGTTAAGGGCCATGTTCCTGGTCATTGGAGTGTACTTGAGGAACATCTGAAAAAATATCAGCAAGAGTGCGAGTTTGTGAAGATAATTACAGAAAGCTTGTGGATGAAACAAAAAAATGAGAAAAAAAGATTTTTTCTCTTTCAGAACATACACAGCTGTGATGTCACAGGCACAATGACAATAATGAATTTTGGCCAGTGAGGTGTCAACTACACGTTCCCTACGTTGTCTCCCATCTTGCCTAATTTTATGTGAATCACCTCATTAGGGAAGGAGAGTGAAAATTGGGGTCAGAGTATTTAAAGATGACCTGTTCAAAGGGCAAGCACTGCCTAAGCCCACCGAGGCTTCACTTTAGAGTTCGTCTGGACCACCCTTGTGGTGACACCAATTCAGGTCTCATTTTATAAAGGCTTTATTAATTATTGGCTCCATAATGACAAGCAGAAGCCATATAAAGAAATGTGTCATTCGTAGGGTGGGAGTGAGAAGACAAAAAAGAAGGAGATAAAGAAATACAACATCAAAAGGCTGGCTTCCTTTTTTCCTTTGGCTTTTCATGGTGTACAGCCTCAAAAGAGGTTGACGAACAATCAGGCTTAGCGGTCTGGTGTTCTTTCTGGCAATTACACTCAGCTGATGGGCTGAAAGAAATTGAATGGCAGGGTTCAAGGCCTTCTCTACAAATTCATACAACAGGCTTTCCAAAGCAGCTGAGATGCAGACATGAGTGAAATAATTTCAATTGGAGACTCACTGCCAAGCTTCATTAATTCACCGCCCTAAACAATTACTCCAACGTGTAAAGTCTCTATATATACTCTGATAAAAACTGTCATCCAGATTCTTTTATTTTCCTCTTTAATAAATATTATTAATGTCTCCAACGAGCCAAGTAATTTTCAGCTCTTCTGACAGTACCAGTTTTCAAATTCTGGTGCACAACAATGGCAAATAATATATATATATATATATATATATATATATATATATATATATATATATATATTATGTGCATTGTATTGCATTGCAAATTAATGTTATTATTTTGGTTATTATATGCAATGGCTTCATAGTTACTATATGACAAAGAGATCATCTTTTCAGGAGTCATTGGAAAGGTCCTTTTCATTGAAGGATATGTATGCAATCATCCTGGATAGTGATACGGACTATATTGTCTTTGTCAATGCATGGCAAACAGCAGTCTTACAAGCCCGGGTTTAATTAGTATGGTCTGTGGCCAGGTCGCTCCTCATTTCACCAGATGGTTTGATTTTGTCTATTCCACCTGTCCTAATCTATTGTGTCACAAAGCATGTGCAACAAGCATAAAGGCTTCTAACAGTTGCCCATGGAGAGGCTCCACCCTCTAGACGTTAACAGGTCAATGAAACTGTGACATTCAATATTTGTTCTACAAAAGAGAGCTGGAGATGCCATTTTGAAACCAGCAGGTCAAGAACACAGACCGTGAATGGTAGGCACATTACCCACCCGAATTATCTATCCCATGTGCTCATATTAACCAGAAATTAATGTGGCTAACCATTTTTGTTCCCTGAAGATACAGACAATTACTAATTCATAGTCATTTTACTGAAAATGAACTTTTTGTGTTGCACCGGAATGTTTTAATATATCTTTTTTTTAATATTCAATATTAAGTCTTATATCTTGCTATTTACTAATGCTGGGTTTCTGGAGGACATCAGTTCATGGAATGAAAGATAAGTGCAGGTGGTTAAAAGAAAGAGATATCATTATAGAAAAGATCATGTCATCTCATGGTGTAGTAATGACTAAATAGGAGTCTGACTATGACACGAGGCTAGTGAAAATAGTCTGATATTGGCTTGGCTTTTGACATATTTCCGAAATGCGTCCACCGTGTGCATTAAAAATACAGGTGTAAATCGGTGCAGTGTCACCTGCGTGGCGTATTAGCCTATTACCATGTGATAATGTGTTTTCGAAAAGGGTGTTAATTTTTTCAATGATGTTTTCACACATTTCTTTGGGATTCTGGCTTTGTTCCTGCCAACAAAGAGACGCGGATATGAAGATCCATGTCTAGCATGCATGCATGTTTTTAAAGTTTCATGTTGAAAGTTAAATTAAAGAAACATCATGGTTATGTTTTGATAAAAAAAGGGAAATTAAAAATTACACTCATGTAGCTTGTATTTATTTAGGCACAAAACTCTGTTGAATGTGTTATTATGAATTGTGTTAAGCAAGCAGGACAAATGATTCTGTTGAAGATAACTGCCTTTTGTCTATTATTTATAATGCAATGATTTATATTTTTTAACATGCCCAGTAAGGGTTTGTTCACACTGTGTATTGCACTGTGATTTGCGATGCATTACATCCAGACAGCAAGTTTCAATTTCTTGCATATAAAGGCTGCAAGTGGGACTTTTTCCCTACCGCTACTGAGATGTGACAAGCCTATACACAGACATGGGCGGTGACTTGAACTTGGAGATATAGAGCACTGGATCACACATTCACAGTGTGAACGTGGCCTAAGGGTCTGTTTTTACTTTTGTGTTGCTTTGCATTGGCATGCCTATGCATTTTATAATGGGCAGGTCCACATCCACGCACTGTGCTGAGGCAAAACGCCTATTTGACTGCAAAGAAAAAGCAGCATAGGCCACAGAAGTCTATGTAGTGCATGCAAAGTGCAGTGTACACCATTTTGCTTTTGCTGTGTTTATGGCAAAATTCCTTAACTTCAAAACTCAGTGCTGGAAAATGCAACACAAAAATCCAAGGGGACATCATAACCTACAGGAGGCGTAATTAGGGAAGCCCACCCCTCCGAGCATATGTACACTCACGGTGTTAAATGCAGAGGAAGAATTCCTAAATCATAAATTCTTCGGGGGGTAAAAAAAGCTTAAAGAATCTCATTTTAGTTTTTTTTTTTATTTGTGCATACAAAAATTTTAGCATTGCGGCATTACTTTTGGCTGCTTTGCAGTAATTTGCAAAACAGTGCTTCTCGGCTTATTTTGCTTCCAAATGGGGCTAAAAAACTTCATAGAATTTATTAATATACAGGCTTATTGGTATTTTTTAGCTCTGCAAGCACTTTCCACTGAAAAGCAGTAGGACTGAAACTAGAGGCTAAAAATGAGCTTAGCCTCTTCGTACTATACAGCAGTGGGCGGTGAGTTTTTTGTTTTACATGCAGCCTGCGCTGTGCTGCCCCGCTTCTGTATAGTATAGAGGGACTATGGTATTTTTTTTTATCATAGTTTCTCTTGCCGGAGTAGAAACACCCCCCTAGAGTCTATAAGGGGGTGCCCCACTGTCTGACCCCCCGGATTGCCGAATCCACCCCCCTCTTCCATGCACCTGCCCCGCATCTCCATGCCATAGCCACATCTCCAATCTGAATGGAACGCGCTACGCTTATTGGCTGAGTAGCCCAAGTCTGTGTCCTGGAGGATACCCACAGAGGGCGATCCCAAATTGGGATGCCCCATCAGAGAGGCGCAAAACCTAAGAAAGTACATTTCTTGGGTGCTGATCATCTTTAAAATGTTGCAGAAAACTAAAATCTAGAGGAAATTATGCAGCCGCTTGTTACACAAATCAAGCCAAGCATTTTCCACCCAGGTTAGCTAAAAGTGTTTGGCAAGTCAAAAGTTAAAAAATAAATATCAGTAGCTTAGCTTTCATTGAGTGGCTGCAGTGCAGTCCTTCCTCTCTTTTATTTTCTCTTATATTTATTTTTATTTTTCTCTTTTATTAGTAGTAAAATCACTTTCTCGCTTTCAGTCCCCACCCCGCTGACCTGGTCCATCAGTCAACCTTCAGTGGACCAAGAATGGAAACCCTCCCCACTCCCTGCCCTGATTAGCTGCCTCTCTCTGCAGCTCTGGAATCCCACCCTCCCCTCTCCTCTCACACTCAATACAGTGTGCTTACATCACATCACTGTTTCTTTAGATTTTTTCTATGAATCTCCAATGCTCTAATAATTTTCAAGATAACCTAGGAACTACAGGGTCTTTTTAAAACGGATTGAAGTTTAGGATAGTGCAACATGTAGCCAGAGACATTGAGACAACAATAGGGCTTGTCTTTAGTATATATTTAATTTACCAATGGCACACACTGGCAGGGTAGTCCAGTTTTTCTGGTGCAGACCATAGAAATCAATGTAAAACTGTCCCCACAATTCCTTTTTTTACTTTCTTTCTTTAAATGGCCTCAAGTCTATATTCTGACATACTTTAGACTTACGTAAATAATCAATAATCAATAATCTTCACACTTTAAGATTATTGAAATATATGTGTATGCATATATCTCAGAGGGCTGATTTTTTTTAACCACCACTGCGCTAGCCTGTGATGTGCACAATGTTTTGGTAATTGTTATAGTTTGTTGATGGCGAAAAATGGCATAAACCAGCGAAACATTTCACCAGTTTCCTTTAGTTTGCTCAGGCTTCTACTAGTTTCTGCCAGTTTATTATATGCGAAATGGGTGATAATCAGCATCTGGCTGGGTGCTTAGGGGTATCCTGATTGGGGAGCCCTCCGGGCATAGCCCGCCCCCCAGCACAAGAGAGTCTTATCTGATTCCACCAGCAAAGTGCAGCCCCCTTACTGACTATCGGAAGGCTACAATGGGGATGTATTTGACTGGTTGAGCGAGGAGCAGGTAAGATTATTTTAGGCTAGCGATGCCTTCTCACACTGGGACCAAATCCATTTAGTCTAAAATGGATGTTGATCCATTTTCATTTTAAAAAATTACCAACCCCTTTATCTTAAAGCTGATCTACCATTCTTTTCCCCATACCAAGAATAATACCAACTTATTTGTACCAGGAAGTCCGACAGAAGTCCTCAGGGGGCTTTACAGAGCAATCTTCTAATTCTAGGTGTGCAGAATGTAGGATGGTAGTGTGTTACCCAAGAGGGAAACCATAAGCACTAGCTCCCTTCCAGCACATAGCTAATCCGAAAAGAGGCAGTTTAATCAGTTCATTTTTACCAAAGTAAGGTGGTAAAATGCCTTTAAAATCATTAAGTCATTCAACACTGACAGGCAAAAAATAAAAGAGCAATACTCACCTTTTATCCCGCACAGACCCTTACCAATAGTCCGGCACTCTGACACTAACTCTAACACTTACCAGATCACCCGATCCAAGTTCCGAGTCTTTTACAGGCAACGGTTGATGGACAGCACCCACGCCATTCATCACAAGAACTATGGGCCGGCCCCCTCCATTCACTGCTGCCCCCTCCTAAAGCATTGAATTATTTAAGATGCCCCTCTGTGTTAAAATTCATGGTTCCTCCTTTACTCAACGGCCCCACCTACTGCAAAGGATTATGGGAGAAATCCTGTTATCACTAGTATCCATCCACCATATGAATACTTACAGAATTAAGAAAGCATTTTCTGCCTTCAAATAAGGGGTGTTTTGCTCTCTCGTATCCCTCTATATGGCCTAACATAGGTCTCTCCCTAAAGTGCATATTCTGATCATGTTTTTACTTCAAATTTCTATGTGTATGTGCATCATCATCACCCCTTCATCCGATGTGTACACCCCCGCAAGGCACATCTGCATGCTGTTTGGAGGGAGTGGCCTGGGGAGGGCAATCTATTCAATCAGAATAGACTGCAGAGATTTAATATGCAATTAACTATCAATGTATTATATAGACTATTATATAGACTAAATCACAATTAAAAGACATTTTTTCAGTGAAAGGAGAATAAAACATATCGGTATAACATGTTGTTTTGTAGAGAGAATAATAAAGCAATCTTTAGCTTTAGTAACCTTCACATTCTTTCTAACTTACTAATACAGTTGTAACAGCTGCTGTTACAAATGTTTCAAGTAACAAGCTAAAGTAATTCTGTGTGCAATGACAGGGTTCCCTTTTTTCATAAGTATGTGTTTTTATAGAGAGTAACCTTTACCTGTGCCTTCGTGTTATATCAAACTTCAAGGATTTGTTCACATCTATCCCCTTTTTCAGCATTTTACATTTCACATGAATGCCCTGTGCTGCCCTTAACATTGCATGGCTAGGGCAGGCCAATGGAAGTCTATGGTAATGCAAGTAAAACACAGGTATAATGCAGTGAACTGTGCTGTACCTGTGTCACATTTGCATTGATTAGCAATACAGGGGGACTTTATCCATTTACTTACATGTTTTTATCCAGCCCTAAAATGGAAGAACCATAGGATGAAACGCGGAGGGCAGAACCACCAGCAGCAGGCAGTGTGTGACATCAGAGGATGATAGAGCAGCTATACAAGAGGGAGTAGCAAGGATTGGAGGCACCCTTATATTCTGTAATACCAGCCATGAAAGGTTGACATACCAGTCGGTGAGAAGGACTCGGAGGTGTTTTGATGATTTGTGTATTGCTGCTTTTTATGCATTTCTGTGTGCTGAAGGTTCATGCTTTACAAGGCCTGATGGAAATATAGAATACTCTACTGAGCATTTATTTTGTTTGGCCTTATGCATGAATTGGACATCTTTTCATACTTTACATATCTAGCACTGATAAAACCCATCACAAAATGCCTGTTTAGCACAACTGAAGCACAACAAATAGGTGTGAATTTATCCTTACTAAATAGTTGCTGTTACAAATGCTTCAAACAGCAAGTTAATTTATTTTAAACATTATGGTATTTTGGGAATTATACACTAAAATGAAGTGACCTGTCCATCTTATTTCCTACTGCCCAACCAAGGTAATTAGCTTGCCACATAAAGAGGTGAAATAAAACATTTTAGTGAATAACCTCCTATGTATGAAGAGAAACTAAAAAGGTAAGCGTACTAAAATGCTCCAAGAATATATCAGACTGGTACTCTGCTTGTTCCTTTGTGCTACTAGGCTTCATTCCATAACCTGAAACATGCTAAACAGGAAGACTAATGGTGATCCTTTTTTAGCCTTGATTCAATAAAGGTAGAAAAAAATTCTCATGGTAGTAAAAAATTTAATTCATGAGAAAATAGCCTGAGAATGTCACTGTTACTGAATCACTAGATAAAAAGACAATGAAAGTCAATGGCAGCTTTTACTACAGTGTAGAAAGGAGTAAACAGTTCTCTACTTTTCTTAGGAGTAAAAATGTGCCATTGACTTTCATTGATTTCTTATCTGGTGATTCAGCAACAGTGACATTCTCAGGCTTTTTTCTCATGAATTGAATCTTTTACTACCATGAGAATTTTTTTCTACCTTTATTGAATCGAGGCCACCTCCTTCTTTCTTGTAGGGGAACCTGGCATTCTACTGCGTTCTTACTCCGAGCAAACTCTCACCTTGTATTTATCTCCTCTCCAGCTGTATTACCAACAATACTTGGTGACACCGCATTAGTTTCACGGCGGGTACAAATAATCGGTTTCAATGTGCTATTACCACAGAAATAGTAGAGGTAAATGCGCCTGTAATGGGATCAAAATCAAATCACTTTTACTTCCACCAGAATTTGTTACGAAGTCCGGAGATCCCCAGGGTGAGTAAATATAGGAAAATACCTGTAGACACTTGCCCAGGCCCAGAGATGAGATAGGGCATGACAGTACTATCTAGCAGAACCATTTCTGGAGTCATGTCTGCAGGCACAACTTGATCAACTGATATCTTGTCCTGATTAAAAGTATCCTGCAGCAATAAGGAAGCTTCAGCCTTTATCCAACAACAGCTGCATCTATATTAGATACCCTTAAGCAATGGATAGATCAAGGACAAAATGACATTCTGGGATGCACTTGTATTCATTGACACCAGAGATGAATGTAATATGCAGATGATTCATGAAAAAATCTTTCAATGCTAAACAAATAGATTATATTTGCTTGCTTTAAGTTAGTTAAGTGAGTCAGGTAAGAGAAGCACATTATACTTATAGGACCTGATTTACTAAGTGTGCAAACGCAGGCATATAAAGCAGAAGCATAGCTGACAAGCCTATGCTTAGGTGAAGGTAAGCCTAGTCAAGGCATATTGAGGCTTAGGTCAGCACACTTTTCTCACAAAATATAATACTATGAGGTTAAGATATTTGGAGGCTTTTTCCGGGTTTAAGTATTTACCAATTGAAGTTGTGCCAGTTCTGCTGGCAATGTCCATGTTTTTTGTATTTACTTCTATTTCACTTTGGCTCGGCGTATGCTGGAGAACCCTTTTGCATTCACCACCTTTTAAACCCATAGGGAACAATGTTATTTATGGATAGATTGTCACTTTAAGTTATTTAGCTATCTTTAGCTTTTATAGTGTGAAGTTCCCCAAAATGTGATAAACAACTAATAATAAGGTAGGATTAAGGGGTGAAGTAACCCCGAAACGCGTCACCTTATTTGGGACATCAGACTGCACACTTTGCACAGGACACGTATGGCTTTTAACAATATTTAATAAATGTTAAGTTTTATTTGGGATCCTGGTGAGCTGGCTTTGCTGTATTCACATGGTTTCAAGACAAACAGAGGTCTTTCCATGCTCCCAGCACTTCCCTACTGGGGAATTTTTTGAGCTGTCTACTTTTTGTATTAGCCTGTGCATCCTAAGACTTCTTTGAGGGATTACTTCCAGAAAGATGAGCCCACTACAACAAGCTGGGTACGCTTAGAAAGCTTATCGTGTGTTTATGTGGGTATTCCAAATGTAAAGGGTTGTTTTGGTTGAAAAAGCGCAAGGTTCGCACTTTGTCTGCAGACCTGAAATTTTCAAGTAAAATTACCGTTACGCACAGGCTTTACTTTGGGGTGTTCGACAACTCTTTCCTTGACAGTAGCTATGCATGTTTAGTATTGTTCTGTTCGGGGGACTTTGCTTTTTCAGATGTAACTTGTTTTTTCTTGTTTGCATATAGTTTTTTTAAGAAAATGTGGCTCTTTATGTTGATTCTTCTTTTTTATTCTTTTTTAGGGAAACTGTGCAACCAAAGAATTCATTGAGGGATTACTTTCAGAAAACTATGTCCATGTAACAAGCCTGGTACGCCTAGAAAGCTTGAGGTGTGTACTTCCAGAGAATATATAGTTTGTGGGGGGTATTTTTAATGTAAAGGGTTGTTTTTCTTGAAAAACTGTAAGGTGTGCATAGCGCATAGCATAGTTGTATTTTATATGAAAATCTCCTAAAGCACTGAGGAAAGGGTGTCTAACTATACATATGTGGTACAGCTGTAACCGGGAGAAGTTGGGGATTCACACGCATTTTTTTATTATAAAAAAACCCTACATTTTTTTTGTAAAAAGATGTTTTTCTTTTATTTTATGTACATATTTCCCCCAAAAGTATTGAGAATACCCTAAAAAATAACAAGACATTTCATGTTTAAGCCCAGACTCTGCTGAAAAAAACAAGACAAGTTATTAGTAGTGAACAGTACTCCCCTGTAAAAGTGGAATGCTACATTCAAACACCTGTAACTTTTTTTACACGCACTTGTCAGGGATTTCTTTTATATTGGGTATTTCATTTACCCCTTTACTATCTGTTTATATATGCTTATTACAATAGACAGCTTTGCAGTAGAGCTCCTTTATGAGCTCATAGTGGCTTACCAACATCACCAGCCCAATAAAAATAATAATAATCCCAAATTAGGATGCCCCGCTTTGGGAAAGCCTGTAAACATACCTTTCTCCCAAGCCCATGGCACATGCATGAGCGGTGCCAGCATCACTCACCTTAGCTTTGCATGGCCCCACCCCATGGCAACTGAATGGCTCTGCATGGCCGTGCACAGCCAAAGGAAGCGAGTGATGCCGCACCGCTCACAAGTGCGTAGGATTTCCATTCAGTTGCTCTAGCCATGCCGTGGTCTCCAGGAGAGATGAGTTAGCTCTCCATTCTAGGGCACCCCGGTTTGGGGTGGAGGGAGAGTGAGCAAAACAGGATTGTGAATATCTGAGGTTTTGGTCCACTTTAAAAATTGCAGGGGGGAGTCTGGTCCAGCTGGCCCATATGCTTAAAGCAGTTTGCATTTTCAATGAGAGAAACATAGAAGCTTAACTATCTTTTTCCTTATTAGTTAGTGCATCAGTCCCCAACTTTTGTCCAACAGTGAGGCTAATGGAGCACCGTTTGTAAAAAGTTCACAATAAGTGAAAATAAAATAGAAGTGCTCCTTTTACACCTGGTGTTGAATCACCACTAGAGAGAAGAAGAAAGGGAATGGCACTTTTTACTCCAAAAATAGGTTCGGTTTCAACGGGTACTGACATCTGCATATGAATGAGCCAGCAGCACACAACAGCAATTGTACTGTTGATGTTTATTGTTTGTATTTTACAGTAAATGGTAAAAACACAACACCATGTTGTAAATGGGGAACAAGTTACTAGTTGACATTCAAAGCACTTGCAGACCACAGTCTGTATGCATAACAACAATATCAATAATATCTCTTATGATTGCTAAATGTGTTGACTATTAAAAGCTCTTAACCATCTATAGGGTACATACAACAAATTTTATGTGGGGAGAGGAATAAGGAGCTTTTTAGGGTCAAAGGGGGCACCAGAAAGAGTTAACTGGCCAACTTTCCTCTATGTCTCTAAAGTCTAGGTAGAATAGAAGGCCACAGATTCGTCCCATGGCCCATATATGCTGTAACTGGCCATTTGTTGTGGATCCTGGAGAATACAACCCTCCACTACTACTGTATCTAGTATAGTGTTTTTTTGTTTGAATACATGTAAGAGCTTACTTTAATTAATGGCTGCTTTACAGCGTATGGCGTGGCACATATGTATCTGCCCTCTGTGCATCCAACATTGGAGGCTCTGACAAATTTCTCAGTTTTATAGAACAAAGCTTTCCTAACATGAGAGAATTGAACCAGTAACTTCAAGATTTGTGACTAATTAGGTTTGCTAGATAATAAGAGCTTTTTAATAAGGTAAATATCACTTACAATATTGCTAATGAAATGTGAAAGCGATTCAGTACTTGGAGAGATAATAGGCAACTTGTTTTAATTGTTAACATTCTTACCGGCTTGCAGTGACACAGTCATTATTTTGCAGTCACCACTTATCGGGAAATCCTGGAGGATTAATGGTTTCACTTATTCTGGCGAAAATGTTTAAGCTGTCCTTATTATCACTACACTTCCAAAAGAATAATGCTTATTTGTCATTGCGTTTAGCAGGCGAATGTATTGTCCATAGGCCAAGAGTCCCATTAACCCTTTGGGGAAGCAGTAATGAAATTTTCAGCCTTCCTAGCAAACCTCAACTACCTGCAGATACATTTTGGTGGCATTGTCTAATGTGTTTTGCAGAAACATCAATACCGGTAAACAGGTTTTGACCTGAGTGGGCACCTTTCATGACCATGGTTCTGTGGACTATGGGGATTGTGGTTCTGGGTTCCATAAGAAAAGAACAAAAAACCTTATACTTAGATCTGGCAATGAGTTTTGGAGGCAATGTTGAGTGGTGATATAGAAAGCTACAATGATGGTGCTATCCATTTTGGCAGAGATGTGGGGAGACGTTTCAGAGTGTACAGTTCTTGAGTTTAAGCTGCTTTTAAGGCAATGGATGTGATGTCCAAATCATTGCTCATTCTGTTTGTTGAACGAGGTGCAGTAAAGGTCTGAGAAGTTGAGTAGCATTTAGAGAGATCTCCTGGCCAATTTGGAAAGAATGATATTTCTGGCCCCATCAAATTAAACCTAGTTCCTAATTTGTTTCTTTCTGGTTTCTACAGTATTGCAAGTCAGAGTCAGAGGGCATGGGCAAGGTGCCCACAATCTAATATCATATTCTAATTCAGAGGTCTATCCAAATACAGTGCCATGCAGCATTGACTGGTTTGTGGTCTTGCCAGATTATTTTATCTACCTATATTTCTAAATCATCATAGCTCAGATATAACGATCTATTTTGCTGTGTGGAGTCTGAGCACATTTACTTAGGAGAACCATGCTCCATGGTGTTAACCCTATAGAGGGTTCAGTCATATTGTCTGTGTCCAATTTTGGCTACTTAGCAGTTACAGTTTTTATAACAATTCTTTTGCATTTTTGTCACATAGGCAGTGTGTTTTAAACTGCTCTGATGATATACCTCCCAGGCTCTGAAAGTTCTGAAGTATTCGATGAAGGGCTGATTGTAGAAGGATAATACTAAGATCTGGAAGGGTAGCTGAGGAGGACACTCACACATGGGTACCTGGAATATGGAGATTTCGTAGAAAAAGATTAGGACAATTTGCCAAATTTCCCTCAAGAAATTTGGTTAATTCCAAATCCTCTGGGCACGGACCCTCCACCAACACTGGCTCCCACCATCTCGCTCAGTGCCACATGGAGGTGCTATTTATAGACAAGGAATGAGGTGGCTGGAAAAGCCCTTCACTCCCCTGTCACTCACAGTGATATCAGAGGTCCTCTGAAGGGCATGAAGGGCTTTCCCAGCTGACTCACTCCTCGTCTACCAGTGGGAGTGAGCAGCAGAATGCTCAGTGTGGGCCAGATCCATCCTTTCCTTTCCAGAAATGTCTTAACATTTTTTCACCCTCTGGCAGGCAACCTGTCACAATATATAATTACTCTGGGATCTTCAGGTCACTAAACACAGGCGAAGCAATAAAGGAGATTAAACTCAAATGGTTCAGAAAACCTCCCCCAAATCTCAGCGACCTGGCTTGTAGGCCTCTCTAAGGCCCACCCAGTATCAGAAGGACCTGTTTGATGCTTGTAAGCCCCTTTATAGGCCATTCGGTCAGGATTAGAATTGGACTGAGCTACTTCACCAGCAGGACCCTTCCTTACTGGCCAGACTCCATGATCTTATATTGTGTAACCCAATCCACCATTTATTCATCCAGAAGTGTTTATTTCTAGCACCTTATATATAGCAGATTCTTGATTCCTCTGCTCAAAGTTACAAAGAATAATGATACTGTTTGTATAAGTACCATGGTGTAGACATATTACTATCATTCATATAGACATGGAATCCCTATGCCCTTTGAAGTATGGGGGGAGTACATGAAAGCATCCCCAGAATGCCTATAGCAATGCAATGGTGTAGCAACTGAGACCTTGATCTTAGGTTTGCCACAATTAATGTGAATAACACAATCAATTCCGGTCATCAAGTGTTCCAGTTTTAGCGTATTAAACAGATTTATATTTCTATGCAGTCTTCCCACAGTGGAATGCGATGTTGTATAATGGACACTTAGCTTGAAGTGGACAACTGTTAAATTACTTGTGGCAGATACAAGTTCTGCTGATTGAGGGCAGGAAATGGCTCACACTGGGTCCTCTCATTGTGTTATAACAAACTCATCTCCTATCTGTGAGGGGCATGGAAGAGATTGGCAGTTATTAGATTGTGAGTAGCATAAAGATGTTATACAGTGTCATAGTGTGAAGAGAGCTGATAAACCAGAACACAAGTAGCGACATACTTTCAGTGGCCATGCTTAAAACGTGTCTTCTCTGCTTAAAGGAGATCGTTTCCCAACAGATGGCAACAAAATTAACATTCAATAAAATTGCTGCTACAATGAAAACAAAATGAACTCCTGAATAGCAACAGCTGTACTGAACTAGCAAACAAACAGAATGTAAAATGTATATTTTCATCTGACTATCTTGCTGCATTACCAGAATTCCTTGATCTGCTAGTGAACTACATGCCTGAAAGAGTTAAGCACCGGCACACGGGTCAAGAGGAAAATCTGATTCACCCTTCAGTTCATGATGACAACATTATCCAGAATATTTTGATACATTTTTTGTGTACCTTTGTGCTGGTACAAACTCAAAACATTGTATAGAGTAACAAAAAATGCATTCATCTTATGTTGACAATGCTAGAATGATTGATGGTTGGCCTTTCAAATCCCATAAAGTTTAGCACCAGTAATCAGAGCAACGGCGCAGCTTTCCAACAAAATATAATGCCCTTGCCTACTATACTTCCTATGAGTGGAAAGAAACACCACTGCTGCTATCAATAAGAGTGATTTCATATTAGAAAAGCAAACCCACCCAGCTATATTTGATGAAAATTCCTGGAGCAACGTGTTCCATTATCCAGCAGAAAGTAGACAAAGGAGCACTATTTGACTATTTGCATTTAAAAGACAAATAATTAAATAGCCACGCAGTAGATTTTAACATGTGTATAAGTAATGTGGCAATAGTAAAGAAAAATGCATGCCTTACTTTTAAATTTTAAAATTAAAATGGCTCAGTCCATTTGCTGAATGGAGGGATCTGCTGGGTTTTATTCAGTGACGTGTTAGCAGACAGTCGCAGCATTTAGCCCACTGGTCTCCTAGCAACAGCTGCAGTGATCTGTGCTATACACAGCGGTAACAGCTCTGTTTGTGTGTAGGGGAGGTGCTGCTTCTGTGATGAGACCACCAGGTGACTCAATAAATATATAAAATCACTACAAAATAAACTAAATTGACTGAAAAAAAAATCTGTGCGGGTATATATACAGCTATTAAAGCGGAAAAAACCCTGAATGGCCAACCCTGGCATCTAAAAGACTCCAGTGCCGGCCACTGGCCTTCCCCTGGGGGGCATTCCAAATCAGGATGCCCCACTGTGTGAAACGACACCCAGGTCACTACAAAACTCACCTTTTTCTTGGCTCATGGCGATGTAAATAGCTGCGGCCGCATCCTCAGGATCTCTGGGCTGAGGTGCTCTCTCATGGATAGCCATTCAGATAGACTGGTTGCCCAGGGATGCAGCCGCTCCAGCTCCCCATTGCTGAGCTCTGCTTGCAAACAGAGCCATTTGCCAAGCAGACAGTATTGATTGGACGAGAGCTCATGCATATGCCATGAGGCGGGGAAGGGTACATTTTATGGACAAACTGGGGGGTTTCAGGTAGCGGGGCATCCAGAGTCGGGATGCCCCGGGGAAAGAAACAAGACTCAGGATAGTAAAAATCCTGGGCTTGTTCTGCTTAAAACACACAGAGATGAAAAGAAGAATACAGTTAAAAAACAAAAAGGCGCTGTGAGAATAAGAAAGCGAAAATGGGAAACCAAAAGATACAGCAGGCAGCAGCAAAGGCAACATGATAGAAACACTGTAAAAATAATACATATGTAGAGCAACAAAAAGAGGATGAAAACAAAAAAACAATGGGAAAAAAATAAAATATCCACAACTGACCCAAGCAGGGATTAGAAACCAAGACTCTCTTATTTAGAGTCCATTATTTTACCAACTGAGTTATCTAGCTTGCTCAAGCCAGGTCAAACTGTTATTACAATACAATCCAGTGTCTTTCTCTCTCTCATATATCGCTATGAATATCAAACGGCTAAACATACCCATCGAAACATCAAACATTTGTAGGCCACATGAAACTTCTGCTACATTCAATACAATGGAGGAGGCTAGAGAGCCCACGGCACATAATTTAAATGAATGGCGCGAGTATGTCCAGTCATCGTCAAGCCAGGACTGGAATGAAGAGGCAACAACACGACCACAGGCCTGGCCACAGCAGTCTGCATTGCAGACAGAGGAAAATTTCAAAGTACCAGAATATCGACGATATGCTGCACTGGATTATAAGTGAGTATGTGTTGTTTAATTTCTATTTTTTTGCCTGGACAGTCCTTTTAATCATATATAGTCCTGGTTGTTATTCCTTGAAGCCAAACTTCACTTATGCCTCTCACCTTTATGGAGAATGTCCCTTTCCTCATGACCATATGAGGGCAGCCAGGATCCCTGGAGTTACAGTGACATACAGTGACAGTCACATAGTTAGCTTGGAATGTTTTTCGACATTAAATGAAAGGCAGAATTTAACAGAGTTTAAAGTCTTCTTGCCATTTCCACTCATTTAGCACCACTGATGATTAGCTGACACTAATACAACATTTATGTCTATTTGTTGATTGTTTCTAGCATAAAATAACACGCACTACTTGACACATTGACTGTGTGACACTCCAGAGTTATTTTAGAAGTAGCACATAATTTTATCACTTGATCTACAACACACATTTTGATACAAAGTACAAGAGGTGACATTGCACCAGTGAGACTTTTAATTTATTAAATACCAAGTACACACAGATAGTGGAATGCAAAGCCTTTGCATGACATTTTGGGGAAGCGCTTGTCTGCATATTCAACTGAAAACTGTAATTGAGAAAATATCTCTCCTCCTGACAAGTGTGAACCGTGACTTCAACTATCCGAGAAATATGAGCTTTCTGGATCTAGACGGGATTATTATTTTTTACAGTAATTATTACAATAATAAATTAATATTTAATCCTTCAGGTGCTTAGAAAGAATTGCAAAAATGCCAAGCTGAAGATTTACTGTTGCCGAAAATTGTAATTTTGTCTTTACACAGTCAACTTTACTTTTTATATTTAATAAAGAAAATGTATTATTTATGTATTCATTGTATATTATTCTTTTTCATTGGAAACTGGCAACATTTGGTATACAGGCTTTTGTATGCACTTGTATAAATATACTCTGATTTATAATATAATTGTTATACTCAGTGATCCTTTGTGCCCTCATCATCATGATAGAATCCACTAGTTCTTACCAAGTATCCTCTAGTTCAACACAGTCCAAAAGAGGGCCTTCTAATATCTACATCTAAGCAGTCTATGGCAAACTTAGACCTCCTCATGTGTAGAGCAACTGACAAGTCGACTTCACGTAATATTTTTATACTTTTTAATATATTTGAACAGTCACATTTGAACTCTAATTGTTTAGAATAAGGATGTGTTCATCTAAGACATTTTTAAATAAAATATATGAATCCTATGGGCTGATGGATTTCAAGTACAAACATATTACTCTACCCATTGCACACCGTCCATGAGAGATATATTTGACTAAGCAGCTTGGTGTCTTTCATTATTAATAAAGCTTGTTACAAAGACTTCTTCAATGCAATGTTCTAGTGCAAATGATAGCAGCACCCCCCCTAGGGCTGTTGTTGTCCCCTGTCTCCTTGTATGTCCCAGTTCGCACATAAAACTCAAGTACAGTAAGCCCAAGTAAAAGTGAAGCCACTACTACTAACATGCATGCACTTATGCCCAGTTCATTTTAGAGCTATGATCAGATCAAGGAGTAAACTCCACCAACCTAACTAATACTTCAAACTGACTCAGACGGTAAAGAAGACAGGGGAGCACTGCTGTCAGAAGGAGTAACACGGGGGGGGGGATATATTATCCAATAATTAGTAGCTATAGATTCCTAACTGTTATAATCTAAGCATTAAGCATGGTTAATATATATAATTAGAGTGGCCTTTCAACACAGTTAAGAGGTTCTGTACATTTTATTAAATAACCCCTTTGCTTCAATATATAGGACCCCCCTTAAGGTTAAACAGCTTATTATACTGTGTATATTTCTGCTGGTAGAATATTTCTGCTGTCACACCACATGCTATAGAGTGTATATGGCTCCAGTGAATGAGTCACCACTTTTTATATTAATGGCAGTGGTTAAACACATCTTTGGGGGCAATTCTGCCTCTGGGGGCTGCTCCACCCCCTACTCTGCCCCCACCTGGGCAGAGGGGCACTTGTCAGGGGACCCTAAGTGGTAGAATTGGGGCTGAAAAAAAACTGTGATGGCAGGTGGGGGAGCACAGAGTGTGCAGCAGGAAGTGACTGTAACTTACCTGATCCCCGTACCTGATCGGCTGTCGAATAGGTTACAGCCGGGGCCCCAGAAAGATGGCCGCGCTCCCATGAGTGAGGATACTTCTTATACCAGTGCCAGCTGCCAGTGTCCTGACTCATGGGAGTGATGGGTATCATTCTGTGGCCCCAGCCGTAGCCCATTTGACAGCTGAAACACTGATCGCTGACCAGGCACTGGATTTCAGGGCTCAGGTGAGTTACAGCACTTCCTGCTGCACACTCTGTATAGATAAGCTTTTCCACATTGGGACCGAATGCCGAACTCGTACATGGACTTCGTGTTTGGGAACCCGAACTTGAAAAGTTCTGTACGAACCCTCATTTTGCACTTTAAGTTCGTCCAACGCTAATCTTAATGTGAACGGCCTGTGTCCTTCCAGCCACAATACATGAACCTGAACAGGGGGCATAAATATTAGAAGAGACTGTTGTTAGTCTGCATGTAGGGACCTGCAGAGAGAAGTAAAGAGGGGAACTCCAGCTGAAGAGGAAAGCTTGGACAATCACCTGTGGGATGCCCTGAGAAAATGTATCCCTGGATGGTCACCTGGATATCCGATTGAAGTCAGTTAGTGGGACTGATTCCTGTTTTTTTTTTTGCGAGGAGGTCTGAGTGTGGTTTGGTCCCTTACAACTTTTCATCTGAGGTTGCCAAGCAAAGAAAAAAATATCAACAGCAATTCCAGGAATGTCACATGGATTAGCAAGGTGTTACTAGTACAGAAACCCCATATTATTTAATGGAAATTAATGTTCAACCCCACTGACGCCATGGATATTTTTGCTAATTAAATGGATTTTGATGACCAAAAAAGAAGTGAAGTCACATCTTCCTCATATGAAATTAAAGCAAAATTAGAACTTAGGACCTATATAGTTCATTAAACTTAGTCTTCTATTAAACCATTCTATCTGGCTAGCTATATTTTGATCTGATGGACATAAACTCAAATGACATACCTTAGTTTGTCATATTAATATAATAACTATAAAATATATGTAAGGTTGCTAAATTCTAGTTGTAAACAGAAAGCGAGTGGAAGTGACCCCCAGCTTCTGGCTGAATGTCAGGCTGTTTAGGTGTAAATTGCTGGTGAGTGGAGCATATTTATCAAAAGGTCCTTTTTATCAGCTGCCAGATAAGTAGGGCGCCTTTCTGTGCGGCTCTCTGAGGCCTATTCATCAAGCAGCCAGGCAATCTAGACATGTTGATGAATAAACTTCAGTTATTGACATGGCAGGATATATTATTTATTATGGGAGGAGATAAATGGGAATCTGCAGAAGATACTGAGCTCCTTTACATTTACAACTGCAAAGTATCAAATGCTGCCTTATCAATGACACATTTCCAGAACATGAAATCACTGGACAGATTGCTTACTGACACTGGAAACTGGAAATAAATAGCTTCAGGTAGCAAATGAATGGGCAATCCCTCCTCACCTCCTTACAGAACTATAACAATTATTATTTACTTATATATCTTCTCCCTTAGTGCTGTACAAGGTATCATTACAGGCAAGGTAAAACCTACTTTAGTGACCTTTACAAACTAGATGCTACTAAGTTTTGACCAAATGTCGTGAGAACAGGAGACAATAGGAAAGAGAGTCCTGCTCTTGCTAGCTTACAGTCTAATGCCAATAAATGATTTTTATTCTAGTACTCATTTTTACTTTTGTAAAAGAAAAAAGTTTTTTGACCTCTTCTCACGTCCAGTCCTTTTAGACTATAGGACTCAACCTAAAGCTACAAGAAAGCCTTGGGGCAATATCCCATCAGGGAGACTCTTCTTTTTTTCCAATTATATTTTAGGGTTTCTTTTCCTGTCCTTTTCCTGAGTTACAATCACAATCAATTAAAGCTAAATCTCTCTTTTCACACCTTAGTAACAGTTTTTTTGGTGTCCCAAGCAGAGTTCAATCTAACAAAAAAAGTCATATGTGTTGATAAAACCATTGGGTGACAAGCAAAAAAACTCACATTGTCACATCTTCAGCCTGGAAGACACCCATTGATTTTCGGTTGCATTAGCTTATTATCTTTATTAACCAAACACAAAAATCTCCTGAATAATGACAGTAAATAATTTAAAAGTATAATTAAACTAATATTATTAAAGAACAGTTTCATTTATGTTAAAGGAGTTAAAACAGTGAAATATAAAATATTTCTTTGTATTAGGTAGTAATGACAAACATAAAATGTATTCATATCTTTAGGCACTATAGACAAATTGTCATGCCTTGCCAGAGGGCAACAACATTCACCAAAGTCAATTTTTCATTGTTATTTCTCCTTAACCCTTTCAGTGCCAGCCTACCTGCAGCATTTGCCACTCTCTGTTGCCAGACCATGTTTCACTATTTTGCGCTACACATGTTCAACTGTCATTTTTGAAAGGATTTCCAGGGATTTCCCAGGAAAATGATATATTGTTTTTTTCAGCAGAGTCTGGGCTTTAACATGAAATGTCTTGTTTGTAATTTTTAGGTGTATTCTCAATATTTTTGGGTTAAATATGTGAAAAAAAATTTAAACATTTTTTTTTTTTTACAATTTGTAGTGTTTTTTTGTAATAAAAAATGTAAGTTTGTCAATAAAATCTTATTGCGTGTTAAATCCCAATTTCTCCCGGTTACAGCGATACCACATATGTATAGGTAGACACCCTTTCCTGCCCAGGAGACTCCCCCAAACTGAAATAGCGCTTTAGGGGATTTTCAGATAAAATACAACTATGCAATGCAATATGCGCACCTTGCAGTTTTACCAGAAAAACAACCCTTTACATTTGAAATACCCCCAACAAACTATATATTCTCTGGAAGTACACACCTCAGGCTTTCTAGGTGTACCAGGAGTGTTGATGTGCCCATAGTTTTCTGGAAGTAAATCCTCAATGTATTCTTTGGTTGCAAAGAGTTTCCCAAAAAAAAAAAAGGATAAAAAAGCAGAATCAAAGTCACATTTTCCTAAAAAAATTATATACAAACAAGAAAAAATAAGTTTAATCTGAAAAAGCAACATTCCCCGAACAGAACAACACCCAACATACATAGGTTTTGTCAAGGGAAGAGTTGCCAAACACCCAAAAGTAAAGCATGTGCGTAACGATAATTTTACTTGAAAATGTCAGCTCTGCAGACAAAGTGCGCACCTTGCGATTTTTCAACCAAAACAACCCTTTACATTTGGAATATCCCCCATAAACCATAAATTCCCAGAAAGTACACATGTTAAGCTTTCTAAGCGTACCCAGCTTGTTGTAGTGGGCTCATCTTTCTGGAATTAATCCCTCAAAGAATTCTTTGGTTGCGCAGGGTTTCCGTAAAAAATGTATAAAAAAGCTGAATAAAAAAACACCTTTTCCTAAAATATAAATATGGAAACCAGAAAAAACAAGCTAAGTCTGAAAGTGCAAGGTCCCCCGAACAAAGCAATACCCAACATGCAGAGGTACTATTAACCCTTTTAATTGTCAGCCTACTTGAGATTTTGTCACCCTCTGTTGACAGGTCATTTTTCCCCATTTTGCGCCATGTTTTGCCCCATTTTTGCGCCATTTTTGCTGTAATTTTCAGGAAAATTATATTAATATTTTTTTTGCAGCAGAGTTTAGGCTTTAACATGAAATGTCTTGTTTGTACATTTTATTTTGTTTTTTACTATATTATTAAGTAAAAAAAAAATAAAAAAAAAATAAATAAAAACATTTTTAGAAAATTGACTCCTTTATTTTAAATAAAAAATGTATTTTATTAAGGAAAATCATATTGCATGTGAAAGCCCCATTTCTACTGATTAGAACGGTACCACATATTTATCGGTAGCCCCCCGTACCTGCCCAGGAGACCCCCCTAACTGAAACAAGTACTTTATAACATTTTATAACATTTACAAATAAAATACAACTACCATCCACACTAGAAAGGGTTAAATCGAGAAAAAAAAATGACATAGGTTCCCCCCTCCCGGGGGGACCCCATTTTTGGGGGGGATTTTTAAGGGTTAAAAACCCTTAAAAATCCCCCAAAAAAATTGACATGGGGCCCCCCTTACCCAAAGTAACCAGCCCGGGACCAGCTATGCAGGGCTTGTAGAAATAGGGCACAGGGGGCAGCTTTTGTGGCCCATGGCCCTGCAGGCTACAAGCCTGCATAGCCCGTGGGCCCGGGCTCTTCTGCCCCCCCCTGGGCTTTGGGGAGGCAGGTAATGAAGCAAGAGTCACACACAGGAAGTTATTCCAACAGGTGTCAATGCAGAGGGATAACTGGAGGCAAGGCCAGAGGGCAGGCCGAAGGTAAATACCGAAGAAGGACTGAGGTTCCATGCTGCTCGAGCCGGCACCTGAGACTGATGTGCCTGGTCAGCTCAGTGAGCCGCCCAAGGACATTGTTGGACCGAGGACGAGGTGAGTGATTTCCCGTGACAATGATGACACAGGGCTTTTACATCTACTGACGTACAGCTGATGGGAAGGTCTGTTGCCCAACTACAGATAAGAGATCATAATTGTTTTCTTAAACAGTGATCCTTGGCTTGACAAAGAACTGTTGTTGTCCCACTAGAGCAGGGCAGGGGAGCAAGGAGGAGCAGCTGCAATCTACTGCCACCCTGGAGAAATATCATAATGGAAGGCGCTTATTTAGTTATTTCAGCACCATTCTTGTTTTGGAGAGATGCCCACTAACATCACCATGCTACCTGCTTCAGCTAAAATTATATCAAATACATTTGAACATCTTTACAAGTACAAGTCATATTCTAAATAAAAAATGAGGCTTTAACTTTACCCATAATAGTGGTCCGCTTAGCCTAATATTAATTATTAATGATATGTTTACCAGATAAGGGACAGGAGTTGCAACCCACATGCCCATCCTGTGGAAGAGTGGGTGGCAAGTGCTCTCACCCAATGGCCCGCACAACTCTTCTGGGCCCTAGGGGTGCAAAATAACCTAATGTAAATCAGGTTAATGGAAACCTTCCTAATGCTTAAGGGAAGGGCAAAAATTTGGTTAGGACCCACTCTTGAACCATGGTAATACTATCTTGTATGCAGGATGCATGTAGCCCTGGGGGCATGTAACAAGTCACATCTTTTAACAAAAAAAGTAAAAAGGCTGCATTCCTGGTTTCATGACAAAGACAGCACAGAATTGCAAGAATTACGAAAATGATACTCGGCTGAAGCTTTCCACCAGCCATTTTTTTCTTAATAACTTTGTGTAAATCAAATAACTAAATTTACTGAAACAAGAAGAGGGTGAGGAGTGCCATGGGCAGAGAGAGAAAGGAAGGGAAAGGTGAGTTCTTCTGTGATAGGTGAAGTAACCTGAGGTATGGACAGAAATGATGACATGAGGCTGTAGTCAGAACTTGGGAAATGCACATTACGTCAGGGGCCTCCAACTTTTTTTTTCATCAAGTACCGCTTTCTATTTTCTAATTATCTCAGGTACCACCTGGGTAGTACATATGGGTTCTTAATCACTTCAAACTATTAAAAATACAGAAGCAGACATATAATTTCATCACCTTTTGAAACAAATCAAACTTGGGTAGGTGCGAACTGGAAGCAATAACTCACTCAGCCCATAACCAAACCCAAGAAATTTCTGCTGGGTCCCTCAGCGAATATGCTTGCTGGACATTCAACAAGTGAGCTCTGTAGGTAAGGCAATACTGCAAACATTGCATGGACATATATTGGGCAATGATAACCCGTCCTACAGCAATAGTACTGAAGCTTTAAAATGGACCAAATCCTCAGAGATCGGCCCTGGAATCTATAAGATTCCCAGGCCAATTGATTTTCTTTCCCCCACGGCATCCAAAATTGTGATGCCCTGTGTGAAACCCCCTAGATTGTTCATACGCTTACCTTGTTTCTCAGTCCAATGGCGCATGTGCAAACCAGGGCCGCATCCCCACTATCCCTCGAGCAGGGTGCGTGCCTGAAACCGCTCGCCTTAGACGAAGGCTTAGAAGAAGGGACGTCAGCGGATCCAAGCACGCTGATTGGATGAGCAGCTGTGCATGCGCCGTAGGCCCAGGCAGAGGTGAGTTTGTTTCAGTGACCTGTTTCAGTTTGTTTCAGTCACACAGCGGGGCAAGGACCAAAACCCAGGATAGTCAAAATCTTGAGTTTTGGTCCACTTTAATATTGTTGAGGCTCATAATGTTATATGAGTGGGTATGACCCCCCCCCCCCCCCCCCCAAATCCTTAATGCTGAGGTTATAGCATTGCATGGGTATAGCACACATCGTGGTCTGTATGGGTGGGAGAGAATGGCCTGGAACTTGGGAGGCTGAAATTATTTTTTAATATAGAAGCAGCAGTGCACTGGCAGGAAAAATGAACCTTAGTACAGGCTCCAGGTGGGCTATATGCTGGGGCTACACCCAGCCCAGCCAGCCCAAAAGCAAAGCAGCCCCCCTTTTTCCCTATGGCCAGTCTGCTTCTGGGCTTATGTAATCTATAGATGGCAGCAGAGGGGGGACAGATTAGTTAGCAACTCCCCCGAACGTCATCTCTTAGTATCTTGCACACCATCAGTGGTACATGTAACAGAGGTTAGGAAAAAATACATTAAAATATTTTTTTATGGAAGCTTGAAAATGAAAATGAGGTCCATTATTTGAACCTACCTGGAAGTAGGAGTGAAGCATTATTGTGAAAGGCCCAAGTAGGCAGTGAGTGATAGGAGTCTGTCAGTGATCAGGTTGTTGATCCACGAGGATGATAAGTCGTAATGACTGTAGTGCTGGCAGCTGAAAGGAATTGGAGGAGCCATTAAGACAAATGATCTTAAAAGGGCCAGAGGAGAAGGTTATCCACACACAGATGCTGACACCACTAGGATAGAGATTTCTTAACCTATACAATCAACCTTCTATCTAATCAGGCCACTGGACAACTGTCATCATTCCTGTAATGAGCCTTTAGAAATGTAAAAGCATGAACAGAAATAACAAAATGTGTCAGTGTTCTCATTTGTGCGTTAACCCATAAGCGCATTTCTTTTCAGGTTAGCATCTGGATAAATCAATGAAGTGTTTACTTTACAGTTTGCTTTTAGCATTGCAGCAAGTCCTGTTAGCAAGTTAACACAGGAGATTGGAGGAATGATAAAGGCAGGCTACATACTTTCTTCCCAAGCAGCAGACGGTAAATGAAGCAGAAAAGTTGGGCTTTAGTCATTGTATGTAATAGAGGAGATATTATTTCCAGGTAATAAACAGTTTTTCTGGTAAATGTTCTGGCCATTCTCTTCCACCCCTTGTTAACTTTATTGAAAGAAATAATGGACGTCAGATATCTAATATCTGTATCACAGATAAAGCTCACGGATAACATAAAATTGTACCATATGTAGAGTGGGAAAGAAAATATTTTGTATTGTATTGTATATTATATTTAATAATACATAATATAATAAACCATATAACTTCATGGCTTAGCTTATGGCCCTGTTTCACAAATCGGTTTGTAAATGAAAAATCTCTAAATTGTCTACAATCAGGTGGTAATGGATCATTTGTAAACAGAAATCGACCCCAAATTGGCAGTGGAGCAAACCGCCCGAGAGATCTTAGTAAAATTGCTCTTATGAACAATAAGCAGAAAATATTCCAGGTCCAAAAGCAAAATTGTCTGCTCACATACAAGTTGCATGTTCACTCAATGAATAGATTTATCAGTCAGAGAGTATGGGGTGGACATAGCAGTGAATAAAGAATGACTCCAAAGCAGCAGGAATGTGATCCCCTGACTCATGAATGGCAAATGCTGGTACTTTCTCCCAGGTCAAGGACATTCACTGAAAATTTGGCAGACGTGGTTGGCCAACACGTATTTGTCCACTGCTCCTTGCTACCTCTCACAGCTGCTGAATGCATCGGTGAGCTGTGAGGTACCATCACTATAAGAAAACATGTAATAAAGCCTGTCCTGTCAATTGGAGTTTTGATGAAAAAATACTCCTCACAAGGAAAGCAGACAGAATAATCATGTCTTAGTGCTGCATAGTGTTTTGACAAGTGCAGAATGCAAATGTGAATACAACGGATCCTATAGAAGTATATGGTACGTGCCGGTAAACTACCAAGAATTGGTATTAGTATCACTGACTCCACCTGTCTCAACTGCTGCCATCTAAATATCTGCTGGTCTCCTGATGCACCACCTGCACTACTGCACCTAGACTTCAGAATCCTCCAGGCCTCCTTTGCTGCTGCTGCACTAGCCTCCAGGGCCCCCTCCCCGCCTCCTCAGCTGTCACATCCTGTGCCTCCAGGTGATTACCTGCTGTTTGCTGCCTTCCATTGTTGACGCCTGCCACCTTTCCATCTGCTACGCTGGCCTTCTGGTCCTCTGCTATCGGTCCATTGTAACCACCCCTCCTTGACACTTGCCCCTTACTGCCTCCAGGCAGCCTATGTAGCTGTAAATATAAGATGCGAATGTAGCAGAGACATAAGTTGCATTTCTGATGGTGGAAATTCATAATATGACAGGGATCTAGGAGTATGATTAAAGCTATAGAGCAGCGATACTCAACTGGTGGACTGAGGTCCGAATGCGGACCTCCGCATCAGATTTCCGGACCCCTGCCCTGACAGCCCTGCACTCAGTTGTTCGGTGTTGCCATGTTGCCTCCTTCGGTGATGTAGTGCTTAGTCTCCTTGCCAGTGTCATGGCTCCCTGGCACTTAGCATTGCAATATGAAGTACTGCACAGGGGGGAAGTGGCATTCCAAGGTACAAGAAGACTGGGGAATCTATAGCCCCTCCCCCAGTGTGCTGATTTATAACTATCCACCCCCCGCAACAGCCCTCCGTCCGGACCTTCACCCCTCATCGGATGCCGGATGAGTAACCCTGCTATAGAGGAAATTATTTTCCATACCACTATAAGTATTTCTGAACTTATGTACTTACCCCCTTGTGTATGTGGTAAACATAGAGTTTTGTGTTGCTTTAAAACGGACCTGCAGTCAAAAATAGAAAGTTTAGTAACCTCTCATGGTCAGTGGCATAAGCAGTTTGAGAGGGCTTACCCCATGCAGATGTTGTGGAATGATATAAAGATGAATTACTTTTGAATTATTTTGGGGTGGCCATCATTCCACACACCTGCTAGTCCTTCTTACACATGAGAATTAGGGGGTTGCTGTACCAGCAGCAGTTCACAACCAAATTGAGAGGGATATATGCTTCTGAAACAAGGAAAAGCTTGCCTGTCATTTTCACACATGCAGACACTATATAAACAGCTAATGTAGCAAAAGCAATCTGTGTGAGGAAAGCTGTGACAATGTATCTCTATGGCGGCGGCCGCCTCAAAAGCTCTCCATCAGGAGAAATAATGTATACAATGTATTTTATTCAAAGATGACTCATTACAGCGGAAGGCTTACTATTTCTGGCTAGAAATAAGAGATGATTGCACAGAGATATGAGGCTATGTTGACTGAGAGACTCGGTTTTTCAGAATCAGGTCTCTCATGTGTGTGGCAAGATGGCCGCTGCCATGTATGTTTAAAAGTGCAGAATCTGCCTGCTATTTCAAACATCTGCATGGTGTTAATCCAGACCAACACCCATTTTTACTTTAACAGGTGTTGGTCCCGCTGTCTGCTGTCTCACAAGAAGCTTGGGGGGGCATCTAGAATGCTGGAGCTCCCCTTGCAGATAACCGCACTGAACGCTCAGAATACTCACATTCATTATGAGACAGTGCGGGAAAAGGAGTTCAGCGATTGGCCGCCGGGTGGTCACATGGGCCGTAGTTGCGAGCTTCTTGTGATCAGCAGACAGAGGGGCCAACACCCCTTAAAGTAAAAATGGGTGTTGATCCGGTTTAATCCCTCTCAATAAGCTTATGTCACTGATTTCCACAGAGGGGCTTTAGGGGAGAAATTTACTGAGCTTTTGACTTTTTGACTGGAGGTCTGCTTTAAGCAATATGCCATTTTTAACATGTACAGTAGTTGCTCAGAAAAAAACAGGGGGGTGCTACAGAATTAACAGAATTTCTCATGATTTTTTACTCAGTGCAATTCAGCGTCATATTTAGCTGCACACATTTTTAAAAAATTGCACAGAAAAATAAGTTGCTGAATTGCAGCGAAAACAAAATCTTTGGAAAAAGGCTTTTTCTTTCAAAAAATGTGTGAGAAAAACATTCTCATGGTGCTGAATCAACCCTATTGGGCCTGATTTATCAAGCACCTCTGCCACACCAGTGCAGATTTAGAGCAGTGTGAAATAATTTTATATTTTTTTTACAATGTGGCACAGTCAGTTTTCCAGGTCCTCCTGCTCATGTCACATTCCTAGGCTCTGCAGAGGACTAAAGCAACAGATTATTATTATTAGTATTATTATTAATGTTTATTTATATAGCGCCATCATCTTCCATAGCGCTTTACAAAGTAGTAATTACAGACAGGGTAGAAACATACGGTACATATAATAATTCAAATGCAGTTTTACAGAGTTGACAATGGATATTCTGAATACAAGATACAATAGGGGAGAGAGCCCTGCCCTTGCGAGCTTACAGTCTAAAGGAAGAGGGGTGAAGACGAGGGGGAAGGATCACAAACAGTCAGTATTGAGCTTTGTGGCGTGCGCCCTTGAGAAGATTGGTTACGCCAGATTATATGCTTGTCTGAATAAGTGAGTTTTAAGGGCGCCTTTGAAGGTTTTGAGGGTTGTGGAGTGGCGGATTGGGTGCGGGAGGGCATTCCAGAAGATTGAAGTTGCACGTGAGAAGTCCTGGAGGCGGGCGTGAGAGGAGGTGACCAGGGTGGAGGACAGGAGTAGGTCGGCAGAGGAGCGGAGGCTGCGTCTAGGTTGATACTGTTGGATTAGAGATGAGATGTAGGGAGGGGTCTGGTTGGAGAGAGCTTTGTAGGCGAGAGTTAGAGTTTTGAACAGGATTCTCTGAGGGACTGGCAGCCAGTGTAGGGATTGGCAGAGAGGTGCTGAACTAGAGTAGCGAGAGGAGAGATGGATGAGGCGAGCAGCAGAGTTCAGGATAGATTGGAGGGGTGCCAGTCTGTTAGTTGGTAAGCCACAAAGAAGGATGTTGCAGTAATCCAGTCGGGATATGACCAGGGCATGCACTAGCATTTTAGTGGTGTCAGGTGAGAGGAAAGGACGGATGCGGGAGATGTTTTTAAGTTGGAGGCGACAGGAGGTGGCCAGGGAGTGAATGTGTGGTTTGAAAGAGAGGGCAGAGTCCAGAATGACTCCCAGGCACCGAGCTTGGGGAGTTGCTGTTATTGTGTAATTGTTGACAGAAATAGACGTGTTAGAGAGGGGAGGGGAGTTAGAGGGTGGGAAAATGACCAGTTCAGTCTTGTCCATGTTTAGCTTGAGGTAGCGAGATGACATGAATGAAGAAATAGCTGAAAGGCAGTTGGGGAGGCGAGATAGGAGAGAGGAGAGATTGGGGCCTGAGAGATATATCTGAGTGTCATCCGCATAGAAGTGGTATTGAAAGCCTAGTGAAGTTATAAGTTTGCCAAGGCCGTGGGTGTAGACTGAGAAAAGTAGGGGGCCTAGGACAGAACCTTGCGGCACACCAACAGAAAGAGAACGTGAAGATGAGACTGTGTTAGAATAGGATACACTGAATGATCTGTCAGAGAGGTAAGAGGTGAGCCAAGAGAGTGCAAGCCCTTGAACCCCGAGAGAGGAGAGAATATCAAGAAGCAGAGAGTGGTCGACAGTATCAAAGGCTGAGGAGAGGTCAAGAAGGATGAGGATGGAGTAGTGACCAATGCTTTTGGCAGTGAGTAGATCATTGGTGACTTTGGTGAGGGCAGTTTCAGTGGAGTGGTTACGGCGGAATCCTGATTGTAAGGGGTCAAATAAGTTGTTAGTGGATAAGTATTGTGACAGTTCTGAGTGGACATGTTGTTCAAGAAGTTTGGAGGAGAAAGGGAGTAGCGAGATAGGGCGATAGCTGGAGAGGGCAGAGGGGTCGAGAGAGGGTTTCTTGATTATCGGAGTAATAACTGCATGTTTGTAGGAAGAAGGAAAGGTGCCAGTGGAGAGAGAAAGGTTGAATATGGAGGTTAAGGCTGGAGTGAGGGATGGAGACAGTTGAGGAATAAGGTGGGATGGAATAGGATCGAGGGAGCAGGTAGTCAGGTGGGCTCTAGAAATGAGAGAGGTTAGTCCAAGCTCAGTTATTGGAGTGAAGAAAGTAAGAGAGTACGGCGGGAGGATTGTTTGAAATGGTGGGGGATTCTGAGGGGCAAAGCCGAGTCGAATGTTGTCAATTTTTCCTTTGAAGAATGCAGAAAATTCTTCTGCTGTTATTTGGGAGGTTGGAGGAGGAGGTGGTGGGCGGAGTAAGGAACTGAAAGTGTTGAAGAGTTGTTTTGGATTCCGGGCTTGTGCAGAAATCAGTGAAGCGAAATAAGCTTGCTTAGCAGATGAAAGGGCCGTCCTGAGTTCTTGAAGGGCTTGTTTATAGAATAGAAAGTCATGATTGGATTTGGTTTTCCTCCATCGCCGTTCAGCAGCTCGAGACAGCTGTTTCAATCTGGTTGTGCCTGCATATATATAAGTTAGTCATCATTTTCCATCTGCCTGATTCTTTAACCTGCTTGGGACAGGGGGATCCAACCATGGTGAGAACAAGTATTTTGTTATGGTGGCTGAGGGGATCAACACACACATATTAAAGTTCCTGTCCAGGCAAATATAAAACCTTCTCAGGTCTGGCTGTTAGATGCTCACCTGATCCCAAGATTGGGGCCTACATTGTCCAGGCATGCCCCTACTGCCTCATACAGGGGAAGGGCTCTAAGGCAGGGTCTGACACACCATTACTGTTGTAGTGAATGAAGTTCAGTGCACTGTGGAGAAGGTGGCCCGAGCCTTGTCCTCCATTTTGTTTACACATGGTGGATGAGACCCCAAGTAATACCTGAGCATGTGCACACCTCAGGGACCACATCTCAGGGTTGGAATTAGTTACATGGAAAAAAAATAGGTAATTGTCCAGTATTTGATTTTGGTGGGGTTGAGGCCTGAGGCCTGCACACGCTGCTGAGAATACACTTACAGTATATAATTCATTCACAAAAAGAGACTGTAAACAGACAATACAGTCACTTACATTTTTGGAATCAATCTCTCAAGTCTGAAAGTAAAAATCTCAATTTAAAAAAATTTGGGATCCCTATTGTAGAGGTACAATACAACACAGTTAGCACCTTGTTTTATAGAAAGTAAATTCTTTTTTCAAAGATTATGCATGCTCAGTTTTCTGAAAATTAAATTTAGGATATATATATATATATATATATATATATATATATATATAGTAGTTCAGACAGATTGTTTTTGGGGCCTTGTATACTATCCTTTTCTATATCCTTTCTTTTAAATATTCATTGCAATGATGGATCTCAAATGACCAATTGTAAAAATCCCTTAGTGTAAAAACTATAGGTTTCTGTCCAGTAAATTCCCTGACACAATGATACATGTGTTCATAGTAACGGCAGATATTCTGTTTCCCTGAGAGAGACTTGGGTTCACAGGGCAGGAGATCGCTAACCTGGGATTGGCAGACCAATTTGTTTTATGTTTTTTAAAAAGAAACTAAGATACTTTTGACGGGAATCATGTGGCATTGTTTAACTAGAAACTTTGATTTATATTGTGTGATGCTCTCTCATGACAGTTATCAAGACTGACTTCTACATGAGCCTGCATCAAACATGGAAGAAATTAGAGATAGACAAGAGGATGTTTCTTTTTGTTCGCACCTAGAATTTCCTGTGTTCACTGTAAGGCCATGTGCAGTCTCCTACATACAAGCAATGTTGAGGAGAGCATGAATAAGAGTTTCTTCCAGCAAGTAACTGTACGTACGTGCAATGTAAAAATCTATAAACACAATAATATATTGAATATGATTACTTGCAATGATTTTCCAAAACAAACAGACTGGCACCCCTACGATCTATTATGAACTCCACTGCTCGTCCATCCACCTCTCCTCTCGATTTTTAAGTTCCGCTTCCCTCCACTGACTGCCAATTTCACAGAGAATTCAGTTTAAAATACTAACTCTAGCCTACAAATCTCCTTGCAGTCAGGTCCCCTTCCTACATTTCATCTCTGACCTCCTGTCTTCCACCTTGGCCACCTACTCCCACTCCTGCCTCCAGGACTAACAATATTTGAGAGAAAAGGTGTACATAGAAAAAGTCTAAGATCTTTGGGTTCAGCTCATGAAAAATGGGAGCAAAAGAAAAAGGTTGCGGTATACTCAACTTTCCATTAATATGCTTTGATACTGCACTCTGTGAACAGCAATGACCTTTTGTGTCTTACTCTCCTTGTGGAGTGTGTCAATAACTCTGGACATCAAGTCAGAAGTTATCCCCATGATTGTGTTGCCTACTGAACCAGACTAAGGGACCTTTTTAAAAGCTTAGGAAGCCTTTGCAGCTGTTTGGGTTAACTATTCTAATTTTCTGAGTTTTTGAGTTTTCCTTGGCTGTAAACCATAATCATCAACATTAACATAAAAAACACTTTAAAAAGTTAACTCTGTATTGACAGAATATAATATATGAGTTTCAGTTTTTCAACTGAATTACTAAAAATATACACATTTTTGATTATTTTCAATTTTTTTTTGCAGTGCATCTGTATAAGGTCCTGTGCTTCAACTTCATTGACATAATGAAAATCATTACAGAAAGTTCAACACCAAAGTGGAGTTTGACATGGAAGCTATGATGGGGGTCTAGGATAAAGGCCAAGATAACATTTGGAGAGGCTAGTATCTGTAATTCAATCCATGAATATATTTCCTGTACTTGGGAATAGCGTTAGCTAAAAGAAGAGATGCTAGAACCTTCACTGCAATTATAATCATGGAATGCTCTGCTGCAACAATAGGGTTGGCGAATGGGGAAATAGCAGCTAATGCATGCTGTATGGATGTTTGCTGATTTACAGTGTAAAGTAAAGGGGCAAGAAGGGATCATGCCAATAATTTATCACAAGTGTCCAGACCCTGCAAAGAAAAACATAACAGCACTGATTCCCTAAGTGTTCAATATATTGATAGGGTGAGAATCGGACCAAGGGGGGACCTGAGGACTGTCCTTATGTCAAAAAAATAAAGATGGATATTTACATTAGTGCTGTCGGCGTGTGCGGACGCAGGCGTTGCGGCTCACGGTGCACTCCAGGGGAGTCACGTGTGGGTTAAATTACTGTGACCTCCCGGGGCGGGCTGAAGGGCAGGAATGAGAAGCTTCCCTGGTCAAGACGCAGGGCGATCGCTGTTTGATTGGACCGATGTGCATAAGAGACAATTGTCACTCAAGTGGACCCTAAGGTAGGAGTCTTTAGCCAAATGGCAGCTATTTTACTTTGTTCCATGGCTGATACCGGCAGTGGAAGTACATGCTTAACATCTGATGAGGGGTTAACAAGTATTTTCCAGCCCACACCTCTGACCCCTCAAAAAGGGAGGGGCTATGAGCTATATGTTACACATCAATAAGAATGGCAACGCTTGAAACGCATTATGCGGAGGCTGCTGCACAATATGTTTTTATCGCCATTATGATTGAAGATTCATTTTAACTTTTGAGGAATTAAAGATTTAATTTTATTACCACCAGAGCTGGAGGACATTCATTACTTTACCATTGGATCAGGGGTTTTGGCACCCCTCCGTGCTCCTGGGTGAGTGATTACAAGAACTATTGAAGACGTGAGCTGTCATGTAGTTTTGTTACTCTGTAGAAGGTAAGTAGTTTACCTTTTAAAGCAGACCAAAAGTCAAAAAAACAAGTTCACTAAATTGCACCCATAAAAGCCCCATTCTGTTAATCGGTGACATAAACTATTTGAGACGGCTCAACTCCATTTAACTCCATACATAGATTCCATAAATGTTATGGAATAGTAGGCAGATTCTATACTGCATAACTGCATGGGAGTGGCCATCTTGCCACATACAGGAGTCCAACTTATATAAAAACCCAATCCCACAGTAAAAATTGCCTCACATAACAGCGCAATCCTTTTTTTTCTAGTAGAAAGCCATCAGCTGTGATGAATCATTGCTCTGCTGCACAGTTGAAAGAATTGTATAATTTTAGAAGATACACTGTCTGAATGATATGCAATAAAGTCCGCACTGAACAGTGATAAAGATACATTGTTGCAGGATTCCCTTCTCACACCCAATCTCTCTAGCAGCTAGTTCTTCGGTGTGTGTGTTTTTATAAAACATAATACACTTGCTGCTCATGTTTCTGGGGCATTTATCTCTGTTTGGTGTGGGCTGCTGCTGGACACACATGCTTATGTGTGTGACAAGATGGCCTGTAATGGGTGAGCTCTGAGGGGGACCATCTGCTTATTCCTATCTAAATATACTTTACACTGTAAATCAAGGCTCTGACATGTATCACCTACACAATTAATATAATAAGGGAACTAAGCATATTGTATTGAAGCAATGTTAGCTTTGTGGTCTAGCAGTGTGTTCCAAAGAGGTCTCACTGCTCATGCCTAGTTTAACAACCCCAGCCAAGGGCCCCTGCATGCTAGCAAATATTTGCACTTTCACTGACACTCCATGACAGCTTGGGTCATGTTGGCTTGGCTGGGGATCTCCTGAATGGCTGGGGGGGGGGGGGTGCACAGTCCAAAGATGCTGGGTATGCAGCCCTCTGTTATTTACATTGGCGAGAGAGCCAGAGGGCAGATTCGTTATGCTGTTCCTCAGGGTCCATACTGTCCATGCTGTGCCTATTCCTTAGCAGCAGGCAGCATCCCCTCTCTATAAATGAGCCCAATATGGGTGGATGAGTGGCCTGACCACTAACAGTGACCCTGAACCTTTTGCCAAAAACAGGATTACTGGGATAAAGGCATCCCAATGGCCTTGGCACCCTGCCTGCCTTCCCCTAACCCCCCTTTTTCCTCAATTTTAGATGTCCCTCCTTTTAAAAATAAGTAGGAAGACTAAATGTGGGCTTCATGGTTAGGTGTCACATCAGACCTATACCCTCCCTGTGACAAGTTGTCAGGGAGAATGCAGGTCCACTTGCAGGTAAGTAAGGCTACATTTAGGGATACAGGGATGGCTAGGGTTAGGGGAGGGCAAACTGGGAAATTGCCCCAGCCTCTTGACCTAAAGGGACCATTTTCCACCCTATGCAACATTAGCTTAAAGGAGCAGTATCGCGAATTTTACTTGGTGACATATTTAAATGGTACTTTGAATGTAGGTAAGTGTTGGAGTAAGAATTACAAATTTAGAAAAAAAATGATGTCTATGTTGAACAGCTGGAGACTAATAGCTCATGTTTATGTCGGAGCCTGACACTCTGGCCTGTTCCATGCTGAGGAGAGGGGTGAAACAATGTATCAAAGTATCAGCTGTTCAGTGCTGGCAGCCGTCCAGCATAAGATAACAACATTGCAACATTGCCTGGCCAGAACTTATATATCTAAAACAGAGAGAAAAGCTCTAGAAGTCATTTAGCTGATTTTGACAGTTTTCCCTTCATGTTGGCTCTGCTGCAGAATCTTTCAATTTACCATTTTCTCTTTCATATTCTTATTTTTCATTTTTCCATATGATCTTTCTTTCAGCTTTGTGTGTTTTGAGCAAAGCCCAACCCAGGATTTTCACTATCTGGAGTTTCGTTTTGTGCCCCTAGGGGCATCCCGACTTGGGATGCCCTGATATGTGAAATCCCCAAGTTCGCCTGTGAAAACGTACCTTTCCCTGTCTCACAGCGTATGCGTGGGCTCTCATCCAATCAGCGCTGTTTGCACGCAGATGGGGAGCCTGCGCAGTAACCTTCCTGGCCGCCCGGCCTGTCTAAATGACTATCTGCGTGAGCGCGCCAGAAAAATGGGGGGATCTGTGGTTATCCAGGGGTTGTTTCACACAGTGGGGCATCCGGATTTAGAATGCCCAAGGGGGAAGGTCAATGGCCGGGTCTTATAGTCTTCAGGGTCGGCCACTCAGGGTTTTGTTCCACTTTAATACCTTTAGATTTTCCTGCACAGTTATTCAAAGAAGAATTTCAGTTATTTTCAGTCAGTTTAGTTTATTTTGTATAGATTTTACACATTTGAGTCACCTGGTCTCATAACAAAAGCAGCACCTCACACACACACAGCCGTTACCACTGATTACAGTGTCAGCCTCTGAGGTAAAGTATTGCTAGGAGACCAGTGGGCTAAATGAAGCAGCTCACTAAATACAACCCAGCAGATCCCCCTATTCAGCAAATGGACTGAGCCATTGTCACTATACAATTTAAAAGAAAGGCATATATTTTTTCCTTTTTCTATTGCCAGATTATTTATACACGTTAGAAGCTATTGTGCGGCTATTTAATTATTTATCTTTTTTAATGCAAATTTCACGATACTGCTACTTTAAGTTCTTCTTTCTTTTTCACACCAAACCAATGTATTAATGTATTGTTAATTTAGAAAAAAGTCCTTTTTTTATTTTACATCTGAGCAAAGTAAAGCGATCCATATCCTGTGAATACTTTATGCAGTGGTCACATCTCCTTGTAGTTGTTCACACGACAGTCATATGTCTAGCGTACATGAGATCATCATTTTGGGGTCATATCCCTTCTCAAGTGAAACATATTACATTGCATGACCCCACAAACCTACTGCCCTGTAGGTTATAGGCAGCTATTTGTCCTGTGCTCCTGGGAGCATCAATTGCATTTCAAAACTTTAATATTTAAACAGCATTTTGTCATTTATAATCCTCATCTGGTTCTAAGATGTCTTCCCCAAGAGTGAGAATATCACGGGCAGAAAGCTGCCTCCTCTTTGCTCTGTGTCACTATATTATCCCAAGGTCACAGGTCTAGCCCAGATCAATGATGGTGAAAGAGAAACTCTTAATCCTTTCACCCTTCCTGATACTTTACTTAAGTTTCAACACTGTTAAAGACCCCATCTCTTTAAAGGAGTATCATATGTTCGCAGGTTATCTATGTTTTTGATACACTGAGGAATTTGTTCATTTTAGGGGGCGAGATTTGTAAAATAAGGATGCGTGCATTTTTGGACAGGCTATTTTTGACATTGTATTCTGCCTAGTTGATCTTATAACCCTCTTTATAGTGCCAGGAACACAAACAAAATGACTTTTCCAAGGTCACTAGAAGCTTACTCTGGGATTTGAACCTGGGTCCCTAGCAATTTTATCAATGTCATCGTTATACAGTAAGCTACTTTATTCATTGAGCTATATGAGAAAGCAGACAATATTTCCACAAGAGCTTGTATCTTTGGACTTTCTTTCTTCTGATTTCCCAAAAATAATATTACAATGTAATGGCTTAAAGGAAAACTCCCTTTGTCAGGTTTCCGGTGTTCTGCCTTATTGTTTTCCTCTTATGGGATAAAAAATAAACATTTGTTTGTATTGTGCCCCCAGACCTTTGATTTACTTATCAGCATGTTGTTGCCAAGTTACTTATATTCCCGTGTGGCTGTAATCCTAGCGTAGTAGTGGCTTTGGTGGCCTTGAGTAAAAACTAAGGACTACAAGTCCCAGCATCCCTCCACTGTAACAGGTGATATAATCAGCAGCTTTGGCTAAAGCTAAACAAAGCAAGATACTGTGATCCCCTAATCTATAGATGTTTGAATTAGAGCACATGGGATTAGAAGTGTAGTGTGTAGCTTATCCAATCAGATGATTAGCAATCTAAAAGTCTATGATATGTACTATGTACTCAGAGAGACCACTTTGGTGTATGTTGCTAACAAACACAGTGTTGCTACATTTGCCACAGAGTTGAAAACCGATAAAAAGAAAAAAATAAGATCAGCACATTGAGCACACAATAATGGAAACTTTGAGAAATAGCATTGAAAGTGGAATTTCACTTTATAGTTATTTACCACCCAAAAAACAAACAAAAGGGTACTCCTCTTTTGTCTGCCATAGCTGATCAGCAACTCCACTGATCGATAGATAAATTGCCCTACCAGCCGGGGCCGAAATCCAGTTACAGTCCAGTGCATCTGTGTCTGACTCATGCCTCACCACCACCATCAGTCAGAGTGAGGCTGCCATCACCTTTCTGTTCATAGCAATGGCTTTGGCACATTCCCTCTATTGTTGTTTGGGCCCAGGATGGAGTGAGTTGCGCCTATCAGCTGTTGGGAACCAAAGGGGAGTCCTCTTTTTTGCCTGTCCCTTGTGCCTTTCCTACATTTTCCTGGAGAAGCTGTAACAGGGCTGCAAAGTTCAACCCCCAAAGCTGTCTCTGAGTGTGCGCAAAATTCATAAAGCTGCACCATGACACACCTTTCCCAGGTGAGCTACAACCAAGAGGCAACAAAAGTGGCATTGGTTAGAATACAGAAGGTTTTTACATATAATTGGAGATTAAGAAATGCTTTGAAATGGTCCATTTTACATTGTTCCCATGGGGGATAAGGGTAAGAGAGTTGTGCCTGGACAGGAACTTTAAACTGTTCATATCCAGTGCCTGTAGTATGCCGGACTGTGGACTGTTCTGCACTGTCACGTTTCTGCCAGGAGACAATAGACCTAAAAATGGAGGTTGATTCGCAGACCACTCTACTTTAAAGTGGACTAAAACCCACAAGTACTGCAAAGCCAAAGTAGCCTACCAGCCCCCTAACCCCCTCCCCCCCCCCCCCCTGCCGACCGTCTTCTCACTGGGGGTTGAAAAATAAATCACTATATTTCCTTCCCCTGATATAGTGTAAACGCTTTTGGCATTCTATTCCCAGTCCCCTACATCATCAGATCACGGTCAGAGGCAGGCATTTCATACATATTAATAGTGGAGCCACATCATTTAACAATGGCATGCTCAAATCCCATGCAATGCGGCAATAGTTAGTCCCGCCACTCAAACCCCTGGCAAGTTGGGACTTTAGGGAAAGGAGAGAAGACTGAATGGCAAAACCACCCAAAAGGTACTGCTTGTGGGTTAGGGATGCAAGGGATAAAGGTAAAAAAAATTAGGTTTTATTGAGCTTTAAGATCTGTATAAACAAGGTCTAAATGTGTATGTAAATAGAAATACAAAAACAGGCTATGTTTACCTTACCTTTCACTAGACCAATCCCTCCCAACCCTACAGCCTTACTCACCTTAGTTCATCTGTTGTCATCTCCGGTCTGCTTTGAGTTTTAAGGGAGCAGACTCCCTCATTTGAAGCAGGGACACACCACTTGACCATTTAAAAGCGCACTACATCAGTGATGTCAACATCAGAGCTGATAAAATGTGGTGAGTCAGGCAACAGAAATACAGGGGATTTATGCTGTAGAAGGTTAGTGAAATACAGGTTTGTTTTTTGGGTTTTCAAACCCTTTAAAGCAGTGGTCCCCAATAGAGATGAGCGAACTTTTGAAAAATTCGATTCGACTGATTCGCCGAATTTTCCGACAAAAATCGTTTCGACCCGAATAAATTCGCGACGAATCGCTATTAAAAACGGCTATTTCTGAGCCTCCTACAGCCTCAATAGGGTTGTAAACCATTCAGCCTTGCTGTAACACGCACAGGATGCGTGCTGGGTTTGTTAAATAATACTTTGAAGAAATATCACATGCAGATCAGAGGCATCGCTAATAGAATCGCAGAGCGGCACAATTGCAGAGAGTTGAAGTGGCATCACTATGAGGGGCAGAAGGAGCCCAAATATACACTGGAGTTGGCATCAGGAGCCCAAAAATTGGATGAATCACACCCTGGAGTTGGCAGAAGTTGGCAGCAGCAGCAGGAGCCCAAATATACACTGGAGTTGGCTTCAGGAGCCCAAAAATTGGATGAATCACACCCTGGAGTTGGCAGAAGTTGGCAGCAGCAGGAGCAGGAGCCCAAATATACACTGGAGTTGGCCTCAGGAGCCCAAAAATTGGATGAATCACACCCTGGAGTTGGCAGAAGTTGGCAGCAGCAGCAGCAGGAGCCCAAATATACACTGGAGTTGGCCTCAGGAGCCCAAAAATTGGATGAATCACACCCTGGAGTTGGCAGAAGTTGGCAGCAGCAGCAGCAGGAGCCCAAATATACACTGGAGTTGGCCTCAGGAGCCCAAAAATTGGATGAATCACACCCTGGAGTTGGCAGGAGTTGACAGTAGTAGCAGCAGGAGCCCAAATATACACTGGAGTTGGCTTCAGGAGCCCAAAAATTGGATGAATCACACCCTGGAGTTGGCAGAAGTTGGCAGCAGCAGCAGCAGGAGCCCAAATATACACTGGAGTTGGCCTCAGGAGCCCAAAAATTGGATGAATCACACCCTGGAGTTGGCAGAAGTTGGCAGTAGTAGCAGCAGGAGCCCAAATATACACTGGAGTTGGCTTCAGGAGCCCAAAAATTGGATGAATCACACCCTGGAGTTGGCAGAAGTTGGCAGCAGCAGCAGCAGCAGGAGCCCAAATATACACTGGAGTTGGCTTCAGGAGCCCAAAAATTGGATGAATCACACCCTGGAGTTGGCAGAAGTTGGCAGCAGCAGGAGCAGGAGCCCAAATATACACTGGAGTTGGCCTCAGGAGCCCAAAAATTGGATGAATCACACCCTGGAGTTGGCAGAAGTTGGCAGCAGCAGCAGCAGGAGCCCAAATATACACTGGAGTTGGCCTCAGGAGCCCAAAAATTGGATGAATCACACCCTGGAGTTGGCAGAAGTTGGCAGCAGCAGGAGCAGGAGCCCAAATATACACTGGAGTTGGCCTCAGGAGCCCAAAAATTGGATGAATCACACCCTGGAGTTGGCAGAAGTTGGCAGCAGCAGCAGCAGGAGCCCAAATATACACTGGAGTTGGCCTCAGGAGCCCAAAAATTGGATGAATCACACCCTGGAGTTGGCAGAAGTTGGCAGCAGCAGCAGCAGGAGCCCAAATATACACTGGAGTTGGCCTCAGGAGCCCAAAAATTGGATGAATCACACCCTGGAGTTGGCAGGAGTTGACAGTAGTAGCAGCAGGAGCCCAAATATACACTGGAGTTGGCTTCAGGAGCCCAAAAATTGGATGAATCACACCCTGGAGTTGGCAGAAGTTGGCAGCAGCAGCAGCAGGAGCCCAAATATACACTGGAGTTGGCCTCAGGAGCCCAAAAATTGGATGAATCACACCCTGGAGTTGGCAGAAGTTGGCAGTAGTAGCAGCAGGAGCCCAAATATACACTGGAGTTGGCTTCAGGAGCCCAAAAATTGGATGAATCACACCCTGGAGTTGGCAGAAGTTGGCAGCAGCAGCAGCAGCAGGAGCCCAAATATACACTGGAGTTGGCTTCAGGAGCCCAAAAATTGGATGAATCACACCCTGGAGTTGGCAGAAGTTGGCAGCAGCAGGAGCAGGAGCCCAAATATACACTGGAGTTGGCCTCAGGAGCCCAAAAATTGGATGAATCACACCCTGGAGTTGGCAGAAGTTGGCAGCAGCAGCAGCAGGAGCCCAAATATACACTGGAGTTGGCCTCAGGAGCCCAAAAATTGGATGAATCACACCCTGGAGTTGGCAGGAGTTGACAGTAGTAGCAGCAGGAGCCCAAATATACACTGGAGTTGGCTTCAGGAGCCCAAAAATTGGATGAATCACACCCTGGAGTTGGCAGAAGTTGGCAGCAGCAGCAGCAGGAGCCCAAATATACACTGGAGTTGGCCTCAGGAGCCCAAAAATTGGATGAATCACACCCTGGAGTTGGCAGAAGTTGGCAGTAGTAGCAGCAGGAGCCCAAATATACACTGGAGTTGGCTTCAGGAGCCCAAAAATTGGATGAATCACACCCTGGAGTTGGCAGAAGTTGGCAGTAGCAGCAGCAGGAGCCCAAATATACACTGGAGTTGGCCTCAGGAGCCCAAAAATTGGATGAATCACACCCTGGAGTTGTCAGAAGTTGGCAGTAGTAGCAGCAGGAGCCCAAATATACACTGGAGTTGGCTTCAGGAGCCCAAAATTGGATGAATCACACCCTGGAGTTGGCAGAAGTTGGCAGTAGCAGCAGCAGGAGCCCAAATATACACTGGAGTTGGCTTCAGGAGCCCAAAAATTGGATGAATCACACCCTGGAGTTGGCAGGAGTTGACAGTAGCAGCAGCAGGAGCCCAAATATACACTGGAGTTGGCTTCAGGAGCCCAAAAATTGGATGAATCACACCCTGGAGTTGGCAGAAGTTGGCAGCAGCAGCAGCAGCAGGAGCCCAAATATACACTGGAGTTGGCTTCAGGAGCCCAAAAATTGGATGAATCACACCCTGGAGTTGGCAGGAGTTGACAGTAGCAGCAGCAGGAGCCCAAATATACACTGGAGTTGGCCTCAGGAGCCCAAAAATTGGATGAATCACACCCTGGAGTTGGCAGGAGTTGACAGTAGCAGCAGCAGGAGCCCAAATATACACTGGAGTTGGCTTCAGGAGCCCAAAAATTGGATGAATCACACCCTGGAGTTGGCAGAAGTTGGCAGCAGCAGCAGCAGCAGGAGCCCAAATATACACTGGAGTTGGCTTCAGGAGCCCAAAAATTGGATGAATCACACCCTGGAGTTGGCAGAAGTTGGCAGCAGCAGCAGCAGCAGGAGCCCAAATATACACTGGAGTTGGCTTCAGGAGCCCAAAAATTGGATGAATCACACCCTGGAGTTGGCAGAAGTTGGCAGTAGCAGCAGCAGGAGCCCAAATATACACTGGAGTTGGCTTCAGGAGCCCAAAAATTGGATGAATCACACCCTGGAGTTGGCAGGAGTTGACAGTAGCAGCAGCAGGAGCCCAAATATACACTGGAGTTGGCTTCAGGAGCCCAAAAATTGGATGAATCACACCCTGGAGTTGGCAGAAGTTGGCAGTAGTAGCAGCAGGAGCCCAAATATACACTGGAGTTGGCTTCAGGAGCCCAAAAATTGGATGAATCACACCCTGGAGTTGGCAGAAGTTGGCAGTAGCAGCAGCAGGAGCCCAAATATACACTGGAGTTGGCCTCAGGAGCCCAAAAATTGGATGAATCACACCCTGGAGTTGGCAGAAGTTGGCAGTAGTAGCAGCAGGAGCCCAAATATACACTGGAGTTGGCTTCAGGAGCCCAAAAATTGGATGAATCACACCCTGGAGTTGGCAGAAGTTGGCAGTAGCAGCAGCAGGAGCCCAAATATACACTGGAGTTGGCTTCAGGAGCCCAAAAATTGGATGAATCACACCCTGGAGTTGGCAGGAGTTGACAGTAGCAGCAGCAGGAGCCCAAATATACACTGGAGTTGGCTTCAGGAGCCCAAAAATTGGATGAATCACACCCTGGAGTTGGCAGAAGTTGGCAGCAGCAGCAGCAGCAGGAGCCCAAATATACACTGGAGTTGGCTTCAGGAGCCCAAAAATTGGATGAATCACACCCTGGAGTTGGCAGGAGTTGACAGTAGCAGCAGCAGGAGCCCAAATATACACTGGAGTTGGCCTCAGGAGCCCAAAAATTGGATGAATCACACCCTGGAGTTGGCAGGAGTTGACAGTAGCAGCAGCAGGAGCCCAAATATACACTGGAGTTGGCTTCAGGAGCCCAAAAATTGGATGAATCACACCCTGGAGTTGGCAGAAGTTGGCAGCAGCAGCAGCAGCAGGAGCCCAAATATACACTGGAGTTGGCTTCAGGAGCCCAAAAATTGGATGAATCACACCCTGGAGTTGGCAGAAGTTGGCAGCAGCAGCAGCAGCAGGAGCCCAAATATACACTGGAGTTGGCTTCAGGAGCCCAAAAATTGGATGAATCACACCCTGGAGTTGGCAGAAGTTGGCAGTAGCAGCAGCAGGAGCCCAAATATACACTGGAGTTGGCTTCAGGAGCCCAAAAATTGGATGAATCACACCCTGGAGTTGGCAGGAGTTGACAGTAGCAGCAGCAGGAGCCCAAATATACACTGGAGTTGGCTTCAGGAGCCCAAAAATTGGATGAATCACACCCTGGAGTTGGCAGAAGTTGGCAGTAGTAGCAGCAGGAGCCCAAATATACACTGGAGTTGGCTTCAGGAGCCCAAAAATTGGATGAATCACACCCTGGAGTTGGCAGAAGTTGGCAGTAGCAGCAGCAGGAGCCCAAATATACACTGGAGTTGGCTTCAGGAGCCCAAAAATTGGATGAATCACACCCTGGAGTTGGCAGGAGTTGACAGTAGCAGCAGCAGGAGCCCAAATATACACTGGAGTTGGCTTCAGGAGCCCAAAAATTGGATGAATCACACCCTGGAGTTGGCAGAAGTTGGCAGTAGTAGCAGCAGGAGCCCAAATATACACTGGAGTTGGCTTCAGGAGCCCAAAAATTGGATGAATCACACCCTGGAGTTGGCAGAAGTTGGCAGTAGCAGCAGCAGGAGCCCAAATATACACTGGAGTTGGCTTCAGGAGCCCAAAAATTGGATGAATCACACCCTGGAGTTGGCAGGAGTTGACAGTAGCAGCAGCAGGAGCCCAAATATACACTGGAGTTGGCTTCAGGAGCCCAAAAATTGGATGAATCACACCCTGGAGTTGGCAGAAGTTGGCAGTAGTAGCAGCAGGAGCCCAAATATACACTGGAGTTGGCTTCAGGAGCCCAAAAATTGGATGAATCACACCCTGGAGTTGGCAGGAGTTGACAGTAGCAGCAGCAGGAGCCCAAATATACACTGGAGTTGGCCTCAGGAGCCCAAAAATTGGATGAATCACACCCTGGAGTTGGCAGGAGTTGACAGTAGTAGCAGCAGGAGCCCAAATATACACTGGAGTTGGCTTCAGGAGCCCAAAAATTGGATGAATCACACCCTGGAGTTGGCAGAAGTTGGCAGTAGCAGCAGCAGGAGCCCAAATATACACTGGAGTTGGCTTCAGGAGCCCAAAAATTGGATGAATCACACCCTGGAGTTGGCAGAAGTTGGCAGTAGCAGCAGCAGGAGCCCAAATATACACTGGAGTTGGCTTCAGGAGCCCAAAAATTGGATGAATCACACCCTGGAGTTGGCAGAAGTTGGCAGTAGCAGCAGCAGGAGCCCAAAAAATGGCCTAAAGACAAAAATATGTTTTGCACCATTTGTAAAGTGTAAAACGTGGCACCATGCTGAATCTAGTCGCATGCATCAGGCATTGGTGGGTGGAAATCCTGGCTGATCCATCCCTGATTCATTTTGACAAAGGTGAGTCTCTCCACATTTTTAGTTGACAGACGAGTTCTCCTCGCCGTAACTATGGCCCCCGCCGCACTAAACACCCGCTCAGATGGCACGCTACTTGCCGGGCAGGACAGCTTTTCCAGGGCAAACTCTGCTAGTTGCGGCCACAAATCAAGTTTGGCTGCCCAGAAGTCCAGCGGATCCTCAAGGTGTGTTGGCATGGTCATGTCAAAGTATGACATGACCTGCTGGTTCAGGTCCTGCTCCAGGTCTTCCTGCTGCTCATGAGTAGCCTCACTATGCGGGTGTAGAAAGCTACTCATTAGCGACTGAAGACTGAGGCTGCTGCTGCTGATGGAGCTTCTGCTGCTGCTGCTGCCAACCCCCCCAGCGGCCATGGCAGTGGAAGGTGAGCGCAGAGGTCCCCTCGAGTCAGACCTGCGAGAGTATGGACCATGGCGCAGATAGGCATCGGCCAACTGCCTACGTAGAATGTCTTTGTAGTAGTTGAGTTTGTCCTCCCTCTCGGTGGGTTTAAAAAATGCCCCCATTTTGTGCCGGAAGCGAGGGTCCAATAAGGTGGACAGCCAGAAGTCATCCCGCCGACAGATGGAAACAATTCTGGGGTCACTACGCAAGCATGTGAGCATGCTTCGTGCCATTTGCGCAAGTGACTCGGATGGACTACCTGTCTCCATCTCCACTGCATACTGCCACGGTGTGCCCGGGTCCTCTGTCTCTCCTTCCTCAAAAACCTCTAGCTCCTCTGGCTGCTCCTGCTCCTCCTCTCCTGTCCGCTGACTAGATAAACCAGCCATTTCGCCAAGCCTAAACTGTGTTTCGCTGGGCAACTCCTCCTCCTCCTCTTCCTCCTCCTCCTCCTCCAGTTCAGCTCCAACGGGGTTCATGTGGCCGTAAGATGTAAACGCCATGTCTCCAGTGCCCTGACCAGCCATGGTTTCCAACATGTGCTGTAGTACATGAAGCAGTGGAATCACGTCGTTCATCCCGTAATCCTGCCGACTGACAAATAAAGTGGCTTCCTCAAAGGGCCTGAGCAAACGGCAGGTGTCACGTATGAGCTGCCACTGGTTGACATTGAAGTTACACAGGGGAGTCCCCCTATCTGCTTGGATCATCAGGAAATCCGTGATGGCTTTTCTCTGTTCATATAATCGGTCCAACATGTGAAGGGTGGAATTCCAACGGGTGGAAACATCGCAAATCAGACTATGTTGGGGGATACCATTCTGACGCTGTAGCTCAAGAAGGGTGTGTTTGGCGGTGTAGGAGTGGCTGAAGTGCATGCAAAGTTTCCGTGAAGTTGTTAGGATGTCCTGCAGATGGGGGGAACACTTCAGAAACCGCTTGACAACCAGATTGAAGACGTGAGCCATGCAGGGGGCATGGGTCAGGCTTCCTTGGCGCAGCGCAGACAAAATGTTCTTCCCATTGTCGGTAACCATGATTCCCATTTTAAGTTTTCTCGGAGTAAGCCATGTTTGGATTTCCTGATGAATACATTTAAGCAGTTCCTCCCCTGTGTGACTCCGTTCGCCAAGACAAACCATGTGAAGCACTGCGTGACACCTCCGTGCCCTGCACACATGGTAGACTGGAGGGGCACTGAGACTTGAGCCTACAGTGGAGGGTGAGGAGATGGCGGAGGATGAGGAGGCCGAGTCGCACGGTGTCACAGGCCCAATGGGCAGAGAGCGCGGAGGCCGAAGCGGCGTGACCTGTCCAAGTTGCTGCTGCAAAGGGACCACATTCACCCAGTGGGCCGTAAACGACATGTACTGCCCCTGACCGTAGTTACAGCTCCAGATGTCGGCGCTGCCATGTATTTTGCTACACACCGACAGGCTCAAGGACTGGCCCACCTTCTGTTCAACAAAAGTGTGCAGCGCTGGTACTGCCTTCTTGGCAAAGAAATGACGGCTTGGGACTCTCCACCTCGGCTCGGCACAAGCCATCAGTTCTCTGAAAGGTGCAGATTCCACCACCTGAAAAGGGAGCGACTGCAGCACCAGCAACTTGGACAGGAGCACATTCAGCTTCTGCGCCGTAGGATGAGTGGGCGCATACTGCTGTCTCTTGGACATGGCTTCGCTGATGGATTGCTGGCGGGATGCATGACTTGGAGGAGGAGGAGGAGGAGCAGGAGCGACAGAGGATGGGTGTGACGCACAGCTGCCTTCGGCTGAGGTGCTGGAGCCTTGGCTGGCAGAAATTGGGAGCTCACTTGGTGAGGAAGCAGACTGGACCACCCCTTGGGAGCCTCGGTTCTCCCAGGTCGTTTTATGGTGACGCATCATATGTTGACGCAGGGCCGTGGTGCCAACATTTGGACCCTGGCCACGCTTCACCTTTTGCCTACATATCTTGCATGTGGCCATGTTACCCTCCTGCGGATGCCTCAGGAAAAACTGCCACACTGCCGAGTAGCTACTTTTCCCACCCCCTGGCCTCACTGATTCACTGCTGCTGTTGCCAACTCCAGGAACCCCTGCTCCACTACCTCCCGATAAGGTAGACTGCCGCACAGCAGGTGCTCTACCCCGGCCCTGGCCCCGGCCGGCTCCAGCCTTTGGAATTGTGCTCCCATGCTGACTGCTACCACCTTGCTGCCTCAGCTGCTGACTCCGGGGCAACCTGCGCCCCTCTTCTCCTGATGATGACGATGAAGCCCCTTCATCACCCGGCTCCCAAGTGCGATCGGCTTCATCGTCATCATCATCATCATCACCGGGTTGTGGCTGTACGTCACTGATGTTCGTGGATTCGTCAACAGTGTCTGGCGCAGGAGCTGGAACGCTCGCAGCACCCACGACACTGTCCACATCACTATTTGTCTGCCTAGCTAAAGAAGCCACCTCCATTTCTTGGCTGGGCAGTAGCTGCTGACTGTCCTCCTGTATCTGATCGTCCTCCTCACTAAAGAGTGGAGCTGAACCCAAAGCATAGGATACGTCGCTGGGGGAGGGAACGGCGTAGGACAGAGGCAATGGGAGGACAGGGACTGCTCTCGGGGCATGCCAACTCAGGGTTGTGTCAGAGGAACCTACCGACCCTAGACTGGGGGTCTCAGATGTAAGTTGTGATGATGTTGTTGATGAGCGCGTCAGCCAATCTACCACGGCAGATGCGTTACTGGTGGAGACCCGACCGCTAGCAGATACTGGCAGATTAGGTCTCTCAGCGTGACTCCTGCTGCTACTGGCCCCCAGTCTGATGCGAGCTCTGCCTGCGGAATCTTGGCCTCTGCCACTCCTCTTTTCACTTCCAGGCACTTGTCTGCCCGACATAGTCTAACTGGCGTGGTAGTAGGTGATATTTTAAGAACCCCCAGGCAGCAGTGGGTCTATATAAAACAGAATATAATGCACACCAAAAGTGAGCAGTAACACTCAGCCTCCAACAGGCCTGCTTAGTGTAAATAAGAGAGCTGCTTAGTGTAAATAAAGAGGGGTATGCTATGTTACAGAATGGGATGCCTCAACAGAAGTGCACCTGGCAGGCAGCAGTAAGCCTATGCCCAGCAAAAGTGTCTTATAATATAAATATAATAAGAGCAAATGCTTATATGGTCTTAAACAGAGGCTGCTTTAGTCACAGAATGGGATGCCCTGGGCAGGAATGGACCTGGCAGGGTCCAGTAGGGCTTTGGCCAGCAAAAGTGTCTTTATCAGGCTAATTTCAAATATGATAAGAGCAAATGCTTATATGGTCTTAAACAGAGGCTGCTGTAGTCACAGAATGGGATGCCCCGGGCAGGAATCGACCTGGCAGGGTCCAGTAGGGCTTTGGCCAGCAAAAGTGTCTTTATCAGGCCTGATTTCTATGAGAATAAGTGCAAATGTTTATTATGCTATTAAATAGAGGCTGCTTTAGTCACAGAATGGGATGCCAGTGCCACAAAAACCAGAGAGCATGCACAGCAAAAGTGTCTTTATCAGGCCTGATTTCTATGAGAATAAGTGCAAATGTTTATTATGCTATTAAATAGAGGCTGCTTTAGTCACAGAATGGGATGCCAGTGCCACAAAAACCAGATAGCATGCACAGCAAAAGTGTCTTTATCAGGCCTGATTTCTATGAGAATAAGTGCAAATGTTTATTATGCTATTAAATAGAGGCTGCTTTAGTCACAGAATGGGATGCCAGTGCCACAAAAACCAGAGAGCATGCACAGCAAAAGTGTCTTTATCAGGCCTGATTTCTATGAGAATAAGTGCAAATGTTTATTATGCTATTAAATAGAGGCTGCTTTAGTCACAGAATGGGATGCCAGTGCCACAAAAACCAGAGAGCATGCACAGCAAAAGTGTCTTTATCAGGCCTGATTTCTATGAGAATAAGTGCAAATGTTTATTATGCTATTAAATAGAGGCTGCTTTAGTCACAGAATGGGATGCCAGTGCCACAAAAACCAGAGAGCATGCACAGCAAAAGTGTCTTTATCAGGCCTGATTTCTATGAGAATAAGTGCAAATGTTTATTGTGCTATTAAATAGAGGCTGCTTTAGTCACAGAATGGGATGCCAGTGCCACAAAAACCAGAGAGCATGCACAGCAAAAGTGTCTTTATCAGGCCTGATTTCTATGAGAATAAGTGCAAATGTTTATTATGCTATTAAATAGAGGCTGCTTTAGTCACAGAATGGGATGCCAGTGCCACAAAAACCAGAGAGCATGCACAGCAAAAGTGTCTTTATCAGGCCTGATTTCTATGAGAATAAGTGCAAATGTTTATTGTGCTATTAAATAGAGGCTGCTTTAGTCACAGAATGGGATGCCAGTGCCACAAAAACCAGAGAGCATGCACAGCAAAAGTGTCTTTATCAGGCCTGATTTCTATGAGAATAAGTGCAAATGTTTATTATGCTATTAAATAGAGGCTGCTTTAGTCACAGAATGGGATGCCAGTGCCACAAAAACCAGAGAGCATGCACAGCAAAAGTGTCTTTATCAGGCCTGATTTCTATGAGAATAAGTGCAAATGTTTATTATGCTATTAAATAGAGGCTGCTTTAGTCACAGAATGGGATGCCAGTGCCACAAAAACCAGAGAGCATGCACAGCAAAAGTGTCTTTATCAGGCCTGATTTCTATGAGAATAAGTGCAAATGTTTATTGTGCTATTAAATAGAGGCTGCTTTAGTCACAGAATGGGATGCCAGTGCCACAAAAACCAGAGAGCATGCACAGCAAAAGTGTCTTTATCAGGCCTGATTTCTATGAGAATAAGTGCAAATGTTTATTATGCTATTAAATAGAGGCTGCTTTAGTCACAGAATGGGATGCCAGTGCCACAAAAACCAGAGAGCATGCACAGCAAAAGTGTCTTTATCAGGCCTGATTTCTATGAGAATAAGTGCAAATGTTTATTGTGCTATTAAATAGAGGCTGCTTTAGTCACAGAATGGGATGCCAGTGCCACAAAAACCAGAGAGCATGCACAGCAAAAGTGTCTTTATCAGGCCTGATTTCTATGAGAATAAGTGCAAATGTTTATTATGCTATTAAATAGAGGCTGCTTTAGTCACAGAATGGGATGCCAGTGCCACAAAAACCAGAGAGCATGCACAGCAAAAGTGTCTTTATCAGGCCTGATTTCTATGAGAATAAGTGCAAATGTTTATTATGCTATTAAATAGAGGCTGCTTTAGTCACAGAATGGGATGCCAGTGCCACAAAAACCAGAGAGCATGCACAGCAAAAGTGTCTTTATCAGGCCTGATTTCTATGAGAATAAGTGCAAATGTTTATTGTGCTATTAAATAGAGGCTGCTTTAGTCACAGAATGGGATGCCAGTGCCACAAAAACCAGAGAGCATGCACAGCAAAAGTGTCTTTATCAGGCCTGATTTCTATGAGAATAAGTGCAAATGTTTATTATGCTATTAAATAGAGGCTGCTTTAGTCACAGAATGGGATGCCAGTGCCACAAAAACCAGAGAGCATGCACAGCAAAAGTGTCTTTATCAGGCCTGATTTCTATGAGAATAAGTGCAAATGTTTATTGTGCTATTAAATAGAGGCTGCTTTAGTCACAGAATGGGATGCCAGTGCCACAAAAACCAGAGAGCATGCACAGCAAAAGTGTCTTTATCAGGCCTGATTTCTATGAGAATAAGTGCAAATGTTTATTATGCTATTAAATAGAGGCTGCTTTAGTCACAGAATGGGATGCCAGTGCCACAAAAACCAGAGAGCATGCACAGCAAAAGTGTCTTTATCAGGCCTGATTTCTATGAGAATAAGTGCAAATGTTTATTATGCTATTAAATAGAGGCTGCTTTAGTCACAGAATGGGATGCCAGTGCCACAAAAACCAGAGAGCATGCACAGCAAAAGTGTCTTTATCAGGCCTGATTTCTATGAGAATAAGTGCAAATGTTTATTGTGCTATTAAATAGAGGCTGCTTTAGTCACAGAATGGGATGCCAGTGCCACAAAAACCAGAGAGCATGCACAGCAAAAGTGTCTTTATCAGGCCTGATTTCTATGAGAATAAGTGCAAATGTTTATTATGCTATTAAATAGAGGCTGCTTTAGTCACAGAATGGGATGCCAGTGCCACAAAAACCAGAGAGCATGCACAGCAAAAGTGTCTTTATCAGGCCTGATTTCTATGAGAATAAGTGCAAATGTTTATTGTGCTATTAAATAGAGGCTGCTTTAGTCACAGAATGGGATGCCAGTGCCACAAAAACCAGAGAGCATGCACAGCAAAAGTGTCTTTATCAGGCCTGATTTCTATGAGAATAAGTGCAAATGTTTATTATGCTATTAAATAGAGGCTGCTTTAGTCACAGAATGGGATGCCAGTGCCACAAAAACCAGAGAGCATGCACAGCAAAAGTGTCTTTATCAGGCCTGATTTCTATGAGAATAAGTGCAAATGTTTATTATGCTATTAAATAGAGGCTGCTTTAGTCACAGAATGGGATGCCAGTGCCACAAAAACCAGAGAGCATGCACAGCAAAAGTGTCTTTATCAGGCCTGATTTCTATGAGAATAAGTGCAAATGTTTATTGTGCTATTAAATAGAGGCTGCTTTAGTCACAGAATGGGATGCCAGTGCCACAAAAACCAGAGAGCATGCACAGCAAAAGTGTCTTTATCAGGCCTGATTTCTATGAGAATAAGTGCAAATGTTTATTATGCTATTAAATAGAGGCTGCTTTAGTCACAGAATGGGATGCCAGTGCCACAAAAACCAGAGAGCATGCACAGCAAAAGTGTCTTTATCAGGCCTGATTTCTATGAGAATAAGTGCAAATGTTTATTGTGCTATTAAATAGAGGCTGCTTTAGTCACAGAATGGGATGCCAGTGCCACAAAAACCAGAGAGCATGCACAGCAAAAGTGTCTTTATCAGGCCTGATTTCTATGAGAATAAGTGCAAATGTTTATTATGCTATTAAATAGAGGCTGCTTTAGTCACAGAATGGGATGCCAGTGCCACAAAAACCAGAGAGCATGCACAGCAAAAGTGTCTTTATCAGGCCTGATTTCTATGAGAATAAGTGCAAATGTTTATTATGCTATTAAATAGAGGCTGCTTTAGTCACAGAATGGGATGCCAGTGCCACAAAAACCAGAGAGCATGCACAGCAAAAGTGTCTTTATCAGGCCTGATTTCTATGAGAATAAGTGCAAATGTTTATTGTGCTATTAAATAGAGGCTGCTTTAGTCACAGAATGGGATGCCAGTGCCACAAAAACCAGAGAGCATGCACAGCAAAAGTGTCTTTATCAGGCCTGATTTCTATGAGAATAAGTGCAAATGTTTATTATGCTATTAAATAGAGGCTGCTTTAGTCACAGAATGGGATGCCAGTGCCACAAAAACCAGAGAGCATGCACAGCAAAAGTGTCTTTATCAGGCCTGATTTCTATGAGAATAAGTGCAAATGTTTATTGTGCTATTAAATAGAGGCTGCTTTAGTCACAGAATGGGATGCCAGTGCCACAAAAACCAGAGAGCATGCACAGCAAAAGTGTCTTTATCAGGCCTGATTTCTATGAGAATAAGTGCAAATGTTTATTATGCTATTAAATAGAGGCTGCTTTAGTCACAGAATGGGATGCCAGTGCCACAAAAACCAGAGAGCATGCACAGCAAAAGTGTCTTTATCAGGCCTGATTTCTATGAGAATAAGTGCAAATGTTTATTATGCTATTAAATAGAGGCTGCTTTAGTCACAGAATGGGATGCCAGTGCCACAAAAACCAGAGAGCATGCACAGCAAAAGTGTCTTTATCAGGCCTGATTTCTATGAGAATAAGTGCAAATGTTTATTGTGCTATTAAATAGAGGCTGCTTTAGTCACAGAATGGGATGCCAGTGCCACAAAAACCAGAGAGCATGCACAGCAAAAGTGTCTTTATCAGGCCTGATTTCTATGAGAATAAGTGCAAATGTTTATTATGCTATTAAATAGAGGCTGCTTTAGTCACAGAATGGGATGCCAGTGCCACAAAAACCAGAGAGCATGCACAGCAAAAGTGTCTTTATCAGGCCTGATTTCTATGAGAATAAGTGCAAATGTTTATTATGCTATTAAATAGAGGCTGCTTTAGTCACAGAATGGGATGCCAGTGCCACAAAAACCAGAGAGCATGCACAGCAAAAGTGTCTTTATCAGGCCTGATTTCTATGAGAATAAGTGCAAATGTTTATTATGCTATTAAATAGAGGCTGCTTTAGTCACAGAATGGGATGCCTCACAGCAGACTTAAGATCAGTTCAGTATATATGCACAGTTAGTTACTATAAGCAGCCTGAAAACGCTAACAAAGGCTGGATGAAAAAAAAAAAATCTCCCTGTCACAGCCTCCGTTTTTCCTACCTTTCCCTGGCTTTCTGTCTGTCTCCTATCTGTCTCCTGCCTGTCTCCAGCCTGTCCCTGTCTGTCCCTGCCTGTCTAAGTGCCTCAGCTACACAGCGTTCTGTCTGTCACGAATGCAATAGAGAAATGAGGAAAAGCAAGATGGCCGCCGTTAAATACCGCTGTGTGACGTCACCGGGCTTGCTGGCTGCTGATAGGCTGCATGTGACTGCCCCAGCTTGCACTGGCGCGGGATACATGTCCAGACATGTCCCGCCCGCCATCTTAGAATGCCTGTAATGTAAATGAATGGATGTTAAAGGAAAACTTCGAGTGATCGAATCGCGGGGAAATTCGGATTCGATCCGAATCGAATTTTTCCTGAAATTCGGATCGAATCCGGGTTCGTCCGGATCGATTCGCTCATCCCTAGTCCCCAACCCTTTTCAAACATGTTTTGTGGATCTCCACATAGCTGCATCAATAGCTTTGCTGCTGCAATAATTACTCCCTCTGTGCATCTGTGTGCAGAGCTGCAAAACCTGGCCCTGAAGGAAAGTGTTGGGGACCCTACCTGAAAGTAAAGCTGTGCTTTGGAGGGCTCAGGCTGACACAGAATACAGTACATGTACAATGATTTAAAGCTGGTCAAAACCGCATGGGCAGGCCTTGGAATAAAAAAGATTCCAGGCCCGGCCCCTAGCCTACCCTACACAGGATGCCCCGATGTGTGAAACCCCCATGCACTGGTGGCCGCATGACCATCAGGTAGGACAGCTGGGACACCCTTGCCCTGGGGGCCTAAGAGCAGATTTTGGGGCTGGGCACCAGACCCCAATGGAGAGCCTCCCCACAGGGACCTGCAAGAGACCCCCCCACCAGGTTCCCACATGGGACCCTCCCCACAGGAATCTGCTGCCCCTGCAATGGACCCATTCCACATGGCCCCTGCAACAGACGCTACAAGGGTCACTGCAGACCCCACAAGGCCCCACATATGGGCCTTGCAGCCACCTGCAGCCACGATCAGCCCTCAGCTATAAAATTGAACTTTTGCCAATAAAGTAGGGCACTGATCAGATTACAGCGTACAGGACAGAATTGGTACATTGATGGCACCATGTAAACTAGTAAAGAGCACTACAATGGATTTAATGCAGTCTAAAATACGCCCAGACATTTCCTATCAATGTAATTAGTATTTTACACTAGCAGCCATTGTGACCAGGGAAAAATGTGAACAGGGGCTTTTCTGCTATAATTCATAAGTATTTATTTCCAAGATTGTATATTTTATTGCGCAGGTTTATGAGGCACATAGGACTATTTAGGTCCCCATTTAACAAAACAGCTCACATTCTCTGTTAACCCAACCTGTCAGTATATTTATGAACTCAATCACACATAGTAAACAAAAATCATCACAAAAATGTGTAAAACCCACAAACGTCTTTCAAATAGTATTCATTATAATAATTTAACATTAAAGGAGTCCAGCAAGTAGTTACCTTACTAGCCACTAACAGCAGTATCTTATTTTCATCTGTGTAATTCTGTCTAATTGAGTATTGTCAGTAATAAAAACTTTTATGCTTTTTGTTGCCTTCTTTGATCTCATTGTGGAGATCTAGCTTCTCTAGCTGTTTTGGCCACTTTGACTGTTTGGTGACCAGAAAAAGGACAACTGCTTACAGCTTACCTAAAGGGAAATATGGCTTGTTGTTGTTCTTGACTCATTTTATATATTTTAAATTTAGTCACCAGAGATTAATCCATTTTTTAAACACCCTCAGTCTCAGATTCCATGGCTACATTCACCACCAACATCACATGAGATCACCTGGGGATGTGGGGAAATAAATATGACAAAAGAAGTTGCCAACACAGATGAACCAGCACAATTCTCTGCCTTTTCAATACCATGCATTGTGCAAAAATCATCTTGCTCTGGCTACCCCTCACCCAGCTTTAACACACAAGTGTTCTGGTCAAGCAGAGCCACACATCAGGGGTTCAGGAGCCAGAGCCATAGGTTGGGAACCCTGGTCTTTTTATGTCGATGTACACTATAAATAAAGTCTAGCCCATTACAATTTGGTCACCTAATATGGGACCGGTGGCAATACGTGAAATGAAAATACCTGCCTTGCCTTGGGTTGACCAAACAACTGATTACATGCCTAGTTTCATCTATATAAAGGGAAATGTAATATTCAATAAACCTATGCCTTGGACAATTTAGCAACCAGGGCAATAAATGCAACACAGTGATCAATCTCCTAATGAACCTACAATAGTCTATAACGATCTGTCCTCAGAAGATCTGAAAAAAAAGCTTAGTTCTCAATGTGTATTTCACACTAAACTACATGTATGAAAATAATACTAGAAATTATCATATTATTACATAATATGATTAATTTTACAATTTTAGGATCAGATGGATAGAAATCTATATGGGCACCAGATGTTAGATGGAACAACTTATTATGAAGTGAAATAAGATCGGGAAAACAGACATTCCCGCCTGATAGACCTCCTCAGCATGGGCCACTCAATACCTGTTACTTCCAGTCAGAGGCAATGTGTCAGAATTTCACTTTTAGCCATACCATGGCTTAACTCTTTATATAACCATAAAGGAAGCTATTGAAAATGAACGTTTGTGGAGGAGGTTACAGGCAGTGAAATGGTTCTCCACATGTAGTTACTCACAATGGTCCAATTTAAACCCAGCCTTCTCCATGTCCTGCTGGGTTATTAGGTGTCACTTACAGCACAGAACACTATCCACCATAAAAAAGCAGGAATGCTTGGAGATGTTGTGAAGTGTTTCTAGTTAGAGTATGGTGCAGAAAAGCTGGTGTTTTTGTAATTTCTGTTAAAATAAAACGATGTACTGTTGAGATGAAAGACTGAAAATTACGTACCTGAACACTGATGTCTGAAGATACCTCGCTAATAATTCAAAGGTAAGGGGACTTCCATCTGGAGAGTTTCACATAGGTAGAGGAAGCCAATGGCTAAGGCTTTGTGCTTGATCTGATACTTCCCAAACAGTGATATTAACTGGAGACTTGTTAATGGCGAGCTCCGAGACTTCTGTAATTGGCAATTAAACACACCTGAAAAGTAAATTTTCGAAGAATTTCAATCCTCATTTGCTAATGAGAAGAACATTTTATGTTAGCCTATGCCAGAATTCCCCAGGTAATTTAGGATAAAAGAACAAAGACCATGCCCTGCCTCCATAAGCTGCTATTCTCCCTGCGGTTTTACCTTTTTTATTATTAATAACAATATTTTTAAATGTATATGAACATGTATAAGCAATAGGCAATGACTGCTGGCATTTCTTTTGTCTATCCATGTTGGATTACATGTACCTCCCTAGAGAGATACGATTACAGACTTTTTCAATTTATTGGAATATTTAACTAGAATAATTAAGTGTCAACTATTTCCAATTTTAGGTGATAATGGTTATGTTCCCTAATGACTGCATGTGTTTCTTAAGACTTACATGACTTTCTGACAGCTGTAGAGTATCAGTTACAGAAATATGAATGTTTTCTTTTCTTACAACTGTGTATATGGAGTGTAAGTAAAGAAAATTAAAAGTTGCCTCTGTTAATACAGATCAGTCAGGTTATATTTATGTTGTACATTTGCATTGGATCTCGGTGGCACCACAATAGTGTATGATGTAAGTCAAAACCACCTTTATGAGAAATTGGTTTTATTTACAGCTTAAAGGAGTTACCATGGTAGAAATGTGTTAGATGCATTATTTGAACACCACTTGCATTTTAGAGCTCAAATACCTGCAGTGTATCACAGTATATTTCTGCATATGACCATGGATCCCCAGTGCCTACATTGGAGGACATAGTGTCTATGTATCACACATAAGACTAGGGGGTTAAAATCAGGTGCGTGGGGAGTGGGGTTTTCTTGGACTTTGAGGAGTCCTTGAAAAAGTGGCTTGTTTCCCCGAATCGTCTGTTATCTATAGGTGTACATTTGATACTTTTGCATACAATTTTTTGTATACAGTTTGCTGACCAGTCTGGTGCCTATATGTATCTTTTACATGTCTTTACATGATGGCTTAGTGATATGTTATTAAATACTGTTGTTTTCCTTGATTCTGCCGTATTGGCATTACTATTCTCTCTATATAACCATATGTAATGTATGTACCCTAACATATCTAAGACGGTCAGTTCATGTAAATAACCCTCAGGAGGGCCGAAAGTGGCACCTTATAGTCTCTTTTTGGGTAATTACTTATTACATGTTATAGCTTCTTACTCATTTCTAAGTGTTATTGGTTACATTTGTTCTTATTGAATTCCATACAAGGTGCACTATCCCCCTGGGGGTTATAAAGCTGCACATTTTTGACTGGACTAGTCTTCAAGTATCCTTTTTTGATTGTTTATATGATACTATCATCATTTTAATACACATTTCTGGCATATTCAATGCATGCAATGTGGTGTGCAGCTTTTAAATGTGGACTTTGAGGGGCCCCATGGGCAGCAGCATGGGTAGGGGCTGCTGACAGTCTCTGGTAAAACTTGCAATACTACAAACTCTTTAAAAGGCACTTTATTGAAAAACAAATTCACAGTAAATTCTGCTTTACCGGCCAGCATTATAATCCACAAGATGCTTTACAGATGTATTCCAATACACAAGCAGGGAACACTTAGGCACACCTTTGCAACACTTCAGCATATGACCACTTCCTGCTTGATAGCAAAGGGTAGCTGCAGCACACTCCTGTACCCTTTTTAGTTACATGGACATTAGTCTTCCTCAAGCAAAGGTGATGAATGGCTCACCTTTTCTTTTGCCTATTTCGATAAGCAGTCTGGATTCCTGCTGTTTCTTCCTTTGCTGTCTCTCTCCTGCATTTGCTTCCTTCGATACCGACTCTACAATCAAAGTAAATCACTAAATATAGCGATGTTCTAAGTATTCTTATAATCGCTTAATTCTCTCTGAGCCGCGGGTTCCACATTTCATCATCTTGTCCTCCAGCCCCAATCATGCGAGAAGTGTCAGTACCTCAGTGATGAAATAGCAAGTGTCCTATTCACTGCCACTCACACTGCGCATGTGCAAGATTGCACTGAACACACAGGAGGAAGCTGGAAATCGAAGCCTATGGGGAAAACGAAACACTTGCTTTTTCAAGTCCTGGGACACATGTAAGGGCATAGACTGATTGTTAGGTTAGGTTTTGATGGAATTTCAATTATAGTACAAATAGTTATGCCTTAAGCGTTGGTGTCGGTCCATTCTTACATCAGCTTGGCTCTACCCAGCCCCCTAAAAGTATGTTTTTTCTGCACCTGTTATATATCTATGTAAAGATATTTTTGCCCAGAAGCTCAGGCAACACCTGCTAAAACCTGTTACATCTGGTCTTATTTCCATCCCTTAAAATTTAACTAAACTATAGTAATAGATCTGCCATTTTAGCAGTTTCCACTTCACTTCAATTACGGGGCAACTACAATCATCTGTGAAACGCTGCCCATGTTGGCCTATGGGTAAATTTATTGAGACAATTATGACTGCAGAGCGATTACAGTCATCCTGCAAAATCCATGCTAGGAGTGTTTTACAAAGCTGCCACAATAGCCATTCCACGCCATGTGTTGTTTGTGATTGTTTGTGATCGCCAATGCGATTGTGATTTCCATAGGAAACACCCATCCTAAGTCACTAAATACCTCTCTGGCATTGTTATTCTAAGAGGGTTTCCTGCTTCTTGCTGTCTAAAGTGGCTAACCAACGGCCTTACTAACAGTCACCACAGGCCTACCTATCACATCTAGCTTCACTTCTTGTTTGGTCTACTATGTCAGGAATTTAATTGAACAGAAGTTCCTGTGAGACTGACATTTCTTTTAGATGATTCTTCTATTTAGTCACCACAGACATACCAGAGGATGTGCACCCAAATACGTAACAGATATAGGAAAGCTTGTTACATTGCTTCCAACATTCCTTCACTATATCCAAAACATAAAAATAGCTGGAGTGCAGGTGGATTACCAGCAGGTGCCAACCTTATCAACTCACAGTGGAAGCAGCACTCCCATTCCTCAATTAATAGAATGCATGCAAGCCGATTTCCACACACTTCACAAATATGAAGAAAGTGCATAAAGATCCACAGCACCCTGCAAATAATAAGCAGAGTATAAAGTAATCTCTCAGACACAATTATTAGCATTGTCGCCTTGTTCTTGCCCCTGCTGCTCACAGACTTATGTGGGGGTTAACTACACTATTGTAAATCTTCCTAAAGAGATAAATATTTCATCAATGATGACCATTTTCACCTCTTTCTCTCAGACTCAGAAAACCATTTTTTTGGTAAAGCCATGTTTTTCTGTTTCATTTCAGCGAAAGCCCTGGCGTGCATTCAAGCTCCCAGTCCATTGCATATGCCACTTGCACCAAATCAGAACATGTAAATGCAAGGTCATAGTTTTCTAAATGTTGACTCAGCAATGCTGTTAGTAGGTACAAAAGAGAATCTGTTGGTATGTGTTATAGTATGTTTTCTTTTTATCTAATACATAGCAGAACTTTTGCTGTGTAAGAATCAATAGAGATGATGTTAGGAATAGGGTGGTTGAAAAGTTGTTTTACTTATTAATTATTTTTGCCACTCTAGTAACTTGAGCTTATTATATTATATTAAGCTTATTAAATGTCGTTGGAGGACACCAACAGTTGGTGGGTAAAAAGTGTGAAACTCTTAAAAACATATAAGCATTCTTTCTATGATGAACACAAGCCATGTCTTTATATTTGTGATGTTCCATATTGAACCACCACTTGGAATTCTTCAACAGTTTCTGCCCTATCACAGTCACCTTTATGGGGACTGTAAACTCAACTGCAATAATAAGGCAGTAAGCAGTTTACCTGATGCCTGTCTCATGTGCCTCTTTTCCTACTTTTCCTACAGTGCTGGGTAGAAGCCATAGGGCTCCGGAGTTTGCCCTCCTTTCAACTCCGTTCCTCCAAGGCTGCACAAAAAAGTAGTCTAACAGCTACTCTTTTGCTTGGAGTTCTCAACCTGAGCAAGCATGACAAGCCACAGTGGTCATGTAGCTGTTCCCAACCACAGCAGAGCAGGCACATGATGTAAAGTCATAAAGCTGCATATTGACCAGTCCTTCCCAGCTCAGCCACAGCCTCAAAATAAGCAAAGCAAAGAATATTTAGTTACTTGATACACAATGTACTGCACTCAAATAGCTTGCAGAGGAGCTTTCCGATACCACTGCATTATAACTTTTTGCTGGGACATTGTAGGATATGTTTCTGTGTTCAGCGTCTCAGCCAGGTGTTGCACTCACCCAGTGGGTCTAGACTTAGTTCTGCAGATCTCAGCCCCTTTCCATCCTAGACTGAAACCTTTGTATGGATGTGCCAGGTCCCCCATATTCTGAATATGGGTTTAGCTTATGATTAATGTGCACTGAGGCTTCACAATTCCCGGTACCATGCTGGGGCCAGAATGTCTCTGGGACTTCTTTGACGTTCCCCTGCCATCAGAGCATCAGAGTCTATGCTAGGTGCAACTGGTACTAGCAAGGTGTTTCGAAGTGGCCTATGGAGCATGGAGTTAGGCTTGTTTACTGTTGAAATAGGTGATGATTTCCTCACATCCAACGAATCAGAGGGCATTTAACTAAAGCCTTGTGTGATAGAAGACATGGGTATACAATATAATATTTTCATGACTTTAAAAAAAATACTTTTCACTTTGGGTTTAGAAACACCTGAATAGCTTCTGAACCCTTTGGACACCTTGCTGAACAGTCCCCCAAATGAATAAAGGGCTGATCGGCTCCTTGTAAGTCTGGAGGCACTAACACCTGTGAAGGCAATTGATTTTGCCCAGACATTATCTTTGATCAGGTCTCTCTGAGGCCGTGTATTGCAGCTGTAGGTACAAACTGCATGAGATATTACAAAAAGGCAAACAGAGGAGGGGAGGGGATAGTTGCAATTCTCCATACCATACTACCAATAAAGTCAGTCCTTCTGCCATGCGAATGCAATCCATCCCAAAATAATATTTCCTTGAAAGTAATAAGCTGGTGGAGATGTGGCAAATGGCCAAACAATAACTTAATTGAACAGGCAGATGCTGGGGTCTAGGTAGCTTATTCTAAAATCCACCCCTGCTGATGCTAAACATTTTGTTTACTACTACAAACTGAATAAACATAACCTAATTTAATACAAAATGCTTGGAAAAATGCAGGTCATTGGCCAGTAACAGTTTTTTTTACTTAGCACATAATAAGCGTTTTGTCATTTGTGACTATTTTAATTTGCAAATTGTGGCGTACGTTAGTAAAGATGTTAACATTTTTACACCCAGCTAAAGAAACCTTTTCTAGTATATTCATGTCTGATTATGACAGCTCACGCTAGGCATATTTGATCATTGTGAATGTTTCTGTTTGAGATCTCTTTAGAGAAAAGTTATTTTTTCACACACATTAATTGTGTTGTACAAATCAGGAGAAAATGTGGGATTCAATATGTAGTGAATGGCATTTTTTTAATATGAAGGATTGTAATTACAGCAAGTAAAGAGGTACGAAAAAAGGGTAAGGGCAGCATTGGCAGGGTAATGAATACTGAAATACTAACTCTATAGTAATTACCTAACAAGAATAGAAGACATCATCGCAGATTTGACTGAAATATATTTTGTGGTCTGTTCATTTACTAGTCTATATAACCATTTAAAAGTAATTCTGATTAAAATGTGTTTGTTACAACTAGTGAAAATAAACATATTTGTATGTTCTTTATGAAATCCACCTGATTCAGAGCCTGCCCGTGCATGCTCATTTTTTCAGGAACTGAACTCGGAAACTGGGATATCATGATCGCTTTCGCGCTCCAAGAAAATGTTGTTCATACGCAAGGGGGCATATTTGCTTTGCGTATGCATGCAGTTTAGCTGGGCATTTATGGTATTTGCAGCTGACGCAGTCTCAGACGCCAAGTTTTTACCTGTTTTCTAACAATACTTGCTGTGGATCCGATTGTTCTCAGCAGGGCCGGCTCCAGGTTTGTGCGGGCCCTTGGACAAAAGAGTCTTCGTGGGCCCCAAAGTAGTGAGTCACATGATGTCACCTTTCAGCTCCGCTGCCACAAATGGGTCATATCCTGCTGCTGATTGCCCTTCAGTACTTGTCAGCTGTCACCTGGTTCTCATCACCTTCTGCACTTCCATCAATTGCCCTCCATTTCATGCCACCTACTCCATTGTTGCTGATCATCCCCTGTTGCTGAGGCTAGCCATGAGCAGGTCTGCACATAGCACTCGGCATTCAGTGGTTGGGTCCATTGTTAAATAATACCATGGCCAAGTGTGGGCCTAAGTGGGCCCCTGAAGATGCCAGGGGCCCCGGTAATTGCCCAGGTTTGTCCTGTGCTGGCGCTGGCCCTGGTTCTCGGTGTGCCGTGCCCTTCAGTGGCTTTGGATTACCTTTTTTTTATTGTAACCAGTTGTTTTAATCTGCTTCCCACTGTCCCCCGCCAGTGTACTCATGGTAGTCTGCAAGTCCTAGCACATATTTAACTTCTCCCCCCTGCTGACATCTAGGGCATCCCATGTAGTCTGCATGTCCTTGCACCTTCTTATTTTTGTACCTTGGTTGCCATGTCGTCTGCTTCCATCCAATGTTACTCACCTCCTGCTTCAGTCACCTTCAGGTTTGGTGTTCTTTTTTACACTGCTGTTTGTTTGCATCTGCCTTATGTAGTTGCATCTTGTTTTACAAAAACGTTTTTTTGTTTATTTGTTTAAAATTCTTCTTTATATTCAAAAAATAAAAAAAATATACATTTTTATTGTAAATGCTTCTAGGACCAACATGGCACCTGCAAAGAGAAAAAATGTCCACATATGTGCCTGTACATGCACGCAGATTTTTACATTATTACCCAAACTGGTTGATGCATATTTTTAGGGGGCCACCCTCCTCCGCAGTGCCATTCCTTCTTCAGGGTCTGTAGAGAGAAAGTTAGTATTTATAGGCATCTGTTGGTTGTGTAATGCTTGGGTATTGTTCTACTTCACTGGCTTGACACCCACCAGAGAATTGTGCCGCTTCTGTATCGGGTGGCCCCATCGCCATGTACTCACCCTGATGAATTTGTAGGGACAGAAAAGCACAACACACCAGCACTTGGCACTTAGCAACTAGACTTTACATGCAGCACAACCTGTGCCTTTTTTGGGGTATTGGCCTACAGGTGTGTGCAGGAGCTGTGGGCGACTCTAAGCCCAACACACCCTCCTCTTCAGTGGTCTCCATGGCTGGTGGTTGTGCTACTTCAGAGGAGAAAGAGGATGTTGGAAGGGTCCAGGGCAGCCACCACATTACATCCACACCCTGTTATCTTGGCTCCACTGGTCAGACTCCTCACCTCTGGGTGGGCTTGATACGCAGCCAGAACTCCCCAGCTACAGAAGAAAATATAATTCTGTAAAACATGTTACTCATTACCCTGATAGCTCACCTTCTCTGTTGTACAGATACTTATCTGGGAAGCTCTGGCTGTAGAACCTCCACACTCAGGGCTACTTTCGCCATTTGAGGTCCGACCAGTGCTGCATTATTTGAGTGAAGGTGTCAGGCGACGTCTCCTCGCCACTCACATGGGCTGCCACTTCCTCTGTCTATGTCCTCTTTTCATGTTTGTTGGGTTTGAAGTCGTACCTTTGCTCCACGAAAGTCTGCAAACAACAAACAGATGTTGCATTGTTAACTTATGTCCTCTGTTTGGGTCTCCTTTAGCTCCACATACATGCCCCGCCCCTCTAAGCAGTTTTTTGGGACACTGCAAGCACCCAACCCTCGTATATGCTAGTGTACGCCAATACTAACTAATCCAACTCTCCCATTCCACAATAGTAGGAGATTGCAAGCGCAGACCAGTGCAGATGCACTTAGGCCAAAAGGAGTGCCTAACTCTCCACTGACCATGGACAGCAAAAAGGCAAAGCCAGTTCTCCCACCCCACAATAGTAGTGGATTACATATAAATGTCAAACCTAAATTCATTAAGCACCACTGCATCATATACAAACATGCCACAGTGATCCAAGTGACAGTGGGCCTGTAACGATGGAAGGCCAGGCCTCTGCCATTACTGTGGTGACATGTGCCTTTGCTCGTATTTCGGGGCCACTCTATCACCTATTTGCACCTTGGCTGGAAAGTAATGTGGCACACATGCGTAGGCGAATGCCATGGAAGTGTGACTGACCATCATAATTTCCTCCTGCTGCTTATGGGTGAACATGGTGAATGCCATTTTGGACCTTTGGATGTCATCTGTATGGTACACCCCTGCGCCGAGGCGCACAAGCACCAAGTTACCCTGGCGGACTCTGGAAGTAAATGGCGGTTGGCTTGTGGGTAAGTCTGTTTATTGCTGGTGTGGATCTGGGTGTTTATTCTTTATGTTGCATTTGCAATGTGTTTTTATTTTCTGTTATATGCCCCCGTTTTGAAATTGTCCCAAGTTTATTGTGTTAGCCAATTGGTCTCCCTGCCCTCCATCACTTCGATTGTGCTCATGCACCTCTTTGAATGTTCCTTTCTTCCTGTTTCATTTACAAATGCTTAGTCTGAGCATCTTGCCTTACCTTTTGCTTGTTTAGCCCTACTCTTTTGTAATACTTACTATTTGGTAAGTATTGATGTTGTGTTGCCTGTTAAGAATTTAATTTCCATTTTCATTTGTCTTTTAGGAGATTCTGGTTATCCATTGTTGCCCTGGCTCCTGCCGCCCTTCTTAAGGCCCCAGACACCTGGCCAGGAGGCTTATAATGGGGCCCAATGCTGCACACGTGCTGTAGTTGAATGTGCCTTTGGGCAGTTGAAGGCCAGATTTCGCTGTCTGGACCACACAGGGGGCGCCCTTCAATACAAGCCAGAGAAAAAGTCATGCAAATTGTTATGGCGTGCATCAGCCTTCATAATTTGGCCTTGAGTGGATGCTGGAGTTGGTGTTGGGAATGCTCCACTCCAACACCTGCTAGGGGGTGTCAGGAATCATGGACACAGATAGGTGGCATGTGCCCACCACTGGTAAGACTTGTTAGCAAATTGTCTTTTGTTACAGGGGGGAGTGATCCAACCAAACACACCACCCACGAACCTTAGTTCTCACATGCACAGCCAACTGTGAGGGTTTTTTTGCTCAACGTATGTTGTGCGACAACACACACCAAGGTTATTAGGCAACTATTATATGTAACCCCTAACATGGGTGTGAGCAGACCAAAATTTGATGTGCGGCCCTTGTAGGGATTTTGAAGGAGCACATATACTGTTACTAGGAAACTACCAGTGTATTTACACCCTAGCCAGTAGCACCTCGCCCTCAAGACCAGCCACCTGCGGCCACAGCTGGCCCGTCCAGTGGGCCCACCCACCAGCCAGCCAGGGAAGCAGAGTCTAGACAGTGATGAGGTACATGAGTGAGCTTAAAAGGCAAAGGGCAAAAGGCAGGTTGGAGGCGGAGGGTGAACCCAGGGTAAGGTTTGGGGCCCTGGAGGCTGTGTGGTGAAAAACTAACACTAATGTTGACCTTTCTCCACACAGACGGCGCCACTCCTGGATGAAATGAATGAGCTAGAGGAAGGGCACTCTGAACATCTGGATGAGACCCCAAAGTCCAAAAACCCACAAAGCAGGGCTCTGAAACCCTTGCAAGGGCAGGCTTGACGCGTATTTATATGGCGAACACTTGGTTTGGCGTACACCTACTGTCATTTCCATCAAAAAGGGCAATTCGGCTACAAAGACAAGTCTCTGAATCACCTGACTCAGAGAATAGACCAAATACGGGCCTTTGATGTCATTCCCGCTGGCGGGAATGTGTGCAAGAGAGGCTCTGTTCAGAACTATTTTATTTGCCAAATACATTTAATAAAAACATGCAAGATTTCCCTTTGGCTAGAAACTGGGTCAAGGTGATACAGGTATGTTTCTAGGAGAGGATGAGCAGGGTGATCGCGCTGGGTGACGAGGCTAGAAGACAGGCCCCTCACCCCCTCATATTTTGCTTAGTCATGGGGAGGGAGGCACTGTCTGCTGCTTTGGTAGACGCAATGGCACATATGTGTATGGGTTTGGAGCAGCACCATAAGTTTTGTTAGGAGGGAGCAGTTTTCTTCCTTTCTGCATTGAGGGCTATTGTCCCTAGAAACTGTCCTGAGGGTGTAGACGTAAAAAAATAATAATACTGGGTTAGAATAAGTTTCAATGCTTTCTGAAAGAGGGGGGCAATATACCCCCATTTTATGGCATTGGGATGGACACGCATCTGGAACATACTTGTCCCTCATTATGGCACTCTAAATTATGTCATGGCTATGGTGTCAATACTACTAACCAAAGAGAAAGTGCAATCGCTAGTGAAAAGTGGAAAAAGCAGAGAGGAGGGAACACCCCCACACAGCCTTGGGAAGCACCAGCATTGCACCAAACAACAAACTAACTTCACTTGTTGTTTCCTGTTTGGGCTGGCCTAGGTAAAGATGTTTCTGGGACAGCAAGATATTCCAAATCGTTGACCACAAAGTAGTTTGATGAGTGAGTATTTGTGAGTTTATATCTCTACTTAAATATTCTTGCTTTGTCTACATATTTTAGAGGATTGATAACTGATGGGTGGTTTGATATATGGTTTGTTCCAAGCCACCCTCACTCAATTTGTTCCAGACACATTTGAACCTTTTACAAACATTCTATTAATCCATGTAATATTGGATAATAAATTATGGGTTTCTTACTCTCTGGTCAAAAAGCAATTAATAAAGGTGTCAGACCGAATGGCCATAAATTATCAAGATGGAACACCAGCAGAGTGATCAATTTCTAAAGTATTGTCCTTTAAAAGAGCCATCCTTTTGCTTTGACATGATACATGCGTGATACACCAGATGAATATGATATCTGTATTTTCTAGGAGGCACCATGCATGCTGGAATAATACCAGACAAGTAAAATGTTCACATATGACACTAAACATTCACCAGCAAGGCAAGCCAAAACAGTTGCTGAAATTACGAGTCAGAAGCCAAAGTTTAGCTTTTGGAATGATTTAGGCCTCTAGGGTACTTTTAAAATTGTTAGCAAACAACTGTTCCTCCACTAGATTTGATAATATTAGCTTATAGTTATAATATAAGTATATAGTAATATAAGTGATATAAGTATATAGTTATCCCCAAATTATACCCCAATACATTTAAAAAAATGTACAATCTTTTAATAACAAAATCATTTTTATGAGACCTCTAACTTTTTTTACGGTAAATGTCCAAATATTATATACAGTGGTATACTGCAATTGGCAACAGTTAAGCCAGTTGAACATATAATAATCTCCAAAAGCCATACAGTAAATGATGCCACATTTCTTTTGTAATTAAGGCAAAATTATTTGTCTATTTTCATTACTTACATTTTAAAATAAAAAAGTAAAACTGACTGAAGCAAAAGTTTGGACACCATCAAGGTTTTTACCTCCTTTGGCAAGTGTCTCATTTTGCAAACACTTTTTTGTAGGTCCAGAGCTTTTCATGTTTGAGGGATTTTAATCCATTTTAATCCTAACATGCCAGAGGGCATTTTAGGCCTCAGCCAGTGCTAGAATTACTGTGATGGCAGGAGGAAGTGGCCATTTGTTGCAGAGGTGTTGTTAACTGGAGGTCCGGTTGGCAAGTAACTTTTTTTCTATGATATTCCTTCTAAAATAAAATGGTGCCAATTACTGGGGCAGAAAGCTAAATTACCTCAACAGTCCACACATTATATAATAAAATGGCCATTTGGAAGACACTGTTATATGTTATTAACATTCCTCATCTTTTGATTTTGTGACACCCTAAGTTCAAACTGAATTTTACTTGTTTATTATAGTTTACTATTTATATTTCTAGATTTGTATTTGCAGGTTTAAAAGTGATAGAAATTTTATTTATAACCCAGACTTCAAAAGAAGTTTCCTCACCACTTAAAATCTTGTGAGATTTATTTACCTCTCAGTGCAGTTTTTTTACCCCTAAGAGACATTTGACAAATCATGTGAGATCAAAGTTGATATATTTCCCAATTTAGAAAACTTAGAACAATCTCTTGTGAATTATATCCCCTGTGAATAAATATAGATCTCCTTTGAGTTTAAGGACTTTTGACAAATTGAGGCGTTGGATTGTTTCTGAATAAGTTGTCGGTCTCAGTGGGCTACAACTGTATTTATATTTATTATTCAACATTGTCATCAATAAAGCCATAAATGAAGAATCACTAGATGAGCCAATGCAGATTCATGACGCTAGAGGTAACTTTAAAATTTTTTTAAATTTTTTAAACTTTTGAATTAGTAATGTAATTAATTAATTAAAAAAAGATTATAAAAAAAGATTATATAATAATAAACATAATAAAATATGTTGAATCAGCATATATTGCCAGGTTTTAACCTGACAATTCCTTTATTTACCACTTGTTCCTGATCTGCACTTTTATGGGGTCACATGCATGCAACTTAGAGGGAGAAGTAAGAACAGCCACATCCTAGGTTGCAGTTTGTGAAGGGCAGAGAACATAGGGGTGTACGGCATAGAGGATGGGAGCTGTTTCTAGAGGAAGGTGAACAGGGTTCACCCTGGGTGCCAGGGCCATTGGGGGCATCTTTATTCCAGTACTCCTGTTTTGCAGATGAGTCAGTGCCACTAGTGATGCAGGCCTTCAGACATCCCTCATATTGGGCTCTGTGATGGGGAGGAGGCACTGCCTGCTTCTAAGGAAGAAGTAGAACAAAATATAGGGCTATGGAACAGCATCAGCACCATAGGATGAGTGACGAGGAGGTAGAGTTTTAACCTTTCGGTGATGAGTGCTATTTTGCCTAGAAACTGCACTGGCAGCAGGAAAAAGAGCAGAAAAGATAAAGGTGCAGTGGTGATCATGGCAAAGAAGATGGAGGTGCAGTTTAAAGCAGGGCAGAGAGGATGGGGGAGAGGTGGGAAGCAGGGCAGGGAGAATGGGGGTGCAGTGGTAAGAAGGGTAGAGAAGATAGTGGGGCAGTGGGAAACAGGGCAGAGAGGATGGGGTTGCAGTGGGAAGCAGAATGGAGAGTATGGGGGTGCAGAAGGCAGAAGAGCAGATAAGATGGTAGTGCAGCATGGAGCAGCACAGAGAAGATGAACGTGCTGTACAGAGAAGATAGGGGTGCAACGGGAAGCAGGGCAGTTGGCAAACAGGACCAAAATCTGGACTTGCATTTAAGAGAATCTAGTTAACCCTTCCTTAGGGAGCATCCCAAATCAGAAGTTAAACTCTGATTGATTTCCACCTAATTTGATATACAAGTAGTTTACTTTTTGATAAGGAATGGATTTCTGTAGTTATCTTTAGTCAGAAGTGAGGCTATGTCCACTGCTAAAATCAACCTAGGAATTTTCCCTACCATCCAACCCCTTGTCCAGCCTGGCATACAGAGACTGGCCAAAGTAGCATTTTGCACATAAGTCAATTAAATGCATGAATGTGGAGCTTTGGACATACATGTCTAAAACTGCTATACAACCCATTTCATGGCAAGAGTATATGATTGGTCAAAATGTGTCACATGAATACACATTTGGGGGCTAAATGCTGCACGTTGCACTTGGAAAGTGCATAAATGTGAAATGGAATATTCCCAAGCCAATGCAGTCTCAGGTATCCAACCCTCTTCCTCTCCCCTGGTGGGAGGGGTTAGAACAAAAACGTCATCACTCTTGGATATGGAGTGAAAAATAATGTACCCATCTCCATAGTTACCAGGGACAGCCCACCAGACAGAGGCATCCAGCCAATCCCCCAGCCCCCCAAATTGGTTTTGTAAGAAGCCTCGGGAAGTAGAGCTTCTTTTTGACCGGACAGATTTGTGAGTGACTCATCCTCTGTGGATCCTTATTTGTAGCACGGGATAAGCTCATACGGATTGAAATATAGTTGATCACGAGTCAGCCTCAATCTGAGCTTGGCCAAATAAAAGGTAATACCACAACCTTTTGGGAAAAGTAAAAGATGGGTAATGTGTTATGTGCACGCACACAGCCCACGGGGCTGAAATGACTCCCAGAGAAATAATAATGTTGCAGAGGGAAAGCAAGGAATCTGTCAAAAATATGAGATTATGAGAATATTGCAATTACCCAAAACTGGAAAGCTTAATGCAGATAAGTGGATTGAGGGAACTGAAGCTAAAAGAGGTGTTTTGAAAGATAGAAAGTGTTTAATGCAGCCTGAGATGTGGAGGAATGTTTCGAGGAATTGTCTAAAGGAAATCATATGGAATGATTTGTGAATGGTCGATATTTTTATTCAGTGAGAAAAGATGAAGTACAAGACAGGAATATGGTCTGTGGGGTGGCTCCATCCACTGTTTCTGTTGAAGAGAAAATTATGTGCCCTCCTCCTTATAATGAAAGACAGTATGGTGATTGATGCTGTGCAAACTCTAATGCTATAAAACAATTGTTTATGAAAGAGTGTCATAATTGTGGACAGCTGAAATGCCCAGAACCTGTGTCTCTATACCCTTCCAGCACCCGCGGTTCCCTTCATTCCAAGATGCAAACCAGGAAAATGCCATCCCTGATCCCAAAGCATACTGTCGCTGCTGAGCTAATAGTTGTGATAATGGGTAATGAAGATTCATTTAGTGATGTCAGTGATGAGGCACAGGAGCCTGAACATCAGTATGATCCCGTAGCCCTCAGTGATACAGGCAGAACAAGAAGAAAGTATGGTGTGCCCTTACCAGGGTTAACCAAGTCTTCCAGACAGGTGGCAGTTAGACCCAATTATGTATTGAAAACTAAAAAGAAGGGAGTTCGCACCATCACCGATGATATGTTTATTAAAAAGGTTAGGGCTCTGGCTCCTAAGAAACAAATTATATCAAAGTTTAAGCCTATGGCCAAGCCAGATAAATGTAGAAGCATCCGCCTCCTCTAGCGAGGATGAGGATGGGATGACAAAAGTACCAATAGATTTAAGCCTGCTGCTTTGCTAAACTGCCAGACCCGCAAAAAAAAATCCAATGTCCTTCATGTGCACTATAGAGCAACAACAAGCAGCATACAATGGCTGCTGGGGTGATATGCACCAGTTAGACACAACTGCAGATGGAGAAATGTAAGCAAAATCCATGATACAAAGTGCGCTTATTTAGAGGAACGGGTACTGGATGGCACTCCAGAGCAACAAGACCAGAAACTAGGCAAAGAGTAAGCAGGAAGAACAATCTATTCTTCAATCTCTAAGTGACATCAAGCAGAAAGCTGGGGAGTCTGTTGAAGGTTTCTTAGCACAGCTCCAGATAGCATGGATAGATATGCGATATTCATCTGAAGACCCTATGCATAATAAAATTCTGGCTAGTGTCTATATGGAAGAAATGCATGTATCTCTCAGGGTCCAAGTGGAAGCAGCCAAGTCAGAATGGTGCACCTTAACTCCCCCTGTCATCATGCAGGTAGCACAGGGTGCAGAAATGATTAAATGTAAAAATAATAAGATTACTCTAAATAATTTAGGGATACCAGTAAAAGAGGCCCCAAAGGTGCAAATTATCTGAGGCAGAGAGGGCCATGGAATGGGTGGACGACAGGATTTTATATGCTATCATTGTGGAAAGCCTGGTAACATAGCCAACTGTTGGGCCCCAATTGTAGACCAAGGGGGGGCATGTGAACAACAATCAAGTCAACCAAACTACCCCTCAGCTTTACCCCCACAAAATTATATCCCTGAGGTAAATAGAAAACATACAGGCATGAGGAAGCATGAGACTGGTGACTTTGACAATCCCATGTCATTAAATGCCTAAATTGCTCATGCCATTGGTCCATCGTTAACCTTGTCAGTAGAAGGTACCCCCATTCATTTTTTGATTGACATGGGCTGTGCCATTTCTGTTCTACAAGCTCCCCTGTTACCCCAAAATGTCATATCTGATTAAACCCTTCCATGCACAGGTGTTAAAGGCAATACCCAACGACTTAGGTTCGCCAAACCTCTCACGTTAAGCCTGACTCCTAATAGACAAGACATCTGACACCAGAGAGGACACATGTCATAGCCCGAATACCTGTCCCCCAGACTGAGAATGCACTCAGAACTTTTCTTGGCCTCGTTTCATTTTGCAGACCATGGGTTAGGAATTCATCCCTGTTGATACAGCCTCTTTTTGACTGTTTGATAACCATGCCCTTTCACTTGACGCCAGAAGCCATAGACAATTTATATGTCTATTGATTCTGGCGTCAAGTGATCTCTACCGCCCTTGCCCTGGGACTGTCTGTCTACAGCAAACCCTTCAGTCTGAACTGTACCAAGACCCAAGACAGACAAAGGGTCGATTCATGGTTGTGCACAAACAAATTTGTGCATGTTTGTTTGAGCGCCATGTCACACTTGAGCTTCAGACTAATTCATGGTCATCAAAATGGGATGTGCATTTGTTTTAGCACCAGTTTGCACACTAGCGCTCACCAATGAGCCAATTTGCACCTGAAATTTTTTGCTCGTGCCATTTTGGCACACCCAACTCTGCCGCCTGATCTATGATATGTTTAGAGGGCAGAAAAGCATACATACATGTGGCAATTTGAGGTGTGAATTTCCTCCAGCAAATAGGTGGAGGAAACTGCTGATTCCAATGAGTAACACGCTTATTTCATTAGTATCATCAAGTATCAACCGCAAGTTTTTTTTAGGGATTGAACCCAAAATTCAAAGTCAGAACAACCCCCCCAAAAAATTGTAATTAAATTGTCAGTCATTAATATGCAAAATAAACAGGGGAGAGAGGATTCAAGAGAACATCTGAGACAAAACATTGAGCAAAAAATCGTTAACGGATAACTGGAATAAGAATATCCACCCAAAATAACACCCCCCAAAAAATGGAGAATACAGGTTCTTCAGGGAATACACTCTAAAATGACGAATAGAGCTTCACAAAAAACACAGAAGCTTGAGAGATGAGATCTCTATAGAGGGGAGAAACATGGGGGACCATCGGCAGCAGTTAACTGCTTACCGGCCAAATACGCATGGGGCAAGAACAGGCAATTTGCACTTTTCCTATGCGCTTGCTATTTGATGCAATTCGCACGTGCACCCAGCATAAGCATGCAGCCATGCATTATGCAGAGAGGCGTGCAGACTAATTTGCACTCCATGTGAGCATTTTTGCACAACGACCATGAATTGACCCTAATGTTACCATCAAGAGGTGTAATGCTTTGAATCCTGCAATCCTGTTGCCTTTGAGGGCAATGAGGAGGGGGTAGATCAAGGTTCTCAGACACAGGCCTGGCTTTCAAAAATTTTCCCTGAAGAAGATGACGTTCATGATTGCCTTGCCCTTATGAAACAAGAGACTGCTGGATTTGACCAAGTAAAAGACCAGCCCCTTCAAAACTCTGAGGTTGTCTACAACGTGGATTGATCCAGGTATGCAATTGATGGCAAGTTTTATACTGGTTGGGCAGTAGTGAATTATAACGAAGTTGTTGCCTCAGGTCCACTGCCTCCCCATAAATCAGCACATGAGGTTGAATTGCATGCTCTGGGCCAAGCATGCCTGTTATGCACTGGAAAAAACACAAATGTGTATAAGGATTTGTGATACGATTTTGGAATAATGCCTGATTTCTGGGCTATCTGGAAATGTAGAAACTACCTGATACGAATTTGTGATATGATTTTTGAATAATGCCTGATTTCTGGGCTATCTGGAAATGTAGAAACTACCTGGCATTTAAAGGGCACCCATATCAAAAATGCCGCAGCTGTTAAAACGTTGTTAGAGAACTGTCTACAGAGGTGGCAATCATCAAAATCAAAGCACATACCAAAGTCCAGACTGCTGAGACCAAAGGCAATGACAGGGCTGATAGAGCAGTGAAGAAAGCAGCTAAATATACTTTGCTTCTTCTGATGGTCCAATTTGTTCCACTAACCACACCTTTGCCTCCCAAAATAACGTTACAGGTTCTTATTACCCTGCTGAAACAAGCATCAGACGCTGAAAAGGTCCAGTGGACGAAGCAAGGGGCAGAGAAAAAAGAAGATGAGTTGGAAGACTGCAGACAGACTTTCTCTGCCACATGCTTTGTATCCTTTAATGGTGACAGCAGTACACATTAACAAGCATCATCCTGTACATAATATGTGTAAGTTATTAAATATTGCCCAATGGGGCAGTTAGTCTCATCCTAACAAGGGACACTTCTTCCTCCCCACACTCCCACCCTGAGTCCAAGTCAGTCCTTTACAAATGATGCCAATGTGGCAGATGGAAGGTCTGGCATCTGGGTAACTGGCTAGGGAGGAGGGATGGTCCAACCAACTACACTTTCACAGAAGGGAATGCTAGGGGGAGAAATACATAGATTTCATACAGACCCTGATCAGATGTGGCACAGGGATGCTGGATTCTGGCCAATCCCAACCTCAGGTAAAACCTACTTGTTACAGTGGATTATACAGTGCACTATACATTTACATAAATATTAAACTGGGTGCAAAGTGATCGGCCATTGGAGACGCACTGCAAACTTACTAGTCTAAGCTCCTGGGTGCAGTTCCTTAACCTGGGATTATCCAGTGTGCCACCCACCCGTGATCACACACTGCATCTGGTTACCGGCTTTCCCCGCTGGCAGCAGCTAATGCTCCCTCAGTGACCACACCCTACATTAGTCCCACAGATACCCCACCCCCTAAAAAAGGGCAATAAATACAGTATGCTGTCAGAATGCTGGGTACTAAAGAGCTAAAAGTAAATATTAGATTTCAAATTTAGGGATGCGAAAAAAGCATGACAATTTCACTGTTGCTGAATCACCAGCTAGGAAGGAGCATATTTACCAGCAATGCTGGGGGTTGCACACAGTAGGGAGTCCAGATTTTGAATACCCCAAGAACAGGCTAGTCTAAAAAACACCATGACCGGGTGATGCGGCTTTTGAGGTATATCTATATTTACTTGAGGTATATCTATAATATTCCTACCTAATTTGTGTTTTAAAGCTTTAAAGTGCACCTATACTCAAAAAAGAAGTTTATGTGGCCACCACCCCTGTGTCCCAAAACAGCCTGTGTTTCTTTTTTTACCTCAGTCTTTGCCCAATATCCATAAAAACACCAGGAAAAAACAACAAGAAGTAGTATTATGTTGAATATGCTAATTAGTTCAGTTACAACCAAATTGTCACATAAAGGCTGTTAGGTTGCAGCGCTTCTCATTTCTGAGCTATGTGTACTAACTGATTACATCATCATTGGGTGTGGGGCTGCTCAGCCAGGTAGCAATATGGCTGACTGCATCCAGTTCGTGTTGAAATTAATATTGGGTAAAGGCTGCAGTTAACAAAAAAAAACACAAGCTGTTTTGGAGCACTGGGCTGGTGATAGAAGGTGACTACATATACTGGTGCACTTTAAAAGCATAGTAAATGCAAATGTTCCTGTGCAACCCCCTCCTGGATTGCTGGTATTATTGCCATGGAGGTCCAGGAACAGAATCATGGGCCCTGGGGGCCTGAACACGGAGTTTGGGACCTAGGCATGAGCTGTTCATCCCTGATGGCAGCCCTTTCTTAAGCTACCCCATGGGCGACAGAATTTGTGCAGCCGGCAGCTCAAAACATTGGTTATTTCTTCCTCTCCCCCGACGCTCAAATGACAGAATACCAGGGTAAATGACCAGCCAATTTTTAAGTTCCCCCACTGTGAGCTGTTTATAGTGCGCACCCTGCAACTGAAGCCTTCACGCTGCTCCATCTTCTGCATTGCACACTGCTCACAACCCCCCTCCTCCCCGCCAGGGCCGTGCAGGTTTTCCCACAGTGCCTCTCCATGAACACACACAGGGAGGGATTCAGCCACCATGGATTTCTCCCTGTGGAGTGTTCTAAAGGGAGGCTGGCAGCTTCCCAGGTGAGTAGCTCTGACTGCATTGCATGTCCCAACTTTGGGGACTCAAAAATAAGAGTCGGGACCACACTAAACACAGAGTGCCTTGCCGGGGCAGTGTGGCTTCCACATGTATCTGCAGGTATGTGCAACCAAATCTCTGTCTTTCCTCACAGCTAGACATGTTTGGTGCTTAATACTTGGATGATGAGAGGGTTAAACTGGGCGGTAAATTGGTTCTAAGGCCCTGAATAATAATGATGATCATTTTGTATAAATAATAGTGATGGAGCTGCTCCCACCCCCTTTGCCCCCTCTGCATATCACCCCACACTTTACCCACATGTCAACCTCTCAGTTCACCGTATTCCCCCCACAGTGCCCCCCATATCACCCCAATTTGCCCCTGCACCATATAAGGCCTCAACAGGACACCCCAGGGGGCCCCACATAACATCCCACAGGGCCCTACATCCTGGAAGAGACCCCACAGTGCCCCACAGACCTCACAACCCAGAAGAGACCCCACAGTCCCCATAGATTCCACAAGTGGCCCCACAAGTAATGTGCTAGGCTTTCTGTAGTTTACAGGGTTTTATAACGCTAGTGAGTTTAATCAATGCTTTGGGTTGGAGGGTCATTTAATATCAGGAGGGGTATTTAATGAAAGTGTTAGTGTAGCCATTTTTTTAGGTCAGTATTGACCTGCCCTACCTGCCTTGATCCACTTATATTGGGGGGAGTACCTAGCCAGGCTGTTACACTGCTATCGACCGACGGGCAATCCCTGGCTAGTTGTGTTGAGCTGGAAACAGACCATTCTGAGCTGATGCTGTGTGAAACTCTAAATTCTAATTAATAGGATTTATTGTAGGTGCATGCAGACTACATTTTACTGTGGTTTTGCTTCCAGCTTTTTCACGATTGTAGTCTCAAAAAGGATTGAGACTAGGGATGAGCGAATCGATCCGGACGAACCCGGATTCGATCCGAATTTCAGGAAAAATTCGATTCGGATCTAATCCGAATTTCCCCGCGATTCGATTGCTCGAAGTTTTCCTTTAACATCCATTCATTTACATTACAGGCATTCTAAGATGGCAGACGCGACATGTCCAGACATCAACCCCGCGCCAGTGCAAGCTGGGACAGTCACATGCAGCCTATCAGCAGCCAGCAAGCCCGGTGACGTCACAGCGCTATTTAAGGCCGGCCATCTTGCTTTTCCTCATTTCTCTATTGCATTCGTGAGAGACAGGATGCTGCTGTAGGCAGGGAGAGAGACAGTTAGACAGGCAGGGACAGACAGGGACAGGCTGGAAACAGGCAGGAGACAGACAGGAGACAGACAGAAAGTCAGTGAAAAACAGGGAAAGGTAGAAAAATCAGAGGCTGTCAGCCTGTCACAGGGAGTTTTTTTTTTTTTTTCATCCAGCCTGACAGGCTTTGTTAGCGTTTTCAGGCTGCTTATACTAACTAACTGTGCATATATACTGAACTGATCTTAAGTCTGCTGTGAGGCATCCCATTCTGTGACTACAGCAGCCTCTGTTTAAGACCATATAACCATTTGCTCTTATTATATTTGAAATTAGCCTGATAAAGACACTTTTGCTGGGCATAGTACTTCTGGACCCTGCCAGGTGTACTTACTGCTGTTTTTTAGGGCATCCCATTCTGTGACTACAGCAGCCTCTGTTTAAGACCATATAACCATTTGCTCTTATTATAATTGAAATTAGCCTGATAAAGACACTTTTGCTGGCCATAGTACTTCTGGACCCTGCCAGGTGTACTTACTGCTGGTTTTTAGGGCATCCCATTCTGTGACTACAGCAGCCTCTGTTTAAGACCATATAACCATTTGCTCTTATTATATTTGAAATTAGCCTGATAAAGACACTTTTGCTGGCCATAGTACTTCTGGACCCTGCCAGGTGTACTTACTGCTGGTTTTTAGGGCATCCCATTCTGTGACTACAGCAGCCTCTGTTTAAGACCATATAACCATTTGCTCTTATTATAATTGAAATTAGCCTGATAAAGACACTTTTGCTGGCCATAGTACTTCTGGACCCTGCCAGGTGTACTTACTGCTGGTTTTTAGGGCATCCCATTCTGTGACTACAGCAGCCTCTGTTTAAGACCATATAACCATTTGCTCTTATTATAATTGAAATTAGCCTGATAAAGACACTTTTGCTGGCCATAGTACTTCTGTACCCTGCCAGGTGTACTTACTGCTGGTTTTTAGGGCATCCCATTCTGTGACTACAGCAGCCTCTGTTTAAGACCATATAACCATTTGCTCTTATTATAATTGAAATTAGCCTGATAAAGACACTTTTGCTGGCCATAGTACTTCTGGACCCTGCCAGGTGCACTTACTGCTGGTTTTTAGGGCATCCCATTCTGTGACTACGGCAGCCTCTGTTTAAGACCATATAACCATTTGCTCTTATTATATTTGAAATTAGCCTGATAAAGACACTTTTGCTGGGCATAGTACTTCTGGACCCTGCCAGGTGTACTTACTGCTGGTTTTTAGGGCATCCCATTCTGTGACTACAGCAGCCTCTGTTTAAGACCATATAACCATTTGCTCTTATTATATTTGAAATTAGCCTGATAAAGACACTTTTGCTGGGCATAGTACTTCTGGACCCTGCCAGGTGTACTTACTGCTGGTTTTTAGGGCATCCCATTCTGTGACTACAGCAGCCTCTGTTTAAGACCATATAACCATTTGCTCTTATTATAATTGAAATTAGCCTGATAAAGACACTTTTGCTGGGCATAGTACTTCTGGACCCTGCCAGGTGTACTTACTGCTGGTTTTTAGGGCATCCCATTCTGTGACTACAGCAGCCTCTGTTTAAGACCATATAACCATTTGCTCTTATTATAATTGAAATTAGCCTGATAAAGACACTTTGGCTGGGCATAGTACTTCTGGACCCTGCCAGGTGTACTTACTTCTGGTTTTTAGGGCATCCCATTCTGTGACTACAGCAGCCTCTGTTTAAGACCATATAACCGTTTGCTCTTATTATATTTGAAATTAGCCTGATAAAGACACTTTTGCTGGCCATAGTACTTCTGGACCCTGCCAGGTGTACTTACTGCTGGTTTTTAGGGCATCCCATTCTGTGACTACAGCAGCCTCTGTTTAAGACCATATAACCATTTGCTCTTATTATATTTGAAATTAGCCTGATAAAGACACTTTTGCTGGCCATAGTACTTCTGGACCCTGCCAGGTGTACTTACTGCTGGTTTTTAGGGCATCCCATTCTGTGACTACAGCAGCCTCTGTTTAAGACCATATAACCATTTGCTCTTATTATATTTGAAATTAGCCTGATAAAGACACTCTTGCTGGCCATAGTACTTCTGGACCCTGCCAGGTGTACTTACTGCTGGTTTTTAGGGCATCCCATTCTGTGACTACAGCAGCCTCTGTTTAAGACCATATAACCATTTGCTCTTATTATAATTGAAATTAGCCTGATAAAGACACTTTTGCTGGCCATAGTACTTCTGTACCCTGCCAGGTGTACTTACTGCTGGTTTTTAGGGCATCCCATTCTGTGACTACAGCAGCCTCTGTTTAAGACCATATAACCATTTGCTCTTATTATAATTGAAATTAGCCTGATAAAGACACTTTTGCTGGCCATAGTACTTCTGGACCCTGCCAGGTGTACTTACTGCTGGTTTTTAGGGCATCCCATTCTGTGACTACAGCAGCCTCTGTTTAAGACCATATAACCATTTGCTCTTATTATATTTGAAATTAGCCTAATAAAGACACTTTTGCTGGGCATAGTACTTCTGGACCCTGCCAGGTGTACTTACTGCTGGTTTTTAGGGCATCCCATTCTGTGACTACAGCAGCCTCTGTTTAAGACCATATAACCATTTGCTCTTATTATAATTGAAATTAGCCTGATAAAGACACTTTTGCTGGCCATAGTACTTCTGTACCCTGCCAGGTGTACTTACTGCTGGTTTTTAGGGCATCCCATTCTGTGACTACAGCAGCCTCTGTTTAAGACCATATAACCATTTGCAATTATTATAATTGAAATTAGCCCTGATAAAGACACTTTTGCTGGGCATAGCACTACTGGATCTTTTTTGGGGCATCCCATTCTGTGACTACAGCAGCCTCTGTTTAAGACCATATAACCATTTGCTCTTATTATATTTGAAATTAGCCTGATAAAGACACTTTTGCTGGCCATAGTACTTCTGGACCCTGCCAGGTGTACTTACTGCTGGTTTTTAGGGCATCCCATTCTGTGACTACAGCAGCCTCTGTTTAAGACCATATAACCACTTGCTCTTATTATAATTGAAATTAGCCTGATAAAGACACTTTTGCTGGGCATAGTACTTCTGGACCCTGCCAGGTGTACTTACTGCTGGTTTTTAGGGCATCCCATTCTGTGACTACAGCAGCCTCTGTTTAAGACCATATAACCATTTGCTCTTATTATGTTTGAAATTAGCCTGATAAAGACACTTTTGCTGGCCATAGTACTTCTGGACCCTGCCAGGTGTATTTACTGCTGGTTTTTAGGGCATCCCATTCTGTGACTACAGCAGCCTCTGTTTAAGACCATATAACCATTTGCTCTTATTATATTTGAAATTAGCCTAATAAAGACACTTTTGCTGGGCATAGTACTTCTGGACCCTGCCAGGTGTACTTACTGCTGGTTTTTAGGGCATCCCATTCTGTGACTACAGCAGCCTCTGTTTAAGACCATATAACCATTTGCTCTTATTATATTTGAAATTAGCCTGATAAAGACACTTTTGCTGGCCATAGTACTTCTGGACCCTGCCAGGTGTACTTACTGCTGGTTTTTAGGGCATCCCATTCTGTGACTACAGCAGCCTCTGTTTAAGACCATATAACCATTTGCTCTTATTATAATTGAAATTAGCCTGATAAAGACACTTTTGCTGGGCATAGTACTTCTGGACCCTGCCAGGTGTACTTACTGCTGGTTTTTGGGGCATCCCATTCTGTGACTACAGCAGCCTCTGTTTAAGACCATATAACCATTTGCTCTTATTATATTTGAAATTAGCCTGATAAAGACACTTTTGCTGGCCATAGTACTTCTGGACCCTGCCAGGTGTACTTACTGCTGGTTTTTAGGGCATCCCATTCTGTGACTACAGCAGCCTCTGTTTAAGACCATATAACCATTTGCTCTTATTATAATTGAAATTAGCCTGATAAAGACACTTTTGCTGGCCATAGTACTTCTGTACCCTGCCAGGTGTACTTACTGCTGGTTTTTAGGGCATCCCATTCTGTGACTACAGCAGCCTCTGTTTAAGACCATATAACCATTTGCAATTATTATAATTGAAATTAGCCCTGATAAAGACACTTTTGCTGGGCATAGCACTACTGGATCTTTTTTGGGGCATCCCATTCTGTGACTACAGCAGCCTCTGTTTAAGACCATATAACCATTTGCTCTTATTATATTTGAAATTAGCCTGATAAAGACACTTTTGCTGGCCATAGTACTTCTGGACCCTGCCAGGTGTACTTACTGCTGGTTTTTAGGGCATCCCATTCTGTGACTACAGCAGCCTCTGTTTAAGACCATATAACCATTTGCTCTTATTATAATTGAAATTAGCCTGATAAAGACACTTTTTCTGGCCATAGTACTTCTGGACCCTGCCAGGTGTACTTACTGCTGGTTTTTAGGGCATCCCATTCTGTGACTACAGCAGCCTCTGTTTAAGACCATATAACCATTTGCTCTTATTATAATTGAAATTAGCCTGATAAAGACACTTTTGCTGGGCATAGTACTTCTGGACCCTGCCAGGTGTACTTACTGCTGGTTTTTAGGGCATCCCATTCTGTGACTACAGCAGCCTCTGTTTAAGACCATATAACCATTTGCTCTTATTATAATTGAAATTAGCCTCATAAAGAAACTTTTGCTGGGCATAATACTTCTGGACCCTGCCAGGTGTACTTACTGCTGGTTTTTAGGGCATCCCATTCTGTGACTACAGCAGCCTCTGTTTAAGACCATATAACCATTTGCTCTTATTATAATTGAAATTAGCCTGATAAAGACACTTTTGCTGGGCATAGTACTTCTGGACCCTGCCAGGTGTACTTACTGCTGGTTTTTGGGGCATCCCATTCTGTGACTACAGCAGCCTCTGTTTAAGACCATATAACCATTTGCAATTATTATAATTGAAATTAGCCCTGATAAAGACACTTTTGCTGGGCATAGCACTACTGGATCTTTTTTGGGGCATCCCATTCTGTGACTACAGCAGCCTCTGTTTAAGACCATATAACCATTTGCTCTTATTATATTTGAAATTAGCCTGATAAAGACATTTTTGCTGGGCATAGTACTTCTGGACCCTGCCAGGTGTACTTACTGCTGGTTTTTAGGGCATCCCATTCTGTGACTACAGCAGCCTCTGTTTAAGACCATATAACCATTTGCTCTTATTATATTTGAAATTAGCCTGATAAAGACACTTTTGCTGGGCATATTACTTCTGGACCCTGCCAGGTTTACTTACTGCTGGTTTTTAGGGCATCCCATTCTGTGACTACAGCAGCCTCTGTTTAAGACCATATAACCATTTGCTCTTATTATAATTGAAATTAGCCTGATAAAGACACTTTTGCTGGGCATAGTACTTCTAGACCCTGCCAGGTGTACTTACTGCTGGTTTTTGGGGCATCCCATTCTGTGACTACAGCAGCCTCTGTTTAAGACCATATAACCATTTGCACTTATTATAATTGAAATTAGCCCTGATAAAGACACTTTTGCTGGGCATAGCACTACTGGATCTTTTTTGGGGCATCCCATTCTGTGACTACAGTAGCCTCTGTTTAAGACCTTATAACCATTTGCACTTATTATAATTGAAATTAGCCCTGATAAAGACACTTTTGCTGGGCATAGCACTACTGGATCTTTTTTGGGGCATCCCATTCTGTGACTACAGCAGCCTCTGTTTAAGACCGTATAACAATTTGCACTTATTATAATTGAAATTAGGCCTGATAAAGACACTTTGCTGGGCATAGCACTACTGGATCTTTTTTGGGGCATCCCATTCTGTGACTACAGCAGCCTCTGTTTAAGACCATATAACCATTTGCACTTATTATAATTGAAATTAGCCCTGATAAAGACACTTTTGCTGGGCATAGCACTACTGGATCTTTTTTGGGGCATCCCATTCTGTGACTACAGCAGCCTCTGTTTAAGACCATATAACCATTTGCACTTATTATAATTGAAATTAGGCCTGATAAAGACACTTTTGCTGGGCATAGCACTACTGGATCTTTTTTGGGGCATCCCATTCTGTGACTACAGCAGCCTCTGTTTAAGACCATATAACCATTTGCACTTATTATAATTGAAATTAGCCCTGATAAAGACACTTTTGCTGGGCATAGGCTTACTGCTGCCTGCCAGGTGCACTTCTGTTGGGGCATCCCATTCTGTAACATAGCATACCCCTCTTTATTTACACTAAGCAGCTCTCTTATTTACACTAAGCAGGCCTGTTGGAGGCTGAGTGTTACTGCTCACTTTTGGTGTGCATTATATTCTGTTTCATATAGACCCACCGCTGCCCGGGGGATCTTAAAATATCACCTACTACCACGCCAGTTAGACTATGTCGGGCAGACAAGTGCCTGGAAGTGAAAAGAGGAGTGGCAGAGGCCAAGATTCCGCAGGCAGAGCTCGCATCAGACTGGGGGCCAGTAGCAGCAGGAGTCACGCTGAGAGACCTAATCTGCCAGTATCTGCTAGCGGTCGGGTCTCCACCAGTAACGCATCTGCCGTGGTAGATTGGTTGACGCGCTCATCAACAACATCATCACAACTTACGTCTGAGACCCCCAGTCTAGGGTCGGTAGGTTCCTCTGACACAACCCTGAGTTGGCATGCCCCGAGAGCAGTCCCTGTCCTCCCATTGCCTCTGTCCTACGCCGTTCCCTCCCCCAGCGACGTATCCTATGCTTTGGGTTCAGCTCCACTCTTTAGTGAGGAGGACGATCAGATACAGGAGGACAGTCAGCAGCTACTGCCCAGCCAAGAAATGGAGGTGGCTTCTTTAGCTAGGCAGACAAATAGTGATGTGGACAGTGTCGTGGGTGCTGCGAGCGTTCCAGCTCCTGCGCCAGACACTGTTGACGAATCCACGAACATCAGTGACGTACAGCCACAACTCGGTGATGATGATGATGACGATGAAGCCGATCGCACTTGGGAGCCGGGTGATGAAGGGGCTTCATCGTCATCATCAGGAGAAGAGGGGCGCAGGTTGCCCCGGAGTCAGCAGCTGAGGCAGCAAGGTGGTAGCAGTCAGCATGGGGGCACAATTCCAAAGGCTGGAGCCGGCCGGGGCCGGGGCCGGGGTAGAGCACCTGCTGTGCGGCAGTCTACCTTATCGGGAGGTAGTGGAGCAGGGGTTCCTGGAGTTGGCAACAGCAGCAGTGAATCAGTGAGGCCAGGGGGTGGGAAAAGTAGCTACTCGGCAGTGTGGCAGTTTTTCCTGAGGCATCCGCAGGAGGGTAACATGGCCACATGCAAGATATGTAGGCAAAAGGTGAAGCGTGGCCAGGGTCCAAATGTTGGCACCACGGCCCTGCGTCAACATATGATGCGTCACCATAAAGCGACCTGGGAGAACCGAGGCTCCCAAGGGGTGGTCCAGTCTGCTTCCTCACCAAGTGAGCTCCCAATTTCTGCCAGCCAAGGCTCCAGCACCTCAGCCGAAGGCAGCTGTGCGTCATACCCATCCTCTGTCGCTATTGCTCCTCCTCCTCCAAGTCATGCATCCCGCCAGCAATCCATCAGCGAAGCCATGTCCAAGAGACAGCAGTATGCGCCCACTCATCCTACGGCGCAGAAGCTGAATGTGCTCCTGTCCAAGTTGCTGGTGCTGCAGTCGCTCCCTTTTCAGGTGGTGGAATCTGCACCTTTCAGAGAACTGATGGCTTGTGCCGAGCCGAGGTGGAGAGTCCCAAGCCGTCATTTCTTTGCCAAGAAGGCAGTACCAGCGCTGCACACTTTTGTTGAACAGAAGGTGAGCCAGTCCTTGAGCCTGTCGGTGTGTAGCAAAATACATGGCAGCGCCGACATCTGGAGCTGTAACTACGGTCAGGGGCAGTACATGTCGTTTACGGCCCACTGGGTGAATGTGGTCCCTTTGCAGCAGCAGCAGCAACTTGGACAGGTCACGCCGCTTCGGCCTCCGCGCTCTCTGCCCATTGGACCTGTGACACCGTGCGACTCGGCCTCCTCATCCTCCGCCATCTCCTCACCCTCCACTGTAGGCTCAAGTCTCAGTGCCCCTCCAGTCTACCATGTGTGCAGGGCACGGAGGTGTCACGCAGTGCTTCACATGGTTTGTCTTGGCGAACGGAGTCACACAGGGGAGGAACTGCTTAAATGTATTCATCAGGAAATCCAAACATGGCTTACTCCGAGAAAACTTAAAATGGGAATCATGGTTACCGACAATGGGAAGAACATTTTGTCTGCGCTGCGCCAAGGAAGCCTGACCCATGCCCCCTGCATGGCTCACGTCTTCAATCTGGTTGTCAAGCGGTTTCTGAAGTGTTCCCCCCATCTGCAAGACATCCTAACAACTTCAAGGAAACTTTGCATGCACTTCAGCCACTCCTACACCGCCAAACACACCCTTCTTGAGCTACAGCGTCAGAATGGTATCCCCCAACATAGTCTGATTTGCGATGTTTCCACCCGTTGGAATTCCACCCTTCACATGTTGGACCGATTATATGAACAGAGAAAAGCCATCACGGATTTCCTGATGATCCAAGCAGATAGGGGGACTCCCCTGTGTAACTTCAATGTCAACCAGTGGCAGCTCATACGTGACACCTGCCGTTTGCTCAGGCCCTTTGAGGATGCCACTTTATTTGTCAGTCGGCAGGATTACGGGATGAACGACGTGATTCTACTGCTTCATGTACTACAGCACATGTTGGAAACCATGGCTGGTCAGGGCACTGGAGACATGGCGTTTACATCTTACGGTCACATGAACCCCGCTGGAGCTGAACTGGAGGAGGAGGAGGAAGAGGAGGAGGAGGAGTTGCCCAGCGAAACACAGTTTAGGCTTGGCGAAATGGCTGGTTTATCTAGTCAGCGGACAGGAGAGGAGGAGCAGGAGCAGCCAGAGGAGCTAGAGGTTTTTGAGGAAGGCGAGACAGAGGACCCGGGCACACCGTGGCAGTATGCAGTGGAGATGGAGACAGGTAGTCCATCCGAGTCACTTGCGCAAATGGCACGAAGCATGCTCACGTGCTTGCGTAGTGACCCCAGAATTGTTTCCATCTGTCGGCGGGATGACTTCTGGCTGTCCACCTTATTGGACCCTCGCTTCCGGCACAAAATGGGGGCATTTTTTAAACCCACCGAGAGGGAGGACAAACTCAACTACTACAAAGACATTCTACGTAGGCAGTTGGCCGATGCCTATCTGCACCATGGTCCATACTCTCGCAGGTCTGACTCGAGGGGACCTCTGCGCTCACCTTCCACTGCCATGGCCGCTGGGGGGGTTGGCAGGAGCAGCAGCAGAAGCTCCATCAGCAGCAGCAGCCTCAGTCTTCAGTCGCTAATGAGTAGCTTTCTACACCCGCATAGTGAGGCTACTCATGAGCAGCAGGAAGACCTGGAGCAGGACCTCAACCAGCAGGTCATGTCATACTTTGACATGACCATGCCAACACACCTTGAGGATCCGCTGGACTTCTGTGCAGCCAAACTTGATTTGTGGCCGCAACTAGCAGAGTTTGCCCTGGAAAAGCTGTCCTGCCCGGCAAGTAGCGTGCCATCTGAGCGGGTGTTTAGTGCGGCGGGGCCATAGTTACGGCGAGGAGAACTCGTCTGTCAACTAAAAATGTGGAGAGACTCACCTTTGTCAAAATGAATCAGGGATGGATCAGCCAGGATTTCCACCCACCAATGCCTGATGCATGCGACTAGATTCAGCATGGTGCCACGTTTTACACTTTCCAAATGGTGCAAAACATATTTATGTCTTTAGGCCATTTTTTGGGCTCCTGCTGCTGCTGCTGCCAACTTCTGCCAACTCCAGGGTGTGATTCATCCAATTTTTGGGCTCCTGAAGCCAACTCCAGTGTATATTTGGGCTCCTGCTGCTGCTGCTGCCAACTCCAGGGTGTGATTCATCCAATTTTTGGGCTCCTGAAGCCAACCCCAGGGTCTCTTTAAAGTAATGTTTGGGCTCCTGCTGCTGCTGCTGTCAACTCCTGCCAACTCCAGGGTGTGATTCATCCAATTTTTGGGCTCCTGAAGCCAACCCCAGGGTCTCTTTAAAGTAATATTTGGGCTCCTGCTGCTGCCAACTCCAGGGTGTGATTCATCCAATTTTTGGGCTCCTGAAGCCAACTCCAGTGTATATTTGGGCTCCTGCTGCTGCTGCTGCCAACTCCAGTGTGTGATTCATCCAATTTTTGGGCTCCTGAAGCCAACTCCAGTGTATATTTGGGCTCCTGCTGCTGCTGCTGCCAACTCCAGGGTGTGATTCATCCAATTTTTGGGCTCCTGAAGCCAACCCCAGGGTCTGTTTAAAGTAATGTTTGGGCTCCTGCTGCTGCTGCCAACTCCAGGGTGTGATTCATCCAATTTTTGGGCTCCTGAAGCCAACCCCAGGGTCTCTTTAAAGTAATGTTTGGGCTCCTGCTGCTGCTTGCAACTCCAGGGTGTGATTCATCCAATTTTTGGGCTCCTGAAGCCAACTCCAGTGTATATTTGGGCTCCTGCTGCTGCTGCTGCCAACTCCAGGGTGTGATTCATCCAATTTTTGGGCTCCTGAGGCCAACCCCAGGGTCTCTTTAAAGTAATATTTGGGCTCCTGCTGCTGCTGCTGCCAACTTCTGCCAACTCCAGGGTGTGAATCATCCAATTTTTGGGCTCCTGAAGCCAACCCCAGTGTCTCTTTAAAGTAATGTTTCGGCTCCTGCTGCTGCTGCTGCCAACTCCAGGGTGTGATTCATCCAATTTTTGGGCTCCTGAAGCCAACCCCAGGGTCTCTTTAAAGTAATGTTTGGGCTCCTGCTGCTGCTGCTGTCAACTCCTGCCAACTCCAGGGTGTGATTCATCCAATTTTTGGGCTCCTGAAGCCAACCCCAGGGTCTCTTTAAAGTAATATTTGGGCTCCTGCTGCTGCCAACTCCAGGGTGTGATTCATCCAATTTTTGGGCTCCTGAGGCCAACCCCAGGGTCTCTTTAAAGTAATATTTGGGCTCCTGCTGCTGCTGCTGCCAACTTCTGCCAACTCCAGGGTGTGAATAATCCAATTTTTGGGCTCCTGAAGCCAACCCCAGTGTCTCTTTAAAGTAATGTTTCGGCTCCTGCTGCTGCTTGCAACTCCAGGGTGTGATTCATCCAATTTTTGGGCTCCTGAAGCCAACTCCAGTGTATATTTGGGCTCCTGCTGCTGCTGCTGCCAACTCCAGGGTGTGATTCATCCAATTTTTGGGCTCCTGAGGCCAACCCCAGGGTCTCTTTAAAGTAATATTTGGGCTCCTGCTGCTGCTGCTGCCAACTTCTGCCAACTCCAGGGTGTGAATCATCCAATTTTTGGGCTCCTGAAGCCAACCCCAGTGTCTCTTTAAAGTAATGTTTCGGCTCCTGCTGCTGCTGCTGCCAACTCCAGGGTGTGATTCATCCAATTTTTGGGCTCCTGAAGCCAACCCCAGGGTCTCTTTAAAGTAATTGTCAGGATTGTACCTAACACCCGTCTGTCTTAAGCCAGTATCCCCCAATCTCCACCGCCACTTCTGCCTATAGACAAGCCCCCGCTTGTAGGAGACGCGAGCAATGCCTCTCCCAGTCGGTTGCCCCCAGGACTTAACAGGCGCAAGGGATAGTAGCTTAAGGTGCAGTTTGGTGTTAAGCAGGGAATCCCGAATGAGGATGCCGGGTGCGGAAAGTCCGTAATTCAGGCCGAGGTCAAACCAGGAAGTCACAGGCGAGGTATCCAGGGGAGAAGACTGAGGATGGTCGAGGGTAGCCGGGGTCAATTCCAGGAGGTCACAGGCGAAGTACAGGAGGGTCAGGCAAGAGAATGGTCAGGCAAAGCAGAAGGTCAGGGCAGGCAGCTAGCAAGAATAGTCAGGGTCCAAATCCAAATCCAATCCAATATCTTCACAAACACAGCAGCACACATCCAGAACCCAGAAGCTATAACGGGCACTGGGAAACTGGAACAGTGCAAATATATAGGGAAGTCTGGCCAATGGGAAACAGGGAAAAAGGAGGGAAGGAAGGTGCTTGGTGCAGACAAGGAAGTGGGATCGGTCCCAGGAGCTGGACGGCCCAGGCCAGACAGGCCGACCAGTCCCAGGGTCCGATCCCAAGAACCGGCCACTGACTGGGCAATTCAAACTCGCCCCCGGCGGGCGCGCTGGGGGAAGCGCCGCCGGGAGGCATAAAGCAGACGTGCTCGCGCGCGCGCGCGAGCACGTTGACGATCGGGCGCGCCCCCGCCAGGAAGGGGAAGCGCAGAGCTGGAGGGGAGAGCCGCAAGGCCGCGCAGCCGCGCGGAGCGGGCTGCGACGCGGCCACCCATGGCGTCCTGCGCCGCCCGCCCCAGATCCCCGCGACGGTGCCGAGGAGCCGGCAGACCCGGGGACCGCCGGGCCGCAGCTCGGTGGGAGCCAGCCGGCAACGCGCCGCGGGACCCGGAACGGCGGTGAGGTAAGTGCCTAACATTACCCCCCCCCTGAGGAGGGGCCACTGGACCCTCCAAGCTGGGTTTTAACGGATTCTCTCTATGAAACTTCTTTACTAAATTCTGTGCATGAACCTCTCTGGCAGGAACCCAAGATCTTTCTTCCGGACCGTACCCTTTCCAGTCAATAAGATATTGAAGAGAGTTCCGAAAGAAACGAGAATCAAGGACCCGGGCAACCTCAAACTCCTGATGCCCCTCAACTACCACAGGACTAGGGGGACTATTGGGTTCATGGTTTCTTGCGGACTTAAGAAGTGAAACATGAAAGGATTTACAGATTTTCATGGAAGAGGGGAGGGCCAACCGGTATGTCACCTGATTGACTTTGTGTGTTATGGGGAATGGGCCAATAAACTTGGGTCCTAACTTAGCGGAGGGTTGGCGTAGCGCCAAGTTCTTGGTTGAGAGCCAAACCCAGTCACCCACTTTAAAGTTAGAATTAGACGATCGCTTGCGATCAGAAAATTTTTTCTGTAAACGAGCGGCCCTAGTTAGGTGTTGTTGGATTTTATTCCACTCCCCTGGCCATTTAGAAACCCATTCATCCACGGAGGGAACTCTAGAGGGTTGGTCCGAAAGAGCAGAAAACTTCAGATCCTTGCCATAAACACAGTGGAAAGGAGAAACCCCTGTGGATGAATGCGTAGCGTTGTTAAAAGCAAATTCTGCAAAAGGTAAGAAGAAGGCCCAATCAGTCTGAGAACCCGCCGTAAAACAGCGCAAGTATTGTTCCAGGGACTGGTTCGTCCTCTCGGTTTGACCATTCGATTGCGGATGAAAGGCCGAGGAAAGGGAGACAGAGAACCCCAACTTGGCACAGAAGGCCCTCCAAAACCGGGAGACAAACTGGACCCCCCTATCCGAAACAACATCCATGGGAATACCATGAATCCTAAAGACATGAGTAATGAAAAGTTGAGCAAGAGTTTGAGCTGAGGGGAGTTTCTTTAAAGGGACGAAATGGGCCATCTTGCTAAAACGGTCCACAATTACCCAGATAACCGTATGACCCTGAGACGGGGGGAGGTCAGTAACAAAATCCATGGCCAAATGTGTCCACGGGGAGGCAGGAATGGATAATGGAAGGAGTGGGCCTTCCGGTGAGCTCCTCAAGGACTTACTTTGGGCACAGACTTTGCAAGCGGAGACAAACTTTTGAGCGTCCTTCCTGAGAGAAGGCCACCAAACTTGGCGTAACAATAAAGCTATGGTTTTTTTAATCCCTGGATGCCCGGTTGTTTTAGTATCATGAAAATGGGACAAAAACTCAGACCGGTAAGCAGAAGGCACAAACAGGGCTGACGCGGGTTTCCCAGGAGGAGCTTGGGCCTGGAACTGAGTAAGATCAGGAAGTTGGGGTTGAATGGCGGCCACCACTAGGGAGCGAGGTACGATGGGAGAAACCACCCTTTCCGGTAAGTCAGGGGGAGAGAAACTCCGAGACAGGGCGTCCGCCTTTACATTCTTAGACCCGGGTTTATATGTTATAGAAAAGTTAAACCGAGAAAAGAATAAGGACCAGCGAGCCTGTCTAGGAGTTAACCTCTTGGCGGACTGAATGTATTCCAGATTTTTATGGTCAGTAAAGACCGTTACTGGATATTGAGCCCCCTCCAACCAGTGCCTCCATTCCTGGAAGGCAAGTTTGATGGCCAGTAATTCTCTGTTACCGATATCATAATTCTTTTCGGCCGCTGAGAATTTCTTGGAAAAGAAGGCACATGGATGGAGGCGAGCAGGTGAGCCGTAGTATTGGGACAAGACCGCTCCGACCGCTATCTCTGAGGCATCCACCTCTACAAGGAAAGGTCGTTGTTCATCGGGATGGACTAGGACGGGAGCCCCGCTAAATACCCTCTTAAGATTCTCGAAGGCCTGGACAGCTTGAGCCGGCCAAACCGGGGGGTACCCGCTTTTCTTTGTCAAATTGGTTAGTGGTGTAACCAGGGCTGAGAAATTCTTAATGAACCTTCTGTAAAAATTGGCAAAACCCAAAAACCTCTGCAGGCCCTTCAAATCTCTGGGTTGCTCCCATTCCAAAACAGCCCTCACCTTAGATTGGTCCATAGACAGACCAGACTTAGAGATAATGTAACCGAGGAACGGAACCTCAGATACCTCAAATTGGCATTTCTTTAATTTGACATATAAACAATTTTCTCTAAGTTTCTGCAAAACTAGGCGCACATGTTTTCGATGCTCATCAAGGGATGAAGAAAAAATTAAAATGTCATCTAAGTAGACAACCATAAATCGGCCAAGATAATCTCGGAAAATTTCATTAACAAAACTTTGAAAAACCGCAGGGGCATTACACAGGCCGAAGGGCATAACCAAATATTCATAATGCCCCTCAAGGGTATTAAAGGCCGTTTTCCACTCGTCCCCCTGCCTAATTCTTATGAGGTTATAGGCCCCTCTGAGATCTAGTTTGGAGAAGACCTGCGCCCCGACCACCTGTGTAAAGAGCCCCTCAATAAGCGGTAGGGGATACTTATTTTTTACCGTGATGTTATTTAAGCCCCGGTAATCGATACAGGGGCGAAGTCCCCCATCCTTTTTCTCCACAAAAAAAAACCCTGCCCCCGCTGGGGAAGATGAAGGCCGAATAAACCCTTTTTCTAAGTTCTCAGCGATATATTCCCGCATGGCAAGGGTTTCTGCTCGGGTCAAATTAAATATTCTCCCTCTGGGAGGCATCGTACCAGGGAGCAGTTCTATTGGGCAGTCCCAAGGTCTATGGGGAGGAAGTTTGTCTGCTGCCTTTTCTGAAAAAACATCAGCAAACTCCAAATATGGAGTAGGAATCCCACTAGGGAGTAAGTGTGTGACCCTGAGGGGAAATTCAAGGCAGCTCCGGAAACACTGGTGTCCCCACTTGGTAATTTGCCCCGAAACCCAATCAATTTGAGGATTATGCGCCTGCAGCCATGGCAACCCCAGAATCAAGGGGGTCCCAGGCATGCTCAAAATCAGGAACCTGATAACCTCAGAATGACTGGCTCCAATTTTGATTTGCATGGGAGGTGATTGAAACCGAACTAACCCCCCGGCCACTGGAGTGCCATCAATAGCTGACACCCGGATAGGAGTTGGCAAGGTTTGTGCCATGATTCCTAGAGTCTGAGCTAGATCAGAGTCTAGGAAGTTCCCAGCTGCTCCAGAATCGAGAAGAGCCTTTAAGTTAATATATTTGGCACCAAACATAACCTGAACTGGGACAAAAACTGGAGACGATACTTGAGGAGATACCTTACAGCCTAGGAGGGCCCCCTCGATACCCCCTAGGCTCTGAAGTTTCCCGACGGTTTCTTTGGGCAGAGTCTAACCATGTGGCCGGTCCCACCACAGTATAGACAGAGCCCCTCGGATAGACGTCGTCGTCGCTCGCCTTCGGTGAGCCTGGTGGCACCTAGCTGCATAGGCTCTTCAGAAGGTTGAGCGACGGGAACCTCAGATTTTGCAGCGGGTTCATAATGTGATCCTTTCTCCAGGCGCCGTTCCCGGAGTCGGCGATCAATGCGGATGGCCAAATGCATTAAGTCATCCAGTGTTTGGGGTTCCGGGTAGTTCACCAGGGTGTCTTTGATAGCGTCAGCCAGACCTAACCGGAATTGGCCACAGAGGGCAGGATTGTTCCAGCGTGAGTCAACTGCCCAAGGCCGGAATTCGGAACAGTAGTCCTCGGCTGGACGGCGTCCCTGGCGGAGGGTACGTAACTTTGCGTCAGCTGAGGCCCCCTTGTCAGGATCGTCATAAAGGACCTCCATTGCAGTGAAGAAACTGTCCACTGACTGGCGGATGGGGTCCTGAGCCGATAGGCTAAAGGCCCAGGACTGAGGGTCTCCATGTAACAGGGATATAATCAAGCCCACTTTTTGTTCCTGTGAGCCCGAGGACACCGGGCGAAGCTGAAAGTAAAGTTTACAAGAGTCCCGGAAATTGGCAAATTTTGCCCTATCGCCAAAAAATTTTTCAGGGAGCGGGATCTTGGGTTCCACCGTCATTGCGGCCGGAGCCCCCTGAGAAGTGGGGACCATGGGAGTTGGACGGTTCTCCTGGGCCGCAACTCGATGAGCCAGGTGCTCCACCGCCGCCGTCAGGGCCTGCACCTGCTCCAGAATTTGGTCCATTCTTCTGGCCCGTTATAATGTCAGGATTGTACCTAACACCCGTCTGTCTTAAGCCAGTATCCCCCAATCTCCACCGCCACTTCTGCCTATAGACAAGCCCCCGCTTGTAGGAGACGCGAGCAATGCCTCTCCCAGTCGGTTGCCCCCAGGACTTAACAGGCGCAAGGGATAGTAGCTTAAGGTGCAGTTTGGTGTTAAGCAGGGAATCCCGAATGAGGATGCCGGGTGCGGAAAGTCCGTAATTCAGGCCGAGGTCAAACCAGGAAGTCACAGGCGAGGTATCCAGGGGAGAAGACTGAGGATGGTCGAGGGTAGCCGGGGTCAATTCCAGGAGGTCACAGGCGAAGTACAGGAGGGTCAGGCAAGAGAATGGTCAGGCAAAGCAGAAGGTCAGGGCAGGCAGCTAGCAAGAATAGTCAGGGTCCAAATCCAAATCCAATCCAATATCTTCACAAACACAGCAGCACACATCCAGAACCCAGAAGCTATAACGGGCACTGGGAAACTGGAACAGTGCAAATATATAGGGAAGTCTGGCCAATGGGAAACAGGGAAAAAGGAGGGAAGGAAGGTGCTTGGTGCAGACAAGGAAGTGGGATCGGTCCCAGGAGCTGGACGGCCCAGGCCAGACAGGCCGACCAGTCCCAGGGTCCGATCCCAAGAACCGGCCACTGACTGGGCAATTCAAACTCGCCCCCGGCGGGCGCGCTGGGGGAAGCGCCGCCGGGAGGCATAAAGCAGACGTGCTCGCGCGCGCGCGCGAGCACGTTGACGATCGGGCGCGCCCCCGCCAGGAAGGGGAAGCGCAGAGCTGGAGGGGAGAGCCGCAAGGCCGCGCAGCCGCGCGGAGCGGGCTGCGACGCGGCCACCCATGGCGTCCTGCGCCGCCCGCCCCAGATCCCCGCGACGGTGCCGAGGAGCCGGCAGACCCGGGGACCGCCGGGCCGCAGCTCGGTGGGAGCCAGCCGGCAACGCGCCGCGGGACCCGGAACGGCGGTGAGGTAAGTGCCTAACAGTAATGTTTGGGCTCCTGCTGCTGCTGCTGTCAACTCCTGCCAACTCCAGGGTGTGATTCATCCAATTTTTGGGCTCCTGAAGCCAACCCCAGGGTCTCTTTAAAGTAATATTTGGGCTCCTGCTGCTGCCAACTCCAGGGTGTGATTCATCCAATTTTTGGGCTCCTGAGGCCAACCCCAGGGTCTCTTTAAAGTAATATTTGGGCTCCTGCTGCTGCTGCTGCCAACTTCTGCCAACTCCAGGGTGTGAATAATCCAATTTTTGGGCTCCTGAAGCCAACCCCAGTGTCTCTTTAAAGTAATGTTTCGGCTCCTGCTGCTGCTGCTGCCAACTCCAGGGTGTGATTCATCCAATTTTTGGGCTCCTGAAGCCAACCCCAGGGTCTCTTTAAAGTAATGTTTGGGCACCTGCTGCTGCTGCTGTCAACTCCTGCCAACTCCAGGGTGTGATTCATCCAATTTTTGGGCTCCTGAAGCCAACCCCAGGGTCTCTTTAAAGTAATATTTGGGCTCCTGCTGCTGCCAACTCCAGGGTGTGATTCATCCAATTTTTGGGCTCCTGAGGCCAACCCCAGGGTCTCTTTAAAGTAATATTTGGGCTCCTGCTGCTGCTGCTGCCAACTTCTGCCAACTCCAGGGTGTGATTCATCCAATTTTTGGGCTCCTGAAGCCAACTCCAGTGTCTCTTTAAAGTAATGTTTGGGCTCCTGCTGCTGCTGCTGCTAACTCCAGGGTGTGATTCATCCAATTTTTGGGCTCCTGAAGCCAACCCCAGGGTCTGTTTAAAGTAATGTTTGGGCTCCTGCTGCTGCTTGCAACTCCAGGGTGTGATTCATCCAATTTTTGGGCTCCTGAGGCCAACCCCAGGGTCTCTTTAAAGTAATATTTGGGCTCCTGCTGCTGCCAACTCCAGGGTGTGATTCATCCAATTGTTGGGCTCCTGAGGCCAACCCCAGGGTCTCTTTAAAGTAATATTTGGGCTCCTTCTGCTGCTGCTGCTGCCAACTTCTGCCAACTCCAGGGTGTGATTCATCCAATTTTTGGGCTCCTGAAGCCAACCCCAGTGTCTCTTTAAAGTAATATTTGGGCTCCTGCTGCTGCTGCCAACTCCAGGGTGTGATTCATCCAATTTTTGGGCTCCTGAGGCCAACCCCAGGGTCTCTTTAAAGTAATATTTGGGCTCCTGCTGCTGCCAACTCCAGGGTAGGATTTATCCAATTTTTGGGCTCCTGAGGCCAACCCCAGGGTCTCTTTAAAGTAATATTTGGGCTCCTGCTGCTGCTGCTGTTGCTGCCAACTTCTGCCAACTCCAGGGTGTGATTCATCCAATTTTTGGGCTCCTGAGACCAACCCCAGTGTCTCTTTAAAGTAATATTTGGGCTCCTGCTGCTGCTGCTGCCAACTCCAGGGTGTGATTCATCCAATTTTTGGGCTCCTGAAGCCAACCCCAGGGTCTCTTTAAAGTAATATTTGGGCTCCTGTTGCTGCTGCTGCCAACTCCTGCCAACTCCAGGGTGTGATTCATCCAATTTTTGGGCTCCTGAAGCCAACCCCAGGGTCTCTTTAAAGTAATATTTGGGCTCCTGCTGCTGCTGCTGCCAACTCCAGGGTGTGAATCATCCAATTTTTGGGCTCCTGAAGCCAACCCCAGGGTCTCTTTAAAGTAATGTTTGGGCTCCTGTTGCTGCTGCTGCCAACTCCTGCCAACTCCAGGGTGTGATTCATTCAATTTTTGGGCTCCTGAAGCCAACCCCAGGGTCTCTTTAAAGTAATATTTGGGCTCCTGCTGCTGCTGCTGTCAACTCCTGCCAACTCCAGGGTGTGATTCATCCAATTTTTGGGCTCCTGAAGCCAACCCCAGTGTCTCTTTTAAGTAATGTTTGGGCTCCTGCTGCTGCTGCCAACTTCTGCCAACTCCAGGGTGTGATTCATCCAATTTTTGGGCTCCTGAAGCCAACCCCAGGGTCTCTTTAAAGTAATGTTTGGGCTCCTGCTGCTGCTGCCAACTCCAGGGTGTGATTCATCCAATTTTTGGGCTCCTGAAGCCAACCCCAGGGTCTCTTTAAAGTAATGTTTGGGCTCCTGCTGCTGCTTGCAACTCCAGGGTGTGATTCATCCAATTTTTGGGCTCCTGAAGCCAACTCCAGTGTATATTTGGGCTCCTGCTGCTGCTGCTGCCAACTCCATGGTGTGATTCATCCAATTTTTGGGCTCCTGAGGCCAACCCCAGGGTCTCTTTAAAGTAATATTTGGGCTCCTGCTGCTGCTGCTGCCAACTTCTGCCAACTCCAGGGTGTGAATCATCCAATTTTTGGGCTCCTGAAGCCAACCCCAGTGTCTCTTTAAAGTAATGCTTGGGCTCCTGCTGCTGCTGCTGCCAACTCCAGGGTGTGATTCATCCAATTTTTGGGCTCCTGAAGCCAACCCCAGGGTCTCTTTAAAGTAATGTTTGGGCTCCTGCTGCTGCTGCTGTCAACTCCTGCCAACTCCAGGGTGTGATTCATCCAATTTTTGGGCTCCTGAAGCCAACCCCAGGGTCTCTTTAAAGTAATATTTGGGCTCCTGCTGCTGCCAACTCCAGGGTGTGATTCATCCAATTTTTGGGCTCCTGAGGCCAACCGCAGGGTCTCTTTAAAGTAATATTTGGGCTCCTGCTGCTGCTGCTGCCAACTTCTGCCAACTCCAGGGTGTGATTCATCCAATTTTTGGGCTCCTGAAGCCAACTCCAGTGTCTCTTTAAAGTAATGTTTGGGCTCCTGCTGCTGCTGCTGCTGCCAACTCCAGGGTGTGATTCATCCAATTTTTGGGCTCCTGAAGCCAAACCCAGGGTCTCTTTAAAGTAATGTTTGGGCTCCTGCTGCTGCTTGCAACTCCAGGGTGTGATTCATCCAATTTTTGGGCTCCTGAGGCCAACCCCAGGGTCTCTTTAAAGTAATATTTGGGCTCCTGCTGCTGCCAACTCCAGGGTGTGATTCATCCAATTTTTGGGCTCCTGAGGCCAACCCCAGGGTCTCTTTAACCCTTTAAATGCCAAGCACGTAACACCTACGTGCTGGCTTGGCTGGGCCTTAAGTGCCAAGCACGTAGGTGTTACGTGCTTGACTTTCCTCGCTTGTAGTTTAAAAAGTAAAAACAACAAATACTCACCTGACCCCTTGTTGGATCCGGCCGGGTCTCCTCTTTAATTTGGTGCCATCCGATCCCCCGTGGGGGGTCGGATGGCTCCAGGAGAGCCCCCGGAATAGGCCGCCCCCCCCGCTTCTGCAGCAGCAGCTTCTAACTGTAAAAAAAAAAAAAAAAAAAAATGACATTCACTTACCTGTGTGTGCGCTGGCTCCCGCTGTCCCTCCTCTTCACCTGGGGGGCCTCCGATCCCCCCCCCAGGACTTACCGATCTTCAGGAGAGAGCCTGGGAGGCTCTCTCCTCTCTTCTTCACGATGGCGGCCGCCATCATGCCTCTAAGCCCCGCCCCCTTGGGGGCGGGGCTTATGAAGTCATCCCGGCCCCGATCTCAGGCTTCAGCCTTCTCAGCTTCTCAGATGCCGGTGATCGGCACAGGGGAAGGAGGTGACAGGAGATCCTCTGATCTCCTGCCTTCTCCTTCTCTGGATGCCGATCACCGGCATCTGTCAGCTGAGCGGCGAGGGACAAGAGCTTGCAATCGAAGGTAAGTACAGTAAAAAAAAATTTTTTTTTTTCTAATAAAATACTTTTTATTATTGTGTGGTGTTTTTTTTTCACATTAACCCTTTGTGAGCTGGTAAGGGGTCCATGAGACCCCTTATACCAGTTCACAAGGCTGGGGGGGTGGCAAGTCACCTGCCCTAGCGGGTGGCTTGCCATTAACCCCCGCACCCCCATTACCTGCCTCCCCAAAGGCCAGGGGGGGGCAGAAGAGCCCGGGCCCACATAGGCTATGTGGGCTCGTAGGCTGCAGGGTGGGGGGGCCACCAAAGCTGGCCCCCCCACTCTGTGCCTACAAGCCCCCATAGCTGGTCCCGGGCTGGTTACTTTGGGTAAGGGGGACCCCACGTCATTTTTTTTTTTGGATTTTGAAGGGTTTTTAACCCTTCAAAATCCAAAAAAAAATGGGGTCCCCCTCCCCGGGAAGGGGGACCCTATGTCATTTTTTTTTTTAATTAACCATTTGTCATCCAGCAGCTATAAAAGGCTTCTGGGCAGGAAAGGGTGTCTACCTATACATATGTGGTATCGCTGTAACCGGGAGAAATTGGGGTTTCTCACGCAATAAGATTTTATTGACAAACTTACATTTTTTATTACAAAAAAACTCTACAAATTGTAAAAAAATGTTTTTTTTTTGTTTTTTTTCACACATTTCACCCAAAAAAATTGAGAATACACCTAAAAAATACAAACAAGACATTTCATGTTAAAGCCCAGACTCTGTTGAAAAAAACAATATATAATTTTCCTGGGAAATCCCTGGAAATCCCTTCAAAAATGACAGTTGAATATGTGTAGCGCAAAATGGTGAAACATCGTCTGGCAACAGGGAGTGGCAAATGCTGCAGGTAGGCTGGCAGCGAAAGGGTTAAAGTAATATTTGGGCTCCTGCTGCTGCTGCTGCCAACTTCTGCCAACTCCAGGGTGTGATTCATCCAATTTTTGGGCTCCTGAAGCCAACCCCAGTGTCTCTTTAAAGTAATGTTTGGGCTCCTGCTGCTGCTGCTGCTGCTGCCAACTCCAGGGTGTGATTCATCCAATTTTTGGGCTCCTGAGGCCAACCCCAGGGTCTCTTTAAAGTAATATTTGGGCTCCTGCTGCTGCTGCCAACTCCAGGGTGTGATTCATCCAATTTTTGGGCTCCTGAGGCCAACCCCAGGGTCTCTTTAAAGTAATATTTGGGCTCCTGCTGCTGCTGCTGCCAACTTCTGCCAACTCCAGGGTGTGATTCATCCAATTTTTGGGCTCCTGAAGCCAACCCCAGTGTCTCTTTAAAGTAATATTTGGGCTCCTGCTGCTGCTGCTGCCAACTCCAGGGTGTGATTCATCCAATTTTTGGGCTCCTGAAGCCAACCCCAGGGTCTCTTTAAAGTAATATTTGGGCTCCTGTTGCTGCTGCTGCCAACTCCTGCCAACTCCAGGGTGTGATTCATCCAATTTTTGGGCTCCTGAAGCCAACCCCAGGGTCTCTTTAAAGTAATATTTGGGCTCCTGCTGCTGCTGCTGCCAACTCCAGGGTGTGAATCATCCAATTTTTGGGCTCCTGAAGCCAACCCCAGGGTCTCTTTAAAGTAATGTTTGGGCTCCTGTTGCTGCTGCTGCCAACTCCTGCCAACTCCAGGGTGTGATTCATCCAATTTTTGGGCTCCTGAAGCCAACCCCAGGGTCTCTTTAAAGTAATATTTGGGCTCCTGCTGCTGCTGCTGTCAACTCCTGCCAACTCCAGGGTGTGATTCATCCAATTTTTGGGCTCCTGAAGCCAACCCCAGGGTCTCTTTAAAGTAATATTTGGGCTCCTGCTGCTGCTACTGCCAACTTCTGCCAACTCCAGGGTGTGATTCATCCAATTTTTGGGCTCCTGAAGCCAACCCCAGGGTCTCTTTAAAGTAATATTTGGGCTCCTGCTGCTGCCAACTCCAGGGTGTGATTCATCCAATTTTTGGGCTCTTGAGGCCAACCCCAGGGTCTCTTTAAAGTAATATTTGGGCTTTTGCTGCTGCTGCTGCTGCCTACTTCTTCCAACTCCAGGGTGTGAGTCATCCAATTTTTGGGCTCCTGAAGCCAACCCCAGTGTCTCTTTAAAGTAATGTTTGGGCTCCTGCTGCTGCTGCTGCTGCTGCTGCCAACTCCAGGGTGTGATTCATCCAATTTTTGGGCTCCTGAGGCCAACCCCAGGGTCTCTTTAAAGTAATATTTGGGCTCCTGCTGCTGCCAACTCCAGGGTGTGATTCATCCAATTTTTGGGCTCCTGAGGCCAACCCCAGGGTCTCTTTAAAGTAATATTTGGGCTCCTGCTGCTGCTGCTGCTGCTGCCAACTTCTGCCAACTCCAGGGTGTGATTCATCCAATTTTTGGGCTCCTGAAGCCAACCCCAGTGTCTCTTTAAAGTAATATTTGGGCTCCTGCTGCTGCTGCTGCTGCCAACTCCAGGGTGTGATTCATCCAATTTTTGGGCTCCTGAAGCCAACCCCAGGGTCTCTTTAAAGTAATATTTGGGCTCCTGTTGCTGCTGCTGCCAACTCCTGCCAACTCCAGGGTGTGATTCATCCAATTTTTGGGCTCCTGAAGCCAACCCCAGGGTCTCTTTAAAGTAATATTTGGGCTCCTGCTGCTGCTGCTGCCAACTCCAGGGTGTGAATCATTCAATTTTTGGGCTCCTGAAGCCAACCCCAGGGTCTCTTTAAAGTAATGTTTGGGCTCCTGTTGCTGCTGCTGCCAACTCCTGCCAACTCCAGGGTGTGATTCATCCAATTTTTGGGCTCCTGAAGCCAACCCCAGGGTCTCTTTAAAGTAATATTTGGGCTCCTGCTGCTGCTGTCAACTCCTGCCAACTCCAGGGTGTGATTCATCCAATTTTTGGGCTCCTGAAGCCAACCCCAGTGTCTCTTTTAAGTAATGTTTGGGCTCCTGCTGCTGCTGCCAACTTCTGCCAACTCCAGGGTGTGATTCATCCAATTTTTGGGCTCCTGAAGCCAACCCCAGGGTCTCTTTAAAGTAATGTTTGGGCTCCTGCTGCTGCTGCTGTCAACTCCTGCCAACTCCAGGGTGTGATTCATCCAATTTTTGGGCTCCTGAAGCCAACCCCAGGGTCTCTTTGAAGTAATGTTTGGGCTCCTGCTGCTGCTGCTGCCAACTCCAGGGTGTGATTCATCCAATTATTGGGCTCCTGAAGCCAACCCCAGGGTCTCTTTAAAGTAATATTTGGGCTCCTGCTGCTGCTGCCAACTCCAGGGTGTGATTCATCCAATTTTTGGGCTCCTGAAGCCAACCCCAGGGTCTCTTTAAAGTAATGTTTGGGCTCCTGCTGCTGCTGCCAACTCCAGGGTGTGATTCATCCAATTTTTGGGCTCCTGCTGCTGCCAACTCCAGTGTCTCTTTAAAGCAATGTTTGGGCTCCTGCCCCTCATAGTGATGCCACTTCAACTCTCTTGAATTCAATTGTGCCGCTCTGCGATTCTATTAGCGATGCCTCTGATCTGCATGTGATATTTCTTCAAAGTATTATTTAACTAACCCAGCACGCATCCTGTGCGTGTTACAGCAAGGCAGAATGGTTTACAACCCTATTGAGGCTCTAGGAGGCTCAGAAATAGCCGTTTTTAATAGCGATTCGTCGCGAATTTATTCGGGTCGAAACGATTTTTGTCGGAATATTCGGCGAATCAGTCGAATCGAATTTTTCAAAAGTTCGCTCATCTCTAATTGAGACAGTGGGAGGAGAGTTAAGTATCAACCTAAAAAAGTCAGCTATGTTGATACTATTTTTAATAATTCAGGCTGGACCAGGACGAGTTAGGGCTGCAGTTTAGTGGGGGGGGGGGGGGGCGCGGTGCTGCTAGCCATCCTACCCACACCTGGTTGCTACACCTGAGCAAGTCCTGATTTGGATAATTGGGAAAAATATTCACCTTTTTGCTGTGATTCCCCTTTATCTGCTGTGGCACCCTAGGGCTGATGTAGCTGTAAATGGCAGACTCAGAGGTCACACCGGGTTGATCCTCCAGTGCCCGATTGCCATGGGCATTATGGTAATATTTTTTTAAAAAATCAAGATGATTTTTTCCCAGTGCAAATTGGGCACTGCTTGGGAGAAGAGACTGGAGGGCCCAGAGTGGTTGTATGGGGCCCACAAATGCCTGATATCGGCCTGCTCACTAGCGGTTTCCTTTGCACAAATGCAGGTTTCCTAACTGTGCATAAGAATGAGCAGCTAAGAAACCTGAATAGCATGATAGTGGTTCCCCTGAGCCAGCCAATCAGATAGGCCTGACATGGGTGTGCACACACATCTGGAGAAATGCCGGGAATGCTGTCGGTGACCAACAGAAAAAAAAAAAAAAAAACAACTGTTAATCCAACCCACCAAAAGATAAAAATAAAAACATAACCACCTTCCTAACTTGGGTGTAGTGGAGATGCTTTAGTAAATAACCCTGTAGTATAATTTCTCTCCAAATAGTTTTAATAGAACTTTTAAATTAAATAAATTTGCCATACAGTATCAAAGTAGTCAAGTATCAAGCATTAAAGCATCTATTATCTTTTATGGCTTGTTAAGTTTCTGAAATAGCAAACCCACTATCTCTACACCGAATACTCAACATGTCACATGCCTTGGGCGCCTCCAGCGGGACTCCTCCTCTGACTGTGCGTACCTGCTGCCAGCTATTCAGAGAATATATGGGTTTCCTCTTTAAAGATAATCTATGGCCTACAGATTATACTCACCTTACCCACAATCCAGTTGATTTATCTCCTCCATTATGACCCATGCTGCCACACTGGTTTGGCAGTGACATAAGGGGCATGTGCAGGGGTAGCAACTGTACCCAGGCCCATAGGGTCAGGGATCCCATTATTGTTGCTCCTCCAACTTATTTATCAGATTTGTGCTCTCATAGCATCATCAGCACAGAAGAAACAAGCACTGTTTGTGCATGCTGTCTCCGTATTTAGTTGTATGTGAGAGCTGGTTGCACATATACACATAACAATTGCAGACACTCTTTTCACTCTCTTTTCACAGAATGTTAAAAAAGTGCACAACACCCATAAGTTAGGCACTGTGCCTGGGGGCAGGATTGGAGATGGTACTGTGCTCCACAGTGGAATACAACATACCAGCCCAGCATGTGCTGCTGGTGTCAGAAACCTAAGAGTAACTGGGCCACCTAGAAGGTGGCCCAGTTACCCAGCTGCTGTCATCTGACACCTGTCAGAGGGCCACATAAAAGGCCTTGGAGGGCCGAATCTGGCCCCCAGGCCGTGAGTTTGACACGTGTATATTAAATTTACGACTCAATGATCCCACAGATGTTAAGATGCGTTTACAATCACAAATAAATATAAAGATATATATATATATATATATATATATATATATATATATATATTTTTTATTACTGTTGTAGTCACTTTTTTCATTATTGTGCTTTTCAGAAATACTTCTACTAATAATAATATTAATAGTAACATTTTAATTGATTGCAGCTGTTTGTGGCTTCTATTGAATCTGTGATATATGTTGCTATTGCTGTAATATCTACCTTGGATTTAGAAGAATTTGATGGTCATCTAGGAGGTGAAACTTTCTCAGATATTTGGTATCTTCTTTTTATGGCTCACAGGGCTCTGATTAGATTCAGCTCAGTAGTTCCTTCCTATTATTGATTCAAATGGTGATGATCATTTTATATTTATATTTAGTCACTCAACCCATGTGCTGTCATCTAAGTGCTTTTTTTGGCACAAAAACGGCTAATCGGAAAAGGCAAAATTTTCTGCCGGCCTTCCTCACCTTACCCAGGTGCATGATAAATCAGTATTAATGACAATATCATTCATGTGCTGTCATCTCCTGCCTGCAATTTGGTTTTAATTAGTCGCTACGTTGTCTCTCCTGCTCACTGACAGCCATTAAATAGGGAGTGACAGCGGCCCAGAAACACAGAAGCCGTCTTGCTTTTGGCCTTCAAAATAGCCATTAGGAGGGCAGCAGCGCCCCCTGGTGTGCTGAAAAAAAAATCCTGTTCTGGCAACTTGTCTCGTCCTGATATCTTAACTGATGCTGTATGCTTACTTACTATATATGACAAAGAGAACAAAGTATTCACTCACCTTCAAATATTCTCTATTAGCCTTTATGTTTCAATAGATTTTTCATTTTTAATGTGCATTCATTATACAATCATCTTCTGAAATTACAGAAATATACCATGCTCCTGATAAAGGAAACAATGGTATATAGTAAACTTGTGGAAATCAGCTGAAATGTATAGTATATTATGAATGTAAAAGATCTATAGGTATATTTAGTGGTGTAAATATTCAGCTCCAGTAGCTCAATTAGCGATCTACTACTCGCATTCTCTTGCATGGTACATCGCATTATTTCTAGTCTTACTGACAAAATAATATTTTACCTTCTGAATTTCATGCTAAAGACAGCAGATCAGATGTATAGCTAATCATCACAAATCTTTTTTAGACAAGGAAACTTGGGCATGACACACTGTGGTTATTCGAATCTGTCTGCATTACATTACTAACACTTGAAAATTAGGAGGTTATTTAAGAAACGCTAACGCCAGGTAGTGCCCCGTAGCGCCACGTAGCGTCGAGCGAACGCTGGGCGCTGTATGTGAAAACCAAAGAAAGTGAATCTGGTGAGTGCCTCTAAAAGTGTCATGTAGCGTCACATGTATTACTAGTGGCGGCTCAGTGTAAAGCACCGGGGCTCAGCATCGCTCTTCCATACATTTCAATGGTGTTTCATTTGGTTTAACATGTTTTGGCTCAAATCATCGTGTGTCCTCTTCTGCCCTGCAAAAAACTCTTTTATTGTTTTTGTTTTTTTTTTTAATGCAGAATTGTATGTGTAGGTCTGCCATTGCAGTGTCATTGTCACAAACAATATCTTGTCTTTGCTCTGGTGCTTGAGAAACAGACTTTTATCACATAGCTTCTGGCGCTCAACACTAGAGCACCCAGTTTTAGAGCTCCGGCGCTGGTGGTGTGTAGTTTTTTTTTAATATGGAATTCAGCGCCGAGTGCTGGACGCACTTAACTGGCGCTACCTATCATCACTGCAGTGTTGTCCTGTTAGATGTAGCATAGTCTTGGGCGCATTAACCTTGGGACACCACCTAGCATTCTTGATTGACTCTACAGTGAATCAGGGAGAGCGCTTCTACAGCTCCCTGCACACATCACATTTATCAATGCTGGACAGCATAGTACAGCGCCACTTATCCACCTGCAAAGCTAGGTCACAGCGCCACACACCCGCTTGCAGCGCCTGCTAGCGGTCGATCTAAGCACCTCTTCACAGACGCTCACATGGAAATACATGGCAATAGTCTTAAATCAGCCTCCCGTGATTTGATAGATTATATGTTTTTTTATAGCAGTAGTTAAGTAGAACCTATTTCAAAAAGGTCCAATAATCTAATCCCACTGCCCTCAGAAATAGGTTAGAAATGGAGATTATTGTCTGCATGGTTTTTGTTTTGCCTTGAACGTGTGGCACCTGACTTTTTATAACCTGAGCACATAATTAAACATTGGAGCCAAAAGACATATAAGGCCTGTCGTATATGGCCCGTTCTGTGTATTATACAATTTTTTCCCGTGTGCGTGTAAACTTACGCATGATTCAGAGCCTCCATCGTAAGCCTTCTGTTTACTATTCGTAGCTGCGTACGCCAATGAGGATGGCATTTTCTGCCTCTGGTTGCATTCTCTACAGGACGAGGCTAAGGTATATGTTACCCCGTAATCCTTGTTTTTAAGCGTTTTTGAACGTAGTTTTCCACGAAACTTTACCGTGTCCCGTTAGATTCTGCATGCATATACCTCCCAAAATACGTCCAAGCGGCATTTTTTAAGGGAATCTACTATGTACGCATGCGTGCAGCTCTTACCCTCAATCATGTCACCGTCTCAACTATTCTCTCACTCACTTCTGCTTCAATACTTACCTCAACTCACTCGCGGTTTCACTTTTAATGTTCTCCCGTCCTTTATGCTTACCTTAACTCACTTGCGGTTCCACTTTTAATGTTCTCTCGTCCTTCAAGCTTACCTAATGTTCTTCATTCTGTTCTTATGTTTTGGATCCTTCTTGATATTTTCTGATGTATGTGATATTTTGTCTGTGTTAAGGGTTAGAAAGTCTTTAGCTTCACATAAAATAAATACAAAACATGGGTCAATTTTTGAAAATTTCTTTTTTGAAAAATTATAAATATATTTGTTTTATTTATAAAAAAAACCCAAACTTTGGGTAAAAAAAAAAAAAAAAAAAACTTTGGGCAAAAAGCAAAACCAGCTGGCAAGAGAAAAAACAAAAAAAAATCACTCAAAAAATGAGGAAATTAAATGTTCACGGATGGCTTGTCCAGGTGCACTCTGGGTGCCTGCATACTATTCATCTGGAATGTCCGTGGTGGCTGGAGAGGGTGACTCCTCAACATACCGTATGTAGGACACAGCAAGCCATTATGATCTTAAGCACCTTGTTGGGGTCATACTGCAGGGCACCCCCGGTATGATCCAGGCATCTAAAGCTGGTTTTAAGCAGGCCAAAGGCCCTCTCCACCACAGCCATGGTCTTGCGATGGGCCCTATTATAGCCCTCCTGGGCCTGAGTCTGAGGGCACAGGACGGGGGTCATCAGCCATGGCAGTAGTGGGTATCCCGAATCACCTGGAAACACACACAAAAAACAGTTAGGGTCCACTTCTTAGCTACATTGGATGTCATCAGAGGAAAATAACAGTCATATGTTGATACAGGTTTATAGGCACTAAAATATTAGTCTGACATTGAAAGTCTAATGCTTCATTCCCCAAACTTACCCAGTAGCTAGCCACCAGACAATTCTCCTGATTGAAAACGACCATAGAGGCTCGAATTTCTCAGGATATATGCGTCGTGGGTGGATCCGGGAAACCCAGCCATCACACTTAAAAAGTGAAGGTCAGGCCCAACCACAGCTTGGACGTTGATGGAATTGAACATTTACAACCCCAAAAAATTTCTCCCAAAAACATTACAATAGACCAGTCGGTGTGTAATCTGGTATACATAAGGACGAATTACGGTATGCATGAAATAAGGTCTTCCAGACATACCTGATAATTATTAGTTAAGGTATGCATGAAATAAGGTCTTCCAGACATACCTAATTATTAGTTAAGGTATGCATGAAAAGGATTGCTTTACATATAACTTTGAATATACCGATAAACAATTCATTTTAAAAAGTCATAATATGGACCTAAAATACAAACCTAAAAAGATATTCCTCATCGGCGGGCGGAACTAACGCAACATGTGTGCAATCGATCGCACCCATGACGTTGGGCGTGTCGGCTATATTATAAAAGCCCAACTTAACCACGTTCCAGGCTACCATGTTGTCTGGGAAATAGATGTATTTTTTAGACAGGGTAGCCATGCCATCCAAAAACTTGTTTAGTGTGCGGCTCAGCGTAGGCTGGGAGATCCCCACGGAGAGGGCACCCAGCTTCTGGAACGAGCCGTTCGCCAAGAATTGCAGCAAGCCAAGCATCTTGGTCATACCTAAAATTGCATGCCTCTTCCTTGTGGTGCGGGCTAACCATGGCCGTAACTCACTATACAAATTATGGAGGGAAATGTGGTTAAGGCGGGTCAGCTCGAACAGCTTAATGTCATGCATGCGATCGATGTCCATGCGTACGCGGTGTGATCTGGCTTCTGCCATGGTGATGCACAACAAGCCGTTCAGCTGCAGGCGCTCATACTCCTCCACGTCCTCCTCAAACATGTTAACAGCTTGCTTTCACCTACAAAATTACCTGTAAATCCAGCGGAAGCAAACCCGTTTTATTGAGTGGTTTGTCATCGACAATCAAGGCTTGGAATCACCCACCAGTCCATACCAATCACGTAAGTTGGCCGAAATAACGGCAAATTGCCGATAAACATACGTTTTTCGAAAGCGTGTATACATGAAAAAGCATGTAAAAACTCTCAAAAAATACACAAACACATGCAAAAGTGCATGTGAAAGCGGCTTTGAATCAAGGCTATAGTTAGACTCTAGAAACCAACTTGCTCTATTTAGTTCTAAACAGTTAATTTAGAGGCCCGGTGTCTCTATGAGACTAACATAGGGGTTTAGTGAATGGTGCCCTCTTGCCCATCTTAGAAAGTGTATAGATATGCTTTAGGTCTGTCATAAATTGCACCGAGCTGCTCAGTGTTATCCTTGCTTCTGCTTCTTGGCAAGCTCTAAAGCTAGCCAAGCTTTGGTCGATCTCCCCTTACATGTGGATCTATGCATTTTGCAGGTTTCTGAGCGCTGTAGCAAATATACCAGTGTCCATGCAAAAATCTTTGTGTTTGACCATAGGGGTAAAGACTGAAAGGGCAGCTGATATGGTTTATGCTTTGGGACAAACGACACGGGTGATTTTCTGTTGCTCTACTTAGAAAATTAACCCCTTGTAAGAAACATTCAATGTTCTGCATATGAGGTGACTATTTAGGGAAAACTCTTATTTGGCAGTTTTTGATCTTACTGGGTTCTCCAGGTTAGCGACCATGGCTCTAGTGACTGTGTTTCACACACTTTTATATCACAGAGGAAGATAGTTGAGAAGTTTGAGACTATATTGAGTTTATCATAAGGAATAATGGAACCCTCAGTAAAGTCTAATAAAGGCCTAAAGCTTTCCTTGATTTTTCCAGGTTTCATCTGGTCTGAGGCTCACCTGGAGTCAGGTCAAATATCCTAAGAGAGATAGGGTTTCACTTCAAAGTTAAACTCCTTTTATGCTTGGAAGTGCTTTAGTGTTCTTTTTGCTGACTGGTGGCTATTTTGGTAGTGATTTAACCTAACTTGTTTTCTAAGCAAAAAAAGCTTAGGGTATAGCAGTGACCAGGTGGCTGTTACTGGTTACATATATTTTGTATTGGTCGACACTTTAAAATTGTAATAACTCCCCTCAAATTCCTTGTGATTGTACTTTGGTGACTAAACACCAAAAACAGTGAGGCCTGAGATCGCCAATGGGTTCACAGACAGCAAAAAAACTCACTATATAAACAAATAAAATAAATATTGGCTGGAATTAAGATTCAGCAAGGGGCTGATGATATCACTGCCTCTGATGAAATATGTTTCCTTGACCCTGAGCGTTGTATATTTCTGTAATTTCAGAAGATGATTGTATAATGAATATACTTTAAAAATGAAAATTTACTTTAAATACAAAGTTTATATCAGCCTTAATAGGATATAAATCCTGCCTTAAAGCAGACCAGTCAAAAACGAAATGCTTAGTAAATTGCCCCCCCTAAAGCCCCTCTGTGAGAATCATTGTCATAAGCTTACTGAGAGGGATTAACACAATGCAGCAGGCAGATTCTGCACTCCTAAACATGCATGGCAGTGGCCATCTTGCCACACACGATGGAGCTGATTCTGAAAAACAGAGTCTCTCAGTCAAAATGGCCTCATAGCTCTATGCAATCAGCTCTTATTTCTAGCCAGAAGTAGTAAGCCTTCAGCTGTAATGACCCATCTTTAAATAAAATACATTGTATACATAGTATCCCTTGACTGAATGCTTCCTGCGGCAGCAGCCGCCATAGAGGTGCATAGTAACAGCTTCTCTCACACAGCTTTTGCTACATTAGCTGTTTATTCAGTCTCTGCATAACAGACAAGCTTCTCCTTATTTCTGAGGCATATATCTCGCTTAATTTAGCATGAAATGCTGCTGGCATAGCACCCCCCTAATTCTCATGTGTAAACAGGACTATCAGGTGTGTGGCAAAATGGCCGCCCCCATGTAATTCAAGAGTGATTCATCTTTCTGCCATTCCACAACATCTGTATAGGGTTCAGCCCTCTCAAATTGCTCATGCCACTGATCATAAGAGGGGACACAATTTACTAAACTTTCTTTTTTGACTGGAGGTCTGCTTTAAAGAGAGTGTATGATAATATGTAATCCCTTAATAGTTATTTTTTTTTTTCTTTCATTTTCCAACCTTATTTGTTTTTGCCATATATGAGATATTGACCTACACAGTAATTGCCCAATAATTATTGTTAATCTTAAAAAGCAGGTTTGTGTTTGATCCTGCTCCTGCTAGAACCATAGAAAATATATGAAGGCTGTTTCACTACTAGCGCCAGGTATTGCCAGAAGAGCATCTTATAGCACCTCTTAGAGCGACCGCTAGTAGGCGCTGTAAGCGGGTATCAGGCTAGCGCTGTAACAGAGCGAATCAGTTGCTGTAGTAAGCTGGCCCACATTGATGAATGTGATGTGTGTTGGGTGCTCTAACAACAGTATAGCGCTGCAGGGAGCAAGAGGTAGAGCCAGCTCAGTGCATCCAGCACTTGGCACTCCACACCATAAATAACAAAAAACTACACACACAGCGTCGGCACTCTAAAGCTGGGCGCGATAACATAGAGCACTAGACACTGTGTGATCAAAGTCTGTTTTTGAACACATATCCATCATTAACAAAGCAAAAACACATGGAATGACATCGTTTTAACACTGGGAGCGCAGGAGTGTAGCCGACGGCTGCATAAGTGTTCGTTTTTTTAGTTGTTAAATGAGACGCTAAGTCCAGTGGCACTTTCCATTTTCTAAATATCTCAAGTACCAACTAGATTGTGTGTATTGCACCAACAACAGTGTTGAAAGACATATAAGACAACCAGATAAAGTATATGGAATGGACATACATAGTTTTCAACACATTCTGGGGCAGTTTTGAGCTTATGAAGCAAATTAGGCTTGGGTAAAGTTTAGATGGCAGCAAATCAGTTTGGGGTAGAGAGCAGCCTGCGAACTGTTTGAGTACCACCAGTGGCACTTGTCCCACTGGCTGGGAACCCCTGGTTTAGATGAAATATTACAAAGACATTCATGTTTATGACCTTCCTAGATGTTAATGGATTACCCCCCCCCCCCCTGTTTATTTAAATGTATAAAAATGTGCTTTAAGAAGTTATTTTTCCCCCAGCAAAGCAGGAGTTACGTATCTGCCATAGTAAATAGTTGACTTTTGCTAACTGCAAGATAATTCTGCATTTTATAGGAACGGATTATTACATGATTATCCAGATCTAGCACCATAATATTAGGAGTATACCTTACATAAGACTTAAGCCTCTAAATCACCCCAGACGACATCATGTGCAACTTTTGGCAAAGGCTAGGGAAGATTTAGACACTCCGTCTAAGGAGAGCATCTGTCTTGCGTTTTTAATTCTGAAACTCTGGACACCTCTCGGGACCCCTGCACGGTGGACTGATTATGGGGATGAAAATATTTTAATAAAACTTTGGACAGGCGTTATTAGTTTGTGTTGATGTAAAATCCAGGTCATCCTAATACTCGCTATACTAGTGGCTACATATAAAACAGCACAGCCTCGCAAGCTCCTACACGTTACATTATAGTTGTCATTTGAAGTTTTCTGCCCCAAACAATTTGCCTAGAAATAAATCACATAACACATGAACGTGTTGTGAGCTCCCAGAAGTCCTGTTTTTACAACTAGATTTTCATTGCAGGTCAGATTTTTTTTTTGAACAGCTCATCCACAAATAACTGCACCTAACCATCAGATTCAATTTCATTATAAGCAAATCATATCCTGACTTCATTTTCCAGCTGGGATAAAGATACAAGCAGACAATCATCCTACATTTTTTTACCTTTTTATTCAAATTAACTCCCTATCCAGCCCCCTACCCCAAGCTCTTATATAGTCTATAGTCCTATATAGTAGTGCTTGTGCTCTTAAAGTGGACCAAAACCTGTGATTTTGCATATCCCAGTTTGGTTCCTGTTATGATTTTGGATGTCAGAACTGAGCCTCTTTTACTTCCCACAGCCACCTCTTCTTCTTTTCTCTCTCCTATAAACCGCCAGGGACATCTCGCCTAATCTGGGTCCAGGTCTCTGTCCGCATTCTCCCCTCAACCCTATCTCCAGAAGCTCTACTAACCTTCTACTACTGACCTTCATTCACAAACTTTGAAACCTCTGCACGCCCCCTCTCTTCATTCACTGACACAGACTTTGCAGCCTTGCACTACCACAGCACCTTAACTTCACCCTGGACTCCCCTCATAGCCACCCTCAGTGTGCTAACAAACATGCATTGCTAAACATGAACATCACTAAACGGAAACAGCATTCCCTAGTCACTAAATGGTGCTGTCGGAAATTGTAATCCAAGGAGGCTTTCCTTTTATATAAACAAGCCCTTTGGGGACTCTGGACTGCTCTTTCATCCACTAAGCAAGCATTCTTTACCTCTCTCATATCTACACAGGACCGGAATCCCAAATAACTGTTTACAACCTTTAACTCTCTACTTGGCCCACTACCTCCTCGTCCCACCCCCCAAATCAAAAACCAAAATCAAAGCTGAGCAGCTTGCCACATTCTTCACTAACAAAATCAGCCCCCGTGCTGCCTTTACTCCTTTCTCCAATTCACCCCACATGACTCCCCCTCTAACGACTTCCCTAACCTATTTTACTCTGCTATCAGAACAAAGACTATCCTTTGTCATCTGTAAGGCCCACCTCACTACTTGCCCTCTAGACCCCATTCCATCCCAAATTATTCCACAACTGGCCTCATCCCTCACACCGGCTCTTACATCACTATTTAACCTCTCTCCTTCATCTGACACCTTCCCTTCAATATTCAAACAAGCTGTCATATACTCAAAAAATCCTCTCTGGACCTGTAGGCCCTCACCAGATACCAACCTATTTCACTACTTCCTTTTTTATCCAAACTTCTGGTACAGCACGTTCACTCTGAATTGGTGCGCTATATCTCTGCTAACTCCTTACTATATCCTCTTCAATCTGGATTCCGCTCTGGCCACTCTACTGAAACCGGCCCTACCAAAGTAACTAACAATCTATTAATAGCAAAATCTAAAGGCCACTACTCTAACCTTATCCTCCTTGACCTATCCTCTGCTTTTGATCCTGTTGACCATCCTCTTCTACTCCAAATTCTGACATCTCTGGGAATTAAAGACCGTGCACTTTCATGGCTTTCCTCTTACCTTTCTGATCGTACATTTAGTGTATCCCACTGAAACGTGGTTTCCTCTCCCTACCCTCTGTCAGTTGGTGTACCACAAGGTTCTGTTCTTGGACTGCTTCTCTTCTAAGTCTACACCAATGGTCTTGGACAACTCATAAACTCATTTGTCCACCACTTTTATGCACACGACACTCAACTCATCTCAGCCATCCATCCTTTGCTCTTAACTAATACCACCAAAATTCTAGTACATACCCTGATCTTCTCCCACCTAGATTATTGCAACTCTCTCTGTGGTCTACTAACAAACAGACTGGCACCACTCCAATCTATTCTCAACTCTGCTTCCTGACTCTCTTTTCTCTAGTGCTACTCCTCTGTCAGTCCCTCCACTGGCTGCCAATATCTGAGAGAATTCACTTTCATGTTTACATTTCAGCGCTTATCAACAAATACCAACCCAGATGCTGCCCAGGACCTCCTCCTGTATTCAACCCTAATCACCTCCTCCCACTCCTGCATCCAGGACTTTACATGCGCCTCCTCATTACTCTGGAATGCCCCCCATACAATTCGGCCCTCTCCAAGCCTTTAAGGCTGCCCTCAAAACCCACATATTCAGACAACCATATCACTTGGCTTAATTAAAAGACAGCCCATGCTACTTCAGATCCCTTCCATACTAAGTAAGTATACTACCTGTGACCCACCTTTTATCTCCACCCTTACCTTTTAGATTTTAAGCATGCAATGGCAGGGCCATCTCTCCCAGTGTATTTCATTATGACTATGTATTTGTGCTTTTCTGTCATGAATCGTAAGTTAGTTGTTTTACCCTGTTTGTAATTTCACATTGTACAGCGCCATGGAAGATGATGGTGCTTTATAAATAATTAATAATGTTTTGCTGTTTGAATTCAACAGGTTTACTGAGTCTGCTTAAAGTGGACCAACACCCAGGATTTTGACTATCCTGGGTTTTGGTCCACTTCCCCGGGGCACCCCGATCGGGGGTGCCCCGCTGTGTGAAACCCCCCAGAAAGCCCCCAAAACTCACCTCACCCCGCTCCCACGTGACCGCTGCAGCCAATCCCCGCCGCCGGACAAGCGAGAGGCAGTGCCGGACAAGCAGAGCACGTTTGCTGCCGCCTCCCGCGCGGCCCTCTTACAGGGAGCGCACCCGCGCCTGCGCGCCCCCGGCCGGCGCGGGAGCGCGCCCTGCTAGAGGGGCGCGCGGAAGGCGGCGGCAGTGGACGTGCATGCGCCGCTGGAATGTGGAAAAGGTAGTATTGTGGGCTTCCTGGGGGGTTTCACCCCGCGGGACATCCCGATTTCGGATGCCCTTGGGGAGGGTGTTGATCCACTTTAAAGAGTAAGAGTAAAAGGTAAAGTAAGGGTGGACTTTTTGAAAGTGTATATCACTATCTGCAATGTGTTGCTATTGGCAATGTACACCAAGTCTGCACACCAAGAAGAGAGATGAGACGTGAGCCCTGTACACATAGAGCACTGATGTTTGACTGCTATAGAGGTGAGGGATCTGATTCAATCTTATACATGGCGATTGGCGAACAATGTTCTCGGTGTATGGGCTGACTTCTCTTTCTCTCTCTCTCTCTCTCTCTCTTTCTCTCTCTCTCTCTATATATATATATATATATATTTATTATTATTATTATATATATATTTCTTTGCTCCCTCTCTTCACGTCATATACAACAAATATGGCTGAATTAAAGCAGAATACACAGCCCTTAAGCCCATGTTGCTTTGGCCTGAACATGTGCCGTAGGGTGTCTAGAAAGGTATGTTTAGGGTGATTATGAGCGATTTCTTACAGGGGGAATGCCAAATGGGGAAGCCCCAGGCACAGGGAATTGCCAGAGAATTTATATGAACATATAGTCAATGTATGGACATTTTTAATATTATTATTAGGAAGGTTAATTCATTGTTTAATCATTGTGAAGAATGAATGGTGGATAGTGCCTGTTACACTGCTGTTTTCTGATTTATCATTTGTAAAGTCTAGAGTTTCATGCTTATGGTAGACGCCAGTCAACTATGAAAACTTTTCATTTAAACGGAACTGGGGAGCAGTGGCTCTGATAATGATCCTGGCATTTATCATATGCAGCTGGTTGCCCAGCTCACAAAATCCCTTATGTTCCTAATGACCTGAAGCTGAGCTTGCAAACATATGTGCTAAGTGGTGTTGAGCGATACTAAACAAAATATAATCGAGCACCATCGATTCATTACAATAACATAAGCCTTGATACACAAATATATTCACCAATCATGCCTTTGTGGGTTATAGTTAATGTGTTTTTGCCATTTGAGGTAGGGGATTTGAGTTTCCTCTTCATTGCATAGATGGTGGGGTATAATAAGGAGACTGATTATCATGGCAGTCAGTCAGTGGTTAAATAAGTGGCCCCTGGAACAGGCAAATGAAGCTCTAAGTATTTATATAATGGTTAGCTTTAATGAAGGCCAGTCTTCTATTCTTTCTCATCATAAAGGCCCCAATTTATTAAACTTGCATTTAAATATATCATGCAAATAAGGACTGATTCATACTTTATTTCATGAGTTCAAGTAATATTTGATTCAGTAAATAGAGGCAGAGTTATACATCAATTTATTTCTTTCGTTTTTTAAGTTGTACAGTTTGCAGTGAAGGTTTTAGGTGTTAAAACTAAAATAAAGCATGAAATGTTCCTTATTTTCCTATAATATTTTTGAGAATGTTTACTGCCAAAGCCTCCTGAATAGCAATTTGGGCTAGATGGGGCCATATGTGCATTTTGCACTTCTGCTATTCAGTTATGCATTGTGAGTTGGGTAGACATATTCCAACACAATGTTGTGCTGCTTATGGGTTTTGACCTGGAAATCAATTCTGGCATTTTTCACATTTTACTATTAATGATCTGCTACAAACCCTGTTGCCTTTTCTGCTTGGACTTGTGGAAGAATGGTAACACAATGGGCCAGATATTATTTGTGTGGAAGAGCTGCTGTTTGACCAAGAGTTTTAAGAAGCAGGAGGTATAGTACAAACTTGTAATGATTCTATTTAAACTTTAATGGTTCAACTTAGCTTTCCATTGGAAAGTCAGAAAAATAATTTCTTCCTGATTTTGGGCATCCTTGCACTCTTTTATTAAGCCCCCTCTCTAGCCTCCTCTTGAAATTAAGGGAAGGTTGATCTTATATCCTAAGTAACAAGTGTGGTTATCATCAATAGAGGGCTTATGCTTGCTTAAAGAAGCAAAGGGGAAACATAGCTGTAACTTGCTTTCCAAAAACAATCAGTGCTGGCAATCAGTTGGGACTTTTAAGCAAATCAGAAAATTTTAATTATATAAGACTTTAGTGGTTGTTCTCCACCAGAACTCCATACCAGAGTATCTGTTTAGTTCATTTAAGCATCTATATACCTGCTGTTCTGAAACAGAATAAAGTATATATATATATATATATATATATATATATATATATATATATATATATTATGTTTAACCCTTTAAGTGCTAGCCTACCTAGAGTTTTTGTCACCTTTTGCTGCCAGGCCATTTTTCACTATTTTGCGCTACACATGTTCAACTGTGATTTTTGAAGGGATTTCCCATGAAAATTATATATTGATTTTTTCAGAGTCTGTGCTTTAACATGAAATGTCTTGTTTGTCATTTTTATTCTCAATATTTTGAGGTGAAATATTTGCCAAAAAAAATCTATTTTTTACAATTTGTAGTGTTTATTTGTATTAAAAAATGTAAGTTGGGCAATAAGATCGTATTGCGTGTGAAATCCCAATTTCTCCCGGTTACAGCAGTAACACATATGTATTGATAGACTCCCTTTCCTGCCCAGGAGACTCAATTTATTAAAGAATACCATATTGCATATGAAAGCACCATTTCTCCTGATTACAATGGTACCACATATGTATCAGGAGACCCCTCAAACTGAAAATAGCACTTTATAACATTTACAAATAAAATGCAACTACTATCCACACTATAAAGGGTTAAACAAAAAAAAAAACTGGCATAGGGTCCCCTTTCCTGGGGGGGCACCCCATTAGAGCCTTCAATTCTCACACGCTCTGCACCGCTTGTAACAGCATCTGTAGAGCCAGAGAGGGGTGAGAAACTAAGAGGAGAGATGACGTCATCCCACTCCTTCCACAAAATGGCTTGGCTATGGACGGCGGCCAGTGCCGTAAGAAGTGGTGGGAGGGCCCTCTTCCGGGTCCTCACCTGATACCTTCGGAGCACAGGGGGGGGGGTCAAAGCCCCCCCCCCCCCTTCCCCCGTTGAAGAGAAGACCCGGACGGAGGTATCGGGCGAGGAGGTGAATGAATGTCTTTTTTTTTTTTTTTACAGCAGCAAGTGTCCTCCTGAAGTCGGGAGGTCTCGGGATGGGGATTGGATGCCCCCCGGAGGCAGAGGAAACCCTCAGATTTTGATCCAGGCCAGAGGGGGAAATGGCAAGCACATAGATTCGGCGTGCTTGGCACTTGATGGTCAGAGAAGACATAGAAACGACATGTTTGCCATTTAAAGGGTTAAACAACTAACAAAACGGTCTCCACTCATTGCATATGGTCATTTAAACACAAAAGACCCCCCCAAAAAAAGTCTCACTTATGTTCTTAGAGCCATAGGAATGTGTTATTTGGCGTTTATGATCTATAAAACTGAGTTATGAGCAATAATTCAATTACTGAAATCAAGTATTTTGCCAGGTTTCACTACAATGGTTTTCTAAGTGAATGTCAGGTGTGCAAATCCAAACATAACGGATATGAACAGTTAGCTTGTACAATTTCTATATACTTTTTGCCGCAGCAATTAATTGCCCTGTCTGCTACTGTCTGCAGAACTGGACGTGAATGAAAAAAAAAATAAAGCATTAAATAGCGAAAATGGGCCCTACATTTAAAAATGATTTTTCTTGCTCAGTAGAGCATCACAGTGCCGAGGAATCCAAGTTTATTCCTTCATATTCACTATTACATAGAACATCCTCTACATCATGTGGACCCTTTCTACCAATAGGAGGATTAATTTTGCATCCACATTTGCATTAAAGGGTCTTTCACTGCAAATTACATAATAAACCTAAACTCACTTTTTGTCCTCCATGTTGACATGGAAGATGAATGGCTAGTCCTAATGTCACAGTGACCTTAGCACGCTCATTCCATTCATTGCAATGGAGGTGGTATGCCGAAACCTGACACATCCCCTCCATTGTAATGAATAGAGTGGGCATGCTCCAGACATTGTGACTGAAGTAAGGTAAGTTATGGATCAGCTGTGATTGGGCAAAACATACATTTGTATTTGGATAGAGCCAGAGCATTAAAGAAATTGCTTAGCATACATACAGATCTGGATTTATAAAGCGTCAGTGCCACTTTTTTGCCTCAGCTTCACTCTTCAGGAAACCAAAAACAGTCTGTGCCGATTCGGACTCCAGCCTGCATCTAATTTAACACTAGTGACCAAAAGGTCGCAGCTCCGGGTGCTGTGGTTGAAACTGTGCCAGTTGAATGTAGCGCCATATGTCAAGATCCCATAGAACTAAATGGCCAGCACTGTATTGAAGTGTTTAATGCTTATAATTAATATTACACACATTTTTGTACACAACTTATAAATGCAGGAACCGCATGTCGCCAAATAACATTTTGTTTTTAAGCGTATAAATGTTTTTCTTGCCTTCTTTTGCTTACCAATGTTTAATTTGGAAAACAACAATGAAAACATAGCCTAAATACTCTGCATTGTTTGCCCCCTTTGTCCCCAGCAGTGATATCTTGTAACTGTAAAGGTAAAACTGGCCAGCGCTAGAAAAATACAGTGTCAATCTTTTCATAAATACACTGTGCAGCACCAAAAAGACAGAGGTACAAAGTGGTGCACACTGGCGCTGGTATTATCAGCAGTCTTTTCCAACAGGGGCTGACACAAAACAGCCAATACCGAATACAAAAATCTGAGAAATTTAGTAAGCATTGGGCACTGCAACTTCTAGTGCACTGTAGTCAAGAGTCAAGAGCGCAGCACCGGATAAGATGCTAGCGCCTTATAGCATCCATGCTAAAATGCTAAATGATGCACTTCACAAATAAGGCCCATAATGTGTACATCTTAGGTTTGGTAAAGTGTACTGAGATGATAATATCACTATATTTCAATCATTTTACTGAGTTTTTAATAAAGCAGAACAGAATTCAGAATATAACATTAGAATAGGCATTGTAGGAATTGCAGAAAAGGTAACAGAAAAAAATGCAAAAATAAACTTTTCTTACTGATAATCACCTAAATACGATATTAATAGATTATCATAGTATTAACAAAACAAAATATATTTGGATATTAGTCATTGAAATCAAAATAGAGACCATAACATATATCCAAAAAAACAATAAATAAATAGTACCAAGAAGAATATGGATAATTAAAGAGCTCAGAACTCCCGCCCCCCCCAGCAGTATTCTGGAATTTAGAGCAAGGACTCCAAATCTCCCTAAATTGCAACTCTTTATTAAGTAAAATACTACTCAGCTTATTATTGACCATTATCCAATTTATCAGTAAACATTTGAAGTTTTCCAGAAGATTTCCATGATTTAGCGGACAAACAAGCATAGAATATAAATGTATTGGGAAATCTGGAAATCCCCATAACAGATTTATTTAATAAGGCAACCAATGGTGATTTTTCCACCCATTTCCCCGTAACTTTGCTTATAATACCGAACGCTTGGTTCCAAAATATTACCAACTTAGGACAGTTGCACCATATATGAAACATATCACCCACCAATCCACAATTTTTGAAACGTAAATGAGATATATTAGGGTATATAATTGACAACCTACTGGGGACCATATACCAATGAGTAAATACCTTCAAGTTAGATTTTAACAGCAATGTGTTCAGAGACCCTTTAGAACTACGAACCACCCATTTAACCCAATCTCCAACTTTAAAAGTTTGCTGTAAATTCACTTCCCACTTTATCATATAATCAAGTTTGCCTTTTTATTCTGTGAAATATTTATATAATTATTTACCTATTTAAGGTATAAATACCACCTTTCCCTCTAGGACGAGTTAGGCATAATTTCTCAAAAATAGTAATATTAACTTTATCTCCTTCTGTAATTATCTTTTTCAGCCTTGGTAGTAAGAATCAGGTTTAACTCCAGTCTAGTCTGGTTAATTTTATGTAGATTGTGTGGATCTGAGTTATCATTTTTACATAATTTATTTAAAAACGCTTCCTTTTGTTTAAGTGCTTCAGAAATTTTCCTTTGCTTTCTGCTTGCCAATTTGGCCAGTACCCCCCTAATATATACCTTATTCGGTCCACAACCACCGGGGAATGATCAGTCCAAGAGACTTTCTTTATAGAACAATACAATACATTTAATTTAGAAAAAATATGGTCAATCCTAGAAAAAAATGGCAAGCCTGAGAGAAAAGGTGTAGTCTTTAGAGTTAGGATTTATCTCTCGCCAAGTATCCTTAGAGTGTATTGTCTCTTACTACAGCAAGGTTGGAATCCCCTTCTAAAATTAACTGGCCTTCTCCCTTATACATCCTCACTTATAACGTCCTCAAAAAGATTCCCTTAGTACTTAAAGAGAATAACAATATAAAGAAAGTTAAAAATACACAAAACTATCAAGAAACAATTTGACACAAAAATGAAATAACAAAAATTGTTATCAGAACCAGAAAGCTACCCAATACGAGTATTACAAACACCTGGGAGGCCGATTCATCAATAGCGCCAGGTAGCGACAGATGAGCGACTGAAGTATGGCGCTATGAGCGCCGCTAGCGTCAGCCGCGGGCGGTAGCGATTCGCTATAGCAGGCCTCCTCAGTCGCTACCTGGCGTTGTTGGGAACAACGCCTACATTGCTGAATATGATGTTGGCCCTCAGCTTTGTAGGCGCTGTCAGTCAGTGTGACCACGCTATTCTACACAGCGCCTGCGCTTAGCTTTGCTGTGTCCTGGCCATCCAGTACCTTCACAATAAAACACATTGCAACATGTTTTTTTAATTTTTTGAGTTTTTATTTTGTGTTGAAAAGGAAATTAAATTAAACCAGATATTAGAATATAAATGCAAAATAAAACATAATTAAACACATAGCCACATTTTAAATTATTTTATTTATTTTTTAAAGAAAAAGGAAATACAATTAAACCACCAATGAGAAAGAAAATGAAAATAAAAACAGAACAGAGAAAGAAAAGGAAAATAGAAAAAGAAAATAAAAACAGAAATGAGAAAGAAAAGGAAAATAGAAAAAGAAAATAAAAACAGAAATGAGAAAGAAAAGGAAAATAGAAAAAGAAAATAAAAACAGAAATGAGAAAGAAAAGAAAAATAGAAAAAGAAAATAAAAACAGAAATGAGAAAGAAAAGGAAAATGGAAAAAGAAAATAAAAACAGAAATGAGAAAGAAAAGGAAAATAGAAAAAGAAAATAAAAACAGAAATGAGAAAGAAAAGGAAAATAGAAAAAGAAAATAAAAACAGAAATGAGAAAGAAAAGGAAAATAGAAAAAGAAAATAAAAACAGAAATGAGAAAGAAAAGGTAAATAGAAAAAGAAAATAAAAACAGAAATGAGAAAGAAAAGGAAAATAGAAAAAGAAAATAAAAACAGAAATGAGAAAGAAAAGAAAAATAGAAAAAGAAAATAAAAACAGAAATGAGAAAGAAAAGGAAAATGGAAAAAGAAAATAAAAACAGAAATGAGAAAGAAAAGGAAAATAGAAAAAGAAAATAAAAACAGAAATGAGAAAGAAAAGGAAAATAGAAAAAGAAAATAAAAACAGAAATGAGAAAGAAAAGGAAAATAGAAAAAGAAAATAAAAACAGAAATGAGAAAGAAAAGGTAAATAGAAAAAGAAAATAAAAACAGAAATGAGAAAGAAAAGGAAAATAGAAAAAGAAAATAAAAACAGAAATGAGAAAGAAAAGGAAAATAGAAAAAGAAAATAAAAACAGAAATGAGAAAGAAAAGGAAAATTAAAATAGGAAGTAGAATGCAAAGGAAACTTTCAACAGAATTAAACACATAGCCACATGTATCTATATATAGTAGATTTTATTTTTAAAATCTACAAAAATTTTAAAAGGAACAGAAGAGAAAAGGAAATTCAAAATTCAAACAGAAAGGAAAAAGCAAAGTAAAGGGAAATAAAGTTTTTAAAGTGCCAAATAGGGATCACGGTGCATGTCTTTGTGCCTGAAAAAATAAGAAAAGTGCAGTTAGTATAGATCTTTAAAGTAGTATTGTTGTTGCAAATACAAAAATGCATTACTTGATAACCAACATTGGCGTCTTACACCCCCCTTAGAGTGGTTGGGATAATCTTACACCCCCCTTAGAGTGGTTGGGATCATCTTACACCCCCCTTAGAGTGGTTTGGGTCATCTTACACCCCCCCCTTAGAGTGGTTTGGGTCATCTTACACCCCCCCTTAGAGTGGTTTGGGTCATCTTACACCCCCCTTAGAGTGGTTGGGATCATCTTACACCCCCCTTAGAGTGGTTGGGATCATCTTACACCCCCCTTAGAGTGGTTTGGGTCATCTTACACCCCCCCTTAGAGTGGTTTGGATCATCTTACACCCCCCCTTAGAGTGGTTTGGGTCATCTTACACCCCCCTTAGAGTGGTTGGGATCATCTTACACCCCCCTTAGAGTGGTTGGGATCATCTTACACCCCCCTTAGAGTGGTTTGGGTCATCTTACACCCCCCCTTAGAGTGGTTTGGGTCATCTTACACCCCCCCCCTTAGAGTGGTTTGGGTCATCTTACACCCCCCTTAGAGTGGTTGGGATCATCTTACACCCCCCTTAGAGTGGTTTGGGTCATCTTACACCCCCCTTAGAGTGGTTGGGATAATCTTACACCCCCCTTAGAGTGGTTTGGGTCATCTTACACCCCCCCTTAGAGTGGTTTGGCTCATCTTACACCCCCCTTAGAGTGGTTTGGCTCATCTTACACCCCCCTTAGAGTGGTTGGGATCATCTTAAACCCCCCCTTAGAGTGGTTGGGATCATCTTAAACCCCCCCTTAGAGTGGTTGGGATCATCTTACACCCCCCTTAGTGTTTTTTTTGGCTCTTTTTGATGGTAGTTCTAATACATTTAGCCAGTAGTGCAGTACTTGCATTATAGTGAAGGGTAGTTAGTTTACCGCAAAAAAAGAAGTGATCATCCTTTCCCTTAGCTCATCGCCAGTCTGGGTGTCCTCACTTCTTGCTGCGGGCATGTTGGGGATTTCTGGCACCAGTGCTGTCTCCTCGGGGGCTTGGATTCGGTGGGAAATACATATATTGTGTAGCACACAGCAGGCAAGGATGATCTTGGAGACCTTCTGTGGGCTGTAGAGCATCTCTCCTCCTGGCCGTGCCAAACAGAGAAAGCGTGCTTTCAGCAGGCCGATGGTTCTTTCCACAATGCTTCTGGTCTTGCGATGCGCTGCATTGTAGCGTTCATGGGCAGAGGTCCGTGGGTTCCTGACCGGAGTCATGACCCACGTTCTCTGCCCATATCCCTTATCCGCTGTAGAAAAAACACAAGGAGAGAGACAGCAATTAGTACTAGTACATGTTTTTTTGTGGTAGTTTGGTTAAATTTGGCTTACTAGGCCACATATTTGCAAAATACATTGACATGGTTAATTTATTACCCAGTAGCCAGCCAGCTGGCATTTCGTTGTTATCAAACTTCCTGCAAGACGTAAGAATCGTGGCATGAGCCGGGGAACCCCGATCTCACCGCCCGCAGCCTCATGTCTGGGTCACAGACAACCATAACATTAATAGAATGGAACTGCTTCCGGTTTCTGTAGGACAGCTCCTGTGCACGGGGAGTCCGGAAAGGGATATGTGTACCATCAACGCACCCTAGCACATTCGGGATCCCTCCCATCAGATAGAAAGCATGTTTTATTTTGGCAACCTCTTCCTCATCCTCAGGAAACTTGATGTAAATTGGGATTAAATCACAAATTGCCAGAACTACCTGGATTAGTATGCGGCTCATAGTAGCCTGGCTTATCCCGCTGAGGAGGGCGGAGGTTGCCTGGAAGGTCCCTCGTGCCAAAATATTGAGAGTGGCACACAGGCGTACTATGCCTGGAATGGAATGAGTGCGTTTGGTGGATGGCTCGATTTTGTGCTTAATCTGATCATATAGGGACTGTAGTGCAGCACGATTCAGACGGAAGCGGGTCCTGATCTGCTCGTCACTTAAGTCCCATACTGAAAGGCGGATTGCAAAGGAACGGGGTGCCCTAAGCCTCACAACACCCCGCTCCCTTTCCTCCTGCTCTTTCAGCATACACATACATCCATCCACCCAGACACCATACATGACCCTCTTATCCATCACACACACTAAAGATATATACAAAACCAAAAAAAAAACAAAATAAACCACAAACACACAACACACACACAAACAATCACACTCCACACACACCCGCTACAATGCAGCTCACCACAAAACCAGAACTATAGTGGTCCAAACCACCAGCCTGCTGAAAACCAGCTTTCTAAGTTAGGCACAACCAAGAGGGGAGTTGCTGCACAGCCCACAAAAGGCCCCAAAATCAAGCCTCACTTGCTGTATGCTACACAATATTTGCAGATGCCACCAAAAACAAGCTCCTAAAGAAACAGCACTGATGTCAGAAATCACCCAACAAGCCACAGAGAGTGAGGACAGAAACCAGACAGAGGCTCAAATGAGCTAAGGGAAGCGAGCACAGCACCACACCACAGCCTTTGCCACAGTGTAAGAATAGCAGAAGCTTGAAAATTCCTTCAATTTATACTTCTCTTTCAAAAGGGACAGGTCCGCTTTGCCGCCTTTTGCGTCGCTCTGCTATTTCCGGGCGCCAATTAGCCGACCCAGGTGTGCGTAAAACAGAGTGCGCACGCGCACGCTAGTAGCGCTACTAGCGTACTTGAGCCGAAACTTGCGTGCATTAACGGACATGGCCCAAAAATCAGTGGTTGGCCAATGAAAGGTAAGCTGCTGTTTTTTTAAATAGCCGTTAGGCTAACCACATGTCACAAGGGTTTGAGATACATCAGTCCATTGTTGTATTTGGGTGTGTGTTGTTTGGTTAATGAGGTCTGTAATGAGTTAATTGGCTAACACACATGCTTCAGTCAGTGCAGTGGAGGTGTGCCTAGAAGGAACTGGGCTGTATGTGTGAATCAATTAAGTGGCCTGCTTTTTGATTGGCTGTTAGAGCACATAAAACCTGGCCAAGCCTAAGAGATTGCGATGCCATTCTGTAGTCTGCATGCGTGCTTGTTGGGTGTGTATTTGTGTGTGTGTGCAGCTACAGGATGGAGCCAAATTCAGGACATCTGCCGGCCACAGCAGGCCCAAGTAGGAGTTTGGTGGGTGCTGTGCGCAGACCTCCCTTACGGAAAAGGGCACAGCCTGAAGGTGGGGCAGCACCCCAGGCTAAGCGCCCAGGTGCCAAGAGGGAGCCTGAATTTAATTTGGCTGAGAATAATCATCTTGTGCGCCTTACACTTGCTAAATGGGAGCTGATATTTGGCTCCCAAAGCAAGTCCATAGGCAAACAAGAAAGAAGCAAACTGTGGGATGCCATTGGTGTGGAGCTTAGTAGCACTGCTCAACACCCACGTAGTGGCCCATCCTGCAGGAAACGCTTCTACACTTTGCGAGGGGCCCTTATGAAAAAGATGAATCACGATCTTGATGTGGACAGTGGGATCATCCAGGCTCCAAAGAGTACCTACAGGCCATATGAGGAGATGCTGAAGGCCAAAATCCCACTGGCTCGGCTGCAGGGTGTGGATCCTGGGGATGACACCACCGGTTGGACTGAAGGTACATATTTTCTGCCTTTTGTACAAACCTAATGTTAATGTATGTGATTTGCATTTTTACTTTCTGACCAACTAACAGTAGGACCTGTGAAGTATTACATTAGAGCTCAAACATTTGTTACTTTTCTGTCTGTTGCTTTCTGCATAGGTGCTCATGCTGCTGTCCGGGATGTGCCTCAGGACACCCAAGCTCCTGCCCTTCCAGCAACCTCAAGGCTACCCCAGTCTGCCATTGAAGGTATTTACCCCTAATTTTGGTGCTGGTTGTTTGGGGAACAAATGGGTGTGGGAGCAGCTCAAAAATTCGAGTTTTGCACTGTTGAGTATTAATAATATGGCCCTGCGGCCTAATTTCACGCCCACTGTAACACTCACAGCAACTAACTAACAAGGCCCTAACATGTGTAGATATGTTTGAAGCCAGAGATGTGTAGCCATATATCGGCATATCAATGTGGGAGCCACACTGGCCTTGATTAGTGAATATTAGTGAAAGAGCTGCTCACACACCTTAATGCATGTTGTATTTTTGCACGCACATTAACTATGGCTCAATGTTGGCTTTATTTTGGCCTAGCTCCCATGCCCTTGGCCCCAGCATCTCCTCCGGATCCCACCTACTCTTTGGATGTCGGTAAGTGCACGTGTCCACCTTGCTTGATCCACTTTTACCCAAGTGCATGTGTCTCATTCCTCTTTTTTCTTGGTAGGCCAAGTGACTGGTTCATCTTTGGACCCCACTTCCGATGTTGCCGGTCAACAGGACCCTGTTGGTGTGTAGAGCAATACATAATGTATCCTTTATGCTGTTTATGTTACACTGGTTCAATTTGGTTAGTCTACTAAGCTACATGTTTGCTTGGTAAACTTGAAGATGCCTCTTGGGAGTGCTTGTTGCCTCCCCAGGGTCAGTCTATTAGTTATAGGAGTGATAGCAATGTATTTTTGCGGACATATTTTTTGCAAAACATTCCCTGTAGTAGTTTGCTGAATATTTAGAGACATTCCTTGTGTTTTTTAGTTGACCCTAATATCGGAAGTGGCTGTCCAGAAAGGGCCCCTCAAGTTCAGGCTGCCAGAGATGAGGGTAAGTTGTTTTGCCTTGCTATAGTCTGTATTTTGGCTCTACTTTTGTTGCACTTGCTTCTGGCAACTTGTGTGTCCACATGTATTTTCAAGGTCCAAGCTCGAGTGAGGACCCCACTCCAGACATCTGGGAGATTGCGGGTATGTGTAATTTAAGCAATGTTTCTGATGTGATTAGCAAAAATTATTGCCTCTTAGTCCTGTAACATACATGTTAACAATCTGAGTTTAACAGATACCTTTGGTCTAGTGTGTATTTTGGCACTTTTTAGAGGTATGGCCTCGATAGCCTAGCCAGGTTACATTTGATTTTGGGCCACAGACCTACTAACCTGATTTTCCTGTTTAGCATATGCCAACTTGCCGGACATCTCGGATGTTGAATTGCCACTCTCTGGCAGCGAAACCTCGAGCCTACCTGTGCCGGAGGACACGCAGGTAACATGGCTGATGTAGACGACCTAGAACCACATTGGCATCTTCGTGGGTAGTGGATGAAGCAACATGTCACATTTCCTTTCATTGTTGTTTTTGCAGGAGGCGGAACCAGAACCCCAAGCTGGGACCTCTTCCCAAGTCCCATGTGGCCAAGCTTCCGAGGCTCAGACAAGGGTAAGTTGTATAGTGACTGTTTCGGGTATTTATTTTGAGGGGCATACCTGCATTGGTTCTGTTTGACTAAAATGTTGTTTTCAATTTGTTTAGGCTCAAACCACAGCAAGAGGAGGTGTGGCACCAACCAGTGCTGATTTCTATGAGCTAGGGGTCCGGATGCTGGAGGACTACAGTCGCCAACAGCCACGTGATGGAACTAATGAGCGCATTGCGGCGTTGGAAAATCAGGTGCTGATGTGTCAGCAACAAAATGAGGCCCTGCAGCGCCAGATGGACCAGTTGCTCCGAAACCAACACCAGGACCAGGAACTTGGTCGGCTGGCAAATCTAATGGAGCAATCTCTCCAGCGCCAGGAACAATCTCTCCAGCGCCAGGAACAATCTCTCCAGCGCCAGGAAGAATCGATACAGCGCCAGGAAGAATCGATACAGCGGCAGGACCAAACTTTGTTGTTGCTACAACAGCTCATACTACAGCAGTCTATATTTTTTACTGCACTGTTGTCCCCCAACACCGCCCCTAGCAATGACTCCCAACCTCCCCGGCCACCCAGCCAAGAATATTAATTTTGTTTTTTTTTGTTTTTGTAAATATATTTGCTTCACCCACCTCTAAATTGTGTGTTTCCTAAGACCTAGCTAATAACACAGTCAGGGATGAGTATCTTGATCTACATATGTCAATGTATTGGTCAATTTAGCCCACACATTTGAGACCATAGCTTACTATGGTTAACACCTGAAATGGCTCCAAAGGTATGGCTAAATTGACACACAAATGGGTTTTGAGACAGTTAAACTATGCTTTGCAATGCAACACACTGTAATGATGGTAATCAAAAAATGTATTTACCAAACATGGCCAACAGGGCCAACATTGCCCAACAACGGGCATCAAGAGGCCAGCCTTCCCCCCACCCTAACGACGCCGCCGGCGCCTGTTCTTGGCCAGCAGCATCAGCTTCAGGAGCCGGATCTCCCGCCACAGTCTGCGATGCTGGTTTTCACAAGCTGTAGAGATGTAGAAACAACAATTGATTAATAAATTGGATGTGACCTCAACAGACACAGATGTAGCTGTCACGCTCCGGGTACTACAGCTATCCACTTAGATAACTCCAGTCCTCTCAGTAAGACCTCAACCCCCAATCTCCGCAGCCAGCTTCACCTTTAGGAGCCCCCGCTTGCCGGGACGCAGAGCACGCCTGCCCGGGATCGGTTGCCCCCAGGACTTCAATGGCTCAAAGATTGGAGTCTTACTGTTCAGAGGCCTGGAGAACCCGCGGCTGGAAGTGGTGCCGAGCAGCCCGATCGCTGAGCGTATAACGGAAGTCCAACAGGCTAAGGGTCAGCAACGGAAGTTCAGAAATGGCAGCGGTACAAAGGATTGGACAAGACGTGGTCGAGGATCAAGCAGAGGTCGGCAACCGGAGATCAGATCGGGAATGGTCAAACACAGGCGAAGGTCGGCAACAGGAACACGGATCGAGGATAGTCAAGACAGGCGGTGGTCGGCAACGGGAGTTCAGAATAAACACTAGAGACAAGCTGCTAACAGGGTACAAGGCACTATCACAGGCGCTGAGCAACTGACTGAGCGAACCTTATATAGGGACAGACATGATGGGAGGTGAGTGTATGATTGGTGCAACTGGGATCTAAATACACATTGGGCCAGAACCTGAAAAGGGCGTGTAGCCCAGAACCTCTCGCTTGGGCTCATTGGCCCAAACAAGGAGGGCTCATAGGCCCTTCAAACCGAACCAGGGGGCGTGCCAGTGCCCCCTGGCTAATCTACAGCCTCCGGCGGGCGCGCTGAGCACAGCGCCGCCGGAGGGAAAACAGACCTCGGGCAAGCGCGCGCGCCCGGGAACAGATGACGCGCGCGCGAGGAGGGAGAGAGGCCGTGCTCGGCGCCGCCCGAGCAGACGCCGCACGGCGCGGCCGCCGGGCCGGAGCTGCTGGGGCCGGCCGGCCGCCAACGCTGGACCGGGGCCCAGGTAAGTGCCGATTGCTGACAGTAGCAATGTAATGTCAGTGTGTCCAATTAGGTGACACTCACATTAACATTGTTGACCACTGTGTGCTTATTGGTTAACATGATATGAGTACTATTGACTGGCAGGAATGTGAACAACACATCCCAAGCATACATTTACTCTTAAAGTGTACCAACACCCACGGGTGATCGGCCCGGGAATCTATCAGATTCCCTGCCCAATCACCTCCCTCCCCGCGGGACATCCGAGATCGGGATGTCCCTGGGGGTGAAACCCCCCCCAAACCCCAAAATACCTACCTCAGTTTCTGTGTGGCAGTGCCGCCGGGCCCTCCCTGGCGCCCCTCTAGACGTGTGCGTGCCTGCGCCGGCCGTCTGTGAATGGCCGGCGCAGGCACGCGCCCGTAAAAAGGGGCGCGGGGGAGGCGGAGGAGGAGGCAATTTGCCGTGGCTTGTACGTTTGTTGGAGTCAAAGTGAGTTCAGGGGGTTGTCACACAGCGGTGACGATCAGGGGTGCCCCACCGTAGTGGAACAACACCCAGGAAAGTCAAAATCCTGATTGTTGTTCCAGTTTAACTCTTGGGAAGCAAAGAAGGTATAATTCCCAGTGTGTCCATTTTTGTGTTTAGTCACAGCCAAACATCAGGGCCTAAGTCCTAACGAGTACACGAGTTTGCCCTATAATGTTAGAGGTCCAGACCTAATAGGGCCCATTTGGTTGTGTCTAACGCAAAAATAGTCTCTATGTGGCCTAATGAAGAATGTGAGCCAACAATCAAGCATGCAAACAGGCATGTTGGATTATTGTCCAAACACATTGAATCGAGATGTGTGTGAAATTAACACATAGGTAAATTTAAAATGTCTGCAGATGTGACTAGAAGACATAGGTTTCACAAGTCTTTAGGCATATGAAGTGGGATGTACTCACCATCGCAGCTGTGGCGGGGGCCCATGCTGCTGGCCGTCCCTGGAGCTGGGGTGGGGAGGAGGGTCTCTGGCTCCGTCTGCGTAGCAACATGCTTGCTACTTGAGGAAGGTGAGGTAGGTGGGGGAGGTGGGGGAGGGGTGGTGGGGTCAGAGTCTGAGGAGGAGCTGGGGAGGCGCATCACTCTGCGTCTGGGCATCATATTGGAAACGCTAAGGAGGAAACAGGAACCGGAAATGACCCAAGCGACATTGGGAAAAAGTTTAAAAAAAAAAAACGCTCCGCGCACCAGCAACAAGCTATTCTCAGCTATGTGCAAGCTAAGTGGCGGAAAAACTAAAATGACGCTTGAAAACAAGCTAGTGGCATAAGCGCAAGACAGTTTTACCTTAAGGTGGCGTTGAAACGCAAAGGAGGATCCCGGAACCGGATATGACGCTAGCAACTGTGCTTCAAAATTCAAACACAAACATGCGCGCAACAGGGACAAGCTAATATCAGCTATGTGCAAGCTAAGTGGCGGAAAAACATTAAAATGACGCTGCAAAACAAGCTATTGGCATAAGCGCTAGACAGTTTTACCTTAAGGTGGCGTTGAAACGCAAAGGAGGATCCCGGAACCGGATATGACGCAAGCAACTGTGCTTCAAAATTCAAAAACAAACATGCGCGCAACAGGGACAAGCTAATATCAGCTATGTACACGCTAAGTGGTGGAAAAACATTAAAATGACGCTGCAAAACAAGCTAGGGCAAAAGGCGCCACGAATTATTAGCTTGATTTAGCAGGGGATTCTACATACTGTAATGCATAGGTCCTTCTAAAGCATACACCGTTGTGCTTAAATATACAAATCTTATTCCTTCCAAAAGTCATCACACAATCAAACTAGACAACTACCTGAAAATGTGGCACACATGAGAATGCATAACGGGTTGTTATGAGCTGGTACGACTGAATGTTAATCCTGCAATATGTGGCCAGGCACGCTCACAACTACAGTGTATTCATTAACAACGACTGGGGTCGCGGGAAGTGAATTCCTTGCAAATGGCAGAAGGGCACATGTATGAACAGCACAGCGCCGCACAACGCAGCGCAGCGAGGCACAGCGACGCTCGCGCCGCCACATAGCGAATTAAAACAGCGACTGCACAAACACTGACCAACACAGATTCATCAAGGACAGGGCTGCCGAATAGCTTGGGCGCTGACAATTTCGAAGAGCGAACGTGACCGCCCAACCTGACAGGCTACAAAATAGCTTTACAAGCCCCGATTGTGTGGCAAACCAGCGATTTTGATGCCAATGAGTTTGGGTGGAGGAGATGCAATTCCCATGTCACTCACAACATTACATTGTGAAAAAAAAATAAAAATAATAATACATATAAATAACCAGCCAGATTCATAAAACAGATCAATATAAACATGTGTTGAATTTTGTACCAAAGAAAATAACCCAAAAACCACTAAAAACAATCATTGCAGCGTCTGCCATTGAAATGTATGGGAGAGCGGCAGGTAGCGCCAGGTAATACGTGTCGCTGTGAAGGAATTTGCAGCGGCGCTGTTCGGCCCAGCCGGCTTCATGATGAATGCCGCGCTAGCCGTCGCTCTTGCCGGCGCTAGCCTCATTTAGCTTGATAAATGCGTCATTGTGACCGCCGCCGGGCGTACTTGAGTCGGTAGTCGCCGTTAGCTGCCGCTACCTGGCGCTCGTCAGACACTACCTGGCGCTATCGCTTGATGAATAAGGGCCTAAGTGTTCCAGGAAAGAGTCGAGCCACAAGCTTTCCACCCCCCAAAAAAACAAGGGGGTTAACCTGTGAACCAAGCCTTTCCCCGATGCATGTCCATCACGCAGGCAGGCATATCTGAAAAAAATATTAATCCTTCATTTAATTAAGTATTTCCTTAAATATATATAACACCATAATTTCTTTAGTACTTAACCATAAACTAAGGTTCCATCCATTCCTTTCCAGTGAGTTAAGAGCAAGCATTTTATAAATATGCCACAGAGACATTGTATCAAAACAAACTTTGCAATTTTGATGGATTAGAAATGCATTTGCTTTGTGCTTGCAATTATAAGTCAATGACAATGCAAACGCAACTCAGGTACACTGCGTTAGACATGCGCTGAGACTGCGCTGCCACAGACCCCCACTGACCTGCGCTGTTACAACGCTGCACTGAAAAAGGTGTCTGCAATGCATTTTTTAATGCTCTGTGCAACACAGCACAGAAGTGTGACCTATCCCATCTAGAATAATGTGCCCTGTTTCCTCTGTGTTGTAAATGTGCTGCAATGCAGAAAAACTGCAGGGGTGCGAATAGAGCCCAAATCAACCAAAACATTTCAAAAACTATAAAATATAGTAAACAGCTATATTTTCAAAACATCTCAAATCCAGGATTACATAAGTACTTATATTAACATTTACAATACAAAGTATTCATAAATGTAATTTAGTTTTCTATGAGTATTTATTCTCTTCTCCTCATAATCCTCCTGTTCGGATCAAAGTGTTAAAAGACAACAACCTAGATGTTGAAACTAAATGTTGAAAATAAACTCAGGTATCCACTCTAAAACACTTAGGAGATCTCCCAAATGTATTCTTCTTCCACAAAGGAGAAAGAGGAGTTGAGGTTTAGCCTCGCTTCTTGAAGATTCCCCCAGGCTAGATATTATGCCAAGATCAAGGAGTGAATGTCTCTCAGTAAAAGATGCAAATGAATAATTATTGCCTTTCAAAGTAAAGTTCAAACAAAAGGGGAAAGCCCATCAGTAGTTCTTCTGATGTCGATGGAGCAAGACAAAAATTTGGATTAGCTTATCTCTTAACATTATATTAGGCCATCCTCCTACAGTCAGTATAAATTGTTTCTTAATTTTCTAGTAATGTGGTTCTACTATTATATCTCTTGGTGCTCCGTCTTGTCTAGGTGCTGTGAGTACCTTATGCACCCTATCAAGGAGTAACAACCTTCATCAACATGAGGTAAAATGGCTATTATCAGTTCTTTTATGGCCGAATCTAGATCTGTGTTGGATTCAGGTTGGCCTTGCACCCTAAAATTATATATTCTAGACCTATTTTCTTGGTATTCTATTTTGAGACTGGTCTATCTGATGCTGCATTGATCCTTTAATGCTTATGTTTATTGATTCTATTTACAGTTTCCTCCACTTTTCTTTCTATATTATCAGATCTTTGCCTTCAAAATCTTTTTTCAAATTAGCAGTCAGTTTATCATAAGGAAATGTATGCTTTTTTTTCCTGCAATAGTGATATATGTGATATAAGGGCTTTATTTTGCTTTCTTATTCTGGTATGGGAAGAATCGCCCCCTGTGACTGACTGAGCAAAAAAACAGCTGAATCTCTATCACTAGATGAAGCGCTGGAAACTGCTGACATTGAAGCTTTTGAGTCAGAAGATTTCTCGCTTATTCCTCGCTTATTCCTTTATAAAATATTCCTCGGTTTTTGTTTCTCAGCTGTGAGCTGTTGTCTTAGCTGAGTAACCATGTTGCAGCTTTCTCTCCCAGGCAGTGCCTCTGCCATTAACGTCTAAACTAAACAGGTATACTAGTTTTTTTGCCATAGTTACAAGACAAAGAAATATATTGCTTTATTAAGTATAAAAAAGCATAATGATCACTATCAACTATTACATTGTACAGAATTATTTTAGAACTGAAAATAGCATTAGAAGTTCATGGATGATTTTACTTGATGCCTAGAGTTTTCCTTTTATGAAACAACTTATTGAGAAATGGCCTTCCTGTCAGCTACAGAATATAAGCCTTGCTCTCTGCTCTCTTATGCACCTGCTGCAGTTAGTTCATAAAGCTTTCACATAAAAATATATTTCTGACCTTGTGTGCGAGCTTCAGAGAGACAAATTAATTGCCTTCAGAATGGTATGACCTATGAGTGAAAATTCTGGATATGTGTTGCAAAGCCTATCAGCCTGACTTGACTCCACAGGTTTTGTTTGTGGCTTCTGACACTACACCGAGTCCTTCTAATGGGCATAAAGTGTAAATATTTGCAATCTGGGAATGATGTATTCTTAAACCCACAACAATATATAGCCTTGGATTTTCACAACATAAAATACATTTAAGTTGTGAATATCTCATCCATCAAAGAAATCCACAAACCTAGGTAAATATGTAGCTCAACGATACTCTCATTCTTTAAAAGACACTTACACAGATTTTGTGAAATATTTACTCACAAGGATTGTTTTTAATTAACATGACTCAGCTAAATCTCTTGTGATTTAGTAAATTAGTATATCACAAGGCTAAATGTAGACCCTCTAGCCACAAAACAAGTAACGTGGGGTCTCCTGGCTGAAGTCCAAAAACTGTCTGGTCTTCCAAGACCTCCATCAAGTTACCATGGATTGCTGTGGCAGACAGATGCCAAGATTCTTCTGTTAAAGTCACTAAAAGATGCACAGTATGAGTCTCCATAAATCCCAGAAGGAGCTAGGCACAAACACTATTTGACAATACTACACAAAATTGCAAGAACACAGCTGGACATGAGAACACAGCTACAGTATATGCATGAGACTGGCTGGATTCAGGATCCTGTCTGGATGCTGGAGACAGGCTAAACACAGGAGCATGGATGGATACAGGCTGGTTATAGGAACAAACCTGGATGCAGGAAATGGTCTGGACACGGCACCACGGCTGGATGCAGGAGACATGCTGGAAGGGGAACATGGCGGGATGCAGAAGACTGGCTGGACACAGGAACATAGCTGAATGTGGTACAAGCTGGATATGGATCATGAGTGGATGCAGTTGAGAATGGATATGGTAACATGGCCAGATGTGAGGCGAGAGACAAGGTCACAGCAAATCAAGAAGTGAGACCCTTATGTGATTAAAAATTGCCTAGGCACTGACTGCTTATGAGGCATAAGATCTAAACTCAAACAGAGAAGAGAGCAAGCACATACCAATGCAGGTGCAAACATCGTGGATGCTAGTCCCTGCTTTTACTGAGCATTGTGGTGGGCCCCACATTGCTCAATAAAAGCAGGGACTATCACCCACATTTCCACCTGCACTGGTATGTTTTTGCTCCCTATTCTGTTTGATATTACTCAATGTGGTGCTTCCAGTGACACCATTGCAACACTGTTCCTCTATGGTTACCTCATGGCCTTATTTATATGCTAACTTTAACTTGAGATTTAACTCTCCAAACTGTCACCATGAGGTCAGTACAGATTGTCTGTTTCCAAATTCAAATACCCTTTTGCTTTTAAAACCCATTTTGTACACTCCTTACACACCTTTAGGATTTTCAATACACCTCTTTTCTTTTATGGAATTCTCTTCCAAACATATAGCACTACCAGACCTTAAACACAAAAAACAAGCATATATCCAGCTTTGAACACTATGGCACTTTCACATTCCATGATACCTTCTTCTCCATGGCCCGGCAGGAACCTTTCAGTCACTATCACCTCTAGTTACTATCCATTATTACTTTAGCCTGTAAGCTTTTTAAGTGGAACAAAACCAGGGATTTTCACTTTCACAGTTTTTGTTCTGCACCCTTGGGTCATCCCAATTCGTGATACCCTACTGTGTGAAACTCCCCAGATCGGCGTGTGGAGACTCATCTCTTCCTGGTTCAACGGTGGCTGTGCAGGCTCTCGTCCAATCAGAGCTGCCCGCTGATGTGACGTAGTTCACCGGTCAGCTCTGATTAGTGTGAAGGGGGAGTGAGAGTGGGTGCATCCCCTGCTGCCCTGTGCTCTAACCCCAGTCTATCTGAGTAGTTCAGTGGGCGGCGATGATTGGACGAGAGCCCGTGCAGGTGCCATTGGACCTGGAAGAGATGAGTCTACACGCACATCCAAAATTCAGGATGCCCCAGGGGAAGGCCATCAAGCCGGACATGGAATATTTTAGATTTCAGGGCCAGTCTGGGGGGGGGGGGGGGGTTGTTCTGGATTTGCGAAGATTCCATTATTTTTAATTTTTTTAACACATGGTATGTTTGTGCACATAATTGTAAGTGTCTCTCTAAAGTTTCTCTCCTTTATTCTAAGTCCCAAACACAGGTCTCTGTTTGGAATGTTGGGGGAAGTCAGGCACTGGGCTCTTTTTGCTTATCTTGCTGCATTCACATTAAGAGGCTAATTTACTAAGCATTCACTGTGCTTTTCGCTAGTTTGCCGCATTTACTAATGTAAAAGTGGCCTATTCGCCAAGTAAAGGCCATTTTGCTGTGTTTCGCTTTCATCAGACGAATGCTGGCGACAGCTTTTCTGTGCGCCAGCTTTAAGCGGCCAAGCCCATAGGAATCAATATTATTTTTGGTGAGAATGTCTGTTTATGTAATCTTTATATCTTTCACTAATACAGCGAGCATAATGGTCAGATAAATAACTAGTATTGGGCAGACACCTAATTAAATGGTTTTCACATGATTTTTTATTACTATTTTTGAGGCTTCCCGAACACCCCAGACACTCCACCCACCCACCCACACCCAGACACCACACATACATTGTGAGACAAATTCCACATTGCCATAAGCTGTTAAGTGGTTTTTCAGCAAAATTTCTTTTTTTGTCAAAGCAAAATGCACTGGCTTCAGTTCACGTGCTGTCACATGTTGCACCCTGCCAGCGCTAAACTGGCAAATAGCTGCATTTGTTGGAAATCAGGCTCTATGTTTTTATTTGTACCAGTAAGATCAGATAATGCCTCATTTTACTCCATTATCAAATATGCCAATTCACTATTATTCACAGCACCGCATTTGCCACATTTACCAAACAAAATTTACCAAATCCCCCCCCCCCCAACTACACCTGTATTTGCTGTATTTACTTTTAGGTCAGTGTGCATGCGTGAATCCTAGCTAACACTCGTTCATTTCTTCAGCTTTTGTTAGCAAGCCCCAATGGAATGAATGTTTTTTTGGGGCAAAATTGTCTCTTTAGGTCATTTTTGCACCCCTACCCAATATTTTGAGCTTGCACATCAAATAGTTGTAATAGTAATTTACAACTATACTAAATAAATAGTAATTTAGAAAAAAAATAATTATCTAAAACATTTCAAACAAACAAGACATCTTGAGGCCCTACAAATATTTTCTGAATCTCATCCTATGCTGACATAGGAAGCTATAAAAGTGTTTTCAGCAAGATTTTTTTAATTTTCAAAACCAAATCTGCTGTGGCAGTTGCCAGCTTGTGGTAAACCCAGCTCTTCCAGCTAGAGATGAGCGAACCGGTTCGGACGAACCGGAATTCGCTCCGAATTTCAGGAAATATTCGATTCGGCACGAACCCGAATATTTTGTGGTTCGTGCCGATCGAATTTTTCCTGAAATTAAAAAAAAAAAATGCCGGCATGGTGGGAGCGGGCCGGCCGGTTCCCACCATGCCGGCATTTAAAAAACAAAAAAACAAAAAAAAAAAGCATTTTTGCCGGCATGGTGGGAGCGGGCCGGACGGCTCCGCTGTCAGCGGAACCGGCCGGCCCGCTCCCACCATGCCGGCATTTAAAAAAAAAGAGCGCCCTCTGATGACGCGCCCTCAGATGACAGCTGAGAGCGGCGCCGGCCTCCACGCTCCGGACCTGCAGGTAAGTGTTTGCTTTTTTTTTAAATGCCGGCATGGTGGGAGCGGGCCGGCCGGTTCCGCTGACAGCGGAGCTGGCCGGCCCGCTCCCACCATGCCGGCAAAAATGCTTTTTTTTTTTTTTTTTGTTTTTTAAATGCCGGCTTGGTGGGAGCGGGCCGGCCGGCTTTACCGGCTCCGCTGTCAGCGGGCCGGCTTTGCCGGCCCGCTGACAGCGGAACCGGCCGGCCCGCTCCCACCATGCCGGCATTTATGATGGGGAACTTCGTAAAAGTTCGATTCGGCCGAACCCGAATTTCTTTATGAAATTCGGCGAATCGGCCGAATCGAACTTTTCAAAAGTTCGCTCATCTCTACTTCCAGCCATGCAAAGTGCAGCAAAACTCAGCAAAGCATCAGTGCTCCTTACGTTCCCCGCTACAAATATAACTCTGATTGCCTTGCATCAGTTCACTGATATGTTTCCCCAGACTTAGCAAACTAAAGAAAACTTGTGACTGTCGTAAATCTGGCCCCTATCGTTTCAATCTAGTTTGCTGCTAAGACTCAGGTGCATTGGCAGAACATAACTCATCTGTGATCTTTGTTGATACAGGTTTAACAAACTTTATTAATATAAAGTGAAGACCCAAAACTAGGGCAGCAAAATTGGCCATTTTTGCTGCCATGTTAGAACATGACAAAGTCCGCTCTATAGGTCATAAAGTTTGTTCGCGCGTTTGAAGTAACGCTCCCACAGCATGGTGTCGTTATGATAGCTTCTTGCCGTCCTTCATTTTATTTCAAGTGCTTCCAACGCTGGATTATGAAAGGGTAGAAGGGAAAGGGAGAGCTAGGGGCAGCAGTATGCTCCATACACATGAAAAAGAGGAGAGGTAAGCGATAGCAAATATTTCAAAGCATGAACCTGATCTGAAGCCACAGGAAGCTGCAGCACTGGGCTGAGCATTCTCACAGACTACAGCCACAACATGAAAGGAGCCCTCTATTGCTGCAAACTGAAAGTCTTTTAGAAGGTTCGACGATGACATAAAAGCACAAAATTATATTTATGAGAAATGTCAGATATCTGCAAAACACTTAAAATGTTGTACTGAGCTCCTATAAACACATATGCAATATTAATCTCCTGGTCACGATATATTTGCCTCCCACTTTATTGTTTTGCATTGCTGTGCTTGTTTAACCTGCTGTTCAAATATTTCATCTGAATGAATATGCCTAATATATTAAACCAAACTGCTTGCAATGCAGGATATGGGAGAGGAATAAACAAAGACTTGTCTGTTTATTACAGTGGACCTAAACACTCCTGTGCAACCCTGCCTGGGTTCTGGTTCACAGGGACACTAAACTAACCAGATATACCCCCTCACATTATCTCTGTGATCTGCATTAAAGAACTATTCACCTTTACCTAGCAAAGCTTCATTTGATAGGGTCACTGCAGTCAGTTAGTTAGTTCATGCCCCCTGTCCTATAGACCTTCATGAGGAAGAGGGGAGTATCTTCTAAATGTAAAGATCATGGTCAGAAAAAGACAATGGCTTAGGATTCTTGAAGTCCAGGTTTTTACCTGGCAATGTGTTTTTTTGGATCAAAGGCACACCAATACACAAGGTTTACTTTGCAAATAAAAATTGTATTAAAGATGAATATATACAAAAGTACTGGTAAACTTGTCAAAAAAGGATACAATGAAATTGCTCCATGTGAGCGAAGGTCAGACTGTCATCAGGAACGTTTAAACACCTCATGCAAAAAGAGCACAATTATCATTAGCACTAGCATGTACTATATATTATGACAGCTATTGCTATGAGGTGGTAAACAAAGATTACGACGAGACTATGAGGTGCTTCTGTCACGAACCTGATGAATAGTATAGGATGCAAGCTGAATACAATCAGTCAAGGAGAATAGTAAATGGCATACACAAGATAAATGCTGCAGTGTTTTTCTGGTCAGTATATACAATCCACGCCCTGCATCATACCAGAATGATACCTTCCATATATATACATAGTTAAATCATGACGTCATCAGTATAATCATAATACATGAATTAGTATATTACCAAGTGGCAGTACAAAAAAGCAATGATCGCGAAACACGCGCCCACGTTCCGGAGCTCACGGCTCCTTTCTCAAGGCATCATCGCTTGCCTTGAGAAAGGAGCCGTGAGCTCCGGAACGTGGGCGCGTGTTTCGCGATCATTGCTTTTTTGTACTGCCACTTGGTAATATACTTATTCATGTATTATAATTATACTGATGACGTCATGATTTAACTATGTATATATATGGAAGGTATCATTCTGGTATGATGCAGGGCGTGGATTGTATATACTGACCAGAAAAACACTGCAGCATTTATCTTGTGTATGCCATTTACTATTCTCCTTGACTGATTGTATTCAGCCTGCATCCAATACTATTCATCAGGTTCGTGACAGAAGCACCTCATAGTCTCATGGTAATCTTTGTTTACCACCTCATAGTAATAGCTGTCATAAGATATAGTACATGCTAGTGCTAATGATAATTGTGCTCTTTTTGCATGAGGTGTTTAAACGTTCCTGATGACAGCCTGACCTTCGCTCACATGGAGCAATTTCATTGTATCCTTTTTTGACAAGTTTGTTGTACACTAGCAATTTACCAGTACTTTTGTATATATTCATCTTTAATACAATTTTTATTTGCAAAGTAAACCTTGTGTATTGGTGTGCCTTTGATCCAAAAAAACACATTGCTGAGTCTATTTTGGGGGCAGGTGTGGCGATGCCCCCAGGATCTTATGAGCACCCCTACTAATTATCTACTTTTTTCACTGTATATGGTGTGCCAACTACCAACCACTAACCTTGCTATGCAGGTTTTTACCTGGCACAGAGTTTCTAAAAGGGTTTAGGTCCCACACCGCTCACAATTATAAGATATGGTGCTGGCTAGCAAGGGAGCCACTATAGGGCATATATAGAACAACCAAAAACCGCACTACATGTAGGGTATTAAAAAATCCATAACTGACCTTTATTGTAGTGAAAGAGATAACATAAGCATGATGACAATAAAGACATAAACAATTAAAAGCAATTTAAAAATAAGGCTGAGGAAGTGGACCTTTAATGGCTATGTGGCAGCATCCTAACGAAGTGGTGGGGGGGACCGCCATGCAACGCGTCGGTGTCAGCAGTGGCCTGAGGACTTGGACACAGCTCTTCTTATCTGGTGATACATTTTGTATTAGTTCTGATAGCGTTACATGGTGTATAAATCGTATATCTCTGCACACTTTTAGGCACTTTATTGGCACTATTTGCACTTTAAATTGTGCACTACATTTATACAATTCTCTTTTATATGGCATCCGTAAAGTGATTAGGGATTACTTATTTTTTGCACTTTCTCTCCCCCTCAGATTAGGGGTTAGTCATGCTCTTTTGCAGCTTTCTGTAACCACATGTAATTCTCACTATGTACTGGCAGCCCAATTGCTTTGGTGCATCCATTAGCCTGATTTATGCTCCCCTAAAGCCTTGGCGTCTTTGGGATGCCCCCTGTGTTAAACCCCCGGGGACCCTGCATTAACTCATATTGACGCTGATCCCAGGGTGCATGCATGGATCCATTATACATTTACCCAGACATGCACCCATGCCAGCCATTTGTGAATAGCCGGCACAGACAAGCTCTCATCTAAAAGTGAGTGGGGGTGTGGGCGGTGGTGCATTCACTCATTCTCCATCATTTTCCAACCCCTACTTGAGCATGCTCCCTTCCAACTCATTATGCACACTTCTTTTGCATTCTGAAAGCCTCACAGCATATCTGAAGTCACTGTGTCTTTTAGGAACCCCCGGCAAATGATTGAACATGGTCTGAAGAATTTTAAACCAATAACTGATCGAAAAAACCCTGGAATGCTTCCTCTCCATACTTACAGAATCTCCATTAGTGTCATCATTATCGAAAGATTGGGATTAGTACAACATATGAGGTTCCTGACCCAGTTACACCTTTAGGGTCAATCATACACCCATGAATTAGATTATTGATGTTGTGGGCTCTGAGCTCAAAGGTCTTTCTGAAAAATATTTAGATATATACAGGAGTGGGGTACAAAGTTCCCTATACCTAAATGCCCTGGAAGCAATGCAGTGCAAGATGCGTATGCAATCTGCTCATCCTCCCAACCCCACTGAAACATTAAAGGAGCACTATCGTGAAAAATGGTCCAATGTTAATAATCCATACAAATATGCTTGATGGTGGGAGGAAATGTCGCTTATCTATCAAGAAATATCCAGCCAGGCCTGTTAATGGAAGGAAGAGGAAATCGGGGGTGACAGGTTCTGTCACCCCTGATAGACTAAACCTGTCACCTCTGGATTTTATTCCTACCAAGAGAGAATAAACCACAAGCTTGTCTCATTACCCAACATGTCTATATGGATTTTTAACAGGGTACAAGTAAAGCACACCCTGCATCCCTAGGCTGTGAGCGACTATACCAACTATTCAGTTACAGTGGGCATGGCTGCACAAAGCCTGAGAAAGATGGGAGTGATGCCATTGCTGCTCGTGAGTGCGCCATGGACTTGTTGGCAAGGTAAGAATATCAGGTGACTGGTGTGTTCACACAGCGGGGTGAAAGGCAAACCGGACCTAGCGTCTAGTTCCGATTTTGGTCCACTTCAAGTTAAATTTAATCAGAAGCTAGTGGTTACTATGATGGTTTTTAGCCTCTTGCTACTTTTTTGCCTCACCATATACAATGAAGATAGTAAAAAAAGAATAAAGGTCAGGAGCAGGTACTGCCATGGAAGTAAGGTGAGTATAGCTTTTTTTGTTAGTCTTCAATTTCACTTTAAGTCAAGAGTGTTTGCCTAGTTGTAACACTCTATTATCTAAACAATGTTATTTGAGTAGCATGTATCTTCTGGCCTTACAACCGTTGATATTATGGGCCCTGGACAAGAGAATTATATCCTTGTGCAATATAATGATAATATTGTTTCTCTTTAGCTGCAATCATAAACCGTAGACATATAGCCACATCTCCAGGTAAGCAGCACTGAAGGCAATCCACTGTACTAATGCAAACTGATTTATGTATCCTTCAGGTGAAACAAACTAATGAAATATATTGACTCTTCTCACTCACAGTGGAATCAAGATGACGTTGAATGACATTTAATACATTGACATTGATTGGGAGATGCATTGGTAGTGGCTTAAGTGTCACATTAGCAGTGCTTCCACTTTCAAGTAGAAAATCGTAAGTATTTTATTGACAGACGTGTCTCCGGGATTGAAGTGACACCATGGAAAGCAGATCATTCTTTGTATACACCAAATCCTTGCAACACCTGCCATGCTTTCACAAGGCCACTTAGCCCATTGTTGCATGAGGCTCTGTAAAGAGATATTTATTGGGTGTCCTAACCTTCACCTAGAAGTACACAACTGCCGTCCCTCCAAATATGTGAGTATAGTAATTTCCGAGTACAACTACGGAGAAAAGTAACACAAAAAATGAACAACGGAGTGTGAGTTTTTATAATGTATAATGTGTGTGGAATAAAAATACTCTTACAGAAAAACTGTGAAAAAGATAAAAAGCTTCTCTTAAAGCCACAGCAGGTTGCTATTATTTTCATCATTGTGCCATCATTTTCCTTGGAGCGTTTCAAAATAGTGGTTCCAAACAAGGTTAATACAGACAATGCAAACATATAGGACAATCAAGGCAAGAAAACACATAGTACCTAGAAAACACAATAGGAGAGTATAAGGAAATGGCATCAGACTTGTAAAATGTACATGATGTACAAGATTAATCAGCCATTTCAGGCAGTAAAAAAAAATTTAAAAATGATACCGTATTTTTCGGCCATAGGACACACCTAGGATTTGGAGGAGGAAAATAAGAAAATAAATATTCTGGACCACATGTTGTGCTAAAACCCCATCCCCCCAGGAACCAAATAATAGGCAAGGTGCAGAATCCCACTATTACAGGAAGCATGGCATTCTCCCCTTCCCCCATGGCCAGTGTTGCACTCCCCCGCTCACTTTCCCTAAAGGCAGTGTGGCATCCCCCCATCCCATTCCCATAGGCAGCGTGGCATCCCCCCCATCTGATTCCCACAGGCAGTGTGAATCCCCCCCCCTTCCATTTCCAGTACAGTTCGCTGTTGTGTGTGGTATTTAGGAGTGAAAAAAGTGTGCTTCACAACTGGAAAACTGCAGCGGCGCATTTTGCTTTGACAAAACAAGAAACTGCAGATCAACCTTTGGTGCTCAAAGTTTAGCTGTACCTTTATTCCCATTAGCAGGGCTGTGTCTTGGCCTGGGTGACTCAAAGACAGGGAGGCACCAAACTCAGCTCTGAGCGCAGCACCACCTAAATTTCCCTGATGTGCTTACTGGATACGTTAAATTGCTCCTGCCATGACCAGGGGCATTATATGTGGAAAAGGAAGGCACAGTACTGACAGGGCTGGGAGGCACCCCAGCTTCTGCATTCTGCTTCCCGTTATCTGTGGTCCAAGCTAGTGACATAACCTAGTGCTCTAAATACCAGTGGCCCGTGCGCAATCCATGGTGTATGAGGAAATGTTCTCATGGATACATGATTCAGGTACACATGTGCCACAATAACGCATGTATGTGAACCATGCACCAAAGCCATGCATACATTTGCTCTTCATTAAATTCATATGACAGTTTACTGAATCACTGTATGCGAGTTGTAAAAGTCGTAAAAGAGTTTTAAAAGTAAACGCCAATGAAATCTTATTTCTGTCGTACCCCAGAAGTCAAATGGAGGTTCGGGTAATCGGGCATGGTACCATCATGTCACCCACCAATGCTGGCAGGTGACATGGTGGCCCCCTACCCTGTGAACTGTAATAGAGGTCCCTGGACCCCTTATCAGTTCACCCCAAGTGTAAATTAATAAAACACACACATCAGGAACATTCAACATTCTAAAATTCACTACTTACTGGTCCCCATTTTCTTTCTTCTATCCCTCGCTGGGTGCCGCCTTCCTCCAGTCTGAGGGGGTGGTCCATGTCCAGCGCTGTGTCATCCTACAATCTTCTGGGGAGCGGGGAACGGCCTTCTATATAGTCCCTGGCTGAGAAGCTAGGATGAAAGGATGGGGACCTGTGACCAATGTTCCCTCTAAGCCGGAGCAGCTGCTGTGCGGAGTAACGAGGGAGCTGGGCAATGCCCGATGAAAGGTGGGCAATTGGAAAAAAGTAAGATAGAAACACTGGTACATCTACTATAAAAAGCAAAGCGCATTAAACAAAAAGATATAACGTGATATTTAGTTTAGTAGATGCAATAGGACAACTAAAGTCTAAATTATGTCAAGTGAGCACAAATATGATAAATATTGGGGAAAGCAACAATGATGGGCCCCCTAACTCTCTGAGCCCCAATGGAGTCGCACCCCCTCAGCACGAGGTTGCCTCCTATTGGAATCAATGGGACTGTCTGACTTTGGGCCTGTCAGGGCCTCATTTGAAAAAGAAACAAGAATAAAAATGCAGATATTAACTGTGCATTAGAAGGTTATGTGCTGTTTTTTTATAGATCAGTTTTATTGAAATGCCCTGCACTTTACAACTTAAGAAACAGTCCATTTTCAGGCTGTACTCCTTACTTACCTTACTTCCCTGAGATAAAGGATCCACCTGTGTCCTTAAGCTGGACCAAGAGGATGGTGACAACATTCTGTGTGAGCCCAGAACTGTATTTAAGGTTCATGCTGCCCTATTAATGCTAATGCCCCCCTCATCGGCAGTTGGGGGCATGGCACTGCAGTTGGCTATACTCAACTGATGGAGGGAGGGTCTCCAGGAGGCATGGCACTGTGACACATAGCACAAACTGAGGTAGCCAGCACTAGAGAGAAAGATGGAGAGAATATGGAAAAGAGAAAAAGATGGAGAGAATGTGGGGAAGAGAGAAAGATGGAGAGAATGTGGGGAAGAGAGAAAGATGGAGAGAATATGGAAAAGAGAAAAAGATGGAGAGAATGTGGGGAAGAGAGAAAGATGGAGAGAATGTGGGGAAGAGAGAAAAAGATGGAGAGAATGTGGGAAAGAGAGAAAAAGATGGAGAGAATGTGGAAAAGAGAAAAAGATGGAGAGAATGTGGGAAAGAGAAAAGGATGGAGGGAATATGGGAAAGAGAGAATGATGGAGGGAATGTGGGAAAGAGAGAAAGATGGAGGGAATGTGGGAAAGAGAGAAAGATGGCGGGAATGTGGGAAAGAGAGAAAGATGGCGGGAATGTGGGAAAGAGAGAAAGATGGAGGGAATGTGGGAAAGAGAGAAAGATGGAGGGAATGTGGGAAAGAGAGAAAGATGGCGGGAATGTGGGAAAGAGAGAATGATGGAGGGAATGTGGGAAAGAGAGAAAGATGGAGGGAATGTGGGAAAGAGAGAATGATGGAGGGAATGTGGGAAAGAGAGAAAGATGGAGGGAATGTGGGAAAGAGAGAGAAAGATGGAGGGAATGTAGAAAAGAGAAAAAGGTGGAGGGAATGTAGAAAAGAGAGAAAGGTGGAGGGAATGTGGGAAAGAGAGAAAGATGGAGGGAATGTGGGAAAGAGAGAGAAAGATGGAGGGAATGTGGGAAAGAGAGAAAGATGGAGGGAATGTGGGAAAGAGAGAAAGATGGAGGGAATGTGGGAAAGAGAGAAAGATGGAGGGAATGCGGGGAAGAGAGAAAGATGGAGGGAATGCGGGAAAGAGAGAACGATGGAGGGAATGTGGGGAAGAGAGAAAGATGGAGGGAATGTGGGAAAGAGAGAAAGATTGAGGAAATGTGAGAAGGAGGGAATGATGGAGGGAATGTGGGAAAGAGACAGAGAAAGAGGGAAAAAAGAAAGATAGAGAGAATGTGGAAAAGAGAGAAAGAACAAGGGAATGTGAAAAAGTAGGAAAAAGGTGGGGGGGTGTTAAGTGTGGGCTGAGAGGCAAAGAACAGAGATGAAAATGGAAGGGGCATAGGATAAAAAATGACCTGTGTCCTCAGGCATTACATACATACTATGGTGTAACCTGCCCACTGATGAGGCTGCACTTGCTGGTGTTGGGATTGGAGCTGGAAGTTGTGCATTTGAATTAGATGCCCCCCCCAGCCTGCCACACACAGCCCCACATGCTGCATGATGATCCAGGGAAGCTGCCGTAGAGCCAGACACCTTGCAATGGCCGCCACAAGGACGCCTGTCAGCCCCGCCATCACCCTTTGATCATGGGGCAAGGAGAATGCTGGCTTTCAGTTTGCAGTCTCCCTCCTCCTATTGGCTTGTGTGAGCCCCTGCGATTGGCTGCACACACTTACCCAAGAAAGAGGGACAAATGTGGCATTTTTGTTAACATTAAGCCACGCCCCTAGTCATGGCCATAAAGGGAAACACCTCCTAAGAATGACATAATGATAATAAAACTGGCAAGCCCCCGAGCACACATGCATACAATAGTGTGATAGTGTGAGAAGAGGGAGAAAGACAAGAGAAAGGAGAAAATGGAGGAAGAAAGGGAGAGAGGGAAAAAGAAAGTAAGAGAAAAAAAAGGAGAAAGTTAGGAGGTTGGGAAGAAGAGTAAAGAAAGAAAAGGAGAGAAAAAAAGTGAGAAATAGAGAGAAAATAAAATAAAAAGAAGGAAGTGAGTGAAGCAAGGAAGAGAGGGAAAACAGAAGTGGCAGAGGTAAGTGAGTGAAAGAAAAGAGAAAGGGAGGAAGAAGGAAAAGAAAGAGGGGAGGGAGAGGGGGAGTGAGAAAGAAATAAATAAAAAAGAGAGAGAGTAAAGAGACAGGAAGAAGACAGGATGAAAAGAGGAGAGGAGGAATGGAGTAAGAAAAGAAACAGGGAGGGAAGGGAAGGAAGTGAGAACTGAAGAAAGGGAGAGAGAGAAGAGCAAGGACAGGGAATAAGAAAGAGGAAGGGGAGTGAAAGAACAAAAGGAAGGAAGAAGGCAGTATGGGAGTGAGGGAGAAAGAAAGCGTGAGGTGGAAAGGGAAGAATGTAATGAGGAAAGAAAAGGTAAGGAAACGAGAGGGGGAAGGGAGGAGTGGGGGAAGAAAAAAGAGAGAGGAAATGCAGGAAGGAGGGGAGAGAGGGAAGAGAAGGGTGAAAGGAAGGAGTGAAGGAAAGGATGAAGGAAAGAGCACAAAAGATAAAGAGAGAATGAAAGTTGAGAAAGAGGTAGAATAAAGCGTGGTGGAGAGAGAGAGAAAGAGAGACAGGGAAGAAGGGAGAAAAAAAGAAAGAGAACACAGTGAGAAAGCTGCGGAGGGAGAAAGATAGAGGAAAAGAAAAAGAAGGAAGGAATGGACAAATAAAAGCAGCAAGAGAGGACAAAAAAAGGAAAAAAGGAAGGAAGGGAGAAAGAAAGAAAAAGGACAGTGATAAAGAAGTGAGAGAGGGAGAAAAAGACAGAGAATGGAAAGGAAACACAGCATAGAAGTGAATGAGGCAGACTGGTCACAACTAATTCATCACGGGTGGGACTTGCCTTTTCTCTCCATTATTGTTGTGTCCTGCAAGTCTGACACCCTCCAGGACACTGATGATCGCAGCGTGGGGGAGGAGAGGGGGACGCGAGAACAGCCTCACTCTGCAAGCCCCCTCCCCTGTGCATCCATGTGGAACTGACAGTCAGGGGAGGGGAGGGGGGAGGCAGAGGCCAATCAGCTCCCGGACAGCCTGACATGATTAAATAAAAGTCCCCGGCGGCTGGTGACAGCGCTGCGGGCAGCGGGAGCCTTTACCTTATCTTCCTCCTTCCTCTCCAGCCATCCTATCTTCAGCACAAAGCCCGGCCACAGCGTAATTATGCCCCGCCCACTCCTCCATTATGCATCTCTGCCGCCGCACAGTAAGTTATTACCCTGGCCCCATCGCTCCACCGCGGAGCCAGCCGGGACATTTCTTAAAGGGGCGGGACAGGGGGGGTGCGCAGACGGCTGTTGGGGCTGCGCGGAGACGCAAGCGGGGCTGCGCGGCCGCGCACCTTAGAGGGAACACTGCCTGTGACCCCCTTCTCTCCAGATGCCAGCGGAGAGTCTATCAGATGCCTATCCACCATAATTTTCAGTGTCAGCGCTGGACAATGGACCAGGTAAGTATCAGTTAACTGAGATTATTAAAAATTCTTTTTACAGTGTGTGTTATTTTTTTACCATGGACCTCTATACCATTTTAGTTACCAGGAACCGCACCACCAATGGCCAAGGTGATGCAGATGAGCCCTGTGGCCCAATTTTTAGCACCAGACCTGTGCTTTATGGCATAAGGGTCCCAATGACCTGGACTGGGGACCCACAGTTTGCCCCTGTTTGCTTGGTTTGCTTAGTTGGTAAGCTTTAGTAGGGGGGAGGCCAGGCTTTTATTTCTTGATTGGTGGAAGGGTCTTGAACCAGTGACACACCATCATCAATTTGAGTTTACTGCTCTAGCCGCTGTGCTATCCGCTGTGGTTTTATTGCTAGGTGTCTGCTAGGGTGGAGTGGTTCTCCCCTGGGTCCTTGAGCTGCCTAGTTTAACCTCACCTGGCATTATGCTGTGGTGGTTCCTATCAATACATGTGCTTGGAACCTCCCCTGTGTAGGATCACTGTATTGTCTTCTTGAAGCCTAGCCATGCTCTTCTACCCAGCTGCATGCCTCCTTGTCCTTGTGGGGCCCACGGGCCTTCCTGTTTCTTGTTATTGGGCTCATAGCCTTCCAGTCCTTGCTGGGTCTCACGGTCCTTCATAGTTTGTGTCTTTGTCTGTGCTGTCTTTGCTGGGCCTTGTGGTCCTCCACAGGTTGTGTCATTGTCTGTATTGGGCCCGTTGCCAGTGTCTTAGCCATTGTGTGTCTGTGGACCCACAGCCCATCTTTGTCGGTCCTTTAGCTTGTACTGGAGCCCAGCTCCACCATAGCCTGTACTGGGGCCCAGCTCCGCCATAGCCTGCACTAAGACCCAGCTCCACCATAGCTTGCACTGGGGCCCAGCTCCGCCATAGCCTGCACTAAGACCCAGCTCCACCAGGCCAGCACTGGGGCCCAGCTCCACCATAGCCATCACTGGGGCCCAGCTCCACCATAGCCATGGGGCCCAGCTCCACCATGTGAAACCTGCAATTGGCCAGTATACTCACATAGTATGAGTATGCAGAGGGTTAACTTTCTTTGTTGCTTGGTGTGTGGTCACACCTCTTGACTGCTATATATCGACTGGATGAGCACATCCTATTTTTCTTTTTGCTGTTGCATTTGCAGGTCAGTGGCCAGATCTGCTGGATTGTAGCTCTCCCAATGTAACAGGGAGTCCAATTGGCCTCTACCAAAAAAACCCTTTTTGAACTGTGACACTGTGCAGGCAAGTAAAGCATTTTTCATTGTGTGCAAGCAAGTTATTGCATTGTCTTTAGACAGGCTGATTCATGTATTGCATTGCTTGTGCACACACAAGTAAAGAAGTAGCAATGAAGCACAAACTTTTAAACTTCGTAATGTTAGGGACGGGGTACTAATTGGACGGCCTTAACGTGGCTACCTCGCTTCTACATTCATTGCAATCTATGTTAACTAACAGTCCATTTTCTTAACAAGTGTTAGCTAGGTTTTTCAACAGTATGAGTGTGCAGAGGGTTAACTTTCTTTGTTGCTTGGTGTGTGGTCACACCCCTCTAGCACCTCTAGACTGCTATATATTGACTGGATGAGCACATCCTATATTTCTTTTTGCCCAGCTCCGCCATAGCCTGCACTGGGGCACAGCTCCACCATAGCCTGCACTGGGGCCCAGTTCCGCCATAGCCTGCACTGGGGCCCAGTTCCGCCATAGCCTGCACTGGGGCCCAGTTCCGCCATAGCCTGCACTGGGGCCCAGTTCCGCCATAGCCTGCACTGGGGCCCAGTTCCGCCATAGCCTGCACTGGGGCCCAGTTCCGCCATAGTCTGCACTGGGGCCCAGTTCCGCCATAGTCTGCACTGGGGCCCAGTTCCGCCATAGTCTGCACTGGGTCCCAGACCATGCGTTCGTGTCCAGTCCCCTACCCATGTCCAGACTCCTGCACCGGGGGAATTTAGTCGGGCAAATAAATTTGCCTTGGCATGGCACCCCCTTCTAAAGCCATGTCCCTGTCCTACAACAGACGGTGCGGGCATCAGCATTTGACATCTGATGCAGAAGAAAGAAGATGGCAAAAGGGGCACCTAAGGGCACTGAAGATTGGTGGACGACCAGGCGCTGGGCGTGTACCACCCCCTGGACCAGAGGAAGATAGTGCCTGGCAGGCGACAGAAGTAAGGAGACAGATAATGGAAAGTAGGGACATTTAGAATATTAAATGTTTTTAGTGTGTGAGTTTTATTTTGTTACACTTGGGGTGAACTGGTGAGGAGTCCAGGGCTAATCAAAAATCCTTCACCAAAGGATATAGTGGGAATGTGGCTGCGGCCCAACCATGCGCTGTGGGATTGCTAGCTATATGAGTATACTGGCCAATTGCAGGTTTCACATTGTGGGGCATCCCAAATGGGGATGACCCAGGGATGATTAAATCAACCCATTTTTCATCTTTAACCCAATATCAGTATGAAGATCCAAACATATACTCCTGCCAAAATATTGCATACCCATGTCTAAACCTAGTGCTGAAATAAGGTTGTCAAATGTAAAATGATACTAGCTAAGGTATAGCTGACAATACCCAGGACTGGCGCAGTGGTACACAGGGGCTTATAATAAAGTATTTAATTTTGTGTCAGGTTACAAGATATATAGCTATAGCCAACAAGGTCATAGTGCAAGTCTAAAAGTAAATAAAAGTGGGCCCAATGTCTAAATATATTTTGATCCGCTAGGGTGTTCCACCCTCAATGCATACCATGCATTGTGGGCGAGAATCCCTTGGCTGCTTACCAGTTCAGAGTAGATCACATGCAGCAAAAGCAGATGAGCTACAGAGAACAGTGTTAGTAGACCAAAAGTTAATTTACACTTTTGGTCTACTTTAAGAATATAAGAAAATTATTTATTCCATTCAACCTTTTGGTTGATAATTAAAAGACTTCAATAGCAATTGGCCTGGGTTAACCTACTAAAAGCTTAATGGCCTGACAGTCCAGGAAAAAAAAAACCCAACAAAAATAAAACATACTCACCTTCTGTCCCCTGCAGTGCTTTTATCTTAAGCCAGCAGTATTAAACTTTCTGGTCATCCACGGATCACCAGCGTTTGAACTTTTGACTCTTGCATCAATCACAGTGACTTCAGCAATTCTATTCTATTTATTTCAATAGAGGGGTGATTGAGGCCTGACACGCCCCTTCCTTTGCTGTGAAAGGAGTGGGCGTAACATTTTTGTGTGAAGTGTGATTCCAGGGGTCGCTGGTGGGCCTGAACGCTGCAGGACTTGATCACAATTATTATACTACTGGACTAGGTTGGAAGTGTTGCTGGAGAAAAAGGGTGATTATGTGTGTTTTTTTTTAAATGTGTTTATATATGATGTAGCGAGTAGTTCTGATGGGGCTTATTCTGCATTAAATTAAAATCAAGCATTCTTCTAGTTAAATTGGCACAATCATCCTTGGCTTGGGCACATGACCTAAATGATATATGTTTAGAACCAATCTTTGTTCTCTTAACAGCACTTAGATGAAATGGCTTCAGCCTAACAAAATGCAAATCGGTTTACACAGGTGACACAGCGCAGAACAGATACCAGAGATGATCTGCAGTACATATAAATTAAACGTTTTCCCTCTTTGTTTAATTGATAGGATAATTAATAGGCTTCTGGTTTTTGTGCAGTTTTCTTTTGTATCAAGATTCTTTAGAAAAAAAAGACCACACATCAGCACATCTCGTGCAGTTTTGTTTAACATGCATCGGGTGATGAATTTACATCGATGTATCGGCTGTATCATCTTCTACCCTACATTACTAATGTCACTAAATTGTCAGCATATAATTCATCTAAGTACATCTGCCCTGTCTGTGCTCTATTATCTGCACTTTGGTAAATGCTCTTATTGCTGTCACAGAGACTGTTGCCTAGGGAAAAAATAAAATTTGCACCCAGCAGAAATACAGGAAGAAAGGAAGATGATAGGGCGCTGACCTCCAATGAAGAAACATAGTCACCATTTAAAAGAAAAAATGTATGTGTTTTTTAAGTGTAGTTTAATTAAAACGCTAAATTTGAGCAACAAGAAAACAACATTTCAATGACAAATGCAATGCTATAGCAGCGCAGTGTATAACGGCACTGTAGGCAGGGTCGGACTATGAGGAGGGCACAAGGGGTGTGTGCCCCAGGGCTTCCACACTTGCCCTGCAAAGGGAGCCTCCACTAACCTTTGGGTTATGGTCTGGTCCAGGAGGCATTTCTGCCTTTGTCTGACAGGCTGCAGGCCGGTGGCAGTGGGGGCGCGCCTCGGCAGCCAAAGCCACCACAGGTGAGGACAGAGAGCCTGGAGCAGAAAGCCGCCTTATGCAACGCTACAATGATGGGTGGGTGCAGAGCTGTCAATCAGCGGCTGCTCACTGCACATCAGTCACCAAGCACAACCGCTGGCAGCTCAATGCAGGGAAATGTTTTCTGCTGGACTACACTACACTATCCCCTTCGCCCAGAATGGCAAAGCAGGAGTTCCTGAGCAGCACGCACCCGTACAAGGGTGGCACAAGGGACTCGATTTGACGTTCCAGTAAGTGGGCGGGTACCAGACAGCCACCAATGAGTTACTTGGCTGGACTATTGTTTTAATACTGTATCTGGGGCCTCCACCAGATTTTTTGATTGGACAAAAATAGAAATCCAACTTACCCAATAATCTTTTTGACAGATATCACTTGGGTGTTGAAAGTCAAGAACGAACATTTTTTAAAAATTAACTGAAAGACCTGTCAGTTCTTTTTTATATTTATACTCAGCTTTAGGTAGCATAAAGTTTAGCATCCTGGAGACATTTGTCCGTAGCTCAACCACTCCCACAGTTATTTCCATCCTTGTAATAAAAAAAAAATATATATATATTTGTACATGTATTTCAAACAGCAACAAAAAATGCAGTGTAGTTGTAGAAAATCAATTGTAACAATCTCAGCAGTGCTGAGAAGTGTCCCAGTGTGGCCCTCTTTGCTTTACCAAACTGTGTCTAAATCTGTCAGATCTCACCTGGTTCAGGTTAGAAGAATAATGTTCTGCACAGTGCACCCATCTATGTTCAGCTGCAGTTGCCCAGGGCTGCTGTCCTTGTGCTTACAGAAGGTAATCTGTGCTGACAGATCTGAGACGCAGATGAAGAGGGTGTTGAAAGAGCTGCCCGTCTCTTGCCCTATGTCTGCTGTAATGCTAACAGATGAATCGGGGTCATCAAGATGTAGCTAAGACAGATTCCAGAAATTATAGACAGTGTTGGGTTTGTATGGCAAAAATTAAAACCACTCCATACCTAAGCCGTATGTATGTTTAACTAGGCCTAGTAATATATCCGCCTAGCTCCTTTTCACCGCAGTGCCTTTGAACCTTGCAGAGCAAACATATATATTCTATCTAGAAATAACACCATATGCTTAGAACACTAAAGCCAAGGAGCTCTCATTAATAGGCTTGGCCACTTATTTGCTATTATTTCATTTATCAGGCCATGACTGGTGATTTAGCCTCTGCAATTTTTTTAAAATACTGATAATTGAGTATGTGTCAGACAAGACAGAATTTGTGGAAAGGCAACATAGGCCGTAGCTAAGGGAGGCAGCATTCTATGGGCTGCTCAGAATGAGCATAGAGCCCATTTTGATTGAATTCGTGATCCTAAGCTTCAGAGAATTGTTACATCTGAAATTCCAATCCATCTTGTTAAGTGACATAGATACATGGCAAATTATGGGAATATGTTTCTATCTATAGGATCTATATATATGATATCAGAAAAGTTCAGTATTTTCCTGTTCCGAACAAAACCTAACTAGTTCAGATAAACCAGGATGCAGTGGGACCTTTCTTCAGAGTTTCTTAAATGCAGCATTTTATCCATTTTACCCTGTAACTATAGATTTAGAAATTCTTAACCTTATGTGAATGAGAGAGATGGCAGTTAGTTTTTTATGAATATAGATGTACCTTTCTGGGCACCTGATAAATGGTTATGTTCAGACAAGCTTACTTTTTTACATGCAGGGCAGTTCGAAAACAATATAAGCTGTGCTCTCTGCACCTTTTTATATAAACTTCTTGGCCACTGGTCCTCTGGCCCCTTGCCCAGTGTATTTTTTCAAAATATCTGTCTAGAAAGGAACAGACAGCAGAGTGCCATGCTATTCCTTGTAGAATTGCGTTAGACAGACATCATCCAGATGTGGGGCTCATGAAAAATGGCACTTCAGGAGTTCTGTTGCTCAGAATTAGACCAAGGTCTGCACCCTCTCCCCATTCATTGAGGGTTGGGCAGGGTAGGGCAGTATATTGCTGTGCCCCCTATTATTAAATTGTTGGGGTGGGAGTGGGTACTGCACAATGTTCCGAATAATTTTAGGCCTGGTAGTGGTAAACTGCACTGCACTAGACCATTTAAATTCATTTTGGTTTTAGGGTGGAGAAGCTGTGTCAATAGGTCTGGGGAACAGAATAAGAGTGGGCCTAGGCACATTATTATTATTGTTATTATTATTATTAAAGTTTATTTATTTCCTGGCACTGTACAATGTGAAATTACAAGCAGGCAACACTAAACTGGATATTGGACAAAGGCCGTGCTCCCTCAGACCCCAAATCATGCAAAACACTACTCACTCCTACTCTAGTCTATGAATGGAGCACAGCTCCAAATTACTTTAAAAGAAGTTCTGTTTTTTTAACAAGTATCAAGACAACAATATCCAACAACCAACTGTTAAAAACAAATCACCATCAATCCCCTCGAACCACAATTGCAATACATCACTCACGCTCTCAGGGCAGCTTCTTCTACAAATGTCTATTATCAACTGGCACCCCATATCGGGATGCCCTGATGTGTGAAACCCCCCAGGGGGCTGGTAATAACTCACCTCTGCCTGGTTCAATGGCTCATGAGCGGGCTCTGATTGTTTACAGTGGGGACCATGCACTGCCACAGCCCCTGCATCCCCAGTGGCAATCAGAGCCCTTTTCCAAAGGATGTAAACACGGCCTAGGGCTCTGATTGGACAAGAGTCCACGCATGTGCCATTGGACACAGCAAAACATCTTAATTTAGGATTCAGGGGCATGGAACAAAGCCCGACAAAGTCAATTGGGTGCGGGGCAAATCATCCTAAGCGTATTTTGGGGGGGTTGCGCTATTCCGAATCTTTACCCTGGGGTACAGAAAAGTCTAGCTACGCCTCTGCATAGTGGAGGGTGGAGTTTCATAGTGGCAGAGAGAGGCAGCTAAGTGGGACGTCTGGGGAGGGAGTGGGGGGGTTCCATTCTCATTCCACTGGAGGTTGATTGAAGGACCAGGTCAGTGGAGTGGATACAGAAAGCTGAATGAGGAAGTGATTTCATCACTAAGTAGAACAACATAGACATAAACTTTTGACTTGCCAATCACTTTAATCTGGCTCTGTTATTTGATATTTGTTGATGATGATGATTATGACACTAGTGGTCTACACTCCTTACGATTAGGACTGAACCTTTGACCACCTGATTCTAGAGACACCATTAGCCATAGAGTGTAACTACTGTATTAGTGTGCTAGACGTGGACCTTGCTAAACAGGATGAAGGTGCTGAAATGTGTTCAGGAACTGGAAGCTAATAGATGTGCTCAAGGGAGGTCCAAATGAAATAGGCTACACTGTTGACAATATGAAATGTGGACTAGTCATTACTCTGACCATTTCAAAGTGGAACAACTTAAAGTGGACCAACAGTGTAAAACCTAAAACATTTTAAACCTGTGCTGTGCTTTAAAATAGAAGGAAAACATCTTACCAAGAACTAACATTTTTGATAGGCTGCAGCCTTTCAAGGACACCTCCGCATATGTGGTCTGCAGATTCCGCATTAGCAGGGGACCCCGCAGCCAGTCCCTATTCCCTTGTGATTCCATTATAATGCCCCTCACACCCACAAGTCTGTGGTGCCGCGAGATTTGCGAGCCAGGACACACCTGTGGGGTTCACAGGTTATTTTGTTGTGACTGATATGGTTCAATTGGAAACCAGTTATTTGCAATATTTGTGAATTCACTGTGAGAGGTTATTGAATGATTTTTGCACTATACCATCTGCCTCCCTGTCATGGCTCTGTGTATGTTTTGTGTGGTAAATATATTTGAAATGTTTTCAGTGTGTCTCATTGCGTGATTCTGTGACTTTTGTTTGGGGCATCCCACAGTGTGTTTCTTCTGGTGAAGCTTCGACAAACTAGCCCAGCTAACCTATCCTACAACATGGCAGCCCCTGTATATAAACTTGTATATTACATGGTAAGCACTGCTTTGCTTCTAGTTACATGTTCAGTGCTTGTATTAAATGTACAGGGGCATGAGAGCAATGGAGGGGGTTTATATGGACTTTATTTTTACACCGTTGGTCCACTTTAAATCAGTTTATGAGTGATGGGTGTGGTGGGTGTTTGGTTTAAGGGTTTAGCCTGATCAGTGGCGGACTGGCACCACTCAGGGCCCCCTGACCAAAAAAAGCAAGGGCCCCCAAAGAGACCCCACCCCTGGTCCCACCTCTGTCCCGCCCCTGTTCCCACCCAAACCACTCCATATGCCCCACCCCTACATTTGTCCCGGTACGCCCTATGGCCAGTCCGCCCCTGGTACTTTTCCTGGCCCAGTATAGTATAGTAATCTCACAGTGAGCAGTCTCCCTCATTACAGCCTGTGAGCAGCATCCCACATTGGAGGCAGTGTGCAACATGCCCCATTACAGGCAGTGAGGGGCATCCCTACAATACAGGTAGTGTGCAGCATCTTCCATTACAGACAGTGAGGGGCATCCCTCATTACAGACAGTGAGGGGCATCCCTCATTACAGACAGTGAGGGGCATCTCTCATTACAGACAGTGAGGGGCATCCCTCATTACAGACAGTGAGGGGCATCCCTCATTACAGACAGTGAGGGGCATCCCTCATTACAGACAGTGAGGGGCATCTCTCATTACAGACAGTGAGGGGCATCTCTCATTACAGACAGTGAGGGGCATCCCGCATTACAGGCAGTGAGGGGCATCCCGCATTACAGGCAGAGAGGGGCATCCCGCATTACAGGCAGAGAGGGGCATCCCACATTACAGGCAGAGAGAGGCATCCCCCCACTTGCTCCCCGCAACGATGGACAATAATAAGGCAGCAGGCGGTCAGGGTAACCGATTCACGCCTACCTGCCCACCAGCTGGCCACTGGGGTTTGGTTATGCTTTAACGAATCATAGAATGGAGTACCACAGGAACATTTTGTTTCGACACGTTCCATATTCAGCCAAACACCATGGGTGACTTCTTAGCCTCATTTTTATTGTTGGTGAATATGCCTGATTGATTTCCTGACCAGCCCCCAAAATGCTGACCCCTCCCCTGTGTGTTTTCCAGGTGGTCAATGGGTAATTGCTAAGGTTAATGGGCAGTTCATGATTAGTGGTGTACATGGCCTCTTTTAATCATGATATAACATGGGCAGCCTGTGATGTTTGGGTGAGCTTTAGAAGATTCGGACCCTGAGGTTAAAACTGGGTATGGGAAGGGGTAGGCGGAGTACTCACACAGCTTGGAAGGGCTGTTTCTTGAAGTTCTCCTGGTGACTCCAGGTCCCTTTGAAAGCCGGAAGCAGGCACAGTCCAATGTTCAAAACAAAACCTTTGTTTATTCTCCAGTTGGGTAGCAGTCTGACTTTTAGGTAGATAGGTAGGTAAATCTTCCAGGAGTCTGCTGCAGTACAGTTCCCCCCCCCCCCTTCCTTCCTCTGGTCTGATCACCAGTCTGGGGTGTGACTCCAGCATCCCACAATAGCATCTACCGGTCACACTCACTCACCAGTTCACATGCACGGGCACTTCCTTGTTGTTGCACGCTGGTTGGTGGGCGTGCCCCATATGGTCGGCCAATAAAAACAATGGACGCCACCCATTGGCCCCCACCAACCTGCGCGCAACAGCCAGGAGCTGCCTGCAGACATCAGTGTGAGTGAGCGCGGCGGCCGCCACCCCTTCATCCGCAGTCGTTGGCTTCGCTCTCTCTATCCACCGCAGATAGAGAGAGCGAAGGCTGCAATCGCGGATGAAGGGGTGGCAGCCGATGAGCAGATAAGTGGAATGGGTGGAGGCTGCTCTGCCCGCCGCCGCCGCTTTCACACACAGAGCGGGGCTGGTGGCGGCGGGCAGAGCGGCCTCCACCCATTCCACTTCTCTGCGCATCGGCCACCAATTTAAGGGCCCTTTTCCAGGCCCGGGCCTTAGGACGACGTCCGATTGGACCTGCCTGTCAGTCCGCCCCTGAGCCTGATATTCTTACCTTAGTCTTGATCCTTGCCAGGAATACAGTACAGCGATTGGCCGCTGGTGCTCATGTGGGCGGGGCTTTCCAGGGCTGGAACAATGAACACACACGTGGGCGTCAGGCGGCCAATTGCGGTGCTGGCTAGGATTGTGGCTAATGTAAGAATATAGGGCATTTTGGGGGGTTATGTGTGGGGGGGGCACTAGCATTCTGGAGCCTCCCCCAGCCTGTTTTATAGCTGTGGTGCCAACACCTGTGCTCGCATGGGTGTTGGTCCACTTTAAGTCTAGCTACTACTCCAACTGTCACCAAGCCAGAAAAGCACATCCTAACAGCCCTGATGCTACTGCAGCCTAGCTGCACTTATCTACCGTACCCAACTCACTAATATATAGATACATTTTGTTATTAAATTAAAACACTTAAACATATGTTAATATAACTAAAATAAACTACGTATAGATAAAATAATATTCACACTGCAGGTTAACCCTTGTTACATGCAGTGTTTGGCTTGAGCCAACCATTATTCTTAGTCTGATGGCCAGGAAGCGTAATCATCAGGCCACAGAGTTTTATTTAGCTAACTACAGATTCACCTATGTCTCTTCTGTAGGGAAGATGTCTAATGACCAGTTAGTTTGAAATTACTCTTTACCGCTCTCCCATATAGCTAATATGGGTGGAGCATGCAGGAAACAGTTGTATTTATGGAGACTGATTCATTACTAACGCCAGGTATCGTCAGATGAGCTCCTGTATAGCGGCGCTTAGAGCATCACAGTTGCTGTAGTAACCTAGCCCGCATTGATGAATGTGATGTATGTTGGGCGCTCTAACACCAGTACAGTGCTGCAGGGAGCGAAAGGTAGCGCCAGCTCAGTGCGACCGTCTCTCAGTGACACACACCATACATAAAAAAAGGACACACACACAGCGTCGGCGCTCTAAATCTGGTCGCTATAGCATATAGTGCTAGATGCTGTGTGATTAAAGGCTGTTTTTGAACACATATCCACCAGTAACAAAGCGAAAACACATGGAATTACATTGTTGTAACACTGTGACATTAACACTTTGGTGCCAGACCCTAATGACAATTCTGCATAAAAATATATTAAGTCAAAAAAGTTTCTAAAAGTGTTTGTTTGCAGCCAGGAGAGGTCACACAATGATTTGAGCAAAAAAGAAAAACAAAAAACATTTCAAACACGCTGTTTAAACACAAGCAAATGAACGGCATTGAAATGTATGGGAGAGCGACACTCTAGTGAAAGGTAATACCTGGCGCTCTGGAAGCTAGAGCGCCGGCGCTGTACGCTGAGCTGCCTGTAATAATACATGTGACGCTATATGGCACTGTTAGAGTCGCTCACCAGATTCGCTTTCATAAATGTGGTTTTGCGTACAGCGCCCAGCGTTCACCAGCACTACCTGCCACTACGAGGCACTACCTGGCGCTATCCTTTCTTAAAAAAAACCCTTAGGAAGCATAATCATCAGGCCACAGAGTTTTATATAGATAACTGCAGATTCACCTATGTCTCTTCTGTAGGGAAGCTGTCTAGTGACCAGTTAGTGATAAATGGCTCTTTACTGCTCTCCCATATAGCTAATATGGGTGGAGCGTGCAGGAAACAGTTGTATTTATAGTCTCTCCAGTTCAAACCTCTGAGGCATGTTACTTGTATTTCCTGTTGTATACATCCTCAGATTTTTCCTGTTATATTTTTCTTTTACTAAGCAAGGTAAAATAATATTTTGCCTTGAAATTATGTTGGTTATGCCATGATACTGGCCATCCAAATTCTCAAATTCCTTGAATGCTGGCCCCCAGCTTGCTCAGGTGCCTCTAAGCCGACCATTGCTCAGATAAGCATCTCAGAAGGTTGGTGTTGCCCTCTGTACAGTCGTGAGTCAGTGAGTGTGCTTCATTGTGACTGAAGGAACTCACCTCGGAACTAACAGAGAAGGGCGCTTCCAGCACTTGGGCTGACAGCTGCAGACCAAGAGAGCTTCAGCTGTCAGAAATGCCTGGGATGAAGGTTGCAGAAAGTAAGGGGTATATATGTGTGTGTTTTTTTTTATTGCTAGATGGCTTTGCCCTGTTGACACACTGCTATGAAATAAAGAAGATGGCATACATCACAGTGGTCCCCTTGATGCAGCTGCCACCTGTGTCTGCCCTAAAGCTATATTATAGATATGGTATAGAGGTCCTGTGCTCTGTGATGTGGGTCTGACCAAGGGTGCACCATGAATGTACTCAGGCATTTACAAGTGACCCCTATTTTACCCCTTCCAACAACTAAAACGATTAGTCACTGCCATATTACTTGTTATATAGAGACTGTGGTTTTTCCAATCCATTCTACGTTAAATAAAATGTAGAAAACTAGCTTACATGAAAGGTAATCAATATCTCCTCCTCATTCCATGCCGCAAGCCTGTTGCTGTGATATTTTTTTGAATCTTCGGCTATGTGGAATATTGTGAAACACAGAATACGGGAGATAAAACCCGTCTGCGCCTCTGGCACAAAATGTACAGCGACATGAAAGCAAAGAGGATGAGAGGGATTTCAATAGAACTGATGAAAAATTTAAGTTAATTAAAATAATACTACAGTTTCCCTAGAAGGCTTCAGTGATCTTTATTATTAATGCATATCAGTGCTTCATAACATTGCATTGTAATAGTTGGAAACATCAGCGTTCATTTGTTCCGAATTTTCTTTTTTTCATCCATGAATTTGACTTCTGCCCCCTTGGTCCCCTGAGCCTGAAAACAAATCTGACGCTCATATTTGGCTCCGCACAAAATAAATGTAACAGGCCCATTCTAGCGGGGGAATGGTGGTTAGAAGAACTGGGGGACTCTAAAGATCTAGGGAGGCCCATCAATCAGCTTCTAACCCTCCCCGCAGCCAATCAAGTCAGACAGCAGTCCTACCATCTCGCTGCACCTGCCTGTGCCCCGTCCCCAACCAATCATGAAGGGGAGTAGGCAGGTCCAGGCCTCGATGGGGGGTAGCTGCAAGCTGGGACAACAGCTCCCAGCCCGGCCAGCAAGCAAGCAAGCATGCACAAACTCTGCCTGCTATAGAGGAAGATGGGGGGGCTCTGTCACAGTCTGCTAGAGGGGGATGGGGGGATTCTGTCACAATCTGCTATAGGGGAAGATGGGGGGCTTTGTCACAGTTGTGGTAAAGTGTGTGGAGAAGTCCTGGATGGAGTATATTTTTCCCCTACAGTGCTGTATAGAGCACAATCCATGCCAGGATTTCAGAACCTTGATCACATTCCCCACTCCTAGGTTTCTTCTGATCTCAGGCCTTGCACACCTGGTTAGATTGATTTCAGGAAGGAGCCTGAATAAAAGGCTCCCACTGAGCCAGTCATTTGTCTTTGACCAGCGTGATGGAGGAAGCTCAGGCTGAACGGCATGTTGTATGAATAACAATACTGGACTATTAAGCCGGAGGACTTGGCTTCTGCCCCCCACTATTGGACCGTTGGGGGTGAGAAGCGGCGGGCTGCTTTGCCCTGCAACCCTGCAATCTCTGCACAACATAAATGTTACAGGCCAATTCCAGTGGGGGAATGGAGGGTTAGAAGAGCTGGGGGATTTTTAGATCTAGGGAGGGACTCACTGTGGCAGCCATGTCACTCCTTCGCCTAAACAACTCAGGACACCCAGGTGGTGAGGTAGCACTTCTTTATTGGTCTCTTCACAAGTTTATATCCAGCATCACATCCAGTACAGTTCATATACACAGCTTCGATCAAAAATTTCCTATAGCTGTATATGGTTCTCCATTAGAGCCTCTTGCTATGTCAGCAAACACTGGGGATCTCTCTCAGAGTCTCAGTCCAAGTCTAAGTCTGCCCCTTAGAGTCTCTCTCAAACATCTGTCCCCCCTCAACTGGCCATCCCCTTTATACCTTCTGGTGGCTTTCCGCCTAAACTATTAGTCCAATCTATACTGTCACTATATGCGTCTTAATAATAGTGCTCACCTCTTTTTATGTTTTTATTTAGTTTAACTTTTTTTTACCTATACAGGCTCTACATAAATGCAAGCTCATCTCATTACTCAGTGTAGCGATAACCCTTATCGCCGGAGGGCTTCACCGCCCGAGACGTCCTTTTCCCAATCGTAAGAGGTGCTGCTGGAATTCCAGAGTCGTCCGTGAGGAAACAGGAACAGCCCTTACAAGGGCTAGTGAATTGTAATATAGCGTTTCCCCCAATAAGAGACAGAACTTCAGTATTGAGGGTGAAGGTGAAGTGTTTTTATTAGTGCCACTCTAGGCCTTATATACACAAGTCTCCATGCAATGACAACCACACTGACCAATAGCAGCAGGGCACACAATCCCTCAACTCTGCCGGTGACGCAATCAGTAGAACAATAGCAGGCTGTAATACAATCAATCAGGACAATGCCATTGACTGTGACAGAATCAACAATACACAATGGCAGTCAAAATACAATGACATTGCCTGTAACAGTATCAAAATACAATGACCTAATTAAGAAAAGGCCAGTGAATGACCCGGTGGGCAACTGAATAGTGATGACATCCAAAAGACAGAGCGTATGTCACACTCAGTTTAAATGACTATATGGTAACCAGTCAAAGCAGACTTCCAATAAAAAGCCCCACAGCACCCCTTTTGAGTCTGAAATCTTAACCCTGGGTGCCAGTCTGCTATGTGCCCTCAAGATCAGTGACTTTCACACAAGGCTGCATTGGGTGAACCCGAACTACAAAGTACGGGTTGAACTTTGCGATTTCGGTTTCCTGAACCCAAACACGGACTTCAGTCAGAAGTCCATGCCGGGGTTCGGTGTCTTGCCCAAGACTAAAGCTGCAGCCCATCAGCTTCTAACCTCCCTGCAGCCAATCAAGTCAGCCAGGAATCCTTTGATCTCGCTGCTCCTGCCCCGCCTGTGCCCCTCCACCAACCAATCAGGAAGGGGGAGTAGACAGGGTCAGGCCTTGAAGGGGGGGCCGCAAGCTGGGACAACAGCTCCCAGCATGGCCAGCAAGCCAGCGAGCATGCACAGTGCTCTGTCTGCTATAGAGTGCTGTCACAGTCTGCTATGGGGTAATGGGGGATCTTTATATTTTTTTAATAAAGGATACATAATATTAGCTCTGTCCCTACCCCATTTTGTGCAGGGCAATCTCTCTGGTGTACCCCAGCCCCCATTTGCCCTCTGACATCTGTGAAAAAAGTATTATTTTATTTTTTACATTTATTTTTATTCATTTATTTATTTCTGTATTTATTTATTATTTATTTTTTGGTTTTCTGTTCAGCAGATTAAAACTTTTTCAGGGAATTTGTGGGTGGGATATGGAAACCCCCTGATAGCCAGCATTCATGTTAATTTTTATAAATGTTAGGCAATCCACATTTTCTGTAGTTTGTGGCGCATATTTGGCAAGCGCTGTCCACTGATGAAGCCTTGGTACCCAGTAGTCCAGGGGCTCCTGAATTATGAGGCTTTTATGTAGCTACAGTCTACCTACTCTTGGACCATAGTATAAAAGCACCTTCCTTGAGTGTGGGCACTACCACCTGGGCCTGCAGGGTGTTACATTTGTAAACATTTTGTCTTCGCCCTGTGACTCTTTATGCTCCTTTATGTACTACTCCTCCTCCACAGCTACCCCTTCCTGGCTTTAGCAAATGCTTTAAAGAGATCAAGTACCAGAGACCTCTCTAAATTAATTGGTCAGATGAGAGTGCAAGAATTAGGTATTTATAGTGCAATTGCTGCAAAGAGAACTTCTGAGGAACAGCAACAATAAAATAATTGTTTGGGACAAGAAACCTAATGAATAGTCAATAGTCAAGTGATTCAAAATATGGGATTTTTTGGTTTCATTAATGTCTTTGTAAGGTTTGGAAAAGGTAAGCTGATTTCTACAGGTGGTTTCTTAAAGGTTTCTACAGGTTTCCACCAAAAATAATGAAAATGATGTGAAGTGAGAGAATGCCAAGAGTGAACAAATCTGTCATGAAAACAGTAGAAGGCTACTTTGAAGAAATCTTAAATATGAAAATATTCTATTTTGTTTACCTTTTTTTATAGATTTCATGTCTTCAATATGAATCTACGATATAAAAGAAGGAAAACTTTGGAAGAAAAAGGTATGTTCAAACATTTGACTGGTACTATGAGAGTCAATATACACATGTACGCACATTTTGTATTGGCCCATATTTTCACTTGCACACGTATGCATTAATGCTGCATTGGATTGATAATAATTACTGCTTGTATTCAATATGCACGTTCACGTATCTTTGTTGCATTATACTGACGTGTGACAAAGTGGTGCATGTATCTTTTTGGTTGCCATGCACTGCCAGTGCAGGTAATTTAAGTCTACTATATTTCATCTGTGTTGTGTTTTGTAAGTCTGTAAGAACTGTGGTTTGTTGCATTGAGTTTTATGATTCATTCTAGCTTCTAATGTCCCTGTTTATTTTACCTGGCAGAGATTTCTGTAAAAGAATGTGATTAGTCAAAGTCAAAGCAGACCATGTAATGGAAGCATTTCCACACTGAGTATTGAATTTTAAAGTTGCAGTCTTTGCTTATAAGATAAATATTAACATATCAGGAAGCCCATAATGATTTTGCCCTGAAGCTCGTTTAAGTTACATTATGTATCTGCATGTTCGGCTTTTTCAATGGCTGCAATGGGTCATACAGGTTACATGCTATTTTACTGCCTGTGGAGGCAACATAATCATTTTGATGCAGAACTGGAGATACATCTCCAGTTGGCTTTAATTCAGAGACACTATTATCTGTCCTTCTTTTCTCAGACAATTATTTGGTGATTTCTGTTAACCAATTCACTTCTCACTTATTTTCATATTCTGACACTCACTAAAGTTATATGACCCCACTTCTCCATCTATAGCCAAAATACCCTTGTCATGACAGCACTGTGGTAAGCCAAGCACACCTTGAATTATACTAGTTGCATTTTCCTTACAGATGGAAGACACTGACTCATCTGGCTTTCAAAAGCCAAAGTGTAAGCTGATTTATATGGCTCTTCCTAAAACATTTAACACACTTAACACCCGGCAGAAGACCCACATATGAAATGTGACACTGACAGGGTATAAATACTTTCAATACGAGCAAATCTATTGCAATTGATCAAGTTTGTCACATTTCAAACTAATTCATAATCTCAAATAAGTTTCTGAACTCTCTAAAAAAGCTGCATTATGTTCAGCTGCCTTTTTAATATATATATATATATATATATATATATATATAAAGAACTCTGTCTTAAATGTGGTACAGCATAAGCAACACAATCTACCATATTTTTCACCCTATAAGACGCACTAATTTTTCCCCAAAAGTGGGGGGAAAATGTCCGTGCGCCTTATCGGGTGAATGTAGAAAAAAAACTCACCCGTTACCGGTGCTCCCACGTTGCCTGTCACACTGCGAGAGGCCAGATGAAGACACAGGAGCGGCGGGCTCTGTCCCTGAGCCCGCCGCTGCTATCGCTGTCTTTTCCGCCAGCAATAGCAGCGGCAGGGCCTGAGACATCGCCAGCTGCTCTTCCATCTGCTGCCTCTTCTGGCTGGGGCACCCGGCAGCAGGTGGGCGTGGCCTGCACCAACTCGGTCCAGGCCACACCCACCCGCTGCCCTGACCTGGGTGTTTATTCTTGCCCAGGAAGAAGCAGCAGATGGAGGAGCGGCGGGCGCTGTCTCTGGCCCTGCCGCTGCTATTGCTGCCAGTATAGACAGCGATAGCAGCGGCAGGGATGGGACAGAGCCCGCCGCTGCTTCTTACTGGCCGGCTCCGTGAATCTGGTGGACGTGGCCCGACACTCAGCAGAGCGGTGTCAGCGGGGAGGTGAATTTTACTTTTTTTTTTTTACTTCTGCCACACTGCTTATGATAAAGGGGGGGAGGGGGATGCCGCATTGCCTATGATAATGGGGGAGGGGGATGCCACACTACCTATGATAATGGGGGGAGGGGGATGCCACATTGCCTATGATAATGGGGGAAGGGGGATGCCACACTACCTATGATAATGGGGGGAGGGGGATGCCACATTGCCTATGATAATGGGGGGAGGGGGATGCCACACTGTCTATGATAATGGGAGGAGGGGTATGCCACACTACCTATGATAATGGGGGGAAGGGGAAATCCACACTGCCTATAATAATGGGGGGGCACACTGCCTATGATAATGGGGGGAGGGAAATGCCACACGGCCTATAATAATGGGGGATGCCATCCAGCCTATGGGAATGGGGGGGCACGCCTATATGGGTAATAGGGATGGAATGCCACACTGTCTATGATAATGGGGGGACACTGCTTATATGGGGAATGGGAGGGGGGAATGCCATACTGCCTATATGGGGAATGGAAGGGGAAAGATACCACACTGCCTAAATGGGGAATAAGAGGGGGAGAATGCCACACTGCCTATGATAATGGGGGGCACACTGCCTATATGGGGAATGAGAAGGGGGAATGCCACACTGCCTATATGGGGAATGGAAGGGGAGAGATGTCACACTGCCTATATGGGGAATAGGAAGGGGGGGAATGCCACACTGCCTATATGGGGAATAGGAGGGGGAATGCCACACTGCCTATATGGGGAATGGGAGGGGGAATGCCACACTGCTTATATGGGAAATGGGAGGGGGAATGCCACACTGCCTATATGGGGAATGGGAGGGGGAATGCCACACTGCCTATATGGGGAATGGGAGGGTGAATGTGCACTGCCTATATGGGGAATGGGATGGGAGGATGCTACACTGCCTATATGGGGAATGGGATGGGAGGATGCTACACTGCCTATATGGGGAATGGGATGGAGGGGGATGCCACACTGGGTATATGGGGAATGGGATGGGGGCATGCTACACTGTCTATGAAATAGGGCATCCCACATGGCCTATGGGAATGGGATGGGGGCATGCCACACTGCCTGTGGGAATGGGAGGGAAGAATGTCACACTGCCCATGAGGAATGGAATAGGGGGAATGCCATACTGTCTGTAATGGAATCGTTTTCAGTTTAAAATATTTTTTCTAATTTTTCTCCTCCAAATCTAGGTGCGTCTTATGATCAGGTGCGTCTTATAGTGCGAAAAATACAGTGATTTGATACAGAAAACATCACTTTTAACGAGAACAATCGCAAAAAATGGTCCAGTGAAACAAATCCATATAAATATGCTGGATGGTGGGAGGAGAGATAATTTATACACACAACATGGAAGGAAGAGAAAATCGGGGGTGACAGGCTCAGCCACCCTGATACATTAAACCGTCACCCCTGGATTTTATTCCTACCATGAGAAAATAAACCACAAGCTTGGCGGGAGTTTTTTCAATTCGGGTGTATAAGTGACCCCTCCTCTTAATAGCCGACATGTTTATATGGATTTTTAATATTACACAATTTCGCGATAGTGCTCCTTTAAAAAGAGAAAACACTTTTGTAGACTTTCTTCAGACCTTAGACCAGAATGTGTCCCTTACCTGCCACTGACTGGTAAAGGAAGCTTCAATGGGCATCTGTGCCCACAGAAGTTATATTGGCATCAATAGGAATACTCTATACTCAACCCACACTGAGGTCTCAGAACAGCATTGTGAGTGAATGAAGAGCAGCATTGGTGGCAGGTAAGCAGGGGAATCTTGTGTCCTCATGTCCGCATGTTTTAAATTACTGTATAAGGGTTTAAAGTTTTCTCTTCCTATTTTAACTAGAAGACCTGAATTATTGCCATCGAATGAGTCCTGGGGATGGGCTAAATGAGACATGGATGGGACATAGGGGATGGGTTTAAAGCTGGCTGTGTGCTGTGCAATAAAAACTGATCAGTAGTGTCTCTATGAGGACAGCAGAGGGAGGTGGCTGCAATGCAATGCAAGTCTATTGCATTTTCCACTTGGTGTATTTTGTAATTATATGACGCCTTGCTTTAAAGTGTTAGGATCACTAATTAACGAAAAAACAAGGACTTGCCTTTTCTCCCCCACAGCACCGCCTGACCAGTCCGGTGCCTTGAAACCTCCTGGTTTCTGAGATTAGGTAGTATCCCTGAATGCTACCTTTGCATCGGGAGACAGTTACCTACCTGAATGCATTGTACCTGTAACTGTATAGTTTAATGGAGTAGGGATAATTCTATGGGGTTGTGGTTTTGAGAGGTTGACCTACACCCCTTAGTTTCAACAGAGGGGATTTTTTTATTGTTTCAGGTCACAGAAAAACATTCACATTTGAGTCATAAATCAGATACTGAAACATTAATTTGGATTGCATAACCCAACAACATATTCAATCTGACTATATTCCAGTTTATACAACATCTGTCATTCCAAATTGCCTTAAATGGAATGTAATTTTAATCAACTGAACTTTTTCCAAACTGTCGGCTTGGTATATGTTTCAGCATTATGCAATGTGAGTCTAGCATTGCTTCGCCTAGCCATCGTTTTTCAAAATACTTGTATACCTAAACTATTTCACTCATCACCATTCAGACCAACCCAAAAGATAAAAGAAAAAAACAGAGAGAAAAAAGAAAGCAAAAGAGGATACAGGATACATTCAGGACCTTTAAGGGGTGGGGGGGGGGGCGGGACTCAGGCCTACTCTCAGAGATTTCCAGGAACCAATCTCTCACTCTAGCTATAATCCCACATCTGGGTGATCATTCAAGGCCCATCATATCTCAGAGAATACACTTCACAGCTGACTGGCTAAATCTTCCTCTTGAGCTGGTGTTAGAATGTGCCACTCGCTCCCCACAGGTACAAAGCAGCAAGGTCTTCAGGTCCCTTCCTCTTGGGTCCGTGTATGGTGGGCAGAACATGCACTTTATATAGGTATTTAAAAGGAAACACCAGAAGGGGGGGTTCCCGGTCCAGTCCCCATATCAGATCTACCTATCATCACAAGGCGTCCCCGTTCACCTGCTGCTGATCCCACTTTGTTCTGGGACTGGTGTGCTCATGAGCTTCCCACTGGGACTGCTAGGTCTGGCCAGATATTTACAGAGGAGTATGAGTGAAGAGTGAGGCTCCCTTAGAGACTAATAGGTCCCTTGGTCTGGACTCCACACACGTACACCTAGAGGCAAGGGAAGGCCGAACTGTGGGAAGCTCATAGCGACATGAGATAGACATCACAGTAACAGCAGCAGGTGAGTCCCGGTGTCTCGTGCTGGAACGAAGGTCTGATGAGAAACTCAGTGAAAGTATAGATTCCCTATTAAGCTTTGATGCTTTCTTTAACTCCTTAAAATTAGCCACACTAGAAGCAGGTATAATCTAAGCAGGTGAGTATCTCCTCTCTCATGAGCATTGATAGCATCTTTATCATTGCTCCCCAGGGCACAAGGTGACATAATATCTGAGTTCACAGTAGCAGGCCCAGTAGCAGAAAACGATTTGAAAATATCTTCTAACTGTCAAGCATATATACCTTTATATAAGTCTCAACAGTAACTGCCACCTGCAGCACGCTCTCACGGACCATAAATATTTCTTGTACATAACATGATTCAAACTTTTACCTGAAGGGGGCCCTACCAATTGAGAATGAGACCAGACAGGCACTGTTTTATGGACAGCATATGAAGAGTAGTCTGGAGAAGATTTGAGTCTATGCAGATGGGCAAGATACAGAATCAACCTGTTACAGTAATAAGTCCATACACAATATGGAGAATGTTGTATGCTTCAAATGTCTCTAGCTCACTGTAAGATGTTTACATCTGATCTGGAGAATCCAGTCTGGTCAACTGAAGCAGAAAGCTGTCCATGTGAAGCTCTCCATGTGCGATCACTAAATGAGAATGTTTCTGTCAGGGATCGGCGGACACCCCTCTTTCATAAGCCAAGCAATCCCCAATCTCCACCGCCTCTTGTACCTATAGACAAGCCCGTGCTTGCTGGAGACACGGGTTATGCCTCTCCAGACTCGGTTGCCCCCAGGACTTACTGGCGCAAAGATTGCTGGCTTATGGTGAAGATAGGTGAACGGCGGGGTATCCCAAATTGGAAGTTCAAGCGGGCTGAGTCCGAAACATCGAGTCCAGCAGGGTAGGCAAAAATGGTCGAGACGAGCAGGGGTCAAAGCCAGGTGGTCACTGGGCACGATATCCAAAGGGTTGAGACGGAGAATGGTCGAGACAGGCAGGGGTCAAAAGCCGGGTGGTCACCAAAGCGCGGTATCAAAGGGGTAAGGCAGAGATGAGGTCAGACAGGCAAATGGTCGGTGCCGGGAGCGGGCAGGAATGGTCAAAGACGGAGCCGGATCAGAACACCCTAAACACAAATCCAATAGCACACCCAAGCTAATAATGGCTATAACGGGCACTGATGGTCAGGGCAAGGACACTTTTAAAGGGGAACTGGCCAATGGGCAGGGGGGAAGGGGTGTGTTTGATTGGTGCAACACTGGCAATTGGTGCAACATATGAACCTGCTTCTGATAGGAGCCCCCCAGGGACTGGACCGCCCTGACCAGCCAGGCTGTCCAGTCCCTGGGTTCCTAATCCCCACAGGACCCCCCTCCTGGACCGATAGGGGGTCAGCGCCGCCGGGGGACATAACTGACCCTGCCAGGCGCGCCCCCCGAGGAGAAGGAGGGGGAGGACGCTCCAGCCGAAGCAGCGCCACCGCCAGAAGCCCCAGCCGTCGCCTCAGGAGAGGAGGCGGAAGCCAGAGCCCCAGCACGGACGGACGGGAGGGAGGCAGCCGCCCCACGTGGCCGCCGGACGCCCGGAGCAGCGCCGTGGGAACGGCCCGCAGGTAAGTTCCTTACAGTTTCATTACTATTAGACCCACATTTTCCTGCCAAGCCACGTCCCTTATAAATATTATCCCTATATGGGTGTATGTGGCTTCGCATTCATGACATACATCACAGTATTTAACTGAAAGTGTAACAAAAGTTCGTACTTTTACTGTACTATTGTTTTTCAGTGTTTATTTATTATGTCCATATCTTGTCCGTCTTCTGTAAGCATTCTAACTTCTTGCTTCTAGTTAGTTTTTAGAATAGCAAAAGAAAAGCAAAATCAACACTTAACAACCTAGTCTCAGCCATTTCCTTAGTAACTGACCCTGAAAGAGCCTAAGTGTCTCATAGCACACAAGCATGCAAGTGGATATTTTTCAATCATTATAATAGATGTAATTTATAGGTACTCAGTTTCTGAATGGGTTTAATAAAGACCATAAAAAGGGAGTTTGTTTTATGATAGAGGATTGTAGAGGTGAACACATAATAATAAATAATAATGTTATACAAATTCACAACCTTTGTACGGTTTTAATTAAATGTTTTGATATTAAAAAAGGCTAGTCGAGAAAAATATATGGAATTCTCTTTTCATAAAAAGCTGTAAGTCATTTGTAAAACAGAGCACAAAATGGGTGGGGGGAGCCCTCTTTTCAATAATTTATGTTTTGGACCCTGAGACTGACCTCTCTCATATGGGCCTAAATATACGCAGATCGCTCAATATATCTGAAATGTCACAGCACTTGGAGCCTAACTGATTTCATTAGAGGTGAGATGTGGTCCTCTTGCACTTGACCTTGGAAATGTGGGTTAGTTAGAAGCTCTGGGTGATTTATAAAAGCTCTTCTCTAGACATTCTGCCCAAGTTCTCCCTGATGTCTCCATTCTCAGGAAGGTCAAAGGGACAGGCGGAATTAAATCCAAATCTGCTTTTGCAAGCATTTTCAAACCTTCTCTCTATTTGAGATAATCTGAACTTCATTGATGGGCAAAGTAAAAGTGATAAAGAGTTACTTAAAGAATGGATCCTCCATTTTACACTCAAATCTACCTACTTGCAGAGATAATTCCTATTTGGAAAAGTAGCAAATCACAACAGCTCTGTGATGCCCCATAGCTAACAATTAGATTCAGACCAGCCCTGGAAAATGACAGTTGGAGATTGAAAGTTTTATTCTGAATGATGGGACAGCACAAAACATTTTCTATTAGCTAATAAATGTCAGATTCTGCTGTACACTATGTATTTAGGAATTTTATTTATGCAACCATATGATGATAATAATAATTTTTAATAATAATATTTTATATAGTATTATCACTTCTGTTTTACTGTATATATTATATATAACATAATTCAGACTGCATAAACTTAAAAGCATATTTCCCAAGTGGCAAAGTGCTTGTAACTTTCTACATAGGCTATGCCAGGGTGCTGCTATATTCAACATTTAATTCACAATTCCAGCAGGTGGTGTAGACAGCAGCAAACAACACACATTAACACATTAAATAAGTATCTACCCCATTAAAAATAGTTTGCACCTCAACAGTAGAACTTCCCAATTACATGTACAGGGGATTTTGACTTTTAAATAGTATAACATTTTTTTATCATACTTTATGGTCTGCTATCTAGAAAAATCTAAAATCATTTGGATAACCCCCTTAATCGTGCCTCTTTCAAATTTTCAAAGCCTTGGAGAAAATGATATTTAAAAAACCTCCAAAAACATACGTGGAGGCCAATTTATTATTTGCGCCTCCTAGCGCCACTTGAGGCCCTTATTTATCAAGGGCTAGCGCCAGGTAGTGTCTGACGAGCGCCAGGTACCGCCAGCTAACGGCGGCTACCGACTCAAGTACGCCCGGCGGCGGTCACAATGACGCATTTATCACGCTAAATGAGGCTAGCGCCGGCGAGAGCGACAGCTAGCGCGGGATTCATCATGTAGCCGACTGCAACGAACAGCGCCGCTGCTAATCCCATCACAGCGCCAGGGATGACCTGTCGCTCCCTGGCGATGTCCAATGCATTTCAATGGAGCGATCTTTAATTAATCATAATTAATTCCTATTATTATTTTTTTTTTTTTTTTAATGTCAAAAATTCTGTGACCACTTCTGCAATGTTAGGATTTTTTTTTTAAGGTAAAAAAAAAAAAAACTATTTGTGCAGAATTGATATTACAGGTCTGATATTAATGTATTCATATTACAAAATGTTTATAGAAACTTGTATAATTTTACAATCAAAAAATATGGTTGTTTGGGGGTTAAAAACTATTTTACACCCATCGCCGCCAGCGCTCTGGGGTTTAAACAAGGAATTCACAGCGCGAATAAATTCGGAGCGTGTTTTGTTAATGAATCTGCAGCAAGCCATTCGCTCTGGCCATTCGTTGTCAGGCGCACCCATACAACGCTGAACCTGTGAAACAGAGACCCCCCAGCCCGTATTCAACATTACCGCACACCGAATGAGTCGCTGTCAACAAGCAAACCCCGGCCAAGCACAGCGAATACTAGCTGGCGCTGAGAAAATCACGCTACTGGCGCTCATCTGTCGCTACCTGGCGCTATTAATGAATCGGCCTCCCAGTGTCTACACTATTAGCACCTCAGCTGCAATGCGGGGCACAGGCAGACAGCACTGTAAGTGTTCGGCACTGTAGGCTACCCGTGGCGCTGTGTCTTGTTTGTTTATTTCCAATGGAGCTAGCGACAGGTAGCGCCGGTGGGGGAGGGCCAGAAATTATTTGTATTTAACATGTCAATACTCAGGCATACAGTGCCATGTGCAATACAAAAAAAGGCTTTAACTGGGGATTGCTGCACAGTGACCAAATGCATGTAATGATATTGGGATCATACAAATGGCATGACACATGAATGGCAGACATGAACACGTGAACAAGTTAGTAGCAGGTAACCTACAGTACAATAATCAACGCAAAACATTCTGTACAGACCAGGGTTCCTGTGTCACTTTAATCAGAAGTCACCAAAAAATGGGACTGGAATGGCTAATTGAAGTCTATGGGAGAACGACACAGAGTTGCAGAGCTGTAGGGAACACAGCACTAACAAAGTACCCAACATTTTTGATACATGGAATGCTACATGGTGCTAGGAGAGGCGATTTTTTTGATTTGTTGGTGGCTTTCATGAAGAACAGCTCTGGCTATGGGTTGTTAGCATTTCATGAATAAACCCCCAAATTACATGCAGTTTAACTTGTCCATTATGCTCTAAGAGAGAGCCCTAAGTCAAAAAGAGTGCTGCACTGCGGTACATTGATATTTTAGTTCAGTAAATGTGTGTTTTACAGTGCGCTGACCTGCTCCAATGTGAACACCTATAACAATTTGTGCCGATATATACCCATGTGGCACACACCATCATAGTCATTAAGCCTAGTGCCTATACATTTCCTACACCCTCTTGGAGGCATTTATGTTTTATTGTCTTTGAACATTAAGCGTTTTTTTCTCGTGAAGCTCTAGCGCCAGGTAGTGCTTCGTAGTGTCAAGCAACGTCCGCCGTACGTAATACCACATTTATGAAGGCAAATCTGGTGAGCGACTGGAACAGCGCCTTGTAGCGTATGATTCATCATTACAGGCGGCTCACCATATACCGCCGGAGCCCTAGCTTCCAGAGCGCCAGGTATTACCTGCCGCTACCTGTCGCTCTCCCATACATTTCAATGGACGTTCCTTTTATTCTCTTTAAACAGCGTTTTTATTTTTCTCTCAAATAATTGTGTGACCTCGCCGGGGCTAGAAAAAGTCATTTTTGAAAACATTTTTGATATTTTAGATTTATATGCAGAATTGTCATTACAGGTCTGGCATTAAAGTATTAATGTCACAATGTTACAACAATGTAATTCCATGTGTTTTCGCTTTGTTACAGGTGGATATTTGTTCAAAAACAGACTTTAATCACACAGCGCATGGCGCTCTATGATATACCGACCAGATCCAGAGCGCCAGAGTCGGTCGCTCTAAACTGCCGCTACCTTTCGCTCCCTGCAGTGTAATTCTGTTGTTACAGTGACCAACATACATCACATTCATCAATGACGGCCAGGTTACTAGAGCGACTGAGGCGCTCTGTTACAGCGCCTGATAACCGCTTACACGGACTACTACGCGCTTCGCTCTAAGCGCTGCTATACAGATGCTCATCTGCCAATACCTGGCGTTATTAATGAATCTGCCTGTAAGTGCCACTAAAGTCAAGCAAGCCATCTTCCTCATTTTTTGTCAGGCTGCCGTTAACCAATTGAGTTTGCTGAATAGGCTTGTACATCAAACCTAAATAGTTGCCCCTTTCCATTACCCAAATTGCGCCCCAGTTGAACCACTAAAAGTCTGTAACACACATGGAAGCCTTTGAACAGCCAGTACTACCTTCACTGCATGCAGTCTCATGGACATGGCCATAATCCATAAAGTCCAGTTTGCAATGCTTGAGCTTTCTTATCCTAGCATCCATCTTTCTCTTGGCAAGAGCTGTCAGAGCTGCAGGAGGCTTTGTGACTGAAAATCACTGCAGACTATTTCTGGAAAGATTGGAACTACTGACTTTTAATATCTGAAACCACCTTTATTAACTTTTCTTGTTGCTATCAAGTATACTGGGCACCACCCTCGCTGTGGCTAGCTGTCTAACCTATGTCACCATTCAACACATATAAGAATGTGAGAATATTGAAAATATTGCTGTTTTATCAATAGGATGGTCACAGGGATGATCACAATTTTAGTATTAGTTCTTCTTGGTAATCAGTTACTAAAACCGTGTCCTGACAGCATCTAGAGTACTTTTTATAAAGCCTGTGTGACACAAAATGTTTGCGTTTGTTCTCGCTAATATGCCAAACTATGTTTGACAATCCTCTCAGTACCATAAAAGAAACAATGTTGCAGCCAAAGCTTTTCCCAACCTGCCATACTACAGTAAATCTAGGCCTATGCAGTTAGGCTCACTCTAGTGTAATAAAGCATATGTGTACGGGTTATTTATAGCTGGATAATAATTAAAGAGTTGTGTAAACTTATCTAAGAATTTATTTTAGAAATAGTGTATCCAGTTATGGGCTTTTTAAAATTTATTTTAGAGAAACCACAATAACAAATAAGTTATTTGAAAAATGAGCTAATGAGTACAGTATATGTGTTTTTCCCCTTAAGTGCACTTTTTACTGGCACTGAATCGACCCCTTAATATCCATTTCCACAAATTTGCAAATGAAAAATTGTTAAATTCACCACAATCACACTATAATTTCCCTGCTCTGTGTGCGTGCCCGCCTGTCCGCTCAAGTGGATAAGTGGGTGGGGGCTTTCATTGAGCAGGGAAAGCCACTCTATGTAGCTGCTAGCGTGCCAGTGGCATAGATTTACCTTGGGCCGGGGTAAGGAGTTTTTTTGTAACCCTCCATCCTGTCCACTAACCTTACCGCTGTTCCTGTGCCACTGTATCCTGGATCTAATTGGCCTTTCACTGAACCAAGGCAGTGGGAGGACGATCAAATGCAGGGAAACAAGTAGTGTCATGGGAGTGCCCGTAAGGCGAGTGACATTTGCTAGTTAAGAGACACATTTTATCCCCAAATTTTGGGAGGAAAGTGAGTCTTATGGAACAAAAAACATTGTTGTTAATCACCTATAAGATCTAAATGACTAGTTATGGGGACTGGGAAGTTATCCTTTTTTGGTGATAGCATTTATAAGCTCCATGTATGAAATAAATATATATAATAGATGAGATAAGTTAGGCCTTAACTAAATAACTATACGGGTTCCACACATGGTATGGTACCAAAACCATGGGCTGGTGTAAAACATCTGACTCACCTGTCAGAGCTGTTTTGTTCTTAAAGCCTATACTGTATGCTCTGTTTGTTTCTTGCCTTGTAATATATATTTCACTGTACATTTTATATATGCACTGCCCACTTAGGGATATTAAATCTAAAATTGAAATTTTAGATTTAATAATCTAAAATTTAAATAAGTTTCCTTCTGTGCACTAAGCTAGAATTTATAGCTGTTAGAGAGTAGTGCCTGTATGCTGGACTTTTTGATCAGTATTCAATTAATACTAATCTGTGTGAGACTGCGCTGTGTATGCAGCAAGTGGCTGACAAATTAATCATGTGACAATCAGCACCAGTTTTGAATTTACAATAGGCAGGACAGAAAGCAGCACAGGCAGCAGGGATCTATGTGAGCATTAGGGTTGCTGTCAAAAAATCCAAAAGTTGAAATAATACAATTTTTTTGGTTAGCTTAATAGAAGAAAAACATACTGTACAACAACTGTATATCTCTATAACAACTGTAAATTGTTTGCTAAACAGGTGATGTTAGTATGCTGTTTTAAAAGGCTGCCCCTAGCAAATTGAAAGTGACCTCTACTGAATCAGGTGCATGTACAGAGGTGCGTCAGCATCATTTCACCTTATTTTTGCGCAGCATGCAAATTAGAACGTGTAGGGAACTTTTTTTAGTCTTTCTAGCATGAGCGATGCACCAGTATTTCACCTACTTTTTCTTAGTTCGTGACAATTTGTAGTTGTACGTGAAAATTCAAAGATGTTGCCAATTCACATGACCCTTATAAGGTTAACTCAGCAGATGTATCATACAAGTTCCTCAAGAATAAAAAAAAAATATAATATAAGCAGATTAACCCATTTGCATCATTAATTATTGAAAACACTAAATTAACCTTAAAGCAGAAGTTCAGTCATATTTGGACTGCTCTGCCACGTGCACCCAATAAAATGCTGTATTTAAAATAAAAAAAAAGTGAGCCTCTCTTTTGGCTTCTTAGGTTCTTGAAGTGGCCCTATCCTGTTTTGGGTAGCCTTGGAGTCTAAAAGACTAAGCTGTCAGTCACGGTGGGGGGCGTCAGCTTAGAACGTGGGAGTGCAGCTCCCGGTGGGGAATGGGCATCCAGCACCAGTCAGATGAACCTTGTTTTTTATTTTTAATAGCCAAACCAATCTCAGCACCAAGCAGGGGGTAGATGGTAGCTATTGCTGGACTTAAACTAGAACCACAACCAGATACAAATAAATGAGGAAAGTTGCATATTTTTTGGGCCATCGGAAAGCAAAACAAAAAAACTCATCAGAAAGTAGTCGCCAGTTATGACTACAATAAAAACCTCATCTGCACTGAAATACAATGCACAAATTCAAAGAGTGAAGGAGTGTGCAACGTAATACAATCTCTCATAATCAAATCACAGGTCATTTTTATTAAGAGTTGAAATGCATACACAATGCACAAACCCTTCAAATAAATATTTATAACACTCCAAACCAGCAAAATAATTTTTGTTTCCTCTCAGACTTTAGTAGCCTCAAGCATAGCAGTGGGAAGAGTGGAAGGGCTCCCGAAGTGGCCTCGATTACCACCTTACCCATTCTTAGCTTGATAAGAGGTTGAGAACCCTTTCATATGGGATGTTAAGCTGAATTTGCTAAGTTTGTGTATCATGTGTGAACGTGTATTTAACTTTCTTGTGATATATCTAAGAGTGGTGAGGTAGCCTATGGTATAGTGTCATTTCAAAGTACTAGGGCGTTGGTAAAAGGGTCAATAACCGCCCCCCAAAAAAAACTTAACTTCACTCCCACCCAGCAACTTCCGGCTGGTCCTCGGTTCGGAAACCTCTTAGTTTCTTGAAAATGAGGGGAACATGGAAGCAATGCCCCAGAATTCTTTGGGCAATGACCAGCGCACACTGTAGTGTGGTGGCCCAGCCGCTCGCCACCAGTCATCATTTATTCATTGCAATGGGGAGGGCAGGCTAGTTATGTCCCCCACTTCCAGATTTAGAAGACATTGGATCATATATATATATATATATATATAATCTAGCACCACCTGCCTGTGTACTAAATTGATACATTTTACTGTATGAAGCCAAATATGACATATGTAATTATGATATATATAAGCAGTATACATTACAGCCATGTCCCAAGAAATGTTGAACTTTGCAACATAGAACTAATAAGGGCCTTATTCATGAAGGGATAACGCAGGGTAGTGCCTGTACAGCACCAGGTAGCGCCAATTTTTTTTTTGTTTTCCTTAAAAAAAAATCTCAAAACTTCTGACATGTATCCTGGGCAAGATAATGACATTTTTGTCAAATTTTTGGATTAATAATATTTTTATGCAGAATTGTCCTTACATGTCTGTTATTAAAGTGTTCATGTTACAATGTTATAACAATGTAATTCCATATGTTTTTGCTTTGTTACTAGTGGATACATGTTCAAAACCAGACTTTGATCACACAGCTTCTGGCGCTATGGGCTACAACTACATGTTTTTGAGCGCCGGAACTGTTTGAGGCTGTTTTTTTGATGAATGTGGTGTAAGTCAGTCGCACTGAGCTGGCGCTACCATTCGGTCCCATACAGCGCTGTACTGCGACTCACACAATATATTCATCAATGCCAGACAGCGACTGAGGTGCTCTGAAAAAATGATCTATCGCCAAGCACAGCGACTACTAGCGGTTGCTCTGAAATCAGCTCTAAAGACACTCATCTGTCACTACCTGGCGTTAGTAATGAATCAGCCTGTACGTCAATAATTCACATAGTTCCAAGCATGCAATATCTACCGACCCATTGGTTATACCCCCCATCCCTACCCTAGAAGTTGTGACCAGCAACAGCAGTAAATGTTGATAACCAAAAGATGTATCAACTATAAGTGCTTTTTATGATTTGCAATCAGTTGCTTAAACCTGTATGGTTTTCTATGTCTTTGGCTAAATTTAGATTTAGATTTAGAATTTTGTTTTAGAATATTCTGGTTCTACAGGCACATGAGTCCGAATAGTGATCAAGTCTATGGGAGCATTTGAATTCTGCCTACATATGTCAGGGAAAGACCACCAAATATTAGAGGAACACTGTGCATATAAAAAGTCCTCTTAAAGGGTCCATCCCTCATGAAACACACACTAGCCCCGTCCCCTGGCAAACTCCTGGGCAAATTCCAGGGTGACCCCTTCCTATTACTCTAGAGAATCCATCAGCACTTTACTTTATCCCAAAATACTTTAGGCTTCCATTAAATATCTTATTCCAACATTTAATTTTTAAATGAAAAGGATGATCACTCCTTTAACTAGAAATTCATTGGCGGGTGTTGTTCCAGGTGTTGCTCCTCTTTAAGGGAGAATTCAGACACCTCTTTTATTTTGTTTTTATTTTTTTATTGTTTAAAGGTGTGCCAGGTGGGCATGAGGGCTGTAAGCCTGAAAGGCTGAATGGCTGGCCTCTGGCAATTAACATACACCAGCCTAAATGTTTTTAAGCATACATCAGGTGTCATGGTGTCCCCTCGCCTTCCTATCACCCCCACCGGATTACATGCAATCCTGAGGGGTGTGGAAGAGCCCAGTGCATATTGGCATGGGCCCATTATGCTTCCAGGGCTGCCTATTCTTGGGGCCATCCTGGAAGAGATCTGGACCCATGCTGAGGGGTATATGTGCTAGTGTTATTGCTACCATGGTGGGAGTCTATACATTCAGTCTCTAAACATTGGGGATGTCTCCTATTACTGGTACGCCATACTGGTAGCCTAGGGAGGAGGGGCATCATTATTTTAAACAATAAAAAAAAAAATGTAAAACTCCCTAACATACAACCCTTACTTTTCCCCCATATATCTAAATACCACATTCTTGGCCAAATAAATTGAGCACTAATCAAACAGTGCTAATCACCTTAAAATGTTTGTTTCTGAAAGACAAAGAAAAGATATAATAAAAGATTACAAACCTCTGCACTTGATATTTGTCAAAGACCTTGTCCCTGTCTTACTAAATGTGCAAGTGAAGCTGTGGAGCCATGTGAGTGAAGATGCTTGATGTCACCATTCATCTGGCAGGCCAAAGTGCTAGGACAAACCAAGAAATGTGAGGGTGACTGTCCACATGGCTGTAGATGAAGCATTGGTCAGGTCACTATGACAGATTGTAACACTTAGGAGGTATGAGTTTGATTAATACACCTTCTTATCTATGACAGGGAGAGACAGAAGAGGTATGTGTGTGTAAAGGTGACTCTCTAGGAACTTGGCTACAGCAAAATACATTTATTTTGGTCTTTTTGACATGTGGCTGTTTTGTATTTGAAAGATTGTTCTTGACCAAAATTCTTTTGTCTGAATCAACCATGTCTCCTTCCTCTTTTTCCAACAGTTTTTTTTACCTCCACATATTACCTTCAATTGATTAAAATAAATCTGGGTATTCTGTGGGATACTTTGACTTAAAAATGTCTTCTTTAATTAATAATAAATGTAGAGAATAATGAGATTGTTCTGTAATAGAGAAAAAGAACCATCACATATTTTTACTATCTGAATTCTGCATTTCCTGATAAACCCCATTGAACTTCCCCCCTTGCTGACTCATCATAGACAGCCCCCTCAATAATTAACACTTCTCAGGTACCTTCACAGTTAGACAGCAGTAGAGCAGGTGACTCATGCATGCATGATGAGGCCCAGAAGAAGGGAGAGCTTTGAACAGGGCTTATGGAGAAATATAAATCAGGCTGAATGAAATGTAAAGCAAGGAGAGAGTAGAATTTTGCAGGTTAAATTATGGTGGTAGCAGGTAGCAGGTTTTGCTACGTGCCTAAGTCTTGAGCTTAAGCAATTCACGGCACTCTATGCACAGGTATCCAATTCTGCCTTCCAAAATTGAAGTTGCTCCTATGCTGCTCAAGCATCAGCTTCAGACCCAGAAACCTATATTTAAAAAAAAAAATATATAATATATAAGTATAGTAAGTAGTAAGTTACCCAGTATAATATATAAGTATAGTAAGTAGTAAGTTACCCAGTACTACTCGCAATCTACACTAGAAAACAAATCTCGCTTATTCAAGGCTAAAATGTTCAAACTTTATATTTAAATTGAATTAAGCTTTACTCACTTCAGTCCAGACAGGCAAGCAAAAGTGGGCATTGTCAATGTGGTATCCAGAGTGATCAAGCCTAAAATATATGGGGACCTTTTCTCAGAATCTGAAGCCGGTACAACCTATTAACCATGCTAATATATGCTCTGCAATTGTCCCTGCATGCCACCATCCTTGATTATCCCATCTCTACAATGCGCCTATTTTTTCTGTGTTTCATCATAATTGAGTATCAGGTAGCGCTAGTCGGTAGAGCACAAGGACAGAGTCACTGGACACCCAGATCCACCAGGTTCCAGCACAATTCCAAAACCAAAGAAGCAATAAAAAAGAGGTTTACAAAGTCCAAAGCTTAGGTCAATAACAAAGCTGTCCAAAGACCGAACCAGAAAGGCATGAGTATCTGGAAAGACAAACCAGCACTTCCTGGATGTCAGAGCGCTTCTTTTTAAAGGGACAAGGGTGGAAGTATCCCGGAAGACAACCAGCACTTCGTGGATGTTAAAGCCCTCCTCTTAAAGAGCCAAGAACAGGTCAGTTTACCATATTTCTTCCTTGGTAGACCTGGTTAACCATTGCTTGTGCTTTTGTGAAAAAATATATGAGCAGCAATTTCACCATGAAACCCTAAACTACAAGCTATACAACACTGCCTTCTGGTGATTTTTACTTGTGCTTAATGAGAAGTTGCATACGCCAAGCAAAATAGGAAGCCTAAACTCGACTGAACATTTAAGCACACATTCTCTAGAATTATAAATCATGCTCTACCACTTGGTAGAGTGACAGATACATGTAAGTATTGTAGGTGCCAAAGGAGATATGTATGGCATACAGACACACTTATTTTAAACTTTTTTTCCACTGAGTAAGTTCACTCCTATGTTCTTATTTTTCATTTACCGGCTTTGACATTGGGGAAAGGGTCCACCCAGAAGGAAACTTCTTTTTGTCTACAGATTGGTCAATAGGAGTTTTAGGATGATCTTCATAGGGAGATATAAAGAAAAATATTAACCTGGTATCAGAAAAGGAAAGATAAGTTAGAGGCTTATTATCTTGCCCATTCCTTCCGTATGATTAGGGGATCATCTTCAGATCACCCACAGCTCAATTCTTTGTTTTACTGGAACGTTTTCATACACCCTTTACGTTTTGTACGGGACTCACATAATGTATCCGGCTAGCTTTAATGTAAGTTTCTTAATAGCCATTTCTAAAAGGTGTCTATCCAAAGGCTTAACTGTAAGATTTAATTCAGCTGTAATGGATTTTATCATTTGTTTTCGCCACAGCTTCACATTTGGTAAACATGGTTCAGTCCATTTAACTGGGATGCTTCTTATAGCTGTAAATAGTGCTAATTTATCGCTTGGTGCCCTAGGGTCGTTCTGGTTCAGGTTTCAAAGACAACTGATAGTGTCTAGATCAATCCTCACTTTAAATTCATCCTTCATTAGTTCTTGAATAGCTATATATAATATGATTACGCCCCCAATATACATGCCGTAGCAGTGGCATAACAAAATGTGACAGGGCCCCAGTACAAGCATTAACTGGGTCCCTGTCATGGCTCATACAATAAGCTTTATACTGTTAATTTAAAGGAAACAGCCTTTTGTAAGGTTTTTGATGTTCGGCCTTATTGTTTTCCTCTTTTTGGATATAAAATAAGCATTTGTGTTAGGATTTTGCCCTCATACTTGTGATTAACTTATCAGCAAGTTTCTTATATTCCAATGGATCTGTCTTGGTAAAGTAAGAGTGGCTTTCTTGCCCCTCAGTAAAGCTCCGAATATCCTTATCTCACTACAAATCCTAGAATCCTTCAACTGTAACAGGTTTGTTTATTAGAAACTTTGGCTAAACAAAGCAGTGGCAATCACCAATTTCACCTGAGAATGCTTCTAGTAACCCTTTAGCTTCTTGAACACAAGACGGATTACCCCTATCTAAAGAGATTGAAATGATGCATGGGGGGTTAAATTTGTCATATCTGTCTCAGCCAATCAGATGATTAGCAAGCCAGAGTGAGGAAATTCCTAAAATATACATCTAAACACCACTTTGATGTAAGTTTCTAAGGTAAGCACATTTATGGAGAACAGTTTTTTTATGGAGTTGCAAAAATATATAAAAGTAAAAAATTAATAGATAAACTCAGCACCTTGAGCACATCGTATTAGCACACTAGATTGGAATCTTTTAAAAATGCCAATTAAAGTAGAATTAACTTTTAAACTCAACTGGGTGGAACTAGACAACTAAAGACTGAAACATTCAAGACAAATGGTGCTTCTTTTTCCATTGTATGATTTTAATTAAGCACAAATCTGATAAATAAGATGGAGTAAGTTAATCAAGTCCCCTGACCTTCTGGGCCATGGTGCAATCACCCCCCCTGCACCCATTATAGTTACACACCTGTGTTATAGTACCTTCCATATACCACCGCATTTGTTGGCTATATTTGGATCTCAAGTAGGATCTCATTATAATTGTATAATAAGACATATCATTTGTCCATATTTTAGGGGGTTGTCCTCTGTAACAGTTGGAGAACATTTTCCTTTTCTTTAGAGAACATCCCTAGGCTAGGTCCCTAGTGTTTTTAGTGTTGTACATTTCTCACTGGATGGCACATTTCACGGTGTGATATTCACACAAGGCAGTGTCAATAAAACATAAATAAATATAAAAAAATTAAAAAAACATAACTGTCTAATTAGATATTGGAAGCAGGTATGAATGTGATGTTGATTTGTTCTTGACAGTGAATCTGTCAAGATCAGTTAAGCTTTTTTTCATTTCAGAATAGCTACAGAATGAAATTCATGGCTTACTAAGTCTGGTCCACCAGTACTTGCTTGACATAACAGAACCCAGTTCTAAACCCCTGTGAATTGAAAACCAAACTGTTAGCCAGTCCAAATAACCCATCATCAATACTTGTCTGCACTGAAGCTCATGTGTCTGAATGTGAGCTAATAGCATGCTCCAAAATCGAGGAAACACTTTCTGAGTGTAGGCGATGTAGAAGAAACTGGAGCACACACTTCATATGAATGCTTTTGTTTTTTTAAAGGGAAAATCAGTAAGTACATAAGAGTGTAATGATCAGATTTTGGAATACTTTGTCAATGACATATGTTTCTGAAATTGTATTCACATGTAAAACTAGCATACGAAAAATAGCTTCATAAATACTAATAACAGCAAATATAAAATAGGCATACAAGGCAATCTTTATAAGTATAAGCCTTGTGCCAAACGTGCTAAAAAGAAAGAAAAAGAGAGTGGGAAAACTACAAATGTATTTGAAATTGAAATAGTTAAAAGATTTGGTGTGTTGGTAAGTTTGCAGAAATTACTACTTGTGGTTTTGCTAACAGATGTGTGCAACATTTAAGTATCGCAAAGCTGTTGTATGACACAATGAAAACGGAGACCCGCTTTTTTTCTTGACAGTAAATCTATCATCACCATTTAAATATAATAAAACTGTTTGGTGAGAAGGAAGGATCATTTGAAACTTCTAGAATGTGTCAGACACATGCAGAGTTAGTATCTGTGAGCTATGATCGCCACAATCCTCACGTCATCTATGAAGATTCTGATCCTGAGCAGATGAGTTCTGCACCTGCAAAACCTTACTTTCTAGGACACATAAAGCCCTCTGTAGAAGACAATAGGAAACACAACGCTTATTGATGCTTTCTCATGAGACTGCAGTCATAAAAGCCCTTATCCTTTGGCTCCAAATAATTCCTGGCAAATTTCTGTAAATTGATGTTTAGTCCATCATCTGTAATAAGCAGGAGAAACAAGACTTCAATGATGTCCCTGCTGTGGTAATGGCTGCCAACTCATTCAAGTGCCGCACTCAAACATCTGGATCCATGACCGACGATCATAAGTATGATGGTTACACTGCACTGGTGTGTATGTGCTGGATCAGGGTGCTGCTTGTGACTGGCAGCAGATGGCAGGGATATGAATCTATGGCATACCTGTAGTCATTGCCCAATAATTAATGTAGGATTCAATCATAATTGTAAGATAGGCTTCCAATAGACACTTTAAACAAACTGAATTATTGAACGTTAAATAATCAAAATGCCCTGCCTTGGAAACAGGTAAATTTCTCCATAATTGGCACATTTTCTGTTTAGACTTAAACATTCTGCAGGAGGGGATTTGTGATTAATAAATGTTTACAGGATTTTAGGCATAGTTACATTTCAGGTTTGAGTCAGGGGTTATCTAAACCTAAATATCTCTTTAATTTGGCCAGTGCTAGATAGCAGGCTTCCACATAGTACCCTAAGCAGACAATCTTCAGCCAATGACTCAGTAACAATGGATGTGGTCTGGTGTCATATTGAAGCCCTGTTTCAGCAGACATCACACCCTACCCTTGCCTCAATGGAGAAATCCTCTATTAAAGAGTGACCAGAAATTTGAGAACTGCGAGACAGAGAGACTATGAATATGCAGCAAACTGTGATATTGTGATCAATTGTGATAAGCAAACAAACATAAATACACTCAAGTTGCTGTACATAAAAAGGTGGAGTGAGCAAACATACATGCATAAGATCTATTGGAAGGTTATAAGTCTCAGACGGAAACAAGGCAAAACAGGAAAGAAATCAAAAGGCTGTGAATGGAGTACTGGGTTAAGAGTCCAGGTTTCAGAGTTCCAGGATCCGGGTTCAGAAGACAGATTCAATGCTGATCCACTCATGCCCTGTGTGGATCAGCTTATATAGGCCAGGTAATGTCACAGATGCAAGCTGATTTCCAGGAACTATGCAGAACAGCGCCATCTGCTGGTCAATCTGCATACAACAGAGTAAAGTCACAGAAAGGAGCAGCTGAAAGCTAAGGAACTCCAGGCATGACAACCCTAAAGTTTATATTAATAAATTACTGAATTATTGCCCAATTTGTTGTCTGAGCAGCAAGTATATTTGTCTTTGTTGAAGGATGTTGTTTCTTGCACAACAGATGGCTAGCAATAGCAGACCCTTAACAGTTGCTTGCAGTCAATCATAAGCAGAGAATAGTGGATAATAGCTTTGGAGTAGTGTGTTTTTCGGAAATGGAAGAGAGCTGTTATCTGTTAAGTTGCTATATGGAGTTTCTTATTTTATTTGGATTAGTGATTATCTATGATTGTTTGTAAGCAGGGAAAGGTTCATCGAATCTTCTGGTAGCAGACATGCTTTTCTGGTCCATCTGTTGGAAAATACACACTGATAATATTGCGATAAAGAGGCCACGCCTTTCCAGTGTTCCAGGATACATTTCTTTGAATCTACATGTATAAGAATTTGTTTAATTAATATCACATTCCCCAGACATTTATAGATGTTTCTTTGCAACTTGGGAACATTTGGAGCCTTATTTATCAAGCGTCAGCACCTGTTAATACCACTCAGCGCCAATATGTTTGCCTCACTGACACTCAGCGACAGTTCACAATCAAACTAAAAACAGTTAGTGCCGATGTTTCTGCCATCCAGAATCTAATTTATCACCTGCACCATATAGACTGTGCTGCCAGTATATAGTGGGTTAAGAGGGCTAAATCATCATTGTGAGAATATTTTTTCTCACTTTTAGCTGTGCAGAATTTTAAATAATTTGCACAACTAAAATGATGCTGCACTAAGCAAAAAAATCATTAGAACCTTTATTTTTCTTGAGAAAAAAATATTCTCACATTGCTGAGACCTGTAACCCCATAAACCACAATGGGCAGAAATGTACTGAAGTGTTTCAAGCTTATAAATAATATTACACAACTTGCTTTGGTGAATTGTCAATAAAGTTAACGCAGGACCAAATGTAATTTTATTATTTTATTGTAAGAACCTTTTTTCATAGCTTATTTTATCTTACCAATGTATATTCTGTAGCACAACAACTACATGGCCAAAGGATTGGAACTCGGATGGCCCTGCTTTTCCTCCTATAGACTTTAATAGGATTCAGACATATAATTCTGGAGAAAATTAAGCTGAACTGCATCTGAAGCATCTGAAGTTTGGCTCGTCGCCACATATGTTAATAGGCTAAATTTAATTATAAGAAAAGGAACAAAATCTTTCACCTTCATGCCTATGCACCATAGCAGCCACATAGACCACGCAGTTTTTAGTTGCGCCACTGATATTGTGACTCAATAATGACCCAAATCTGGCCAACCTTAAAGTTTTCCATTTTTAAATGGAAGAAGAAATGGCTGAGATATTGAGGTTTACAGGTTCAGCTTAAGATATTTCTTCTGAAAAAAAGTGGGCATGGCCCTTCGATCTGTGATAATCAGCTCTCTGCGCTGACAGCAATGTGATTAATCTAGAGGAGAAGGCAGACAGAGGGACCAGCAATCCTGTCCCGCTCTGCTGAAATGATTAGGGGACAGGATGATTAGGATGAAAAAGAACATGTCATTGGCTGAACCTGTAAACCCTGATATCTCGACCATTTCTTCTTTAATTAAAAAATGGAAAACAGTTTAGGACAGTGCCAAATGTAACCACATGTCATTGGCTGAACCTGTAAACCCTGATATCTCGACCATTTCTTCTTTAATTAAAAAATGGAAAACAGTTTAGGACAGTGCCAAATGTAACCAGACACAATGGTGTAACAATTACCTTTGCTTGCAGTATCATTTTAAAGCAGCCACATTGACTGTGCTGTCTTTAGTTGCCCCATTGATGATATGACCCTAATCTGGCCTTATATAAAGTATGTCTCCTCAGATAGATTTATGGCCACACTAGACATTTTTAAAAGTCGAAAAATAAACTTTTCAGTAATGGAAAAACAGAAATATTCAGAAATACCCAGAAACCACTGCATATCTTCAAAAAGCCCACAACTGGATGATGATTGAGTTCAGCTTTTTAATTCAGTAAGCTACTGACCACCAAACCTACTTCTATCCTAAACTTCGTTATTAACAAATCTCCTTTTAACTTCCATCCCATTAGAAGTAAAGTGATGTTGTAAATTAATCAAGAGTTGGCTAGCTTGGCTATATTTGCTATCCAGTGATTGCGACATTTAGATTTTAATATCAGCACTATCTCAAAGGATCATTTAAAAAATGTATAGTTTGTGCATTCAAGTTGTTGCATCATTAAATCAATGTCATGTGGATCACCAGTTTGCTTCAGGCCTAAAGCCATTCAAAGAATGAAGATCAGTAACCTGCTTGGTGGCAAATCAGCTTCCTCTTTGATGTTTCTCTTTTAATTTTCTCTCAGCTTTTTAATTTCTCTTTTAATTGACTGTGGATATCGGCTTAAAAAAATTTAAACGAAGTAGGGATGTGCATGAATAGCCAAAATAAAATTCAACCAAGGGGAGGTCAGGACTCAAAGCAAATGTTCAGGGAAGAGAGGGATGCTTTAATTTCAGCAAGATATTTCTGTAATGAGCACGGGCTACCTGTGACAGTCTGAAAGCCTGCAGATCCATTTCCAAAAGTACACAGTGCATGCGGCTAAAACTGTTGCAGGGTCTACTTATGTCAAATCTGGGAACATCGTAAGGCTTACACATCAGGCAAATAAATGAAAACAGTGCTAATGAATCCATGTGAAAAGGCTCATCGGGCTTGGCAGCACGTAGGTCAATGAAGGCAAAGTCATAGAAGAAGAATAATGTAAAATGACTGAATATATTAAAGCCTTGAACAGCAATGTCTCTACAGTGGTTAAGAATGCAGAATGATACACAGTACAGTGGCCAATTAAAGGTTAGCATTTTAAATTGTCTGGGTTAATTAAAGAGGTTGTTTATTTTAAGCAGAGCCATCAGGTCCAGAGTAAAATCACAATGTTGAGAAAATGAAAATTATTGTTACAGATAGGTTGCATAAGTTATTTCCAACCAAACTTTCTTAACAATTCAAGTAAATTAAACACAGAGTGTTTAAAAGCCAACTCCAGTACATATTGTACATTATTGCGCTTTGGCTTTCAAAGGTTACTATATACGATATATATGCTGTTTGTGCAGCAGTAAACTAGTTAACATTTTTGCAGCCTGTCTGGCTTGATGACATCTGAGAATCTTCAGGTTGGTTTCACACCAGCGAGGATGGGGGTGCTTGTGCTTTCGTGTGAGCATCCACCTGTGAAAAGCTGCCCATAGTTTTCTATGGGCGTTTACACATGCTAATCGGGTGTGCAACCTGCAGCGTCCTGAGGGCACAGCACTCACAATCACCCTGCATGTGAGTGGAGAGCGCTAGTGCTGATCGCCCTCCACACGCTGCGCATAGCGTTTATGGGGCGTTTGGCCCAAATCACAAGCACTCGCAATCGGAATAGTGTGAAACCAGCCTTAAGAGACTGTAAAACCAACGGCAGCAATAAAACAGCAAGCAACTTACCTGATGCCTGTCCCATGTGCCTTTGCTCCATTTCCTGCAGCACAGGGTAGAAGCTGTAGGTGGGTTTTCAAAGTTTGCTCTCCCTTCAATTTAATTTATTGAAAAAAATGTAGTCTAACAGCCACTCTGTTCTTTGGTGCTCTCCAACAATGCATTGAATATCGGAATCAGATGTAAGTACAGTCAATTGCCAAGTACTGCTGCATTTACTCGCCATATAAACACAGCCTGTCAGCCCCGGCACTCGGACCTCCCTCCCTCTGGAACTTGTTCGCACCCACCCCCCGGCACTCGGCACACACTTGGGTTTACGTCCCCCTCCCACTTTCGGTGACTCCCTTTCTGGTGCACTCTTCTTGACACTATACTTGCACACCCACTTGCCTATCCCCCCCCCCCCCGAGGTTATCGCCAGTCCACCTCTACCTCTGCCGCTTAAACTGCGACCGCTTAACAAATCGATAGGTTAATTTTCTATAGCAACAACAGATTTTTACCCGATATGACTTTAACTTATTAACTTAGTGATTTGATGAATTGCCACAATTTAAGGGACCTAAATTTGTCCCTCTGAAATGGTCAGCTTATAATTATAATTATATAAGAAGCATATGCATTTTCTCCCTACTCTTATGCATCTTATGGAGTGAAAATGGTATTTATTAAAAAATCTGAATTCATAATATAGAATGAATAACATTCTTTTTGTCTGCCTAGAAATAAACTCTGTTTTCTATTGCGGGAAATGTGACAAGCAGTGATGAGCTGAACTGACCCATATTTTGTTTGACTGGGATTTATTTATTTATTAATTTATTATTGTTCATGTATATAGCGCCATCATCTTCCGTAGCGCTTTACAAAGTACTAGTTACAGACAGGGTAGAAACATACGGTACATATAATATATCAAGTGCAGTTTTACAGAGTTGACAATGGATATTCTGAGTACAAGATACAATAGGGGAGAGAGCCCTGCCCTTGCGAGTTTACAGTCTAAAGGGATTCAACCAAATTGACCATATTATCTAGGGTTTGAGTACATCTGGGATCCAGATCCAATTATATGCTATAGGGCAACATCCAGAAGTATATCCTGAGCTCTGAATTGCACACTTACACAGCCAAAATGCTTCAAAATTGCACAAGAACACCACTAGAAGGAGGTAAGATGTTTTATATGCATACATGGATTAGGGAGACACTGTGAGAGGATTTGAGGACTTTTGGATTCTTTGAGATCAAACATATTTAACCCTTCTAACACCAGCCAGGTAAAATGTGTCACGCTCTGGTAACTCCAGCCCTCTAGGTAAGCCCTCAACCCCCAATCTCCACAGCCAGCTTCACCTGTAGGAGCCCCCGCCTGCCGGGACGCAAAATACGCCTGCCCGGGATCGGTTGCCCCCAGGATTTCAATGGCTCAAAGGATGAGAGCTTACTGGTTTAGAGGTCTGAAGAACCAATGGCTAAGAGCGAGTGTAGCGGAAGTCCAGAGACAGGCCAGAGGTTGACATGGGGAAGTCAGAGATCGCAGCGGTACAGAGGGAAGAGGCAGCTCGAGGTCAAGGTACAAAGCAGAGGTCGGCAACGGAGATCAGATCGAGAATAGTCGGTTCAGGCAGGGGTCGGCAACGGAGATCAGATCGAAAATAGTCGGTTCAGGCAGGGGTCGGCAACGGAGATCAGATCGAAAATAGTCGGTTCAGGCAGGGGTCAGCAACGGAGATCAATCAAAGTATATCACAAGACAATGCAAGGTACAAGGCGCTATCACAGGCACTGAGTAACTGACGGGGTGAAGCCTTTATAGGAACCAGATATGATTGGAGATGGGGAAAGTGGGTGCGTGATTGGTGTTTACTACAACTCAGAATACAATTGGATCACAGCCAGAACAGGGCTTTTAGCCCAACAGCTCCTTTGGGCTCATTGGCCCTATCACTGCAAGGGGCGTATTCCCGCCTCCCCATCTGGGCTCATTGGCCCTATCACAGCCTCCGGCGGGCGCGCTGAGTACAGCGCCACCGGAGGACATAACAATCACTTGCTCGCACGCGGGCGCGAGCACGAGCAGCAGTGACGCAAGGGAGGAGAGCGGCCGTGCGCGGTGTGGCCGCCGCACAGTGACAGCTGCGACCGGCCGCCTGGAGACGATGCTGGAACGGGGTCCAGGTAAGCGGTTACTGACAAAATGTATGTAGCTGCCTCTTCTACCGTTAAACGCTAGTTACGTACATTTAATGTGCCTGGCCACAAGCCCACACAAGCAGCAAAGTGGCTGGAAGTGCAGCAGACCAACAGACAATAGCAGACTGACTGCAGAGTAAATAACAATACACCAACTAAGAATTAGCAGAGATCTTAACTCAAAAATAAGGAAAACAATTCCTGGGGGGCAAGAACAGAGATACACAGTGACTGACAGAATATAAGGGGAATACTAGAAAGGATTGAGATGGCATCATCAAATCCCACCGGTCCTCAAACTGTGGCCCCCCTGGGAAGTTGTAGTCGTACCTTAGAGCTTTCTGTTAAGTCACAGCAGGCAGAAAGTAAGGCAAACACTCCACAGTTAAGTAACAGAAAAAAGAGAGATACGTTAATTATAATTCTATCCCATTCTATACAAATGTATAATAACATATTTGGCTTTAAGCAGTAATCTATATAACACCATAATTCTCCAATGAAGTATGTACTTTTGACCTTATGATGAGAAACAATTGGATATAGTAACATAACTTTGACCCTATGACGAGGAACATTTAGATATTTGAATCATGCGATGTGATGTTCTACTGTTGTAATGTATTTCACTATTGTGCTTCTTGAGGGGTTTTGCATAATTGTGCACGTGTATGTATATTTCTAGCTGAGTCAGACATGGAGTCAGAATTCTATAAGTCTCTGGCGCAGCTGTTATTATGACCCCCCAACCAGTAGAGAATAATTATCATGAAAGGGCATCACCTGGGAAGGGTGTTTATGTAATCTGTTTATGTGTATGTCTTTAAAAGGATAAAGGAAGGATAAATGTAAACTATACCATAGGACACGTAAGAAGCCAAGTCTTTCTCTGGAGGTTGTATTCTTCTAGCCTCCAAGTATTTTATATTTTATATATATTTATAGCAGAGATTGGTTCTAACATTGAAAGGGTTAAGGAGCTGTGCAAATCACCCAGAAAGTATTGGGGAGAGTGTGATACATTTTGGCAAGGAACCAAGATGTAAGCCTTGGCTACTCCCATTTAGTCATTACAAAAGGCGGCCTGCCAAGATGAGAAATTACCCTCGGATAGACGGATATTAGGATTAATTGACTTGAACCGGTGCAGTGGAGCAGGTATGCAAGGCACACTGGGGTGCAGATAATGAGGGCCAATAAGCAACTTTATTGTCTTCTTTTTTGAAGAAGAGAATATAAATAAATCTACTGCTATGTATTCAAGGTCATGCATAGCAGATGACGCTGGCATTTTTGAACATGTAAAGACAAGGGAGACTGATTGCTAGGCAGATAAGGTGGCATCTTTCTGTGATTCAGATATATTTGCAGTCTCTAATCACCCCCATGCACAAATATATCTTTCATCAGGTATTCTAGGCTTGGGTCCTGCTGTCTTTGTACGACCTTTAACCCATTCCATTGGTCAGTTGACCTTACAATGTGCTCTCCATTGATCATTTAAAACAGATTTGTCTGACCACTTGAAAAGGTTTTAAAAGTGCGGACTGTGCAATACAATAGCTGTGTTTGAAAACCAGCAGTCAGCAGTTCTTAAAACACAATAATATTCAGATCAGATGGAAATGTTATAGATAGATAGATAGATAGATAGATAGATAGATAGATAGATAGATCCATAGTTACTTAATACACAGTGGTTTCTGACAATTTCTGTTTTTAGCCTTCTGTATAATAAATGTTTGCCCAAATCTAAAGCATATGTACATCTTTAACGTAAAAAATCTATAATTTTCAGCCTGTTTTCTGAATAATGTCTATACATTGAACATGTGTGGTAAAGCAGGGTAAGTATTATCAATACCTAAAAAATGTTTATTGCTGTAGCTGAAAAGAAAAATGTAGTGTGATTTTTAGTAAAGGGGGATGCGTCTGCAATCAAAAGAAAATTAAATATGCAAGCACATTAAAAAAAGAAATACAGTGCAATTTCCTGGTGCTAAAAATCCCATCTCTGGTGTGTCTATTGGCCATTGCAGAATGGACAGGAGCGTTAGGTGCAAATCCTATAAGTATAAACGTTATCATTTTGTTACGATAGTTCTTGGAAGCACTAGAAACTTATCTCTCTAATTGCTTATAGATATTAGTTTTTAAAAAATTCTGAAATGTTAGTATGGCTGCATATCAGTATAGGCTGCATTCATGGATTTCTCAAGTCCATCTAAGAATTAGGGACATCATGACATCCTGAACTTCTCTGGTCATGCTCTTCTTGCTGTTCCTACTGATGCTGACTGCCATCAACACATATGTCTCCTGGGCACAAGTACTTATCTGCAGCTTATTAACTCCTTCACCGCCAGCCAGTTTGGGTCTGCCTGTGGGTATGTCTCCTGGATTTATCAAGTCCATCTAAGATTTAGGCATGAATTGAGCATAAGTGACCAGAAGGGAACAGGCACCAGACTCTGCTTGTCTGACGACAACCCACTGTAATGCTTCAACTGCACTATAATGCTTCTCTGCTATTGTACAGTCCTGCTCTCACTCTCAAATTCCTAATCCCACAGAACCCCCTGCTGCTGATAAGTCTATCTATATCTCTCCATCACTGCTTTCATCCCCTTACCTGTCCTCGCACAAGTTAATATTGCTGGTTAATTCACTCTCCCACACAACATGCTCTGCCACTTCAAATTCCCACAGTCACCTCCTCTCTCTTTCTCTGCTCCTACTTGCCGCTGGTGACATATCTTTAAACCCAGGTCCATTTCCTTTTCCTCCTTGCTCCTCTATGCCTCCCACCTCATCACAGACAAACCTTGCTGTATCAAACATGAAAACACACAGAACTTGGCCAACCTCAGAACAAGCACTTGCTCGCCACATACTCCTGCTGCTGTCACCTGCGCACTGTGGCGCACTATGGAATGCATGATCAGTGTGCAACATCCACAACCTGTTTACTACCCTCTCTGGACTCCTCTGCCCTCCCCAGTTACTATCTTACTGCTCCCTTTCTCATCCAAGCTTCTTGAACAGCATGTCCACTCCGAACAGGCTCACTACCTGTCTGCAAACTCCCTTGTACATCCCCTCCAGTCTGGTTCCCGCTCAAGTCATTCCACTGAAACTGCCCTCAACAAAGTCACCAATGATCTATTAACTGCCAAATTCAAAGGCCACTACTCTGCTCTCATTCTTCTCAACCTATTCTCTGCTTTTGACATTGTCGACCATGCTCTGCTTCTCAATATTTTTCTTCTTTTGAAATCCAAGGTCTTGCTCTCTCTTGGCTCTCCTCCTATCTCTCTGATTGCACAAACTCAATTTATTCTACCCATATTCTTTCTGTTGGTGAACCACAAGGCTCAATCCTAGGGCACCAACTTTATTCAATATACACTTCTTGGACAACTAATAACCTCATTTGGCTTTCAGTATCACTTTATGTGGATGACACTCAGATATATCTCTCTCCCCTCCTCTCTAGCCTTACTAACATCCATCTTTTCCCTTATGTCCTCTCCCTCCCTTAAACTGAAGATGGACAAAACAGACATGTTCATTTTCCCACCATCTCACTCCCCTCCCCTCTCCAACACAACCATCTCTGTAAATATCTCTTACAATAACTGCAACTCCTGAAGATCGATTCATGGGCATCGTTCTGGACTCCTCTCCCTCATTAACACGTCACATTCAATCTCTAGCCACCTCCTGCCATCTATGTCTTAAAAACATCTCCCACACACAGCCCTTCCACTCACCTGATACCACTAAAATGCTAGTGCACGCCCTGGTCATATCCCGACTTGACTACTGCAACACCCTTCTTTGTGGTTTACCAACAAACAGACTGGCGCCCCTCCAATCTATTCAGAACTCTGCTTCTCACCTCATCTACCTCTCCTTATGCTTCTCTAGCACTACTCCCCTCTGACAATCCCTCCACTGGTTACCTGTCTCTCAGGGGGTTTAGTTCAAACCTCTAACACTAACCTACAAAGCATGTTCCAGCCAGGCCCATTGCTATATTTCATCTCTGATCCAGTGATATCGACCCAGATGTAACCTCCGCTCTGCCTCTGCTACGGAAGATGATGGTGCTATATAAATAAACAATGATAATTACATGACAGTTAATACACTAACTAATTCTGATTAACTATAGGGCTTGGGTTACGTATTTAACAAGAATTGAGGAGATCTGTTGCCGATCCTGCAAACTAACCCTTTGAACATATTTAATAAAAATCGGAGACTGTAACAAACTTGTTAATATAACATTACTGACACGGGTGACACAATTGGGCAGAGAGCTAGGCATAAAGGTTTATTATTCTGAAGGTTCCTATCTTTTAGGGAACACTCTGTCCAGGCATGCGCTAACTTTCTAGAATCAGGGGTCCCTTTGAGGGTTTTCATCATCAAAACCTGAACCTATGTACCTTGGGCTAAAAACCTGAACCCAAGTGCACACACAACACAGTAAGCCTATGTCTGGTCCCTGAATGTAAGCCAGTGATTCTTGGATCTACTTGTGGGGTCAGCCTTCAAAGTTCTACTGGTGGGCCACAGACAACCTAGTCTGACACTGATAAGAGCGCCAAAAAATTGGAGCCCTGCTATGGCTTCTACCTGAAAATTCAGGAAATGTAAGAGAGGACTTCTACAATGACAGTACTTAATGATGCATTAATGTGGCCAGAACTATGTTTTTCAAAGGAACACAGGAACTTAAGCCTACAGAATGTATTTTACCATATAGAGTAAACCGTTTAGTATTTGCCACTTTTCTGGGGCTTGACCATAAAACTTATAGTGTATAACATTGTAGCAAGTCTCAAGGGATATAACTGCTAATAGCCTATAAGATGTGCCACACCTGGCAGAAATCACTGGATAAACTTTGCGTTTGTGTAACTGTACTTCTGTCTCAATGCTCGAATGTTGACTTGGCTTGTGACCCTAAACACTTCATTGATATTTGGCCCTCTTGTTCTACAGCCCTCTGAATTCATGATCATTCATTAGCTTCAGCTCTCTCATTGGTGTGTTTACTAAACACCATCTAATTCTGTTCTGGTAATTTACACAGACCTCTGGTACATTTAGACCCTATGATTTTTGAACTGCATATGTGAATCGTTAAAGATCAGACGACTTGCGCTCGCACGTGGAAGATTTGTTGGCTAAAGTTATCGTAATTAAGGTATATGTATAATCCTATTTCTGTTTCCACATGTGGTTGTTAAAGTTATGAAATGGAAGTCTTATTAGTTAGTTAGTCTAAAAAATTCAACACTGACCAACAAGCGAGTTCTCGTTGATCGTTTGATTGCAGCAGGCATCTCCACGGATCAATTATCGACTTGATTGTGCTGCTTTAGCGATTATTTTTTTGCTAATTGTTTTGTGAAAATGGGCCATTAGTGGTTCCAGACACAACATCCTCACTTTTCCACCCAATTGCCGTGTTGCCTGTTCCTCCAGCTGAAACATGACCTTTTCTTGACTTGCCAGTTATGGAAATAACCCCCAGTTATTTCAGTTTCCACATTTCCAATGCAGATGCCCTGACTGCCACAGACTGCCCAAGGGGAGGGAGAGTATACAGCATCTGCTTTCCTTCATACCAAAGGAGGTGCCATAGGGGTCGCTCTTTTACTCTCCTCTTCTCTCCTCCTCTTCTTCTACTACAGCCAATACCATACTATTATAAACCGGTTTCATATATTATTTGTTCTGAATGACAACTTACAATTGAGAAGTAACACACCACTGAACATCCAAGCTCCATTTTCTACTGGGTACTGTTCTTTTTTGAATATTAGACTGCAGTTTTGTCCAAAGAGTTGAATATAGCACTTGTTATACTACATTAAAATGTTATATAATCCAAGTTTTTGCTACATTTAAGGAGAAATATTATGATAAAAAGGCCCAATGCTAAACATTCATATAAATATGGATATATAGGATGCAAGAGGAGGGGTCACTTATATATCTGGCATCAATAGATATCCAGACAGGCTTGTTTCTTTCTTTTTAATGGAAGGAACATAAAATCAGGGAGTAAGCAGGTTGTTTCCCCCTGATGCACTCAAACCTGTCACCCCTGGATTTTATTTCTACTAGGAGAACAAACCACAAGCTTGGCAGGACTTTTATTCAGCTTGGGTGTATAAGTGACCACTCCTCTCATTAGCCGTCATGTTTATATTCATTTTTAACATTACACAATTTCATGATACACCTCCTTTAAAGACTTGATGCACTTGGACTATATTTTGAACATTCTTAAGGAAAGTGGTAATAAGAAGCACTTGGTGATCATTACTTCGTGAAGGGTGAGGGTCACTTGTTCCCTAGAGCAGTAGGAGGACACAGGAATCTGCTAGCACAGAAATCTCATAGACAATCACTTGAAAGCTCCTCTCCTTTCTATTACTACATTGTAGAGCACAGCAAGAGCCGAGAGTTTACAGTTTTACTGTTCACTTCTCAAATAGAAAGAAATCTTCAAACCTTTGTAACAACAAAACATCTTGGTAAGGGCTATTTCCACATCTTCAATCCTCTGACAGATCAGGCTGTAACCTCTGCTAAAAATACTGAGCTTATATTTTTCAGGATATAAAGAGGCTAAAAGACTGCCAACTGTTACCATCTGCAACGCAATCAGGGAACCTTGGTAAGAGAGAGATGACCACTTACTATGCATATTTTTGTGGGTCACGGCATTAAAAGAAAAGATTATTGTAAAAACAGATGTACTGTCACTATCGCATCCCCATAACTGCCGTACTGTTAGGACCCTCAAAACATACTCCATTGACACTTATTTGTGCATAACTAGTCCACCAATAACGTTTCTGTCAAGAATTTGGGTAAAATGAAGGGAGCTTGAAGCCAAAATTAAAAAAAAAATGATGCTCTCCTTTTATCCTATGCAGCAGATGGAACATGTATGGCTGTATCTACATGCTCAACAAAAAGTATTGCCAGCCAAAAATGTCCTCTTTAAAATTGAATCAGATTTTTATAAGTCTTGGTCATGAGTAAGAACGTGCGGGGCTTGAAACACATAGACATACGTGCATTTTACTGGGGGATTTTTTGTCTGCACCGTGCTTTTTACGACTTTACTTAAATAAAAATCTGATTGAATTTTAAAGAGGACATTTTTGGCTGGCAATACTTTCTGTTGTACCTGAATGTGGAGTGGGGCGCTCCTAGCCGAGCTGAATGGATCTTCCATCTGGGATGTGATTTCCAATTAAGGTAGAGCTGACTTTTTCTTTTTGTTGTATCTACATGCTCCTCACTGTGATACTGTACAGACATGTAAAGATATGAATATTTGCTACGGTACATGGTTGCGTGTTGTAATAACAAGTCTTGTCCATTAAAGAGCCTAACAATCTGGATCCCCCCAATCATCAGATTTTGTATTGCCCCACCCCAGCTCTATTGCCAGTCAAAGACGCCTCCCACGCCTTCCTTCACGGTGCCGAAAGAGCATATAATCCATTGACTGCAATGGAAGAAATGTGCCAATGCCTGTCTCATTCCCTCCGTTGCAGGGAATAGAGGGGGGCATTCCCATGTCTTTATGAATGATCTGTTCATCGAGTTCCATCTGACCAGGTTTAGGAACCAGCTGTACACATGCAGCGACCCCATCTTTTCCAACAGAAAGCCTGTGAACAGCTGTTTGCCGGTTCCTGTCTCCATGCTCCATGAGGAAAAGTTGATTAGGTGGCGACAAGGGCAGTGGCAGTAGGTGGGCTAGGTTCTCTTTGCAACTGGACCGTACTTGGTGCAAAGTGGGATTTCACACTGTGGGCCATCACAAATGAGGATGCCCTGGGGGGGAGGGGAATTTAACCTGGACTTAGTGTCTTATAGATGCTACTTTAACCATCTATTAGATAAATTAACACCAATAAGCTTACATTATATCCACTGGTTCTCGTATGACATAAGATGTCACCAGGGCCTGCAGCCTTTAATACCGCTGTGTATGGGGCTGGTATTATTTAAATACATTATAGTGATGGTAGGATGGAGTTTTTTGTGTATCCTGTGAAGGGGCGTAGCTAGGGGGGTGGGGGGCACGTGCCCCGAGTGCAGTAGGTCAGGGGGATGCCTGAGCACAGGGGGGGGCGCCGTTTTGAATCGTTGCCCCAGGTGCCAGAAAGCCTAGCTACCCCTTAGATCCTGTGCATTGTTAAATATAGACTTCTTTATAAAATTTGAAGGGTTTCTAGAATACTTACCATTTACAATTCTTTTGCAAGAAACTGGCTCTGTTTAGGGATTTCAACAGTGTGTTGGTTTTCAAACAATACTCTTATTCAGTTCAGTGCTACTATTAATTTATATATATATTAAGCTAATGTTTGCCATACTTAGCAAGCATATTAGTGTGTCAGGCCAGAGGATGCAGAATGTTCAGACGGCAGTTGCCTGGGTTGTGTATTGTGGATTCAGTGCCCTCTGTGCAACTGGAAGGTGATAACACGCATCTGGAGATGAAGGAATGCATGATTAACAATACAATGGCAAATGATTAATATCTTCTTATGACACACACTTGCAGATTATCCATCATTTCATTAGGGTTTAAGTAATGTTCCTTTTTAAAATGGGAATGGTGTCCTGAACCATGAATAACTCACCCACCTCCTGACATATTTGCTCGTTGCATAGCACAACACTGCCTAATTGCTGGAAGTGTCCAAAATCCAGGATTCATACAATGATAGCTGTACATAACATACAAGAGAGCGGTGGCATTGTTTTTTTATAAGTTCTATGTGGGACTAATTGCTAATCTTAATCTATTTAGAATACATGTTTTCTTTTCATAAACAGTAAATTAATTTATGGACAATCCAGTTCAAACTGAATTTGATATTAACATATCTGCTTTACCCCTGCCCTCCCTATGAACACGGGGCCCCATACTCACCCAGGCTCACTCTACTCTGCACGCCTAATAGCCTGTTGGCCTACAGTGCTTTATTGTTCACTGTGTTCTTTTCGTCACTGGTTGCTGTATTAGTGTTGTTATACTAATTCCACCTAGCCATTGCTCACCCTCCAAACAATTTTTTTATACCCATCACTTCTCTGCAAAAGAGATGCCGGCTTTGGGATTCATACAATAAATACTCAGCAGTCCATAAGGCTGGAGGACCCCAGCATAAATGCCCTACCTCTTTATATGTCTTTATATGTTTTTTTCTCTTACACATTCTACAGTACATATCCTATGAGTCAGAGCCATTGCTGAAAATCTCGCCCGGGCTTTCGATGCAACTCGCTGGCAAGATTTTCCAGCAACTCGCCTATTTTTTTTTGGAGCTGCGGATTGAAGTGAGAACTCATGGTGAGAATTCCTACTTCCATCTGTGATTTTACAACTCGCATGGCAGTTGAATGAATCAACGTCAGCAAGCTGTACTAGTTTTCATTGATGAAAGGAATGCTGCTCTAGACGGTATTCTTTTTTTCAGTGAAACTGACAGTGGTGCTTGTTGTTTTTATATTGTTTAGTAATAAATGTTAATTTTATTTCAAATTGTATGAGGGTCCCCCCCAGGTAAGCAGCCTGGGCACCAGGCATAAGAGCTTGTAACCCAGGGCTCAGAGGTCTTGCCGGGCTCCCCCGGCCCTGCAAGTTACAAGTCTTTATTCCCTTTGGTATTGGCTGCACCCCTGGAACAACCCCTTGCCCATACCACCGGCTCTTTTGCACCCCTGATGCCCCAAATGGGGGTGTGGGGAATATGTTGGGTTACCGGCATTTCACCCACCTAGTCTAGCAGGTGCCATGCCGGCTCCCTGGTGAACTGGACCCCTTACCTGTTCACCCCAAGGGTAAAAAAGGAAAGACACAACACAATCAACTTTATTGTTCTCAATTTCACTGGTCACGTCTTCTTTCTTCATTCCAGTGCCAAGCGATGGGTTCCTCCAGCTTGTTTGATGGTTCTTCTGTCCCACGTCAGGTCTCCAGGGATCTTCAGGGCTCTTCTTTGCCCCCTCTGCTGTCTTCTTGAGGTGGCATAGGGTGACAGGACGGACAGCACTTGGATCAAGGCGGGACATAGGTCCCCGTCTACCATCCTCGCTACCCAGGGTATGATATGAAGGACAGGGAAGCCACATTTTATACTAGAAGGTGGGGCCTCCATGGTATCTCCTCCATGTCACTAATGATATCACAGGAGGAGAGGGGCCTAGAGGGGGTTTGCCAGGTGAAATATACCATATATAGCCCCCGATACCAGTTCACCAGAGTCAGAAGCTGGCGGGTGACATATTACCCAAACTCCCATTTGGGGAATTTGGGATGTGGGTGTGGTAGAGCCTGGTGCCCATTGGTATGCCCATGGCACCCCTGGAAGTGCTCCAAACTCATAATAAAGGCATAAGGTCTTGTAACTTGCAGAGGGCTGCCCGACATGGTCTCTGAGCCCTGGGTTACACGCTCTCATGCTTGGTTCCTGAGCTGGTTGCCTTTCAGGGGAGACCCTACGCAACAAAAAAAAAGCTTTTTGCTGGGGTGAGTGACCAGCGCGAAAAAAGCTTCTTACCCAATTTTCCATAAGAGAAAATCAATAAGGCAGAACACCAAAACCGGACAAAAAGGGAGTTTTCATTTAAGGGGTTCCAGAGCCAGGCAATTTACAATCCAAGGCTGCCTAGAGTGGCTTCCCCCACTATCCCCTCGATTCAAAGAGCAAAAGTTAATTGATTTCGTATCGAGAATCGTAAGTTTGGGTGGGTGTTAGTCATTTTTTCCTGTTTTTTTGGCCATTTCCGACTCGCACGAGCCTACGTACGAATGCGTATATGCTCTTACGATCAGCGGAAGTTCGTTCCTAAATTTTAGGATCAAAACGTAAAACTTAGGATCAAATCCTAAAACTTACGATCAAAACGTAAAACTTAGGTTAATTGGATGTGTTTAGGTGTGATTCAGAGAAACCTCTAAACGCATTTTAAAAGAAAGCCACAGCCGACACCTTTTAGCAGCCGGATTGCTGTTCGTGAACAGGTTTTTTGGCTAAGTGGAGGAGTCTGCGCGTCTTGTGCTCCAATGAACTGCATGTATCAGCATGGCCGAGGCCATAAATTGTATGGCAATGCATACCTGATTCATGTATGCCTTATAAAAGCATTTTAATGTGGACCTTAATTAGTCCTTTGCATGTAAACCTTTATTTTGCAATATATTTGCGTTAATTAAAGAAACTTATGTCCTTTGTTATTTATTTTAAAATTGAGGTACTAGAATAATATTTTTAGATTGCATTTATTGGTGTAGTTGTTTACCTTTGCTTTGTTTAATTATTTAAGCACATCTTTGGTCAGATGCATCACACTTACTGAGGAGAGGAGAGCGGGATAAAGTGCAGGATGTGGGTTACTGCTGTATTTTGCACAGACACAGCAGAGCTGGGGGCATGGAAAGGTCAGAAATCCAAGAATCCAGAGCAACACAGTCACAAGGCCCTTTCTGTTTGCAGGCTGCCCGATAATACCTGAGCCGCCATCTTGGCTGTTTCTAGGCTCATAACATGCAGAAGTTGCTGGGTGTTTTTTAAGATTTGTGAGCAATCTGTATGTAGAGGGTGTGGGTAACCACACTAAAAATTTAAAGTTGTACCATTTGAAGCATAAATATTAAAATTAAATCCACAAGTAAAAAATGCAAGTTAACTAAAAATTAAACAAAGTAAGATTTACTTATGCAAATGCATTCATTAATGGTTGGTTACTGCAAAATGAATGAAATAAAGAAAAATAAAAGACCAAATATTTAGAATGCACTTTAATGAGGTAAGTTTGTAGTGCGGAGCCGCAAGATCAGAAGGATTTACGTCCAGACAAAAAAGGAAAAAGGGCAAAACCAATGTTGCAACCTGAGAAATGAAACGGAAAATTCAGGATGGAAACTGACATAGGTCTGATTCCCGAACTGCTATACGAACGGACGTATATTTTAGGATAGAAACGTATTTGCTTATTGAATCACTCGCAAGTTCATACGAACGCACGAGCGTTCGGGAAAAATAGGATGATCGTGAGCCAAATCCAAGCTGTTACATGTTTCTTTGAATCAACCCATATGTGTATGCTAATCTGCACCCATTCAAAAAACCAGACCAAAAAAACAGAGGTTTTAATGTGTTAATACAACTTGCTTCAACCAACAAAAACTTTACAGTCAGTGATTGTATATATATATATATATATATATATATATATATATATATATATATATATACAGTTTTTGATGGGGTTTCTAAGACGTATCAGTATATCTGACCCAAAACCTAAATGTTGATGCACAGTGTCACCAAGAATATATATATATATAATATATATATATATATATATATATATATATATATATATATATATATTAAACTATCCACTACTGACAAATATAAGTGGTAAACCTTACAGGTTCACAAAGAATCTTTTTTATCTTTTTTTATACCACTTACATTTCCTGGTGTAGGTGTAGCTATAAAATAGAAAATGTCGAATTTCCCATGACTGTTATAAAGAGGACCAGTCAAAGTCTCACGGAGAGCATTAAAAATCACTGATACTCAATGAACTATAAAGACTTTTGTTTTTGTTCCTGCCTAAAGGATTTGTGACCCAGCTACACACGCTTGAAAGTCCTGTAAACACAGTTTACAAAGCTACAGAGCAGGTCCCTTTTGGCCATCTTGGCCTAATTCTAGGCTCCTTCTTAGTTGTTTGCTTGTCCTAGTCTTTGCCCTCTCTGCACTGTTGAGATCGTCCTGGATTTTCTCTCCATGTAACTGCTGTCCAAGCCAGCTGTAACCACTACATCTTCAGCAGTGGACCGAGGAGGGTATTAATCATATTTTTGAAGAGGACACTCGCTATTTATCTCCTTGACACTTCCTGTATTGGGAAGCTTTGTGCGGCACACAGCCCATTGAGTAGTAAGATTACACATTACCGTGGTCCATTGCTTCTTCCTGCCCTCTTCATTGAGTGACTGTTCAACAGTGCTGTGGTGTTTGTTCAATAACACATAATTTATGTATACTTTTTTTTCTGTGCTTCTCTCCTAGATCCGATTTATTTTATATACATTCTTTTTTTTTTACCCTAATAGATCTAAAGCACCAGGGCATGAAACCGAAGAAGCTGGCATAAGTGCATATAATAAAAGTGCAGTTTGCATTTATAAAACCTTTAGTTTTGGATATCTTTGGCGCTGGTGTCACTGGAAGCTTTTAGGGCCTTCGAGAAGTAACAGCCCATCTAGAGAGGTTGTCTGGCTAGTGTTGAGATTTCACCTGGAAATAATTTTTCCATCATCAAAAAAAGCAGGAATCACCAAATACAATGGATTAATGGGGCCATTTAGGGAGCACAAGACAATGGACTTATCATAGGAATTACTAACGCAAAACAGATTATTGTGCTGCAGATTAACTTCACATCTATAAAACTGTTATAGGATTTAGTGCACATGCACATGTATCAGAAGATATGGCTGCTGGGTTAGGTCTATGGCAATGTTTGCTTTATGATAATACATTAGGGTCGATTCAAAGAAACATGTAACAGCTTGGATTTTGGTGCCGATCATCCTATTTTTCCCGTCCGCTCGTGCGTTCGTATGAACTTGCGAGTGATTCTATAAGCAAATACGTTTCTATCCTAAAATGTACGTCCGTTCGTATGGCAGTTCGGGAATCAGACCTATGTCAGTTTCCATCCTGAATTTTCCGTTTCATTTCTCAGGTTGCAACATTGGTTTTGCCCTTTTTCCTTTTTTGTGTGGACGTAAATCCTTCTGATCTTGCGGCTGCGCACTACAAACTTACCTCATTAAAGTGCATTCTAAATATTTGGTCTTTTATTTTTCTTTATTCATTCATTTTGTAGTAACCAACCATTAATGAATGCATTTGCATAAGTAAATCTTACTTTGTTTAATTTTTAGTTAACTTGCATTTTTTACTTGTGGATTTAATTTTAATATTTTGGCTTCAAATGGTACAACTTAAAATTTTGTGTGTGGTTACCCACACCCTCTACATACAGATTGCTCTCAAATATTAAAAAACACCCAGCAACTTCTGCATGTTATGAGCCTAGAAACAGCCAAGATGGCGGCTCAGGTATTATCGGGCAGCCTGCAAACAGAAAGGGCCTTGTGACTGTGTTGCTCTGGATTCTTTGATTTCTGACCTTTCCGTGCCCCCAGCTCTGCTGTGTCTGTGCAAAATACAGCAGTAACCCACATCCTGCACTTTATCCCGCTCTCCTCTCCTCAGTAAGTGTGATGCATCTGACCAAAGATGTGCTTAAATAATTAAACAAAGCAAAGGTAAACAACTACACCAATAAATGCAATATAAAAATATTATTCTAGTACATCAATTTAAAAATAAATACCAAAGGACATAAGTTTCTTTAATTAACGCAAATATATTGCCAAATAAAGGTTTACATGCAAAGGACTAATTAAGGTCCACATTAAAATGCTTTTATAAGGCATACATGAATCAGGTATGCATTGCCATACAATTTATGGCCTCGGCCATGCTGATACATGCAGTTCATTGGAGCTCCAGATGCGCAGACTCCTCCACATAGCCAAAAAACCTGTTCAAGAACAGCAATACGACTGCTAAAAGGTGTCGGCAGTGGCTTTCTTTTAAAACGTATTTAGAGGTTTGAAAACTGTTCTCTGAATCACACCTAAACACATCCGATTATCCTAAGTTTTACGTTTTCATCCTAAGTTTTAGGATTTGATCCTAAGTTTTACGTTTTGATCCTAAAATTTACGAACGAACTTGCGATGATCTTAAGAGCATATACGCATTAGAACGTAGGCTCGTGCGAGTCGGAAATGGCCAAAAAAAAAGGAAAAAATGACAAACACCCACCGAAACTTACGATTCTCGATACGAAATCAATTAACTTTTGCTCTTTGAATCGAGGGGATTATGTAAGCTGCTTAGGTCCCATGATGGTACATTCAGACAAGGGTTGATTCAATAAAGGGCCCTATTATTATTATTGTTTATTTATATAGTGCCATCATATTCCGTAGCACTTTGCAAGGTATGATTACAGACAAGGTAAAACATATCATAAAGGGAACAAAACAAACTAGATGCTACAAGGTTTAAACCAAGTGTTGGGAGCACAGGAGACAATAGGAAAGAGAGCCCTGCCCTTGTGAGCTTACAGTCTACAGACAAAGGGGCGGGGACACGAGCTTCAGTTGGGCTGCATGGGCCATTTGAAGGTTATGTGTTGCTTAAAGCAAACCAAAATCCACTGAACTTGTAAAATACATTTAACCAAAGTCCATGCCGATACTCTCTTCTTAGGGTGTAGAACTCTAAATGGATATTTTCGCTTATTAAATCGCCCTGGAACACTATTAGTCATTGCATAAGTGACATCATTGCCACACACAAAAGTGGCAATGAATGGAGGAGGCGGAACTTTGCAGGTAAAACAGATGCCATTATCTGGAATTAGCTGGAGCAGTGAAAGTTGGCAAAGGGTTCTCTTCATGGGGGAAGCAATTCAGTGGATGCTAGTTAAAAATGTGGGTTTTGGTCCCCTTTAAGCCAGGTTATATGCTTGGCTGTCTGAAGAAGTGATGAATAGTGAAGGATTGAGCGGGGGAGTGCATTCCAGAGAGGTGGGGAGGCACGGGAGAAGTCTTGAAGGCGGGAGTGCGAGGAGGTAGCCAAGGAGGAGGACAGGAGAATGTCAGAGGCAGAGCGGAGATTGCACTTGGGTTGGTAACGCTGGATCAGAGATGAAATGTAGGGAGGGGCTGGCTCGAGAGTGCTTTGTATGTTAGTGTTAGAAGTTTTACCTGAACTCTCTGAGAAACAGGTAACCAGTGGAGGGATTGACACAGAGGGGGTGTTACAGTAGTCCAGTCGGGATATGATCAGGGCGTGCACTAGCATTTTAGTGGTATCCGGTGAGAGGAAGGGACGGATATTGGAGATATTTTTGAGTTGGAGATGACAGGAGGTGGCTAGGGAGTGAATGTGAGGTGTGAATGAGAGAGAGGGGTCCAGAATGATGCCCAGGCACCGAGCTTGATGAGTTGCAGTTAATTTAAGGTTATAGAAACATAGAAACATAGAAGGTTGACGGCAGAAGGAGACCATACGGTCCATCTAGTCTGCCCTTATGTGTATACTGTATGTACTCTTTATCTTAGGATAGATGTGTGCTTATCCCAGGCATGTTTAAATTGTTATTTACAGAGATTGTGATGTGGGAGAGGGGGATGGTGGGAAAATAACCAGTTCTGTTTTGTCCATGTTCAGTTAAAGGGAGCGAGATGTCATGATCATGGGGAAGGGGAGGGGTACCACCCCCGGGTGCGACAAGTGTTGATTGCCTATTGGTTCCTTCCTATATTTAAGGGTTTGTTGCACTGCATACTAGCTTTGTCGTGACGTTGGACTTGTCTGTGTGCTACATTTGCACCGTACACATAAATTTAGCAAAATACTGTAGTGCTGGCTCTCTTTGGAACTTTGCCACCACAGAGACGCTGCACTAACCAATGACATTCTACATTTCTGTAAGTGTGTGGTTGTACTACAATTTGTATTTTCAGCAGGGACACACACCGGGGAGTCAGGAGTGTACTTTAAGCCCATAAACTACAGCTCTGAAACCAGAGGGTTCTAAGGGATCGAGCAGGGCTGTTTCTAGGAGAGGGTGAGCAGGGTGATTACCCTGGGTGCCAAGGCCATTGGGGGCACCTGTATATCAGCCATTCTGGATTCTGAAGATGAGTCAGGGCCACTATTAGTGGTGCAGGCCATAAGACCCGCCCCTCATTTCCCCACGTGCTGTTAAGGTAGAGGATAGAGATGAGCGAACTTTTCCGACAAAAATCGTTTCAACCCGAATTTATTCGTGACGAATCGCTATTAAAAACGGCTATTTCTGAGCCTCCTAGAGCCTCAATAGGGTTGTAAACCATTCTGCCTTGCTGTAACACACATAGGATGCGTGCTGGGTTAGTGAAATAATACTATAAATAATTATCACATGCAGATCAGAGGCATCGCTAATAGAATCGCAGAGCGGCACAATTGCAGAGAGTTGAAGTGGCATCACTATGAGGGGCCCCTATAGTGCCTGAAAAACACACCCTGGAGCTGGCAGCAGCAGGAGCCCAAAAATTTGCTGAATCACACCCTGAAGTTGCAAGCAGCAGCAGGAGCCCAAACATAGCTTGAAAGAGACACTGGAGTTGGCTGCAGGAGCCCAAAAATTGAATGAATCACACCCTGGAGTCGCAAGCAGCAGCAGCAGCCCAAACATTGGTTGAAAGAGACACTGGAGTTGGCTGCAGGAGCCCAAAAATTGGCTGAATCACACCCTGGAGTTGCAAGCAGCAGCAGGAGCCCAAACATTGCTTTAAAGAGACACTGGAGTTGGCTGCAGGAGCCCACAAATTTGATGAATTACACCCTGGAGTTGCAAGCAGCAGCTGCAGGAGCCCAAACATAGCTTGAAAGAGACACTGGAGTTGGCAGCAGGAGCCCAAAAATTGGATGAATCACACCCTGGAGTTGCAAGCAGCAGCAGCAGCTGCAGGAGCCGAAACATTGACTGACACACAATCTTGGCCTCTGCCACTCCTCTTTGAACATCCTGGCACTTGTCTGCCTGACATTTTTATGTATTTGAAATGCGCAATATGTACTTTAGAAAATGTGTTTACTTTAAAAAGCAGAAGCTAAATAAAGTGAGAAACTGCTTCTCTACACCAGATACTATGAAAATTGGCTATATGGGATACCCTGCGGCCTCGTGTTTTGACAGCAGGACAAAAACCAATTCAAAATGCAATAGCTTAATAAAGCTGAGGATGAACAAGCTTATTTAGTATAACAGATAGGGTGCAACGTGCAGGTTTGAGATACCCTGCGGCCTGGTGTTTTGACAGCAGGACAAAAACCAATTCAAAATGCAATAGTTTGATTAAGCTGAGGATCAACAAGCATATTTAGTATAACAGATAGGCTGCTACGTGCAGGTTTGGGATACCCTGCTGCCTAGTGTTTTGGCATCAGGACAAAAACCAATTCAAAATGCAATAGTTTGATTAAGCTGAGGATCAACCAGCGTATTTAGTATAACAGGCTGCTAAGTGCAGGTTTGGGATGCCCATGTGGGATGGTGTATTTAAAGCAGGACAAAAACCAATTCAAAATGCAATAGTTTGATTAAACTGAGGATCAACAAGCGTATTTAGTATAACAGATAGACTGCTAAGTGCAGGTTTGGGATACCCTGCGGCCTAGTGTTTTGGCATCAGGACAAAAAACAATTCAAAATGCAATAGTTTGATTAAGCTGAGGATCAACAAACGTATTTAGTATAACAGGCTGCTAAGTGCAGGTTTGGGATGCCCATGTGGGCTGGTGTATTTAAAGCAGGACAAAAGCCAATTCAAAATGCAATAGTTTGATTAAGCTGAGGATCAACAAGTGTATTTAGTATAACAGATAGCCTGCTAAGTGCAGGTTTGGGATGCCCATGTGGGCTGGTGTATTTAAAGCAGGACAAAAACCAATTCAAAATGCAATAGTTTGATTAAGCTGAGGATCAACAAGCGTATTTAGTATAACGGATAGGCTGCTAAGTGCAGGTTTGGGATACCCTGCGGCCTAGTTTTTTGGCAGCAGGACAAAAACCAATTCAAAATGCAATAGTTTGATTAAGCTGAGGATCAATAAGCGTATTTTGTATAACAGATAGGCTGCTAAGTGCAGGTTTGGGATACCCTGCGGCCTAGTGTTTTGGCAGCAGGACAAAAACCAATTCAAAATGCAATAGTTTGATTAAGCTGAGGATCAACAAGCGTATTTAGTATAATAGATAGGCTGCTAAGTGCAGGTTTGGGAAACCCTGCGGCCTAGTGTTTTGGCAGCAGGACAAAAACCAATTCAAAATGCAATAGTTTGATTAAGCTGAGGATCAATAATCGTATTTTGTATAACAGATATGCTGCTAAGTGCAGGTTTGGGATACCCTGGGGCCTAGTGTTTTGGCAGCAGGACAAAAACCAATTCAAAATGCAATAGTCTGATTAAGCTGAGGAGCAACAAACGTATTTAGTATAACAGATAGGGTGCAGGTTTGGGATGCCCATGTGGGCTGGTGTATTTAAACTAGACCAAAAAATATTAAAACTAAATTAAAACTAATCCAGTTTTTAGAAATGCTTGTGTGCAACAGATAGGGTTAAATAAGCCACTGCATAGATAGCATGCACAGTGGCAAGGCAGATTTACAGCACAAAGAACTGAAATTGAATTGAAAACTGTTCTGGCTAATGAAAAAAAAAATTTCACTGTCACTTCAATGCTGTCCCTGCCTGGATCGTTCTGGTTTTTCCCTATCTTTCCCTATCTTTCCCTATCTTTCCCTGGCTCTGTCTACCTCTCTGTCTGCCTCTCTGACTCTCCCTACCTATCTCTAACTCTCTGGCCCTGTCTCTAACCAGCTGTGCTCTGGCCGCAATAGAACGCTGAAATGCGCACAAGAAAGATGGCCGCCGGTTTATATAGCACGGTGACGTAACCGGGCTTCCTGGCTGCTGATAGGCTGCATGCGACTTTCCCATGATACCTTGCCCCAAGGGACATGTCTGGACATGTGCTTCCACCATTTTAGAATGCCTGTAATTGAAATAAATGGAGTTTAAAGGAAAACTTTGATCGATCGAATCGGGGGGAAATTCGGATTCGTTCAGAATCTAATTTTTCATGAAATTCGGAACGAATCCGGGTTTGTCCGGATCGATTCGCTCATCCCTAGTAGAGGCACAGCATGGCATATACCTACATGGGCTGGTAGCAGTACCATAGAAGTTGCTCCTGGATCGAGCTGGAAAGCAAGTACAGTATCTGTTTTTTAAACTGCCGTGACTGTCTCTTTAAGCTGAAGTCTTGACCCTGTCTCTTTGCTCAGAGCAAACCTCCATATCCCACGAACATCATGGCTAGTTATGTCCATCCTGTTAGCTTGCACATTTACTGCTCCCACAGAGACCAATAGAATTTGACTGTCCAGCGACCCCAAAGGCATTGAGATGCATGAATGATTCTAGAGAGCATGCAGGGAACATTTACTGCCTTCTTTTTTCAGCTTTCTAATGGACCCCCAGCTGGTGGGCATCTCAAAGCAGGTTCTCTGGGGCTTTAGGGGATGAAAAATACATCAAAGATCATGTGGGAGTTTATGCTTTAATTCTAACGACATACTTGCTCCTCAAGTTAACCTTAACACCTTAAAACTGGATACAAAATAAAATATCACAATGTGATAAAATATATATATTCACCAGGTCAATCAGGCCTGCTCCTAAATCTGCAGCTTGAACCCAAGCCTCAGTGCCAAGCCCCAGCCAGCTGCACCAATGTCTTGGCCCCATCCAGCTGCACCAGTGCCCAGGCTTATTCTCTGGCTGACAATTGAGTCTCTGGGTCATCTGTCTAATTTTCTGGGATGGATCTCACATGTACAGATTTTTTGGACTTTCTCATTCATCTTCTATTTCTGCCCTTTATGGAGTACTCTGAGCAGACTCCTAAAAGGTGGGGTAATGTCACGATCAGGTAGTTCCACAGACAACCTGCAATTGGCAATGTGTTGCCTTGCAGCACAGTTACTGTTTTATTGACCACCAGCAGGGTCCCTGTGGACCAGGCTGCAGAGGGCTATTAGGGTCACAGAAAGGATCATTTGAACACTTTTGTTGAGTGTATGAGGTTAAAAAGAGAGGAGATTAAGAATATGTGCGAGAAGAACATTCTGGATCCTGCCCATCCAGGCCATGCACTATTCCAACTTCTTCTCAGGTTATCTCTTTAAGGCACCAGCATGTAAGACCTAGAAATGGGTTCTTCCCATCAGCCCAATTCACTGAATCGGGGATGTGTTGGGAATAAACTGTGTGCATAGCCAGTTCCATTCTTGTATTGTCCAATGTACAGTACCTTGGAAAAACTGTGGCATATGTTTTTAGCCCCCTGTACCATGTTAACCCTGAATAAAAAGCAGTGTGACCACAAACAGCATCATGAAAACCGAAATACACACCAGACAGCTCAGGGTAAAGTGTACTGCAGGGTTAGGTTATAAAAATAGCCCTAACTCTGAACATTTCTAGGAGAACTGCTCAAACCATCATCCATAAATGTATGGAGTATGGCACAACTACAAACCTTCCAAGACATAGCCATACACCGCTGGGAGATCACTGTGGTTTTATACAGCAGAGCATCCCAAAGAAGGGATACCACATAAAGAGGGAGACTACCACCTCTTATAGACTCTAGGGGGGTAGTTGCCCCTCTTTAAATACTGTATAGTGTATATGGTCTATGGTGCCACTTTGTATATAGCTCCAGCTCCACTACCCCTCAATGTATCTACACTTCTACTTGGATAGTGGATCACTGGCCTTGTTAAAGAGTCTATCTTATATGTTTCCCACACACTGTACATACAGATTGCTCACATTAAAAATCATCCTACCTGAACCTAGTGCATGTTATGAGCCTTTAAACATCCAAGATGGCGGCTCATGGAACATCAGGCAGCCTGCAAACAGGAAGTGTCTTCTGACTGTGCTGCTCTGCATTCTGGGATTGCTGACCCCAGCTCTGCTCTGTCCGAGCAAAGCACAGCTATAATCCGCCCCTCCTGTACTTTTTCCCGCTCTCCTTAAGATGGCGGTGCCCATATCCTAAAGAGTTGCAGCCCAGTGGGGGAAAGAATAATAAGTAAGTGACTAAAAACATAAAATATATTAATTTTAGATGCTGGAGAATCGTTTTATAAGGGTTTGGGCTTTTCAATAAATGATGGTAAAAGTCCGATTTAAGTGTGCTGATTTATTTCTGAATAGTGGTGCACATTAATTTTTCCTTCTATTTGAGAAGGTGAGTCTACCATATTTGTGTGAAACTTTTTCCTGGTCCCCTATCGGATAGTATTAGGTTTGCTCAGGGTCCCTGTATACTAGAAGAATGGATTTAGGGCTGTATTAAGGGAAATTGTGGGAAAAATGTAAAATACCTTTTGTATCCCAGACTTACTTTAAATAAAACTGCATTTTTATTTTGCATATTGTTTAACTGTTTATTTTCAAAAACTTCTCTGATAATAGTCAAAGGAAGATGCATGCTATTTTAATGTACAATCGGTTTCCCTGTTGTTTGTTAAGAAGCACTTCCCAAATCACTGGTACTTGCCAGCAGATAGAAGAGAAACGCGCCAGCTTGACAGGTTGAGGAGACAGATTAGCAACCTAGCCGTCTTATCATCTTTCTGCCAACATCATCTATCTGGAAGCTGGATGAACCGACCCCTGTGTGCTGTTGTGTTTTTATTATTATGTATTGTAGCAATCTCATGGCACAGAACCTACTGAAAATGTGAGCACTTCTCTTGTATTAACTTACATCTGGTAACAAGTAACTCCTAATATATTTAGCATTCTGAATGAGTTAAAGTATGCTTTATTTGTTTTAAATTCGTAAAAGTGATTTGACGGATAGCCAAATAGAAATTTGGGCGGCATGCCAAAGCTTCTTACATTCTTTTAAAGCCGCTTAGAATGCATAATAATGTGGCAAAACACATTTGCCAGGTTGTGTGCTTAAAAACTTCCTTTGATCGTTCCAACAACTATAAACATATCATAAATTATGTCACCACTGCCCTGATATGTCCCGGTCAGTGGGCTGACTCACTGCCTGGCTGCATGTGACACAGGCACCAAGGAGTTAAAGAGGCAGTTTGTGTTACTACGTCCTCGAAGAGACACAACACTACTGTAAAACTCCCTTTTTGCTTTAGGAATTTTATACGTATGTGGTCAAATAATTTGAATGTAAATAAGACTAAGAGTTCTTAAATTGGACCAATCACCTCTAATGCCGGCCATCTAGGTTCCCCTGGGTGCGCAGATTCAGCATGCCCCACAATGTGAACCACCCCAGATTGGCCACATGCTCTTTCTGCCGCAGTCTCCTGCCATGATCGTGGGCCATGGACGCATCCCTGACATCTATCCAGCTGTGCGTGGGAGCATGTACTTCACAGGGGAACTGAGGATGTGACCATTGGCATCCGCTATGCTGACCCACAGTCCAAAACAACAGCTTTATGTCATGCATTGATATGCACAGCATAAAGTGCTAATTGCATGAGTTCCAGCTCATGCGCTGCAGGAATGGTGTAAGGCAAGGGGAGTGGGTGATATTGGGGGGGTCCATTTTAAAGAACTCAGCTTAGTTATTTCTTTGCCCCTGTTCTTGAAATTTAAAGACTCTCTAAAAAAAAGGTCTTCTCCGGTAATTAGAGACCTGTAAACTTAACATTGCAAATATGCCAAGTGTCATGGGTGCCATCAAATGTATGCGTGTGGCCCTAGATCCCCCAGCTGCTCAGGAGTATATGTTATCCACTGTCCTCTCTTGAGGCTAGCCTAGATTCCCCTCCCTCCAAACAGCTTCCCTGTGTCTGAGTCTGTTTAGGTCCACATTGCTCCTCATTCTTGTCCACTGTCCTCTCTTGAGGCTAGCCTAGCTTTACTCCCCCCCAACCAGCTTCCCTGTGTCCCATTTTGCCCTTGGTTTCCTATTTTTGCTGTTCATTTGTTGTTGCCAGTCTATTGACCCTTTTTTATCTGTGCCTTCTTTTCAGCAACCACAAGATGGGCCACACTCTTAACGTTGTGGGGCTAGATCTTCGCTATTTCAGTGTTTTGGTCGGCTTTCCTGGCTCATCCCATGATACATTTATCTTGAGGAATTCAGGTTTATACATCCATTTTGAGAGTGACCAGCTGACTGTCGGTTGGCTTGTGGGTAAGTCTGATTATTGCTGGAGTGGATCTGCCTGTTTATTTTTTATGTTGTTTTCTGTTTTGTGCCCCCTTTTTTGAAATTGGTCCAAGTTTATTGTGTTACCAAATTGGTCTCCCTGCCCTCCATTTCATCGACTGTGCTCATGCCCCTCTTTGAATGTCACCTTCTCCCTGTTGCAGTTGCAAATGCTTAGTCTGAGAATCCTGCTTTGCTTGTCAGCCTTACCTTTTCCCTCCTCTTTTGTAATACTTACTATTTGGTCTAGGCTGTCTTGATGTTGTGTTGCCTGTTAGTAATTTATTTTCCATTTTAATTTGTCTTTTAGGTGATTCTAGTTATCTGTTGCTGCCCAGGCTCCTGGTGCCCTTCTTAAGACCCCAGCCACCTAGCCAGGAGGCTTATAATGGGGCACACCACCGCACATGGACATGCCTTTTGGATTTTGAAGGCCCTTCAATACAAGCCAGAGAAGGTCATACAAAGTCTTATTGCGTACATCAGCCTTCATAACTTTGCCTTGAGCGAGAGGGTGGAAGCATATTTGAAGGAGGCAACCCCTGCTTCTGCTCCAGAGATTCCAGGACATCTGTATGCTGGCAGAGCCGTGCAGCCCAAAGCATTCAGCAGCATTTGGTGGACTCCTCTTTTTCTTGAATTGTTTTTTTGCCCACTTATGTCATTTGCGAACAATTATATCCCTTGCCTTGCCTGGGTGTCATTAAAAAACATCCAAACAAAGTTCGTGTTTTTGGTATTTATTCTCTAATTACTTGTTAATTGTCACAAGTTGTTGGGTTATGGCACAACTGTGGATGCAGGTCAACAGAAAATGGAACTATAAAAATGTGCCTGGCGTAACTAAAACTTGGGGACCCCACAACCCAAAGTCCAGCATGGCAGGTTAGGGGGATGTTGCCAGGTTTTGGGTGTTTGCAGCTTGCTAAGCCTCTCCAGCCTTTGAAGGCCAACCTGGTTGGCCTCCAGCCTCACCAGACTTTGAAGGTCAACCTGGTTGGCCTCCAGCATTTGAAGGACAACCTGGTTGGCATCCACCAGAGCCCCAACCAGCTTCTCCATCTGCAGTTAGGTCTTCGTTTTGCCAAAAGTGGTGCTGTTGGCCCGTCATTTTGCCACCATGTAGTATGTGTAGAGAAAGGTCAGCATAGTGTTAGTTTTTCACAATGTTACCACACAGCCTCCAGGGTCCCAAACTTTACCGTGGGTTCACCCTCCTCCACCCTGCCCCTTGCCCTTTGCCTATTAAGCTCACTTATGTACCTCATCGCTGTCTGGACTCTGTTCCCTTGGTGGCTGGCTGGTGGGTTTGCCTGGCCTTGATGTCTTGGTAGTAAGCAAAATAGATGGGCCAGCTGTGGCTGCAGGTGGAGGGTCTTGCGGGCGGGTGCTGCTGGCTGGGGTGTTGCGGCAAAATCAAGGTAAATGCACTGGTAGTTTCCTATTAACAGTAGATCTGCCCCTTCAAAATCCCTACAAGGGCCACACACTGGGTCCCACATGGACGTGGGCTGCCAAAGTTTGGTCTGCTCACACCCATGTTAGAGGTTGCCTAATATCCTTGGTATGTGTTATCGCACAACATATGTTGCGCAGGCAAGTCCTCAAAATTGGATGTGCATGTGGAAACTAAGGTTGGTGGGTGGCGTGCCTATTGGTGTCCATGGTGTCCAACACCCCCTAGTAGGTGTTGGGGTGGAGCATCCCCAACACCCGCTCCTCAGCATGGGTAAATTGTAGAGAATTGGGGAGCCCTCCACCAGTTTGCAAGCTAGATTCAAACAAATGAAAGGGTGGCTTTAGTAAGTTGTCCAATGTCTCCTGTATAAGCGGCTTCTGGTTCAGCACTTACCCCTCAGCCCGTCTGTTGCTAAGTTATCACCCAACCACCACCTCCAGATTGTCCCACTTTTTCTTGGACTGGGCACCATCCTTGGATTCTGGCCCACCCCCATCATGTCGCGGGCAATCTCCAATCACAACTGCTTCCACAATGCCTTTGGGGTTGAGCGGGGCCCGGGACCCAGGCAGTTGAGCATACTTTTTGGCAACACCATCCAGTAGAACCTCCAGCTGGGCATCATTAAATCGGCCCTATTAGTTTGTGCCCAGGATGAGTGGCTGATGCTGTGGTCTGCTGGGTGGTGTTTTGGCTGAAGGGGAAGTCACTATGCCCAGGCCTAGAAAGGATGGATTACAAGCCCACAGTACTTTTCTGCCACTGTCACATGGATCACTCTGGCATGTTTGTATGTGATGCAGGGGTGATTGATGACATTTCAATGCAACAATTAGTACTGTGCTAGCTTCGCCTTGTTGCTGGCCGTGGTCAGCAAGGTCCCATCTGACAGTAGTAGCGAAGTGGAGAAGTAGGTGTGCCTTTTGGCCTAAGTGCATCTGCGCTTGCAATCCGCTAATACTGTGGGATGGGATCGCTGGATTAGTTAGCATTGGCATACACTAGCATATACAAGGCTTGGGTGCTTGCAGTGTCCCAGAAAATTACTTAAAGGGGCAGGGCCGTGCATGTGGAGCTAAAGGAGACCCAAACAGAGGACATAAGTTAACAATGCACATCTGTTTGTTTGCAGACTCTCATGAAGCAAAGGTACGACTTCAAGCCCAACATGCATGAAAAGAGGATGTTGGAAGAGGAAGTGGTAGCGGATCAAGCCCACCCAGAGACGAGGGGTCCAACCAGTGGGGCCAAGAAGACCAGGTGTGGGTGTAAGGCGGTGGCCCTGAACCCTGTCAATGTCCTACCTCCTCCTCCAGTCATGGAGACTTGAAGTCGCCCACAGCTCCTGCACACACCGGTAGGCCAGTACCCCCCAAAAAAAAACACACAGGTTGTGCTGCATTTAAAATGGACCAACACCCAGGATTTTGACTATCCTGGGTCTTGGTCCACTTCGGTGGGGCACCCCCGATCGGGGTGCCCCGCTGTGTGAAACCCCCCCGATCACCCGAAAAACTCACCTCTCCCCGCTCCCAGCGCCGACGGACAAGCGATTTGACAGCCGCGGACAAGCCGCCTCCTGTGCGTCACTCTTGACGCCCGCGCGAGGGAGAAAGACAAGGTAAGGGGATTTGGGGTGTTTGGGGGGGTTTCACCCCGCGGGACATCCCGATCTCGGATGTCCCGCGGGGAGGGAGGTGATCGGCCCGGGAATCTTATAGATTCCCGGGCCGATCACGGGAGGGTGATGGTCCACTTTAAAGTCTAATAACATGTTTGCTAAGTGCTAGTGTGTTGTGCTTCTCTGTCTCTACAGATTCATCAGAGGGTGAGTACATGGCGATGGGGCTACCACGGAGGAGAGTGGCCCCCTATGTGTCAACCAGTTTGGGTAAATATGCAAAAATGTGCGTGCATGTACAAGCACACATGCGGACATACAAATGGTAATGTATATTTCTGTATTTTTGTATTGGTCCCAAACCAAAATTTTTAAACATATTTAATATATTTGTTGATGAGAGGGTTAAACTGGGTGGTAAATTAGTTCCCAGGCCCTGAATAATAATAATTTTGTATAAATAATAGTTATTGAGCTGCTCCCACCCCCCTTTATTCATTTGAATTGCCATGAGCACAAGCAGGGAGGAATTCAGTCAATATGGATTTCTCCCTGTGAAGTGTTCTAAAGGGAGGCTGGCAGCTTCCCAGGTGAGTAGCTCTCAGATATTTGTCTGCATTGCATGTCCCAACTTTGGGGACTCAGAATTAAGAGTAGGGACCACACTAAACACAGAGTGCCTTCCCGGGGCAGTGTGGCTTCCACATGTATCTGCAGATATATGCAACCAAATCTCTGTCTTTCCACATAGCTAGACATGTTTGTTGCTTGATATTTAGTTGATGATAGGGTTAAACTGGGTTAAACTGGGCGGTAAATTAGTTCCCAGGCCCTGAATAATAATAATAATTTTGTATCAATAATAGTGATTGAGCTGCACCCCTTTAATATATTTGTTTTATTATATTTTTGTGAATAAATTTGTTTAAAAAAATCATGTTTTAATAAACCAAGAGTATTAAAGATATAATGAGTGTGGTGGTGTGTTTTCTATGTAACTAGATAAAGCAGATGCAAAGCAAACAAACAGCAGTGTAAAACAGAACACCAAAACAGAAGGTTGCCAAAGTAAGAGGTGAGTAAGTCGGTAGAAGCAGATGACATGGCAACCAAGGTACAAAGGTAAGTATATGCAAGGACATGTGGACTACATGGGATGCCCTAGAAACCTGCGCGGGGGGGAGAAGGTAAGTATGTGCAAGGAGCTGCAGATTACATGGGATGCCCTAGATGCCAACAGGGAGGAGAAGGTAAGTATGGTAAATATAAATAAATATATATAAATATGGTACAGTAGATGTTTTTAAAGAAGAAAATAACATTAACTATTAGCTGTAATCTGTAAATAATAAATAATAACTTCCCCTAACACCATCCATTGGTTGAACTTGATGGACATATGTATTTTTTCAACTGTCTTAAATATGTAACTATGAAGGTTTTTTCATGGATCAGCAGAAGCCATATGGGCCCATTAGATCAGAGGAACCCGCATTGCATTGTGCTCATTCATCGTACCTGTGATCACATGGCATCTTAGCACTATGTATGGGTGATTACTGTGTTTCATAGTGTGGTGCCATGTTAAAAGAGTGCCTAGGGTGCCATGAGCCATAAATACAGCATTGGACCAAAGTAGGGCATTCTTTTATGGACACGGCCATGCTGGGCAATCCCTATATTACACTCCTATCCAATCTAGTACTTCATCCAGGATCATGATAGCTGGGAGAAATGTCCCACATGTTGATGCAGTTCTACTGAAATGAGACCGACTGACCTTATATTTTCTTTTTATGAAAAGTAGCAGCATTTACTAGTTTATCTAGTTGATCATACAAAGCAGGTGGAGAATAGCCTGAGTAAGGGAAGACTAGATGGACCATATCTCCTTCTGCCATCAACCTTCTATGTTTCTAAGCCAGAAGGAGGTAAACGTCTGTTTCCTGGCTCACTTATACAGATGCATGGCAGAGAGACGGGACATGGTAGGCACCATTTTTTAAAACTAGAAACACATGGGTAACAGAAAACTCAAGACAGCTGTATTCTGGAATACCGCAGACTATTAAAAACTCAAATTAATCTTCTGTTACAAGAAGGAATAACAGTATTTTTCCAGCAAATTAGCAGGAAAGTAGAAACAGTGATTACATGGAAAGCTGATATTTTCCTAAGTAATGGAAGTGATAACTTTTCCTGTTCCACAAGCCTGAGGTTCTTAGATCAGTGCTGATAGGAATACAGCTTAATGCGCAGACCAGTCATTTGTTTTCCCCTGACCGCTTTTCCAATGCATCATGACTACTGTACCTAACTATTTTTATAGGCTACGAAAGCGTGGCGCAGCATAATACAACTAAAATAATGAAATAATAGAATGTTATGCAGTGGATTCAGTGTAATATTATTTATTGCACCGCCAAGGCAAGCAGTGTCATCAAAAGGGCCATAGGTGAGAAAACCATAATTCTAACACAATGAAAATGATTTTTCAGACCCCACATAGAATATTGTGTACAGTTTTGAGCAGCAATTAGCATAGTGTTTAAAACAGACCAACAGCCTGGCACAGCTGAAAAAAACTCCCCAAAACTCACTTGCCTCATGCATGCACTTGCATGCATGATACTGAATTGTCAGCACTTACATTTGCTTCTAAATCCACTCAAAACTAAAACGGTGCCTTTTTATTGGTGCAATATGAGGAGGAGGGTATTAATTATGTGCCTACAATGTGTTTTCATCATAATAAAATTTACTGTTTTTGGCAATAGGTGTCTCAAAGTGTTTTCATAGTGCCGGCCACAAAGGAACCATTTGTATGTATGTGTGCTTATTGTTTTCCCACATGCTCTCTGTTGCCCTGTTGCCAATCTGTGCCTAGTATGACCATATTTTCGTGCCAAGCCCTGTTCCCCACCTATGCCTAGTGAAACTGCCAAACTGTCAGCAGGCGCGGATGGGCCATAGGGTGAGCTGGGAGAATTCTTGGTGGCCTGTATTGTCAGATGACCTCACCCTGAGCCTATGTCCCTTCCCCCTCCCCTACCTGCCTCCCATGCACTGCATCGTTTACCATCCCTGTCCCACTGTACCCCCCAACAATAGTAAAACATCAGTACTTAAGTAAAAGTCATCACTTTAAGACTGGCCATATACACCTCTGCCCATTATTTATGCATGTTCTGCTTTATCCTTAGCTATGGTGTGCACTACCTGACCATTGAGAATGTTATGGGTTGGCCAGGCACCCTGGTTATGAACCTGTCTTGCTTGCAGAATGGAGTCTAGGCCTTAGACATAGGTTTTCTAGACAGCACTTAGATTACACGCTTTAACCAACTCTCTCTGAAGCCAACTGCCTCTCCAATTCACAATCTAGGCCAAAGCTATTGCTACCACATTTCTAGCCATATTACTCTAGACTAGGCAAAACCCACCCAAAATATTGCTCATTTGGTTGAACTTGTTTAGAAAAAAAATGGGAAAAACTCAAAATCAGCTCTATTTGTTACTAAAAAAGACATTTAAAGGGGACTAAAACCCAGCATTTTGACTATCCTGGGATTTGGTCTATTCCCTGGGGGCATCCCCCTTTTGGGGTTGTCCCGCTGTGTGAAACCACCAGGACCCCAAGACCAGTTCACCTCTTCCCAATCCCACGACGTGTCTAAGCCACCCGCATCCTCCGCTTCCCCCTTACAGGGAGCATGCCCGCGCCGGCCATACACAAATGCCTGATGTGGGCACGCACCCTGCTAGAGGGAAAGCGGAATGAGGCCGCTGCTTGTAGACACGCCATACTTAAATATGAAACTTAAAACTAAGTAATGCCTTTTAGAGTGAAAAAGAATCCCCTTAAAGTGGACCAAAACCCAGGATTTTGACTATCCTGGGTTTTGGTCCTTTCCCCCCAGGGGACCCCACTATGTGAAACCCCCCAGATTGCTCAAGGAAACTCACCTCATCCCTGTCTTACGGCGCATGCGTGGCCACACCTCCGCTCAGCGCGATCGGAGCACACATCCCCCACTTCCCTCTAACAGGGAGCGTGCCCTGCTAGAGGGACAGCGGGGATGCGGCCCGCACATGCGCCATTGAACCAGGAAGTCACGTAAGTGTAGTGGGTGATCAGGGGGGTTTCACACAGCGGGGCATCCCGATTTTGGATGCCCTTGGGGGAGGGAATCGATCGTCCGGGAATTTTGTAGCCGCTGGGTTTTGGTCCACTTTAATAACTGTAAAAGCAAAAAAGCATAACAAATAGGGGCATCCCTGTAGAGGGTGCAGGAGTTAGAACCACACCAGGGCCCATAATGTCTGGGGACCCCGTCTTCACCGTCTGCACCTTATTTAGCAGATTTGTGCTCATAAGGTATCATGTACAGAAAAAACGAACCACGTTTTGCCTTTAATGTATCAGTCTTCATTTATCTACTTGTATCTTTTAAAAAGAGTAAAAAAATACTGTAAAAAAAAAAGTTACTTTAGTCATGACAAGGCGTCATTTAATGTCTAAACCGGGGTCCAGTCACATTTAGTTATGCCACTTGTAATAAACATTAGAATATTTTCTTATTCTCAATTTTTAATAATGTATTCAGTCCACGCTGTGAAGATTTCTTGTGTATCATGTGACTGTGACTAGCCAATCAGACTGGTGGAAAAAGAGAAAAGCGGGCAGCAGTCACCTACAGAGCAGAGACCCACAAATGTAAGTATTATAGCCCCTTGTCAGGGTTCCTACTTATTTTAAAATGTAGGGGCAGACATATGCCCTTACTGGACAAAGAATTACATTTTAAACAAAATGGGCAGGCTGATTCATTACTAGCACCAGCTATCGGCAGATGAGCGCCTGTACAGAGGCGCTAAGAGCGACCGCTAGTATACGCAGTGATCGCCTATCGAGCGATGTAACAGAGTGTCGCTGTAGTAACCTGGCCCGCATTGATGAATTACATGTATGTTGGGCGCTGCAGGGAGGTAAAGGTAGCGCCAGCTCATTGGGACCGACTATCAGCGACTCACACCAAATTCAACAAAAAAACAGACACACACAGCGTCGCGCTCTGGATCTGGTCGCTATAGCATAAAGCGCCAGACGCTGTGTGATTAAAGTCTGTTTTTGAACACATATCCATCAGTAACAAAGCAAAAACACATGGAATGACATTGTTGTAACATTGTGACATTAACACATTAATGCCAGACCTGTAATGACAATTTTGCATAAAAATATAAACAGTCAAAAACGTTTACAAAAATGACTCTTTCTAGGCCAGGAGAGGTGACACAATTATTTGAGAGAAAAAAAAAAAGAAAAACAAAAAACCCTGTTTAAACAGAAGAAAAGGAACGTCTATTGAAATGTATGGGAGAGCGACAGGTAGCGTCAGGTAATACCTGGTGCTCTGGAAACTAGAGCGCCGGCGTTTTACGCTGAGCTGCCTGTAATGATGAATTGTACGCTACATGGCGCTGTTAGAGTCGCTTACCAAAATCGCCTTCATAAAGTGCACAGCGTTCACCCGACGCTGTCTGCCGCTACGAGGCGCTACCTGCCGCTATCCCTTCTTGAATAAACCCCTAATTGTGTAAAACATTAATCCCCCTTTAAATCTAGTAACTCTACATTTACTTAACCAAAGAGGAAGGCAATTTTTTTAATGGGCACGATAATTATCATCTTATCATTCAAAGTGGCTGTTTTTTTTTGTTTGTTTTTTGCTTTCCAAAGACCAGAGCACATAACCCTCATTTACCCTCATAACCCTCATAACCCTCATTTACCCTCATAACCCTCATTTACCCTCATTTACCCTCATAACCTTGAATTCTATTGAGAGTTGAGAGCTGCAGAACCAGAACATTAAAATATAGCTGAACACAGACATATTCCAGCAACACCATTCTAGATCCAGTCACAAGAAGATAGCCTTTACAAATTCCATGCATGACGCACGCGCCTTCATCCTGAGAGGGGGACAAGGGCAAGTTAAATGTACCAGGGGGAACAAAATATGATTAACTTCCATTCTCCAAGCGTTTAAACCTTATTCATAGTCCCACATGAAAGGGCTGCCCATCTTACTGGCCATGCAGTCCTTTGCGGGCTGGAAATGGCTGAAAACATTGGTAATAACAGGAGCCTGGCATTAAAGGGGCGAGAAATGGACTTCAAAAGCCGCAGAGACTGCAGCACACACAACACCGAGTTCAGTTTGCAACTTTTTTTTTTTTTGTTCTCTTTGAAGAATGAAAATTGGAGGGGGAAAAATCAAACATTTTTGACATAAACTCTGACTCTAAAATTGCAAGAGAGTGAGAGATGAAAAGAAGGCAGGCTTGATTGTCTACGGAATAAGTAAGGAGTGCCTCTATAATCATTGATCCTGAAATGTTTCTTCCAAGATTAGTGCTCTCTCCATGTGAAGTATATTGGAAATGCCACAGAAAGATGTTCCCTACAGAAAAGGATACTTTATGATGGAACATCTTGTTAACCCTTTGTGTGCCAAGAGATTTTTCGGTTTATTTTTCTACAACTATTCAGCAGCTTCATCTATTATCTCTATGTAGCAGAGAGCCTTGTGCAACTGAATTACTGTGGCACTATGACATAGGCAGCCAAAAATCTTTAGTTTAATGAATAATTTGATACCTGATCCCAAAAACACAATCTATTCACAGGTTAAAAACGCAAACAACTCTAAACACTACAAAAAAACACACTACAAAAAATGCTTAAATCAAGTTGTCAAAATATTCAGCTTGCCCTATTCAGCTGGTCTGTACTCTTGGGGTGCTCCCCCCACCCCGGCAACCCGATATACATACTCACCGGTGTTCCCATGGAGCAGACATGGCTCTGTTGTAATCAGCTCCTTGGCAACACATTTTTATGCCAAGGAGCTTATTCACACTGGCATTTGGTGCAACCCTCTATGGTTGTGCACAGCCACAACCAGAAAGATGCAAGAGATGGCACCGGCTGGCTGTGCTTGTACCGTGGGTGCATATTGTTTGACTGGTGGGGCTTGCCACAGCGAGGCATCCTGAAACAAGATGCCCCAGAGATGCATTTTTAACCTATAAGATATCTATAAGGCATTAAGTCTGGTTCTGGCCCACTTGAAAGCAAACAAAATCCAGTGCGGCCAGTCCTGTATTCTAGACACCAGGGCTGGCCACTGGCCTTTCTTAGTTTGGAATGCCCCCCCCCTCTTAACCCCCACCCCTCAGGTGCTGAGGTACACTCCCGTTAAGATGGGCTGGGAATGGAAACACATGGGAAACTGGGGATGTGGCCACTAACTATTGCCAAGCTCTGCGTCTACCCGGATGCCCCTGAGGCAATGAACAAAGACAAGGATAGTAAAAATCCCGGGTTCTGTTCTAAGTGGTGCACAAGCGGGGGATAATGGGGGAAGCTCATACAGTAGCACCAGCCTGTCATTGGGACTTTTCTCTCCCCAAAAATGCTGAAAATACAGAAAATGTAAATTTTGCACCCAACATGCAGTAGGAATTTGTGCAATGTTAATGATTGCTAAAGGGAGTCGTTACTGATGAATTGTTGTGTCCAGCCTTTTCAACATCCAACCATCTTCCTTTGCCAGGCCTGTGTCCTGCAATCAATCATGTTTTTGTATGCAATGTGTCCCCTTCATGCTCCTGTTTCCAGCTTGTGCCCCACCACCTGTACTCTATAGGGTCGATTCAAAGAAACATGTAACAGCTTTGATTTGGGTGCCGATCATCCTATTTTTCACGTCCGCTCGTGCGTTCGTATGAACTTGCGAGTGATTCTATAAGCAAATACGTTTCTATCCTAAAATGTCCGTCCGTTCGTATGGCAGTTCGCGAATCAGACCTATGTCAGTTTCCATCCTGAATTTTCCGTTTCATTTCTCAGGTTGCAACATTGGTTTTGCCCTTTTTCCTTTTTTGTCTGGACGTAAATCCTTCTGATCTTGCGCCTGCGCACTACAAACTTACCTCATTAAAGTGCATTCTAAATATTTGGTCTTATTTTTCTTTATTTCATTCATTTTGTAGTAACCAACCATTATTGAATGCATTTGCATAAGTAAATCTTACTTTGTTTAATTTTTAGTTAACTTGAATTTTTTACTTGTGGATTTAATTTTAATATTTTGGCTTCAAATGGTACAACTTAAAATTTTGTGTGTGGTTACCCACACCCTCTACATACAGATTGCTCTCAAATATAAAAAACACCCAGCAACTTCTGCATGTTATGAGCCTAGAAACAGCCAAGATGGCGGGTCAGGTATTATCGGGCAGCCTGCAAACAGAAAGGGCCTTGTGACTGTGTTGCTCTGCATTCTTTGATTTCTGACCTTTCCGTGCCCCCAGCTCTGCTGTGTCTGTGCAAAATACAGCAGTAACCCACATCCTGCACTTTATCCCGCTCTCCTCTCCTCAGTAAGTGTGATGCATCTGACCAAAGATGTGCTTAAATAATTAAACAAAGCAAAGGTAAACAACTACACCAATAAATGCAATCTAAAAATATTATTCTAGGACATCAATTTTAAAATAAATACCAAAGGACATAAGTTTCTTTAATTAACGCAAATAGATTGCAAAATAAAGGTTTACATGCAAAGGACTAATTAAGGTCCACATTAAAATGCTTTTATAAGGCATACATGAATCAGGTATGCATTGCCATACAATTTATGGCCTCGGCCATGCTGATACATGCAGTTCATTAGAGCTCAAGACGCGCAGACTCCTCCACATAGCCAAAAAACCTGTTCAAGAACAGCAATACGACTGCTAAAAGGTGTCGGCAGTGGCTTTCTTTTAAAACGTCTTTAGAGGTTTGAAAACTGTTCTCTGAATCACACCTAAACCCATTCGATTATCCTAAGTTTTACGTTTTGATCCTAAGTTTTAGGATTTGATCCTAAGTTTTAGGATTTGATCCTAAGTTTTACGTTTTGATCCTAAAATTTAGGAACGAACTTGCGATGATCGTAAGAGCATATACGCATTCGAACGTAGGCTCGTGCGAGTCGTAAATGGCCAAAAAAACAGGAAAAAATGACTAACACCCACCCAAACTTACGATTCTCGATCCGAAATCAATTAACTTTTGCTCTTTGAATCGAGGGGTATATCTGGATTCAGTTCAACATCTGCTGTCGATATCTGCAACACTTATTCCTGGGTTTTTGGGTGGACTGGGACCTAAAATCATCCTGGAACTTTACTGGCTAGCTGTCAGCCTGCAACATACATGCTGTGCTCTCCAATGTGTTTCCCAGTGGCCAGAAAGTGCTCTTCAAGGCATGGCATTGCAGGGACAGATCTTGAGCAGGAGTGAATCCGTGCACTCTTACATGAAAACACTTTAGAATTGCAAGGGTGAGATAATCTGAAAATGTGGTCCCCACAAACATGAAGCTGAGGCTATAGCATTAGGGGAGAACATGACCTATGGTTCATTGATAAGTACAGTGGAGCAAAGTACAGGGCAGGGGCTGGGGGGAGACTAGGCAGCATAGATTAAATAGATTGTGTTAGAAGCAGCAGCCCAGCTAAATAATTTTCCCAGGTCTCCTTATTGATCAGCACCTAGTTCCTCCTGGAGCTCAGAACCTTTTTTTTGTCCCCCTCCGGGTGGTGCTCTTTCTGCAAGTCCCATGCATAGGGGCTCCTTCCTGGCCTGTCGGGTGCTGGTCTGCTGCTTGCAGAGAGCTGCTATTGCGAACATCTTGTGGGCATCTGTAGTCATGAGGGACATTGTTCCTCCCTCCTCCTTCCTTGGCATTTCCATCCTTAGCCTTGCCCACCAGCAGTAGACCATGCGCCTACCAGAGGGAGAGGTATCTCCTGATCCAGCTATACTAACTATACTCATCACCAGTGGCTTCTTCCTTGTCCTTTGGCAGGTGCTGACCTCTCGTGGAGTCCAGCGCCGAGTCCGAAGACCACCATCCCATCCAGCAAGGCAGCAAGGGGAATCACTGGAGATTACTGTACAAGTGCTACAATGTCTGTGGCCTAATTAATTTGGTACTTTTTTATAATTGATCAGCTCTTTGGGTGTACTTGTTTGAATTGTCCTGTTGCTAGGGAGTACAAGTGTTAAGAGGTCGAGAACCACTAAGCTAGGAGACCACTGCACAATAAGGCTAAGCCCAGCCCAGCCCAGCCCAGCCCTTGTTTTAAAGCTTGGTTGGGGCCAAATGCCATTTGATGCAAGCCTGCCACCTTCAAGGTGATTTATTGACTACCCTGATTGGTTGCCTAATGGTATATGGGAAAGCCCATCAAATTTTCACTTAATACACTTGGCAAATGTGTATTAAACCAACTGGAATAATTTAAAAATACTTTTTAATACTTTGTTTCAACACCTAAGCCGGAAGACCAGGCCTTTGCATCCTCATGTGTTTGCCATTGATTGTATTGATGGACAATAGGTCTGACTCTGAGAAATTTGGACTATTTACGTTTCTTCACAGGGTTGATGCATGATGGCCTCTTTCATGATCTCCAATAGTGACATTCTTCAAAAGATGAAACATTCATCCATTTACATCCATTAACAATTTTCAGTTTTGGCAGTACATTAGAAAATGACCCCTGCTAAGCCACCGTGAGAGTAACGCATGCACCCTTTTAACTTGTATGCCTTCCCTGCGCTTTCAATATTAAATAGGTAAAACAAGTATAAACAGGAATAAAACTCCATTAGAGAGATAACTCCTACGCTCATTTCAGGACAATGAAAATGACTCTTCCAGCGGGAGAACAAAAAGGAAAATGCTTTTAGATATAAGGGTTGATTCAGAGCCCCTTTCTCATCATTTTTATGGAGGTCTTGCTGGCAAACGAAAAATCATGCAAAAATGAAAACATTTCACACTAAAGTTCTCGAAGTAATAAAGGCTCAGCTGAATCAGACGAGGGGAAAAAATGAACCAAAATGGAAATTTTCACGCAAGAAAAAAGTGAGAAACAGGCTCTGAATCAATCCTATAATAGTGTAACACAAGAAACGAGGAAAAAAACTTTTTTGGGGTAAATGAAATTCAGAATGCATGTTTGCAAGCAATGTCAAAGCAGGCTCAAAATGAAAAATGGAGGTTAACTGATATCTGTTTAACTAGCCGTCATCCTGCTTTGGTTTGCTCTAGGTTTTTAGGTCTAAGAAACCCTTTTTGCTAGCACTCAGAAATAACTACAGACCAAAGGCAGATGGCATCACCTCCTGAGGCTTTAAAATTGGCATCTCAAAATCACAGATTATTTGTAAATGCCTTAAGTATTCTAAGTTAAGCTGCTAGCTTTGCTTCCATTTCTGGGTGTGGTTAAGCTGGAAAGACATCAGCACATCTGCTGTGGTCAGATTTAGCTGCTAGACCATTGGGGCTTGCCATTGTCTGGCCTGGGCGAATTAGATCACCAGGAGGGTGGGGAGGTTCCTGGTTTTGGGATAGGGATGTGGGACACAGAGGCAGCTAAAGCCTGGTTGATAATTCCTCTCTAGGTGCCACCAATGGTCACTTCTACTAAAACCCACAAACCCAGATCAAAAACAGGGGTGTAGTCTGGGAACTGGGGCTCAGGCCAGGAACTGCATGGTTTGGTCGCAGGTAGGGAATAGAGTCATGGACAGGCAGTCAATTGCTAGGAACAGGTGAGCAGGGTCACAGTCTGGAAACAGGTAAGCAGGGTCACAACCTAAGTACACTTGCACTGAATCACAGGGTGAGAACAGAAGAGCAGATCCACAGACTGGGAACAGTTGAGCAGTGTCATAGATTAGGAACTCCCCGTCTACCACCAGAGAGTCAGGCCACAACCACCCGGGGCATGGAAGGTCTAGTATGCGACGTGGGGGGGGAGGCCTGTAACCTGCCCATGTCTGCAGCCAAGCTCCCAGAACAGAAACAGTGGGCCTGGGCTAACAGGAGGCCCATTATAATGTAATGTCCTGCCAGTCGTCAACCCCCAATCTCTGTCGCTGCTTCCACCAATAGACAAGCTGCCATTGGCTGGTCAAATTCAAGCAAAGGTTCTAATGGTAATCACAAGAAAAGTCAAGCGATTGCTAGTGTCTCACTAAATTATTGCTTACAATTACAGTTACATCCTTGGCTTGACCATCCTTCTGTCGCCTTCTTTGTAACTCGCAGTTCTCTAACCACCAGCTCCTGACACTTGGTTTGTTTTGCTCTACATCATCCCAGAATCAGTCTACAGCTCAATGCTGGATCAACAACCTGCTCCTACAGCCTAGTGCTCCATGCCCTAGGGGTTCACCTGTCATCATTCACAAGTTTGCATACTCAGTGCTAACTAAGACCTGGGACAAATTTGTGAGATGAGGCATGAATAGCATACTGGCAAAAGAGTGCCTGCCCATAGGCGGCGGCAGCAGCGGAGTTTGGAAGTTGTGAACTGATAAAAAGGCATGTGTCCATCCCAGAGGCATATCTAGATTTTCCCGCACCTGGGCAAAGATTCAGAATAGCGCCCCCCCCCCTCCAAATAAGCTTAAGCTGAATAGCCCCGTGCCCAATTGACTTGCTGGATCAAAAAGGGAAAGTCCACAGAGGCATTTTTCAGGGAGAAATTTGGGATGCCTAAATTGTTACAGCTTAACAAAATGCAAGGTTAATTGAAAGCGACAACATTGGATCAAATGTGACCAGTGGTTCCACTGTCAAAAATGAACCTAGCGATTTGTTAAGCTATCATCTCAGGTTTTGTTCCGTGCCCCTTTGCAACCTGAATTGGGATGCTCCGCTATGTGAATCCCTCCAGTTCGCCCAGTAAAACTCACCATGTTGCAAATGGCTCTGATTGGATGAGAGCCCGAGCATATGCCAGCGGACCAGGGAAAGGTGTTACCAGCACCCTGGGGGGTTGGACACAGCAGCCCAATTTGTGATGCTCCGGGCTGAAAGCCAGCAGTTCGTCCCTGAAATCTTTCAGATTCTAGGTCAGCCGCTGGTGGGTTTTGTTCCACTTTAAAGAGAAAATCCTGAAAAAACTAACCTCTTGTGTGCGCACCCGCCGCCATTCACGTATGCCTGGCAGGGGTATGGCATTGGATAAAGGGGCCTGTTTATGCAGAGTGGGAGCGAGGAACGAGAAAAGATTTGCAGTGATTCTGAGGGGTTTTGACAGTTGGGCATTCCAAATTGGGATGCCGTTGGGGAGGACCTTTACTAAAGTTTTTCAGACTCAAGGGCCAGGTGGACAGGGTTTTGGTCCACTTTAAAGAGAAGCAACCAACTGGCCCAGAGTCTATAAGAATTTGGATGCCCCACTGGATCAAACCCCCTGGATCGCCCAGTTTACTTACCTCTTCCTGGAGCCCTTGCTGTGCTGTGACCATATCCCCAGCATACCTCTAACTGGAGCGTGCACCCATGCCAGGCCTTTCTGAATGTAATGTCAACAGTTGGAGGTGAGCAGGGATGTGTCCAACAGCGATCTCCTTGCTGCACTGACATAATTGTGGCAAAGGAAATCTGAATGGAATGAGTGCTGCTGATTGGCTGAGTGACCCACATGGGAGCAAGGAAGAGGTGCTTTTTTGGGGCAATTTGTGGGGATACAAACATTGAGGCATCCTAAATCGGGATGCCTTGCCAGAGAGGAACAAAACCCAAGAAAGTTAAATACTTAGGTTTTGTTCCTCTAGAAGGTAAACTGCCAAAGCCATATACAGTGCAATACAACTAAAATCCACCCAAAACAGAACCACCTTCCTCCCTATGAAGACATGACAGAGTGCCATAAAACAACCTCTACCAAACTAATCCTAAATAAAAATTTAAAGCAGAACCAAACCCGGGAATTTGACTTTCCCGGGTTTTGATCCGTGCCACTGAAGCAGAATCATAGCAGGCGACTCTCATTGGACGAGAACTTGTGCATGCGCCGTTGGAGCAGGAAAAAGTGAGTTTTTATGGGCGCCCTGGGGGGGGGGAGCCTGCGGCTGGCTCAGAAATCTGTTAGATTCCAGACCAGCCGCTGCTGGGTTTTGTTCTGCTTTAATCAGGGTCCCTTCATTCAAACCATTACCAGATTGGTCAGTGCTTTAGTAAATGGTAAAAACATATAAAGTATGAGAGAGAGACACACACAGAGAGTCACAGGCAGAAAAAGACTCAGAGAGAGAGAGAGAGAGAGAGAGAGAGAGAGAGAGAGAGAGAGAGAGACTCCCACATAGAGAGACAGGCACACACACAGACTCACATGTTGGTATATGAAGATTCTCAGAATTTCCTCCTCACAGCCAGGAGACTAGGCAGCAGAGTGATGATGCTCAATCAGAAAAACACACTGTCTGTGTGCAGCTTTGCCTGTGTGGCCCCAGCCTGGCTTGCCTTCACACTCCCCTCACACATCACTGCTGCCCTGCCATCTAACTTGCACTGGGGCGCCCCACTGACAACTCAGCTGTCCCCCTTGTCCCCCTGTGCTCACTTGTGCTGAAAGCTCCAAGAAACAGAGTGGCAGTTAGACACATTTTTGGATGGTCCTGGAGAAACAGAATTGAGGGGGCAAACTTCTATGTTGCTTCATGGGACAGGCATCAGATGAGCTGGTTGCTGCCCTATTATTGCCGTTGGGTTAAGATCTCTAGGAAGCCGCAAATCAGCCACGAAGCCCTGTATGATGAGGACATAGAACAGCTGGAAACCTCAGGGATGCATGCCTCCTTTTGGATGAGGTGCTGCTCCCTATTCTCAATGGATGGAGTTAGGAAATGGTGAGTATCTCTGTAATGCAGGCTGGGTAGAATTATGCTGTCAGCATCGGTGCTGAAACACAGACTTTGAAGAGGAACATTGAGGGAGGTAAAAACCTCCCCCAGACCTCACTGGACTCCTGCCACCCCCCTCTGGTTTTTGTTTTGGACAGTTTGTACTCACCTCACAGGGGCATCCATCGTCTAGGTCCCTCGGATTCCGGGCAAGCTCCCGATGGGCAGTGCCATCTTACATCCCATCAGGCACTGTACCCATGAATGGATGGATGGGTTGCAATGGGAGCTGCTGAAAAGCTGTGGTACTTTGAAGAGCACTGCTAAGGCCTTCCTGTCCTTTAGAAACGGCTAAGTCAGTGGTGGAGAGAGAATCTGTCCCTGAGGCAGGAGGATGTCGCCGCATCAGGCGGTGGCAACGTCATCCAAAAGGTAAGCAGGGCCCGATAAGAGGGGATCGGACACACTTGTGTTTTACCCTGATGTTCCTTATCCCTGTTAACCAGTAGCTTCCCTGGCACAAAGTTTACAGTTTGGGTTTAGCTACCCTTTGAATGGACTCTAAAGGTAAAAATTAAATCTGAAATGCTTACCTAATCCTTACCCACTATAACTGCTTCTTCTTAGTCTAATACTTGCCTGTTACCAAGATTAGACTCCATAATGTGCACATGTCAGGGTATTCTTTACAGAACATGTCCACCATTTGCATGCAAATTGTGGAGGTTAGGCCCTGCCCTTGCCTCCACCCCAGTGGCTGAAGAAAGCAGCGTTCCACTGACTACAACAGTGACTGCTCCCAAAGGGATGCCGCAATCACTTGATGTCAGGATTGGGTAAGCATTGGACGTCCATACCTCTGCAAATCAGCTGGGGGTGGGGATGAAGAGTTCACTGTTTATTGACCCATATCAATACCAAAACAGGCCATTTAAAACAGACCTCCAGTTAAAAAAGAAAGTTTAGTAAATTGCTTCCCCTCTTATGATCAGTGCCATAAGCAGTTAGAGAGGGCTTAACCCCATGCAGATGTTGTGGAATGGCATAAAGATGAATTACTCTTGAATTACATGGGGGTGGCCATATTGCCACACACCTGAAAGTCTTGCTTACGCATCAGAATTAGGGTGGTGCTGTGACAGCAGCAATTCACACCATATTCAAAGAGATGTATGCCTCAGAAATAGGGAGAAGCTTGCCTGACATTTTTTACACACAATAAATAAACAGCTAATGTAGCAAAGGACATCTGTGTGAGGGGAGCTGTTACAATTGATCTATATTGCAGCGGTTGCAAAAACACTCAGTCAGGGGATACAATGTATACAATGTATTTTATTCAGTGATGAGTCATTACAGCGGAAAGCTTACTACGTCTGGCTAGAAATAAGAGATGATTGCACAGAGCTATCAGGCAATTTTGACTGAGAGACACGGTTTTTAGAATCAGCTCTTTCATGTGTGTAGCAAGATGGCCGCTGCCCTGCATGTTTAAGAGTGCAGAATCCGCCTGCTATTCCAAACTTTTGTATGGCGTTAATACCTCTTAATAAGCTGTCGCTGCCACAGAGGGGCTTTAGGGGAGCAAGTAACTAAGCTTTGATTTTTTGACTGTCCACTTAAAGTTGCCCATTTGCCTTCCATGTAAATCTAGAAGTGGCCAACTGCCAGTTTGTTGCAGTGTTCCCAACATTTCTGTGGATATATAAATTGTGTCATGTGGTCTTGTGCCTGGCTGGTTTACATTTTCCCCTGTCATCCATACTTTTTTTGAATGTTAATCACACTAGACAAGTGGGTTGATTCAAAGAAACATGTAACAGCTTGGATTTGGGTCACGATCATCCTATTTTTCCCGAACGCTCGTGCGTTCGTATGAACTTGCGAGTGATTCAATAAGCAAATACGTTTCTATCCTAAAATATACGTCCGTTCGTATGGCAGTTCGGGAATCAGACCTATGTCAGTTTCCATCCTGAATTTTCCGTTTCATTTCTCAGGTTGCAACATTGGTTTTGCCCTTTTTCCTTGTTTGTCTGGACGTAAATCCTTCTGATCTTGCGGCTCCGCACTACAAACTTACCTCATTAAAGTGCATTCTAAATATTTGGTCTTTTAATTTTCTTTATTTCATTCATTTTGTAGTAACCAACCATTAATGAATGCATTTGCATAAGTAAATCTTACTTTGTTTAATTTTTACTTAACTTGCATTTTTTACTTGTGGATTTAATTTTAATATTTAGGCTTCAAATGGTACAACTTAAAATTTTTAGTGTGGTTACCCACACCCTCTACATACAGATTGCTCACAAATATTAAAAAACACCCAGCAACTTCTGCATGTTATGAGCCTAGAAACAGCCAAGATGGCGGCTCAGGTATTATCGGGCAGCCTGCAAACAGAAAGGGCCTTGTGACTGTGTTGCTCTGGATTCTTTGATTTCTGACCTTTCCATGCCCCCAGCTCTGCTGTGTCTGTGCAAAATACAGCAGTAACCCACATCCTGCACTTTATCCCGCTCTCCTCTCCTCAGTAAGTGTGATGCATCTGACCAAAGATGTGCTTAAATAATTAAACAAAGCAAAGGTAAACAACTACACCAATAAATGCAATCTAAAAATATTATTCTAGTACCTCAATTTTAAAATAAATAACAAAGGACATAAGTTTCTTTAATTAACGCAAATATATTGCCAAATAAAGGTTTACATGCAAAGGACTAATTAAGGTCCACATTACAATGCTTTTATAAGGCATACATGAATCAGGTATGCATTGCCATACAATTTATGGCCTCGGCCATGCAGATACATGCAGTTCATTGGAGCACAAGACGCGCAGACTCCTCCACTTAGCCAAAAAACCTGTTCACGAACAGCAATCCGGCTGCTAAAAGGTGTCGGCTGTGGCTTTCTTTTAAAACGCGTTTAGAGGTTTCTCTGAATCACACCTAAACACATCCAATTAACCTAAGTTTTACGTTTTGATCGTAAGTTTTAGGATTTGATCCTAAGTTTTACGTTTTGATCCTAAAATTTAGGAACGAACTTCCGCTGATCGTAAGAGCATATACGCATTCGTACGTAGGCTCGTGCGAGTCGTAAATGGCCAAAAAAACAGGAAAAAATGACTAACACCCACCCAAACTTACGATTCTCGATACGAAATCAATTAACTTTTGCTCTTTGAATCGAGGGGAAGGACACGGCTGAACATAGAAAAGGATAGTTTATGCTATTTTAAATGAAAAAATACAAACAGTCAAAGCCTTATATAATGATTTTAATAGCCCCTTGGGTTTTCTATTATCATAATTATCTGTTTTTCTATCACTGTTATACATTCTCTGCTGCTCCAAGATCCTGTTTTCCGCAACACCACAAAAACACATTAATGTCTCCCAAATAATGCATCATCATTAATGTAAACTAAAATCAAATAGCTGCTCAAACAATGGCATTTGATGTTTGGTTGCAATCCATTAGCATATAAGTAAAAGTGGAGCAGATGTAAATGAACACATTCCTTAAGGGAGCACATATTTTTACATATTTTGTAATAAGGAAAGTGTTGCTCCCAGATGGCAGCCAGCCATTACTGCTAGTGTTCATACTGGCGAGGCCTTAAAAAACAAATTAATTGTAGTCTGTTTCACGGCATGGAAGCAATAAGCCATCATAGGACACTCGTAAAGAAAACTTGCCCAAAAGATAATTTACCATGCACCTTAAAACCACAAAATCTATTAACCTTAATAAGAGAAAACAGCTGGCAACAATACAATTACCACTTAGCAACAAAAGATCCTTATCATCTCCCCATTTTAACAGTCAGATTCAGTATCGTCATCTTTTCTGGTAAGTGCTTGTGTCTTTTAGAGCTCTCGTTGCCTTCGTATGTTTCGCTTCTACTTCTCGACACATCAATGTCTGATCCTCAGAACCTCTCTTCGTCTCCCCCGCTCTCTCTCTCTGCTTCTCATATTTCCACATTGCCTCAAGGTGCACCTAACCATCTCTCACAAATAATTTAGTTTGTAAGACTTCACGTGCCGTGCCCTTGTCTGTATTTCTATCACTGTCTATTCATTTTAACCAATACAAGTCTTACAGTTCTACACTTGTCAGCCGCAGTGGAGTGTGCAAACCTAAGTGAAGAGGAAAATAGAGGATGAGGAAAGTAATGACAGGAAGATGGTGTTAGGAGTGTAAGTGCTAGAAGTTGCAGGTTCAGCAAAATAAAGGATAAAAATCTGTCCAGGCTAGGTGTAAAATAAAAGCTAACATGTCTAATCTCACAAGAGTTTGGAGCTGCTGCTTCAGTAAAATAAGGTCTAAAAAATCTGTCCAGGCAAGGTGTTAAATTAAAGCAAACATGTCTTACCTCTCAAGAGCTATTAGTTGAGTAAAATAAAGGTTCATTTATTTCCCAGACTAAGGTCTTGATTCATCAAAATTCTCATGGTAGTGAAAAATTAATTTCATGAGAAAAAAGCCTGTTGATGAATCACCAGATAGGAAGACAATGAAAGTTGATGGCACTGTACCATTGACTTTCACTTCTTCACATCTGGTGATTCTTTCTCATGAAATGAATTTTTCACTACCATGAGAATTTTTTTCAACTCTTGATGAATTGACCCATGAGTTAGGAGTTGTAGGTTCCATAAAATAAATATGTCCAGGCTAAGAGTAAAATGAAAGCAAACATGTCTTTCCTCCTAAGAGATAGGTGTTCCAGGTTCAGTAAGATGCCAAACTTTGCGAGTTCGATTTCCGAACACGGACTTTAGCCAGAAATCTGTTTTTGGTGTTCACCTCAAACAGGGCAAAGCTGGATTTCCTATGCAGAGTGCCAGCTGGAAGCGGCTGTAAGTAACTTACCTCAGCCCTGCAATCCGATTCCTCCTTCTGTTGTCACCAGCTTGCAAAATATATTCAAGTGGGGCCTCACAAAGATGCCTGCTGCTCCTATGATTGAGGACACTCCTAGTGTTGGCATTTCTGCTCCCGCTCAGGAGATATTTTGCGGGCCGAAAGGAGCGACTGGATCACAGGACTGAGGTAAGATACTTGCAACTGTTTCCAGCTGGCACTCTGTGCCCCACCCCTCCCCACTCTCCATTACAAGTTCAGGTCTCCATTGATTTCAATGGGGACCCAGGTTCGGGCTCGGCCAGTTCGGCCACCCAAACCAAACGAATCGGGGGTTCAATCATCCCTATTCATCGGTGATCAGTGAGATCAGCATGAGAAATATACTTACTGTTTCCAAGCTGAGCTGTATACTTCCCTCCTGAACCTTATTCAATCCTTTCACATATTTAAAGGTCTCAATTAGAGATGGACAAACTGGTTTGTTAGAACCCAAGTTAGCTCCGAATTTCAGGCAAAACTTGATTTGTCTTGAAACTGAATTTTTTGGGGTTCGTGCTGACTGAATTTTACCTGAAATTCACTGCCACCTCGGGCGGTGGGTGTGCTGGCCCCTCGGGCGGTGGGTGTGCTGGCACCTCGGGTGGTGGGTTGGGCTACACCTCAAAGAAAAGAAAAAATGACTCTTCACCATCCTCGTTCCAGTGCGATGCTTGGATCCAGTGTGTGCGGCAGAAGCTGACTTGCACAGCTGACAGTGCGGCCGGCACAGTCACTTACCTACATGCCGGCTTCCCTTTTGTTCTGGTCTGCGGGAGCAAGTTGTCTTGCACAGCTAGTGTAGCCTGTTTCCCCACTCCTCCCCTGCTGGTCAATACACACAGCTTGGGGGGGGGGGGCGGCTGCTCTGTCAGCTGTTCAAGACAACTTGCGCCTGCAGCCAGCCGCTGGACCAGCACACCTGCACGCCGCCACAAGCCGGGTAGGGGAAGCCTACTGCCTCAGAAGCAGAGCAGGAGAAGCTAGTACCCCCACCTGGCAGCTGGAGCAGGGGGGAAAAGTCCGCCACCCAAAAAGCTGGGCAGGGGACGCCTGCATCCCTACCTGCAGCCTGAGAGGCCCAGTGGAGGAAGCTTGCACCCCCTCCTGCCGCCTGGAACAGGTGAGTTTTTTAAACCCTAGAGATGAGTGATTCTCAAAGGTTTGATTTGGATGAACCCAAATTTCTTGAAGAAATTTGGCAAATCACTCTAATCAAATTTTTAGAAAGTTTGCTCATCTCAAGTCTCAATCATGTCCCCTCTCTCCCTTCTTTCCTCCAGACACTACAAATTAAGTTTTTTAAGTCTTGCTATTAAGTTCTAAGTTTAAGTTCCATCATGTTGTTGCCCACTTTTGAACCCGTTCTATTTGAATAATGTCTTTTTGCAGGTAAGGTCTCCGGAACTGCACACAGTATTCTAGCTGCTCTAGGGCTCTATACAGCGACAGCCTTCCTGTTCCTACTGGTGATGTCTCGAGCTATGCAGCCGAGCATCCTGCTTTCTTTTCCTACTGCCTGGATACTCTGTCCACTCATCTTGCAGCTTTCAGTAGTTAGTATCCCTAAAGCTCTCTCCTATGTTCTGGCTAATGCAGTACTACCCATATGGTAAACAGAGCAGGGATTCCTTCTACCCAAGTGCATGATTTTACATTTAAAGACGTTAAACTCCAGTTTCCATTGTTTTGACCATTTATCCAGCAAAGCTAAATCATTTTCCACGTTGCAGACACCTCTGGGATTATCCCCCCTATTACTAACCTTTGTATCATCAGCAAACAGGCAAACTTTTCCTACCAAGCATTCTCGTACATCACTTACAACCATATTAAAGAGAATGCGCCTTGAGGTTCACCACTTATAAATCACCTATCTTTGTTATACAGGAGCTTGTTTTTTAATGGTTTGCTTTTAGTGCATGCCCGTATTATGGCTGTTCACCAACTGACCTCTTTATGTGCTTTGACTAGCGGCGAGCGTTATCACAAATACATATGCAGGTACTGGCATTTTGGTCTGATAAGTTCTGCCTCTACAGTCCAAAGTGAAAATGAAGGTAAATCTCCAAAACAGATTTACAGAAAGCAAAAAAAAACACAAAAAAACTGTAATACTTGCTCTACAATATTCAAACGTTTCGACACAAGTTGGGCTTTGAGGGCCTTGAGGTACAAGTATTATTGACTATTTTTATTTAGCGATTCCTGACATTTTACCCCTCCAGAATGGACCCCCTAGGCTGTTGACAATGCTACAGTCTACCTATTGATTTGCAGCTTGGTGTCAACAACCCACAGCTGCCTGCAGGCTGATCAAAGTGTCCTTATGATTCCATCATCTCTCTCCTGAGCGCTTTTTTTCTAAGCAAAGTTATGAGAAGTTAAAATAAGTCCCAGTGGCTGAATGTGCAGCTACACTCTTTACCTTAAAATAAAAAATTCAATAAACTGAGCATTAGAGTTTAGGTAAGAATGTTTTCAATGAATACATATCTGTATTAAAAGAAAAATGGGCCCATATAGTTTGATCAACAGTGATCCAAAAATCTGCCAAATGTTCAGCAGAAGGAAGAAAGTTTACGACCACATTGATAAAAAAGTATAGTGGGGTTTGGGGAATTAGAAATAATGTTCAGAACATTACCTAACCCTGCCACCCTGTCTACCTACTGGAATGGAACAGCACATTCTTCTGCAACATGTTACTTCTGCTGGGGTTGCTATGTTTTATATTATTTGGTCTTAAAACAGACCATAAAGCACCTCAACTGTCGGACTGCGGTCTGAATCTGGACCTTGGATGCCAATTGTCCAGACCCCTGCTCAGAGCCGACAGCCATTGACCTTAATCCCATGGCAGACCCCAGTACTTGCACATCCACTGGAAGTAGTTGAGTACCCTTGCCATAAATTGAAGCCTATGCCAAATGCACCTCAGTTGTGGTAAAGTGCATAATCTCGCTATGCCTCTGAAGCAACCTGCAGCTTGCAGAATGTTATCTGTCACCACTACTGTAGCTGTTATTGTTGCATGCTGGTGCTCCTGAAGGATCTTATTGGAGAAACATTGATAATAGTTATAATGAGTAGCTGGTGTGGAGAGGAAGAGTCCTCGAGACAGCACACAAAGAGGACTGTCAGCCAGCTTGCAACAAATTGGTCTTTCTATCTGGAAACAGAGTTGTGAGTTGCACACATTTGCAAATGTATGTGGAAACCACCCTCCCCCTGAAGACATCTCTGTGTAGGTGGTCCTACTACTAAATGGAGTGATTGCTTACCTGTGGCTGCCATTATACCTTTGATGATGTATAAAGAGTGGAGAAGATACAACTGAAGATGGCAGCTGCTCAAAACATTTTTATCCAAACTGGTTTGTGCATATGAGCAGGAAATATACTAAACAGAATACACAGAGCAGACCCCTAGAACTTAAAGGGACTGTAAATGACAATAATAAGGCAACAGGCAGCTTAACAAAAGCATGTTCCATATGGCTCTCCTCCATTTCCTGCAGGGCCGGGTGGATGCTGTAGCAAGGCTCCAACATTTGCCCTCCTTTCAATTTCATTCCTTTTGGCCCACGCGATCTAACAACCACTCTGTTCCTCTGTCTCTCAGTGTGAGCCAGTACAGCAAGTAACAAGTGGTCCAGCAGCTGTCTCTTTCCACAGCAGAGCATGTTCATGACTCAAACCTTCACCATGACACGCCGTTCCCAGCTCAGCCACAACTCAGAAATGAAAGCAGAGAAATCTGCTTTGATTAGAATACATAAGCTATTTACATGTAATCCAAGGTTTAGAGATGCTTTAAAATTTTACACTGGGATGAAGTTAGTGTGTGCCTGGACAGGGACTTTAAACCCTCTCAGTCACCAACAAGTCTCATAATATGTCTCTAAAACCTGATAAAAATAGAGTTTGTGAGTGTGGACACTACTCTAATTTATAAGAGCCCCACCATTAAGACGTACACAGCAGTGTATGCATTCAAATCCAGCTTTGCTGAGGCCATGCCTGTGCCTCTGATGCTGTACATGGAAGCAGAAGAATCATTGTCAGCCTATAGAGCTGACATTATCCCCTATCTCAGGAGAGCTTCCTGAGGGCAGAGTGGTCCGCTGGCAGTGCAGCACATGGCTTTTCTAATGAACTAAGACTTCTCCACCTTAAAGGTACTGCCCAGGGTTACTTGAGTGTTTTCATGTTTGTGTCTGAGGCTGTGTTTCTAACCAATCATTGTCTACCATTTTCCCTTTCAAAGCAGAGAAGCTCTTGATTAAACTTTTAGGAGTCATCCACTGAAATGCCTTTGTGAGGATTTTCAGTGAGGGAAGACCCCTGAACAGTGCAGTCGGAAGCCGAGAGGAAGATATTGCTGAATAAAAAGAAACTTGAATCAGTGATTGACAGGACAGGATTAAGTGTGGTGGAGGTCCCTGGGCACAAAATCTGGTGGAGGCCCTAGTATTTTTTTCCATTAAAATAATAGTCCAGCCAAGTAACTGGTGGTTGCCTGAATCCCTTGTGACACCCTTGTGTGGGTGCGTGCTGCTTAGGAAATCCTGCGTTGCCATTCTGGGTGGGGGTGCAGCCCTCCAGCTGGTCCAGCAGAGAACAGTTCCCTGCATTGAGCTGCCAGCAGATGTGCTTGGTGGCTTATGTGCAGTGAGTGGCCACCGATTGACAGCTATGCACCCACCCCCCATCACTGTAGCTTTGCTGATGGTGGCTTTGCTGCTCTAGACTCTCCGCTCTGCCCTATGGTGGCTTTGCCCAGACGCAGGGGGCCCCCACTGCCACGGATAGTTTTTTTGCCATCCCCGCGGCCGTCAGACCAAAGACTGAAAATCCTCTTGGACCAGACCATAACCCAAAGGTCGGTGGAAGCCCCCTTTTGCAGGGCAAGTGTTGGAGGCCCCAGGGTGTGCTGCCCTTGCACCCCCCTCATAATCTGGCCCCGATTGATTAGAAACACGACCCCTGAAAAAAACATGAGATAACAAGTTGGCACACTTAGTTAACCTTTAATTGTAACCCCTTTTTATGGCAAGATTTAAAGTTATACTAAAAGCAAGCCAGATGATTGTCCCAGGATACCTGTTGCTTTGTCCTAAACTTCAATCAAATCGTTTTCAAAAAGACCCTGCAAGTTATCTTTAAATGTATTAGAGCATTGGAGATTCATAGAAAGAATGAGGAGAAACAGTGGGTGTGGCAACAGCGACGTGATGTAAACACACTGTGATAAGTGTGAGAGGAGAGAGAACAGAGGAGGGTGGGGTTTCAGAGCTGCAGAGAGAGGCAGCCAATCAGGACGTCTGGGGGAGGGTGTAGTGGGTATTTCCATTCTTGGTCCACTGAAGGTTGATTGATGAACCAGATCAGTGGCGTGGGGATTGAAAGCTGAATGCGGAAGTGATTTCCTTACTATGGAGACAGACAGAACAGGAAGCACAGAGCACAAGCCACTCAATGAAAGGTAAGCTATTGATATTTATTTTTTAATTTTTGACTTGCCAAACATTTTAAATTCTACAGGCTTCTAATGATTATATTATTTCTTTATGTGTGTTTTTTATTTGGCATATTTATTTCATTTTATGACTTGACAAAGATGGCTCTTCTCTGTATTAGGCTGGTGTAGCCTGTCTGTTAGGAATGATTTTTTATTTCCCATCCAGGGCTGGGAAATAAGTCTAGCTTTGTAGCTGCTTGGCATTGGGTACCGATGTATAATATGAGCATGTGGAACTTTGCCGACCTAATGATTCCAATAAAAGTTTTTTTTTCTACCTTCCAGAAAAGGTATGTCAGCCAAAACTGCTTCCACCTGTGTGAAATGCTTGCATTTTAAGCAGGGTTAACTATGGAGCAGCATTTGGAAATGGTTTATAAAAATGCCTGAGTACTCTCGGGGGACACCCTCTGTATCCTGCCTTGTGGTTTGCTGAATGCTTTACAATTTATACTGTATCTGAGAGTCAGTCAACTGGGATCAGGGGAGAAGATTGGATAACAATTTTACTAATCAAAACAATTTCAGGAACATTATTGAGCTCTGAAGACATTTTTCCATTTAACCAAAAGCATAGTCACAACAAGACGTTGAGGTTTTTCTCTTTAAAAACGCATTCTCAATTTCTTTCTTCAAAAAAAAAAAAAGAAAAAAAAGCTGATACACGTTCTATAGTTTATGTTTCATGGAAAATTTGTAAATCCACAGGGCAGAAAATAATAAGATAAACTGAAATTTTGACAAAGCCTGGAAATGTTGTACTTGTACAATAAAATTGCATGGCAAGCAATTATGGGACTGATTTTTAAAGCACTTCTGCCAGACAATACCATTTTAGTGAAAATTAGAACAGTGATAAATGTGATTTATACATTTTCAGCATGTTGCTGCACTGCTTTTACTAAATGTGGTCCTTGTAGTGTAGCAACATGCACAAGTGTGGGAAAATATATATATTGTATATAAAATCTAATATAAAATATTATATTTTTATATATTTTTAATATATATATATATATATATATATATATATATATATTATTATTATTATTATTATTATTATTATTATTATTATTATTATTATATATTTTATATATTATTATATTTTTTACTACTCTAATTTGCACCAATGTGGCACTGTCTAGCAGAAGTGCTTGATAAATCAGGGCCTAAGTTTCAAATGTGCTGACACATGAACATTTCAGGGTAGAGTATCCTCTCTATATCTAATAAAGGATGAACCCAGAATGCTCTGAAAATCTATCTACAAGCATAACAGCCCATTAGATTGCTGTGGGACCCATGGGCAGTATGTTGTTAGTCTTATTACCTAACAAACTGGTAAATAAATCGTTTTATTAATGTGTGTGTGTGTGTGTGTGTGGGGGGGGGGGGTACTTTTGCCATATCCTGGGATGGTGCACATATTTTAATATGCAGAATAGGAATTATTCATTTAGATCTGTAGTATCATGTATTTGACAGTAGATTATACTGTCAAATACTACAAGGAATATGGAGAGGGTGTTTATTAGAATAATAACTTTATATTGGTTACTTTAGAATAGTTATAAACCAATGATGGCAAACCTTTTACAGACTGAGTGCCCAAACCCAAATCTGACTTAATTATTGCAAAGTGCCAACACAGCTAATGAACCTTTGCAGGTGGGTATGTGGGTGGGATGCCTTCCTGCATTGATTACAGCCTGGTGTCTAAACCCCCAACTTTGTGCCAGGGCCTGAGTGACCCTAGTCAACTCCACTGCTAAAACCTGCAGATGCTTACCTTTTTGTGGTGAGGCTGTCTGATGAAGGAGCTGAACACCACTGTGCCCAACAAGCCCTACTGGTGTAGGTGTGGCTGCTGCATGTGTGCAGCTGTTGCCTGGTCCATGGCTGGATGGAGCTTTTCCAGAAAAAGATAAGTATCTCATTATTGTAGAGCCACTTATCACTCCCCTTGCTGTCACTTGCCACTGGTTTACCATGATCACTGATTACCAGAGGGAGTTGCCAGATTGACAGGAACACAGTGCTTGGAAAGTCTGCCCCATAAGCCTGATTTGTCTCTGGTGGTCATATTGGGCGTCCAAGCAGCAGATGATTATGTTGCCTGTCATGTAGATAGGTAAGTTAGATAGGTGGGTGGATGGGTGGGAGGTAGGTCAGCAGGCAAATAGTTAGGCGGGTTAGTGGCCAAGTAGAAAGGAAGGTGGGTAGATAAGTATATAAGTGGGCAGGCAAGGTGGTAGTTGAGTGGGTGGATCAGTAGGCAGGTAGAGGGGATGTTGGGGGAGTAGGTAGGTAGGTAGGAGGGCTACTGCCATCTTCCCGGCTTCCAGCAGGCATCTGCTGCCACCATTCTGGGGACACTGCCTGTCGCCTCTTTGATTCCTGTGCGAGGGGATAGGATAAAACTTGTTTTTGGCTTTAAAATTAACAATACCTGGGATTTTCATGTTTCTGGGTTTTGTTCCTCTTCCAGGGGGCATCCCAAATCAGGATGGAAGAGGAACAAAACCAGGGAGAGTGACCATCCCAGGTTTATGTCCTTTTCTTTGGGACATCCTAATGTTGGATGCCCCACTAATCGAAACCCCCCGGGGGCAGCCGTACCTTCCCTACAGTCCCACAGCGCATGTGCAGGGTCTTGTCCAATCAGCGCTGTATGCTATGTATTTTAGTGCAGGACATACAGAGCTATTTTGAAAATAGCCCAAAATTAGGAAAATAAGGAAAGGGAGGGACCACATCCACCATCTCCCTGTGACATGCTCCCACCCCCAGCCTTTCTTAATGGCTGGGCATGGGGGCATGCATCAACAACTGTGAGGCCGGGACATGGCCCCAGCCCGCGTGGGACGAAATAAAGGTGATTTCAGGGGATCTAAAACAGTGGGGCATCCCAGATCACGATGCGCCAGGGTCACTAAATTGGCCATCCTTGGAGTCTTTTAGAGTCTAGGGTGGCCCAACGGTTAGTTGGTCATTACTTCACCCAGCACTCTTGCACTAGCGAGACAGGACATGATGGCAACCAATGGTTCTGGTCTCCATTACCATACCAACGTGTCTCTTTAAGCCCTCTATGAACCCTAGAACAGGGAGTAATACCTGTGTTTGCTGCCTGTGGTCCAGAAGAAACATAGAAGTGTAGTATAACATACCTCAGAGCAGGGTAGTGTGACTAAAAGGCTACATTATTATTTATTGTTATTGTTTATTTATATAGCACCATCCTCCATAGTGCTGTTCAAGGTATATTTACAGACACTGTAAAACATACAGTACATGCTACAATATGCTACTAAGTTAAGACCAAATGTTCTGAGAACAGGAGACAATAGGAAAGAGATCTTTTCCCTTGCGAGCTTACGGTCTCAAGGATGGGGCTTGGGTTTGGTGGCTTGTGCCCTGTGACGGTTATAGGAGTTGCTTAAGCCTAGTAGTATGCTTGTCTGAAGGACACTTTTTTCTTAGGACACTTTCTAACTCTTTCTAACACTAGCCTGGAGTGTTAGAAAGGGATGAATTGAGGTGTGCATTCCAAGAGAAGTGAAGAGGCACAGGGGAAGTCTTGAAGTAAGTCTTGAAGTCTTGAAGTAGGGGGAGGTGTCCAAGGAGGTCGACAGGACAATGTCAGAGGCAGAAAGGAAGTTGCATCTGGGTTGGTATTGCTGGATTAGAGATGTAAATATAGAGAGGGGCACGCACCTGGCGAACTCCATTGGTCATTGCATGAGACAGGCAAGTGGCTTGGAAGCTTATCCCCTAGTTATGTTGCCTGGGCTTTATTTTTTACTTTTAACTGAAGGGGGTGGCATTTGGTGGATCCTATCTGGCAGTAATTCAACCAGAATTTATTTACAACCAGAATTGAAGTGCTTGTTACTTTCACAGGTGCAATCATTTATTTGGGGAAGGGGAAGCTCTACTTAATGTATAATTGCATAAACTAGCATATAAGATAGTTCTCATATGAACCTACAACTACAGTATTATAGAATATAATGTTTTTTAATGGTTTTTAACCATGTCAGTCTTTTGAAGAAATAAACTTTCATATTTTGATACACAATAGATTGATACTTTACTCATGGGTCATTAAAGCAGGTCCACACCCATTTTCTTACTCTGGTTGGCCGCCAACAGTCACATGGGTCAAGTGAGCACTGGCAGACAATAGAGGATTGCTTTTTGGTCGAGGTCCGAGTTTAAGGTAAGCATTTCAGGGTGTTGCGGGCGGGGGGGGGGGGTAAATAAATTGTAGTGTGATTAGTTCATCTCATAAGGTGCCGATGCTTGAAAAAACTTGGATTGATTTGGATGCCTACCCAAGTCTATAAAGGAAATTTAGGTTGTGCGCCCTGGTCTCTGAAAACTAGCTAAAGGAGCCAAATGCCTCCATATTATATAAGATAAGCAAGCATTTGATAAACATTGTGCTACATAAAAATGAAACATAATTTATTTCTTTAAATAAAAGTGGGGCCCTTTTCACCCAAGATTGATGCTAAAGAGATCTAGATGCAGTATGTAGCAGTATATACAGTACAGGTGAGGAACAACCTAGTTAGCCTACCCTAAGAGTCTAAAAGCTTATCATGGGGGCATACTGATTTGGTGCAGTGTGAAAGCCCCGGGATCCCCATATACTTACATGCTCATGAGCCGCCCTCCAGCCCTTCCCGCACTCACCCTGTGGCATCCTCCCTATTTTTGACCCTGTGCACCCATCCTGGCAGTCAGCTCTGCTGGGCACGTAAAGCGAAGATGCCACTGGAGAGCCGCAAATGTTTTATGTCATCCCTGACTGAGGTAAGTATATGGGTACACATGGAACAATTTACACTGTGGGGCATATTCATCCTAGGTCAAGGGTTAAAATGGGGGGAGCTTGGAAACAGAATTTTGGTCATCTTTAATGTGACACCATATAGCATATACAAGTGACATGAGCATGACAGGACACATAAAAAGTGGGGGGGCAGCATATCGCCTTCCAGGTTACCACTATACATCTCGTTCATAGTCCACCAAAGAGGGTCTCTAGCTGTGAACAGAAAGATGCCGGTTCCTGGAACAGCCACCTTTCCTGAATTTCCTAACCTGGTTTAGTTGCTTGTGAGACATCTGACGTGCTCTCCCACTGTGCGCCCCCGCTGTTAAGGTCCGTTTCTGGTACAGGGCACCAGGAGGGAAATATGCCACTGTGCTTTTGGTTCCTCCGTGTGGAACATAAATCTGAGGCCCTGGGCACCACAATTATACACTGACCCCCTACTGCAACTATGACGACCAGGGCCATAACTTTAATGCACCAACCCAAGACTTTATTCTCTCTATTGTAGTTGTACAGGCAAAAAATGTACAGGCATTTTCACTCATTCCTCTGTCTGTCACCTTAGTGAGGAAAATCACTTCCTCATTCAGCTTTCAGTCCCCATCCTGCTGACCTGGTTCATCAATCAACCTCCAGTGGACAAAAAATGGAAACACCCCTACTCCTCCCCTGATGTCCTGATTGGCTGCCTCTCTCTGCAACTCTGAAACGCCACCCTCCTCTCTCCTCTCACACCCTTACATCACATCGCTGTTGCCACACCCACTGTTTCTCCTCATTTCTTCTCTGCATCTCCAATGCTAATAGTTTTACAAATAACTTAGGAACTACAGGATCTTTTTGAAAACGGATTAAAGTTCAGAACAGTGCAACGTGTAGCACAAGACAGCAAATGGGATTGTCTTTAGTATAACTTTAAGGGGGCTTCTTTTATCACTGTAAAAAAATATTTTTATAGGCGAACTATGAAGCTATATAAAAATGTCTTTCTATGTTCAAGTATTTCCAGCAACAATTCATTAGACCAGAAAATACACAGTCCTTTATCCATCAAGTAAAAGCTAATTCTGAAAACAGCATGGCATGTTTCAGACAGTTCTTAGCAATTAGCCCTTACTATTGTTAAAGGGGCGTTTTTTATCTTCTTTCATTCAAAAACAAATGTATTTACTATAGGTTTGGAGAAGTTCCAATTTCCTCACTTCTATTCTGGATTTCTCAGTACAAAATGGATTTCTGAATATGACAAAGCCAGACTAGTGAAATGTATTTAAAAAAAATACACCAAAAAGTGAATAAATACATTTGAAATCACTTGAACCCGCGATGGGGAATTTTCCAAGTGAGGTACATAGTTTTTCCAATGAGGTAAGGTCAATTTTGTAAAATTTGGAATCCATAGCACCCTATGGGGTATGCAGGAAAAATGGCAAATTCTTAGCATAGCCCATAGGGTGCTGTTGTTTCCAAACTATCAATAAAGTGTCCCTACTTCACTGGAAAAATGATGCAACTCACCTGTGAAAATGCCCCATCACAGGGGAGGTGATTTTTTGGGAAAAATATAAATAAAAATGTTTTGTAGATTTTTTTTGTGAGTTCATGGTGAAAAAGCTCACGCAGATGAAACTTGTGGAATGGGGTCTGATTGGGAATTATGCTATTTATGCTGTTATACTACTTACCAATTGCTAAATGTTCTGAATGTTCGCAAAAAAATGTACCTATACCTGCAACTGGTTTTTACAGGTAAAGTACCTGTCATCAAACCAGAGCACGCATTGGGCTATGTAGAAAAAAATGTATATTCTTTAACATACCCCATAGGGTGCTATTGTTTCAAACTTTTTGGGAAAATGGTGTACCTCACCTGTAAAAATGCCACATACAGGTACGGGTGTCTTTTTTGAGAAAAAAATAGAACAAAAAGATTTTATTAGACTTTTTGTCTATAAAAGGGACTGTAAACCCAGCAAGAATAACAGGGCAGCAAGCAGCTCACCTGATGCCTGTCTGCCTGGCATGTATATCCCCTTCATTTTCTGCAGCTAAGGGTAGAAACAATAGTAGGGGTCCACGTTTGCAATCCTTCTAACTCACTTCTAATACTCCAGAATTCCACAAAAAATTAGTCTAACAGCCACACTGACCCTTGGAGCTCTCAGTGCAAAGAACCATGGCAAGCCTTACTGGTCTCGCAGTTGTTTCTGACCACAGCAGAGCATGCTCAAGACTCCTAAAGCTGTGTCAGGTCATGTTCTCCCCAGCTCAGTCACATTACTGAAGCAGATTTGCTTAGAATACATAAAGTATTTTCATAAAATGAACAATTTTCAGATGCTTTGAATGGCTCATTTTACAATGGAGGATAAGGTGGGAGAAAGTTAGTGTACGCCAGGATCGGAATTTTAAAGTTAAAAGGCTCAACGAGATGCAGGTTGCAATTCACATCCAAATTAAACTTGCTAAATTAAATATTTAGGATGACCACCAATAAGTACAGCTGTTACTTGTTTTAATCTATTAATAAAATTGTATTATATTAAATAATTAATAATATATTAAATATTAGTTGCATTGCATCTGATATACACAACTTTCTAACATTTAAACATTTTATGTCTACTATAGTTATCATTACTATTTCAGTATGATGCTGTGTAAATTGTATATTGTGTGTAAAGGACACTGTGTCATTGCGGCCTGGCATATATCCTCCTAGATTACTGTGAGCTGATGGTGGCCGGGGAAGCAGTGCAGCGTGCTGCGCGTCTCCTCTAGCACCAGGAGCACAGGAGGTCTTCATAGGGCATTCTGTGGACAAAATAGAGCAGATTGCACTCGCCCCGGAGGAATGGTTTAAGATACAGTTAAGGTTTTCTCCATCAGCCTGGCCGCATGTTCTGACACTGGCCCTTGGGGTGAACATGATCATGTCAGTTCAAAAATACACATAACCTTCTCGGTTAAAGGCGCTCCGCTTACAGACTATGTCAGTGATACCAGGCTTTTGGCTGATTAACGTCAGTTTAAGAGGTTTTGAGACGCGAACTCGGCTTCATGACTGCTTGTTGCCTGCGCTTTACTCTAATCCTACAGTGACAGAAACTAACCTTCATCATCCATTTTTTTTAGGATATACTATTTTGCTTATTTTTATTTTTCTTAAGCTAATTTTGTAATGTACTGCATTATTATATTTCTGTTACAATGTACCTTTTATAATACTTCCATGGTCTTTACAATTACAATTTTCTGAGAAAGGGGACACAAATAGATGAAAGGCGTATTATTTTAATAAGCCTGCTCTCATTTTCCCAGTGTGGGGGTTATCCAAATGATGTTTTATACATTTGGAGAGGCTGAGTTTGGAGAGCTTTTTTCACTGCCCATACGCAGTACTTTAGTAAAACCAAAAAATAGTTTTCTTCGGTTTGAAAATCAAAATACCCCACAGATGCAATAAGGCAGTTGCATGAGGTAGGTGCTTTCTAATTGGGTTGATATATTATTTTAGAAGTTATAAGATAAATGCAGCCTTTGGCAAATTCAAACACTTTTGAAGTGGCTTATTGGCCCTGGTGTGAACATAAAATAGGGCCCCTTCATGGCTCTTACAGTGCCTTTTTTCTGTCATTTTAACTCACTTGGATACAACTATATAACTAAAGACTGAAACATCTCTGACAGTTGGTTTCATTCTGGTATAAATCTGAAAAATTAGCTAGGAGCCACAATGATGGGGTCTATCTGACCTTAGAGGCCCGCTACCCCTGAGTGGTGAGTGAGAAAACCTCTAACTGCATCTCAAAACTTAGACTTGCCAGAAAAATGCCCCCCCCCCCCCCCCGATCTAAAGCCTAATTCAAGCAATAGCATAAAAAATAACTCACTGGGCAATCTGCACAGAAACTGAAGCTGGGACCTGGAGTAGCATGCCAGTTACCCAATCCCTTGAAGCTGTATGACTGCACTGGCTTGTCTTTAAAGTCACACTAGAATATTGGCCAGCTATATTCATAATGAGATCATTTAATGCCATGCATTCATCTTCAATAATAACTAGGGATGGGCGAACCCGAACCACAAATCTTGGATCCATGCTGAACTTTGGTTCTCAACCCCGAACTAGGATTTCAGTCAGAAGTCCATGCCACGGTTAAGCATTCAGACCAAAACTAAAGCTGATTGATGGGCTGCTGAGCCTTCCGCACAGCCAATTAGGTCAGCCTGCTGGCCACCCCAACTCCACCCCAACCAATCAGAAAGGGGAGTAGGTGGGGTGGGGCCACTATGGGGGATGGCTGCAAGCTGGGAGGACAGCTTTCAGCCCAGCCAGCAAGCAGGCAAGCGCACACAACACTCTTCCTGCTGCAAATGATGATAGGGGATCTGTCACAATCTGCTATGGGGTGATGGAGGTTGTTCTGCAAAGCAGTCTGCTATAGGAATGATGGTGGTTGTTCTGCCACACAATCTGCTATGGGGGGGGGGGGTTCTGTCACACAGTCTGTTAAATGGTTATAGGGGGTTTTATTGTTTTTTTTAATAAAGGATAGATAATATTAGTACTGTTTCTACCCCATTTTGTGCAGGCCAATCTCCCTGGTGTTACCTGCCAATTTTTCCTGATGCCCATTAGCAAAAATAATATTTTAATGTATTTTTTACATTTATTTTTAATTAATTCATTTTGTATATATTTAATTTTTTCCATTTTGTGGGATTATTTTGAGCACTTTTCCAACCGCATTTTTGCCGGGCAATAGTCCAGGTAAGCGTTACCCTCTGATTTGTCCTCCATTCATCCCTAATAATAACAGTGGTTCTCTTTAGCCAAACAATGTATTGCTCTAGTGGAAAAAGTTACAGTATATAGTAAGGTTTTGGTCCACTTTCATAGAAAGCTTCTTAGTGCCCCGGGGAATGAGTAATCATACCGTAACAAATGACTTACTAGCCCTGACTAGTCCCCATGACCAGCCTGCAACATGCTTGCTGAGCTCTTCCAATGGCCAGTCCACCCTTACTCAATGGGCTCGTATGGAGTGCTAGTACAGATCCTACCCCACAAAAATATTGACTTATTGTAAATGATCAAGTCCTGATAATTTACTGACTGACACCTTCAGTCCTATATGGCTGCTAGTAGGGAATGTATACTAATGAGGTTACTAATCTCATAATTGCATCAGTTTCACCTGCTATTATTCCTTTCATGGAGTTACACAGGTAGAAAGCTCTTACTTTATGGAACCCATATTGGCTATTGCGAGGCATATTTGTTACTGATTAGAGCATGACGTCATCTACCAACTGCAGCACACGAGACTGAACTGCCAGAACATTTTTGTTGTCTGATATTGTATCTCTCTGCTCACAGAAAATTGAACTGAGGTGGGAGATGTGTTATTCGGAATGTTCTCCAGACGTTTCCCAAAAGGCACGCTGTAGAGGTAAATGTGGAAAGTCTTAAACTTCACAATTTCCAATAATGAACAATCATTACTCAAATTACACCAAGCACTGATTAGGTTTAAAGTAATGAAGAAAACAACACAATCAATCACCATCAAGCCTCGGAAGTCAGCCTGAGCTCGGAGCCACGATGAAGGAGGGGAGGGATAACAGCACCATCTGCAGGATTTCCAAACAGGACGTTAATATGTGAACCGCGTGCTGCCCATCTCCAGCTCCGCAATCCCCCACAACACTTCAATCTCAGGCTTCCCATTGCTAAACTGGAGGAACACATCTTTATTCAATCACAATCTGTGGCTATAAAGAATCAAACTCTTATCATGCCCATCTTCTAATAATGAACTGTTAGTGCAGATACAGTATACATATGTAGTGTTGGTCATAGCAATCCAATTCCAATGGTTTCCGTGTATTGTGTGGCAGGCAATCATTGCTGGACATTCTGTCTACCTTCATGTCCTTGTGTGTACTTATTTTTAAGGGGCACCCGTAGTGAGAGAAAATGTTGGTGCATCTATTGTTCCTTATATAGCTGTAAGCAACATTATTATTCCATAGTTCAATATGACATTTCCATTTCTACCAACTTTTAAGGGTGGGAACACTTTGAATAGGCAAATAGATCATTTATTGATGCAGATCTGCATGTTACACCTCACAGGGGGACAAATGGGAACAATAAGAGACAGGGCAACACAGATCCAAAAGATGGACACAGGGCCCGATTATGAGAGGGGCGCAAGGAGCACGAGCCATGGGACCTCCACCACTTGCCTTGCAAAGGGGGCCCCACCAACCTTTGGGTTATGGTCTGGTCCAGGAGGCTTTTCAGTCTTTGGTCTGACGAGCCAGCAACAAAGCTATCGGAGGCAGTGGGCCCCCGCGCCTGGGCAATCTTTTTTTTTGTTTTTGCAAACCTGTAGCCAAAGTCACCACAGGGCAGGACTGAGAGTCTAGAGCAGCAAAGCTGCCATCAGCAATGATACAGTGACGGGTGGGTGCAGAGCTGTAAATTGGTGTCCGCTCACTGCACATAAGCCACCAAGCACAGCCGCTGGCAGCTCAATGTAGGGAACTGTTTTCTGCTGGACCAGCTGAGTGACTATACTACCCCCCGTTCGGAATGGCCAAGTAGGAGTTCCCCAACAGCATGCACCCGCACAAGGGGGGACAAGGGACTCGGTCTGACATTTCAGTAAGGAGGCAGGTGCCAGACAGCCACCAACCAGTTATTTGGGTGGACTATTATTTTAAAGGAAAAAAAACAGTTTCTGGAGCCTCCATCATATTTTGTGCCCACACTTAATCCGGCCCTGGATGGACAGTCCCTCCAAATCAGTGGCACTTGGGAGGTATGCATTTCTCTTACTTTGCTTTGTTTTTCCTGATAATCTTGGATAAACTTGGGCAGTGCTCCCTCTACTGGACAAAAGCAGACAACATTTTATAGCTACCTACTGCAGTGGTAATGTTTGTGGTCACTTCACACCACGCTCCTAGTTTATTGTGTTTATTTTTTTATTATTATTAGGAGTTAGTTTATCATTTATTATTATTATACCTTTTACATGCATTAGTACTTTATAGTTCAGGTAGATAAAACAACAAAAGGTGCTACTCTAATCGGGAGTAGTTCAGAGGCAACGTTTATTGCATAGATAGTTCCAGTGTTCGTACAATGGAGGGGTGTTCTGAGGCTTGATGGTGCACAGGAAAAGCACCCCTTCTATTGCAGTGAAATGAGTGGGTGCCACAGTGTCTTGGAGCTAGATTGCAGGTGATGGCCCTGTATTTCAGCTTCTCCTGGTTACAGGAAATGGTGCAAGTACTCGATTTACTGATGTGTTAAGTGTGGAAGGTAAGTGTGAGTGAAGGTAAGTGAGTATCCCTTTTGTTTGTTTTTTGTTAATGAGATTAATCCACAAATGGCCACTCGGCCACTAGCAAGAACATTAAAGTACACCAAGGATCAATCAAACATCCCCGCCCCCACATTTGCTGTGGGAACAGTGTAGAAAATAAGCAATTTCAAAGCATCGCAAATTATCACATTATATGTAAATACCTATTATATATATGTATATGTATACCTTATTTATATTAAAGTAAGCCACTTTCTTATATTCAGTTTCTGGTTCTTGGCTGAGCTGATAAGGGCATGTCATTGCGCAGCTCTATGAGTCATGAACAAGCTCAGCTGCAGTCAGAGACATCTGTGGAACCACTGTGGCTTGCGGTGCTCGCTCACGCTTAGACCACCAAGGGACAGCATGGCTGTTGGATCACTATTTGAGTGGTGTGGTCCTGAAAAGGAGGGGCAAAAATTGAAGCCCTACTAAGGCTTCTAACCCCGCACTGCAGGAAAGGAGTGAGAGGCACATGGGACAGGCATCAAGTGAGCTGTTAGCTGCCTTATTATTGTTGTTGGGTTTACAGTCCCTATAACCCATCTATTGTCAGAAAAATGACCTGTCAACAGAGGGCGACAAAACCTCAAGTAGGCTAGCAGTTAAAAGTACCTATGCATGTTGGGTATTGTTCTTTTCGGGGGACCTTGTGCTTTCAGATTTTAATTCATTTTTCTTGATTGCATATTGTTTTTTAAGGAAAATGTGGCTTTCATTCTGCTTTTTTATTCTTTTTTTAGGGAAACTCTGTGTAACCAAAGAATTAATTAAGAATTATTTCCAGAAACCTGTGCTCAATTCAACAAGTCTGGTATGCCTAAAATGTGTACTTTCAGGGAATATATGATTTGTGGGGGGTATTCCAAATGTAAAGGGTTGTTTTGGTTGAACAATTGCAAGGTGCGCACTTTGGCCCTTATTCATCAAGCGATAGCGCCAGGTAGTGTCTGACGAGCGCCAGGTAGCGGCAACTACCGACTCAAGTACGCCCGCGGCGGTCACAATGACGCATTTATCAAGCAAAATGAGGCTAGCGCCGGTGAGAGCGACGGCTAGCGCGGCATTCATCATGAAGCCGCCTGGACCGAACAGCGCCGCTGCAAATTCCCTCACAGCGCCAGGTATGAGCTGTCGCTCCCTGGCGATGTCCAATGCATTTCAATGGAGCAATCTATAATAAATCATGATTAATTGGTAATAATTTTTTTTTTTGATTTTTTTAATGTCAAAAAATCGGAGACCACTTCTGCAATGTTAGGATTTATTTTTAAGTCCAAAAAAAAAAAAAAAAAAAATATGTGCAGAATTGATCTTACAGGTCTGAGATTAATGTATTCATATAACGGGATGATTCTAAAAACATGTATAATGTTACATTCAAAAAATATGGTTGTTTAGGGGTTAAAAACTAGTTAATACAGATCGCCGCCAGCGCTCTGGGGTTTAAACAAGGAATGGACAGCGACAGCACATTCGGAGCGTGATTTGTTGATGAATATGAAGCTAGCCGTTCGCTCTGGCCATTCGTTGTCAGGCGCTCACATACAACGCTGGACCTGTGAAACAGCGACTCCCCAGCCCGTATTCAACATTACCGCACACCGACTGAGTCGCTGTCATCAAGCTAATGCCGGCCAAGCACAGCGAATACTGGCTGGCGCTGAAAAAATCACGCTACAGTCGCTCATCTGTCGCTACCTGGCGCTATTGATGAATCGGCCTCTTTGTCTGCAGAGGTGAAATTTTGAAGTAAAATTATCCTTACTCACTTGCTTTACTTTGGGGTGTTTGGCAACTCTTCCCTTGACAGTAGCTATGCATTCTGGGTATCGTTCTGTTCGGGGGACCTTGCTTTTTCTTGTTTTCATATAGTTTTTTTTAGGAAAATGTGTCTTTGATTCTGCTTTTTTATACTTTTTTTGGGGAAACCCAAAGAATTAATTGAGGGATTACTTACAGAAAACTGCACCCAAATCAACAAACCTGGTAAGCCTAGAAAGCTTGGAGTGCTTTTTAGGGGAACGTGTCTGGCTCTGTAAATTTAAAGATAATCCTTGGCATTGCACACTCAGAGACTTCTAAATGCCTTGGATGGCTCTGAGACATAATGAGATGATTTTCATGGCTCTGTGCACTGCAAGAAGTAATGGGTAATGTGTTGTGTTGTGTTGAGTGCTGCTTAAATATTTTCCGTTCTAGGAAAGCTATTTTTTTTTGTTAATCTGAGGCAGAGATGATGCTCCACATTCCTGAGCTCACAAGTTTAATCCCTACTGCTTCAGATGAGACTATCTCAGTTTTGTGTTCCACTAGCTAAAGGGTTTCTGGCAGCATTCTCACCTGGAGAGGTAATTTCTGCTGCTTGATTTTACTAAATGAGCTCACCTGTTTGAGAGGAACAGAACCACAGGAATATAAGAAGCTTGGAAACAGCATGCTGATATGTAAATCACAGGTCTGGGGCACAAATGTTAATTTTACATTCCAAAAGTGGAAAACAATAAGGCAGAACATCGAAAACATGACAAAAATGAGTTTTCCTTTAAGCAAAAAAATGGTTATTGATATGTATAGGCCAACCCAGTTACAAAAACCTGCTCATTTCTTTATACACACCTTTCTCACCTGTATGTGCTGCACATTGAAACAGCAGCTTAGGAGCCACTGGAGATGCAGAACCTTTTGATGAATATTGATTAAAGGGGAGCACCATAAATATGACAATAATTAATTAGGGTTCATGGAAAACCTTCACAAATCCTCGCTTCGCTGTTCTGCATCAGCCAGGAAACACCCTCAGGATAGATTCTAGGCAGGAGGGTAAGGCTAGAATAAATGTAAAACACTATTGGAAGATTTAGAAGTTAGTAAAAAAAACAATAATTATTGAACTTGTCCTGTAGTCATAGACATAATTTGAAAATATTGTGCCAGCACATAAGGAAATGGCTAAACCCTAATTATCCTGCTTTCGCACTGTGACACTTAGAACAGCCATTAAATATTAAGTAGTATAAACTGGATATAATGGCTGAGGAATGTGCATTAGGAAGTGAGGGGGCTACAGAGGAAGGGATAAAATGATTAGAAACGAACAAGCCACACAGTAAAGACTCCTTCAAGATAGAAGTTCCTCCACGAGAGGTGTACTCTGTATCTGCGCTACCTAAATTTGCAAATTATTTTTATTTTCTGTTTACCATGTTGAGTCTGAGAAGTGGTGAATCGTGACAGTGTGACTAGCAAAACTTTTCCTTGTTAGAGAATAAAGTTTTCTTAGTGGCGGATAATAAACTATTTCCATGGAAACACTCGGAAGGAACAAAACAGGATCATCTCGGAATGACAAGGAAAGTAACAATCTTAAATAGTACAGAAAACAAGCTGCCATAGGGAAGTCCATTCATCAACTTTTTTTTTTTTTTTTTTTTTTTTTTTTTAAAGAACCATCAAAATAAAAATGAGGACCATTACAGGAGGACAGGTTTTATTTAGTGGACATTTTTCCAAGACAGGCTTATTAATTAATTTATGTGTTTGTTCATTATTTCTGCCAAACTTTGACAGCACGGTAAGTTTTGGGAATCTGAGAAAAGGAACATAAATAATTTATTATAAAGCTTGTTAGCTATGGAAGTTATCACCCCTACCTCATATTTTGTCTCTGTTATTTCTAAAACCCGAATAACACATCCCTCTCCCCTCTTACTCATGAGACCAGCGTTTAGAGACACAAGGCATGAAATCAATTTCTTTTGTCCAGTGTAGAGCAGACTGTGGAAAGAATTCTAATAGGAAATCAGAAGTTTGCAAACACCCTTGGAAGAAGTGACCAATCCAACCAGTAGCAGCCATCACCCCAGCTAAGTAAAGGTAAGTCTGCATTAACGATACCTTATGATTCCTAATGTGATATTGAAAAGCATTTGTTGGTAACATTCACTCACAGTGTCTATAAAAATATAATTCACCTTAAAAGTTTTCATCTTGAATCCACATTGATGACAAAGCAAAACACAAAATTACTCAATGAGAATATGACACAGCAGAACAATTACTAGTGAAGTCAGTTATTTTCCAAGGTAATTTATTTAATTATATAAATATTTCCTGTGTTCAACTTCAAGTAATTATATTCTAAATTAAAGAAGTTCTTTTGTGATAAGAAGGACAAATATTAAACCTCCCCATAATTATGACATACCAAGAGGAGAGGTTACGTATAGGGATGAACAGGAGTGTGGTCTATACTATGAATCGATTTTCCCCAGTATCGGGGCTTTGGTACTCCTGAGGAGGTCCATTAGACCCCTTACTAGTTCACAAACAGTTTAAAAAATTCAGTTATAAAATTAAAGGGTTATTAAACAAAAAAAGGCACTCACCTCTTCCGTGCAACAGGTCTTGGCCAGTCGGCCGCTCCAAGAACAGCTCTCTTGGTGCCTTGTCACTGTGCCTGTAAAGGCACAGTCCATTCATTGCAACAGAGGGACGGGCCAGACATGGCCCTCCATAGCAATGAATAGATGGTGCACAGTGACCAACAGGAGTGGCAGGGCTATGACTAACAGCAAGCGATAGTCATGGCACAGAAAACACCCATGCCACCCCTCGTTCTTGGAGGTTTTCAAATGGCAGACCGGGTTGAAGCTCGGGAGAGAATGTAAGTACTGTTTTTCTTTTTTGTTTGGGTTTAGTAATCCTTTAAAAGAAACTCGCCATCCCTGCATTTTTTTTCATCCATCCCCCACTAGAAGTCATCCTACCTACAGGTCCGCCTGGTCTGAGGCTCCCTCTTGGTCTGGTGGGCTTTGATTTCCTTGATGCCAGGGAGCCCCATTTGCAGCCACCCCCTAGCATCTGTAGCAAGGGGCCACTGGGGAGGCAACCTCTCCATGCACCTCCTGAACAATGTCAGTCAGTCCGCTCCTCCTCCTCCTGAGATGGGTCCTGAGCTCCATAAACTTGCAGCTCCCATGCATCCTCTCCCACCTCAGTAGGCCCCTTTGCATTGCATCATGTCACAAGTGCACAAAGTATACTTTCAGAGTAAGTCACTGCTGCAGGAGCTGCAACTGATAGGAAATTGCTGCACATATGCTTCTCTGTGATGCCCCAGAAGTTGGCTGGCTTGTAAGAACCAGTGAGTGTGATCTGTATTTCTGGCTCTCAAGGCACCAAAATCAGCCTGGAGAGCAGTACTTTGATGGTGACATCAAGGAACTCCACCCAGCAACATATATGGGGTAAGGGGCTATGGGACTAATCCTGTAATGTACTTTGGTTGGGGGGAAAAGGGAAGCGGTAGGCCCCAGGGGGCAGCACAAAACCTGGAGGATGAAGAGGGCTCAAAGGAGCACCCAGAAGGCAAATGGGATGAAGGAGGCTGCAGGGAGCACCCATTACCTAAATAAGGGGGCTTGGTGAGGGGGGGCAGTTGGAGCACTCTCAGCTTCTTATCATCTCTCTGCAGGCACAGATGTTTCTCTGAAGCCATGCACCATGGCATCACCAGCCTGCTTAATTATACCAGGATCTGCAGCCACCGCCTCAAATTGCCCTCTCATGAGGAATCTCTAAGTGAAGCCACCCTCTGCATGCAGAGGCGAACTCAGGTATCCAGTGTTGACTTGTTTCTTCTCAGCACCATTAAATGTTTTACAGGCTCAGACTCCAACACAGGAGACCTTTATAACAGAGAAAGATGAGTCGATTCTGAGCCCTTGTTACAATGACATCTGCCAAGGGAATACCTTCAGTCCCAGATCCATGTTGGTGCTTCATCTCCTGCCAATCTACAGATCATCAAATTGCATCACATTGCTGTCAGCAGGGGCCCTAAAGCTATTAGGGTGTCTGAGGTTATTAAGGGGTTAGAAAAGGTAGATGGAAAGGGTAGGGCAGGGGGAAAAAGCACCTAGATAGGGGGTCTCCCAAGCTGTTGCAGTCTTTCATGTCACTAACTTGAATCTTGGAAAGTATTTTTTCCTTAGTGGACTGCACTTTATCCTTGCTGCACTTTAAAGTGGACCTATTATAAGATTTTTTACTATCCTAGTAATAGATCTTTCTCCCTGGGGAATTGAGATGTCCTGATGTATGAAGCCCCCCAGATCTCCCACACCGCTAACCTTTCCACCATTCCCACAGCTCATGTCGGGCTCTCGTCCAATCAGGGCCACATTATAATTGGTGAAATGGATCACCTGCTCAAGACCCCCACAGCTCAGAGTCCACCACCACCATTGTCAGCCAGGAAGTATAACAAGTATCAGGGTGTGCTGTTTATTATTTATTGAAAAGTAAATGGTAGCTAATTTAATTGCCTTCTTCCTCGCTATGTGCTACCTGCAGTACCTTCTACGAATGAAGAACAGCCCTGACCTATTGCATCAATGAGGATCATTAAGGTGGCTGGAAACGAATGTGCCTGGCAGGGGGAAATAACTGCTGTTTCAGGTGGAGCTTTAGTTGGACCCAAAGGGATGGGGGAGGTCAGTTTTAGACTGGGCCAGATTGGATTGTGAACGGTGTAATGCTGGGGCCCCCATCAAATAACTGCTCCTTACTATGGACACTGTTGATCTGGCCCTATGTCCAATCCGTGCTTTATTTTATGCATGCACAGCATAAAGCGTTGTTTTAGATGAAGTGTCGGCATAGGGAGTGGTAGCTTCAGTCACATCCCTGGTTTTCCTGTGGAGTGCGCGCCCTCTCGGACCCCGCCTATCTGAATGGCTGCTGTTGATAGCAATAGGCTTGCCTGACTCTTTCAACGTACAGGTGTGTGACGATTGGTTTTGAAAAACATAAGAGCAAAGAAAATAAGTGTGCATTAAAGACTACATATACTTTTAAAGGAGAATGTATTGCATCAGGAAGCCATGTTAGTTAGTAGGAATGTTTCTCTTCATTTCCTCTTTTTTATATGCAAGTAACTTTATAAGAATGGCACCGGTGGGGGGAAGTCTGCATGCAGTGGAGGTCCATGTCTCCAGTCTGCTGGAGAAGCTGATGCAGCAGGGTTTTTCCATAGTTGGACTACCTCTGAGGCTGGCCCGAGTCTAAAACCTCCAGGGCCGGCCGAACCCCATGCCCTGGGACATGCTGTTGTGTGAAACCCTGGCTTTTGCCGAGTAAACTCACTAAGCCAGAGATCCAACTCTGCATGCACTGGCCGCAGAGACATCCATGCTATGCCTTTAGCTAGGCTGGTACCCGTGACATGCATTTGTGAGTGGCTGGTGGGGCTATGCCCTGGTACTGGAGGTAATCGGGGGTGCGGCAAGCAATTTGTTAGGCTACATTGAAATCGATAGCCACTCTGTGGTCAGAGTGGGTAACAGAGCTGAATGGAGCCAAGCATGCTGATTGGCTGCTGGCCCACGTCTGCACAGAGGGATGATCAGAAGCTAAGCAATCATCATCAATCCCTGGGGAAACCCACCCACAGCGGGCATCCCAAGAGAGAAAATCCCTGGTGTCATGTATAGATACAGAGGGGATTCAAGCTTAGTGTTTCAATGTTTTGTCTTTACATTATTTGGTTCGTGTTCTTAAAAAAATTGTTTTATCAAAGCTATGGTCCATGTTTTGTGGGATAGACCAATAGACCTTTAGATCTTTAGATCGTAAGCAGGCAAGGGCACTCATAATGTACTCGTGTATCAATGTGTACTTGCTATTACATCTGTCCCTTAATACTCTGTGCATTATAAGTATATTATTTGTTTTTTTTTACCCTGTCTGTAATTTCTACCAGAAGTTGATGGTGCGTTATAAATAAACAATCATAATAATAATACCATACCAAGCATGTCACATGGGAGCAGGCTTCTTTGTAGATTGGCACCAATTTTGTCATCACATGACCATTTGTGAGCATCCTGCACTGATTTAGTACTGGACACTCAGAGCTGGGAGAGGGGTGGCAGCCTTTAAACGCTTTAAAATAGATCTCCAGTCACAAATGACTTTAGGTCACTTTTAAAAAATTGCTCAGGGGAAATTTGATTATGGATGCTCCTAGATCTTCAGAAGACCAAAATCAGGCATGAATCCTTGTATGATGGGGGGCAGGAAATAGCTTTGCACTGCAATGACTCTTACTGGAGAAGGCGCAGCTGCTACAGAGGTATGCAGTTGTTTCATGACCCCCATAAACTGGAGAGCGAACAGGAAATGGTTAGTATATCTCTAAAGCATAGTTTAATCAAGGTGTGGGGATTCATTAGGTTGTTTTTTTTTGTATTTGTGAACCCGAGCCCTCCTTGGAGCACAGTTGCCAGGTTCATTGTACAGTAGGTCCCCTTTAAGTATAAATATATATCTAAACTAAATGGCATTTGGTTATATATGCCTTGTCTTTTTCTTGCTTAAAAACACATATTCTTATTTTATATAGTTATTATCTTTTGATAACACTTTTAGGTAATTGACCATTCTGCACAGATATAAAACTTTTCAGACTGTGCCAACAGAGGTGCAGAAATGTTAGTTATCCTCCCAATCAACATCATTAAAGCAGCTTTCGCAAGAGATTTGATCATCTGTGTAAGTGCCTGAAATAGTTAACCATCACACACATGGTTGTGGCAGTTACACTGATTAACGGCATCAATAGGCTGGCACACATATTGAAAGCAGGTGTCCAGAACAAAGCGTAAGTACACAAATATATAGGTTCACAGAAAGGGGATATGTCAGCTAATATATAGAGGGGCAGTGATAGGGCTTCAGCAATCCCTACTGCTAATTTGATACCCATGGGCCTCTTTGTGCAATGATTTACTGTACATGGCCTCCCCTTCTATTATTTGCTAGTGGGAAACAGCTGCCCAATAAACTACTGGTGAACAGGACCCTCAATTAATTACATCAGCATGAAGGTTATAAATCTCTGCCATCCCTTAGTATTAATAGCTGACTTTGCTGCCATGGTACCCTAGAATACAACCCTGGATGTATGTTTCCAAAAAGATTTTTAAAACCCTTTACACACGTTCAATACAACAAGAATGATTGCAGTTATAGTTTTTCTTAGAAAGAGTTAGGCTTCATAGTATGGATAGGAAAGTCATCACTTTATTCACAGTATTTAATATCTGCTGTGAATGGGTGACAAGACTCTTGATGGTCAGATGCAGTGTGGTGGGGAAGGACAATGTCTGGGGGAAAAGATGTCCATGTCTAGGGTTGTCCAAGATCAAGATGATGCCATGAATAGCTGCCACTGCAGGAGGCTGCCACATTGGGATACCGCTCTACCCTGTTTGTTTTGCCCATGCCTTCCCTGGAAGCTTCTCAGGATTGGAGAGTGTCCACATTCAGTGAGGTGGTAGCAGGCTGCTGATGAACTAAAGGCAGAGAGCTGGGATTCATGGAGCTGCAGTGGCCATGAAGATAGGGTGCTCCGGGACCTGGCCCCTCAAGTGTACCAGCTTTGGAGAGATGGGGCTAGAATGTTGTGTTGCAGAATTCATCTGATTACTACCAGAGGAGAGGTACTGTATTAGTAGAGGAGGATCATGGAAAACACATGGAGCAGCTAAGGACCAGATCTAAGCAGGTATATCTCTCTCCGTTAAAAGACAATATGTTTTTGAAGCCCAGTGAAGTAAGGAGTGGCTGCTGTTAATACCTAATCTGGGTACTGTAACCCCTATGTTTCTTCATATCAGGGAATTCCTCCTCTGGAGAATCCCCCAAAATGATCATTGTCCCCAAAAGATGCCACAAATGAGGCAACTTTTGATAACGCCATCTTCAGCTCTTTTCTTTCTAGCCCTCCCAAACCTGATCCCCTGTCCCACCCCTCATCTGACATGCCCTTCCCCAAACATGGTTCCTTTCCCCCAGACATGATCACCTTTCCCCTCCCCCCAGACACAGACCCATAATAGTTATGATGGACATAGGGGCTGACTTAATTCTAGATAAAACATTTTATATATAGATACAGGGAAATAATGTACAACTATGGATGGACCTGCTGTTATGTTATGTCTGAAACAGTCCCCTTCAACTCTATTCTGGTGCAGATTCCTTTTTGGATCTTGTATTACATGATAGCAGGTGTCTCCATAACATCTTGAAGCAGTTTACATAACTTGGGGCTAAGATGATTAGTGGGGTTTGCAGGACAAGCATGCTCATGGTGCGTGCACGCCAGCCTGGGGAACATGATTGGTTGCTAGCAGAGAGGTGAGTCATCCAGCAGTCACAAACGCAAATGGCATGGGGAAGGGCTTTTGTTTTTGCCTTGTGCTTAGTGGCATAATAGACAATACAACTGGAGTAGATTGGCAGGTGACGGAAGTACTGTACATATTAAGCAAATTCAAGTATTGCACATGCCTGTTATTAGCCTGCACTTAACCAGTTGGTTTGTTGAATTATGATATCTTTATCTCATGTGGGCATGTAAGTTCCCTCATTTCTACAGAACAGCAGCAACATCTAAACTCTCTGGCATTGTGTCAATTAACGATGCCTCATTACACCAGTCATCAAGAGAGCTGATAGGGTTTTATCTAACAGAAAGGCCAGACTAGTCAATTGACATCAGGGCGTAGAAATTCACTGGATACAAAAAGGTTAAGTCAGTTCCAAGAAGCCTCTAATATGTCAGCAAAATCTAGCAGAAGAGGTGGCTTGGACATCAATAAAGGACACTTGCAATTAGTTAATGATTAGAATTGTAACACTGCAAAATCAATAGCAAGAAGAGCCACCTTGTAGAAATTTGCATTCATTAGGAAAATCTATAGTCTTACAAAACACTAGTCACTATAGTGCAAAATTCTGGTGAAATGCCAGACAGTCTGATTTTCTGTAGCTCATTTTGTCATAAAATATATTTTAGAATAATATATATAACAACCATTTATTTGAAACTTAATGTCATGATGCAGGTATATATATATATATATATATATATATATATATATATATATATATATGTAGGACTGAATTATTTAGCATTTCTAAGCCTGAATTAAGAGAGTGTTTTCCTAAAACAGAACATGTTAACATGGAAAATACAGTCCAAGTAAAAATGCAAATCATCTCTTCTTGTCTCTAGCCAAGTGCTCAAAACTGTTAGAATTCCTCCTGGATTTGCCCATACAGTATGCAGATCCCTGTGCATGCACACATCCGTGCAGAAGCCTAGATAATATTACACACCAGGTATCGGCAGATGAGCGTCCGTATAGCGGCGCTTAGAGCGAGCGCTAGTAGACACTGTAAACATGTATCGGGCACTGTAACATAGTGCCTAAGTTGCTGTAGTAACCTGGCCGGCATTGATGAAGGTGATGTATGTTGGGCGCTCTAACACCAGTACAGCGCTGCAGGGAACGAGAGGTAGCGCCAGCTCAGCGCGACCGACTCTCAGCGCTCCACACCATACTTATCAAAAAAGGACACACACGTTGGTGCTCTAAATCTGGTCGCTATAGCATAGAGCACCAGACGCTGTGTGATTAAAGTCTGGTTTTGAACACATATCCACCAGTAAAAAAGCAAAAACACATGGAATGACATTGTTTTAACACTGTGGCATTAACACTTTAGTGCCAGTCCGGTAATGACAATTCTGCATAAAAATATAAAAAATCAAAAAAGTTTCTAAAAGTGTTTGTTGCAGCCTGGAGAGGTCACACAATGACTTGAGCATAAAAAAAAACGACACTGAGCGAAAGGTAATACCTGGCGCTCTGGAAGCTAGAGCACTGGCGCTATACGCTAAGCCGCCTGTAATAATGCATCAGACGCTACATGGCGCTGTTAGAGTCGCTCACCAGATTCACTTTCATAAATGTGGTTTTGTGTACAGCGCCCGGCGTTCACCAGATGCTACCTGCCGCTACGAGGCACTACCTGCCACTATCCCTTCTTAAATAACCCCCTTTGATTCTCTAGCTTGTCCCTTGGCTTAATCTTTGCTACAAACCCACACTACCTGCACCAACTCTAGTCTGTTACTCAGTCTGAACCTGTGCTTGTGAACCTTTGACCGTAACTGCTGTACTCACCCTTTACTCCATCCAGTACATGTTCCAGCATCCTGCACCTATCTGCATCCTGTGCCTGTCCCTGCATCCAGTACCTGTTCCTGCATGTCCCAGGAACCCTGGTGCTGTGCTTCTCAAGTCTAACTTTCTGTAGTCCATTCCTTGGTTTCAGGATCTAGATCTTCCCTGCAGCACAGTCTATTCTCCCTTTGCGAAGGGGTCATGCTCTAGTTATGACAAGATTAGACTCCAGATTTGTGGGTTGAGTGTCCTGCCATATCGGCCCTGTAATCAGGGTTGAGTGTATTCACATTTACCCATATCCTGTGCTGTAAGTATTATGGTCAGCCCCAGAAGGGGCTTCCACACTAAAGATACATATCAGCTTGTCAACCAGACAAAAATCCAATCCAATCATAATATTGTAATTATTTTAAACAACATCCAATATTTCCAATACTTCCAATATTTGAGCTTTCTGAAAGGAGACCAAAAGCCAGGGTACAAGGATAGAAAAGCATAGAGACAAAAAAGATGATCTGCATGACTCCACCTACTCACTACTTCATGGGTATATATGTGCCATGTAAATACTTTTGTTTTAGGAAAGCGCTCTTTACCTTGTACCCTGGAATAGGTGGCTTTTCAGTCACTTTTTGCCACCTATATTATATTTACATGGTCTCGCCTTAGTTCTCTGTCTAATTTGAATATGTTGTCCTCTGTAGAGAAAATTGCACCACATGTATATAAAAAGTCAAGTTTATAGGTTGTTTTAACACAGTCACAGGGAGATCAGAAACTCAGGGCACACATTCTTAAGTGGGCTGCAGTTAACCCATCCATGAGGTTTTCTGTCTTAGGTGCTGATGAAGGAAGCTTCAGCTGGATGTCTTGTTTGGATGTACAATACATGACAAGTTGCAAGGCTAGGGTTGCCAATGCCAGAATTCAGAATAAAGTAACCGTTCCTTATATCTCTTCTCGGTCAGTCTTATGTTCCTTATGTTCCTCTCACTCATTGTTTATCTGGTTTGAATGTAGACATCCTTCTTTTATTTGTAGTGTCTTCTCCTCTCCAGGCAAAGCTTTGTCACATCAATGAGACATCTCTCTCATTCAAGAAAATTAGAGCTGTAGGGATAGTTGGTGGATAAGAGGTGATTGCTAGAGCAGTCACTTCTGCCAACTGCCAGCCCACCCTGGGACAACATCTAAATGCATTATTATTCATAACTGAAATAGGGAAATGGGGGGATATAATTGTTTAACTTTGATGTAATATTACACAGAAGAAAAAGTTTTGTCATGGGTTTTCTGGCTGTATATCAGATGTTGCTGGCTCTCCTGGAGTAACTTTCACTTTTCAAAGTCTCTGCTTGACATTAACTGTTCTCCACCGGCAGGCTACTGCAGTATTGGACAAAGTAAACACCCATGATCCCCATGTGGTACTTTCACAACATCCACGTCTGCACGCCCTGACTCTAGGGAGGTGAACACTGACCTTTTAGGTGGAAGGGTTATTTCTCTGAACTGAACTTTAAATTTCAGGGCAGGTGTGTGTGTGTGTGTGTGTGTGTGGGGGGGGGGGGTAGGAAAGGCTTTGTTGTATAGCCTCTGCAATGGCAAATTAGAGGTATGTAACTTTTTCTAAAGTACTGGATGGATATTAAATTGGGGAACCACTTTCAAACTCTAGACTCTAAATATATTAGTCCAGACTCTATACGTTCGCTCAACCCTAATCTTCTTTCGGTTCCCCCCGTGTGGCATCCTTTTTCTGTGTCCCTCTCTGGGTCTTCCTCGCTGGGGTTTTCTGAAGATGCAGCATTGTAAAAATTAAATGCCACCACCCTTATCTTTTGAACGGGGGGACACGGTGTCCACCTTCTTCCATCCTGGCTCCATCCAGGAGTAATGGTCGGAAGTTAGGCAGGGGTTATGGAGGGTGTTTTCCTGAAGTATCTTCCTCCATACTCTTCCCTTTCAGTCCAGTTCCAGACATCAAAGTCACATGGGGCAGATTTGCGCCTCTCTGGTATAAAGGCTTTCCTCCCGCACACCTTGCCCAGCAAATCGATGGATGCTTGCTCAACCCCCTGTAACATTATCCACACTTCCAATGAGCAGGGGGTGCAGAGGAGCGTTTTTTACATTTTTTCTTAGGGGGGGGGTTATTTTTCAACATCTGTTCCATACCAGCTTTTTATAAATTACGCCAGTGATGCCCCCCCCCTTCTGCCTTGGCGCCCAGCAAAGGGTAATGAAAGATTCTGGGGTGTGGAGCCTTTCTGGACTATCCCCATGCGACTGTAATGTCAGTGGAGGGGATGGGTATTGCATGGCATACCCCAGGAAAAAACCCTCTATATCCCTCCCCTCCAAGTGATGTATTTAGTAAATGGGAGTGGAATCCTCAAAAGCCTCTCTGCCCAGCTCCCGGCCAATAATTCTGCCCTTGAAGATGGCAGTGGTAGCATCTAATTTTTATGCTGCGTCACCTTCAGAAGACTACAGAACACTACAGAAAAAAGATTTGTCGGGGGACATAGAAGACTCACTAGACCATAGGAGGATTCTGCCCGGCAGGGGACAGAAGGGAGAACACGTAGACTATTAAGTAGTAACCTTTAGACTATTAAATGGATTTTTGTGTGGCATCTTATTTTTTACTACTTTTGGTGTACTGGTAAGGGGTCCCCTATACTGTTCACATGGTAGACAGGGGGTGGCATCTCACCTTATCTCACCCCATTACCTGCACCCCCCTCTTGGAGCACCAGGGTTCAGGAGAGCTTGGTGCCTATTGGTATGGGCCCAGTATTTTTCCAGGGTTGTACCAGCACCACTGGAGGAGCAAGAGAACCATACCAAAGGGCATAGGGGCTGGTAAATTGGCAGGGCAAAGACCAGGAGGCGGCGGGTCCACCGCTCAGCCAATATGCCTGGTGCCAGGGCTGGTTGTTTTTTTGGTTGTGTTTTTTTATTTATTAAAAACACACACTCATCACTCATGTGAGAGGGAAAAGTTTGAAGTTGTTTCGCTTATGTTCCCTGAATTCTGCAAGAGATTTTCTAGTAGGATTTTAGTTATTGGATTCATTTGATGCACCTGTAACTGTGCTTCACTGTAAATAATTTTGTATATACATTGATTGTACTTCATAATGGTAGTGTATCTAACCTACCTTGACATTACTTGCATGCTGGACAAACCTGTATGTGTATATGGTTTGGTTCATGTACTATAGCGTATCCGTTAATAAAATTAATATTTTGGCATTTAACCATTTCTTTGGGAGTGCATTTATATGTTTAATATTGTTTTATATTGTGGGTTATTAAGCCCAATAATAATAATAATAATAAGCACCCATATATTTCTAATTGAACTTTTGATGTTGCTTTTAGAGAATTCTTGAGTGTGCTAACCACCTGCTTTGCTCTTTGGAAATCAACACTACATAAACAGAGAGTTTTTGTAAAAATTGGGAAAGGAATGAATGATTGCAGTGCTATTTGCATCGAGACCCATGCATGCCTGCATATACTGCCCTCATAACACCCCTGATCATGATATAATGTTAATAATTCTCTTTAAATATCTAAAAAATATGCAATTCAGTCCCATGACAGAACTTTGTGCTTGTCTTTATTGTTTGTGTCTTCCTTTTTTGATATTTTAAATCAAAAGAAGTCTGCCCATGTCAGTTTATATGCTTCACGAATCTCTACAACTGACATCACACACCTGAAATAAAATTTTACCTGACATGCCTCTTCCTTGACTCTATCTCATAAGAGCTGCAGTTTGATGTTTGGGATCAGCTTGGTCAGAGCTGAATCCCATGGCTCCCTGTTCATGTAAAGACAACTCTGTTAAAGAGAATTTAAAAATTCAAAGAAGAAATAGTTTTTCCCACAAGTACCATTGCTCACAAACTTTTAGAAGTAGTGTAATTATTGCCTTAGACGCATGCAAGCCAATGGCTTGATTCGACTATTTCTTCTAAATAGTTAAATGAAGCTAATTACATTTTCCAGGAATTGTTTTAGTGTATTAGGAGGACAAAGCTGAATGGAATGATTGCTGGGATATGCGATAGAGATGGGCGAACCTGAATCACAAAGTTCTCAAACCTGAACTTCAAGCAACAGTCTGTGTTTGAGTTCGGTGTCCAGCCCGATCATGGAACAGCTGGTTGATGGGCTGCTGAGCCCGCTCCTCCTAAAGGATGCAGCAGCCAAAGCTGCTGGAACTCACCTCAGCCCCCTCCTTTTCCTCAGAGCATGGGCGGACTGGCAGAAGAATTTTAATCTTGGCCCCAGCCGGGGCTAGAAAAAGATGTCCACCATCTCCCATGAGTGAGGACACTTCTAGTGCCAGCACTGAAGTTGGCACTAGAAGTGTCCTCACTCACAGGAGCCGGCAGCCAAATTTTTGTGGCTTTTTGTAGGATCGGACTGAGGTGAGTTAGAGCAGCATGCTTACTGCTGCACACTCTGCACCCCCGCCACAGCCACCCCCAGAGTTCGGGTTCCCATTGATTTCAGTGAAGACTGGGTTTGGGTTCAGGTCCCCGAACCCGAACATTTAATCTAAGTTCGTCTGAACTTGCCATACCAGAACATTGGGGGGTTCACCCATTTCTAATACTCAACCCTCTAGCTGTGCGCACCAGCCACCAGTCATTTATAGAAGGAGTCCTGTGTGTGGGATTCACACAGCAAGGTATCCCAAATTACGATGCCCCAGGGAATGGCTTTCACACAGCCCTAGGCACTTTTATACGTTAGGGTCAGGTTTGTTGGGTTTTGGCCCAATTTAAAGCATGGAAAATATATTTTAAAAAATTAAAAGAATAATCTGTTAAAGGCAATGTTATAATAGCTTGTTAAGATTGAGGTGACCCACTATTCAATTTTTAAAAAGTTGCAACAGAAAATGTCATAGGAAGTGCTCTCTATTTTGGACATGTATTCTATCATTTGATTTAAAACTGTACTTTTTGACTGCTTCTGAGAGGGATATAATTAAGGAGATTAAATGCTATGCAAACATGCTTCTGTTCTTCCATATTTTCTGCTTTTTTAAATATTTTTAATCTCCACTTGCACACAGTCCATTAAAATAAAGTGATAGGGTTCCATCTTTTCCATCAGACTTCAATGTTTGACTTTCCAGTAATAACACCTAGGATGAAATTGTATGCTTGCTGTGCTAATTTAGTGATTATTGACTGGGTGAAGAGCAAAAAGGAACAGCAAATATATGAAACCACAGACAAGAAATGAAAGGAAGCGACATTCCCTTTTATTTAAGAATAGTTGGAAAATATAGATAGTTTAGAGCTTTGTATTAGTCGGCGGTTCGATCTTCCATCACATTTATAATTTATGTAGTGAAATAGTCCCAAATATTTTTGTACAGTAAAGAATGTTTGAACTCTTTTAACTAGAGACTTGAGGGTGATCGGTACATTTGAATTAGATGGAATGGTTGCAAGGCACAATATTTTTCTGGCATATGTTTAATGTTACACAGAATCTTTCCTTACATTTTAATAAAAAAACAATATTATCACCCAGTCTGGTCTATAGCGAAGTGAAAATGAAGGGAGTTTAGAGTTTCTTTGTAAATCAAATGCCCTTGAAATAAGAAGGCAACACCTGGGGGGTCCAAGGGACTGGGTCCTCCCCAGACCTGGTGGAGCACAGAGATGCTGTAGCTGTCTGTGGCATTAGGGTGATTAGCAAGCAAGCAGTACTACATAACAAGTGAGAGCAGCACACAAGAAATAAGTGATAGGGAAGAGGAGGGAGAAGCAAGAGTACAGTAGCTGCAAGGTCATGGCGCTCAGGACACATGTCAGAAGGAGGAGCAGGTTATCACTATTCAGGAGGTGCAGGAATATTCACCACTTAATCCCCTGGGGAATTAGACGTCATGCCACCATGCGCTCCTCCGTACGACTCCGGCTAAAACGTCCTTCTCCATTCGTCAACTATAGGAACTAAAGCACAAACCCCTGTAAAAAGCAAAGTTATAAAAATTACAATTATATTACCATCACCAACAAAGCTCTTGCCAGTATTATATTTCTACCTGGATTCTATCACTAGTTAAAAGCAGCAAAACTAATAAATCCTACCAATCTTTTCTATAGCATATAAATGCACCACTAACATACAGTACTCTTGTTCTCAACAATATTTCTCCTGTAAGCATTGACAGATCCTTAGTTAATGATTACAGGAGAACATAAAGATATGCCTCTCTTCATATCTATCTACAAGGTCTTCAACAATTAGATTAGAGATCAGCTTCTAGGCCAGGGGTCCCCAACATTTTTTATCCAGTACTGATTTTTTATTTGTTAAAGAGGAACCCATAATTTTCACTATCCTGGGTTTTGTTCTTCCTGCTGGGAGCATCCAGATTTGACACACACTGTGTGTCCCTTTAGTTTTCCCACTGATCCCCCCATTTGCCCAATATTATTTTAGGGTTATACATAAAGACTCTGTCAGTCTTAGGCAAATTACATAGATCAGAAACCTTGTTGAGATTGGCACTAGTGGCCATTTTAGTGGCATTTTCTAATGTCACCTCATACAGTTGATCAGTATATACAGTTACTAACACATTACATACATTATTCTAAATGATCTTCTGCAGACAATGTTGTAGGTGTTTATTTTGCAACTTACATTTTTAAACTAAAGGAGTTCTATACTTCTACTAAATGATTGTGATATTTATTTTAGTCCCCCTGTACTTTGAGTGAACCTTAATATGGGGGAGAGGATTGTCTATCTGTGCACTGCCCCTTGCAACCTGCTGTCTATCAGAGAGTGTCAGTAGAACGCAGTCTTAACAAGTCCTAAGTCCCAATGACAGCAAAAGAAGAGCTTAATATTTATGCGTCTATCTCATCTCTGCAGACTCAGTCAAGGGATTTTTTTAGATGAAGAGAAAAAATGCTGAATATTCATTATAAAAATGTAAAGAATCTTTAGGAGTGTGCAGAACAAGATTTCCACATTCAATATTCATTGTATACAGTGAATATTTCTAAAGAATGTGAGTAGCGTGATGGTTGAAGCCCTCAAGAATCATTTAGTCTCGTTACAGATTTTTCCCTAAAGCTTTTTTTTAGTCAGCATTTGGCGCTAAGCAGAAAGTTTAAAGTATCCTAAAGGAATTTGCCAGGAACAAAGATACATATAAAGCAAACATCAGTGTCTGAGAGAAAAAGGAAAGTTGTCTTTTTGTCAAGGTAAAGTGAGCTGGCAACTGATGGGTATCACTCTAGGGCTCTGCTTACATTTTGGGCCTAATTTATGTAGCCATATGCCCGAAACTTCCAGTATCCACTAGTTTCTGCCAGTTTCCTCCAAAATGAACACATCGAGGTCCTTAACATGGCTTTGTACATCCCTTAGGATGTGCCTGCTGTCCTAATCATGTTACAGGGCATTAACTGTGCTTTTGACTTCTAAACCGAAAAATCTTTAACACCACTCCAGCCTGTGGCATGTGCTATTCTTTGGTGAATGTTATAGATTGCTGATGGCAGAAATTGGGCGGAAAGTTAACTTGTCATGATTACGGTATGTACGGTAGGACAGTAACTGGGGACACGTAGTTTAGCAGTAAAATAAAGGTAGTTAACCTGAAGGGCTATACTCCTCCAATATACTCATTGGATTAAAACTTAGGGAGTTGTGCACAGTACTTGGAGATACAGGTAAATATTTGACCGCAAGATTTCATTGTAAAGCACTTGAAGAATTCAAGAACCTCACATAAACTACCCATGTGAGTGGTCCCAGGACAGGTTCCTCTTTTATTACAATGTTGGTATTAGGGAGACACCAGAACTTATCTAAAATATAACCCAGTTTAAACAAATCAACTGAGAAGGAGAGAAAACAGCCAGGATGAGAGAACCTAAGCTAGAGCTAGATCAGTCAGTGGCCACCAAGGACCTGTAGAAGTCAAGCCCAAGTTTGGGGCTGTAAGGGGGAACAAATATTGGCGTGTATAACACACCTAGATGAAAGGTATTTAAAACAGAACAAAGCTGGGTTTTGTTCCCTGCACCTGTTGGCATCCCGATTTGGGATGCCCCATTGTGTGAACCCCCAAGATCGTCTAACTAACCTTACCTGTTCCTACAGCACATTGCATGGGCTCTCGTCCAGGCAGTACCGTTTGCCGTGCATATTAATGATCGGCAATATAGCTCTGCAATCTCTGCAACTGAGCTCGGCAATCAACAGCAAAAGTGGGCACATCCCTAGTGTCATTTAAATTGGGGTGCGCTCCCCTCCCCAGCCTATCTGAAGGGCTGATTGCAGGAGCACACCTCAGCCCAGAGGTGCTGGGGATGCATCCCCAATTTTTTACATCGCAAAAGGCAACAGTTTTGCGGTGAACCAGGGGGGTTAACATAGTACATGCATAGGGATACATGGAGTGTTTGGATTCCGGGGTTGGTAGATTAGGGTTTTGCTCTGCTATATAAGAGGAGTCGAGATGTTCTCTGCATAGATAAGGTCTCCAAAGGTTACAATAGATAAAGAAAAACATGCAGCCATGCCTCTCTGGAGGGGTTAGACACTTCACAGGCTGATTCATTAATAGCGCCAGGTAGCGACAGATGAGCGACAGTAGCGTTATTTTCACAGCGCCCGCTAGTATTCGCTGTGCTTGGCCATTGTTCGGCCGTTGACAGCGACTCAGTCGGTGTGTGATAATGTTGAATACGGGGTTATGAGTCGCTGTTTGACAGGTTCCGCGCTGTATGGGAGCGCATGACAGCGAACGGCCATAGCGAACGGCTCCCAGCATATTCATTAACAAATCACGCTCCAAAAATTCTTGCGCTGTGAAATGCTTGTTTAAACCCCAGAGCGCTGGCGGCGATGGGTTAAAAGTAGTTTTTTAACCCCCAAACAACCATATTTTTAGTAAAAAAAAACATGTTTTTCAAAACATTTTGTAATATGAATACATTAATATCAGACCTGTAATATCAATTCTGCACAAATTTTTTATTTTTATTTTTTTAGCTTAAAAAAAAAATCTAACATTGCAGAAGTGGTCACAGAATTTTTGACATTAAAAAAAAAAAAAAAAAAAAATTAATAGCAAATAATTATGAATATTTAAAGTTAGCTCCATTGAAATGCATTGGAGAGCGCCAGGTAGCGAGAGGTCATACCTGTCGCTGTTCAAGGTCGCTCGCTGGCGCTGTGGGGTGAGGCTGGAATAATGATGAATGATTCGCTATCTGGCGCTCTGTCAGTCGCTAAGCAGGATCGGCTTCATAAATGTGTGATTGCGGAGGGGAGCCGGCGTTCTCGTGGCGGTGAGCGTCATTACCGTTCGCTTAACATTCGCTACCTGGCGCTATCCCTTGTTAAATAAGGGCCTTAGGCTTATGTTTAAAGGGACTGTAAACCCAAAGGCAATAATAAGGCAGAAAGGGGCTCACTTGATGCCTGTCCCATGTGCATTTCCATCTTGTCCTGAAGTGCCGGGTAGAAGCCTTGGCAAGGCTCCAAATTTACCCTCCTTTCGGTTTCATTCTTTTAGAACCATGCAAAAACCAGTCCAACAACAACTCTGTCCCTGTGGTGGCACAGCTGTTTTCCCAGTTTTGTCCTCCCTAAGCTTAGGCTTGAGGGCTAAGATTATTTATACATAATGTATTAGAATCCTCAGCAGTGATGGGCAAACCCGAACCATTTTTGGGTTCTGTAACCTAGTACAGAAGTGGCGGCATTAGGAGTCTCCTCCTCACCCATGAGAGAGCAGCGACCATCTTTCTGTGGCCTCGCGCTGGAGATATTGTGCAAGCCGCCGGGGATGGAAGAAGAAACCAGGTCATGGAGCTTAGGTTAGTTACTTCCAGCCATTTCCAGCTGACACTCTGTGCCCCACCCCTGGCTCCCCAGACCCACCATTACAAGTTCGGGTCCCCACTGATTTTCGAACCCGAAATAAAGGGGGTTCGCTCATCCCTACTTCTCAGTATTAGACTATGCAATGTATTACTATTTAAGTTAAGAAATAACATACATTTTCTTTGCTAATTCTATACTTAATGTATTAGGATCAATTATGCTCATCTACAACATTGTGCTTTAGATTTATTCACTATGTTCAAAACTGCCCTCTGATTTGTCATTGGAACAAAGGGAAAAGCTTTATCATTGATGACACTGGTTTATAGTTTATGTTTCTGATATGCTTTAAAATATAATAGCCTTACTTTGCTTGTGTATATATTTAGAGGTTCAGACTTGGAGGTCACTTTAAAAGCACTGACTATGACATGTGTGGTTGTGCATAGTAGTTAATTGGGATACTGACGGTCTTGGGAGTTACACTTATCTTTCCCATAATCACTTGTGTATAGACTTACTTTTTGCCCTCTAATACACCGTTTTCTACAGAGAGCTGGTTTGGGCAGTCATATCTTGACTATAGCTAGACTCACAGGGGAATACACAGTTATTTTTCCTGATTTGTTATTTTATAGTTATAGCGATTCCACGTGCCTCTCCACACTTAAGTCTGCAGTGATTCTTCTTTCTTCATGTTCCTCTTCTAATGGACTCCTGGTTTTGACAGTTCTTCCTTGTTTGCCAGAGCTGTGTCAGCTTCCGGAGCACTGAGACTCACTCTGCATTCTGTTGCAGGCTCCAAGGGATATGTAGATGAGGACTTGAATGGCTTGTCACCAGCACTGAGCAAGAGAACAGGATGTGTTTGTAAGTTCAGTCTGCTAATAATCATGCATACAAAATACCTGCAAAAAGACAACTAATCCTCGAGTTGTTTCTGTGTATTTGGAACCTGTTTATAAAAAGTACTGGGGAAATCCGGCTTATCATTTTCCATTTTTGTTGTTGTTTTTTTGTATTTCAAAACGTGAAATGGTTGGAAAATAACTGAAAGACTTTTCAATAGTAAAAAATAGGATTTGATATTGCTGATGCTCTCATGGCTGATGTATGAAATGATGAGGCAAGAAATCATAAAATGGGTGGGAGGTTCAGACATGTTAGTGCTGGTATGGGTAATGGATGATAAGAGAAATGAAGGCAAGATTGAGGAGGAGAGTGGAGGAACAACCACCACCCTAAAGTCTATAAGACCCTGGGGTTGGCAGTCTCCCTCTCCTGTGTAGAACCCCCAGGTTCTCTAGGAATCTTGCAACATTACATGCATGGGGTGCAACACAATCTCCTAGAATGCTCCATAGGCCCCTTTCTAAGTTGCAAACATGAAGTTTAGGTGGGGTGGGAAACCCAGTATGAACAGAGAATGATACTGACAAGGCAATAGTATAGCCTATCTTATATTCTATCACAGGCGTGAATCATTGATAGATATTGTTACAGCCTTCACTCTACATACATCTATGTCATGTGTCATCTATCATGTGATAGCTGGTTGGCCATAGCTGTGAGGTCACGTGGATCATTAAAGCTATCCCCATGGTGGTTTTCTGAGCACTAGTCTAATTTGAGCACCTCTGTATATAAAAGTTCCTGGTGTATGAAGGTGCCCATTGTTTTCAATTGGAGTCGGTCGTACACAGGTAAAGGCCATCTGCAAGAAAGCACACCTTCCAGCTTCACAAACCAGGGCTGTGGCAAGGTGATTGGCGGTGTGGGAGTGAGGTAGAAGTAACTGGGTGGCCTTGTGCCCTCTGACAATTGTACACCAATAGCCATTTCACACATACAGTTTATTGTTTTTTAAACTGATATATAAGGCCCATAAATCACTGGCATGCATGTTGTATAGGACACATAGACAGTGACGTTCTGGTCGCCGAATATCCTGCCCACTTGAGCGCGGGCAGCCAATTGTGGTGCTGGATTGGGTCCTGAGGGGTTACGGGGTTTTATGCATTCTGGATGCACCCCCAAACCTGTCATATAGCAGCAGCACTGGCGCCCCCAGCTTAAAGTCTATATACAGGTAGGTCACCCATAAGTCAGTAGTAAATTCCACCCTCTTCATTTACTGAATTCACCATTCTTCTTCCAAGAGTACACTTACTTCCCTGACATTTTGGTCTTGAGTCAGTAAACTTTCCTTAAAATATCTCACACAATTGAGCCATTTCAGCAAGCATGGCAAGCCACAGTCATCCCACATCTGTCTCTGACCACAGTAGAACACGCTTAAGACACATAAAGCTGCTCCATGGCACTCACTTCCCATCTCAGCTATGACACAGAAACTGAAGTGAAGAAAGCAGTTCTGCTCAGAAAGTCAAGGGTGTTTACATAAAATTAGACATTTTGAAATACTTTGAAATGGCTTACTTTACACTGTTCCCAAGGGCGATAAGGTGGGAAGAACTTAGTATGTGTCTGGACATGGGCTTTAAAGGGCATCTGTGGGCATTCTGGCCATGTAGAAGAAATCTGGCCCTCCAAATATTGACTATGTGGATAACCAGAGTCAATGAGATAAAGCATGTGGAAGATCTCACATCTGATATAACAGGCAGGTCCCAGAAATTCAGAAATACTTGATTTTACTGGTGGAGGCCCCTGGGCACAAAATCTGGTGGAGGCCCCAGATACAGTATTTTCTTTCTTTTAAAATAATAGTCCGGCAATGTAACTGATTGGTGGTTGTCTGGCACCTGCCTACATACTGGAATGTCAAATCAAGTCCCTTGTGTGGTTACGTGCTGCTCGGGAATTCCTGCTTTGCCATTCTGGGTCAGAGGTTAGTATAGCCACCCAGCTGGTCCAGCAGAAAACAGTTTCCCTGCATTGAGCTGTCATTGCCAGAGCTTGGTGGCTTATGTGGAGTGAAAGGCCGATGATTGACAGCTCTGCACCTACCCATCACTGTAGCGTTGCTGACGGCAGCTTTGCTGCTCTAGACTCTCCATCCTGCCCTGTGGTGGCTTTGGCTGCAGGTTTGCAAAAACAAAAAAAGGTTTTCCCAGGCACACAGGGCCACACTGCCGCTGGTAGCTTTGTTGCTGGCCCTGTAGGCAGTCAGAACAAAGACTGAAAAGCCTCCTGGACAGACCATTACCCAAAGGTTGGAGGAGGCCCCCTTTGCAGGTCAAGTGGTGAAGGCCCCAGGGTGAGCATCCCTTGTGCCCCCTCATAATTTGTCCCTGGTACCAGGGTTTGCTGATTGATTCAGTTCTCAGACCTGGTATGGGTTGGACTATTTAGCCACACCTAACTTTTCTTTTTTCCTCTATCTCCTTATTTATTTTATTTTGTTTTGTAATTTTTCATATATATTCAAAAAACGGTTTTGACTGATCATTTTTGTTTTGTTTGATTAATATATTGCATTAATATATTGTATTATATTGTATAAACTTCTTTTGTGACTACAGTCAATATTAGGTAAACACCTTATTCTACCCTGCATACTTCCCAGGTTGTTTAAAAAAAGAATTTATTTAAAAAGGGCATTTGTAGGAAATAAAAAATAGAACACTCACCTTCCCTCCTATACAGCCAATCGCTCCATGTTAAACATGTCTCTGCTGGGTCAAAACAGTAGTCTGTAAGAGCAAAGCCAGAAAGACCACCTTTTATCATTGCAGTAGTTCTCAACTCCACGCACCTTTTAAGGATGAGGGTGTTAGGTGGTGTCTATGCACAACCTAATAATATTATTATTAATAATAATAATAATAATAATATATGCTTATTGTAGTGCTTGCACACACATAAGAAATTGTCCTCCGCATTTGACCTATCCCAGTGCACACGTCACCCGAGCGGTGGATTGCCGCAAGCGTTGCGCCCTGAGAGCAGTTAGGTGCTTTGCTCAAGAACACTTCCAGTCTTTCAGTCAAAAACCGGTATAGGACAACAGGATTGCTCTCCACTTTTGCAGAAGGGGGATGGCTAAGGAACAGAACTGGAATCAGACAGAGAATTGTTTAACGTGAACCAAGTAACCAGCTGCACAAGAGGTAAGAGAACCTTTCATTTTTTCATTGCCTACAAATGCCCTCTGGCAACTGGAGATACTGCAATGTATTTGAATACCGATGCCCACTCATTAGGTCCAGGGCAATAAAAAAATAGTGCATTTTTCCTAAACTGGAAGTTCACAGATAATGTAATTAGAGCGTATAATCTGATAATGACTAATACATTCATAGCAGGCCATTGTTATGGTACTTGTCATGTATTCCGCAGTACAACAGTAAGAGTCATTCTATAGCTCTCTGCACAGCAGAAACAACCTTGAACCCTATTATTTGAAAGACTTTAACTACATTTTTGGGATGGCCAGTGTCAACTATTATAAGAAAAGATGTAGGATGCACATAATAGCGACAGCGAAGATGAGTCAGTGCAATGCATATCCCAATATTCTTTCATGAATAAAGAGATTTCATTATTTATCATGTTTTAACAAAAACCTCCTGGGAATGTGAACTTATATAGCAAAAGCTTACATAAATTAGTTTAGCGGTGTTTCACAACAGGACATAAAAGTAGACTGCACAGAGATCCCATTGAGTAGTATTATGCAGTGTTGCAGGTACTGTTTAGGGATGGTTACCTGATTGGACACTCAAAAAAAAAAACCTAGGCAGGTTGATAAAAGCAAGCTTCTCTTCAAAACTTCAAAATCTTTTCAACTCCAGATTTGTGTTCATTTTCACTCCCTGCCCGTTAAAATGTGTCAAAGCCCAACAACTTCTGCAAAAGAATGGAAATAAAAAGGGTTTGCCCCTTCTGGGTCACCTTTTCGGCAACTCTGCAAGAATTCCTTTGTCAAAGAAAAGCAGAAGTTGCAAAATTATTATGAAAAGAAAGAAAGCCAGAAGAAAGGCAAGTTCATATAAATATTTGTAATCAAACAATGGGGCTTGTAGAATGACATAAGAACCCCCCTACTGTTTGGCGTCCCGGTGCTTTATTGGTGAAAGAAAATTCATTATTGGATGTAGAGTTTCCTGGATTTTAAAACAAAATTGAACATTCTTTTTTCTTCTATTAATTTCCTTTAAAAGACATGGCAACAAAGGGACAAGGAAAAATGGCACCGCAGGAGGTGTAAAGTAAGAAGAAGAGAAAAAAGGACATTCTATTACAAATAAAAATAAAGTATTTTTACATTTTAAGGGAAAATAGGGCTTGCTCGTGCAATCGTTCTCAGAGAGCCAGCCATTGATCTTTTTAAGAGACGGCATTAGAAAAAAACAAAATGAAAGAAAATGAGGGCCCATTAATACAATGGTAAGACAACTCCAGCAAATTGATCAATGCGGGACAAATCATTTGTAACCTTTTGCCTAACACGTACTGCCTTTTTCCTTGTCTTATTTTCTGAAGGTAAACAATACATTACCAGTTTCATCTTTTTTCATTTCTCGAATTCTCTACTGAAAATATACATATTTAACAGGATGCAACCCCCAAAGCAAGAGAAGGAAATATTAATCACTTCTGAAATTTCAATACCTGTGATTTTAATTTTATCTTACATTTTCTGTAACTTTTTATTTGGCGCCCAAAAAGTAAGACTGATGTGGAGGCAGATTTAAGACTAGCACCACGTATTGTCATTTGTGCGTCTATAAAGTGGCGATTAGAGCGTCCGCAAGAGTATGCTGTAAAGAGATGCCTGGCGCTATAAAGTAGCTTTGTCCCTGTACAAGTGACACTGTAGAATCCTGTCCAGCATTGATAAATGTGATGTCTGGAGGATGCTGTAGAAGCGCTGATTCACTGCAGCGCCAGAGCATACCAATGCTGCTATTGTTTCATGTAGCGCCCCAAGGGAAAGCAGGCCAAGAAAACGGCACGTATAACAACAGGACAACGCTGCAGTGAATGATAGGTGGCCCCAGTTAAGTGCACCCATGCTTGGTGCCAAAGCCCATATTTAAGAAAAAAATCACAAAGCCAGCATTGGCGCTATAAGACTGGGCGCTCTAGTGACGAGCGCCGGACGCAATAAAAAAAATGTCTGTTCCTGAACACATATACACCAGCACCAGAGCAAAAACACATGGAATGATATTGTTTCTATACTGTAACAATGACACTGCAATGGCAGACCAACACATACAACTCTGACAAAAAATAAAAACAAATGACAATATAAATCTTTGGATGGTGGCCAGGAGAGCCAAAACAGTCGTCATATGATAAAATATTGGGAAGAAGTGGATCCAAACTCAGTGTTATACACAAACAAATTAAAGACCATTGAATTGTATTGGAGAATGCTACTGAGCGACTGGTGCTACATGGCGCTGCAGAACATACAGCACCGGCGCTTTACACTGAGCCACCACTAGTGATACATGTGACGCTACATGGCGCTATTAGAGGCGCTCACCAGTTTGACTTTCATATATATGGTTATCACATACTTCAACTGCAACTGAAAAAAACGCTAACTTCAATGCAGCAGCTGGCTAGCATGTTTTTTAACTATAATGCTGAAAATGATGCAGCGCTGGGCGCTTTGGTTGAAGCAGCGTCAGATTAAACTTGGCGCTGTAGCTAAAGAGAGCTCTGCAGAATGGGCAGAACTGGATTGAAGTGTTTAATGCTTCTTAATATATTAAACACATTTATTTGTGTTTAATAGAACTTACTTTCAGAACTTGTATTGGGACTTGTCAATAACTGAAACGCAGACCAAAATGGTTTTTTTTGTGCTATTAAAATTGATTTTAATGGCTTCTTTTGCTTAACAATCTGTAATTCGGACACCAACAACTAAATCGCAGCCTGAATGCACTGTAAAGTCTGTCCCCTTTGTCCCTAGCTGTGATTTCTTCTCTGTATTGAAGAAATGCTAACCAGCACTAGAAAAGTACAGCGCCAAAGATTTCAAGGAGGAAACATTCATAAATATGCCAGGGAGTGCCGGAAAAGCGGCAGTACAAAGTGGCGCTCACTAGCGCAGGCATAATCAGACGGCGGGTCCAATAGGCACTGACATAGGCCGGCCAATGTCTCAGTACAATCAAAGCTAATGATGAGCCTTCAGCACAACTTGCTAGCGTCAATGTAGTACCCAGCACGGCGCCATATTAGATGGGAATGCCAGTGCTCTGAAGCTATAGTCACAAAACAGATGCACATCATAAATTAAGCCCTTGGATTACTTTTTTAATAAACAGAAAAGAGTGGTGCTTGAATATACCTCTGTTCAGTTCTTATGCAGTTCTGCTAAATTTTTGGAACATTCTGGCTCTAGATTAGTAATGGGCTTGAGCCGGGACAATCTAGTTTCGAAGCGCTCCTGCCATATGCAGCATTTGGTACTCCTGAATGGTGGATATAATGGCTCCAGCCAACACAATTTGTGATCTGGAATAGGAGTCCCTTCCAGTTAAAAAAAATAGAAAAAATGCATTTTTAAAATAAATAATAAAGAACTCATCACTCATCAGCCACTTCTTTATTCATCTGTCCCCCTCTGGTTGGCATCCATGCAGGTTCTTTGGGTTTGGGGCTCCCTCCTGGTCCAACGGCTGTGATCTTTTTGGTGACACCTTCCTCTATCTATGGCATCCCACCAAGATGAATCCGGGCCGTTGGAGCATGGAGGCTTTTATACCACAGAGGAGGAGCCTCGGTGGAATATCCCCCATGTGACTAATGACATCACTGGAGGGGAAAAATGTGGAGAATCAAATACACTGGGGTTGTGAAATAAATTTGGCTAAAGCCTCTGCTGATACTCTCTTTTATAGGGTGTAAAACTAAAAATTGATATTTTTGTCTAATGAATTGATTTCTTATTTGCTGTCCCCCTCTGTGAGATGGCAGAGGTTTGGCCATTAAATAGGTGCGGCAATGACATAACTGCCACTCACAACAGTGACCATGACTATAGGGAGTCCCGTCTAAAAAAATGGCATTAACTGGGAGCAAAGTAAAGCAGGTGCAGCAAAAATTGGCAAAAGGTATTCCTTATGGGGGGAACAAAACAGGGGATGCCAGTTAAAAATGTGGGTTTTGGTCCACTTGAAGTAGTCAATATATGAAATCACAAATAAAGGAGGTAATGTACATATCGCCACCTAGACAGCTACTGACAGACAGACAGCTACAACTAAGATTAGCCCAATAAGTATAGTTATCAACACCACTGCGATCATAGTTTATGAGAAAGTGGGTAATCCTGTATTTAATCAGAAGGAATAGAGGTTTCCTCTGAATATGTGCAATAATCACTTTAGCAGTAGTCATGATATTTTGTTAGGGCTAAAGTGATTATAGTTCCACACAACAGGTTTGTGGTTTAATAGAGCCATACGTTCTGTAGGATTCAACTTTAAACCTAAGGCCTTGCTGATAATGTAAAACACTTTAGCCCAAAACTGCTTTGCCTTTCTACATCCTCTCAAGATGTGCACTTAAGATCCCCTAAAACATCGTGAGAGATACCATACTAGAGCCCTAATGATCCACTGAGCTAAACTAAGGAAATGGTGCCCTTCCCTAAGGGGTCCCTCCACAAACCCTCTCAAATGCAGGAATAAAAAACTAACAATTTAAAGAGGCACAATTCCCTGTGCAACACCCCCTGATGCAGCATGGCTGATCTTGGCCACATCCCCTGCTTTTCTTTAGTCTGGAAAGAGTTCCTGCCCTCAACCTATGAGAACGGTAGTGCCTGAGTGCATTTCAACTACAGGGAAGTGGGGTATGTGGACCTCTAATAAGGACAGCAGCGTGAGAGCTGCTGGGAAAGGTGAGTTTACCCGAGACCCCAAGTGGTTTTCTCACAGCGGGTCACCCCGATTTCTGAGGCCCCACAAGCAGAATAGCAGCTGGCCCTATAATCTTTCAGACCAGGGCCACAGCACAGGTGTTTTGGGAAGCTTTAGGGATAAAAAAAAAATAACATTATACAGTACATCTAACATATGTGACAAACATAATGGTGACTGAATTACAGAGGACATTTAAAAAAATCCCAATAAACATAAATTCACATATTATTGTGCCTGTCACATCATCCTAAAACCATGGAGAAAATTTTATTTAATATAAAAAAAGTAAAATAACATGATATATAACGTACCTATTATATCCTGTGGGAATTAAGAGCCCAGTGCCACAGGTGCTGCGCGGCTGTATTCTAACAGTAAAAGTGGAGGGAACCCCATTTTTGAGGCCCCCCAGCCACCCCTCCATCCAAGTACCTGGGCAGTCGCCAGCTTAGTGATGGCCCACTTAGAAAAATTGGTTTTTCGACCACGAAAGCCACAACCTCAGCAGTTTTGAGATTGCTGATTGGCTAATATCAAGGCTGCCAAGTGATGTGCGCCAACCAGCTGGCCACATCTACGGTTTTATTGTGTAGTAGATGCTCCCACGTGCCCATGTGAATGGCTGGGTGTGGAAGCGCGAACAGCTACAGGGAAGCCAGGCCGAGGACACAGTGTCATGGGAGCCTCCAGTAAAGGTAACAATACTGGCCTGGGGGTTTTCACACAACCCTGGAATTCCCCCGGGGGCAGGCTAGGGGACGACCCCTGAGAGTTTTGATTCCTTTTAAGTAAATGTCAGTTTTACATGCTGGCATGCTCTAATGTTTTTCACCTGTGACGATATACGCCGGTGTACACACCATCATAGTGCTTCATAAATCAGGCCCAAGTCTCTACAACACGGGAACATCTACCACTCCAAATACAGTGCAGGGCTACTGACAGGGACTTCTGCTTTAAGAGTAGCCATGTTCTGCCCCTGCAATATTATATTACCTGCAGCTTAACTGTGAATTACTCATGACCACCAGAGAAGCACATTGGGTTGGGTGCTCAGTGGGGATGCTGTGGGCCAGTAAAATGCCTATTTAACCCCAGTCCACACCAGTCCAGAAGTTTTAAACTTTCCAATTTACTGTCAGTATGCTTGTTCCCAGGCAGAGCATCCAGCTTTTAGAGGTGAAAGAGAAGTTTGATGATGACCTGGAATCTGGTGTTTCTAAAGGGGGAGGTAAGCTATAGCAGTCACAGTGCTAAGTCGTCTCCATCTATCCCCGATGCTTCTTAAATTCTACAAGCAGCGTATCTCCTGATTTTTTTAGTTCGCACGCTATTTTTCATCCTGATTCCTGACACAGTTGGCTGTCATTGATCTGAGTTCATCAACAGGAGGTAACATTGTCACATGTTCTTTCTTTTCGAGTCTCCGGCAAACATGGTACAAAGTCATTCAGAGTAGTGTTTCCTGGCTGGCAGAGGTATGCATTCCATTATCAGGGAGAGTCAGCACTGACGGCCTCTTTGTAAATCACACAAGTGACATTTCTTTTGGATTTTAAACTGGAAATTTCTCTTTCACATCATATCGCAGCATCTGCTGAGAAAAACAGAATTTTTAGTTAGTGAGTTACTTGAAGAAAGACACCTCCAACAGAAAGTATCTCTAAACCTGAGGTTTAAAAGAGACTGGCAGATGAAAGGAAATGGAAGCAAGCTATCACATTTTTCTTTAGAATGCATGGGAACAACTTTATAACCCTAAAAGTCAGCCAGGCTCTTTACTAAAGGAACAGATTGTTTTATTTTTCAAGTCAGGTTCTTTCTCATGCCCGATTTTTATTTTGGTATAAACTTATTTCACTTTAGAACCCCCTATAGAAAGTAGGAAAACTAATAACAATATAGGAAACTCTTATGTTTGTATAAAAAAATACAAATATTTCATGTATTTATTTTTTGTGACCCCCTCCAGTTTTTTAAGAAAGAATAATACATGGCATGAAATACATCATTTAAGTTCCTGCAGAAACAAAAAAAACAGAGATGTGCCTGGCAAGGGGGGGACTGTAACAGGAAATAACACCAAAGCCCCCTAAAAATACCACCACCATCGAAGCATAAATTAAATATAAAAAATTGAATCATGGTTTTATGTTACACAAAATTATACAACATCTGCCATCTTGTCCTAAGCAGAAGCTGTTGGTCAGCTGCGTCCTCTGAGGTTCTGAGCATAGGGCTACGTTGTTTCTAGCGCACCAACAAAGGCATGAGTTCATGAACTGTATTGGCAGTGACTTTGGTGACCCATCACTCCCCCTCTCTTGAAACTGTCAATAGGTCACCAGCATAAAGAGAGGAAGAATTCGCTAAAATGCATGGTGGAACACATAATTATTTTAGCCACTCTTGGCCTCACATTTTATTATTATGACCCATTTTCATGAACAGATAAAGTGACCGTTCGTTGACAAGTGCAAGTTGACGACTTGCATTTGGGCACAGTTGTCAGCTAACATTTGTGAGTTTGCTCGTTCTGTGCACCCCATGTCCTATTTGCGGCCAATTTCTTTTTCCACGTGCCAATGGTAATGCGAAAGAAAAGCATTGACACTTGACCGATTTCTCGTAGATTGCTACATTGCAGCGGACATTTCCTAGGATCAGTTGACATTGGCTTGCATTCTCTTTAGGAATTTCTTGTTCGCAAATTATTCCTTGGAAATTGGCCATTAGGCTGCGGGATATTTATGGTTGGGTGTTGAATTTCAAACTTTCTCGAAACTCAGCCTCTCCAAAAACGACAGAGGCTCTCAAAATCACTTTGATATTCCAACCCACAATTCTTTTCACAGTGTGGTAAGTCCCATGACTGTATTTAGGTGCACTTATTCAAGTTTACCCTAAGGCATTGTGGGAATGAGGCATGCGGTATGATAAACTGAAATAAATAAGTAAGCAACCATGCCCTCGGTTGGGTAGCAGTGGGGGGGGGGGGGTCACAAGATTGCTGCTGCAAGTAGACATTTATTGACACAGAGTAAAGGAAGCATTCAGGCAGGAGAGAGCAGCCCATTTTCCTATTTATTTTAACACACACTTTTTTAACCGGAGGCATTTAAAGCACAGTTTGGAACTGTAGTTAAAATACAAAATAGATCACCACACTATATTGCGTATGCGAAAATAACTTTGGTGATAAAATTAGACATTTGACTCCAACATACTAGAACTATAGGTGTAAAACAGCCAGTTAAAATGTACCTTTTGTTGGTTTAGCTTCAACATCCGACCTCTTCTCACTTCACTGCTTTGCTGATGCACTCTAAAGGTTGCTAAGCTTCCAGCATGGTCAGTACCATATGTATATCATTACATGGATGGCGCAGTGAAACTTGGTCATGCAGCTACTGTAGGTATGTTATCAGATTCTGGCATGTGCCATGTCCACGTACTTCATGGAACCCTGCCAAGCTGGGATTCTTTATGAGTTTATTTGTCCAAAAGAAAACTGTGTAACCTTTTAAAGGGAATTTATAAATCCTTATTTCCGACTTCCTTTCTCCAATGCTTGTTCCCAGATGGTCCCCAGGAATGTTCACCAATAGAAAGAACCATTCTGGGCTGCCATCCAGCCAGTGTCACAATTCACAGCTGTAATGTCTGATCCAAACGCTTCAAGTTGGCAGCAAGGTACAGCCAAGAGAGATTAGGAACTTCTTTATACAATAACTCTTCAGACGGACAAAGCTAGTGATGACAGAGGAGAAATGAGAAACAAAAAAGACAGTGGAAACAAGTACAAAAGCCTTTTACTCTGACACTAAAATGCTCATACAATGGATGTTGAACTCAGGTTGTCTGGGCTAACCCCTGTGACTTTTCTGTTTGTGGAGACAGGTAAATGTCATCTGTATTTACAACCAGGCTGTGATAAAAAAAGAATAAAAATATCTGCCCTAACATGAACATATATAGCCAAGCCATTGTGTTACCATAAAATGCAAATATGCCATGTTACTTTTCTGGTGTCAAGCTATAAAGCAGGCATTAAAATGCCTAAGTAAAACTATTCATGGTTTTACAAAAGAAGGGTAAATCTCTTTTCAGAAACAAAATAAAAAAGGTAACTGAGATGTTATAAACTTTTTGGGGTATTTTGAGGTCATAGGGTCTGAAAAATAAATGCATTCCTCTTCATGATATCCTCAATTAAGTAACCTTTTCCTAATAAAGACTCATTTCATTCTTTGTTTCAGAATAAGACATGGGTTCAAATAATACGTTATTTTAGGAAAAGAGAACATCACTAGAGTTTCTCAAAGCTTTAAAGTGTTGGTTAATAACACTCACTTTTCCCCAAGGGGCTAAAAATATCCACTAACTGGAAAAGTTTACATTTACCTAAGCTTTACTTTATAAAAGCAAATGGATATGTTGTCTCATCAGTATCATCAGTATTAAGCGTAAATCTAATTTTCTCTCCTTAACGAATCACATTTTATTTTGAGCCTGATGTATAAAGCATCTATGCCATTAAAATCCAATTAGCACTAAGGGTTTTACCACACAGTCACATTATGCCTAATTAATAAGCGCACAACAAGAGCGCCAAGGTGTACACCAGATAGAGACGAATTTATGACTTGTGTCTTCTTTGCAGTGTAGATCAGCAGTGTATAAGCTGCGCCAGTTTTTAGTGGCACAGAGACTTAAGATTGTAACATTTCAAAGATGGAAAAACATGACATAGATTTCACCTCTCCTATTCTACAGATTGTCAAAAATAACATTTTACATCCTGATTCCAGATAACTTAACATTACAGCAACCAGGGCCTAAAAGTTCCACTGCCAATCCACACTGCATGTTAAAAATGAGCACATATGGCATGCAGCACCAAGATGTTGAAACTGATACATGCTGGAAAACTCAATTTTTGGCAAGTTTTTGGTGTTTTGCCTTATTGTTTTACTCTTTTGGAATTTAAAATCACCATGTGTTAGGATTGTGATTTACTTATCAGTATGCTGTTTCCAAATTTCTTATAATTCTGTGGGTCTGGGTTGCTAGTGGGATTGGCTTTCCAGGCCTTGAGAAATGCTCTTAGTATAGCTATTTGTGATGTTTTAGGGTCTTTGCTAGTTTGCACCACCTTTAGTGCACTGCAACTAGAGAACATAGTAATCAACTAAGCTATAATTCTAGAGGTAAACATATGGAAAACATGACTATTTGCTGCACTTTGTATAGGTGGAAAACTGGTAAAAATCATTCAGCATAAGCTGTTGAGACCAATTTGTTTTGGAAAATTAAAGAAATCTTAAGGAAAAACAATTTTTTCAGCTTATGTCAAAGTGGGATGGGGCACAGAATATATATGTGGTGTCTCAGGAGTGTCTCGGTTGATTGGAAAGGCATATATAATGCTTACGTTTAAAATATCTGGTGTGGATGCATTCTTGGAAGAACTGAAATGTACAATTGACCATCGAATAAAACATTGGCATTATTGGTAAAATTCAAAATGTGCAGCATCCAAACAAGAAGAGAGATGCCCAATGTTGATGCATTTCAAGCCTCCACCGGGTTCTTACTCATGAGAATAGTATACTAAAAAGAATGTTCTTACAGACCTTCAAGGTTTCCCACAATCTGTATCTGGCCTGCCCCCTCTTTCTTACAATCTAAAAAGGCAAAAAAAAAAAATGCATATCCTGTAGCAGGCACAAGCCTGCCCTGGTCTATTGCATTCTAGTCCAATAGTCACCGCAGGCCACCCACGCCACACATCTTAAGCCTGGCACATTCTCCCCAGGTGAAACCACCCCAAGGTGGAGGGGGAGGATGGCTAAGCTCCCCGGTGTCTGGAAAACACCGTTATCCAGGTATGGAGAATTGCGGTGGGGAACTATCAGGACCTAGTAGTTTAAAGGCTCGAAGTAAGGCAAGTTGAATCAAGGGAATTGGTGTCTCTTTTCTCATAGCTACACTGCAGCTAGTGACAACTGCTTTCATTAAACTCTTTTACTAACATAAGAAAAAATGTAAAAATATGTGCTATAAAAGATCAACACTTTGAAGTCATCAAGCTGGCACACAATATTAAACACTTTGGAGAATGCCATCGAAAGTGCACTTTCATTTTAAGAATACACAGTTTTTAGCTGGGAAATACATAACTCCTGTTAGAATTTTTATTTTGGAAAAAAACATGATGAAAAAGTCATCATGTGACCCTAGGCAGCCTCTGGTATCCTCTTTTGAGCTCATGTGGGACTTATTTTGTGCTATGTAATTCCTCCCTCCCAAAGTGCTCATTTGCATGCATAGCAGTGACATAACCTGTTGCCATTCCACTCCTTATGATAAATCTTGACACGGCAGAATAAAATATTATTTCTTGAGACATCCACGTTTGACATGTTGTGATCAGACGGGCAAGTCACAAGTTCAGCTACAGATACAGAGACAAATTTGTTTTGACAAATCAAATCCTGTACATCCTATTTTACAATCTAAAAAGAAAGAAAAAAGCAAGTCACCCCTCCAGGTAAAGTAAGAGCACCCTCAAAGTGAAGACCAAAAATACAAAAAAATAAAAAACATCTGAAATGTGTTAAATCCACATTGTCCTATTTATTAGAAACAGCCTAAATAATGAAATGAACTCATTAAATAGAGGTTTTCAGAATCACAGGCAAGATCAAGGGTCAGAACCTGACATACCACAGCTTCACATGGAGTTCCTGATTGACAAGTCGAGGAAACAAGTTACGATATTTCACGTGGGAATCCCAGACTGTATGAAGAGAACACAAGAAGGGAATGGTACACTTTAGAGAAAAGAGTTAATTCTGTTTTTCTATGGCATGTTATTCCCCATACGTTGCTCAGATTATTTTTTCTGTTAAGCCACTGTCATTCACTTCTTGAAGCATGATGGGAAATCTAGAAGACCTTTTGTATACTATATTTTATTTAAGACATACATATGATTTTCAACTTCATTATTGGAAATATGTTCTCTTGTGATGGACAGGCAAGTAAGAATTTCTAGTCAACGCAAATATAGAACTGGATAGAATGGGGAAGATCTGCGAAGTTTAGGACATACTGTAGACATGGCTTTTAGTGTATATACAATATTAAATGGTACATTTTTGGCTCTTCACAGTAAATAAATGTAGTGCAGCTAAATACCAGTAAGCAGAGCAGAGGTTTAAAACCTCAAGCTGAGAATATGTTCTGACCTTGCTTGCTTCCTAGGTAACATATAGAACAATGGTGGTAGACATGTAAGTATACAATATATATATATATATATATATATATATATATATATATATATATAGTATATACTGTAGTTAATACATAACATGTTTTAATTCAATTTAAATTAAAGTATATTTATTTATATTAAGGTTTAAATACTCCAATATATACCGTATTTTTGCTCCATAAGACATCAATCCACCCCCAATCTGGGGTGAAATCTTAGTGTGGCTTATGGGGCAAATATTAGAAAAAACAAAGCAAAACATACATTCCTAGTGCTCCCATGCTGCTGGCCTGTGGCTCTGGCAGCAGCCCACCTCCCGCACACACACACATATCATACAGAAATCTGCTGCCTGCCGACTCCACTGCCACCACCTCAGTTCACCGCCTCACTGCCCGCCACTTGTGCTCACTCTCTCCGCTGTCGCTGCTACCCACTGCCCCACACACATGTCCCCTGTGCATTGGTTCCTGGCCATGGGTGGACATGGGCTGTAAAGGGCATCACTGGCCTGAGACATAGGCCATGGCCACCTATGGGTCGGAACCAGCGCACTGGGAGGCACGCAGCGGCGGACAGTGGCATCGGTGGAGACGGCGAGTGGAGGCAGCAAATGGATGTGACAGGCATAGACGTAGGGTAGCGGCAGCAGAGACAGTGAGCAGCAGCCGCAGGCATGGAAACACCGGGAACTTAAGCTTTTGGGGGGGCACGCAGCACACTGCCTGTAATTGGGATGCCTCACACTGCCTGTAATTTAGGGTCTGTAATGGGGTGATGGGCGGGATTCTGCACACTGTCTGAAATGGGATTATTGGGAGGGGGTATTTTAGCGCAATATATATATATATATATATTGTATATGCAAGGCTTACTATGGTATGTGTGGTATGCTAAATTTTTTACTATAAATTCCCTGGCATAGTGTAGCCATTTAGCAACAAGCTTAGAAGCCTCCACAGCCTCCACATGGTGGCTACGCCATGGCACATCAACTATGCTGAGCCAAATGTATTACAATTCCCATTTATGCTGAAAAGACTGGCAGGCTGATTCATCATTAGCGGCAGGTAGCGACAGATGAGCGTCTGTAGCAGGCATTTTCAGAGCGCCCGCTAGTAGTCACTGTGCTCGGCCGTGGGTCGCTACTTTAGTCGCTGTTCAGTAATGTTGACTACATTGTGAGGAGTCGCTATTTGACCAGTACAGCGCTGTATGGGAGCGCATGTTAGCGACTGCTCATAGCGACCGACTCACACCATATTCAGCAAAAAAACAGCCTCACAAATCTCTGGCGCAGAAAAATAGAAAAATACTTGTTTGAAGCCCAGAGCGCAGGAGGCTGTGTGTTTAAAGTGTGTTTTTCAGCATCTATCCACTAGTAACAAATACCCGGTTAAAAGAGAATCCATTGAAATGTATGGGAGAGCGACAGGTAGCGAGAGGTCATACCTGGCGCTGTGCAAGGCTGAACGCCGGTGCTGTTCGCTGAGGCTGTGAAAATGATGAATCAGACGCTAACCGCTAAACAGATTCTGCTTGAAAAATGTGTAATTGTGTGCCGTGTCCGGCGTTCACCAGACGCTACCTGCCGCTACCTCTCATTAACCAGCCACTACCTAACGCTATCTTTTCTTAAATAAGGGCCTAAGTTTATTTGCTAAAAACTAAAAACATAAGCTGAAATTCATGAATGTTATATATTTTATGTGAAAAACATAAGTAGTCCAAAAGAATCACACAGCCAGTCAAAGGGTGCTAAACCCTGAATACTACAACAAGTCAGGGGAAACCACTGGTCAATTTTAAAAGAGTGCACACCAACAATAACCATTTAAATTCATGTTTATTAAACAAGGCAAAATGTTAAAAGACACAGAGACACATGAAACAAAAAGTAAAAACAGTGGGTGACAACCACCCCCAAAAGCTGTATATGTGGTTAGTCATTAATCCAAGTGCTGATCCCGGCCACAATATAATGGTGCAAGTCAAATGTACAGGGAAGCTAATTAATCCTACTAATCTAGAAACATAACTTGCAAATGCAGTGTACTGCTATACTAGTGCTGAACAATTGAACAAAAAAGGAAGAGCAGTGCAAGTGCCAATATGCTGGGTGATGCTACTCACATACACATGCTATTGCCCACATACAGCTTTGGCCATAATGGCCGGTTCAATGGTACCACATATGTGTCGGTAGACAACCTTTTCAGGAGACACTGCTGGCTGTCACCTGCCAGCCCCTCTCAAGGACCCCTTACCAGTTCACAAAGGGTTAAAACACAAGCAAAAATGTATTCTTTATTAAAAACTTTATTTCCTCTACTTACCTCCGATCCATCGCCGGGCTCTGTGTCCCATTCCGATCACTGCCACACTGTCACTGATAGCCAGAAGTGATCACCAGAGCCTGGTGTAGGATATTAGAGCCCTCTGTCCCCCACATCTGCTTCTGTCAGTCATTTCTGGCTTCTGGCTCGCTCGCCGCCGCTGGGATGGGCCTTTTATAGGATGTGTCAACCTATAAAAGGCCCCTCCCTGTGGCGGCCTGCGAGATGGCAAAAGACAGAATGCGGGGCAGGGAAGGGGCATTCTCTGCCCTGTTGAAGACCGATGACTGGCGACTGGAGGCCTGCCTGCGAAAGAGGAGACCCCTGGTGCTGGATCTAGGATGGAAGGAAGCTTTTTTTCCCATCAGTGGTGGGAAGATTCTACATGCTTGGCACTTAAGGGTAGGAGCAGAGAGCAAGTAGAATCGTGCTTGGCTTTTAAAGGGTTACAATGCTTTGTGTTGATGAGAGCCACAGGCTCCAAAGACATGTCCGCAGTTGGAAGGTGTTTGGCTGAGTAAATTTTAAGTTAATCCTTGGCATTGCATCTTTCTGAGTGCCTTGGATGGCACCGAGCTTTAGAGAGATGATTTCCATGGCTCTATCTACTGTAAGGAGTATACCTTGTGTTGGGTGCTGTGTAAATAATTCTAGGAAAACACCTATTTTCCAAAAACCCAAATGAACCCATGATCTATTTTTGGGTTCCTCTCCTCTTGCTTCCAACGTCATGGACAACATCTGAATAAAAAAACATGTTGAGAAATAACATACTGTGTATTGTACCCATTATATCCTATAGGAGCAGTGGGCATGCGGTCAGCTAAACCAGGCATATTGGCTGTCGTGCATCTCTCTATGATGATGATTTACCAAATGTGTGTTCAAAATTGCTGATGTGGATATCTATATAAAAAAACATGTACTGTATGAAACCATGGGCCAATCTGTGCCGATGTGGTTCATTCTTGAGTTCATTCTTGAGTTCAGTCTTCTAAATCAGGCCCAGTTGTTATGTGCTACCCAGTTCATTATGGGCCACACTACTTGGTTACTTTTTCTAAAAAGCAGAGCTTTTATTGAGAATTCTGACCTAAAAAAAGAAAAAAAAAGGCCTGATCTGATCTGATCTGAAATTCTGACCTTGGCAAGCATAATCTAAACCTCACTGGAAAGACTCCAAGTAAACTTGCACAACAAAATAGAAAGCAGGTGTTTGAGAACAGTTCAAACAGTCTTTTCATTGAGCAGTGTATCAGTCAGGAGGCTTGCATGGCTCCTGGATGCATAGCTATAAAAAATGCACAATGTTTTGAAACACCTGGGGACATTGCTCCCAACTTGTGTTTTCTGGAAAGGTCGCGGTCGAGAGTAACCTGCTGTTAGCCATTACCCTGAAGAAACTGATGAAAATCTTACAATAACTTGTCTCATAAAGATAGGGAAATACCAGAACAGATTAATAACTAGTTACAGAGAAGCAATGTACTGAATCCGAGGCTTGGGTTACAATTTACATTTCACCGGGCAGTGCAATCAGCATCTAATCATTCTAGAGGAACTATGTAGTGAAGAGTAATTAGCTTTCTTATGGGCCACGGTTCATCCACAAAAATGGAGAAAACTAATAGCAAACTAACCAAATCTTTTCCCCGAAATGTTAGAAAGAGAAAAGTTTGCACTGGAGTCTATGTGCATGAACTACTGAGTATTTTCTTCTTTTTTAGTCTATTAGTAAAGCAACATGGGCTGTATGAGGCTGATGCCATTTACTTTTTTATATCTTCTTTCACTTAATGACCTGTAAAATTTTCTTTCCTAGTTTTTAATGATACATGTTGGGTTATTTGATCTTTTTTTGTATTCAACTGGCTATGTAATTTTAGGATCAGTAGATGTCTAATAAATCCATGTTGTTAAAGGACCAGTCCAGGACCTAAATACTACTATCGCCTATCCATTCTAAAGTCTCATGGCGTGCAGCAATCATTGTGTCATATGTCAGCACTCCAGCATGCCCACGCCATTTACTGTAATGAATAGGGAATGCCAGGCCCCCTCCTTTGCAGTGAATAGAGTGTGGCGACCACAGGGTGGGTGGCCAATGCTATGGGGCTTTGCCAGTTTTATTAAAAGAGACTAGAACAGAAAGGCTTCAAGGGGGAACAATCATTATTATTATTATTATGATTATTAATGTTTATATATTTACTTTTTGACTGGTCAGGACTTTGTTCCACTGAGATTATTATTTAGCATGCTACCAGTAGCACTGCAAACCTAAATGCTACATTAGTCAAAAATAGTGCCTTAAATGCCACCGAGCCACCCAGTAATAACTTACTAGATACATGCGTCGACACTGCTTACATGTCCCATGTGATATAGGACTTTGATTGCAAACACTTTTTTACTTTAACTGCTGAGCTATTTTGGGATGTCCCAAGGGTGGGGGTGTGTGAGCGACCCCTTCCATCATTTTTGATGGGAGATTCACTTTAAGCACCCAATACAAACTATACCTGTCAAAAAACAAACAAACCTTGTTGGGTTTTTTTAAAATATTGTCCAAAGACCATAAAAATGCTTAAAAACGAACCTGGAAATGGTAATGTCCATTGCTGAGGTGGTTAAAGTGGACCAACACCCAGGGGGGATCGGCCCGGGAATCTATAAGATTCCCGGACCGATCAGATCCCTCCCCGCGGGGCATCCGAAATCGGGATGTCCCGCGGGGAGGAACCCCCCAGGAGTCCCACAATCCTTACCTTACCGGCGATCCAACGGCGCATGCGCGAGACGCGGCCGCGTCTCTCGCTTCCCTCTAGCAGGGCGCGCTCCCGCGCCGGCCGTTTTGTGAATGGCCGGCGCAGGCGCGCTTCCTGTTAGAGGGAAACAAAGGGGGGGTGGCAGCCGCTCAGACCATTTTATAACTAACCTGGGAGGTGCACGTTAGCAGGGCAATTAGTACACACAAGTCTTAAAGGAGCCACAGCACTCAACCCTGTCAGCTTGCAGGCCAGCCTATAATCTGTCTCTAAACTTGGTTAAAAACAGAGGACTCGGTCACACACATCTGCAGAAGTATGCTTAAGCTGCACCACTACGCCAAAGTGCCTCTGTGGGGTGCAGTCCTAACTCTAATCTCTGAGAGCCCATCTGGGACATACAGTGCAATAGATAAATTGGGAGCAGGCTTACCTGAGGTTGCCCTAAACCTCTCAAGTGCAAGCCATGGGGTGGAAGGGTCAAAGACCTTGCAATACAGCCTAGACCCCACACACCATGTGCTTGCACAAATTCAAAAGAAACAAAGGGGGGGTGGCAGCCGCTCAGACCATTTTATAACTAACCTGGGAGGTGCACGTTAGCAGGGCAATTAGTACACACAAGTCTTAACCTCCTTAGCGGTGATCCCGAGCGTGACTCGGGGTTAATTTGCGCTGTAAGTAGCGGTAACCCCGAGTCACGCTCGGGATCGAGGAGCAGGGCGGCGCAGTCTCCTTACCTTCTCCCTGCGATCCAGCGATGTCCCCGCTGCGATCGCAGGTGAGAGCCGCGGCTGCGGCGTCCGTCGCACTTCCGGGTTCCGTCTCTGTGAGCCGCAGAGGCTCATGGGGGCGGAGCCGTGCGTCAGAGACAAATGTAATGGTAACGCTTTCGTTACCATTACATTTGCCTCTATCATAACGCCAGGGGGGTTAAAGGAGCCACAGCACTCAACCCTGTCAGCTTGCAGGCCAGCCTATAATCTGTCTCTAAACTTGGTTAAAAACAGAGGACTCGGTCACACACATCTGCAGAAGTATGCTTAAGCTGCACCACTACGCCAAAGTGCCTCTGTGGGGTGCAGCCCTAACTCTAATCTCTGAGAGCCCATCTGGGACATACAGTGCAATAGATAAATTGGGAGCAGGCTTACCTGAGGTTGCCCTAAACCTCTCAAGTGCAAGCCATGGGGTGGAAGGGTCAAAGACCTTGCAATACAGCCTAGACCCCACACACCATGTGCTTGCACAAATTCAAAAGAAACAAAGGGGGGGTGGCAGCCGCTCAGACCATTTTATAACTAACCTGGGAGGTGCACGTTAGCAGGGCAATTAGTACACACAAGTCTTAAAGGAGCCACAGCACTCAACCCTGTCAGCTTGCAGGCCAGCCTATAATCTGTCTCTAAACTTGGAAGCGAGAGACGCAGCCAATGACAGCGCTCTGGTATGCGCGTCCAAGCGGCTTTGGACGCGCATACCAGAGCGGCTCTGAGCGCTGTCATTGGCCGGACGAGGTCACGTGGGAGCGGGGAGAGGTGAGTTTTTGCAGCGATCGGGGGGTTTCACACAGCAGGGCACCCCCGATCGGGGTGCCCCACCTAAGTGGACCAACACCCAGGATAGTCAAAATCCTGGGTGTTGGTCCACTTTAAGAAGAAGAATGAGAGTCTGATTTATGATGTGTCAGTGCCACTTAAATACAATCAGTGCCAAGGGTTTCAACACAGCAACAATTCTTTTGAGAAGTGCACACCATTTAGCGCCAATGTGTCCCCCAGATGGTAATGCATTACCTGTAGCATTTTCACCAGGGCAACCGGCATTCTTGTATAAGCAGCACCAATTTATTGTGGGGCTGAAGCTTAAACTGCCATTTAGCACAATAGGAATAACTGTATTAAAATGTTTCACTTAGAAATAATGTTCAACAAATATATCTTTACAGAGCTTGCCTTGGCAACTTGCCAGCAGTGTAAAAGCAGGATTATATGTCAACAAATGTAGTTTTAATAATTTGTCTTTAATTCTTTTTTCACAACTGTTTTTTATTCACAGCAGAGATATCCTGTGACTGCAATGTAAAAGCCTCAACAAGCACCAGTCATTTCTGAGTGTTAAAAATGAGCAAAGCTGGTGGGACAGAGTAGCGCACACTGGCACTGTTACAATCTGCATAAAGCTCCATAGCTACACAAAAAGGGAGTGACATAGGCTGGACAAAATGGATAAACCAAATGCCCCAATTCAGGCTAATTATTTAAGAGCTTTTGACTTGCTGGGTCATTCTGGTAATATAGCAGCACCAAAATATAAAATGCCATGGTAATGCCAAAGTGAACACGTACACCATAAAGATAATGCTCAATGGGACAGAAATGCGCACTTTGTAAGGCTCTAAGTGAATAAGATGACTTATATATTGAATTATCAACCTCATTTAAACTAATCTACAGTATGGCCCAGGTTTAAAGACAATGTAAAAGATTCTTTCAAATACCTGTTCAATAACTTCAAAATCCTTCATCTCTGCTTTTATCTAAAAGTACTTTTAGACTGACATACTGTACCTATGTGCTATCACACACATTTGTTCAGAAATCATCAAGACAAGAAATCAAACTGCTTTTTTTTTGCGCAGATAGGGAAACAATCATTCATGTGTGAAGCACAATGGGAATAGCTGAAGCTGTACTTTTATGATGGATGCATTGCAGCTTAGACAGGAGTCATAGTTAGCAGTCATCAAATTTCAAACTAACTCACAATGACATTGACATACAGGACTACACTTGCTTAATGTGACAAATTTATTTCAAATGGCTCTTACATTTATAATTCATTTTTCTTTTTCTACAAAATGCAAGTTTTTTGGCATTTATGTCAATATTTAAGACATTTAACTACAAAATATTTTCACAATATTATTTTTACAATGACCTTGATTCACTAACAGCTGAAAAAAAAAATTATCATGGTAGTAAAAAACTCAATTCATGAGAAAAAAGCCTGAGACTTTCACTTTTAGTGAATCACCAGCTAGGAAGACAATGGAAGTCAATGGCACTTTTTACTCCTGAGAAAAGTATTGAACTTTTTATTTACTTTTTATTTATTGTGCCATTGACTTCCATTGTCTTCCTATCTGGAAGGCTTTTTTCTCATGAATTGAAATTTTTACTACCTTGAGAATTTATTTCAACCCTTAGTGAATTGAGGCTATTGTCATAGTAAAACATCACACATTACCCTTGAAAGATATCTTCTTTTTTGTTTAAGGAAAGTAGCTTTGCAGTTTAGTCACCAGTAAAATATTGTGAGATGGTTGCAGTCATTGAATATACCTTAATGTGACTGTACATGACATCACGTGATGTAAATATATTTTATGACATATTTTAGACTTTTATACTGTTTCTTTTGCTTTCAATTTGTTCTTAACAGTTGTTAAGCTTAGTTAATACATATATACTGTACAGCTTTATTAAGATGACTATAATATTTCATACGTCAGTCAGGCCACTTTTTGAAATGTCTTTATTTATTTGCCCATGCTCCTTTGAACCGCACATTTAAGCATGTAAAAAAAAATATATTTATACTTTCAGGTCCCTATCTGTAACATGTGGAACATAGCTCAATTCATTGTATTCCATCTTGTTAAAGATAGTTAAGGGATAGTTATTGTGGTAAAAGGTGTGTCTAGTAGAAGATGGCTGACCTCTATAGCTTTGGACGGGTTAGATCTGTGTTTCAGAAGGCAAATTTAATGATGGGCCTTCATATCTATAAAGTTGCTCCCTTTTTTCATAGCCTCTGCTGGATATAAGGATTATTCGCATTTGTTTTTTTTTCTTTTTCAAGTGTGGGTTTTTATGATCATCCTCCTGTTTTATATCCATCATTGTCAACTATTGGTCTGCTTCCCTGTAGAGGTCTATAATATGAATTCAAGTGGGATCTCAAAAGTCAAAATCATATTTGTTCCCGAAGCTTCTCATCATTTTTAACTAAGACGACCGAAGAACAGTGACAGCCATTTCTTATAAGTGGGTCTTCTTTATAAAGGGCCCTTGTGATGTATATGTAATGCATAAAAAAAGTTTATAGGCAGGGTATTGTTGTGTTATGTTTGGTCCTCTCATCTCAGCTGATACTTTTGGCAATTTTCCATGTTGATCAAAGGCAATTCTTAATATATGCGCCCCATTACATGAAAAAGTATGCTAGAGGCCTGAGGTAGCCCTTGAACCTCTGAACAATATAACACCATGTACACCTTTCTCTCTTTTTTTAAACATGCCTTACACTTGGTGCAATCAGGGCCAATGTTACAAGGAACCAGTCATTCTTTTGTGCAAGTTTTTCTGATTAAAGAATGGATTCCCGCATCGAATGGTGTTCAGAGCTGATCTGAAACACCTATTGCCAACATCAGTTGCTAAAAAAAACTTCTGATTAGTTAAAGCACTGTCATTTTTTTCTTTCTTCCTTTTTCTTAAGATAGAGGGGGGCAAATACAAAAGTATTCAGATCTCATCTGGGTTTGTTTTATGATCTAATTTGCATTTTCAGCTGTTAACTGAAGATCGCTTTGTGATAAAAGTTAAAATGTATTTCCAGAATTCTGCAATGACTTTAAAGTAATTGTGATAAAAAGTGGCTTAAAGAAATGTTACAGGGATATTAACAAAGTTGGCCAAAGATATCAACGAACTCTCATCCAAATATGTGCTGGCAGAATGAATGATCAATGGCTGGATCTAGCAATGCTGTAATTCTGTTAGTTTAAAGGTTTAAATAATTGTTTAACTGTATATTGTATATCAGGTATATCAACTATAATACCAACTATAAGGCCATTGTTAAGGTACCAATATTACAAGATAACATAAATAATTTAGCTTATTCCAAAAAGCTGAAACACTGTGTAAAATGTTAAGAAAACAAAAAGGCAAAGATTTTACAATCTCACAGAACCAGAAATTATTCACAATGAAACATAGAACATATATTAGAATCTTAAAGATGTTGGAGTTTTTAGAGGTGAATGTTGCCCCATGTTTGTCTAGCCTAGATGTTCAACAGTCCAGTGCCTTATTTAACATATAGTTTTGTTTTATATCGTGGCAAATGTCTTCTATCGGTGAAAGAATTGGACTGCAGACAGTCACTCAGTCTTTTATTTTACAAAGCCATGTTGTTGTGAGGTTGCTGCTGGTGTTGCTGTAGTATTTGGTGAAGCATTGTGTTGTTGAAATATGCAAGGTCCTCTCTGACAAAGATGTTGTTTGGAGGGGAGCATATGTTGTTCTAAAACCCCTATATACTACTCAACATCGATAGTGCAACTGTGTGCTGAGAAAAAAAACTGAATGCCCCTTTCCACTGGAGTCAGAAGACTGATTAACCTGATGGAAAGGTTTTTTATTTTTGCCACAGTCCAATGTAAATGAGCTTTGACTCAAGAATGACAGAAATGTTTCTGAAATGTTTTGATATATGATTTTTTTTTTCAAGATACAGCTTTGTCTTGCATTTTTAATTTGCATGGTGAGCTGTGATCACAGACAGTGATTTCTGTAAATATTTTTGAGCCTATTCTGTGACTTGCATTAGCAATTCATGCCTGTTTTAATGCAGTGCCCCATGAGGGTATGTAGATCATGGCATCTGATACTGACCGTCAGCCTTGTCCCTTGTTCAGATTCTCTGAATCTTTTGATGAGTCTATGTACTATAGATGATGGGGTATTCAAAGTTTCTTGAATTTTACATTGCAGAAATTGATCTCAATCAATCAATCCATAATTATAAGATACAGTTATTCACAGATTGGTAAACCTCTGATCATCTTTGCTTCTAAGAGACATGCTCATTTTATACACTTTTATGTGACACTGAAAATTGATATTAAGCAGACTGTCTGGGCTGTTGTGAAGGCAATAAAAATCATCTCTCATCACTCCACCAATAATGACTAAGATGAAGCTTGAATTCCCTTGAAAGTGTCTTTTTTTCAATCTTAATGGTATTACCTTAACCTTGGGTTTCCTGCACCTTGATACTAGGAGCCTGATTTATAAAGTGCACTATTTTGTGTCATTTTCCTGACATTAGCATCTGCCTTGGCAAGGCAGCTTTTTTTTTCTTTTGGCACTGTTTGTGTACCTCTTGGCCATAAAAGCCAAAGGCATGATTTAAACCTTGGGCACCTAACAAGAAAGCAAGGATGGGTTTTGGGCTATTACTGCAGCACATAGATCCTACTCCATTGACTGACATGACCATTTTCTACACCACTGGCATAAAAATCTACTACACACCTAAGCCTCACATAACAGCCATCACCAATGGGAGTGATTGTGTAGCTGAGGTTGCTTTACCCTCCATGCCAAAACTGCTTGTTAGAGTTGAATCAGCATATAGGAATTTTTCTGGAAAGCCTGTAGATGTGGAATGCCCCAGACCCATCCATCCTTAAAATAGCACTGAGGAATAGGCCTTGATCAATTAGACCCCCCCCCCTCAATTTCTTAGCTGAAGGATCAAATTGGAGTGTGTAAAAGTTTGGCTGGGGGGCATTTGACAAAGATATAGTCTAAAGTGGCCTTACTGGTCTCTTAATAGTGCAGACAAAATAAAAAAAAATTGCCACCAAAATCAGAAATTGAAAGAAATCTGTAGAGTGAAAGAGAGTGAAAAATAATAAGTGAAATAAGTATTACAAGACAAAGATCTATTATCCAACTCCATAAAACACTATAGGAACAACTGTTTAAGTTGGTGTAAGAGAAATAGAAATAAGGACGTTAATAAATTAGATTGCAGTCAGTATATTTCCACTTACATCCTGCTGTTATATGATTTGTGTAAGAGCTAACTCAAATATTGAAGACAAAGCAGTAAAATATTAATAAAGAACCAGGGGTCAGCTGTGATGAATAATTCGCTAGTAACCATTTCATATTTGCTGATCAAAGTTTTGTTGTTGTGTTAATTCACTACATGACATGATCATCATTATTAATTTACAAAATGGTTACTCTGACCTGTCAATGAACCACTCCAAAGTGATTACCAGTTGCCAAAGTTCACCTCTTTAAAGCAAATCACTAAACAAGTATCATGCATCTGTCACAAGTAATTGACCCATGAAATGTACAAGGTGTTACACCTAACTTGGTATATTCAATGAATAAGAATCAATGTTATATTAATATGCCTAAAGGGGAATTAATTAAATGTAGCATTTACATTGCATTTGTAACAGTAATAATAAAACAGAAATATACTGTGTTAAAGTATGCTTGCCCCTGTGCGTTTCCACCTCTCAAGTGCAGCACAGTAGACTTGTCTACCACAATGTGCCTCCGCAATAGCAGCGCTGTGGTGGAGCTGCAGCTCCTGTTACTTACTTTCTTTAATAATGTTAAAGGAGCAGTATCGCGAATTTTTCTTGGTGACTTATATTTAAATGGTACTTTGAATGTAGGTAAGTGTTGGAGTAAGAATTACAAATTTAGAAAAAAATGATGTCTGTGTTGTGCAGCTGGAGACTAATAGCTCATGTTTATGTCTGCTGAGTGTCGGAGCCCGACACTCTGGCCTGTTCCACGCTGAGGAGAGGGGGAAACAATGTATCAAAGTATCAGCTGTTTAGTGCTGGCAGCTGTCCAGCATAAGATAACAACATTGCCTGGCCAGAACTCATATATCTAAAACAGAGAGAAAAACTCTAGAAGTCATTTAGCTGATTTTGACAGTTTTCCCTTCATGTTGGCTCTGCTGCAGAATCTTTCAGTTTACCATTTTCTCTCTCTTTTCTCAACACATTTTTCCATATGATCTGTCTTTCAGCTTTGTGTGTTTTGAGCAAAGCCCAACCCAGGATTTTCACTGGAGTTTTGTTTTGTGCCCCTAGGGGCATCCCGACTTGGGATGCCCTGATATGTGAAATCCCCAAGTTCGCCTGAGCAGTAACCTTCCTGGCCGCCCGGCCTGTCTAAATGACTATCTGCGTGAGCGCGCCAGAAAAATGGGGGGATCTGTGGTTATCCAGGGGTCATTTCACACAGTGGGGCATCCCGAGGGGCAAGGGGCAAGGTCAATGGCCGGGTCTTATAGACTTCAGGGTCAGCTACTCAGGGTTTTGTTCCACTTTAATACCTTTAGATTTTCCTGCACAGTTATTCATAGAAGAATTTCAGTCATTTTCAGTCAGTTTAGTTTATTTTCTATAGATTTTACAGATTTGAGTCACCTGGTCTCATAACAAAAGCAGCACCTCACACACACACAGCCGTTACCACTTATTACAGTGTCAGCCTTTGAGGTAAAGTGTTGCTAGGAGACCAGTGGGCTAAATGAAGCAGCTCACTAAATACAACCCAGCAGATCCCCCTATTCAGCAAATGGACTGAGCCATTGTCATTATACAATTTAAAAGTAAGGCAGATATTTTTTCCTTTTTCTATCGCCAGATTATTTATACACATGTTAGAAGCTATTGTGTGGCTATTTAATTATTTATCTTTTTTAATGCAAATTTTGCGATACTGCTCCTTTAAGTAGCAGAGGTGACAGCCAAGAACCAGTAAGGCGGCAGGGGGACCTGGGTCGAGGAGCGGTTTGGCCACAGACACAGCAGAGGAGGAGTTATAACCCCTGGAGGATCAGCTCCTGGCCCCCTAGAAGCTTGACTAGAGTGTCACTGGAGATAGGGGACATGAAGGGAATCTCCTGACGTATCCCTTCCATGTCCCTCTCCTCCAGTGACACAGATAAGTTATATAAGCAGGGTCTTCCCTCCCCAGCTCCCTGCATTTCTGCCCCGTTATCCAAATACTGGCAGCAGCAATCACTTTGATTGTTACATCTGAAGGGATGGCATTCCAGCAGACCTGCAGGAAATGCCTGCTAGGAAAGGATTGAGGTAGTAAGTATACTAAATTGAATGTATTTAATTATTTAAAAGTGTGTGTTTGTGAACTGGAAGGAGGTCCATGTTCAAAGGCTAGGGGACCGACATGCCACCTGCCAGCAGCAACCGATTACCCACAACCCCTTCTGGTCACAGGGTGCAGAAGAGCCCATTGCCCACCCACATGGGCCAGTGTTCTGCCAGGGGTGCCATAGGCTGGCCGTGTGTACTGAACAGCATAGGACTGACAAGCTAACAGGGCCAGGAACCAGCCATTCGGCCTCTGAGCCCAGGGTTGCTAGCCTCTATGCTTGTTGTGCTAGGCTGAATGGTTCAGGGATGGCATGTGTTTGCTATTTAATATGTTATTGACAGCATTTAAAGGATTACTAATAGCTGGAGGACATATGGAGAGAATAGGACAGAAAGACTGGAAAAATATAACAGAATGAAATCAGGAATGTGTAATTGCAGTATTTGGATGGACATTGCTGTTAAAGTCCCTGTCCAGGCAAACACTACATTTTTTCCACCTTATGCCTCTTGAGAACAGTCATAATAAGCCATTTCAAAGCACTTGAAAATCTCCTATTGTATGAAAATACCTCAATGTGTTCTAGGTGGAACCGATTGGAGCATGTCATGGGGCAGCTTTATGAGTCTTAAACATGCTTTGGCGTGCTGTGGACCACTTTGGCGTGCTGTGTTTGCTCACACTGAGAGCACCAAGGGTCAAAGTGGCTGTAGGATCACTTTTTTAGGTGGTACTGGAGGAATAAAATTGAAAAAAGGGTACAGCTTCTGCCCTGCACTGCAGCAAATGGAGGAGAGGCACATGGGACAGGCATCAGGTGAGCCGCTTGCTGGCTAATTATTGCCATTGGGTTTAGAGTCCCTTTAAGGCTATGTGAGACGTGGAGGCTGATTCATGACTAGCCCCAGGTATCGGCAGATGAGAGTTCTTTATAGAGTCTGTATAGAGGCGCTTAGAGCAACCACTAGTAGACGCTGTGATCAGCTATCGGTCGCTGTGATAGAGCGCCTCCGTTGCTGTAGTAACCTGGCCGGCATTGATGAATGAGATGTATGTTGGGCGCTGTAACACCAGTACAGCGTTGCAGGGAGCGAAAGGTAGCGCCAGCTCATTGCGACCGACTCTCAGTGACTCACACCATATTAAACAAAAAAACAGACACACACAGCGTAGGCGCTCTGGATCTGGTCGCTATAGCATAGAGCGACAGACTCTGTGTGATCAAAGTCTGTTTTTGAACACATATCCACCAGTAACAAAGTGAAAACACATGGAATGACATTATTGTAACATTGTGACATTAATACTTTAATGCCAGACCTGTAATGACAATTCTGCATAAAAATATAAAAAATCCAAAAAGTTTTCAAAAATGACTCTTTCTAGGCCAGGAAAGGTGACACAATTATTTGAGAGAGAAAAAAAATGTTAAAAACAAAAATCCCTGTTTAAACAGAAGAAAAGGAACGTCCATTGAAATGTATGGGAGAGCGACAAGTAGCGACAGGTAATACCTGGCGCTCTGGAAGCCAGAGCGCCTGCACTATACGCTGAGCTACCTATAATGATGAATAATATGCTACATGGCGCTGTTAGAGTCACTCACCAGAATCACTTTCATAAATGTGGTATTGCGTACAGCTCCCGGCGTTCATCAAGCGCTGCTTGTCGGTTACAAGGCACTACCTGTCGCTATCCCTTGATGAATGAACCCCTATGTTTATTTGATCCTTTTCAGAGGTTCATTTTCAGAAAAATCACACATATATATATACATGTCTTTCTACTTCATCATATTACACTGGACCACGTTGTAGACCCTGTCTGTTTCAGTTTCTTATTTCAAGATTGGATAGAGTCTCCACCCACGCATATAATTAAATGAAAAAGGTTACTCTATTTCATTAATTTGGCCGGCAGTGCCATCAGATTTGGCTTGTGAGCCCTGTTCCCCCCTCCCATGTTGTTACCTATGAATGACAGGGCTGGGGCAGTTGTGGGCATTACATTTAACCCTTCTAACACCAGCTACGTAAAATTTACGTGGCTGTCTGTACCTGCCGTTACCCCTGCTAGTGGCAAGAAAAAAAACTGCTTACCTGGGGTCACAATCTAGCAGCGTGGGTCTCCTCTTTCCCCGGGGGCCCTGGGGGCTTCCGACCCTTCTGCAGGCTGCCAGAGGGTCTGTTACGGTGCCTCGCCCCCTGCTCCTGACAGCTCTGCCGGTCATCTGTTAATGAGGCTTGTGAAGGCGGAGCTGAGGGTTGTGAAAATCCCACTTCAGGGTCACCGGCGGAGCTGTCAGAAGCAGCCGGTGGTAGCGGTCGGGTTCAGGGTGCAGGGGTCTCCGCACTGATCACTGGCCAGCTTCTACTGATCACTGGCCAGCTTCTACTGATCACTGGCCAGCTGTCATCAGATGATAATGATGATAAATGATAATTTAATAAATTACATTTTATTCAGCTGTATGTCTGTTTCTTTTTTCACATTTAACCTTTGTGAACTAGAAAGGGATCCATGAGACTCCTATACCAGTTCACAAGGCTTGCAGGTAACTTGCAGTTAACCCCCAGCCCTCCATTACCTGCCTCCCCAAAGATCAAGGGGGGGCAGAAGAGCCCACGGACCATATAGACTATGCGGGCTTGTAGCCTTTTGGGCCAGGAGCCACCAAGGCTAGCCTTCACACCCTGGTCTACAAGCCCCCATAGTTGGTGCCTGTGCTAATTCTGCTGGGATGGGGGAACTTCTTGAGAAGACTAAGGCCCTTATTTAACAAGGGATAGCGACAGGTAGCGACTGGTGAGCGGCCGGTAATGACGTGCTCCGCCACGAGAACGCCGGCTCCCCACCACAATCACACATTTATCAAGCCAATCCTGCTTAGCGACTGAGATAGCGCCAGATAGCCACTCATTCATCATTATTCCAGCCTCAGCCCACAGAACCAGCGTCCGACCTTGAACAGCGACAGGTATGACCTCTCGCTACCTGGCGCGCTCCAATGCATTTCAATGGAACAATCTTTAAATATTCATAATTAATTGTTATTATTTATTTTTTTTTTTTTAAATGTGAAAAATTCTGTGACCACTTCTGCCATTTAAAATAATTTTTTTAAGGTAAAAAATGTATTAATGTATTCATATTACAAAATTATTTTAAAAAACTAGTTTTTTTGGGTTTCCAAAAATATGGATGTTTGGGGGTTAAAAAACTACTTTTAACCCATCGCCGCCAGCGCTCTGGGGTTTAAACATGTATTTTACAGCGCGAGAATTTTTTAAGCGTGATTTGTTAATGAATATGGTGGGAGCCGGTCGCTAGGGCCAGTCGCTATCATGCGCTCCCATACAGCGCGGAACCTGTCAAATAGCGACTCCTCACCCAATATTCAACATTACGGCAAACCGACTGAGTCGCTATCAACTACCGAACAACGGCCAAGCACAGCGACTACTAGCGGGCGCTCTGAAAATGCGGCTACACTCGCTCAACTGTCGCTACCTGCCGCTGTTAATGAATCGGCCTCTAAGAAAAGATGGCTAAGAAAAGACGAATGGAGCAGCCATGGAGCCGCATGCACTGTTGGATAGACATGGGCTCTTCACCTTTTAAACCTATTTTACACCCTCTCTGACTCTATGACTGCTGATTCATAGGGTTCCTAAGCGCACCAATCTCCTTTTTTAAAATTAGAACAAACCAGACTAAAGGGCCGATTCAACACCATGAGTACTGTTTCTTTGCGTGAGTAAGCATTTTCACATGCTATTTTTCTGTTTTTGCAATTCAGCACCATTTTTTCCTTTTTTGCTCGAACATACGTATGCATATTGGTAAATATATTTGAATGTGAAAATACTCATGCCTGTAAAAGCATATTCACATAATTTAGCAGAGTCACGGATACTAAAATACAAACTATACTTCTGATCATAAAGAAATGTTATTCTTCTAAAAACTCGACCGAGTAAGTAAAAGGTGGTTCTGAGTGTTATAGGCACAAACTAACTTCCTCTTGTCTTATTCCCCTTGGGAACAGTATAACAAAAGTTATTTCAAAGCATCTCAAAATGTCACAGTTTATGTAAAAACCTTTTGTATTCTAAGCACAAAAACCTTTTGTCTTCTAAGCACACTTTTTTGCTATAATTTCTGTGTCATGATTAAGCTTGGAAGGTCATGCTGCAGCTTCATGTGCACGCACTGCTGTGGTCAAAGGCAGCTGTGGGACCACTGTGGCTTATCATGCTCGCTCATACTGAGAGCACCAAGGGACAGGTGTCTGTCTGATGGCTGTTAAACCACTTTTTTGCGTGGTCCGGGAGGAATGAAAATGAAAAGAGGGAGAATAGGTACAGGCATTGGATGAGTTGCTTGCTGCCTTATTATTGTCACGGACCAGGTGGAGCGGACTCGGGTGGGGATCCGCTTTAACTGTGGGACCAATGGTGGGTACCGTGTCAGGGGAGCGGAGTCTAAGAGGCCACCGGTATTCACCAGAGCCCACCGCAAGGCAGGTTGGTCTTGTGCGGCGAGTGACCCCCAGGTCGCTACCCCCCAACAGCGGCCCAGTCCCACAGTCAGCCGAGGTTCAGCGAGGTGCACAAGTGGCAGGCAAAAGACGTAGTAAGTACAGGCAGAGATCGGGGCTGGCAGCACAGGTTCGCGGTAAAGGTGAGTAGCCGAGGTCGGGGCAGGCAGCAAAGGTTCAGAGTCGGGGACAGGCAGAGGTCGGTACACGGGTGAGCAATCCAAGAATGTCTGACTTTCAACAAGCATGGAGAGACCAAGATCCGGCACTGAAGGAAGGAAGTGCCTCTTTAAATAGGGGAAGAGGATGCAGGATTGGATGACCAAAAACCAATCAGTGCTGTACAGGCCCTTTAAATCTCAGGAATCCAGTGCGCTCGCCCTCTAGTGGACAGAGATGTGCGCGCACCTGAGCATGTGAGGAGGAAGCATGGGGGGAAGGGCGGCAGCTGGATGCAGCCATGAGGGAAGTGCTGCAAGATGGATGACGGCTGCATGCAGCCATGGAGGTAAGTGACTTGCTGTGAGACGGGCGTGCAGCGCTCGCCCTAACAATTATTGCCCTTGTGTTTCCAGTTCCTTTAAAATATACATATCAGATGCAGAGGTTCTTAACGCATTAGCAGTTAAAGGGACAGTAGTTTTGTCCCCATCCTGGTCCAGATGATTGAAAACTACAGTATTCTGTGACCCAGTCTGCTAACCAGTGACCATGGTTTTAAATGTTTTTTCTATCCACTGTAATGGAAATGGCAAGCCTCCTACATTGCAGTGAATGGAGCAAGGGTTGCTGGCTGAGATGGATGGAGTGGGGGGGCAACGTGCGACATGTAGGCCGCAAGTCAGTGGGGAGGCCATGATCCTTTGGAAAATGGGTGATTATGTTTGTTTTTTCTGCCTGGACTCGGTTTAACCACAGAAGCAGGGTTGGAGAAGTTTTTCTAGGGGGGGGGGGGGAGATATCTCGGTACTTGATTAACACTTTCATTCCCTTTGTTATGACTAGACCTTTTATTACATTTATTGAAATAGAGAGAGCTAACGATCTGTGATCTCCAGAAATTTGTGTACAATATCCATGAACAAGGGAAATGTGGAGGCTGATTCATTACTAACGCCAGGTATCTGCAGATGAGCGTCTGTATAGCGGTGCTAAGAGCGACCGCTAGCAGATGCTGTAAGCGGGTATCGGGCACTGGCTGGCATTGATGAATGTGATGTATATTGGGTGCTCTAATACCAGTATAGCACTGCAGGGAGCGAGAGGTAGCACCAGCTCAGTGCGACCATCTCTTAGCGCTCCACACCATACTTATCAAAAAAGGACACACACAGTGTTAAATCAATGTCATTCCATGTGTTTTCGCTTTGTTACTGGTGGATATGTGTTTAAAAACAGACTTTGATCACACAGTGTCTAGCGCTCTATGCTATAGCAACCAGATTTAGAGCGCTAGACGCTATGTGATCATGTCTGTTTTTGAACACATATCCACCAGTAACAAAGCGAAAACACATGGAATGACATTGTTTTAACACTGTGACAATAACAATTTAGTGTCAGGCCTGTAATGACAATTCTGCATAAAAATATAAAAAGTCAAGAAAGTTTCTAAAAGTGTTTGTTTGCAGCCAGGAGAGGTCACTGATTTGAGCAAAAAAAAAAAACACGCTGTTTAACACAAGCAAATGAACGGCCATTGAAATGTATGGGAGATCGACAGTAAGCAAAAGGTAATACCTGGCACCCTGGAAGCTGGAGCGCCGGCGCTATACACTGAGCCACCTGCAATGATGAATCGGACGCTACATGGCGCTGTTAGAGTCGCTCACTAGATTCGCTTTCATAAATGTGGTTTTGTATACAGCGCCCAGCGTTCACCAGACGCTGCCTGCCGCTATGAGGCACTACCTTGCGCTATCCCTTCATGAATAACCCCCAAATGCCCTTAAACGTTTTACATTTTTTTCTTGTCTCAAAAAGAGCAATTACAAACCCACCTAATATTAATTATTGTTTTTATTAATATTCTAAATGGCATTGTTTTACCTTTACCATCTGCTGATAGAATGGTAACATACTTAGATGGCATCTGAGTAACACACAGATTTTACTACTATGATGGGAATGGTCACCTTGGCTGAACACCTAGCAGATCCCCCTTCCTACCATGCTGATGTCAGCTCCCCTGATGCAGTAAGTGGTGAGACACCACTGACATCTTGTTCCCAGCTATAATTTTGCTCCAGTTTTAACCTCGCCACTTCAAGGAATAATTGTCTCTGACAAGAGGGTGAATCACAAGAAGTGAGTTGATAAGCATTACATACAGATGACAGAAGTCCGCACTGTATTACTAACACTGTGACATATTGGATTACCGCTGTGAATATAATAAAGGAGAGACAAAACACTAGCAGCTCAAAGACAAGCCAGCTCTTAACTCTCTGGAGGTTCCATTATCTTTCCTTTACTGCCACTGATAACTAGGGTGCATTTAGCCGCTTTCTGAATCTAGTTTCTGGTCACTTAACACATTCCTGTCTGGACAAACTGGAATGATCGTTGATGATAATCAAGTGTGAAACTACTTATTCCACATTTTATCTCCTGCAGCTTCATTTTGGATAAGTTAACAAGAGGGGGCTTTGAACTTGCCATGGGAAAAGCCAAAGGCTTAGACTTTACCCAAGATGCCTTGTCTAGCTACACCTCTCTCTTGTATTACACAGTATTGTGCATGTCCACACAAACACACAAACTCGTGACATTAGAGATACTCATGATCTTTTAGTTTAGGTAAGGATTTCTCATGCTGATTAAAATAGTAATGTTTCTGGCATAATTCCAAAGCAGAATCAACTTGAAAGATTCTATACACTTCTGAAACGTAGGCCCTTATTTATGAAGGGATAGCGACAGGTAGCAACTGGTGAGCGGCCGGTAATGACGGGCCCCGCCACGAGAACGCCGGCTCCCCACCACAATCACACATTTATCAAGCCAATCCTGCTTAGCGACTGAGATAGCGCCATATAGCCACTCATTCATCATTATTCCAGCCTCAGCCCACAGCGCCAGCGTCCGACCTTGAACAGCGACAGGTATGACCTCTCGCTACCTGGCGCTCTCCAATGCATTTCAATGGAACAATCTTTAAATATTAATAATTCATTGTTATTAATGTGTTTTTTTTTTTTTAAATGTGAAAAATTCTGTGACCACTTCTGCCATTTAAAAAAAGAAAAATTGTACAGAATTGATATTACAGGTCTGATATTAATGTATTTATATTACTAAATTATTTAAAATACTTTTTTTTTTTTGGTTTCCAAAAATATGGTGGTTTGGGGGTTAAAAAACTACTTTTAACACATCGCCTCCAGCGCTCTGGGGTTTAAACATGCATTTCACAGCGCTTGAATTATTTGAGCGTGATTTTTTGATGAATATGGTGGAAGCCGGTCGCTCTGACCAGTCGCTATCATGCGCACCCATACATCGCGGAACCTGTCAAATAGCGACTCGTAACCTTGTATTTAACATTACGGCAAACCGACTGAGTCACTGTCAACAACCGAACAACGGCCAAGCACAGCGACTACTAGCGGGCGCTGTGAAAATACCGCTACAGTCGCTCAACTGTCGCTACCTGCCGCTATTAATAAATCAGCCTCTTAGGGCCTTATTCATGAAGGGATAGCATCAGGTAGTGCCTTGTAAATGACAGGTAGCGACAGGTGAAAGCCGGACACGGCACGCAATTACACAGCCTAGCAGAGCGCCACGCATTACCTCTCGCTACCTGTCGCTCTCCCATACATTTCAATGGACGTTCATTTATGTCTCTTAAACAGGGGGTTTTAAATTATTTTTTTTTTTTTTTATTCTCAAATAATGTTGTGACCTCTCCTGGCCTAGAAAAAAAGCCATTTTTGAAATTATTTTTCATGTTTTATATATTTATGCAGAATTGACATTACAGGTCTGGCATTAATGTGTTCATGTCAAAATGTTATTACAATGTAATTCCATATGTTTTCGCTTTGTTACTGGTGGATACATGTTAAAAAACAGCCTTTAATCACACAGCCTCCAGCGCTCTGGGCTTCAGCTAAGCATTTTTGAGCGCCGGTGGTGTGTGAGGCTGTTTTTTTGATGAATATGTTGTGAGTCGGTCGTACTGACAAGTTGCTCCCATACAGCGCTGTACTGGTCATATAGCGACTCCCCACAAGGTATTCATCAATGCTGCGACTGAGTCGCTCTGAACTAGCGAACCACGGCCGAGCACAGCGACTACTAGCGGGGGCTCTGAAATGCTACAGACGCTCATCTGTCGCTACCTGCCGCTAATAATGAATCAGCCTGCCCGTTAAATAATGAGTCAGTCACATACACTGAATAAGTATTTCAGCCAGACAATACATTTATACAGCTGGCCCATGGTACTCTAAGGGGGGGGGGGTTAGATGGGGGACACAGGAAGGATTTTGTGCCATAATGCTCAGGGAGAGGAAGCGAAGCAGCAGCAAAACTTTTTTTCAAAAGCAAAGCAAAAAAAAACAGGAAAGCCAGTCCTAGAATCTAAAGGATTTCATAGCCGGCTGTTGGCCCTCCCTTTTCTCCCAGGCATCCTGAATTGGGATGCCCCACTTTGTGAAATCCCCCAGGTCGTCTGTATTCACTCACCTTTTTCCGGCTGCATCCCCTGCTTCCTCAGGCTGTGCGTTCTCCTGCACCAGTTTTCCTTCCCCATTGATACCTATCACAGACATTATTATTATTGTTTATTTATTTTGCACCATCATCTTCCGTAGCGCTTTACAAAGTAGTAATTACAGACAGGGTAGAAACATACGGTACATATACTATTTCAGATGCAGTGTTACAGAGTTACCCAATGGATATTCTGAGTACAAGATACAATAGGGGAGAGAGCCCTGCCCTTGCGAGCTTACAGTCTAAAGGAAGAGGGGTTACATTACCTTAATTACAAAGTCACAGCAACAGCTCTGATTGGATGAGAGCCTGCGCTTGTGCCTATGGACCTTGAAGAAGTTAGTTGTACTGGGCAGTCCACATACATAATGTAAAATAACTTTCAGAAAATATGTAATTTTTATCAGTGTCTACAAAGTAGTGCTTCAACCGCACAAATCAGCATGTGGTATACTTCTAATAACTTTGTAACTTTGCCCACTGGATGACATCACAAGCTCACAGCCCAGATGAATTAACTTATTAGGACAGGTATAGTTATCTCCTTGTAATTTATGCTGTAGTATTTTTATGCTGCATAAGCAGTTATGTTGTGGACTCCATAGTGCTGTCCTCACTTCTTTGTCCTGGGGATCTCTTCTCAGTGGGAATGATGGGATAACAGAGAAACTTTGAGGCCGATTCATTAACAGCGGCAGGTAGTGACAGTTGAGCGACTGTAGCGGCATTTTCAGAGCGCCCGCTAGTAGTCGCTGTGCTTGGCCGTTGTTCGGTAGTTGATAGCGACTCAGTCGGTTTGCCGTAATGTTGAATATTGGGTGAGGAGTCGCTATTTGACAGGTTCCGCGCTGTATGGGAGCGCATGATAGCGACTGGCCCTAGCGACCGGCTCTCACCATATTCATTAAAAAATCATGCTCAAAAAATTCTCGCGCTGTAATGCGTGTTTAAACCCCATAGCGCTGGCGGCGATGGGTTAAAAGTAGTTTTTTAACCCCCAAACAACCATATTTTTGGAAACCAAAAAAAACATGTTTTTTTAAATAATTTAGTAATATGAATACATTAATATCAGACCTGTAATATCAATTCTGTACATATTATTTTTTTTTTACCTTAAAAAAATTATTTAAAATGGCAGAAGTGGTCACAGAATTTTTCACATTTAAAAAAAAAAAAAAAAAATTAATAACAATTAATTATGAATATTTAAAGATTGTTCCATTGAAATGCATTGGAGAGCGCCAGGTAGCGAGAGGTCATACCTGTCGCTGTTCAAGGTCGGACGCTGGCGCTGTGGGCTGAGGCTGGAATAATGATGAATGAGTGGCTATCTGGCGCTATCTCAGTCGCTAAGCAGGATCGGCTTGATAAATGTGTGATTGTGGTGGGGAGCCGGCGTTCTTGTGGTGGGGCCCGTCATTACCGGCCGCTCACCAGTCGCTACCTGTCGCTATTCCTTCATAAATAAGGGCCTTTGTTAACTGATGGTGACTGCTCTCATATATGTACACAGCCGTCCCTTATTTCGATTATCATGGGGCCTTGGCTGTCCTGGATATGTAAGCTATAATCACACCACTGGGTTTCGGGGTGTCACATCCCCCCACAGTCTTTGACTTTCCTTACTTGATTGCAATGTGGGGAATTGTCCAGCATGGCTCCAGGGCTTCTCTCCAGGTTCTGCTCTCCTCTCACTATGACACAGGCTTCTGCTGTTATAACAAGCAGACTGCTGGCAGTCACTGACTGTAGGGAATCTCAACACGCAGCTTTCTCTCGTCTCTTCCTCTTCACTACTACAATCTGTTTCCTGTTCTAAAATAAAGCTGTACATTTATTCATTTCCCCAATAATGTGCCATCTTGTGGTCGAAATAACTCAATGCAATGTAAACACTAATAGAAAAATATGCTTGAGAACATCAACTTAGGCATATATTTGCACACACATGTACCTTGTCACACGCAGGGTTTCACACAGCAGGACATGAAACAAAACCTGGGAGAGTAAAAAGCCCAGGTTCTGTTCCACTTTAAGGCTGTTGGAGAAAATCATAGGAGGACAGCTTCAGTGACAAATTTGTTCACTTTATTTCCAGTTATGAAAATGTGTATTGTTTATGTGTCTATGTCTAGCTGGGGTTGGTGATGTTTAGGATGGATCATTATATGATTTGCTGGGCGCTTGCCCTAACGTGCATATGCACATACAGTAATTTTTTCTAAATTTGGTGCCTGGATAACAGGCTGATAAAATACAAAATAATAAACCATTACCGCAGAGTATGTTTCAGCATTCTGTAGAAGTGCTATATAAGGAGCATAATGAAAATGTAATGAGACAAGGATCAAGCCTGCTACTAAACTTGGAAGCAACAAGATAAAGTTAGCAGAAATATCGTACAGCATTTCTCCCTACAGTTGAGTCTGCTAAAAAAGCTATGTAATCTTAAACTCTTAATACTGAGACAGACAAGCCTAGATAACATTGTTCTGCTGTTATATTGAGAATTATTGTGATTAGAACATCCCCATGGGTATTATATTATGCCAGATCGGTTTCCCTATTCCATTTCTTAACATTATTAACAACGCAGTCCTAGGTATACAATGACCAGTTTCCCATAAAATACATCAACAGTGATATTTGCAGGCATTCATTTAGCAAAGGCCAGAATCCCAAACCTCCCCTTATCTCATCGCTATTCATTTTAGAACAGATATCCCCCCTAAATGTTGACCAGTAAAAGGTGTAATACTCAATTATGGCTTTAATGTTCTACAGAAACATAATTATCCTACTGACAAACATGGGTTTTGGGCTCCTTGGCCCTTGCTGGTGCAAGGTTTGAAGGTCACGGCTCTGTGCGATTGGTCTTGAGGACTGCACTTGCTAGAGTAGCCTAGCTTTAGTGTAAACCATTTAAAATAATTTGGGCTTCCTAACTTTGCCCGGAGGCCCAGAATGGCACAAGGGGAAAACGATTATGATTTTAATGGCTCAGCCCACTGGTTAAAAGAATTGAGTCATTTTGTCATTCAGAGTGTTAAACTTTGGTGGCTGGTGCACACACTCCAGTTAGGCAGGCACAACAGCTAGGCCAATGCACATTTGCTAACATTTGCCTCGACAGCTGGTGAGACCATGAATTGGCCTGCACTTTATACTGTCCAAAGATGCTCATGCACAGCCTGTCAAATGAAGACCAAGATATGTCCCCCCCTGTGATACTCATCTTTCTTGTTTTTGTCTTCATTTTACTGTGTATGACCTGGTTTCTGGACTTAAACCGGACCTTCAGCGTGATTTAATGAAAAGCCCAAACTTTTAAAAAACGGTTCTCCAGCATCTAAAATTAATATATTTTATGTTTTTAGTCACTGACTTATTATTCTTTCCCCCACTGGGCTGCCTGCTGTTCAGGAATTTAGGACACGGGCGCCGCCATCTTGACTCAGAAGCATCACACTTACTGAGGAGAGAAGAGTGGGATAAGGTACAGGGGGGCGGGGTATAGCTGTGCTTTGCTCAGACAGAGCAGAGCTGGAGTCAGGTAAAGGTCAGCAGTCCCAGAATGCAGAGCAGCACAGTCAGGAGGCACTTCCTGTTTGCAGGCTGCCTGTTAAGATGGCGGCTTCCATAAGCCGCCATCTTGGATGTTTAAAGGCTCATAACATGCAGTAGATGCAGGTAGGATGATTTTTAATGTGGCCAATCTGTATGTACAGGGTGTGGGAAACATATAAGATAGACTCTTATTCAGAGTGAAGGTCTGCTTTAATCCCTTAATCCTTTGACCATTAGCTTTGTGTACCATAATGCATAGCTTTACTGGCCATCTTGATTGTTGGCTTTGTGCACCAGTCAACCCTCCTTCGGTGTCTGTCTCAATCTTCCTTGCAGCTCCATTCTAGCTTCATCATTAGGGACTTGAAGGGCAAAAACAAGAGACTCTTTGAAATTCTTAAACCGGACCTACACCCTGAATAAGAACATATCTTATATGTTTCCCCCACCCTGTACATATAGATTGCTCACATTAAAAATTACTGCATTTTCTGAGCCTGTAAACTTTCAAAATGGTGGCCCATGGAGTTTCAGGCTGCCTGCAAACAGGAAGTGTCTTCTGAGTGTGCCACTCTGCATTCTGGTATTTCTGTCCTTTTTCTGAACCCAGCTCTGCTCTGTCTTTGCAAAGCACAGCTATAACCCTGCCCCCTGTACTTTTAACCTCTCTCCTCTCCTCAGTATGTGTAATGCTACTGAACCAAGATGGCGGCGCCCATATCCTAGAGTGCTAAAAAGAGTTGCAGCCCAGTGGGGAAAAGAATAAAAAGTAAGTAATTAAAAATATATTAATTTTAGATGCTGGTGAATCATTTAAGAGTTTGGGCACTGAAGGTCCACTTTAAGCACTACATTACATCCCTGTTGTGTGTATAGCAGTATGTTTCCTTTATTCAGGGCTACACATAGTTGCTTCTCATAAGAATCATGTAACCAGCTTTCAGTCTTAACAAAACATTTACTTAAAGGGACAATCCAAGCAATGACAATAATAGCATGCATAATGGCAGCAGGGAGCTCACTGTAAGGCTGTCCTATGCGCCCCTTCTCTATTTTCTGTAGCGTGCTGTAGATGTTGTATCAGGGTTCCAAAGTTTTGCCCTTGTTTCTATTCCTTTGCTCCATGACCACCTCCAAATGTGCTAACAAGGCTGCCCCTGTCCTCCAGCACTCCCAACGTAAGCAAGATCACTAAGAGGCCGATTCTTTAATACTTCAATACTTCAATACTTCAATACTTCAATACTTTATTGAACCGCCAAGTAAGTACAGTGTACAGACAAGGAATGCTTTTTGGTAAGGAGAAACTCCATGAGAACTATAACAATTACATGAATAACAAAGTATAAAAGGATAATGATGCAGTACAGGTAACTATAGTGACTAACAATTGTCAGTGATGCAGAACAGGATGTAATAAAGTGCCACTCATACTCTGGGATTATTCAACGCCAAGACTGCGAGAGGAAAAAAACTGTTTCTGTGTCTAGAAGTTTTGGTTGCATGAGCCATAAATCTGTGGCCAGACGGTAGTAACCTGAAGAAGTGATGACCCGGGTGCGTCACGTCGCCATAGATCTTCTTTGCCCTTGAGGAGATTCTACTCATGTGTTGATCATCCAAGGAAGGTAGGGGGGATCCAATCAACCTCTCCGCAATCTTGGTAATTCTTTTCAGCCTTTGCTTGTCTTTTGTTGAGGCCCCGCTGTACCACACTGTACATGAGCTGGTCAGGATTGATCCAATGGCACCGTTGTAGAATGCCTTCAAGATCTTTTTGGACAACCCAAATTTTATCATCTGTCTGAGGAAGAATAACCTCTGTTGGGCCTTCTTTAGGATAGCAGACGCTTGCTTGCTCCACTTCAGGTCCTGTGTGATGTGGGTACCAAGAAATTTGGCACTGGTAACAATCTTGACAGCCTCCTCACCAATCAAAATGGGATGGTGTGATTGGTGGGATCGCCTAAAGTCAATTATAAGTTCAACTGTTTTATGTGTGTTCAGTATAAGATTGTTAGCTTTGCTCCAACAGTCAAGAGCTTCTACTTGGGCCCTATAGCTAGACTCATCATTGTCACTGATGAGGCCAACTAAGGTGGTGTCGTCAGCGTATTTAATGATCTTGACCGATGGATCTGAGGAGATGAAGTCATTAGTGTAGAGTGAGAAGAGTAGCGGAGACAGGACGCACCCCTGTGGTGCACCCATGTTTGTGATCCTGGATGTGGAAATGAAGGGTCCCAGTTTGACCCTTTGGGACCTGCCTGTCAGAAAACTAAAAATCCAGCCTGATAAGTTTAGTGGGATGCCCAAGGATAGCAGCTTCTCTTGGAGAATTTGTGGGTCAATGGTGTTGAATGCAGATGAGAAGTCCACGAATAGCAGCCTAGCATAGGACTTGGGACGATCAACGTGATCCAATGTGTACTTGATCGCCAGATTGACCGCATCCTCTGTTGATCTGTTCGCTCTGTATGCGAACTGTAGTGGATCCCAAGAAGAACCTGTGGCCTCCTTGAGGAATGGCATGATTAGTTGTTCGAATACCTTCATGACCACAGGGGTAAGAGCAATTGGTCTGAAGTCATTCAAGTCCGAGGCGGATGAAGATTTTGGTACCGGAATAATAAGTGAGCTCTTCAGGCAGCTAGGGACTATACCAACCTCTAGCGAACTCCTGAAGATGTCTGTAAAGACTGGAGCAATCTATTCTGCGCATACCTTGAGGCATGTTGTGGAAATGCCGTCAGGACCTGATGCCTTTCTGGGATTGAGGGACATCAGAAGTTTCCTGATACATCAAAGTGAAGCTTGGACGGACACTCAGGGCGAGGTGTGCTACCATCACATGGTAGGGGATTGGTAGGGTGAGTGCCGCTAGCAGAAGTGGCCGGTTCGAACCGACAGTAGAAATTGTTTAGTTCCTCAGCAAGCTCTTTGTTTGGAGTAATGGAAGGGGAGGAGCCCTTGAAGTTGGTGATGTGTCTTAAGCCATTCCAAAGTGCCTTGGGATTAGCAGAAGAGAATTTCTCCTCCAACCTGGTTGAGTATAACCTTTTAGCAGCTTTTATCTCTTTCGAAAGCTTGTTCCGGAGTCTTCTGTATTCTGGAAGATTGCCATTTTTGTGGGCTTCCTCCTTTTTAGCTCTAAGGGCCTTGATCGTCCTCTTAAACCAAGGTTTGTTGTTCTCCTGCTTCCTGTAGGTTCTAGTCTGAATCAACATGTCCTCGCAGAACTTGATGTAGGACGTTGCCTTGTCTGTCCAGTCATTGATATTGTTCGGATCTTTGAAGATTTCCCAGTTAGTGGATTCGAAGCATGCCGGTAGATTGGATTTTGCCTGCTCCGTCCACTTCTTAGTAGTAATGTAGGAAGGCCTGCAGTTTTTCAATTGCTGCTTGTATGCAGGTACCAGGTGGATAAGGGCGTGATCAGAATAACTAAGTGCCGCGGCAGGTATCGACAGCGGCAGGTAGCGACAGTTGAGCGACTGTAGCAGTATTTTCACAGTGCCCGCTAGTAGTCGCTGTGCTTGGCCATTGTTCGGTTGTTGATAGCGACTCAGTCGGTGTGCAGTAATGTTGAATACGGGGTGACGAGTCGCTATTTCACAGGTTCCGCGATGTATGGGTGCGTATGATAGCGACTGGTCATAGCGACCGGCTACCACCATATTCATCAAAAAATCACGCTCAAAAAATTCTCGCGCTGTGAAATGCATGTTTAAACCCCAGAGCGCTGGCGGCGATGTGTTAAAAGTAGTTTTTTAACCCCCAAACCACCATATTTTTGGAAACTTTTGAAAGAATTTAGTAATATGAATACAATAATATCAGACCTGTAATATCAATTCTGCACAAATTATTATTTTTTTTTTTTTACCATAAAAAAATTAACTAACATGGCAGAAGTGGTAACAGATTTTTTCACATTAAAAAAAAAAAAAACATTAATAACAATTAATTATGAATATTTAAAGATTGTTCCATTAAAATGCATTGGAGAGCGCCAGGTAGCGAGAGGTCATACCTGTCACTGTTCAAGGTCAGACGCTGGCGCTGTGGGCTGAGGCTGGAATAATGATGAATGAGTGGCTATCTGGCGCTATCTCAGTCGCTAAGCAGGATTGGCTTGATAAATGTGTGATTGTGGTGGGGAGCCGGCGTTCTCGTGGCGGTGCCCGTCATTACCGGTCGCTCACCAGTCACTACTTGTCGCTATTCCTTCATAAATAAGGGCCTAAGCCACAGTGGTCACACTTGCTTGTCTTGCTCATGCCTGGAGCACTGAGGGACAGGGGCAGTTGTGTGACCACATTTGGAGGTGGTGATGGAGTAAAGGAATAAAGTGTGAAGGAGTAAAGTTTGCAGACCTTATACATGCTCCTTGCTACCTTATTATTACCATTGCTCGGATTCCATGGCCCTATAATGGGAGTTCATTAGGTGTGTGTGTGTGTATACTTTTTGTGACGAGTCACATCCTAAAAGGTCTTTATTTTGTAATTGAGAAATTACCCTTTTGTGTACAGTAAATGTAGGTGTAGTGTGAGGAGAACAGCCATCATAACTTATGATGAATTACCACCAATCACCAAATTAACAGGAGCCGCATAGCCTTATTGATGCTATCACCATCATGAACGATACTTCAGTCACATGCTATGTCTGGTCATACAATTTACATAAAATAAGCATTTTCAGGAAATATGTCAGAGGTTTGATGAAACACATTAGAGCAACAAAAGCTCAGTCATGGGAAGAAATGAATATCAGACTCTTCAAAGACCAAACCTACTTATTGCTGTTTAAAGGACTTCTGTGATTAGAACTCTTTCTTATCACTAGGCCTTGCAATCTGCAGCGTTCACCTGTTTGCAGAATTCATTATGTTCCCCACATACATACATCTATCACAGCCTCACATCCTAGCACACTATATCAATCAAAATGTCCACCTCGCATGGATCCAAAGGACAACGCAAATTGGTGTTGCTTTTTTTTGCAAAGGTGGGGGGGTGGTATAATGTTTTTGAACTGATTAAATCAAGGGGATTTCCAACAGCTCTCAGCAAGATGGAGCCCACATGTACAAAGCTTAAAAAATTAAAACCCTCTAAAATATTTTGCACATTAGCCTGTAATTTTTAATTTGTAACTATTTTATGGAAAATGTTTAACCATTTAGTTTCTGCAATTATGTAGTATTGTACCAAATTAAGACATAGGATTAACACCTCAATAAACACCCTAAAATATATATAATGAAAAATGTTTAATCTTGTGAATTATATACAGGAACGTATATACACCAAGACCAACTCCTTAAAATTCTCATCTAACTTTTTATATAAAGAAGTCAGATAAAATGTAATGTCCAGGACCTTGCTGAGATTTTTAGAGAAGCCGTTATTAAAAGTGTGGTATTCCAAAAGTCCACATTATACCAATTCCTAAGAAAACAATAATGCTAGGCCTAAATGACAATAGACTGATCATGCTAATTGCAATCATCATTGACTTTTGAACACCGGGTACTATCCTTAGTAAAAGAAGAAGTATATGGCTAGTAAAATTCTCTTTGCGATTCACATACTGAGTTAAAAGAACAACAGCCAAGGTCATAGCCCTAAGTTATGTATCATAGCACACAGAATGTTCAGATTTATAAGCTAGAATCTGGTTTTATTGATTTTAGTTCTACCTTCAACACCAACAAGTTGGACCCACTCATCAACAGGATGGAAAAGCTTGAGGTCCTCCTGATCTTCTTCTGTGCTTGGATATGGAGCTTTCTGACAGACAGGTTACATCAAGTGAATTTGGGACACGTTGTGCTAGGATGAAAGATCACCAACACTGAGGCACCAGGTTTTCTTACTTCCGGGTTAGGTGAGGCGGACTTATTACAAGCCTATTAAAAAGCCACGCCTGGGCCATATGTGCAGCAAGGAGACCATACGGGCTCTCTGTGAGCCAATTCAGCTGTCCCTCAGCCCCCACACAGGAGGAGTGGATAGCGGGAAGATCTTGCTCCCTGGTCTGATCACAGGCCATTGAAACAACAAGCCCTGTGAGTACGGTTATGCATGAGGAATTTTTCCTATTTTCCCTAATGGCAATATAATTTTCTTATGATACCCTATATATCATTGTAGATGGATTTAATTCTGATAGCTGTATTCCCCATCGTATAACTGGGTGTCTAAAAGTGTAGATCGGTTTAAGAACTGAATTGCCACCTTCAGGTATATTTTCTTTTTTCTATATAAAAAGCATGGAGCTATCATACTGAGACCTTGCCCTATAACAAATGGATATGTTTCTTATCCTTATTTTTGTCTTTTTTTTTTTTCTTTCTTTCTCTCTTTCTTCTTTTTTCTTTGTCTGTCTGCTCTATGTATGTATGTTTGCTCAGCACCATCAGGAAGCCCCAACTGGGGCTAAACTAGTCCACCGCTACTCCATGTTCTTGAATTGTATTGTATATACATGAACTAGCGTCCACGTTCACCGTTACTCTATGTTCTGGAATTGTATTGTACATACATGAACTAGTGTCCATGTTATGCTCTATGACCAATTGTCTTTGTATATTGCTGTAGATAGATAGATGGATTAATTGCCTTTTGTATATTTATGTTGAATGAATTTATATGTGACTGTTGTTCTTAACTTGGAGGCTAGGAGAAGGGGAGTACTGTGTTTTTGGTACAGTCTCTCCCAATACTCCTGCTTTTTTACCTTTGCATTAATAAATATATGATGAAATTTGTATAATCAAGGTATGACTATTTGATTTTGTACGGCGGGGTCGCGCACAGAGTTCCTAATAAACTGGGCTTGCCTATTCCCAGAAAACTTTTGCTATTTTCTTCTGTCTCCCATACTTTTTATCAACAACGACAGAACCTTATCTATGGATTCACATTCAAGGTATTGAAAGTCACAGACAACATTATAATTGGACCTATAAAGAATAATGTGAAGGCCTATAGTAATGAGGTAGAGAGACATAGAGGCCGATTCAGTAATAACGCCAGGTAGCGACAGATGAGCGCCAGTAGCGTGATTTTCACAGCGCCCGCTAGTATTCGCTGTGCTTGGCCGTTGTTCGGTTGTTGACAGCGACTCAGTCGGTGTGCGGTAATGTTGAATACGGGGTTAGGAGTCGCTGTTTGACAGGTTCCGCGCTTTATGGGAGCGCCTGACAGCGAATGGTCATAGCGAACGGCTCCCAGCATATTCATTAACAAATCACGCTCAAAAAATTCTCGCGCTGTGAAAAGCTTGTATAAACCCCAGAGCGCTGGCGGCGATGGCTTAAAAGTAGTTTTTAACCCCCAAACATCCATATTTTTGATTAAAAAATTAAACAAGTTTTTCTAAACATTTTGTAATATGAATACATTAATATCAGACCTGTAATATCAATTCTGCACAAATTTTTACCTTTAAAAAAATATCTAACATTGCCGAAGTGGTCACAGAATTTTTGACATTTAAAAAAAAAAAAAAAAAACATTAATATCAATTAAATATGAAGATTTAAAGATTGCTCCATTGAAATGCATTGGAGAGCGCCAGGTAGCGAGAGGTCATACCTGGCGCTGTGATGGGATTAGCAGCGGCGCTGTTCGTTGCAGTCCGCTACATGATGAATCCCGCGCTAGCTGACGCTCTCGCCGGCGCTAGCCTCATTTAGCGTGATAAATGCGTGATTGTGTCCGCCGCCTGGCGTTCTGGAGTCGGTAGCCGCCGATAGCTGCCGATACCTGGCGCTAATGAGACACTACCTGGCGCTATCCCTTGATAAATAAGGCCCATAGCTCATTATGGAAGAATAACAAACTTATATTAAGCCTAAATTAAACAATGAAAATAGACTTTAGGAAGACCCTTTCTAATATTCTACCTATTTACATTCATTGTAGGAAATTGCAAGCAGTAAAAGAAATCAAATTAATTCATCACCAGGAACTTAAATGAGTGACAAACATCAAGGTGTTGTTGAAAAAGGCAAAGCAAAGACTTAGGCCCTTATTTATGAAGGAATAGCGACAGGTAGTGACTGGTGAGCGACCGGTAATGACGGGCACCGCCATGAGAACGCCGGCTCCCCACCACAATCACACATTTATCAAGCCGATCCTGCTTAGCGACTGAGATAGCGCCAGATAGCCACTCATTCATCATTATTCCAGCCTCAGCCCACAGCGCCAGCGTCCGACCTTGAACAGCGACAGGTATGACCTCTCGCTACCTGGCGCTCTCCAATGCATTTCAATGGAACAATCTTTAAATATTCATAATTAATTGTTATTAATGTTTTTTTTTTTTTTTAAATGTGAAAAATTCTGTGACCACTTCTTCCATGTTAGATAATTTTTTAAGGTAAAAAAAAAAAAAAAATTGTGCAGAATTGATATTACAGGACTGATGTTATTGTATTCATATTACTAAATTCTTTTAAAAAAAAAATTATTTTTGGTTTCCAAAAATATGGTGGTTAAACTACTTTTAACCCATCGCCGCCAGCGCTCTGGGGTTTAAACATGCATTTCACAGCGCGAGAATATTTTGAGCGTGATTTTTTGATGAATATGGTGGGAGCCGGTCGCTCTGACCAGTCGCTATCATGCGCACCCATACATTGCGGAACCTGTCAAATAGCGACTCGTCACCCCGTATTCAACATTACTGCACACCGGCTCACTCGCTATCAACAACCGAACAATGGCCAAGCACAGCGACTACTAGCGGGCGCTGTGAAAATACTGCTACAGTCGCTCAACTGTCGCTACCTGCCGCTATTAATGAACCGGCCTCTTATTTTTCTTAGGAAGATAAATACATTTGGTTAACTGAAAAAAAACTTATAGGGATCCTCTTTTCTTTCTGTCTTCCACTATTTGGTACAAGGGGGCCACTATTTGGTACAAGGGGGGTAAGTGATCATAGAGGTCATGAGATTGTTGGCTGCCATCAGCCATAACACTGAACTATTGCAGGTACATATAAATCTATGCAGTTCAAGTGTAATGCAGGTATAATGCAGGGTTTTGTGACCTATTAAAAAATATTCAGGTTGAACTATAAAAAAAAACAGGCTTATGGGTCAAGATGGACAAACCAATTGTATATATTTGTCATAACACACTTTACTGTTACTGCTTGCTAAAATTAAATACATACTGCAATCACTTTATTTATACCTATAAAAACCCAATCAGCATTATTAAGAAGTCTAACCCTGTCCCTTTTCCCCTGAGCCGAGGTAACTTAATCCAGCACACCACATAACAACAATGCTAGCCCACAAATGAACAGCACAAGATGGCAATCAGTCTGGGTCCCATGAATAGCTTGGTAGCAGGGTTGTAACTGCACCGGGGCCCAGGAGGTCAGGGGACCACATCATTGTTGCTCCTCCACCTTTTTTTTAATCATATTTGTGCTAATTTGACATCATTTAGATAAAGGAAGCACTATTTGTGTCTAGTCATCTAGCTGCATCCAATTGAGTTCAAAGACAGAAAAAAGTTTACTGTATGAGCCTTGAAAGAGCCCCATTTGATGTTCACACCAGGGACCTGCCACATTTAGTTATGGCACTGCTTGGTAGTCATTTTCAGCCCTAATGTAGTTGAGACCCATGGCATACATTTTTATAGGTTTAAAAATAGTGACTCTAGTGTGTATTTCATTTTGATACGCAGTAACTATGAAAAGTATTGTTATGGAAAATGTCTCCTGTTGGTTTGCCCGTCGTGACCAAAATGTCTGTTTTTTGTTTTTTTTCTGAAACCAGGCAGGGTCATGCACTGAGCCCATTAGATGTTTGGAGTAGAACAATATATAAGGGATCCTCTAATCTGTTTTATTTTTTTGTATTACATTCAAACTATTCAACACATGGAGGGTGGAATTAGTGGCAAGCCACCAGCTACATGCCAGGCAGGTAACCTAACATTATCTTTTGAACTGGGAAAGGGGTCCTTAGCCCAGGGGCCTCCTTACCAGTTCACAAGTAGTGAACGTGTCAACAAAGACTACCCCCCCCCCCCCCCCCCATTGCTGTACTCCGGCATTCGGGATATAAAATTTCCATTCATGGTGGTAGTGTCAAACTTCTGCCAGAATGGCAGGATGCAGATGCCAGAGCCCAGAGAATGCCCAGACAGCATTGAAGTCACCATTGCCCCTTAGTGACACCTGGAAGCACAATGTCAATGATCACGGATGCAGGTACACTTAGGTGCCAGCCCTTATACCTGGTGAAACAATCTAGTAGCCATGGGGGCTGTGTGTTTTTAAAAAGTTTTTTATTTAAAAAATGTGCACATCAATACAAATAAGTGACTTTTTTATTGCAGCGCATGTAAGTAATTGTAAAGAAAGATTGATTTGTAGAGTTTACCACCAGTGGTGGCCCTAAACATACTTTCTGCAAAGTCCCTTAAGATAAATGTTGGCTTGCTGATGGAATTCCTTCTGATTTTGCCCCTAAAGCTGTACATTGTCCTATCTTAATAAACCAGTAACAAGGGAAATAGATGAGCCACGATAATATGTAAAGTATACAAATTTAACGCACATGAGTTCCTTTACCAGTCTATTCGACCTGCTTTACATTGATAGTCACAATACAAATGCTTCCTGCCACCAGCCCGCTTCTAGACATTCCTCCGGTCCCTGATCCAGCAGTAGCACAAGATGGATGGAAGAATTCCATAGACTCATCGTTTACGCCTCTGGCACAACGCTGCCTGTTGCCTTTTGAACCTGTCACTTAACCATATCAATGGGCTGAGGAAAGGGGAGTAAGCCAAATAAGAGAGGGAGGAAATCATCTGTTTGCTAATCACCTTTCAGGAGCAATGAAATCTTGCCGGCTCAGTGCCAGCTAGGTACGTTTTAGAGGAGGAGAGTGGGGGCAGCTGGTGTCACTCAAGGTGGATATTTATCAGAGATGACAGTTTGCAAATATCTCAATCTCGGATAGGACTGTTTCAGTGACACAAAAGAGTGTTGTGAAATTGGAAGAGTCAGCAGCCAACATTTATTCCATCAAGACCTGTCCAAGTCCTGGAAATCACTTGACAATCACTTCTGCAGGCATTAGTGGCTGAGCTTAACTCTTTAGCAGTTGAATCTTCTTAACATCTGAAGGAATCTTATGCTGTGTAATCGCCCAGCTGTGTCATTTTGATAAATGATGAGTGAAGACTCTTGTAGAATAAATGTGCTTATAATGTTTCATGGAATTGTTGTTAACTTTCTACATTTACTCAACAAAATCTGAAGTTTGGCAAAGTCTCTGTTGTTAGCTTTGGTAGATTAGGAATACAATGCATTAGCATTTTTAGAGAGGAACATTGGAGTCTAAAAGACTCCTGGGCTTTCTGAGTTCCAGTCCTTGGGGAATGGAATGCCCCGCTGTGTAATCCCCCCCCCCCGGAACCCTGCGGAACACTCACCTTCTCCCAGAGCCTTCACCACATCTCTGTGTTGGGCCGCATGCCCATGCCCTGCCTTTCTGTATGGGCGACGCAGGCATGCCACGGCTAGGAGGTTAGTAGGGGATGCGGCTAGCAGCGCACTCGGCTGCTTAGCTGTCCAGACAGCTTAGCCACCAGCGGAGCCAAAGGGAGCCTAGTGAAAGCCAGGAGGCTGATTGGCTGAGTGTGCGCTGGTTCTCTGCTCGAGTCTTCACCGTGGGAGTGACTGGAAGGTGAGAACCTAGAGGATACACACAGCGGATCCACCCGAATTGTGTTGTTTCTCTTTAAAATAAAGTTGATCATCTGTGAGTTAGGCAAAAATTCTCTGTGAATTGGAAAATATGTATTATGGTTTTATCCATGAAAATCATTTCCTCTGCAACAGCCACCCCCAGTGTCCAAGACTGGGCAGTTTCTTGTGGTCGCATCACAAGAGACTGGACTCTCAGTTACTAAATATTTCTATGTAAAAACATGCAACAAATGGGGGATGTGAATAATAAAACATTACACAGATAAAAAAACTCTATCTCTGTATATAGGTGTATGGTAATACCAACTGAACCCCCATCTCTTTATACAATATATCTGTACTGTATGGAAATCCAAACTGGAAAATTGCATGGTCGAACACCGTTTTCAGCTTGTCTCATTTTTAAGAAAGTGTAATGGGCAGAAACCTGTTGCAACACTACAAGTAGGAAGGATTAGAACCCTGCCAGAGGAATAGCCCTGATGGTGATAGAAATCTTTCAGATGCAGTTCTTGGGCCCATTACATCATGGAACCACATGATGGCAGTGTTGCCTAAGAAATGGGTCTCTTAGATTCAAGTAGTTCAAGGTACTTCTTGAGGTTAAGTAAACAAGGCCTTGACCAGATGGCATTGGCAACATTAGCTGTCCTGCCATTGGCCGAGCTTTGCAACTGTTGGTGTATATAGAAACCTTACAGAGGTTATATAAAAGGGAGTCCAACCCTTCTAGTCTGTTCTGTTCTATGCTGTTGAGTTCTAATGTAGTGAGGAGCGAAGAGGGAATGCTCCTGTGATTTGCTGGATTGTATTACTGGACTTTGCTGTATGATACCAAGGATGGATGCATCAAATAAATGCCAAGTGGATTCACCAAAGAGTGTAGTTTCTGGATGCAAGCAGCTATTGCAGAAGTAAGTGATCCTCCACCCACACATGTCCGCACCAATATGGGATACCCTACCCTAGGTCCAAGGATCCCCCTCGCTCCCCAGGTGCGTGCCCCCGGCAAGGTACGCGCTGGCTACAAAAGTGAGACAAGAACATGAGTGACTCTCCACATTTTCTATTGGCCTAGATTTTACCAGTTCTTATTTTCATATTGTGAAAATATGTTTCAGTTACCAAACAAATACAATTCAGTTGCTGCTTTTCAACCTGAATCCCAAAAGAAATGAATGGCAGACAAAGTTCAAGTGAGTTGTACTTCTTCCTTTCACTTCCGTGACACCGTGTTGCTGGAACTCCATCACACACGGTGGTAGGCATTAGGTATTTTTTCTGCTGGTGCAGCTCTGGGTCTTGGCCACCATTTCTGAAGCCATCACATACTGTAGATGTCCACTTTTGTCCCTGGCCTACAGAACATGGCTGTTACCTTCAATGCCTTGCTGGCAGGCTCCACTGCCTAGTCGCTACCTCTTGTTCCAAGTCTGCTCAGTAGCAGAGGTAGATGGGAGGCCTCATTTCTGTAAGAACATAAGAATATTACTAGATGATTAAACACAGCAAAATGCAATAAAACTGAAGTAAAATAAAATTCAAAACACTGTGCAGAATGGCCTGATTTTGAATATGCAATTGTAAGAAAAGAAGAATAACAGTTTAGCATTCTTCATATGTAAATAAATACAAATAAATATAACAAAAAAAGGAGATTAATTTGTGGACATTCTTCAACCAAAATTGAAGTGTAGTAAAGATTTTTTAAAGTAAAAGGTAAATAAAATTCCCTTGGTCATGAATAGCTAAACTGACCAGATGTCACACTTTTAATGGTACAGTCTCATTTTTAGGTATTTTGTTATTCTGTCCCACTTTGTGGCCCCCAAAATATTCAGTTTAATAGCTGGGTATTGGAAAGGAACAAAAACTTTTCATAAGTCAAACCTTACTTATATATTAACTAGTGATGGGATGCATCCAAGTTTCCAATCCTTTTTTGTATTTAATATTTTACTATTTTACTTTTAGTAATTCTTAAGGGAAAAAAACTATAAAGCAATGAACCTGGACCTGGAAACCTCAGTGAACCTACAGCTTTGAAATACAACATTCTTGCCCTTGTGTAAAACACTAGGGGTTTTGTATATCTGTTCTTCTAACAACTGCCTTTAGACTTCAATTACTATCAGGCAAGAAGAATTAATATAGACAAGGTTGTTTGAATTGCTTGTAAAATCTTCAAACTCAGTCTCACGTATGTGTGCGGATTTAGCCGCAGCCACGAGTACTGAGTACATTCTAATTGAGACCATGTGTGTATATAGCATTCATAATAAGAAAGAATAATGTTAGTATTAGCTTTCTGTAATTGCCGTTAGATAAGAGCTATATAAAGCAAGCAAAGGAAAAAGCTCTAATTTTATCTGTTTTAATTGATATGTAATGCAGATGCTGCATATATATATATATATATATATATATATATATATATATATAGCATTTTTTTTGCTTTGAATAAAGTGGGAATAGTTTGGGCTACTTGACTTCACTTTTGCTGTCAATGCCATTGTTAAGCTCTATCCTAACTTCTTGATTGGGCACCAATAGTCACCTGATATGGGTAGTTCATTTCTATAGGTGTCATAAGGCATGAAAAGTGGTGATCTGCGAAATTATGCAGATATATACATAGGCTATATACTGTAAGCTTCTGTGGCAGTGACCAGACTGGTACTTGAGAGACTCAAAGCTTTCAGAAGAACTTTAGGGATGACAAAAATGTTCCACCATTAAGGTTCCACAACTACCATAATTTAAAAGTAACAAAAACAATAAAATGGGTCTCATCTGTTCTTACTTTATTCAAAATGAGAAAAAGAATAAAATTGACTTTTAAATGTATTATTATAGTGCCAGCAATAGTATCCTGAAACAAAAATGAATCTTTCACCAGGAAATCTAAGGATGGCTGTTGGATGCTCAAAAAAACAGAAATAAACTGACCAATACACTGCGTCACATCACTGTTCCTGCTGCTAACTTTCCCACTGCTAACACAGCCAACCCTAAATAAGAAAAAAAAAATCTTACCTGATCTACATAGTCCGCTCATTCCCCTGCCAGAAACCAGACCATGCAGGGTTCTAGGCCAAAGGGGCATTATAAGTGACTCTGTACTCTGAAACTCAGCCCATGGCCGCTACAGAGATTTAGTGAGAAAACACTTCAACTGGTATTATAGCAAACTCACACGGGGAGGGAGTGCTTGTCAAAAGCCTTGGCGTGATGGGGCTGGCTAAAAGGGTACCTGAGGGCCACACAAAAACACTTGGAGGGCCATATCCAGCCCCGAGCCTTGAGTTTGAGTGTTCTATATAATTTATAAACCAGCTTGTTTGGAGCCTTCAACCTGTTTGTGAACTGATATATTTTTAAAAACAGCCTTATTTTTAAAAACTTCTTGGGGGCATAAGATAAGGGTCTCTTTTGAGACTCTCTCCCCACCCGCATCGCAATGTCGCCTGAAGACAGCCTGCACTCTGTGTTTGAGTGCTCCTGGCCAGTCGCTGGGCTCTAAGCAGGGCTTGTATAAGCCTATGCGCTAGCAGCCCCTAGCACCGCCTGGCCACGACGGAATTCCAGTATATTTAATACTGCAAACACACAGTGCCTGCATAGGTGCTGTTAAAAAGGGGAAAGCATTTTTTAATTTTTTGGGGGGTGGCAGCACAATTTCAATGCAGAAACACCAGGAATTTCATTGGGGACTGGCAAGTTTGCAACACCAACCCAAAAGTGCAAAAAATTGCATACAAAAACAATTCCAAACAGCCCATGGATCCCATGGCACATGCACCAGCTCAAAAAAATAAAATAAAAAAAAATAAAAAAATGGCCCAAAAAATTATACCCAACCTAGCCCATTGAAATCTATGGGATACAGTGCATGGTGTGTACTTGGTCTTATGTGGCACTGTAGGGAACACAGCACCAACACTCATATACTCGCCTGCACTGTTGATAGATGGGACACTACCTGGAACTATTAGAGGCGCTATGGATTTTTTACTTCATAAATACAAATTTTGCACAGGGACCTGACATTCAGGGTATGATGCAATAATTTGCTTGGCTTCAGCCATTATCCTATAATCACTATCACTAAGAGGCCGATTCATTAATAGCGCCAGGTAGCGACAGATGAGCGACTGTAGCGTGATTTTTTCAGCGCCAGCCAGTATTCGCTGTGCTTGGCCGGCATTAGCTTGATGACAGCGACTCAGTCGGTGTGCGGTAATGTTGAATACGGGCTGGGGGTCGCTGTTTCACAGGTCCAGCGTTGTATGTGAGCGCCTGACAACGAATGGCCAGAGCGAACGGCTAGCTTCATATTCATCAACAAATCACGCTCCGAATGTGCTGTCGCTGTCCATTCCTTGTTTAAACCCCAGAGCGCTTGCGGCGATGTGTATTAACTAGTTTTTAACCCCTAAACAACCATATTTTTTGAATGTAACATTATACATGTTTTTAGAATCATTTTGTAATATGAATACATTAATTTCAGACCTGTTAGATCAATTCTGCACATATTTTTTTTTTTTTTTTTACTTAAAAATAAATCCTAACATTGCAGAAGTGGTGTCCGATTTTTTGACATTAAAAAAAAAAAAAAAAATTAATACCAATTAATTATGAATAATTATAGATTGCTCCATTGAAATGCATTGGACATCGCCAGGGAGCGACAGCTCATACCTGGCGCTGTGAGGGAATTTGCAGCGGCGCTGTTCGGTCCAGGCGGCTTCATGATGAATGCCGCGCTAGCCGTCGCTCTCGCCGGCGCTAGCCTCATTTTGCTTGATAAATGCGTCATTGTGACCTCCGCCGGGCGAACTTGAGTCGGTAGTCGCCGTTAGCTGCCGCTACCTGGCGCTCGTCAGACACTACCTGGCGCTATCGCTTGATGAATAAGGGCCTAAGTATAGGCAGGTACCTTTCAGAAGGCTTGTGTTTTAAATATTGGAAATATATATATACAAATACATTTTAAAGTTTCTTATGCCATTAGTTTAGTGGTAGCTCAAAGCAAGATTAAAAAAAATGTACATGGAATGAAGTTTTAGTCTCTGGGTAGAACAGGTAGACATCCCTTCTTATAGTATTTGTTTTTCTCAGTCTCTTTTTTCCTTACCAGATCATTTTCCTGCAATGCAAACTCCCTGCAGAGCTCAGTTAAATGAGACACACATGGGGGTATAGGTTTTAATAAAAGGGAAAGCTTCGGAATGTATATCTTTTCCTCGCTGTGCAGTTTTTTTTTTACAGAAACATCTGTGCGGCTCCTGAGTGAAACAGGCTTGTGACACAGAAAGCCTGAGCCTTTGAGTGCAAACCTGTTGAAATATTATCAGAAGGCACAATTAAGGTTGAAACACATGAAGTAACCCAGATTTTTCAGGCACTGCGCCAAAGTTTACACACCTGTGAGCCATATGGGATTCAAAGGGGCTTTCTTTATTTAACATTTACATTTCAGTTTTAAAAGCATTAATATCTTAATCCTAAAAATTACTCGGTATTGTCCTCATCGTAGAGAGAGAGAGAATGTATTACAAAGCCCATAATAGCCATTTCAGCAGAGGGTCATTTTAACCAAAGAGTCTTATGTGGTCTACCTTTTATAGAAAATGACCTGGAAAACAGGCTAGTGTTAGTTAAATATTGTTCTGTTTGATTCAAGAGCAGTTCGGCAAACTTCCCACATCACAAGTCTACAGGTGAAAATTAGGGGTGTTAAAAACTTAGAGACATAATCTGAAATGAGTTGAATTTGAATAAGGTCTCAAATATCACCCTAAAAGACACACCTGCCTATAAGATATGTCCAGAATTTGGAGGAGAAAAATGAGAAAAATGCTAAATTACCCCTCCCAATCACCCTATTACAGACAGTGTGCAGAATCCCCCCAATCACCCCATTACAGACGCACATTACAGAGAGTGTGAGTGGCATCCAAAATACAGGCATTGTGAGTGGCATCCAAAATACAGGCAGACAGACAGACACACACAGAAAATACATTACTGCTGCCCTCACCCACTGTCTCCACTGCTGTCACCGCTGCCTGCACATAAATAAGCTCCAGTGGTTCTGGACCAAAAATTATTCTAAAATAAAGAGAAAACACATACACAAACAGCAAATGTGTGTGTTCCTAGCCTTAGCCAGTGTTGCATTACTATGCTTAGGTACCATTCATTAAAAATTCTATAAAGTGAATCTCCCTAAGTCTTTCTAGGGATGCCTTCTGCAGTAGGCTTTAATTTGTCCCCGCCACCCTAAACAAGGCTAAAATATTTTCAATGGGAGCCTGCCGTACAGAGGCTACCTCCAACCTCCCACCAAATCAAGGAAGAGCAACTCCCAGCTTCACCAGCCAGGTCTGTAAGAGGGCAATTGATGGCAAACAATTGGAGGTAAAGTAGGTGTATCCTCTAGTCTCCTCTTGGATTTCCAGGCTCTGAAGTCTTAAAGGACAGTCCAGACAAAGGGTTAAATAAGTGTGCTTATTCCTTATATCATGCTCATTGTCAGGACGCATCTACACATACACTCCTCACCCTGCTGCTCAGCATTCCCTTATTGAGTCTCATTTGTTTGTGGACCAGCAATCTGTGTGAACCTGCAGGGAGGAAGGGGTGTGGTCAGTGACTGGGACCAAGCTGCGACTGATGTAATGTTTTATGCCTACTCCACTCCTGCCCAGCTATAAATAAAACTTTGCTGGGAGCATTGAAGGCATTGGAGTTAAAAAAACAAGAGAGACATACATTATATTATTGCAGAGGTGGTTGGGAAAAGATCCCATTGGGGCAAACCAAGTTTCAGGGCAATGTCTGGACCATGAACTTTATTGTTGATGTCCAAGGGGTAGGGGGATCTTTTAACATTTCCTCTTTAACAAGATCATCTATGACTAATAATCTTAGAAGAATTTCCAGTTAACTCAAAGTAAAACCTTGTTAATAATTCATGAGTTACTCTTTATACACAGTAATGCAGCGAAGAAAAATACAATTCTGTGATTACTCACCTGTAGAATTGGTATTATAAGTATATAGTATGTCCTGCTCCAGATAGAATACTTACATTCGGGTATTGCAGAGACATCGAAAATAGGCTCCTCCTGGCCCCTCAAATACCCAGGGACCTCCCACAATCCCCAGAATTGAAAAGCAGTTAACGAGAAGCCGGGAGAAATAGCACAACCCAACTAGTAACTATAATAATGATAACAATCACCATACAGGGGATCCAAGATAATGCAAAAACCAAGGGTGGGGTGAAGCAGGACGTACTGTATACTCATAATACCAATTCTACAGGTGAGTAATCACAGAATTGTATTATTCTTAGTATACAATACGTCCTGCTCCAGATAGAATACTTACATTCGGGACATCCAATAGCAGTGTCCACAAAGTAGGGTGGGATCCCCAAAAAGGTAACAGCAGACAGTTTAGACCACTGCCGCCTGCAAAACCTCGCGGCCAAAAACAGCATCAGCTGAGGCCCTAACATCAACCTTGTAAAACTTTGAAAAGGTATGAACAGAAGATCAAGTAGCTGCCTTGCCCAAGAGGCACCAATAGTACGCGTAGAATGAGCAGTAAGGCGGAAGGGAGGATTTTTCCCCTTAGCAGAGTAGGCCTAAATCACAGCCTGACGTATCAATTTGCTGATAGTAGACTTGGCAGGAGCCAAACCCTTCCTAGGACTAGAAGGGACCACAAAAAGAGCATCAGTTTTTCTGAAAGGTGCAGTAGCCACCAGATAGTACTAACCACATCCAAAGAATGCAAAACCCTCTCCTTAGCATTACTAGGATTAGGGCACAATGAAGGAAGAACAATGTCCTGATGCAAATGAAAGGCAGACACTACCTTAAGCAGAAAATCTGGCTAAAAGCGGAACACCACCTTGTCCTGGTGTCTCTCATAGTAGGGGGGCTGAATGGAAAGAGCCGCCAACTCAGACACATGCCTAACAGAGGTGATAGCCACCAGAAAGACAACATTGAGAGTAAGAATGGCCAGGACAGCATCCTGCACAGGTTCAAAGGGAGCACCCTGCAAGGCTGACAAAACCAAGTTCAAAACAGGCACCATAGGCTTACGTGGAGGACGCACATAAGTAACCCCCTGGAAAAGGTCCTGATCAGGGAATGCTGAGCAAAGGACTTCTGGAAGAAAACAGCCAGGGCAGAAACCTGACCTTTCAGAGTACTAAGTTGGAGCCCCATCTCCAACCCATGCTGCAGGAACTCCAGAATCCTAGGAATAGAGAACACACGACAGGGAAGACACTTAGACTTACACCAGTCAATGTAGGCACGCCAAACCCTGTAATAGATGGAAGAAGAAGACTTCTTCCTAGTCTTTATCATGGTATCAACAACCGAGGTAGACAGCCCCTTCTCCATCAAGATGGAGGTTTCAGCAGCCAGGCCGTCAAAGCCAGAGTTTGTAAATTGGGATGGCGTAAGGGGCCCTGAGTGAGCACCATGGGCAGAACGTACTGGTCTACTGCCAGCTGCACCACCTCTGCGAACCACACTCTTCTTGGCCACCTGGGAGCCACCAGAATTGTTGGCACCCCTTCCAGAGTAATCTTGCGCAGAACCCTGCCCAGCAGGGGGAATGGAGGGAAGACATACAGAAACTGAAAGTCCTGCCATGACATTGCTAGAGCATCCGTGGTCAAGGCCAGAGGATCCTGGGACAGGGAGACAAAGGCCGGGAGCTTGCGATTTTGATGGGACGCAAACAGATCCCCATCTGGTTGGCCCCAACGGTGACACAGAGATTGGAACACCCTGTTGCAGAGGGACCATGCTCAGAGAGTCTGCCAGGAGATTTTCCACCCCCGGGATGTACACAGCTGATATGCAGGGAGCATTGGTCTCCGCCCAGGTCAGGATCAGAGACACTTCCTGGAGGGCCCTCTTGCTCCGGGTCCCTCCCTGATGATTGATGTAGGCAACTGCCGTCTGGTTGTCCGAGCGCACCTGAACAGGCAGGCCCCGAAGGTGAGGAGTCAAATGAGCCAGAATTAACCTGATCGCCCGCAGCTCCAAGACGTTGATAGGTGTGTGGGCCTCCTGAGGGCCCCACCTCCCCTGGACCCGCAGGGACTTCCAGAAACCCCCCCAACCTGACAGACTGGCATCCATGGTGACCGTCTCCCAGGAGGGGGTCAGAAAGGATCTGCCCCCCAACAGATTCCTGGAGTCCATCCACCACGAGAGCGACCGCCTGACCAGGGGGGAAAGCGCACAGACTCGGTCCAGGGACGCAGGGTCCTTGTCCCATACTGACAAGAGGTGGAGTTGCAGAGGCCTCAAGTGGAACTGAGCATAAGAAACCGCCTCGAAGCACGCCACCATCAGACCCACCAGCTGCATTCCCTGCCTGATGGAGGGATGGTGACAAGATAGCAGGAACTGGACCTGCGCAATCAGGCTGTCCACCGTCTGCTGAGGAAGAAAAATCCTTGCCTGAACTGTATCCAGATTCATTCCCAGGAATGAAGTTACCAAGGAGGGGGACAGAGAGGACTTGGGGTGGTTCATCACCCAGCCAAATGACTCCAGTGTGGTCACCACCAGCTGAGTATCTACTTCTGCCTGATGCAGAGACTGGGAGGTGATGAGAATGTTGTACAGATTAGGCAGCACGCGGATGCCCTGAAACCATCTTTTTTGGGCACTGTGAAGAGGTTGGAATAGAAACCCTTGCCTTTTTCTCTTAAGAGGACCTTGCAGATGACCCCCAGCTCCGCCTGCACTAGATCCTGAGCTGACACAGGGTCCTGAGGAATCCGGGAACTGATGAACCTTGGGGGAGGGCAGACAGCAAACTCTATCTTGTAACCGGAGGCTACTACCTCCTGAATCCACAGGTCTGAGACATGAAGCCTCCAGACGTGAGCAAAGTGCTGAAGCCGTCCCCCCACCCAGATGGGTGAGGGCGCCCCATCATGCCTGAGGGGGCTTGGGAGAGGACTTAAGCTTGGAACCCCAGGAGGAGCCAGGACGTCCACGTCCTCTGCCCCACCCCAGAAATCTCCTCGGGCCCCAGTAAAGGAGATCCCCCTCCCTTCTCTAGCACCACGGTAGGGCGAGGAAAAGGAGCCCTGACCCCGAAAGGGCCGAGACTGCCACCTGCGCTGGGGTAACCTGCCTCCGTTAGCAAATAGGTCCAGGTGGTCCCCAAACAGGCGTAGTCCTTTGAAGGGAAAACCAGTGAGGTTTTCCCTTCTTGGCAGCGTTGTCAGCAGCCCACTGGCGCAGCCAAACCGAGCGGTGTATCGCCACCACAAGGGCAGAGTTTCTGGCACACATTCTAATGGTGTCATCCAAGGCAGAGAGGACAAAATTCACAAAAACATCACAACTAGAGACTGCATTAAACTCCTCACAAGGCAAATCGTCAGGGGGCACTATCAATGATACTTTTGAGCAGGGTCCAAATAGCCACCGAGTCACAGAACGGGCGCAGCGCCGTCCCCACACATGCAAGGGCATGGGACGCCAGCTGGTCAATGCGCCGGTCCTCAGCATCCCGCAAGGTAGTAGAGTCAGGGGAGTGCATGACAGAGGTGTTAGATAACCCTAGGACTGGGGCATCCACTTCGGGAGGGGATGACCAACACTAACCACATCAGCAGGAAAGGTATACTTCCTATCCCAACTCTTAGGTACACCGGGAAGTCTACTGGGACGTTCCCATTCCTTGAGCACAAGGTTATTGAAATGTGCTTGCTCAGGAAATTCCAAATGTGACTTAGCAGTATGAAAGAGTTCCCCTCTTTGCCTGGGAGCGGCAACAGGGGGGAGAAATAGACAGAACCTCAAAAATCTGGGCCAACAATCTGTCAGTATCATCCGGGGCCCAGGGGTCAGAGCCAGAGTCGTCATGACCCCTGGGCCTCTCATCAGATGACCCTGAGTCGGAGAAAAGCTCCCCTTCCTCCAAGGGGGTATAGCCAGATAGTGGCAAAAACTCATCAGTTTCCATAGGGAAAAGAGTGACATCAGGCGTTAAGTGCCGCTTTTTTGCAGGGGCCTTACGCGCCAAGGTATTAGCAATTAACTTTTCAACACTGGCCAGTCTAGAAGACACATCAGGCTGAGACTCCCCACTTGTATGCAATTCAATGGGAGTGAAATTTAAGCTTGGGGGAGTAGGTGAGGTGAAACGAATCGCAGAGTCAGCTACTGGAAGACCAGATTGAAGTTCAAGCACCTGCTTGGCACAGGGTACACAGACCTTGTCAGCGTCAACATGAAGCTCCCCACACGCTACCCACAGCTGGGCTTGTCCCGAAGGAACCCCAGGCACATTATTCTGAGATGCCTCCATATGGTGATTATAGCGGCACAATAGGCCGATAGGGATTAACGCTATACAGCAACCCGGGATGCCCCAATAACCCGCTAGGGAAGTGGGAGTAATTACACTAGGCCTCACAAGTTAACCAACTAATAGAGGGCCGGGAGAAGCCCAAGAGGTTCGCCCGTCTGAAAGACATAATCAAAGGGAGCCGTAAGCAGACAATAATAAAAAGCGGTAATAAAGCCGCCCGCGAGGGCACTCACGGACCGCGGTAGGTAGAAGCCCGTCACGCAGAAGCCGGAACCAAGCAAACAAAATGGCGTCAGTATACCTCGAGGGGCGGGCCCGCATGATCGATGATGCGGAACGCGGCAAAGACAGGCCCCCCCCGAAGAGCGCGAAGCCAACACGTGACAAACAGCCAATGACGGCGCACCAGCGGCAATTTTAAGAATAATAAATTAAAAGAATAATAAATGCAAAACAAGTCAGCGCGGCGGCTGACACAAAGCATAATGTAATGAAGCATAAAGCCAATACACGTGAATACATACATGCACACACATCCCCCCCCCCCCTCTTTTCCCCCGAAAGGCTACCAGGAGAATGAGGGAGGACAGTGGCCACTTAACATAGGGCCCACCGATAGACAGGGGCAAGGGTCAATAGTGCGGGAGGGGCATCCCATTGAGGCCCACCATATGCATGTACCGCCTACCCTTTGGTGGGGGATTGCGGTGGAGCAGCGCTCCTAAGCACCTAACAGCTGTGCTGCCTACCATCACCCGACCAGCGCAGCCAAGGCTGGGAGGCACATTACTAATGGAACGGGTGGGAATAGTCCTACAGGGCCGTAGGCTAATAGCCCCGCTCACCTGCGAGTGGAGAGAGCCATTTCTTGTCCTTCGCAGTCCAGACTGCAGAGAAAATCTGGGGATTGTGGGAGGTCCCTGGGTATTTGAGGCGCCGAGAGGAGCCTATTTTCGATGTCTCTGCAGTCCAGCGCCATCTGGCAGAGTAATGCCCGAATGTAAGTATTCTATCTGGAGCAGGGCATACTGTATACTAAGAATATCTGTATTTTACTATATCTTGCTTCTTAATAGGATTTTAGAGTAAAAGAATATAAAACATTTACATATATTGCTAGAGGTCCTTTTTAAACAGTGTTTGAGTAAATAAAGATCCCATTAAATTTAATAAAACATATTAATATAATGCTATAAGCACTGATAATGTTTTTACTGTAGTTACACCCAGGAATTTTAATCTCCAGGGAACTATTCCTCCTGATTTGGGAGGCCCTGCTGTGTGTATCCCCCAGATTACCAAAAAAAACTCACCTGACAATCCCACAGTGCAGGTGGAGCTGAAACGCACTGCCCATTCAGAAAGCACTAGCGTGGGTACACGCACAGCTAGAGGCAATCGGTGATATTGCCGTGTGCCTCAACTCAGTGAGGGCTACAAGAGCAGGTAAGTGAAATGGGGGATACAGAGAGTTTCACACAGCAGGGCATCCCAATTTGGGATGCACCAAGCAATGGGACTCAGACAGCCATGGAATTATTTAGACTCCAGGGTCTCCGTTGTTCCTCTTTAAAGGGGGGTTCCATATATGGATTATTAAGCAGAAGCAGGCATTTGACTTTCTTTTAAAATAACACAATGTTCGTCTTATGTTTGGTGGTCTTTCTATGCAATGAGAGGGGTATTTGACTGTTTTAGCGCCTTTTCAGAGACCAGACAACAACCTGATACCCTCTTATATGGGTCCTAAAACCAAAGTACCAGACAGCAGCATTTCATGTTAAACATGTGACCCAGATTCGGATTAAGAACCACCAAATATATAATACATATGTGCAAGAAATTCACAAGAGGGAGGGAATTACAGAGAGCTAGTAGGCTTCAGTGTAGTTGGGACTCCGGAGTTCTTGAAACTCTCACCCTTCCTGAAATGGTCATTGGTGGTCAGAGGTGTGCGAGTGCTGCACAAAAGTGAAATTAGAATGGTCTGGGAGTATGGACAGGGTGAGTAATTTATCTCATTTTTGAGCTTCCTAGGGCATGTCAGCAAGCAGTATCCCAAATCACGATGCCCCTGGGGGGAGGGGTTGTTAAGCGAAAATAAAGACTTTTTTTTTTTTTACATTCGGCTTGCGTTAATAGATGCCCACAGGGAGGGACTCGAATTTTAGGCCGTCCAGGGCTCTACTCTATATCATTTTATTATTATGTATTTTTTCCAAATATTACATGCTCCGTCCAAAAGCAAAGGCGTAGCGATGCTACCTATGCAGCTTTCCTCAGAGATGTGAAACATTTTCCCTGGGTGGCCAGACCAGCTTTTTTCTTTCTGTGCTTGATCTGTCCTGGTAATAGAAAGGTAATAATAATTATTCAACTGCAAGCTGCATTGTGTGCTGAAGAGGAAGGCGACATCTTCATGCCTTTGATTTCTTGACTAGTATTACCTGTATGCAGCTACTTCAGCCAGCTTCAAAGACTCTGAGCATATGAAGCACTTGTATTCAGACACTTACAAAACCCTGAAGTATAATCAATAAGATACGTATGTAGAGTTAGGGCACGGCGGCAGATTGGTGTGTTTTTATTCTATTCTGGTAAAGCATAATGGTACAATCCAATATCCGCCTTTCTCACCATTTCTTTTGTCAGCGGACATAACGTATCTATTTTGCTGCTGTAATCATATGGACTGTGTTTACATTATATTATACGCGGACAAAGAACTATAGATTTGTAGTTGTAATTTGTCATAAATTGCACTAATTATATTATTCAAATATGGTTTATCTGATAAAGGCAGCATTTTACAGCCTGCATTACTTTATAGAGAGCGAGATTAGATTACACCATCATGCTTTATTTGAATAGAATAAGGAATACACTGTCTGTGCCAACATCCCAGCTCTAATACATATATATATATATATTTATATATTTATATACTGTATTTTTCGCCTATAAGACACAAAAGTGTGTCTTATTGGGCCAATGTTAAAAAAAAAAATATATACTTACATGAGCCTTGCACTGCGGCCACCAGGACGTCAGTTGATGAAAGAGCAGTGGGCAGGGAGAGGGCAGGGTAACCGAACCCCGCCTACTGCCCCCGCTCTGGCCACTGCCAGCTACTCCTCAGGCAGGCCTGCGTTTACGTGGGATAAGGGAATGCCACAATGCCTTTGCAGATCGGATGGGGGGAACACTGCCTATGGGAATGGGATGAGGGAATGCCATACTGCCTATGGGAATGGGATGAGGGAATGCCATACTGTCTGTAATGGGGTGTTTTAGCACAACATTTGGTTTGGAATATTTTTTTTTCTTATTTTCCTCCTCCAAATCGTAGGTGCGCCTTAAGGTCGGGTGCGTCTTATAGGGCGAAAATGCGGTGTGTGTATATATATCACTACTTATGTTATTGTATGTAATTGTAATTGTAATTGTTAATAGCTCTCCTGCTGTATCTCCTTGTCAAAAAGCATTCCTTGTGTGTATCCTGTACTTTCTTAGCGGAATAAATAAAGTATCAAAGTACATATATAGTTGTTAATTTATATAGTGCCAACTACTTCTGTAGGGCTGTGCAAAGTGGTAATTACAGACAGGATAAAATAAAATAAAGCCTATCATCTAAAGGATAAGGGGTGGAAGATCACATGTTGTAGGTACTGAGTTTGGTGGTATGTGCCCTTTATAATTTTTAAGAGTTACTTAAACCTGGTTGTATGCTTGGAGGGGAGAACATTCCAGAGAAGTGAGGAAGCGCTAGAAGTCCTAGAGGTGGGAATGAGTGGAGGGGATCAAGATGGAGGACAGGGGGTCACAGACAGACGGGCGGTTGTGCCTGGGTTGGTATATCTGCATTAGAGATTAAATATAGGCTTGAGCCTGGCCAGCCACATCAACTCTGCTTTGCCCCAGAATGGGGCAGTTCAAACCCCTGGACCACCCCCATGAGTGTTCCAATGCAAACACCTACATACATGAGGCATACTGTACAAGCTTGTGATGTTGTGACATGTAAGTCCCCTTTTCTAGCGCCAAGGGCCATGTGACCATCAGATCAGCATATGTGTTAAAACAAGAGATACGTTCTTCATGTATATATTTATTTTTTATGATTGGGACACTTTTTAAAATCCAGGGCTGACCTTTGAACAGTGATAAAATACAGCATAAACGATGGGGGTTATTCATCAAGGGATAGCGCCAGGTGCCTCATAGCGACAGGCAGTGCCTGGTGAACACTGGGCACTGTACGCAAAACCACATTATGAAAGCGAATCTGGTGAGCAGCTCTAACAGCACCATGTAGCGTACGAGTCATCATTACAGGAGGCTCAGCATATAGCGCCGGAGCTCTAACTTCCAGAGCGCCAGGTAATACCTGTCGCTACCTGTCGCTGTCCCATACATTTCAATGGACTTTCCTTTTCTTCTGTTTAAACAGGTTTTTTTTATTTTTTTTTTTTACTTGTGACACCTCTCCTGGCCTAGAAAAAGTCATTTTTGAAAATTTTTTTTGTTTTTTATGCAGAATTGTCATTACAGGTCTGGCACTAAAATGTCACAGCAATGTAATTCCATGTGTCTTCGCTTTGTTACAGGTGTATATGTGTTCAAAAACAGAATTTAACCACACAGCATCTGGCGCTCTATGCTATAGCGACCAGATTTAGAGCGCAGACACTGTGTTTTTTGATAAGTATGGTGTGAGTCCCAGAGAGTTGGTCGTGCTGAGCTGGCGTTACCTTTCGCTCCCAGCAGCGCTATACTGGTGTTACAGCGCCCAATATACATTACGTTCATCAATGCGGGCCAGGTTACTAAAGCAATGGAGATGCTCTGTTACAGCGCCCGATACCCGCACATAAGTGCCTACTAGCGTCACTCTAAGTGCTGCTATACAGACGCTCATCTGCCGATACCTGGTGTTAGTAATCCACATCTTTTGCTCCCAAACAGTGCCATTGGATTCGGAAACAAATGTGTCTATATCAGTCTGAAATGATCACTGTGGTTTTTCCCATTTACTGTACTTCAGGTTGCTGCAAAAAAAATAAACGTATTCTTAGACTATGTATGAGGATCTTCACACTCCTTCAATGTACCTTTTACATTGGAGGGGGTCTCTTGTCTGAGGCCTGGGAGCACTTGGGAAATTTTATTAAATGAAACTTAAGATGCCTAACATAGTAACAACAAGACAGCACCTGGTGTCAGCGGATAATTGGGTTATACGCAGGACATGTTAGGCCATTGTACTTTGTTAGAACTTGATTTGCTCCCACTTACACGGCTTTATCAGCCAGCTCCAGGGTCAGGTTACCCAAATGACCAGCTTGTTGGCTCTGACAGGAGAGGATGAAGTTACATTAACCTGAACATTTTCACATTTTCCTGCCTACAATCAGCACTCAGAATCTCCTAGGCCGAAACGCTTTCTGACTGAGTGATATTCTAATAGAGACAAATTAGCATGATACGCTTGTTTCCTACTCTAGCTATCTGGAAAGGATAAACAAAGCATACGTTGTTTCCCCTAATGAAATCCATCCAGCTTGGATCTGGGACCTTCTTCTAGACTGGAGGGAAGGGGAATTACAACATGTGGCCACATCTGGATTAGAAGTACCCATTCTCCTCTGTAAAGTTTAATAGGCAGGCAATAAAGACTATTTGTGTATTCACACCTTCACTGCCAAGTTTAACTTGTGTCTAGAATTTAAAGTATTCCTTACAGCCCTTTTCCTTTCGGACCTGCTGCAAACACAAAGCGGACAAATCTCTTCTCGGCATAGTCATAATACGTATTGTGTTACATAATGCCTGTGATATATAACACAATGACTAGTCATAATAAGTAACAGAAATACATTCCAAAAGCACAATCATGCACACTATGGTTTACAGAAATATGGTGTAACTTTAAATATACTCAATTATGAAGTGCTAGCAAATCAGCAAAGCTTCACCTAGTACATGCAAGTTAATCCTCTAATTGTAATGTCTCTATGTATGCATATAACATAGGGCCAATAATATCATACATCATTTTCCATGTACGTCTAAATTTGGGGTGGGTAGTTAGTCCTCTGCGGGAAACAAATTCATGGAGTTGGATACAACTGGGTACAAAATCCACAGACCTCAGATCAGAAGCTGTCAGATGGCAGAAGACTCCCCTGCTCATCTTCCACCCACTCCCATGTTGCTCTCTTGCAGCCCTGTTATGAGAATTCAAGCCAGCAGGTGGGCATGGCTAGTGTATGGCAGCTGCTAATGAGAACATTTAGCACTTCTGTACATTGAATGTTCATGGCTAGTTGCATTGTGGTAGGCAAGAGAGAATTGGCTGTGCACTGTCAAATTGCTCCAATACTTTTTTATGAGTTGGTTGCTAACTAACAGGGTTAAGTACTGTGGCTCCTTTAAATCTTGTCTATTTACTGTAATACCTCTTAGCCTTATAATGACCTTGCTTAGCTGAGGAGGACCATTTTCAAGCATAATAAAGGACCTCAATGGAGTACAATAAGGAACTGCTGAATCTTGTGAATATAGGACACAAGTTAAAATTGTGCAGACCGAAGTTTTTGAAATGTAAGATTTTGCTAGGAGACTCTGAGAATGATAGAGAAGAGAGTGACAGAGCGACCCAGCATCAATGACCTGCACCAATGTGAGAAGGTTTGGGCCGGTGATAAAAAACAATGTTGCCATTTGTTCGGATGCCAAGACTCAGTCTTAAAGGAACTGTATTGTGAAACTGTGTAGTAGAAAAAACTCTTTATAAACAAGTCAGCTAATGAGAGGAGGAGCCACTTATAATCCAGAACTGAAAAAACTCACCAAGGTTGTGTTTTCTTCCCCTGTTAGGAATAGAATCTAGGGGTGACAGGTTCAAGTGTATCAGGGGTCACAGAGCCTGTCACCACAGATTTTCTCTTCCTTCCGTTAAAAGGAAGAAAAACAAGTCTGGCTGGATATTTCTTTATATAGAAATAGAAGTGTATAAGCGATCTCACCATCCAGCATATTTATATGGATTTTTGATGATTGAGACATTTAGAGCATTTAGTGCAGTTTATTGAAGATGTTGATGAAGAGTTAAGCTGACTTGGACACTTTGAGTGTCTGGGCATCCACTTGGCAAATGAAGTTCAATGTGGAGAAATGTAAAGGCATGTACCTGAAGGCCACATATATCCTCGGGGGAGTAAAACTGGAAGAGTCACTTGCTGAGAAGCTTCTGGGGGTACTGGTAGACCACATGCTAAATAACAGCATGCAATGCCAAGCAGCTGCATCCAAGGCCACCAAGATATTGCCATGCATTAAAAGAGGCATGGAATCACAGGATAGGGATGTAATTTTGCCTCTTTACAAGACACTGGTGCGCCCTCACCTGGAATATACCGTCCCGTTCTGGGCACCCGTTCATAGAATGGACACTCTGACTATGGAAAGAGTGCAGAGGAGATCCACCAAACTAATAAGAGGAATGAAGGATCTTAGTTATGAGAAAATATTATGAGAATTAAATCTGTTTAGTCTTGAGAGGAGACGACTGAGGGAGAACATGATTAACTTGTATAAATATATAAATGGGTACTAATAGATGAAACACTATTTCAGGTAAAATCCTCTATATGGACAAGGGGGCACTCCCTTCGACTGAAAAAAAAAGAAATTCAGTATCCAGAGGTGACAATCATTCTTTACCATAAGAACCATAGATCTGTGGAATAGCCTCCTGCAGAAGCTTGTTACAGCATCAACCGCTGACAGCTTCAAAAGATTCAATGCTTATTTAGAAGCTACTATTAGCTGTTATCAGTGAAAATAAATAAAATAAAAAATAACTTCCCCTACCACAACACCCTTGGTTGAACTTGATGGACATATGCCTTATTTCAACTGTATTAACTATGTAACTATGTATATGTTAGCTCAGTCTCAGTGCTGTCCCAGCACATGGTTACCCACCCCTCGGACTTAGGCCAGGCAGCCCACTAAAGTGTGGATGGCTTTACTAGGCCAGTGGCCAGTTAGGGGTGAAGGGGGCAAAGCATCAAAGAATGGCTTTACTGGCACAAATTTCTAGCCTTCCAGTAGCTGTGTCACTTTGCTAATGCCTGTCCCTTGAGTGTATGAAGTAAGAACTGGCAACATGGCAAGACAACAGGCAATATAAACATGGTTTCTAAGTAAAGTGTGCAAACACACTGTGGAAAACAAATAGTAAAGCTCAATATGGCCATATTTGCATATTAGTAACTTCTTTTTTTTGTTTGTACTTTTAATCAGTGCAGGCAAGGACTTTTCAACAAGACTGAAGCTGCTGAAAAAAGGTTTGAGGCAAATTCTTCATCTGTGGCACCATTGCTTCATCCCATGTTCTAGTAATATACATTAACAGAAAGACACATTAAATAAACAAAAAGCCCCAACCAAAAATGTATCTTTCTTCTTGAATTAAAGTCTAGAGCAAAATGAGAGAAGGGACTCAAAAAAGAGTATACATTTTGTCCTTCTGCATTTAGCAAAATCCCAGAGCTATTGATTGAAGCAAGATGCATTAGGGATCAGTATAACCCGAACTTCTAATGTCCGGTGTTTAGTGAAAGAGCATCAAAGGACATTTTAATGTCATACACTTTCTTAGGGAATTTTTAAAAATGCTTCTCATTGGCCAACCTATGAGTGAAAAGGACAGCATGCAGACAAATGTAGAAACAAATGGAATAGCAATTTTCTTCTAATCAAACCCTACATGAGATTGATTTTTAGGCAAAAGTTTATGCCATATAGATTTCTCAGCCCTGGCGACATTTAAAAGTCAGGGTGTACGTTGCTTGTATGTGCAAAACCCTTGACATGATGGAATACGGTGCCTGCGATAATAGGCAAATGCTCTATAATACAGTCATCTATCTGTTTTTCTAACTACAAGTGCAAATGTGTGTTATCCAGAACCGAAAGACATGCAAAGAATTATTCTCTGGTTGTATTTCTAAGAAAGTAAAGCCTTTTTCTATTTATAGTAATAGCCAAATGACTCATAGATAATGACAGCATTGGTTTCTTGTAATGCAAATGTTTACCGCCCAATGTGTGAAAAGTTTAGGCACAGTCCTTTTTTTTCTGTGTAAAATAAAATGAGTTAGTGCCATCAAAATTAAAAGATAGTGACCAGCACAAAATATATGCCAATACGTTTACTGCTGATGAAAAATTTGGCTGCACAATTTACAGGATTTAAGGAGTTTGCTGTTTCACTTTAGTAAATTTGGGTCCCCGTGAGTTCACTAGATTAGTCCCTTTTCTTTTCATACATTGAAGGTCACCACCTGTCTTTCGCAGATGAATAAAATTACCTTTTCCCTACACTTAACCCTTTCAGTGCCAAGCGCGTAGTTTCTACGTGCTTGCTTCCACTCCACTTAAGTGCCAAGCACGTAGAATCTACGTGCTTGACTTTTCCCCCTGCTACAGTAAAAGTAAAATAACAAAAACACTCACCTGACCCCTTGTTCGATCCGGCCGGGTCTCCTCTTCATCTGGGGGGGCTTCGATCCCCCACCCAGGCCCCCCCGGGTGCAGGGGAGGGCCCGGAATAGCCACCCCCCCTTTAGCAGCCGCCGAAATACATGTAAAAAAAATTAAAAAATAATAAAAATGACATTTACTTACCTCAATGCACGATCGCTCCCGCAGGGTCTCCTCTTCACCAGGGGGGCCTCCGATTGCCCCCCCCCCTGGCTCTCCGGCTGAAAGGCCCTCTCCCTGTCCTCCTCGACGGGCGCCGCCATCTTCTGCAGCCCTTTGGGCAGGGCTTATGACGTCACGCCTCGGGTGTCGTCATGACTCCGGCTGTCATTTCTGACACTTGTCATCACTGGCCAAAGGAGGAGGAAGGCAGGTGATGATCTGATCGTCTGCCTCCCTCCTCCACTGGACAGCGATGACAACAACTGTCATCAGAGCTGCGAGGGACACAGGAGCTGAGGATCAGAGGTGATTAAAGTAAAAAAAAAGTTTTTATTTTTTAATAAAGTCATTTTTTACTGTCTGTGTTTTTTTTTTTACTGTTAACTCCTTGTGAACTGGTAAGGGGTCCATGAGACCCCTTATACCAGTTCACAAGGCTCGGGGGTCTGGCAAATCACCTGCGGCTAGCGGGTGACTTGCCATTAACCCCCGGCACACCCATTACCTGCCTCCCCAAAGCCCAGGGGGGGGGGCAGAAGAGCCCATGGCCACGGGCTATGCAGGCTTGTAGCCTGCAGGGCCAGGGGCCACAAAAGCTGGCCCCTGTGCCCTGTTCCTACAAGCCCTGCATAGCTGGTCCCGGGCTGGTTACTTCGGGTAAGGGGGACCCCATGTCATTTTTTTTTTAACCCTTAAAAATCCCCCCCAAAAAATGGGGTCCCCCCCTGGGAGGGGGTACCCTATGTCATTTTTTTTAATTAACCCCTTATGTTCTGTCACCCAGCAGCTATAAAAGGCTTCCAGCAGGTGAGCAGAAGCCAGTGACTGCCGAGGGACACACAGCAAGATGGATAAAATATTTTTTTTTTCTGTGTGTGGTGTTTTTTTTTTACACTTAACCCCTTGTGAACTGGTAAGGGGTCCAAGAGATCCCTATACCAGTTCACAAGGCTTGTAAATGTTACAAAGTACTTGTTTCAGTTTGGGGGGTCTCCTGGGCAGGAACAGGGGGCTACCGATAAATATGTGGTACCGTTCTAATCGGTAGAAATGGGGCTTTCTCATGCAATATGGTTTTCTTTAATAAAATACATTTTTTATTTAAAATAAAGGAGGCAATTTTCTAAAAAAAAATTATTATTTTTTTTTTTACTTAATAATAATATTGTAAAAAACAGAATAAAATTTACAAACAAGACATTTCATGTTAAAGCCTAAACTCTGCTGCAAAAAAAATATATATATAACTTTCCAGAAAATTCCAGCAAAAATGGTGCAAAATGGGGAAAAATGACCTGTCAACAGAGGGTGACAAAATCTCAAGTAGGCTGGCAATTAAAAGGGTTAAAAGTAGCTATGCATGTTGGGTATTGTTCTGTTCGGGGGACCTTGCGCTTTCAGGCTTAGCTTGTTTTTTCTTGTTTGTATATTTATATTTTAGGAAAAGGTGTTTTTTATTCAGCTTTTTTATACATTTTTTAGGGAAACCCTGCGCAACCAAAGAATTCTTTGAGGGATAAATTCCAGAAAGATGAGCCCACTACAACAAGCTGGGTACGTTTAGAAAGTTTAACATGTGTACTCTCAGGGAATATATGGTTTATGGGGGATATTCCAAATGTAAAGAGTTGTTTTGGTTGAAAAAACGCAAGGTGCACACTTTGTCTGCAGAGCTGTAAAATTACCGTTACGCACATGCTTTACTTTGGGGTGTTTGGCAACTCTTTCCTTGACAGTAGCAATGCATGTTGGGTATCGTTCTGTTCGGAGGATGTTGCTTTTTCAGATTTTACTTGTTTTTTCTTGTTTGTATATAGTTTTTTTTTAGGAAAACGTGGCTTTGATTCTGCTTTTTTATCCTTTTTTTAGGGAAACTCTTTGCAACCAAAGATTACATTGAGGGATTATTTCCAGAAAACTGTGGCCACATCAACAAGCCTGGTACACCTAGAAAGCTTGAGGTGTGTACTTCCAGAGAATATATAGTTTGTCAGGGGTATTTCAAATGTAAAGGGTTTTTTTTCTGGAAAAACTGCAAGGTGCGCATAGCGCATAGCATAGTTGTATTCTATCTGAAAATCCCCTAAAGCGCTGTTTCAGTTTGGGGGAGTCTCCTGGGCAGGAAAGGGTGTCTACCTATACATATGTGGTACCGCTGTAACTGGGAGAAATTGGGATTTCACACGCAATAAGATTTTTTGACAAACTTACATTTTTTATTACAAAAAAAACACTACAAATAGTAAAAAATAGATTTTTTTTCACATATTTCACCCAAAAATATTGAGAATACACCTAAAAAATTACAAACAAGACATTTCATGTTAAAGCCCAGACTATGCTGAAAAAAATAATATATAATTTTCCTGGGAAATCCCTGGAAATCCCTGGAAATCCCTTCATAAATTACATTTGAACATGGGGAGCGCAAGATAGTGCAAAATGGTCTGGCAACAAAGGGTGACAAAAACTCCAGGTAGGCTGGCAGCGAAAGGGTTAAAGAGGAACACAAAAAGAGCCTTAGTACTCACAGTAAAGATATTTTCTTCTGTATATGTGGAGGACGCAAATCTTTAGTAATCATTATATCTGGCTTGTTGGGAAATCAAGAGGAGACGTAGACACTTTGTGAATAAAGTTGCTTCAATGTGGGATTATCCCAGCAACCCCCGGAGCCAGTTCATAAACAGCAGTAATTGAGCAACACCATGGAAACAAAGGTATCAATATAGAACCAGAAATGAGGCACTCAAGAACAATGATAGGAGGGTGCTGCATCCTCCACATATCCAGAAGAAAAGACCTAAGGTGAGAAATAAAATTATTTTTTCTTCTAGGAAATTTGGAGGGCACAGCTCTGTAGTAGTCATTACATCTAGGATGTCCCAAGTAGTAATAATTAGGGAGGCAATATAAGTTCCCCTTGACTAGGGAAAGGATCTGGCCTTGAGTCAGCAGATACTGCTGGACTCTCTGAGAGGGCTGCTGGCTGAGCTGAAAAGGCCTGCACACAGTCTAGCAGGGTGTGCTGTGGGGCCAAAAGTAGGTGGTGCCCAGAAAAGGCTGCATACCTGGGACCAGTCGGGACCAGCCCTGGGTCAAAAATCCACACCCTGAGTGAGTACAAGTTGGCACTAGGTCCGTGGTCAGAAGCACCCACACATAAGCAAGGGGCTCCAAAGAGCAGAGGCCAGGAGGCCATGTTTCTGGATTGAACAGCACCTAGACTCGGATAGAGTAGACCTGTATGGCCAGACAAACTGACTGTACTGGAGAGGTCTGCTTGGCATATTTTTGCTTATGCTGAAGAAAGCTGGTAATTATCTGAATTTGTAAATGTTCCATGTGGAGTCTTCCCTGTGGTTTGTGCAAAAGGGTCCCTGAAAGCTTACTCTCTCTCTCTATATATCTATCTATATATATCTATCTATATATATATATATATATATATATATATATAATTTATTTCACAACATATCTCAGAATTTTTCTGCCAAATGCAATGACTTCCAAAGTGACAGTGTCAAGTTAATAATTTTTGTGAATGTGTGGACTGAGGACCAAGTAGCTGCTTTACAGACCTGTTTTGCAGATGGTTGGTGTGTAGAAAAGCCCAAGACAAACCTACTGCTCTGGTAGAATGAGCTTTTACTTCAATAGGCACCTGTTTTCCCTTAGCTCTGTAGGAATCATCAATTGCCATTCTGATCCACTTACTGATAGTCATAGGAGGAAAGGATTGTCCTTTTTAAGGACCAATAAAATGAACAAACAATAAATTTATTTTCCTAATGTCTTTTGTGTTATGATTATAGACCTTCAGAGCTCCAAATATGTCCAGTTGATGAAGTAATCTATCCTGTGACTGGGAAAGGTTCGAACAGAATGAGGTAAAACAATCTCTTCATTAATGTGAAAACATGACACAACCTACTTCAATAGGCACCTGTTTTCCCTTAGTTCTGTAGGAATTGTGTGGGAAGTGTTTGTATTGCAAATCTAAGACAGCAATGGAGAAATTGAGACGGTTAAGCTACAGAGCTATAGCCGCCAATGGATGGCAGCAACCAGAGGACCTCTTGCCTCATGACGAGAGGCTAATCAGTGCAGCAGCCCAGCCATCTTCTTTTACCTTCTCACCTCAGAGCCGCCAGGAAGATAGTGAGGTTCAGCTAGGCAGACCATTAAAAGAATGATCACAGCAAAGAAACCCTGCAGGTCACGGGTGTTGGTCGTCGGCAAAATTACAGTTTCAGGGGGCATTAAGGATGCTGTAGCCCCCCTGCACATAACCCCCAAGAACACCCATAATCCTCACCTTTACATTGGTCCAACTATGAGAACCCACTGGTGCGACACTCATGTGGGCAGCGACATACCAGCTGCCAAATGTCCTGCTCATGTGAGTGCCTGGTGGCCAATCGTGGTGCTGGAATCTCGTCGGTGGTGGCGGTGACGAACACCTGCGACTCGCAGGGTGTTGGTCAACTTTAATCAGGGGTCTCACACATTGTGAGGTGTTCCCCGATGGACTGATTGAAGGGGGGGTTATCACAAAATAAAATGTCAAAAATAAAATATTAAGTAAGAAAAAAATGAAAAACGCAAAGAGATCTCTGCTTGCTTCCCATCTCCTCAGGACACTCTGTAGAACTAGTTAGTGGTGCTGGTGGTTTCTGTAATATGCCCACATTGAAGCAACTTTATTTACAATGCATCTATGTCTCTTGTGGATACCCCTACAACCCAGATGTAATGACTATTGTCCTATGCCAAATTTGGGCATCTTGTTTTTGTCCCGCTATGTGTACCCCCCAAATTACCCAAAAACCCACCTTTCTCTTGTTCCCATGGTGCATGCACAGCCCACTCAGGCAATCCGCAGCTCTCGTTCCATTCAGTTTTACTTTGCGGCTTGGGGCTCAAAAAAGCTAAATGGACCACATGCCAGCCGCCAGCAGTATTTTGCTCACCTCTAGCTGTAGGCGTGCCTGCACCAGCCATTCAGGAATTCCTATTGTGGATACTCGCCTGACTTAAAGTATAGTGAAAATGTGCCTTTGGAATCCCCATCAAAGTGAGTGTTCCAGCCCTCCCTAGGGTTTCACACAGGTGGAGGGGAATCCCAGTTCGGGATGTCCCCTAAAAAGGGAAACCACCGGCCACAGAGTCTTATAGACTCTAGGGAGGTGGTTGCTCATCTTTAAACAAAAATCATAGACACATTATAAGTAAAGTCATTTCTTTTGGGGGCAAAAATGTGTTAATCTCTGGAGAGAGAATTGCATGGCAGGAGGTACTCAGCCCTCATTTATTCAATCATAATAGATTGCCAATCTATTCTGATTGGAGGAGAGCTCATGCATGCTGTGTTTTTTCAGCATACATAGAATGGGTTTGTATGGAGTGTGTGGGGTTGTGTGTGTGACACCTAATGCCTGCACAAACTGGCTGTAATTCAAATTTTGCTGGATATTCCTGTTAACTTCCTGTACATTTGAAAAGGTATAAGTTCCATTTGAACAGTGGCTGTAACAAAGGACACATCTGCATGCGGTGGCGCATGAAAAAGCGCACATTATTATTATCGTTGTCTTATTCTTTAGTGCTGTACAGGGAATAGTTATAGACTAGTTAAACATGCAATACAGAGACCAATACAAACTAGATGCTACATAGTTCAAACCAAATGTGAGAACTGGGGACACTAAGAAAGAGAGCCCTGCCCTTGCAAGCTTGCAGTCTAAAGGATGGGGGTGGAAACAAAAGGGGCGGGATAACAAGTGGTAGAGCTTGAGTTTGGCAGCATGTGTCCTGTGATGGAGCTGCTTAAGCCAGATTATATGCTTATCTGGAGAGGTGGGTTTTGAGGGCACCTTTAAAAGAGTGTGAGGAGGTGACCAAGGAGGATGATGGGAGGATGTCAGAGGTAGAGCGAAGGTTGCGCCAAGGTTGGTATCGCTGGATTCGAGATGAAATGTAGGGATGGGCCTGGTTGGAGAGAGCTTTGTAGAAGGTTAAACTGAACTCTCCGAGAGACAGGTAACCAGTGGAGGGATTGACAGAGGACAGTTGCACTATACAAGCGAGAGGAAAGGTGCATGAGGCGAGCAGCTCGGAGAATATGCATTCATATTTCACGGATTGAACTGCACCTCCATAATCTGTAATGTTGCGTGTTTGGGGCTGGGAACTTCTTTCAATTGCTTTCAGTTGGCCAGAACAGGGAGGTATGCAGGGCTCCACTGTTGGACTTCTATTGTGGAACCAGTGTATTCAGCCAGAACTGTACGAATGCCACTGGATGTGCTTAGAATTTTGAAAAGAGGCATAAAAAGATTTTATTAATTGCTTCACACCATAAAAATACTTTCACTTCTTTAAGAAGGAGGTTTGCTAGGTATAAGCTGCTGGGTGTATTTATATTTTTGACTTTGACTTTAGAAAAGCACATTAGCATTAACATGTAAATGAAACTGAAAATCTATTATTATAGTATTTATGAAGACCTTTTTAGCCAAGTATAGCAACATAAAAATGATGAGGATGGTCTTTAGGCAATGTGTATATGAAAAGTGTATTCAAAGGCTTAATAAAACATAGACAGCTGCATTTAAACCACACCAACACCATTAAAAAAACAGTGTGTAGCCCTCACGCACCGGGGGGGGGGGGAGGGTTTGGCGAGTGACAGCAGGGAGAATGTTCTTCTAGGCCCAGGGTGCTGTACGTGTGTGTTGTGGGTAGGCAAGGGTCAGGGTGCAGGTTAATACTCACTGTTGCCACTTGGAAAGATGAACAGCAGTCCAGAAGATGAAAGCAGAGTTCCTCTTTATTTAATCCACAGGCAAACAGCAAACATGGAACAGGTACAATATATCCATCCAGTTACAGCTCTGGTTCTGTCCATAGTCACAGGTACAATTAAAGAGTATTGCTTCCCAAGAAGAATTATGTCTGTAAGGGGGGCCGTGGTGAGCGTCTGCTGAGCAGCACGGCGCTTGCTGGCTTCCCACTGCAGGGTGCGCCAGCCGCTCCGAGATGACGGAGAGTGTGGCGCAACGCTCCGGCCGCCTCCCTCGCTCCTCTGTAGCTGTGCAGTCCAGCATCTATACCACTAGGAGGCGCTGCTAGTGGCAGGAGGTGCAGCGTCCTCCTCACCTGCTTTGAATCAGGGACTGGTCAGCCCTGCTGCTGGGACTGACTAGCCCCTGGAAGTTGTTTGCACCAATCACCAAAAACAATAAGTATTGTACCAATCAGCACACACACCCCCCCAGGGTGGCCATTGGTCAGTTCCCCAATAAATATGGAGTCAGCCCAGTGCTCTGTGTCCATGATAGTCACTTATGATTAGGGTGTGACTCGTTAGTTATCTGTTTCTGACCCGGCTTGATCGACCATCCCTGTCCCTTGCCTGTACCGACCTTTGCTTTGTCTGACCTCGAACCTGCCTGCCCCTTTGGATACATCGCAATCTCTGACCTCCCGGCTTGACCTTTGGCTACCCCTGACTACGCACCTGTCTCATCCCTGTACTCTGACGCACCTTCCGGACTGACTACCCGTGAACTACCTCTGCTTCGGGATACCCTCGTGGTTCATCGGCCTTCACCATAAGCAGACATCCTTTGCACCTATTAAGACCTGGCGGCAACCGTGTCCGGTGAGGCGTACCTAGCGTCCTGGCAAAAGGGGGCTTGACTATAGGCAGAAGCGGCGGTGGAGATTGGGAGTTGTCTGCTTACAGAAGGCTGGTGTCCCACTGGGCATCACAATGTCCTTGCTGGATCTCTCCCTTCTCTCTCGGTCAGGATTCCTGCTTCTCTTACAATTCAAGATGGTGAATCACAACGTTGCTTTGGGATTGGGGCTTCTCACTACCTTCCAGAACATTCTATCACATGTTCGGCATCATGTCCGACATCTGATAGTGATAGGTTGCTAAACCCTCTAGCCAATCACTACCTTTCTAGTTATAACTATGTTACTACTCTACATCCTGTTATGACTAACAACCCTTCTTCTTGCACCTTCTAGAACAATCCCCATTATAGCCTATGGCTAATGTTAGTCTATGGCCTAGTGGGCCGTAGTGGGTCTACTGCCATCATGGGTATGGCACTCCCAATGCACTTTTATGGGTAGAAACCACAAAATAGTTTAATGTATGCTTAACTCTATTTAAAATGGTTCTTATTAGTTAACTGACATGTTCCTAGCTATACCCAGGTCCCTACAAGTGCTCATATGCATTCCTAAGGGACAATTCAAATTGTTATACATAAAATGTAATTGACCTATTTGCAATTCCTGGCGTGGTCAATTTTACCACCAAAATGTCATCTTATGGGGCTGCAGGCTGGCTGCAAAGAGGAAGTGCTGCTGGGTTTCCTGCCACTTTGCATTGTGGGTTATGTCAGGCAAATTCAGGCAGCAGCACAGCTGGGAAAGGGAGTCTCTGGGGAACTTAAAGATGGCCACAACCAGGAGAAAATCTGTGAGACGGCAACTTCTTTTAGGTACCCTAGCCCTTATAAAACATTGCAAAGTACCTTCAAAGCAAACCTATTCTTTTCCTGGCAACTCTGACCGAAGTAGGGTCCAGATCATCCAGGACCCTAACAAACCAACTCTTAAATGCTTGGAGATACTCAATTTTTGTTCATGGTTCACTGTATGATGGGGTCGACAAGGTAACTTGTCCCTGCACACCTATTGGAGGAGGTGTGGCTGCCACATGTATGTGCAGCTGTTCCTTGCGCAATGTTGGAAGGAGACCAAACCAACAAAAGAGCCAAAAGTTCTTGTAGGTGGCAGTAGAACCAAAGAGATCAAGGAAATGCCTTGAGAAAGTGACAGCTTATGGTCACGAAACGCGTAGGCTCGTTTCCCGGGGGGCGGTGCTACTGGGGGGGGGGATGCTATGGATATGTAAGACTGAGCATCAATTGTGTGGCATGTAATTTTGCCACACAATTGATGCTATTGCGTTTTTGCACCTAATTGGTAATGAACTGATGTAAATGGATGCACTTTTTGGAGCACAGGCACTTTATATGATATAGAGGTATTTATTGGGAATTATATTGATTACATAGAAAATATATGGTTTGATCATAGTTTATTTAGCATATTGGGTAACAGTGCCCCCTCTCCCCCTGGCAGATGTGAGAACACAGTGTCTTTTATGTTTTTTAATGTACATTTTAATTATGTATCGTCCAGTTCAGCTTAATAAAAACATTTTTGTAACATTAGTCATGGTTGAGTGCAATTGTTAGTCTCTGGTCACAGCTCTTCATTTGAGGATTTTGGGGCATCCCCCTTTCTTTTGTAATAGTGTCAAGTAAAGTAAAGGAATTCACTTATTACTGAACTGCCCCCCCAAAAAGAAACCTGTTTTTGACTTTCAGTAGCAAATAACGTCTTACTATTGACGTGCCATGCACATTTATAACTTTATAAATGTCACCAGAAAAAGAAAATATCCTAAAGTTAAGTCATCAGGTGACGTTGGGATTGAGTTATAGCTTTATTGTATCTCTAGTCACTGACCTAAGCATACATCACATAGACACATTTATAACTGCTTCCCATCCTTCATAATGAATGGAGCAGAACTGTACAAAGTGACCATCTCATCCCTCACTAGGAAATTAATGACCCAGATAGAGCAAAGAAGCAGTAAAAGTCACTGATGTCTTTGTGAATCCTTAGCTACTAGTTACAATGTAGCTTTTTAGCATTGCTGAACAGAGGCATAAGTTGATTTAGAATCTACCGTAACTTTGCATATGCTTTACATTAAACAATAGATCCTTGTTTCCTTGACTCAGAAAAGCACCAATATAATTTATTCATGCACCGAATTTTCTTTTTAATCAGCCTGCCATTGTCAGTTTGTCACCTTTATTAACTGGAGTGCAAACAGCTCATACTTGGCAGTGCAGACACTTCTTACCATGGAGGCCAGCCTTCTTCCTCTAAAAATAATGGACCGTCCATGGGAAGATAAAAAGTTAAAGTGGACCGAAACCTAGGGAGATCAGCCCGGGAATCTTATAGATTGATTCCCTCCCACCGGGGCATCCAGAATGAGGAAGCCCCGCTGTGTGAAACCCCTCAGATTGCCCATAAACTCACCTTCTTTCCCAGTCCAACGGCACATGCGCGAGCAGCGGTGGCATCCTCGCTATTGCCCTAGCAGGGCGCTTGCCCGTACCAGGCATTAGCAAATGGCTGGCGCGGGCAGGCTCCCTGTTAAAGAGAAGTGGGGGATGTGGCCGCCAGCATGCTTGGGTCAGTTCGTCTTAGATGAGCTCCTGGACGCAGGGGCCGTGGATTTGAGCACGCTGATTGGACGAATGGCTGTGCATGCGTCTTACGACTGGGAAGAGGTGAGTTTAATCGTGGTGCCTGGGGGCAAGGACCAAAACCCAGGATATCCTTTAAAAGAGTACTAACATGCATTTTAGATCAAATGGATGCATATTCATATACAGAGGACATTCTGTAATTCTTCTCTGTGCATATACCACCTCCAATCAGATTACTCTGTGTGAGTTGGGTGGAGATTAACACTCATTTAAAGAAAATTGGTGCTGAATAACTTTAATACTCAGCTCTTTCCATCCTAGTCTGGTTAAAAAAAACATACCAGGTCCTAAGATTGGCTCCCACACCCTGAAAGCCCTCAATACCAGGATTATCATCCTGTGATACATCCTGCACCAGTCACAGTGACTGTCCATGTCTAGTCCATTGTATTAAATGAAACAGCCAATCACTACAACTGAAAGAGGGGGCATAGGACCTGATCAGTTGGTTATCAGTGGCAAATACACAGTTGTGGCAGCAGGTATGCCTATTTGTGATTTGGTTTTCTTTATCTACTTCTAGTAGCTTCAAAGAAAGAGAGGAGGCCCACAGCTCCTCACCCTATCCCAGAATAAAGGCGTGGCCCCACTCATTCAATATCAAAAAATGCAATGTTTTATTAATGAATGCATCTACAATTACATACATTTGGACACATTAAAACCAATCTAAAATACATAAGACAAAACCTGAGAGGAGGAAGGGGGAAATGGTGACAAAAGGCTGCTATCATAGGCCATAAATAATTGCCATATACCAAAGTATGATTGTGGGTCCTCTTTAACCCTGCTGGAAACACAATGGTGCTATACAAGTGTCTACTATTCTAAAAACATGTATAATACACAGCCGATATACTACCTACTACTGAAAGTGCTATGTGCTAAAGTGCTATACAAAAATATATATAAGGACCAGCCGGGTAGGGACAAACAAAAACACACAATCCATCAATCCACAAAAATCTCACATGTCTCAAGGGCCATGCAGCATCCCCCCACTCGCTGCCGACGGGTTGCGTGACGTCAGTGCGTCACTTCCTCAGGGTATTTTAGATTGGTTTTAATGTGTCCAAATGTATGTAATTTTAGATGCATTCATTAATAAAAGATTATAATTTTTGATATTGAGTGAGTGGTGCCACTCCTTAATTCTGGGATAGGGTGAGGAGCTGTGGGACTCCTCTCTTTCTTTGAAGTCTTGTTGAGATACACTAATTGTGTTCTTTTCCCGGTGTGTCCACACTGTTTTTTTATTACCTTGCCAGTGCGGTCTCTCCTTTTCTTGTTTATACTTCTAGTAGCTTACTGTAGTTTTAGGTCAGATGTAAGCAGAAATAAATAAGCAACTCTGAAGGGTTTACACTTCCATGCCGCACTATATACAAATGGTCTACTGTCCAGGTAACAAAATAAAAAAGGTCTATACAACGTTTGACGCCTGCATTCTGCAAGAGCACATACCCACTTCCTCGGGTCTTGGAGGAAGTGGGTCGGTGCTCTCATAGAATATGTGGCTGCCGGGAAAGGCTCCTGATGACCTGAGGCCCTGCTGTGGGGGGGCATGTGCACGAAAGATCACATGTGAATGGAGGATGGCCATGGATGCTGCAGGACTCAATCTCAGGAGATAAAATGTTTTATACAATATACTGTAGACACATTTTCATTTGCCTGGACTCTATAATGGAAAAACTACAGGTACTACAGGGATCGAAAGCTGTTGATCACTAATTATGGGGTTCATTTTTCCATAAAAACTGACTGCTGTGACAGCTTTTTCTAATAGCTAATGTTTCTGTTTGTTCAATAGGATGGTCCAAATGATTTAGAATTTAATGTTTTATATTTTATCATTTTTGAAGAGGGTTAATTTTATGAGCTTTTGACATAAATAAAGTATCCACAGAACCTTGGATACACACACTTCATGCTCCAGCAATATCCCTACTTTCCAGAAACGGTTAAGCCTTCTATTGGTTTTCCATGCAAGCTCCTTGTTTTTCATGGCACGTAGCATTTAAAGATGCTCAGTTATCTATTTTTTCTCGCTATTCTTTTTATGCAGGGAATGTTCTATGATAGTAATTAAAGCTTAGATAGGAAAGTTTTATGGTAGAACACATCATTGTTCGGTTTCATCCTGTGTTATTTGTGTGCCTGGCGGGGCTGTGTATAAATAAATGATCTGTGCCTCCCATAAGTCGTACTGCCATAGCATCTGGCAGAAAGAGAAAACAAACTGATTTAGACAACGTAACTTTTAGTAGCATTGACTGCATGCTAAGCTGCGAGCCTAATCATTCTTGTGACCTTGATTGGTGAACTACAAATGCCCGCTCTGAAAAACAACAGAGACCTTTCATCGCCCAGGGCTGGCTCTTGATTGTATCTCCTCCTTAAGGTTACTGTGGCTGCTCTTTTCTGGGGCTAAAAGAATAAAAAAAAATGCAGAACCAAAACACTTGCTGAATACTCCAAGCTCCCTCCAAGGCTTGTTACTACCGTATATCTATTAATAACAGACAACATTTTCATTAAACGATGCACTTTCCAGCTCCAGGACAGACTTCACTTTTCTGTCCTGATCATTAGAACTGTCCCTGGAGGGCTTCTTTAACCGTGGTGTCTTCCCGACACAGGCGAGGCTATCTGTTCCTGCGTAACGGCTTTCACTATCCAGTTCCCAAGAGTGAAGGAGACCTAGTAACCCGTGAGTTTATAAGGTACAAAAAGCTGGTTATCAAATTCTTTCCTCCAGGATAAAAGCATCCCTATTCAAAGTTCTCATCCAAGTCTTTGAAGATAAAAGTATCCTCAGCTGATGCAAATTACAGGAAGTCTTCTTTATTGTATTACAATTATCCCTGTTTTTTAGAGTGCAAACCGTTCCTAATCTTGTTAAATAATTTTCTTCCAACTCAGTTTTTCTCCTCCTGATTTCCAATTCTAAAGTACATATATCATTCTGGGAAGAACTATGGCTACTGTGATTTTCTGCTACCTTGAAATGATATTGACACAGCATTGGTTACTATGACGCTGAAAAAATGGCTTGTGGTGCAGCATATGTAAGACTTTTGAAGAAACATTCATGCATGCCTTTATTTCATGCACAATATTCTATCCCAGCTGTTGCACTATGCCGATACAATACCTCCTGAGACCTGGCCTATACAGAGAGCATGTACTGTAGACATGCTGAACTGGCAACATCCCCACATGTTAGAACTTACTAAAAAGGTTAGAAGAAGAATACAAAGTGCTCAATTCCAAGTTTGAGGCATACAGACAATATTTTCTTCAAATTGCAACTCATATTCTTTTCTAGTGCATGTTCTCCCTGCCTGCTCCAACAATAAGACAGGCAACGCTGATCTGAGAGGATCTAGTGCTGCCAGTCTCAGTGTGTTCTTCTTCCTATATCCAGAAGGCAGCCTGATGAAGGACTGAGAAATAGGTAGGAAGCTGGATATTAGGGATTAGACCTCTGTGCTGGATGAGATGCCCGAGGATAAATGAAGAACCCACACATGTCATTAACTGCTTACTTCCAAAAATGCTGATGTATTTAGTCTCATAAGAGCTCTTTATATATACCTGCACCTGCATTTTCCATGACATGTGTTTTATTTTATCAGAGGTAACTGCTTAATATAATGTTTATTTACATAGGCTGAGCAGAGTGCCTTTAATTCCCTTTGTCCCTTCGTGGCTCCCTTAGTCTTGCTGTGATACTAGTTTTGTATCCAAGCAGTGCACACCTGCTGCTGCAGACTACAGTCTTTTCACCTACTGCTGCTATGGGTTTAAATCACAAGTTTCCTGCTGTATTGAACGTACATTTCAAGATTCCTGCTGTAAGAAGTGTATATTTCAAGATTCTGTACTGAAATAAAGCTTCTGAGACTTATCTATGTTTATCCATTACAAGCCGATTTAGCTATCTGACAAGCCTTATGGAGTAAGAAGACATCCTTCACAGATGCACACAGACAAGGTGAAGCTGTCTACAGGATTCACATTACTGCCATTTAGTGAGTCAGAATATGCACCATTCTAGAATTTATTTAGCCCAAGACAAAGAGTTGCCACCAGAAGGCTGAGTTATCTATACACTTAGGGGGTAATTTATGACATGTATCGTCGTCCTTGCGCAGCTCATTCTAGTTAGCCATATTTACTGAGCCAAATGTGGCATATTTGCCTGGCAGTGTTTGCAGTATTTACTTCCAGTTTGGGCTCACTAAACAAATGCTAAGGAACACCTTTTCTCTTTTTCCAGTGTTAGGCACTTACCTCGTCGCCGTCCCTGCTCCCGCGACGCGCTGTCGGGTGGCCCTCAGCTGTCTGCTGCCCGACGGTCCCCGGGTGTGCCGGCTCCTCGGCGCTGTCGTGGGGACCAGGGGTTGGCGGCGCTGGGCAGTGTGGGTGGCCGCGCCTCAGCCCGCTCTGCGCGGCTGGGCGGCCCCGCCGGGCTCCCTCTCAGTGTGGCGCTTCCCCCTCCTAGCGGGGCGCGCCCGATCTTCAACGCGCGCGCGAGCACGTCCTGTTTATGCCTCCCGGCGGCGCTTCCCCCAGCGCGCCCGCCGGGGGCAAGTTTGAATTAGCCTATCTCCAGCTTGATCCTGGGAGCGGACCCAGGGACTGGTCGGCCTGTCTGGCCTGGGCCGTCCAGTTCCTGGGACCGCTCCCGTTTTAGTACTTTGCACCAATCACTATCTTTCCCTCCAAATGCCCCTTCCTTAGTGGCCAGCATTCCTTATAAATTATGACTCCTTCATTATCCCAGTGCCCGTTATAGCCTCGGGGTTCTGGGAGCGTTACAGATTGTCTTTCTCCATATTATTCGGCTTTGAACTTTGACCACTCTCGCTTGATGCCTGCCCTGACCTTTTGCCTGCCTGACCACGATTCCGCCTGACCCCTCTGATACTTCGCCCCGTGACCTTCTGGATTTGACCTTGGCTTGTTTGACTTCTCTTCGTTACCTCCATTGGATACCTCGCCCTGTGACCTCCCGGCTCTGACCTCGGCTTGTTAATCGGACTTCCGCCATCCGGCATCCTCACTTGGGACTCCCTGCCGTTCATCAGTCTCCACCTTAAGCTGGTAATCTTTGCGCCCTATAAGTCCTGGGGGTAACCGAGTTAGGAGAGGCATAACCCGCGTCTCCTACAAGCGGGGACTTGTCTATAGGCAGAAGAGGCGGTGGAGATTGGGGATTATCAGCTCAAGACAGACTGGTGTCCGGTACAGTCCTTACAGTATAACGGGCCAGAAGAATGGACCAAATCCTGGAACAGGTGCAAGCCTTAACGGCGGCTGTAGAGCACCTGGCTCACCGGGTTGCGGCCCAGGAGAACCGTCCAGCTCCTATCACCACCAGTCCTCCGAGGACTCCGGCCGCAGCCTCTGTGGAACCCAAAATTCCACTCCCAGAAAAATTTCATGGCGACAGAGCAAGGTTTGCCAATTTTCGGGACTCTTGCAAATTATATTTTCAGCTTCGTCCTGTTTCTTCGGGGTCACAGGAGCAGCGAGTGGGGCTGATTATCTCCCTCCTTCAAGGTGATCCACAATCCTGGGCTTTCAGTCTACCATCCCAGGATCCTGCTCGTCTCTCAGTGGACAATTTCTTTTCCGCGATGGAGATTCTGTATGACAATCCCGACAAAGGGGCAACGGCAGACGCTAAGCTACGTACCCTTCGCCAGGGACGCCGTCCAGCTGAAGATTATTGCTCAGAATTCCGGCGCTGGGCAGTGGACTCACGCTGGAACAATCCTGCCCTCTGCGGCCAATTCCGGCTTGGATTGGCCGATTCTATTAAAGATACTTTGGTGAATTACCCGGAACCCCAGACTCTAGACGAGTTAATGCACCTCGCCATCCGCATAGACCGTCTTCTTCGGGAAAGACGCCTAGAGAAAGGGTCACATCCTGATTCAGTTTTGAGAGCTGAGGCCCCAGTAGTGCAATCATCCGAAGAACCCATGCAACTGGGCGCCACAAAACTCACCGAAGTTGAAAGACGTCGGCGCCTGTCAGAGGGGCTGTGTCTGTACTGTGGCGGAACTGGTCACATGGTCAGAGTATGCCCTAAGAAGCCGTCGGGAAACTTCAGAGCCTAGGGGGTTTCGAGGGGGCCCTCCTAGGCTGTAAGGTATCACCTCGTGTATCGTCGCCGGTTCTAATCCCGGTTCAGCTTAAAGTTGATTTAAAATATTTGAATTTGAAGGCCCTCTTAGACTCCGGAGCAGCAGGGAACTTCCTTGACTCTGAGATAGCCCAGAGTTTAGGAATTACGCTCCAGTCCTTGCCTACACCCATCCGAGTTTCCGCCATTGATGGCACGCCTGTTGCAGGGGGACTCATGCAGTTTAGAACCCTACCTATACCATTTAAAGTGGGAGCCAATCATTCTGAAATTATCAGCTTTCTTGTCTTGAGTATGCCTAACACCCCCTTAATTCTGGGATTGCCTTGGCTACAGAAGCACAATCCCCAAATTGACTGGGTGTCGGGGCAAATTGTGAAGTGGAGGCACTGGCTGGAGGGGGCTCAGTACCCAGTTACTGTCTTTACGGACCATAAAAACCTAGAGTACATCCAATCCGCAAAAAGACTAACTCCTAGACAGGCTCGCTGGTCCTTGTTCTTCTCTCGGTTCAACTTCTCCATAACCTATAAACCGGGGTCCAAAAACGTAAAAGCTGATGCCCTGTCTAGGAGTTTCTCTTTTTCTAATTCACCCGAAAGGGTGGATGTTCCCATTTTGCCCCACTCCCTGGTGGTAGCCGCCATCCAACCTCAACTCCCTGATCTAGTTCAATTCCAGGCCGAGGCTCCACCTGAAAAGCCTGAGTCGGTCCAGTTTGTGCCCTCTCTTTACCACACTGCCTTTTTGTCTCATTTTCATGATACTAAAACAGCGGGTCATCCAGGGGTCAAAAAGACTATCGCCTTACTGTCCCGCCAAGTCTGGTGGCCATCCATTAGGAAGGATGCACAAAAATTTGTCCTAGCCTGTAAGGTGTGTGCTCGGAGTAAGTCTTTAAGACACTCCCCTGAAGGCCCTCTACTACCACTGCCCATTCCTGCCTGTCCGTGGACCCATTTGGCCATGGATTTCATTACGGATCTTCCTCCTTCCCAGGGATATACCGTTATACCGTAGTAGTGGACCGCTTTAGCAAAATGGCTCACTTCATCCCTTTAAAAAAGCTTCCCACAGCTCAAATCTTAGCTCAACTCTTTATCACTCACATTTTTAGAATCCACGGCATCCCAGAAGACGTTGTCTCAGATAGGGGGGTCCAATTTGTCTCCCGGTTTTGGAGGGCTTTCTGTACTAAGCTGGGCTTCACCATCTCTCTTTCCTCTGCATTCCACCCTCAGTCGAATGGGCAAACCGAAAGAACAAACCAATCTTTAGAACAGTATTTGCGTTGTTTCACTGCTGATACTCAAACGGATTGGGTGTTCTTCCTTCCGTTTGCTGAATTCGCACTGAACAACGCTTCACATTCTTCCACTGGGGTTTCTCCCTTCCATTGTGGCAAAGATCTGAAGTTCTCAGCCCTATCGGACCAACCCTCTAGAGTTCCTTCCTTGGACGACTGGGTTTCCAAATGGCCGGGGTTATGGAATAAGATCCAGCAACATCTGACCAAGGCTGTCCTTCAACAGAAAAAATTTTCAGATCGTAAACTTTCTTCTAATTCTGGTTATGATGTGGGGGACTGGGTTTGGCTTTCAACTAAGAATTTGGCCTTACGCCAACCCTCCGCTAAGTTAGGCCCGAAATTTATCGGCCCCTTCCCCATAATACAGAAAATCAATCAGGTTACGTATCGGTTAGACCTCCCTTCCTCGATGAAAATCTGTAATTCCTTTCATGTGTCACTTCTTAAACCTGCAAGAAACCATGAACCTAATAGTCCTCCTAGTCCTGTGTTAGTTGGTGGGCATCAGGAGTTTGAGATTGCCCGGGTCCTAGATTCCCGCTTTTTTCGAAACTCTCTTCAATATTTAATTGACTGGAAGGGGTACGGCCCGGAAGAAAGATCTTGGGTTCCGGCCAGAGAGGTTCATGCGCAGAATTTGGTAAAGAGATTCCACAGGGAGAATCCTCTGAAGCCCAGCTTGGAGGGTCCAGTGGCCCCTCCTCAGGGGGAGGGTAATGTTAGGCACTTACCTCGTCGCCGTCCCTGGTCCCGCGACGCGCTGTCGGGTGGCCCTCAGCTGTCTGCTGCCCGACGGTCCCCGGGTGTGCCGGCTCCTCGGCGCTGTCGTGGGGACCGGGGGTCGGCGGCACTGGGCAGTGTGGGTGGCCGCGCCGCAGCCCGCTCTGCGCGGCTGGGCGGCCCCGCCGGGCTCCCTCTCAGTGTGGCGCTTCCCCCTCCTAGCGGGGGCGCGCCCGATCTTCAACGTGCTCGCGCGCGCGCGAGCACGTCCTGTTTATGCCTCCCGGCGGCGCTTCCCCCAGCGCGCCCGCCGGGGGCAAGTTTGAATTGGCCTATCTCCAGCTTGATCCTGGGAGCGGACCCAGGGACTGGTCGGCCTGTCTGGCCTGGGCCGTCCAGTTCCTGGGACCGCTCCCGTTTTAGTACTTTGCACCAATCACTATCTTTCCCTCCAAATGCCCCTTCCTTAGTGGCCAGCATTCCTTATAAATTATGACTCCTTCATTATCCCAGTGCCCGTTATAGCCTCTGGGTTCTGGGAGCGTTACAGATTGTCTTTCTCCATATTATTCGGCTTTGAACTTTGACCACTCTCGCTTGCTGCCTGCCCTGACCTTTTGCGTGCCTGAACACGATTCCGCCTGACCCCTCTGATACTTCGCCCCGTGACCTTCTGGATTTGACCTCGGCTTGTTTGACTTCTCTTCGTTACCTCCATTGGATACCTCGCCCCTTGACCTCCCGGCTCTGACCTCGGCTTGTTAATCGGACTTCCGCCATCCGGCATCCTCACTTGGGACTCCCTGCCGTTCATCAGTCTCCACCTTAAGCTGGTAATCTTTGTGCCCTATAAGTCCTGGGGGTAACCGAGGTAGGAGAGGCATAACCCGCGTCTCCTACAAGCGGGGACTTGTCTATAGGCAGAAGAGGCGGTGGAGATTGGGGATTATCAGCTCAAGACAGACTGGTGTCCGGTACAGTCCTTACATCCAGCTTTTAGTGGTGAACCCCATAGGAATTAATTTTATTTTAGGTGAGATTATCTCATTAGGTCACTTTGGTATCTTTCCCTAGTATTTTGAATGTGAACGACAGAGTTTGGTTGGGAGCAGTGTAAAGCAGCGTGGTACACCCTGGCCATTAGTGGTGTGGGACACCTTAGCAGTGGCTTTCGGGAATGTAGGACAACCTGCAGTGGGTTGGCCAGGGGCAAAGGATCTGTGTACTGCACTTGAGGAATGGAATTTGAATGCTTTTTCAAACCTTATTTTTCTAATATGTTGGTAATGTTTGACCTGAACATAATTTTGGCAACATTTAGGTGGGTACTTTTATGAAATAATTAAAATAATTAATAATAATTATATAATTTAATGTTAGATACTGGTGGAGGTCCCCTTTAGCCAACCTTTAGCCAAAAGAGAGAAGTTCCTCAATGTGCTTCTAAACAGATATGTGATGTGCTGGCAGATTCTTCCCTGAGGTGTCCTGTAGAAGCAAGTGTGTGATTGGAGGTGCTCACAGTCTCTATCACTCAAGCAGAAGTACAGAAGAGCCAACTTACTATTCCAGCAGTTACACTCCTACTGCAGCACTAGGTCTTTTGTCAAGAAAGGACAGTCCATTTTTCTTGGGTCTTAACTCCTTCTGCATGTCCGTAAGTTAGCTGTCTGGCATAGTCTTTAATAGAGATGGGTGAACACGATCTGCTAAGTTTGTGTTCCCAAACCCGAACACGGATTTCAGCCAGAAGTCTGTGTTTGAGTTTGGCGTCCGGCCCGAACATGGAAAAGCTGGTAGATGGCAGCCCATCAATCAGGCTCACCTAAGGACACACCTAAAGACACTCCTTGTGCTGGTCCTAGAAGTGTCCTTGTTTGGCCATCTTTTTGTAGCCCTGGCTGGGCCCAGCTTCAAATGCTGATGATTATGCTGCTGCCACGCCACCAAGATCAGATTGTTGGCAGTGGTGAGTTACAGTATACTACTTCTGCTGCACACTGAAATTTACCACCCCCCCCCCCCCACACACACAGTCACCCCCCAAACCCAAAGATTTATTCAAAGTTTGACTGACTTATTTAACCCAAACTTTGGGGGGTTCGTCCATCCCTAGTTTAAGCATTGGGCTTCCAGTAATTTGTAACATCCACTCTTCCTCAACAAAATCAACTAATTCTAGTTACTGGCGGTTCCTAACATATAAAGGTTCTGATCATCATAAACACATGTTGGGCCATGTGAAGAATGTTCTGGCTGAGGACGACTTGGCAATTAACAATCTATGGTCCAAATTCACTACTCTAGACTAGCAAAAGCAAGTGACTGTCCATGTCTAAATTCAAATGTAACTATCTAGCTGTTATTGAATGTCTCTATGACCCTGCCCATCCCACATAAATATGTTCTTAAGTGTAAAAATTGGATTTTCTTTTACTCTATTTTGTTAAAGGAGACCACTAGTCTAAAACCAAGTTAAATGTGGATTCCTCGTTTACTTTGAATGCATGTTTTGGGTAAACCCTCTGACAGTTTTTTAAATTACAGCAGCAGTTTTTCTCAGGGATTTGGGAGTCTACCCATGCAGTAGTTGTTATACGGAGATCAAAACACACCACTATAATGAAAGGTAGTCAGATTCTGATGCTTGAAGAATATGCAAAAAAGAAGCATGTTCAACAGGTTAGAGAGAGCCCAGATTCCCAGAAAGGTTTCAAAATAGGTAATCAGGACTGGCTGCTGGGTCCTCAACATAAGTCCAGTTTATACTGCCCTGGTTACAGCCCTGCTGTGAAGCATAGGGCAGTGGTAAGATGGGCAGCTATTGTCTACGCCTCATTAGTTTGGGATAGGATGATTAGACTGGATGGCAGAAGAGGTACATTTGCTTTATTATGAACAACATTTTTTAGTCTTGAATTTGGTTTAGTGAATTTGATTCCAGGTAGGAAAACGAATTGAGCAGTGTAACAGCCTGTAATAAAAGTGTTTGCATATTATTTGATGAGGGGTTCTTCTTATTCTGGTCAGATTGTGGGATTAATGATGGTTAATTTGCCTTAGGTAGGTGCGACCGATGCAGAGAGCATCCTCCCAGCAGCCTTTCTATGCCATATGGGCACAAGCAGCTGTTTCAATTACTTTCTGTGCCCAGATGTGTCAGACGAGACACCGGCGCGCTCGGTGGGGTGTGTGCAGCCGCTCAGCAGATAATTACTTCAGCAGCGTGTCAAAGCATGGTGCCGTGTGCTAGGGAAAGGATTTTTTTGTGCCTTTTCTCAAGATGCAGGAAAAGCCAGCTGTCACCGGGCCTGTCGTTGATGTGCGCTTGATAATCAGACACTTGCCTGGCTCAAACATGGCATTTGTGGATATATGTAAAGTGGCAACCTAAAACCAACAATGGAAAGAAAATGCTGTCACAAAGTCTCAAGCATCTTTCCTGCACCATGTGTCAAACGGTGATGCTGCCTCCCTACGCAGGATTAAGATATGCATGTCCCTCCATGGATAGTAATGGAGATTTTGTGAATATACTGCAACTAACTAAAGATGGGGGAAAAGACATGCCGCAGACATGCATCTGAAGTTAGAATGTTGGTTACTTTACTTACTTCAGCTTTATGTGATAGCTTAACACATTTTATGACAGTTTGGCTTGACAATCATAATGCATATCAAAAGAGGCCAGTAACCAATCAAATATGTTCACTGTAAACACGTAAGGGCTGATTCAGCACTGTCATTTTTTCTTTGAGATAATTTTTTTTTCTCATGATTTTTCCCTTGATGCATATTGCCGGATTAAGTGTGGTGGAGTCCCTTGGGCAGAAAATCTGGTGGAGGCCCCTGATGCTGTAATTTGACTTCATAACCCCATCCCCAGTGGGGGGTGCCACTCACTGCCACTGTGCGCCCGCTGACTGTGTCTGGGCAATAGTGCTATATAACCGGAGAAATTAGACTTTTTTTGTAAACCCCGCCCCCATCTCAGCACCTGGGGGGGTTATGAAGCCACTGGACATCCAATTTAAAGTAATAGTCCAGCCAAGTAACATAACAAAATGCTTGCCTTTGCTTGTACACAAAACAGAATGTAAATTCCAGTCCTCTGTGCCATCTTCAGGCCGTTTTATCTTCAGGCAGCCTCTGTGATAAGCAGTCCTTGCTCCAATCCAACACTGCACACTATTAGACCAATGCATGTCAGTAATCAATGTCACTAAGAAACAGAAAACAAGCCAATTTCTACTATGGATGAGCGGATGAGTGGATGAGCTGTGCTCCTGCTTAAAACCACTCCACCTTGTGCTGTACATTTATGCTGTATGAGGTTTGTGTGTATGGACCCCACCCACCCCCACCAAAAAAGAATACCTTCCTGTATCTCCTAGGTAGCTAGGTTATGTTAGGAAGTTAGATGGGTGAGCAGGCAGGCATATAGATAAGTGGGTAGGTAGGTAAGTGGGCATTTATCTGGGTAGGTAGGTGGGGTGGTTAGGTCAGTGAGCAGGCAGGTAAGTCGGTAGGCAGATAGATGGGTAGAAGGTACTCAGATGGACAGGTAGGGGGTAGTCAGGTAGAGGAGTATGTGGGAAATCGATAGAATTCCTACTAGATAGGAATTTAGGATAGGTAGGCAGGTGGGTGGGTGGGTAGACATGTGGATACGCAGGTCAGAAGGTAGGTGGGTGTAGGTAGGAAGGTGGGTGGTTAGGTAGATAGGTGAGTGGGTAGGTAGGTGGGAGGACAGGTAGTGAGGTTGGTGGGAGGGCAAGTAGGGAGGTGGGAAAGTGGGAAGGTAGGTTGGCGGGCAACTGCCACCTCAGCCCCTATAGGTCCTGGGTAGGGAGGCGAGTGGGCAGGTCTGTAGGTAGGTAGGTGGGTCAGTAAGCAGTTGCATAAGTAGGTAGGTTGGTCAGCAGGCAGGTAGATAGATAGGAGGGTCAGTAGGTAGATAGGTAGGTGACTGACATCACTGCTGATCTGGGCGAATGGAGAATCCTTCCTGATGTGCGCTGTCCTCAGCACTGTCCACCACATGTCTGCAGCGGCTCCAGTCCTCACCCCCGGTCTGCACTGTCCTTTGGGCATCCAGTTGGTTGCTAGCTCCCCTAAGTCCAGAGATCCAGGGCTCCAAAGTGGGTCACCCTTTGAATTGATGCACCTCACCCAGAGAGGTCCACTTCTGAGCCCCGGTTTTCAAACTAACAGGGAATGTAGCTGAGATCTGCAGCTGCCCAGAACAAGCCCCATCCACCGATTTTAGACCCCGTGTCCAGCGAGCAATGGTACATAGGTGCATAACTGTCCTCCTCTTTCCATCAACACCACTAGTGGGCTCCAAATCATCCTGGGATTCAATGCAGCTCATCCAGCATTGTACATTTCTACAAAAATTCAAGTTGTTCACACTGTGCTTCTAAGATTTAAGTTAAATGATGATAATGCTAACACGTGCCAGACTCCTATCCCTATGTAGTCTAAAGCTAAAATATACAATATTAGGGCACAGAGCAAAAATATTTCTTATGTAGTAAATGCATCAGTTAATAAGTCATAAATGTTCATAAATTAACAGGTCATACATGCACAGTAACCAGAAGGATATCCTCTAGTGAGAAGAAATTGCCAAGTGAAAAAAGACGTTCTCAGAGAGATCAGACCAGAAATCCCAAAGTGCATGTGCGGTCACACAATCCACACGTGTTCACCTCTAATTGGGTGTAAGCTTACCGGAAGGAGTATGGTAAATGCCTTGATAATTCAAATCTTTTTAAGTAAGATCCTCTTTCCAAAACAGGGACTTTGGTGTATATATAAAGATTCCAACAATCGCAATATTCCTCAAAATGTTGTCACCATAAGATCATGAGAAAAGAAAAAAGAATCTAGTGCAACCCCATTGGATTAAGGGATACATTTAATAATAAAATTGCACTTACAAAACATCAAAAGCACATGGGCAAGTTAGTGAAAAACCTTTGCAGTCCTCTTTCCACTCCTCCACCATGGCCGTTGGCAGATATGGATAGAATTCTGGACTAAGATGATTCATAAAATTGCCTTCTCCTTTAAATTCAAATGCCGCTGGAGGTGTCCCTGGAAAGAGGAGAACCTCAGGTATACACTACTGCAAAAGGGGGCTGACCAGAACAAGCAGCAACACTGTAAAATCCTGGTACCCCAAACGTAGCCCCACAGTTGGTGGAGGCCCTCTTGTAGGGCAAATGGTGGATGCCCAGGGGCTTTCCCCCCTTTACGCCCTGCATATAATATGGCCCTGTTGGTACAATTCAGCTCCATATTTAGCTGTCCAAGTTTTTTTTAAATGCACCGCTATATATGCTGCTGAATGACACTGCGGAAAAAAATTGTGAGAAAGGAAAAAAAAAACTCAGGGCACCAAATCAACCATAATGGGAGTCTTAACATCTATTTAATTATTTACAATTTTTCACATGCTATTTTAAGTTTTTCAAAGCAACCAACACTCAGAGCTCAGTAATGGGGAGCTGGAGCAGTTGCCTTCTTGGGCTCCCAGCCTATCTGAATAGCTATCTGTGGGATCGCTCCTCAACCCAAGGATCCTGAGGATGCAGCTGCAGCTATTCATATTGCCGTGGGAGCCAGGAAAAAGTTGGGCTTTGTGGCCCAGGTGGTGTTACACACTGTGGGATGGGGTGCCCCAGGAGGAAGTCTTTTAGACTACAGGGTCAGCCACTTAGGGTTTTGTTCCGCTTTAATAACTTTATATATACCTGCACAGTCATTCAAAGTAGATTTTTATTTCAGTCAGTTTAGTTTGTTTTTGTAGAGATGTTATATAGTTATTGAGTCACCTGGTGGTCTCATCACAGAAGCAGCACCTCACACACAGAGCTGTTACCACTATTTACATTGCATGCCTGAAAAAAAGCTGGAGCAAGTTCACTGCAGCATTGTCCAGTGAGCTAAATGCTGCGGCTTTCTATTACCTTACATCAGCCCCCCCCCCCTCTTTCAGCAAATGGACTGAGCCATTTTCATTTTAAAATGTAAGGCATGCATTTTTTTCTCTTTACTATTGCCACATTATTTATACACGTTAGAAGCTATTGTGTGGCTATTTATTTATCTTTTTTTAATGCAAATATTTGCTATAGTGCTCCTTTAAACTGGACCAAAACCCACTAAAAAGAGTGGCCTTTAAACAATAAAACATGAAGAGAGACTTACCTTTGGACAACCCTTGCAACCTTCTGTCCCTTGTAGCGCCCGTTATCTTCAAAGTCTGTGGCCGGAAGTCCCACCCTCCAGCTCTTAGACGTGAGCTTGACTTGTGTCTCTCCTCCTTAGATGCGCATTCCATTCCTCTTCTGTCTTCTGCGATTGCGGGATTTCACTTTTACTTTTCTCATCGTGACATCATCGGGTGGGTGTGGCCTCCTCGTTGTTGTCGTTCTCTCTCTGGAGCGTGCGGGAGCATGCACGCTTAGTCATCGGTAATCAAAAAAATACGCACATGAGTAGTAGCGCTGCCCTAGGTACAGGGAAACGCCACTCGCTCCCGATGTAAACGGTGCTTCCAATACCTACTGCGCATGCGCAAGATTTGTGAAAGGAAGAGGTCAAAGGATCTCTTCCAAAGACAAGAAAATGAGAATAGAAAATGGCGGCGCAACAAAAAAAAAGGACAGGACGCCGCACTTTTTTTTTTTACTTTCATTAACGGGTCCTGGAGCATGTTGCCCAGTAGCTTTTTAAGCACTTTAAAGATCCTTATGAAGCTGAAAATCAGGCCTAAAGCTCTGTTTGATAGGACAGAAAACAGCTGCATGCTGCAGTAATGCACCCCTTCTACTGGAGGAGGTGTGCTAAGAAAAGGTGAGTCTGATCTGTCTAATCTAGCCTGGCCATTTGCAAGTAAATGTGGAAAACCTAAATGGTTCAGTTCCTTGCTTGCTGTTATAGTACCTGCGCCTGGGCATCCTAAACTGGATTTTTGACTGGAGGTTCTCTATATATGGACCAAAGAGGCACATTCAAAGTAGTGCAAAATTGTGAGCCAGTACTATACAGATAAGACATGCTTATAGGTGGCTACAATAGTGAAATTATTGTCTCACTACACCCAAACCTAAAACATTCTTCCATGTTATAATTCACATATTGCCTACCTTCCTATTGCTGGAACAAGTTCACTTTGTATAGCATAAGTACTATTAAGCACCTGCTCAGTGTGCGCGTTTATACTGGTTTATACATTTTTCAAGCAATGTTTGCTTTAAGGAATATTCTATAGACTAACAAGCTAGCATTTCTTTGTGTGACAAAGAGCATCCTATGACTTAACAGAAGACAGCAATTGACTCTTAGCCTGAGCAATTGTACCTGGCAGTGTCTGTTGTGACGGTTGTATGTTAGCAATGACCCAGGCAACATATCTTGCTACGCTCGAGGCTACTGTCTTATTCTGGAATGCACAATAGAGGAGAATCCAAAAAACGACAACCTTGAGAGCCAGTTCAGAGACCCGGGAATAAAAGGTTCCTATCACCGAGCCTCAGGGCCAGGGCAGGAATAATCTTATGTGGATGAATAGGTTAAAAGGATATCCACATTTTAAGTTTTGATAAATTTACTATTGACAGGTTGAACAAGGGAGGTAGCCCTGAGCAGAGGCTTAGATTTAGGGCAGATGTCAAGCGCAGAAAAACAAACTCAAAACAGAGACTTATGATTTAATCAGGGAAGCCTGCAGGCTGCTCTACAGCAGCATGATAAGAACAGGGAAATTAAAGGGACAATGCCATTAAAAGAATCTGAACTCAAACTCAAACAAAAAAGTTCTCTGGAAAAGATAGGAGGTAAAATCAGCAGACCAAACCTAGGGTCATCAAAACTGAACTGTGATTAGTGGGAAACCAAACAGAGAAAGGATAGAGAAAACAAAGAGATATATGAGAAAAATTAAAAGGTGATCACAAACACAAAATATGCATTCTGGGCTGGTCATGCCCCTTTGGTCCTTGTAAATCAGATTCAGATGTATTATTTCTTAGTACACAGTGCATTCATACAAGAACTTTATTCTGGCAAGAGGAAGGTAAGTACAGGGAAACGGGTAACTCACACTTGGAACAAGTGAACACATCTTCTTGACAATACACTTAAGGAAACAATTTGGGCAAAAAATTTAAAAAAGCCTATATTCTCCTCTTGTCAACGCCTTGGCACGCCCTCACCATTGCAATGAATGCATTAGGCCTATGGGGGATGCAAACACGCCAGTTTAGGCCAAGCCTCATGGAGACAAACACCACAGGTGCAGATACCTCTGAATGGAGCTATAACCTACTCCAGTTGCTCCACAATCGTGTCTTGTCCCCAAATGCTAACAGAAGAGTCTAAGAGCCAGCGATTCTGCCTTGTGCCACTATCCACATTTTACCATTAATGACAGTGCCCCTCCAGTCAAGGAAGGACTGTCCATAAGACCGTACTGATTAGAGATTTTTAGGGGCGAGTGAAGTTCTGCCTGTGGTTTTGTATTATATAGTTGGGATTCAGTCTGGGTTATCTGCACCAGGCTAATCCCTTTTTGGGATCAATAGCATGAGTAAGCTTTGTTTATTCGTCAATGAACAGGTAAGGCTCCCTGCCGCCAGCTTAAATCTGAGTTTTTCATTTGTTCTGACTCTTTGATGTAGCTAATTATGTATGTTTAATTCACCTATTAATCTTTTTGAATCTATTGGCGCCACCCACTGTGGGATGGTCTTTCAGGTAACCGTTATAAGCCTTTTGATTATGCATGTAAGATGTCATGATTAAGGATGTCATTTTGATCCGAAACGCGTATACGTCTTTAGTGTATTCTTTGTCTCCATGGCTTTTTAAAAATTTTTGAAAATAAAGTTTGTGCCGCATTTTTACTGGATCAACTGGCTGGCTTTTTCTGTTCTACCGCGAGGATTGTTGGAGTGGAGCGCTCCTAGCTGCTTCTGGAGGTCTTTTGTCTCACCTGGGATAGCCACAGATTCAAGGTAGAGCTGACTGTTACTACATTGCACTGATTTAAGACCCAATGGGCTGGTACCTCACCCAGATCATTTGTCAGAATTCACTCCATACCCACCCCTGCCACAGTATCTACCCCTACAATACTAAAGTTTCAGTACTGTCAGTTTACAAGTGCCTGTTTCAACACTTACCCACTTGCTGACATTTTTGCTGCCACTTGTTGACCAGCTGGGAAGAACCCAGGAGGTCGGGCACATCGGTCCTGGAGCTGGCCGAGGCCAGTAACGTCCCAGGCTAATTTCTGACCCAGTCCGTCCCTGCCTCCTACTGCCCAAATTATTTTTAAAAAACCCACAAAAAATCATGAATCTACTTTGAAAAATATTATTTATTATAAATTCAGAAAGATGAATTCTACTAGAATTTTTTTGAAGATAAAGTCCTTATTATTAAATGTGCTAAGTAAATATTTCAGCATTCATTTGTGGATTTGTGTTATTTGTCACCTGTGATAATTTTTTAGATGTATATCTCTGGAGTGTTCCGTTTTTATGTGCTTAGCGCGCTGCAGCTGACATACACACACAGTAATCTGTGATTTCATGGGTATTTGTGTCTTTTGATTCTTAAAACTACACATGAATGGCGACCTCCCTTGTGCCCTTTAACATTGTGATACAGCCTAAGAAGTTAATAAGCCTATGAATTGGCGGCTTCAGTCATGGTGGCTTTTTAAAACTTTTTTTTTTTCTTTTACTAACAGATGAAATGACTGAAATAATCCGATGGGAGGAATGTTCCTCTAAATTAGACCTCTTGTTTGTAAACTGAAAGGGTGCTAACACAGTTCATCCTCAGCTGTGCATGGCATCCTCACACTGCCCGCCAGAACCATACCAAGTGGCAGATTAGAGGCCTTTGTTCTAGTCTCTTTGTCTTGCCATGTGAGAGCGCCATTCACTGAATCTTGTGCTACTTTCTATATATTTCTAGAATGCCGACATTAGCATCAGACTGCCATCTATATAAGGACTTTGATGTCAACCTTTTGGTGCCAAGGACAGACCCGTGGTGGGTGACTGGAAAGCAAACTAGGGCCATGTGTGGGAGAGGATAAAAGCATGGACATCTAAGATGACATAATTTCATCACATTCTTTTCTGATCACTGAGCTTTATTCTCCTTTACTGGGGTTACTGATGCTGAGGGTTATGAACCATTAAAAAAAATACAGAAATGACTATTGAAAGGGGTGTCTCTATTAAGAATACTACTTTTGTTCTGTACTTGGTTAAAAGAAAAAAAAAAAAAATCAAAGCCGCTACCAGTTGTCAAGTGGGCAGCAGTACAGAGAGGGCATGGTAAGAATTGTCCCAACTTGGCAGAGCAGATTTTTATATCTATGAGAAAGTTTAATATGACTAATCTATTCAGCTATAAAACAAAACGCCAGGCAATATCATGTTAAACTTATTGTTGATAGGTAACGAGCACAGGAGGGTTAAATGATACGTTAGTATAAGTTAGGGTTAGTATAAATGTTATGGCTTGTGGTTCAGCGAATGCGGCTACAGTGCAGCTTCCATTTATATTTGATGCACACAGCGTGTGAAGAAAGAGTCTCTTGAGGTACGATGTATTAAATAAAATGCATAGAAAAGGTACTGATGGTTTTTTGTTATATTTTGACTGAATCATAGTTGATTTATTTATTTAAATTACATGTGCCTCCTCAAGGGCCGCAGCCCTCATCCTCAACAGTTAAAGCGGGACAAGCCTGAGATTTTCACTTTCTCTGGTTTTGTTCTGGGCCCCCCCACATTGGGATGCCCCACTGTGTGAAACCCCCGCCAACGCTGCATTCAGACTGACCTCTTCACAGTCCAAGGGCGCCTGTGTGGGCTCCCTTCCAATCAGAGCCGTCCGCTGAAGTAACATAATTCGGTGAGCGGCTCTGATTAGAGTGAATGGGGAGCAAGATTGGGCACAATTCCTGTTGCACTGCGCTCGCCCCCAACCTATCAGAATGGCTAGGGCATAATTTGGGATGTCCTGCAGGAAAGCCAGCCGCAAGCACTAGAAGTTAAAACCACCCTTTGCAAAGTCCTTAAACGCTTCTACCCAGGTGATGGCAATTTGCCTGGTGTTCAAATCCTGCTCCGCACAGCGGTGGCATCTTCTATATTGAGCTAAATAACCCATTTAGTATCTTCTTCTTCTCTTGATCCCAGATGACCAATTCCCCATTACCATTATTTAGGGCACATACCTGTTCTCATTTTGTTTTATTTATTAAACACAAAAAAGGCCCCATGTCCTAAACTAATGGACACTCAATTACTATTTGTTATTGAATGGTAAGTCCACTTTTGTGTGACAAACCAATGTGTTCAGGGTGCTGAGCGGATCTAGTATTTTTTTATTTCTTTTTCCTATTTTAGCAAATGTGTATTTTATGGAAGCAGTTTTCACTACCTGCAATCTGTTGATGTGGGCAACATGCCATAAAATAAGGAAGGAGTGAGCACTGTACACACAGAACACTGCTGCTATGGCCACTGATGCGGTGAGGAAGCTTACTCACTTACACAGGCCCAGCAGCAGTGTTCTGTCCAACTATCTGTAATCTGTTGCTATTTGCAACATACATCAAGTCTGCAATCTTATACCATAAAACACACATTTGCTAACCATAGAAAACCTTACCATTTGTTATTAAACATAAAAGAGCCCCACAAGGCCTGATCTAGTGACCACTACACAAATAATTTTTCAAGAGAGCCTCATGTGGCCTGAACAAATGGACACTCTATTTGTTATTAAACACAAATGACCCCACAAGTAGCCTGAACCAGTGGACATTCAACTATTATGTCTTATTAAACACATAAGAACCTCACGTGGCCCAAACAAGCGGACACCCAATTACTATTTGTTAATAAACACAAAAGAGCCTCACATGGCTTGTACAAGCAGACACTCAAATCCTATGTATTATTAAACACAAGTAACCCTCATGAGGCCTCAACTACAATGATCCTCACTGTCTCTTACTCTAGCCTTTGCACTTAAAAACGAATTTGTCCATTTTTGGGCTGTTATTTAAACAACAATTCTCCTAGTATCCCTCACTCCAGTCCCTGTTCCTAACTGCCCTAAAATGGGCAATTTCGTTTTAAAAAAATGCATAGCATACCTTAATCCAGCCACTGTCCCTAATTCCCCTAAAATGGACAATTTAGTTTTAAAAAAATGCATAGTGTCCCTCACTCCAGGCGCTGCCCTTAACTAACTGCCCAAAAAAGGACTATTTTGTTTTTAACAACTACTTCCTCACTGTCCCTTACTCCAGCCACTGTCTCTAAGTAACTGCCCTGAAAAGGACATTTCATTTTTTTGAAAACACCCTATCTGTCCCTCCAAAGACGACCTCTCTCACTCCAGCCTCTGCCCCTAAATAAATGTCCTGAACATTTTTTCCAAATATGCCCTATCTGTCCCTCATTCCAGAGATCAACTCTCCCGTTCTAATGCAGAGTGCTCTGAGAGCGCCGGGAGATGGACCCCGCCTTTTATACTGTGGGGTCACGTGGCCCGTCTAGCCAAACACAGCTTTTCCCAGAAAGGGTGTGGCCGTGGTTGCTAGGGCAGCAAGGGGCACCTTCATGTGGGGTTCAGGCTGAACTCAAACACGGATTTCTTTTTGAAGTTCGGGGACCCGAACTCACACTGGCTTCACACCCACTGCTGGGAGCACCCATTTATACCAGCTGAGATTACATCATCTCAATTGTGGTATAAATTGGGGTGGCAAGCCAGCTGGCAGAGGCCGCCATGTGGTGCAGGGAATGTCCATTCTCTGCCTTGCTGAAGACCCTGGGGGGGGGAGTCCCCCGGGAGAAGAGAAGAACCCCAGTGCTAGAACCAGGACAAATGTGAGTGTTTTTCGTTTTTAGGCCACAAACCAGGGGAAATGCCGCATGAATGCAGAAATGGAATAGGTTAGTATAAACACAAGGGTTAAAGTATTGATTTGCAAGGAATGTTGTAGTGGTAAGGCAGCGAGAGAGTGGAAAATCTGAAAATACAGCAGCTTCCAAGGGAAATCTATATACTTTCATCCAGTGCTGTCAGCAAGCAAATTTCAATTTTCTAATGCTTTCTATGTAACAGGATCTACTAGCAGTTTACCATAATAAGACTAAGTAGGCTAAAATGTTGTCCTAGGTGTATATTAACATAATAACATCTGACAAAATAGGCATCTCTAAGTGACCAATTTCAGGCATTAAATAAGATAACTACCTCCCTTACAATGGTTCCCATGCTTTGTGACTATAGAGAAGGCAACATAAAATTGAATTTAAAATTATCTTTTTTCACACTGAAACGTGGCTGTTCCCTGGTAATTATCCAAGATAATGCCTGCAAATTTCAGCAGACTTTTCCTTTCATAATTGTTAAAGTTCAAGAAGGGTGCCCACCAGACTGAGGTCAAAAAATCTTTTGGACATGTGACAATGCAAGTCATTTCTCGCCATTATGGCATGAAATCCATCCCTGTTGTGTGCACAACAATGAGCATCATCACCTGAGTTCACTTCGCCCTCAGATGAAGGTTATTATTATTATTACGGCAACATCCAGAGGCAATTGGGTATGCATTTCAAGTCCTCTTCTAGTAAGTAAGTGTTTTTATTGTTTTAATGGCAGGGAACTGCAGTACCATTAAAATAACAGATTTCAGCTAAAGTGGTGATAACAGGTTTTTGTTTGCCTAACAGGTCTTTCCAAAGTCATTTTCCCCAATACCTATGCTGCTTACCATCGCATTCTTTGGTCATTTACTTTACCATGTACAATAATGAATTCTGAAGTCACCACTCAAGATCTGATACTGAATACTTGTACTGCAAGTACTTCACATACACTGATTTAAAATGTGCGACCACTATTGTCCACAAGTCACGAGAAACACTAAACCAAAATCAGCAGCTCTGATCACTTGTATGATTAGTATACTGGTATACAGTATACTGGATAAAGTGGTCATTGACTCCTGTAACATCAGTCAGTTTACACAAAGACTAGGGCATATCACATAAAGCAAATTGATATTAAACAGTTGTTCACAGCTTTTGGGATACTTGTGTGATCATATTTGCATCTATTGAAGAGCCAGAGGCAACCTATGTCCTGGTTCCAGCACAGGAGGGGGGCCATTCGGTGTGACACGTGGTGGCCTATGTCAGCTGGCTCGCAGCCACAAAGGGGGGCGTTTATACCAGAAATGAAATGATATTATTTCTCTCAGATGGTATAAATGGGCGCTCCCAGTAGTGGGAATGAAGCCAGTGTGATCAACGGAAGCTGGGTGCGGGGGCATGAGACTGACCAATGCCTTGCACCCGGTTTTTGACCAATCACTTCCGGCTCTCGGAAGCAACGGTTGGCACGGGATCAACGATGGGTCGGATGTGAGTAGGAAAAAAAAAATAATAAAATACTTTTTCCCTGTTTGTGGATTTTTTTACATCTAACCCTTTGTGAACTGGTATGGGGTTCATGAGACCCCTAACCCAGTCCTGGCAAGTCACCTGCCAGCATGCAGATGACCTGCCATAACACCCCGCCCCATTAACTGCATCCCCAAAGCTCAGAGGGGTGCAGAAGAGCCTGTGGCCCATATATCCTGTGTAGTTTTTTTTTAAGGGCTTAACCCTTGATAGTGTGGATAGTAATAGTATTTAATTTGAAAATCACAGAAAATACTCTTTTCGGTTTGGGGTGTCTCCTGAGCAGTAAAGGGTGTCTACCAATACATACGTGGTACCATTGTGATTGGGAAGAATGGGATGTTTACATGCAATTTGATTTGCTTGAAAAAACTACATTTTCTTATTTAAAAAAATGCAACACAAAACAAATGCAAAACAACTTGTAAAAAATATATTTTTCTTACATATTTCATCCAAAAATATAAAAAAAAACTACAAAATTACAAACAAGACATTTAATGTTCAAGCCCAAAAATACATTTCCTGGAAATTCCTGCAAAAATCACAATTAACCATACATAGCGCAAAATGATGAAAAATGGTCCGCCAACAGAGGGTGCTAAATCTCTAGGTAGGCTGACAGTTAAAGGGTAAAACATATGGAAACCCTTCGGGCTGGACCTTCATCCAGCATATCAGCCATGGGGCCTTCTAGTAAGCTTGTAATTTGATGAATTGGGTTGTACTGCGGGCAATCACTTTTATAGGTACATTGTTTTAAAAAAGTTGAAACTGTAGGATAAAATTCATCATCTTTTGCTTTTTGAATTCAGTTAGTCTGCTAGTGTGACCTATTCTATTATGGGGAGCTTTTCAGCTCCTGCAGAAAAAACAAAAGTGCCTTTATGACAAAACTGCCTCATTATGATGCATTTTGTCCTTTGGACCAACTGAAGAAAGAAATGATCTACCAGACAGTCTATGGTCATATTTGACCAAAAAACATATTAACTAAAATTACTATTTTTGAGATTTAGTTTCTCTAATACTTTAATGTAAGAAGGACATCTTATGCAAACTTATAATATATTTACACTTCCTTCAGTCTGGCTATGTCCTTATTTTAATGTATTTAAGGTGAGAACTTACATGTGTTTCGGTCTCTAATTTCCGGCAACCCATTGGCGGCATCTTGCTCCTCACCTCTCCTTTTTGACTGTCCATGCTGTTACCATTGATACAACACAAACAGCACTAGTGGCACTTAAAATATTAAAATAAATCTGTTGCAATGGCCTGGTGGGGAGAAGGGGGAAAACTTATAGAAAGAAGACCCGTTCCTTGGGACTCCAGGGATTCCAAGGAACCTGTGGATTCTAGTTTTGGCGACCCTCCCCCTGTATCTATGGCCTAAGTATTATTGTTATCTATGCCACTGCTGCATTAACATTTTCTCTGTGTTTTTGGGTTGGTGTATGCGTTATTAGGGACTCTAGGTAACAGATTTGGCACTGTGATATGCACTTACACTTTAACTGTGCACTTTATTAGTATAGGGTTTGAAGTAACTTATTGTATTTGGTTGTCCACTAATATTGCAATATATTATTATCACTATGTATTATGGATCTGTGTTGCTATTTATTTAAATTAGGGCCTAACAGTATATTGTGGATTGTTTTTATTTTTGTCCTGATCTGATCTGTGTGTGAATTGTGTATTTTTTTTTGCTATGTAATACACGTTATTGTATTTTTATAATTTTTTTTTTTCTGTGCAGCCTTTGTTTGTGTGGTGATATTTTCCAGCCCTCTGGGGTCTGGGGCCTCTCTGGGGTCTGGGGCCCTAGGGAGTGGCTCTTCTTTCTATAACTGTCGTCAAAGTTGGGATCCTACTTTCACTCTAAAAATATTATTTGGCTATGGCACATTTGATAGTGTCTATATGTGATTTGGACAGTTATCTGCTTTAGTTGCTTTTGAGAAACAAGAAATGTTTCTGTCGGTGGATGCCAGTAGTGCAAAGAATGATTGCAGAAGGTGTAAAGATAGTTACTGAGAGCATGGCCACTAAACCTATTGCATTACAGTATCTGGAGTTCCCTGACTTGGTTGGTGCTCTCTAGAAAAGTAATATTAGCTGTCCAAAAATACTAATGACAGGTTTTAAAGGGCAGCTTTTTTTTAATTGACCAATTTTACCCTACTACCACAATCTGTGTTTCTTTTTTCCCTTCTCTCCTTCAACTCGACTGTTCCAGAGAAACTAAAAATCATGATTTTGCCAAATAATTCATCAATAAAACACAATACAGTCAGAAAGAATATAGCAAATATTTCTTAAGCTTGTAAATACATTTCAAAGCCATCACAGATTCCTCCGAATACAAACACAACTACTAAAAAACCAAAGGTACACAACCCATTCTCCTAAATGCAAGAATCTCTCTATGTCTCAATATAAAATATCCTTTTTTATTTTTTGTTTTTGTTTTAGATCTCTTCTTGACATTTCTGAGGTCTGATACATTGCTGTAGGTCTTGTAGCAGCAGTCAAGGGAATATCTGGCAGTTTATCAGGAAGATGGACTTTCAGTATTTAAGACTTCTTGAAGGTAAGAATGTAGGATGAAACAGTGAGTATCAGGATTAATGGCATTGATGACCTCAAAGTCATGTTTAGGGGCTACTGAGCCAAAGACCTTGGAATTTATTGACAAGTTCAAACAGGTCAAGGAGGTAGTAGCCAACAAAATTCTGCTTGCCTGCCACATGGCAATGTTTCTTGTTTTACAAAGAGCACAGGTAATGTCTACTTTAGGTCTAGGTTGAACATAGCAGCCCAGCAAATTCCAGATATTGCTTATTAAATGCCTAATAAATTTGGAAAGCTTTCTTTATTTGAAAAATAACACAATAGTGAGTATGCAACTAATCAATTCAACTGTCATGTGCAGTAGTGAACAAACAATACTTTTGGCACAGTCAGTGAAGTAATTACTAATTATTTGGTCTACATGCTGTTAGTATATGAGTTTATTTGCAATTTTATAAAAAAAACTTTACTGGTATCCATGCAATGAAAACACTACTGTAATGCTAAAGCTGATGCACTGATGGCTGATCTTTATCTGGTCAAAAAATGCCTACAAATATGGGTTATAAAAACAAAAGTACAGAATGTTTTTTGCAGAATGCAAAATATATTTTAATTACAAGTGGAAACTGATGGTAGTCATAGACCTTATTCTTCCTATTCAATGGTTCAGTAACAGTGAAATTCTCATGCCTTTTTCTTAAAAAATGATTTTTTTTTTACCAAATTTGGATTTTTTTTAACTCTTATTATATTGAGGCCCTAGTAAGAGCTAAGAGTAAGAGAGGAGAAATTATTCAGAAATATCCTGAATCTATACTTGCTGGTCTATGAAGTCTATACTTACTGATCCAAGTTCTTCCAACAGCCGTATGCTGTTGAGAAGGCCTATAATTTATATGATGTGAGTCAAAGAGCCAGAGAAGGTCAGAAGCCATGCTTAGGTCAGTAACAAGATATCAGTCCTAGACAGACACTGGGACAACATGAATGCAGAAGTGAACCAGGTTGAGAAGACACATTTCATTGGTATCATCATATCCAGAAATGTAAAGTAGAGGGAGTAACACTGATTCTGCCATTAGAAATTCACAGCAAAGATTGTTTTAATGTACAACCTTTCTGAGACCCTTCCAAAATAGTTATGTAATGCAGTAATAGGCTCAGCCCTGTGTGGAGCTTTCACCGTCTGATATCGAGGTGCATCTCTGTAGGATAAACTGAGATTGGACAGAATAACAAAAAGAGGAAAAGATCATTGACTCATCGTTGGATCCAATAAAAAACGTCTGGGTTGTCAGGGTGACATACAGCCATGAAGATCATTGCTGATCACTCTCACCTGGCACATCCATTCTTTCAACTCCTCCCTTCTGGTCATCACTTTTATGTACCATTAATAAGGACACCTAGACATAAGACTAGCCTTTTAGCACTGGCTATCCAGCTACTAAACGTTTCAGACCATTTTCATTTTTTCATCTATTTTTAATATGAGGACTGATTTAGGACAACAAACTCTCAACTCATCGGCAAGCAGCTTAAGTAAATGTTAACAACTTGGCAATATTAAGGGTGTATATTGTAGCTATTAGGAAGCATGTGGTATGTACTATTGTCTATGCTTTATTGTGGTATATAATGTATTATTTAGGCAAATAAATAATATTACTGCTGATTACTGAACATGTACCACAATCAGAAATCATCACACGCACTGGAACATGTAGCTAGGGCTTATATCAGGAACAGGTAGCTAGAGCACAGACTAGGAATAGCAAACTGGAACGAAGACAGGGAACGGGTATCAGAAACACCAAGATTATCGATCTAAATTTCCAGAGAGAGGCAAGCTGTTGACTTTTTGGGGCCTATGAGATTACTTTCTGCTTATGAAGCTCCAAAGGGCCAGTCTAACTAACTCTTATTGTTCATGGGAGCAGCCATGATGGAATTGCTGCATAATGCCACACCATTGTCTTCTACTGAGAGGAGAAGGGAGGGGTAGTGCTTTGTCTCATACATCTCAATAGAAGACAGTGGTGTGTCAAAATGCAGTAATTCCATCATGGCTGCTCCCATGAACAACAGGAGTTAGTTAGACTAGACTGGAGTAACGAGTAATGAACAATCAGTACTATGGTGGTCATAGACCTAGGAAAAAGAAAACAGATGGCTGAGAATAGGCAAAAGAAATTAAAGGACCAAATACTCCAACACAGGGCGGGGGCTGCTTTTGGTGTTGTGGGAAGGACAACCTTAATCAGGCAAAGAGCACAACAGAAGACTCAGTGATCCAGAAGGTAGACAAGTTACACATGAGCGTAAAAAAATGTAACACTGAGGAAGGAATAGTAAATATCTTGAAGTGGGTGGAGAGTAACATCCTAGCAGCATAGAAGAAAAGACAGAAAATCGCAGACTAAATACAGACAATCCCAATGCCCTCACAATAGGTAAGACACTAAACAGAGACAATGCCACTCAGACAGACAACAATGGCTAATGCTGTTTCCAAAAAATATTTTAGAACATTTTAAACAATTATTATAGTATTTTCAACATATAAATGTCACAGTTGCGTATATATGGTATATGGTTGTATGTACAATTGCTTGTATACATAGGTTGGAATGTAGCCTAGCACGCTTGCAGTGTGGCATACAGCGTGTTCAGAAAGCTTGTCTAATTTTGACCATAGCTAAATGTTGAACATAAACTTAAAATACTTTATTTTTTTACTCCTATTTTGCTGTATAAATATATTTACCTGCACCTGTGTATATGTTCATGCTGAACAAACCAGAATATTTATAACTAAAACATATGTCAGGTCTGACCTGTATGATGACACTTTGTAGTGTTTTTTTTTTTCTCTTCTAACAAAATATCTCTTGCTTGAGAGCATAGGCAAAGGATTAAAAGTACATGAAACGCATAAAACATAAATACTAAAGATGAGCGAACTTTTGAAAAATTTGATTCGACTGATTTGCCGAATTTTCCGACAAAAATCGTTTCGACCCGAATTTATTCGTGACGAGTTGCTATTGAAAACGGCTATTTCTGAGCCTCCTAGAGCCTCAATAGGATTGTAAACCATTCTGCCTTGCTGTAACACGCATAGGACGCATGCTGGGTTAGTGAAATAATACTGTAAATAATTATCACATGCAGATCGGAGGCATCGCTAATAGAATCGCAAAGCGGCACAATTGCAGAGAGTTGAGGTGGCATCACCATGAGGGGCCCCTATAGTGCCTCAAAAGTTGGAGTTGCAAGCAGCAGCAGGAGCACAAACATTGGTTGAAAGAGACACTGGAGTTGGCAGCAGGAGCCCAAAAATTGGATGAATCACACCCTGGAGTTGCAAGCAGCAGCAGGAGCCCAAACATTGCTTTAAAGAGACACTGGAGTTGGCAGCAGGATCCCAGAAATTGGATGAATCACACCCTGGAGTTGCAAGCAGCAGCAGCAGGAGCCCAAACATAGCTTGAAAGAGACACTGGAGTTGGCAGCAGGAGCCCAAAAATTGGCTGAATGACACCCTGGAGTTGCAAGCAGCAGCAGGAGCCCAAACATTGCTTTAAAAAGACACTGGAGTTGGCAGCAGGAGCCCAAAAATTGGATGAATCACACCCTGGAGTCGCAAACAGCAGCAGCAGGATCCCAAACATAGCTTGAAAGAGACACTGGAGTTGGCAGCAGGAGCCCAAAAATTGGCTGAATCACACCCTGGAGTTGCAAGCGGCAGCAGCAGGAGCCCAAACATAGCTTGAAAGAGACACTGGAGTTGGCAGAAGGAGCCCAGAAATTGTATTAATCACACCCTGGAGTTGCAAGCAGCAGCAGGGTCCCAAACATTACTTTAAAGAGACACTGGAGATGGCTTCAGGAGCCCAAAAATTGGATGAATCACACCCTGGAGTTGCAAGCAGCAGCAGCAGGAGCCCAAACATAACTTGAAAGAGACACTGGAGTTGACAGCAGGAGCCCAAAAATTGGCTGAATCACACCCTGGAGTTGCAAACAGCAGCAGCAGCAGGAGCACAAACATAGCTTGAATGACACCCTGGAGTTGCAAGCAGCAGCAGGAGCCCAAACATAGCGTGAAAGACACACTGGAGTTGGCAGCAGGAGCCCAAACATAGCTTGAAAGACACACTGAAGTTGGCAGCATGAGCACAAAAATTGGATGAATCACACCCTGGAGTTGCAAGCAGCAGGAGGAGCCCAAACATTACTTTAAAGAGACACTGGAGTTGCAAGCAGCAGCAGCAGGAGCCCAAAAAATTGCGTGAAAGAGACACTGGAGTTGGCTGCAGGAGCACAAATATTGGATGAATCACACCCTGAATTTGGCAGCAGCAGGAGAACAAACATAGCTTGAAAGAGACACTAGAGTTGGCAGCAGGAGTCCAAAATTGGATGAATCACACCCTGGAGTTGCCAGCAGCAGCAGTAGCCCAAACATAGCTTGAATGACACCCTGGAGTTGCAAGCAGCAGCAGGACACCAAACATAGCTTGAAAGAGACACTGGAGGTTGCAGCAGGAGCCCAAAAATTGGATGAATCACACCCTGGAGTTGCAAGCAGCAGCAGGAGTCCAAACATTACTTTAAAGAGACACTGGAGTTGGCTTCAGGAGCCCAGAAATTGGATGAATCACACCCTGGAGTTGCAAGCAGCAGCAGCAGCAGCAGGAGACCAAACATAGCTTGAAAGACACACTGGAGTTGACATCAGGAGCCCAAAAATTGGATGAATCACACCCTGGAGTTGCAAGCAGCAACAGGAGCCCAAACATTATTTTAAAGAGATACTGGAGTTTGCTTCAGGAGCCCAAAAATTGGATGAATCACACCCTGGAGTTGCAAGCAGCAGCAGCAGCAGGAGCCCAAACATAGCTTGAAAGAGACACTGGAGTTGGCAGCAGGAGCCCAAAAATTGGCTAAATCACACCCTGGAGTTGCAAGCAGCAGCAGTAGCAGAAGCCCAAACATAGCTTGAATGACACCCTGGAGTTGCAAGCAGCAGCAGGAGCCCAAACATAGCTTGAAAGACACAATGGAGATGGCAGCGGGAGCCCAAAAATTGGACAAATCACACCCTGGAGTTGCAAGCAGCAGGAGCCCAAACATTACTTTAAAGAGACACTGGAGTTGGCTTCAGGAGCGCAGAAATTGGATGAATCACACCCTGGAGTTGCAAGCAGCAGCAGCCCAAACATATCTTGAAAGAGACACTGGAGTTGGCAGCAGGAGCCCAAAAATTGGATGAATCACACCCTGGAGTTGCAAGCAGCAGCAGCAGCCCAAACATAGCTTGAATGACACCCTGGAGTCGCAAGCAGCAGCAGCAGGAGCCCAACCATAGCTTGAAAGAGACACTGGAGTTGGCAGCAGGAGCCCAAAGATTGGATGAATCACACTCTGGAGTTGCAAGCAGCAGCAGGAGCCCAAACATTACTTTAAAGAGACACTGGAGTTGGCTTCAGGAGCCCGAAAATTGGATGAATCACACCCTGGAGTTGCAAACAGCAGAAGCAGCAGCAGGAGCCCAAACATAGCTTGAAAGAGACACTGGAGTTGGCAACAGGAGCCAAAAAATGGATGAATCACACCCTGAAGTTGCAAGCAGCAGCAGGAGCCCAAACATTACTTTAAAGAGACACTGGAGTTGGCTTCAGGAGCCCAGAAATTGGATGAATCACACCCTGGAGTTGGAAGCAGCAGCAGCCCAAACATATCTTGAAAGAGACACTGGAGTTGGCAGCAGGAGCCCAAAAATTGGATGAATCACACCCTGGAGTTGCAAGCAGCAGCAGGAGCCCAAACATTACTTTAAAGAGACACTGGAGTTGGCTTCAGGAGCCCAATAATTGGATGAATCACACCCTGGAGTTGCAAGCAGCAGCAGCAGGAGCCCAAACATAGCTTGCAAGAGACACTGGAGTTGGCAGCAGGAGCCCAAAATTTGGCTGAATCAGACCCTGGAGTTGCAAGCAGCAGCAGGAGCCCAAATATAGCTTGAAAGAGACACTGGAGTTGGCAGCAGGAGCCCAAAAATTGGATGAATCACAACCTGGAGTCGCAAGCAGCAGCAGCAGGATCCCAAACATAGCTTGAAAGAGACACTGGAGTTGGCAGCAGGAGCCCAAAAATTGGCTGAATGACACCCTGGAGTTGCAAGCAGCAGAAGGAGCCCAAACATTGCTTTGAAGAGACACTGGAGCTGGCAGCAGGAGACCAAAAATTGGCTGAATCACACCCTGGAGTTGCATGCGGCAGCAGCAGGAGCCCAAACATAGCTTGAAAGAGACACTGGAGTTGGCAGAAGGAGCCCAGAAATTGTATGAATCACACCCTGGAGTTGCAAGCAGCAGCAGGGTCCCAAACATTACTTTAAAGAGACACTGGAGATGGCTTCAGGAGCCCAAAAATTGGATGAATCACACCCTGGAGTTGCAAGCAGCAGCAGCCCAGTCATTGCTTGAAAGACACACTGTAGTTGGCAGCAGGAGCCCAAAAATTGAATGAATCACACCCTGGAGTGGCAAGCAGCAGCAGGAGCACAAACATTATTTTAAAGAGACACTGGAGTTGGCTTCAGGAGCCCAAAAATTGGATGAATCACACCCTGGAGTTGCAAGCAGCAGCAGCAGCAGCAGCCCAAGCATAGCTTGAAAGACACACTGTAGTTGGCAGCAGGAGCCCAAAAATTGGATGAATCACACCCTGGAGTCGCAAGCAGCAGCAGCAGCAGCAGGAGCCCAAACATAGCTTGAAAGAGACGCTGGAGTTGACAGCAGGAGCCCAAAAATTGGATGAATCACACCCTGGAGTTGCAAGCAGCAGCCCAAACATAGCTTGAAAGAGACACTGGAGTTGGCAGCAGGAGCCCAAAAATTGGATGAATCACACCCTGGAGTCGCAAGCAGCAGCAGCAGGAGCCCAACCATAGCTTGAAAGAGACACTGGAGTTGGCAGCAGGAGCCCAAAAATTGGATGAATCACACCCTGGAGTTGCAAGCAGCAGCAGGAGCCCAAACATTACTTTAAAGAGACACTGGAGTTGGCTTCAGGAGCCCAAAAATTGGATGAATCACACCCTGGAGTTGCAAGCAGCAGCAGCAGGAGCCCAAACATAACTTGAAAGAGACACTGGAGTTGGCAGCAGGAGCCCAAAAATTGGCTGAATCACACCCTGGAGTTGCAAACATCAGCAGCAGCAGGAGCGCAAACATAGCTTGAAAGACACACTGGAGTTGGCAGCAGGAGCCCAAACATAGCTTGAAAGACACACTGAAGTTGGCAGCAGGAGCACAAAAATTGGATGAATCACACCCTGGAGTTGCAAGCAGCAGCAGGAGCCCAAACATTACTTTAAAGAGACACTGGAGTTTGCTGCAGGAGGCCAAAAATTGGATGAATCACACACTGGAGTTGCAAGCAGCAGCAGCAGGAGCCCAAGCATTGCGTGAAAGAGACACTGGAGTTGGCTGCAGGAGCACAAATATTGGATGAATCACACCCTGAAGTTGACAGTAGCAGGAGAACAAACATAGCTTGAAAGAGACACTAGAGTTGGCAGCAGGAGCCCAAAATTGGATGAATCACACCCTGGAGTTGCCAGCAGCAGCAGTAGCCCAAACATAGCTTAAATGACACCCCGGAGTTGCAAGCAGCAGCAGGACCCCAAACACAGCTTGAAAGAGACACTGGAGTTGCAAGCAGCAGCAGGACCCCAAACATAGCTTGAAAGAGACACTGGAGTTGGCAGCAGGAGCCCAAAAATTGGATGAATCACACCCTGGAGTTGCAAGAAGCAGCAGGAGCCCAAACATTACTTTAAAGAGACACTGGAGTTGGCTTCAGGAGCCCAGAAATTGGATGAATCACACCCTGGAGTTGCAAGCAGCAGCAGCAGCAGGAGACCAAACATAGCTTGAAAGACACACTGGAGTTGGCAGCAGGAGCCCAAAAATTGGATGAATCACACCCTGGAGTTGCAAGCAGCAACAGGAGCCCAAACATTATTTTAAAGAGACACTGGAGTTGGCTTCAGGAGCCCAAAAATTGGATGAATCACACCCTGGAGTTGCAAGCAGCAGCAGCAGCAGCAGGAGCCCAAACATAGCTTGAAAGAGACACTGGAGTTGGCAGCAGGAGCCCAAAAATTGGATGAATCACAGCCTGGAGTTGCAAGCAGAAGCAGTAGCAGAAGCCCAAAAATAGCTTGAATGACACCCTGGAGTTGCAAGCAGCAGCAGGAGCCCAAACATACCTTGAAAGACACAATGGAGTTGGCAGCAGGAGCCCAAAAATTGGATGAATCACACCCTGGAGTTGCAAGCAGCAGCAGCAGCCCAAACATAGCTTGAATGACACCCTGGAGTCGCAAGCAGCAGCAGCAGGAGCCCAACCATAGCTTGAAAGAGACACTGGAGTTGGCAGCAGGAGCCCAAAAATTGGATAAATCACACCCTGGAGTTGCAAGCAGCAGCAGGAGCCCAAACATTACTTTAAAGAGACACTGGAGTTGGCTTCAGGAGCCCGGAAATTGGATGAATCACACCCTGGAGTTGCAAGCAGCAGCAGCCCAAACATATCTTGAAAGAGACACTGGAGTTGGCAGCAGGAGCCCAAAAATTGGATGAATCACACCCTGGATTTGCAAGCAGCAGGAGCCCAAACATTCCTTTAAAGAGACACTGGAGTGGGCTTCAGGAGCCCAGAAATTGGATGAATCACACCCTGGAGTTGCAAGCAGCAGCAGAAGGTGCCCAAACATAGCTTGCAAGAGACACTGGAGTTGGCAGCAGGAGCCCAAAATTTGGCTGAATCAGAGCCTGGAGTTGCAAGCAGCAGCAGCAGCCCAAACATAGCTTGAATGACATTCTGGAGTTGCAAGCAGCAGCAGGAGCCCAAACATAGCTTGAAGGACACACTGGAGTTGGCAGCAGGAGCCCAAAGATTGGATGAATCACACTCTGGAGTTGCAAGCAGCAGCAGGAGCCCAAACATTACTTTAAAGAGACACTGGAGTTGGCTTCAGGAGCCCAAAAATTGGATGAATCACACCCTGGAGTTGCAAACAGCAGAAGCAGCAGGAGCCCAAACATAGCTTGAAAGAGACACTGAAGTTGGCAACAGGAGCCCAAAAATTGGATGAATCACACCCTGAAGTTGCAAGCAGCAGCAGGAGCCCAAACATAGCTTGAAAGACACACTGGAGTTGGCAGCAGGAGCCCCAAAAATTGGATGAATCACACCCTGGAGTTGCAAGCAGCAGGAGCCCAAACATAGCTTGAAAGAGACACTGGAGTTGGCAGCAGGAGCCCAAAAATTGGACAAATCACACCCTGGAGTTGCAAGCAGCAGCAGGAGCCCAAACATTACTTTAAATAGACACTGGAGTTGGCTTCAGGAGCCCAGAAATTTGATGAATCGCACCCTGGAGTTGCAAGCAGCAGCAGCCCAAACATATCTTGAAAGAGACACTGGAGTTGGCAGCAGGAGCCCAAAAATTGGATGAATCACACCCTGGAGTTGCAAGCAGCAGCAGGAGCCCAAACATTACTTTAAAGAGACACTGGAGTTGGCTTCAGGAGCCCAAAAATTGGATGAAACACACCCTGGAGTTGCAAGCAGCAGCAGCAGGAGCCCAAACATAGCTTGCAAGAGACACTGGAGTTGGCAGCAGGAGCCCAAAATTTGGCTGAATCAGACCCTGGAGTTGCAAGCAGCAGCAGCAGCAGCAGCCCAAACATAGCTTGAATGACACCCTGGAGTGGCAAGCAGCAGCAGGAGCCCAGACATAGCTTGAAGGACACACTGGAGTTGGCAGCAGGAGCCCAAAGATTGGATGAATCACACCCTGGAGTTGCAAGCAGCAGCAGGAGCCCAAACATTACTTTAAAGAGACACTGGAGTTGGCTTCAGGAGCCCGATAATTGGATGAATCCCACCCTGGAGTTGCAAACAGCAGCAGGAGCCCAAACATAGCTTGAAAGAGACACTGGAGTTGGCAGCAGGAGCCCAAACATTACCTGAATTACACCCTGGAGTTGCAAGCAGCAGCAGCAGCGGGAGCACAAAAATTGCTTTATAGAGACACTGGAGTTGGCAGCAGCCGCAGCAGGCACCTAGAAATTAGCTGGAAGGCACCCTGTAGTTGGCAGCAGCAGGAGCACATACATTAGCTGGAAGGCACACCCTGGAGTTGGCAGCAGCATAAGCAGAAGCCCAAACATTGCTTGAAAGACACCCTGGAGTTGGCAGCAGCAGCAGGAGGCCAAAAATTGGCTGAAAGGCACACCCTGAAGTTGGCATCAGCAGGAGCCCAAAAATTGGCCTAAAGACATAAATATGTTTTGCACCATTTGGAAAGTGTAAAACGTGGTATAATGCTGAATCTAGTCCCATGCATCAGCCATTGGTGGGTGGAAATCCTGGCTGATCCATCCCTGATTCATTTTGACAAAGGTGAGTCTCTCCACATTTTTAGTTGACAAACGAGTTCTCCTCACCGTAACTATGGCCCCCGCCGCACTAAACACCTGCTCAGATGGCACGCTACTTGCCGGGCAGGACAGCTATTCCAGGGCAAACTCTGCTAGTTGCGGCCACAAGCCAAGTTTGGCTGCCCAGAAGTCCAGCGGATCCTCAAGGTGTGTTGGCATGGTCATGTCAAGGTATGACATGACCTGCTGGTTGAGGTCCTGCTCCAGGTCTTCCTGCTGCTCATGAGTAGCCTCACTATGTGGGTGTAGAAAGCTACTCATTAGCGACTGAAGACTGAGGCTGCTGCTGATGGAGCTGCTGCTGCTGCTCCTGCCAACCCCCCCAGCAGTCATGGCAGTGGAAGGTGAGCGCAGAGGTCCCCCCGAGTCAGACCTGCAAGAGTATGGACGATGGCGCAGATAGGCATCGGCCAACTGACTACATAGAATGTCTTTGTAGTAGTTCAGTTTGTCCTCCCTCTCGGCGGGTTTAAAAAATGCCCCCATTTTGTGCCGGAAGCAAGGGTCCAATAAGGTGGACAGCCATAAGTCATCCCGGCGACAAATGGAAACAATTCTGGGGTCACTACGCAAGCAATTGAGCATGCTTCCTGCCATTTGCGCAAGTGACTCGGAGGGACTACCTGTCTCCATCTCCACTGCATACTGCCACGGTGTGTCCGGGTCCTCTGTCTCACCTTCCTCAAAACCCTCTAGCTCCTCTGGCTACTCCTGCTCCTCCTCTCCTGTCCACTGACTAGATAAACCAGCCATTTCACCAAGCCTAAACTGTGCTTCACTGGGCCACTCCTCCCCCTCTTCCTCCTCCTCCTCTTCCTCCTCCTCCTCCAGTTCAGCTCCAACGGGGTTCATGTGGCCGTAAGATGTAGAGGCCATGTCTCCAGTGCCCTGACCAGCCATGGTTTCCAACATGTGCTGTAGTAAATGAAGCAGTGGAATCACGTCGTTCATCCCGTAATCCTGTCGACTGACAAATAAAGTGGCTTCCTCAAAGGGCCTGAGCAAACGGCAGGTGTCACGTATGAGCTGCCACTGGTTGACATTGAAGTTACACAGGGGAATCCCCCTATCTGCTTGGATCATCAGGAAATCCGTGATGGCTCTGTTCATATAATCGGTCCAACATGTGAAGGGTGGAATTCCGACGGGTGGAAACATCGCAAATCAGACTATGTTGGGGGCTACCGTTCTGACGCTGTAGCTCAAGAAGGGTGTGTTTGGCGGTGTATGAGTGGCTGAAGTGCATGCAAAGTTTCCTTGAAGTTGTTAGGATGTCTTGCAGATGGGGGGAAGACTTCAGAAACCGCTTGACAACCAGATTGAAGACGTGAGCCATGCAGGGGGCATGGGTCAGGCTTCCTTGGCGCAGCGCAGACAAAATGTTCTTCCCATTGTCGGTAACCATGATTCCCATTTTAAGTTTTCTTGGAGTAAGCCATGTGTGGATTTCCTGATGAATACATTTAAGCAGTTCCTCCCCTGTGTGACTCCATTCGCCATAACAAACCATGTGAAGCACAGCGTGACACTTCCGTGCCCTGCACACATGGTAGACTGGAGGGGCACTGAGACTTGAACCTACAGTGGAGGGTGAGGAGATGGCGGAGGATGAGGAGGCCGAGTCACATGGTGTCACAGGCCCAACGGGCAGGGAGCGCGGAGGCCGAAGCGGTGTCACCTGTCCAAGTTGCTGCTGCTGCTGCAAAGGGACCACATTCACCCAGTGGGCCGTAAACTACATGTACTGTCCCTGACCGTAGTTACAGCTCCAGACATCGGCGCTGCCATGCACTTTGCTACACACCAACAGGCTCAAGGACTGGCCCACCTTCTGTTCAACAAAAGTGTGCAGCGCTGACACTGCCTTCTTGGCAAAGAAATGACAGCTTGGGACTCTCCACCTCGGCTCGGCACAAGCCATCAGTTCTCTGAAAGGTGCAGAGTCCACCACCTGAAAAGGGAGCGACTGCAGCACCAGCAACTTGGACAGGAGCACATTCAGCTTCTGCGCTGTAGGATGAGTGGGCGCATACTGCTGTCTCTTGGACATGGCTTCACTGATGGATTGCTGGCGGGATGCATGACTTGGAGGAGGAGGAGCAGGAGCGACAGAGGATGGGTATGATGCACAGCTGCCTTCGACTGAGGTGCTGGAGCCTTGGCTGGCAGAAATTGGGAGCGGCAAGCCACTTGGTGAGGAAGCAGGCTGGACCACCTCTTTGGAGCCTCGGTTCTCCCAGGCCGCTTTATGGCGACGCATCATATGCGGTGCCAACATGTGGTGCCAACATTTGGGCCCTGGCCACGCTTCACCTTCTGCCTACATATCTTGCATGTGGCCATGTTACCCTCCTGCGGATGCTTCAGGAAAAACTGCCACACTGCCGAGTAGCTACTTTTCCCACCAACAGGCCTCACTGATTCACTGCTACTGTCGCCAACTCCAGGAACCCCTGCTCCACTACCTCCTGATAAGGTAGCCTGCCGCGCAGCAGGTGCTCTACCCCGGCCCCGTTTGGCTCCAGGCTTTACAATTGTGCCCCCATGCTGACTACCAACCATGCTGCTAACACCTTGCTGCCTCAGCTGCTGACTGGGACAACCTGCGCCCCTCTTCTCCTGATGATGACGATGAAGCCCCCTCATCACCCGGCTCCCAAGTGCGATCGGCTTCATCATCATCATCATCACCGAGTTGTGGCTGCACGTCACTGATGTTCTCGGTTTCCTCAACAGTGTCTGATGCAGGAGCTGGAACGCTCGCAACACCCATAACACTGTCCACATCACTATTTGTCTGCCTAGCTAAAGAAGCCACCTCCATTTCTTGGCTGGGCAGTAGCTGCTGACTGTCCTCTATCTGATCGTCCTCCTCACTAAAGAGTGGAGCTGAACCCAAAGCATAGGATACGTCACTGGGGGAGGGAACGGCGTAGGACAGAGGTAATGGGAGGACAGGGACTGCTCTCGGGGCATGCCAACTCTGGGTTGTGTCAGAGGAACCTACTGACCCTAGACTGGGGGTCTCGGATGTAACTTGTGATGATGTTGATGAGCGCGTTAACCAATCTACCACGGCAGATGCGTTACTGGTGGAGACACGACCACTAGCAGATACTGGCAGATCAGGTCTCTCACCGTGACTCCTGCTGCCACTCGCTCCTAGTCTGCTGCGACCTCTGCCTGCTGAATCTTGGCCTCTGCCACTCCTCTTTGAACATCCTTGCACTTGTCTGCTTGACATTTTTATGTATTTGAAATGCACAATAGGTACGATAAAAAATGTGTTTACTTTAAAAAGATGAAGCTAAATAAAGTGAGGGACTGCTTCTCTGCACCAGATACTATGAAAATTGGCAATATGAGATACCCTGTGGCCTTGTGTTTTGGCAGCAGACCAAAAACCAATGCAAAATGCAATACTTTGATTAAGCTGAGGAAGGATGAACAAGCGTATTTAGTATAACAAATAGGCTGCTAAGTGCAGGTTTGGGATGCCCTGCGGCCTGGTGTTTTTTTTGTTAAAGGCAGACCAAAAACCAGTTCCAAATGCAATACTTTGATTAAGCTGAGGAAGGATGAACAAGCTTATTTAGTATAACAGATAGGCTGCTAAGTGCAGGTTTGGGATGCCCTGCGGCCTGGTGTTTTTTTTGTTAAAGGCAGACCAAAAACCAGTTCCAAATGCAATACTTTGATTAAGCTGAGGAAGGATGAACAAGCTTATTTAGTATAACAGATAGGCTGCTAAGTGCAGGTTTGGGATGCCCTGCGGCCTGGTGTTTTTTTTGTTAAAGGCAGACCAAAAACCAATTTAAAATGCAATACTTTGATTAAGCTGAGGAGGATCAACAAGCGTATTTAGTATAACAGATAGGCTGCCTAATGCAGGTTTGGGATACCCAGGTAGGCTGGTGTTTTTTTTGTTAAAGGCAGACCAAAAACCAATTCAAAATGCAATACTTTGATTAAGCTGAGGAAGGTGGGCTGGTGTTTTTTTTGTTAAAGGCAGACCAAAAACCAATTCAAAATGAAATACTTTGATTAAGCTGAGGAAGGATGAACAAGCGTATTTAGTATAACAGATAGGCTGCTAAGTGCAGGTTTGGGATGCCCTGCGGCTTGGTGTTTTTTTTTGTTAAAGGCAGACCAAAAACCAATTCAAAATGAAATACTTTGATTAAGCTGAGGAAGGATGAACAAGCGTATTTAGTATAACAGATAGGCTGGTAAGTGCAGGCTTGGGATGCCCTGCGGCCTGGTGTTTTTTTTGTTAAAGGCAGACCAAAAACCAATTCAAAATGCAATACTTTGATTAAGCTGAGGAAGGATGAACAAGCATATTTAGTATAACAGATAGGCTGGTAAGTGCAGGTTTGGGATACCTAGGTGGGCTGGTGTTTTTTTTGTTAAAGGCAGACCAAAAACCAACTCAAAATGAAATACTTTGATTAAGCTGAGGAAGGATGAACAAGCATATTTAGTATAAACAGATAGGCTGGTAAGTGCAGGTTTGGGATGCCCTGCGGCCTGGTGTTTTTTGTTAAAGGCAGACCAAAAACCAATTCAAAATGCAATACTTTGATTAAGCTGAGGAGGATGAACAAGCATATTTAGTATAACAGATAGGCTTCTAAGTGCAGGTTTGGGATACCCAGGTGGGCTGGTGTTCTTTTTGTTAAAGTGGACCAACACCCAGGATTTTGACTATCCTGGGTCTTGGTCCACTTCGGTGGGGCACCCCCGATCGGGGTGCCCCGCTGTGTGAAACCCCCCCTAACCCCCCGAATAACTCACCTCTCCCTGCTCCCAGCGCCAACGTACAAGGAACGTCTAAGCGGCGGCCGCCGCCGCCGCCTCCCTCGCGTCACTTTTGACGCGCGCGCGCGCGCGCGCCGGCCATTCGCAGACGGCCGGCGCGGGTGCGCGCACGCCTACAGGGGCGCGAGGGAGGCGGCGGCGGCCGGCCGCCGCCGAAGATAAGGTAGGTGAGTTGGGGTGTTTGGGGGGGTTTCATATCTTATAGATTCCCGGGCCGATCACCCATGGGTGTTGGTCCACTTTAAAGGCAGACCAAAAAATATTTAAACTAATCCAGTTATATTATGATAAATGGTTGTGTGTAACAGATAGGGTTAAATAAGCCACTGCATAGATGGCATGCACAGTGGCAAGGCAGATTTACAGCACAAAGAACTGAATTTGAATTGAAAACTGATCTGGCTAATGAAAAAAAAAAATGTCACTGTCACTTCTAAGCTGTCTGGATGGTTCAGTTTTTTTCTTTCCCTGGCTCTGTCTACCTCTCTGTCTGCCTCTCTGACTCTCCCTACCTATCTCTAACTCTCTGTCCCTGTCTCTAACGAGCTGTGCTCTGGCCGCAATGCAAGGCTGAAATGCGCACAAGCAAGATGGCCGCCGCTTTATATAGCACAGTGACGTCACCGGGCTTCCTGGCTGCTGATAGGCTGCATGTGACTTACCCATGATACCTTGCCCCAGGGGATATGTCTGGACATGTTCTTCCACCATTTTAGAATGCCTGTTATTGAAATAAATGGAGTTTAAAGGAAAACTTCGATCGATCGAATCGCAGGGAAATTCGGATTCGTTCAGAATCGAATTTTCCATGAAATTCGGAACGAATCCGGGTTCGTCCGGATCGATTCGCTCATCCCTAATAAATACATATACATAAATACAAATTAATATGAAGCTGGCACAACATCTGCCACAAACATAGCTGTTTATATACAGCTGGTGGAAAATATGAATGCAGATATGAGGATCTGTGAACACCAAGCTACAGTATATACAAACTGTACTTAGGTTGGTGCGGCTTAGGCCCTTTCGCAAACGTTGTGGAGCAAGTAGCCCCCCAACACTCGTTCATGGATGGCAAATAGAGATGAGCGAGTAGTGAAATATTCGAAATTTCGATTCGAATAGACCGCGTTACTCGACTACTCGACCGATTATCGAATCCCATTATAGTCTATGGGAAAAAAATGCTCGCCACTTGGAAATCTCAATTCGACCACTTGGAGGTCACCAAGTCCACCCTGAAACATCAGAAAATGATGCCAACACTGCTGGAATGCAACTGGGACAGCAGGGGAAGCATGTCTGGGTGCATATAACGCGCCCAATTCGCACTATTACGCCACTATCACAGCCACTCAACAATACACTCCAAACACAATATAACTTCTACGTAAAGTGAGACAAGACAAGGAAACCTTCTTTCCTCTACATTGCCATGGACCCCAAGCCAAACTGTACAAAAAAGAAGAACAAAATTCTGCACCCCTTAAAATCACGTTGCCTAATGACAACCACAGATGGCATAGGCAAGGGGGAAAATAAATAGACCCCACCCCTAATTGTCAGTGTGTGTGTGTGTGTGTGTGTGTGTGTGTGTGTGTGTGTGATGTGGTCAGACATGTCCTCTTGTGTCATTGTGTCACCCCAGCAGTAAGGGAAGCTTACAGGAGGAGGTTTGTTACATTGTGTCACCCCAGCAGTCAGGGAAGCTTAAAGGAGGAGGTATGTTACAGTGTGTCACCCCAGCAGTAAGGGAAGCTTACAGGAGGAGGTTTGTTACAGTGTGTCACCCCAGCAGTAAGGGAAGCTTACAGGAGGAGGTTTGTTACATTGTGTCACCCCAGCAGTCAGGGAAGCTTACAGGAGGAGGTTTGTTACAGTGTGTCACCCCAGCAGTCAGGGAAGCTTACAGGAGGAGGTTTGTTACAGTGTGTCACCCCAGCAGTAAGGGAAGCTTACAGGAGGAGGTTTGTTACAGTGTGTTACCCCAGCAGTAAGGGAAGCTTAAAGGAGGAGGTTTGTTACATTGTGTCACCCCAGCAGTCAGGGAAGCTTACAGGAGGAGGTTTGTTACATTGTGTCACCCCAGCAGTAAGGGAAGCTTACAGGAGGAGGTTTGTTACAGTGTGTCGCCCCAGCAGTAAGGGAAGCTTACAGGAGGAGGTTTGTTACAGTGTGTTACCCCAGCAGTAAGGGAAGCTTAAAGGAGGAGGTTTGTTACATTGTGTCACCCCAGCAGTCAGGGAAGCTTACAGGAGGAGGTTTGTTACATTGTGTCACCCCAGCAGTAAGGGAAGCTTAAAGGTGGTAAATGGTGGTATATGGTGGTAAATGCGATATTCTGAGCTTCTGGGGCCCTGCCTGCCTACATATGAGCTATATACTGTTCAGCATAGTAGCCCTAATAATAAGGACTCTCAATGACTCTCTTGTCTTCTGGTAGCTGGTATATATGGTGGTAAATGCGATATTCTGAGCTTCTGGGGCCCTGCCTGCCTACATATGGGCTATATACTGTTCAGCATAGTAGCCCTAATAATAAGGACTCTCAATGACTCTCTTGTCTTCTGGTAGCTGGTATATATGGTGGTAAAAGCGATATTCTGAGCTTCTGGGGCCCTGCCTGCCTACATATGGGCTATATACTGTTCAGCATAGTAGCCCTAATAATAAGGACTCTCAATGACTCTCTTGTCTTCTGGTAGCTGGTATATATGGTGGTAAATGCGATATTCTGAGCTTCTGGGGCCCTGCCTGCCTACATATGAGCTATATACTGTTCAACATAGTAGCCCTAATAAGGGCTCTCAATGACTCTCTTGTCTTCTGGTAGCTGGTATATATGGTGGTAAATGCGATATTCTGAGCTTCAGGGGCCCTGCCTGCCTACATATGAGCTATATACTGTTCAACATAGTAGCCCTAATAAGGGCTCTCAATGACTCTCTTGTCTTCTGGTAGCTGGTATATATGGTGGTAAATGCGATATTCTGAGCTTCTGGGGCCCTGCCTGCCTACATATGGGCTATATACTGTTCAGCATAGTAGCCCTAATAATAAGGACTCTCAATGACTCTCTTGTCTTCTGGTAGCTGGTATATATGGTGGTAAATGCGATATTCTGAGCTTCTGGGGCCCTGCCTGCCTACATATGGGCTATATACTGTTCAGCATAGTAGCCCTAATAATAAGGACTCTCAATGACTCTCTTGTCTTCTGGTAGCTGGTATATATGGTGGTAAAAGCGATATTCTGAGCTTCTGGGGCCCTGCCTGCCTACATATGGGCTATATACTGTTCAGCATAGTAGCCCTAATAATAAGGACTCTCAATGACTCTCTTGTCTTCTGGTAGCTGGTATATATGGTGGTAAAAGCGATATTCTGAGCTTCTGGGGCCCTGCCTGCCTACATATGGGCTATATACTGTTCAGCATAGTAGCCCTAATAATAAGGACTCTCAATGACTCTCTTGTCTTCTGGTAGCTGGTATACATGGTGGTAAATGCGATATTCTGAGCTTCTGGGGCCCTGCCTGCCTACATATGAGCTATATACTGTTCAACATAGTAGCCCTAATAAGGGCTCTCAATGACTCTCTTGTCTTCTGGTAGCTGGTATATATGGTGGTAAATGCGATATTCTGAGCTTCTGGGGCCCTGCCTGCCTACATATGATCTATATACCGTTCAGCATAGTAGCCCTAATAAGGGCTCTCAATGACTCTCTTGTCTTCTGGTAGCTGGTATATATGGTGGTAAATGCGATATTCTGAGCTTCTGGGGCCCTGCCTGCCTACATATGAGCTATATACTGTTCAACATAGTAGCCCTAATAAGGGCTCTCAATGACTCTCTTGTCTTCTGGTAGCTGGTATATATGGTGGTAAATGCGATATTCTGAGCTTCTGGGGCCCTGCCTGCCTACATATGGGCTATATACTGTTCAGCATATTAGCCCTAATAATAAGGACTCTCAATGACTCTCTTGTCTTCTGGTAGCTGGTATATATGGTGGTAAATGCGATATTCTGAGCTTCTGGGGCCCTGCCTGCCTACATATGGGCTATATACTGTTCAGCATAGTAGCCCTAATAATAAGGACTCTCAATGACTCTCTTGTCTTCTGGTAGCTGGTATATATGGTGGTAAATGCGATATTCTGAGCTTCTGGGGCCCTGCCTGCCTACATATGAGCTATATACTGTTCAACATAGTAGCCCTAATAAGGGCTCTCAATGACTCTCTTGTCTTCTGGTAGCTGGTATATATGGTGGTAAATGCGATATTCTGAGCTTCTGGGGCCCTGCCTGCCTACATATGAGCTATATACCGTTCAGCATAGTAGCCCTAATAAGGGCTCTCAATGACTCTCTTGTCTTCTGGTAGCTGGTATATATGGTGGTAAATGCGATATTCTGAGCTTCTGGGGCCCTGCCTGCCTACATATGAGCTATATACCGTTCAGCATAGTAGCCCTAATAAGGGCTCTCAATGACTCTCTTGTCTTCTGGTAGCTGGTATATATGGTGGTAAAAGCGATATTCTGAGCTTCTGGGGCCCTGCCTGCCTACATATGAGCTATATACCGTTCAGCATAGTAGCCCTAATAAGGGCTCTTAATGACTCTCTTGTCTTCTGGTAGCTGGTATATATGGTGGTAAATGCGATATTCTGAGCTTCTGGGGCCCTGCCTGCCTACATATGAGCTATATACCGTTCAGCATAGTAGCCCTAATAAGGGCTCTTAATGACTCTCTTGTCTTCTGGTAGCTGGTATATATGGTGGTAAAAGCGATATTCTGAGCTTCTGGGGCCCTGCCTGCCTACATATGAGCTATATACCGTTCAGCATAGTAGCCCTAATAAGGGCTCTTAATGACTCTCTTGTCTTCTGGTAGCTGGTATATATGGTGGTAAAAGCGATATTCTGAGCTTCTGGAGCCCTGCCTGCCTACATATGAGCTATATACCGTTCAGCATAGTAGCCCTAATAAGGGCTCTTAATGACTCTCTTGTCTTCTGGTAGCTGGTATATATGGTGGTAAAAGCGATATTCTGAGCTTCTGGGGCCCTGCCTGCCTACATATGAGCTATATACCGTTCAGCATAGTAGCCCTAATAAGGGCTCTTAATGACTCTCTTGTCTTCTGGTAGCTGATATATATGGTGGTAAATGCGATATTCCGAGCTTCTGGGGCCCTGCCAGCTACAGCCTGTCTTTCCCTGCTGTGAGCGTCTGTCCCTCACTAAGTTCAAGCTGCTAATGCTGACGAAGAGGAAGTGCTGAGTTTTGTAGATTCGAGGTCACATGGTTTTTCCAGCCAATGCGTCTAGACGCCGTTCTCGCGATGCCAGCGTCCTCCCAGGACCTGTCCAACCCCCCCTGCATGGTGATTGGTGTAAAAAACGCGCCAGGGAAGGTGTGAGGGGAAACGAATTGTGAGTGCGCCATCGCCGCTGTACTCGATCGAAATCGAGTATGACGAATAGCGTAGTATTCGATCGAATACCGACTCGGTCGAATACTACTCGCTCATCTCTAATGGCAAACAAGGGTGAAGCTGCTGCGCAGGAGAGAGGGTAAGTGCTGTATTGTATATGTTTTGGGTTTAGTAACCCTTTAACCTATACCCTCACACATCAGTGAGCCTTAGCCCTTAGCCCTTTATAAGAGGGAAACTGATCTTAAAGTAGCAGAGCTGCGTCAGATGGGGGGTAACTTGTGTGGAGTTCGCAGCTCAACCAATACAGATATGCCCATCTGACCCATTCCTGCAGGGTGATTTTTCTCCAGTCCTGCACTTAGCACTGACCATGTTCCTGAACACACCTGGACTCACCTGGACTCATCCGATTAACTATCTAAGTCCAGGTGTGTTGAGAGTAATGGTCATTGTGAAGTGCAGGGCTAGAGAAAAATCACCCTGTAGGAATAGGTCAGGTTGGCATCTCCGCCACCAGGAGACATGCTTCACTGAAGTGTGCAGCTACTTTCTGCCCCCCCCCCCCCTCTATCATAAAGGGCTTAAAGCGGACTAAAACCCACCAAACTTGTGAAGTACATTTGGCCATAGCCCCTGCTGATATTCCCTTTTTAGGATGTTGAACTAGAAATTAATATTTTCATTTTTCGAATCGCCCTGGAACACTTTTTTGCTTGTTCTTCTATGGGAGATGACAGAGAATCAGTCATTGCATTGGTGTGGCAAAGACATCATTGCCACACACAACAATGGCAATGAATGGAGGAGGCGGGGCTTTACAGCTAAAAAGAAGGGCCATTACCTGGGATTCGAGTGAAGCAGGAGCACTAAAAACTGGCAAAAGTTACTCTTCATAGGGGGAACAATTCAGGGGATGCTAGTTAAAAATGTGGGTTTTAGTCCACTTTAATGCCTGGTTTTGGCTTCCTAAGGATCTTTAACTGGGGTGCCCCTTTAAACAAGAGGCACTAAGCAGCATGGGAAATGTTGTCCAGACAAAGCTCTGTCACTTTGAGCCTTTCCCTAATGCAAATCTTTCTCTGTGTTTAGGTTCACAGTAGGTCACCACGGTGTAAGGCTGCTGTAGTAGCAATTGTTTGGGTAGGGACGTGAACATGTTTTAGGTTAGATGAGGGTGATTGAATGAAAGCTTAAAACTCCCATGCAAATTATTAGAAAATATGCCTATTGGGACATCTGGAACCCTGAACAAAAAAACATGACGGTGATAGAATCGCATATAAATATATTGTGTTGTACGCTGCTGCACGTAACTATTACCCTTGTCTGCATAACATGTTTTTCAGTTCTACATGTGGGTATGAATGTACCATGCATTCCTAGAGTAAATTCACTTTCATTCGAGCTTTAGCTCCTCATAATCGTATAGACTGGGTACTAAGAGGTTTCCTTGGCCTTAAGGAGAGCCAGATTAGAGATTAGGGACTCATATGCATTGTGCCAAGGGGTACAACATTCTAGCACTTCCCTAGTCCAAAAAGGATAGGAAACAAATACAATGTAAAAAAGAACTCCTCAAAATTCTGAATGACTGACTAGCCACACAGGAAGCCCAATACCACACAGCCACTACTTACCTCTTCTTCATTCCCTACCACAGCTGCTGTCCACATCACTACCAGCAGGCCATTGTACACGCAAGGCCGGAGGATGTACAATAGTAAAGTCAAAGTTTAGTATTTGATTGTATTTTTCTATTTAGGCCTCATATGGCTGTATTTGTGGGATCGTAAAAAAAAAAACATATTTGAAAGGTTCCATCTCTGGCTGGCTCTATGGCTTCCATGTTGCGGCTGCTGGCAATAACCACACTGGAACCCAGACTCCCAAAGTCCAAAGCAAGGAGCCACCAAGCTGTAACCCCTGGTAAAACACCCCCCGGGAGGGGTAAGTTGAGCCCTGGGATTGGCTGCCCTGGTCATGTGGTTAACCAGGATAGACCTATGGACCACATGGAGGCAGACGGCAGTTGCAGCGCTCAATTTCATTGGCGGAGGGATTTGAAAGGTAAGGTTTTGTGTGTTCCCGAGGGTTACAGTGTGGGGGAGCACCCGCAATTAGAATGCTCCTTACTTGGGGAACAACACCCATTTTGTTAACAATGGGTGATGTTCCAATTTAAAGTTTCACATGTAAAACACAGTGACTTAAACTAATCACCAGACTTACGTCAGAATCAAGATTTCAGCTGAAAGTCAAGACATTCAAAGACTTGTCATAGGGATGTCTACCGATCTGGATCTATTTACTGGGGTCAGCTGAAGGTCTTTCATGAAAAATAGGCTAAATAGATTGTTTCATTTTTCCAAAATTTTAACTTACAATTACAATAAAGTCATCTAAAGCAACAGAAAATTGTGTAAAATATTGTATGTGGTACTTGCAGGTTTATAGTGTTATGAATTATTGCGCTTTACCCACCTAACACGGGTCAGGGCAATGATGGTAGTCTGTTAGTTTGAACTTCCTGTGGTGCAGATTCATTTTGATTAATTTTCACTAAAATGTGAAATGTTTCAGATGTAGGCTCCAAACTTGCTCTCATAAAGGAAACTCTTTATCTTGTGATTTTTCCAATGTTATTATAATGGTACTATGCCTGCCTCCGTATATTAGCTGAATGATGGCATGCATGTGTAGAAAAAAAAATCAGCTTGGTTCTACTGTGATGCTACAGGTCACAGTTCACTCCTTGACATGCTTGTAAGTGGTCTATTAGGTTTGGTTTTCGTTCGGCCCCTATCTCTGGCCGTCTTCTTTCATTGTACCCGCAGAGATGAGAATGCTAATTTTCCTTGCGTACATAGATAAAGTGGAAAAAAAATAAGTAAAAGGTAAGAGCTGGCACAGGATGTTTTGTTTATCCGATCTTTAAATAATTCATTTTTATCCCTATTGTGCTCATCATCTCAGCACGTCAAAAAAAAACATGTTCTCTGTGGCCTGTTGTTTGGGGTATAGGATTTCAGACCGAGAGGGAAATATTGCAGAGACCGAGAGAGATACACGGAGAGACTGACCTTTAGCTGTACTACCTATAACCAATCTCATCAAATTAAAGCACTGTATATTTTCCTTAATAATCTCTGATTATACCAGGGTATGAGTAAGCACGGATCTTCAGCGTTGCTATGCAGCGGGATGCCTGCTTAGCACCAGCAGTGCGTTTGGGGATAAGTGAGCAAAGAGCTTTAATTTCATAGGGTTAGTATCCTGCAGGCTTTCAGGTGAAGGGTCACCGGCAGCCCCGCTCACACTGAATATGTAGGAATAAAGAAATAAATTGCTTGCATCTGTTACAGACAGAATAGAAAATGATCTGATTGGTGATTCGAAGGGTTCTTCATCCTTTGGGGTGATGTGAAGGGGGGTTCAAACATCAACAGCTCATAATTAAGGTAATTCTAAATGAGTTATTGGAGGTTTTTACAGGGTTACAGGTCCATTTTTTTTTCATCTTGGGGGAGACAATATGCTTTGGAATGACGCTATACCATTTCTCCTAATAAAAATAAATTAGCATTGTATTTACTAGCCAATAACCTTTAGATTTCGCTCTCCAGCCTGCATAAAAGTATCAGTGTGATACGTATATTCATTACTTTGAAAGAGGCTATTTTTATGTGATGATTACAAATAATATATTGAATTTGATTAAAGTTGCCAAGGCTAAAATGTTTGTTTGTCGAGTTTTTCTAGAAAAGTCTTGTTCCATAGATTCTGTGGCATGACACGTGCAGCTTTAGTACACAGCCTTGATATACAGAAGCAAGGTTAACACCACATCTGAGAACAAATAGCAGCATGTGCAATGTCACCCCTGATTGTCACTAACACTATTCCCTTATCATGAATTACTGTGCTGCAAAACTAGCTACTACAAAAATAAATTCCTTAAAGAGGAACATCAGAATTAAAGTTGAATGGGGCTGACCCCCCCCCCCCCCCAACCCATTGGGCCCTGCTTACCGTTTGGATGTCACCAGCACCAGATTCTCCCCCGCCACTGGCTTAGCCATCTCTAAATGACACCAGGAATTTAGCCTCAAGTCTCACAACTTTTCGCCGTCTCCCATTGCATCGCACTCATGTGCACTGCCCAGACATGAGATCAAGGGGCGCGTGCAGTTCCTAATGGGATGCAAGATGGCACTGCCCATTGGGAGGTTGCCTGTGATCCGAGGGACCCAGAACATGGATTCCCTGGTGCGGTGAGTACAAACTGCTCAAATATAAAACTGAAGGGGGGCAGCAGTCCGGTGAGGTTTGGCGGAGGTTTTAACCTCCCCCGCTGTTCCTCTTTAAAGGAGAAAACCAGCTATACTTTCCTTTTGTCCAGTGCAGCTTCACTGTCTGGACGTGCCACTGTTACTTAGAGAGAGCAGAGAACAAGCCCCCCCCCCCCATGGTCCTCTTTGGTCCATGGTTGTGTCTAGATGGATGCCTGGTGCGGTGAGTACAAACTGCTCAAACATAAAACCGGAGGGGGGCAGCAGTCCGGTGAGGATTGGTGCAGGTTTTTACCTCCCCAGATGTTCTTCTTTAAAGGGGAAAAAACAGCTATACTTGCCTTTTGTCCAGTGCAGCTCCACTGTCCAGATGTGCCACTGCTACTTAGAGAGAGCAGAGAACAAGCCTCCCCAATGGTCCTCTCTGCTCATGTGGGCAGGAGTCTTTTTCTCTTTCCTGGTCACCCCATGTGACCTCCACCAACAAATAGCGGGGCCACATTTCGCCGGGGAATCAAGGTCTAGGCAAGGACAGCAGGGGGTTGCAGGGGTCTATGCACTAGGGTCTACCCGTCACAATGCCACCCCCAATGGGTGTGGAACCATTGTATCCCCCTCTTACCAAGGTGTGCTCAGGCAGTGAATACAGATTCTTGTAGTTTTGCCCTCTGAGAGGCTGAAGGTGTTAAAGTGGATGTAAAGCCGTGCCTAAAGGTCTCCAGGGCCAGCTGTTAAAAATGTGGGTAAAAAACAATAGGCAGCTCTAAATCATGCAAAATACTTACCCTAATGCACAGGGCATGATGGCAAAACTTATAGTGGGCCTCCTAAAACTCCACCCTCTGCCATTAAAGTGGACCAGACCCATGACACTCGGCCCTACAGTTGAAAAGACTCTAGGGACTGGTGAAAGCCCAGTCCAGGGGCATCTCAGTGGGGGAAACTCTTGGCATTGCCCATAATCTTATCCCTTTCCTAGATCTCATAGTGCATGTGCAGATGTCCCCTGCACCACTCTATCCCATGTATACAGGCTCCTCATGCGTTGTGTGCATAGACTGAGGCAGGGGTGGACTGGGGATGAAAATCAGCCTGGATCTTAACTGGCCATTGCCAGGCCATGAGCTGCTGAGCCCTGCCCCCAGGTTGCTTCCAATGGATCGCAGATCATGTGCAGGTGGAAAATGGCCTGAAGCTTTGGTATTGTAGGGGTAGATAATATGGCAGGGCTGAGTATGGCACCCACAGTCCTGATGCTACCAAGGCTAACAAGCTAACGATGAAACAGGGCCAGGTATAGGGGGGTGTTGAAGGGAGACTTGGAATGCAGGGAGTTGAGGGGAGGGGCAAGCCCGCTTGGCTCCAAAGCAGTGCAAACCACTGGAAATTCCCTCTGTGCTCCCTATGGCCAGTCTGCCCCTAGACTGAGGCAGCAGCCAGGAGGAGGCATCCAACCTTCAAAATATTTTGCATTGTTTGCAATGCATTAATATGATTGAAGGAGAGCCTGTGAATGAGGCGTGGCAGATTTCAGATGATCTTGGAAGTTCATTAGGTCTGTGGTTTGATTGGAGTTTTGGGCAGTGTTAGTGCAGTGTTGGTGCGCAGTCTGCAGGGAGCACCAGGGGCCAGAGCTTCAGGCTCCACATGGTGGAATGAAAATGTCAGCACCTTGTTTCCCCACATGATCACATACAAATATTGTAGCACTGCGGGTAAAGTGTATTGGCATCTAAGATCCACTCTGCACAACCTACTGCCCAGTAGCAGCTGTCTCCCCTACCTTTATGGTATCTATGCTCCTGTTACTGTGGTCCATCAGTAGCCCCCCACACACACACACACACACACACACACACACACACACACACACACACTGTGACTCTTGTTAAGCATGCTGCATAATTTTCTTGTCAAACATTTGGTTTTTATTTTGTATTTTGTTGGTTCGTTTTGGTCAGCATCTGCTTAAACACGTCTCCAAATTCTCAGTGACACCATGCCTTCATCGGGACAAGAAAACATATTTCAGAACTAGGCAAAGGTGTTATGTTAGACTGGCGCGTCAGCTCATGTTCTGTTGAACCCACCTGAGTCGTGGGAGGGTCCTGCCTTGGGTGACCCTATTGTTGCAAATTCTCCCTGGTTCGATGAGTCTGTAGGGACAGAGAAGCACAAAACACCAGCACTTGGCAGACATGTCATTGTGAGTTCCTTGCCTTGAGGTGTGTCTGTCATCCTCGGGCTCTGGCTGTAACTCCAAGCCCAACACCTTGGCCTCCTTCTCTTCGGATTTTTCTGTGGGCTGCTGGTGGAGAACAATCTTCTGGGGTGACACCTTATCTGAACATCCAGTCTTTGGCAAGGCACTGGTGGGACCCCTCGGCTCTGAATGGGCTTGATTATCTGCAGAACTCTGACGCTAGTCAAATCACAATTCTGTAACACAGCTCTGTATTAGTGGGCAACTTATCTATGGAAAAACTGCCTCATCCGGGGCCTCGTCCATCTTTTGAGGATCGACATGCTCACTAACCTTTCCCTGATTGTGGTGTGACACTTCTCACAGCAATGTTTGACCTATGAATACCTGTGCCCCACATTCCCTAATGTGCAGCAGCCGAATGCATTTATTGGACTACCCAATGTGGTTTACGAATGACCTCCCCAGTATGTGCATATGCACCACTGAGTATGCGCATGTCGCTACTCCAAAACAGCATGTGCAGAGGCATCTTCCAATCGCTCCTTGCCACTTCATCAAATCACTGATGCACCTAGACAAACTGGCGGACACAAGATAAAAAGTCCCACAGAAAAACTGTAAAGATACTCCACGCTTAAATAAATGTACAGAAAAGGGTCTGTCTTCAATATTCAATTTCATACCTCCCAACTGTCCCTCTTTTAAGTCCATGCCCCCTTGTCCCTCATTGTTCTGATTTGTCCCTCTTTGAGGTGTAGGACGTAGATCTGTATTCAAAGTGTTTATATTGTAACTGTTACAACCTATTTTCTATCCCTCCCTCAATGAGAGGGGTTGGCTTAAAATTGTCCCTCTTTCCTACACTGAAAAGTTGGGAGATATGTTAAATTTATATATTACATATTGTAGATTAAGATAGAATGACTATCACTTGCACCTGTCTCATCTTGCAACTGTGTCCCATACCCCTCAGCGTACACACATTTGAGCCCTTCCCCAGTTTCCCAGACAAACAGGCAAGGGTGGTACATGATACAGTGGCTGGAGCGTATGACTAACGGGCATGTTCACTATGGAAAATTTGGTGTGGCATACTAATGGTGGCAGCCTGTTTCACATCTAGAAAGGCCTTCAACAGACAGACAGGGTTGTGGCCTGCACATGTTTGCGCAATGAAATAGATCCCAACCTTGTCTGACTTGGGAAAATGAGGCCTCCACCGTTACTGTGTCATACCTTAAGTGTCATACCTTAAAACTAGGAAAAATTACAGTTTAAAAAATTGGTCCAACCTTTTTTGTTATACTAAAATGATATCTAAATAAAATTTATAAGTGAAAAATGCAATTCTAGTAGTGAGAATTACAGGCAGCCTGTAGAATCCCCCCAATCACCCCATTACAGGCAATGTGCAGAATGCCCCTCCATACCTCATAAGAGGCAATGTGTAGAACAGGCCCATATCAGCCCCAAAACTGTCAGCATGCAGTGTGCAGCATACCCCCCAATCACCCCATAATAGGAAGTGTGCAGAATCCCCCCCAAATAACCCCATAACAGGTAAGGGGCAGAATTTCACAATGCATGTGTGAGGAGGGAGTGCAGCACAAATGGCGGCTAGCTGTCCTCCTTTATATGGCACTCCCTGCACACACATATACACACACACACACACACTTCACCTTACCTACTCCCCGTGCTACTGATTTTGCTCCCGCAGCCCTGGTTCCAGTAGATGGTCAACTGAGTACAGCCAGCATCCATCAATTAATGGGTTGGGGGGTTAGGTTAAGCAGCGTTAAAGCTATACAATTTCCACTCCATTCATGACTGCCCATTAAATGTAAGCGAACTACTGGGACTTCCAGGGATTGGGATGCAATGTGCAGGTGAAGAGTACGGAAAGTAGGTTATATATTTATCCAGATTTGTTGAACAATCGGACCGTACCACCATTTATGTTAAAAAGACGTGGAGGCTGATTCATTACTAGCGCCAGGTATCGGCAGATGAGCGCCAGTACAGAGGCGCTTAGAGCGACCGCTAGTAGACACTCGTATGCGTGTATCAGGGACTGTAAAAGAGTGCCTCAGCCGCTCTAGTAACCAGGCAGGCATTGATGAATGAGATGTATGTTGGGCGTTCTAACACCAGTACAGCGTTGCAGCGAGCGAAAGGTAGCACCAGCTCAGTGCGACCGACGCTCAACGACTCACACCATATTCAACAAAAAAACAGACTCACAGACCATAGGCGCTCTGGATCTGGTCGCTATAGCAGTAACAAAGTGAAAGCACATGGAATTACATTGTTGTAACATTGTGACATTAAAACTTTAATGCCAGACCTGTAATGACAATTCTGCATAAAAATATAAAAAATATAAAAAGTATTCAAAAATGACTTTTTCTAGGCCAGGAGAGGTGACACAATTATTTGAGAAAAAAATAAATAAAAACAAAAAACCCTGTTTAAACAGAAGAAAAGGAACATCCACCAGATTCGCTATCATAAATGTGGTATTGCGTACAGCGCCCAGCATTCACCAGACGCTACCTGCTGCTATCCCTTGATGAATTACCCCCATAGTTTATTTTTCTGAGCCACAAAAACATGTCTCTGAATAAAAAGAGCTTTATGGAGCATAACTGATGTGAGACATACACTTATATGCATTCTCTATCACCAACACAATAGATCAGTTACTCAATTGCCTTCCTCTCATCTAAATGGTTTGTCACACCCATATCTGTCTTCTATGCTTTCATGTATTTATGTTTAAAAATATGAGGAAGTTATGTCAGTGCTTGGTAACATAATGTAGTTGATCGAGGGGCAAAAGGATCTGTATTACAACTTCTTTCCTACTCGAAGTGTTGTATTTGGAGAAAACTGAAGAACTTGGTGTGTGCCATATTCCTCAACCTGATGTATTGCAATGATTATAAACCTTTTATTGTCATGAGGTTAAAAATTGAAACAAATCATTGGTTTGTCGACACTGCTCATATTTTTATGTTTCATTGCATATCAGTGCAATTGACTTTTAATGTATACCTAGGGGGTGATTCAGAAGCACTGCTCTTCTGTTAGATTTTTCACCTAAAGTGCACCTTTAACTCCAAAGTGAACTGTGCTGCATCTGGTGATGAATCAACCCCAAAATGTAATGTATTGACTACTGTCATATTGGTCCTTGTTATTTTACAGCAAAAGTGCACAATGTATCTGCTCATTGCAGTTCGTGTTTTGTTTATCTCAGTAATTATTTGACAAGGATTTCTTTCTTTAATGGACTGGTGCAATTTGGTCCGGGTGGGGGCAAGAGGATGCCACCTGCTCAGCTTAGGCTCTGCCAGATTGCTTTTTTGGGGGGGGGGGGAGTGGGGGGTTGTGCCTGATAAAACATTCTCCTTTATATATGTGTAATTATGGTCATGCAGAAATGGCAGTTCTGTACACGAGTTTAGGTTTGCTTTCAAAATAATTCTGCCAGCTATGGTAACTGACAGATCTTTATTATGAGAAAGAGTAAATACCGTATTTTTCGCCCTATAAGACGCACATGCCCATAAGACGCACCTAGGATTTGGGGGAAGAAAATAAGAAAAAAAAATTTTAAACCAAAAACGCACCATTACAGACAGTGTGGCATTCCCCTATCCAATTCCCATAGGCAGTGTGGGATGCCCCCATTCCATAGACAGTGTAGCATGCCCCCATCCCATTCCCTGTATATCCAGTGTGGCATCCCCCCCTCCCATTCCCCATATACCCATTGGCTGTGTGGCATCCCCCTCTCCCCACATTCCCATAGGCTGTGTGGCTTTCCCCCTCCCCCCATTAGTATAGGCTGTGTGGCATCCCTCTCTCCCCATTCCCATAGGCAGTGTGGCATCCGCATCCCCTCATTCCCATAGGCTGTGTGGCATCCCCCTCCCCCCATTCCCATAGGCAGTGTGGCATCCCCATCCCCCCATTCCCAAAGGCTGTGTGGCACCCCCCTCCTCCCATTCCCATAGGCTGTGTGGTATCCCCATCCCCCCATTCCCATAGGCTGTGTGGCATACCCCTCCCCCCATTCCCAAAGGCTGTGTGGCATCCCCATCCCCCCATTCCCATAGGCTGTGTGGCATCCCCATCCCCCCATTCCCATAGGCTGTGTGGCATACCCCTCCCCCCATTCCCATAGGCTGTGTGGCATACCCCTCCCCCCATTCCCAAAGGCTGTGTGGCATCCCCATCCCCCCATTCCCATAGGCTGTGTGGCATCCCCCTCCCCCCATTCCCATAGGCTGTGTGGCATACCCCTCCCCCCATTCCCAAAGGCTGTGTGGCATCCCCATCCCCCCATTCCCATAGGCTGTGTGGCATCCCCATCCCCCCATTCCCATAGGCTGTGTGGCATCCCCCTCCCCCCATTCCCAAAGGCTGTGTGGCATCCCCCTCCCCCCATTCCCATAGGCAGTGTGGCATCCCCATCCCCCCATTCCCAAAGGCTGTGTGGCACCCCCCTCCTCCCATTCCCATAGGCTGTGTGGTATCCCCATCCCCCCATTCCCATAGGCTGTGTGGCATACCCCTCCCCCCATTCCCAAAGGCTGTGTGGCATCCCCATCCCCCCATTCCCATAGGCTGTGTGGCATCCCCATCCCCCCATTCCCATAGGCTGTGTGGCATACCCCTCCCCCCATTCCCATAGGCTGTGTGGCATACCCCTCCCCCCATTCCCAAAGGCTGTGTGGCATCCCCATCCCCCCATTCCCATAGGCTGTGTGGCATCCCCATCCCCCCATTCCCATAGGCTGTGTGGCATCCCCCTCTCCCCATTCCCATAGGCTGTGTGGCATCCCCATCCCCCCATTCCCATAGGCTGTGTGGCATACCCCTCCCCCCATTCCCATAGGCTGTGTGGCATACCCCTCCCCCCATTCCCATAGGCTGTGTGGCATCCCCATCCCCCCATAGGCTGTGTGGCATCCCCCTCCCCCCATTCCCATAGGCTGTGTGGCATACCCCTCCCCCCATTCCCATCGGCTGTGTGGCACCCCCTCCCCCCATTCCCAAAGGCTGTGTGGCATCCCCCTCCCCCCATTCCCAAAGGCTGTGTGGCATCCCCCTCCCGCCATTCCCATAGGCTGTGTGGCATCCCCCTCCCCCCATTCCCAAAGGCTGTGTGGCATACCCCTCCCCCCATTCCCATAGGCTGTGTGGCACCCCCTCCCCCCATTCCCATAGGCTGTGTGGCACCCCCTCCCCCCATTCCCAAAGGCTGTGTGGCATCCCCCTCCCCCCATTCCCATAGGCTGTGTGGCATACCCCTCCCCCCATTCCCAAAGGCTGTGTGGCATCCCCATCCCCCCATTCCCATAGGCTGTGTGGCATCCCCCTCCCCCCCTTCCCATAGGCTGTGTGGCATCCCCCTCCCCCCATTCCCATAGGCTGTGTGGCATACCCCTCCCCCCATTCCCAAAGGCTGTGTGGCATCCCCATCCCCCCATTCCCATAGGCTGTGTGGCATCCCCCTCCCCCCATTCCCATAGGCTGTGTGGCATACCCCTCCCCCCATTCCCAAAGGCTGTGTGGCATCCCCATCCCCCCATTCCCATAGGCAGTGTGGCCGCTCTCCCCCCCATTCCCACCCCCCTCCCCCCATTAGTATAGGCAGGCGCCATAGTAAAAAAAAAAAAAAAAACTTAAAACTCACCTGTCCGCTGACACCACTGCGCTGAGCGGCCGGCTCCGTGAATGGGGTGGGCGTGGCCTGCGCCGCAGTGTCGACGCAGGCCACGCCCACCCCATTCACGAGCTGGCTCTGTCCCGGCCCCGCCGCTGCGATCGCTGTCTTTTCAGGCAGCGATGACAGCGGCGGGGCCAGAGACAGAGCCCCAGCCGCTCCTCCATCTGCTCCCCCACATGCGATCACGAAGGTCCGGGCAGCGGGTGGGCGTGGCCTGCGCCGGTGCAGGCCACGCCCACCCACTGCCGGGACCTTCGTGCTCGCATGTGCTCTGAGCCCGGCAGCAGATGGAGGAGCGGCAGGGGCTCTGTCTCTGGCCCCGCCGCTGTCATCGCTGCCTGAAAAGACAGTGATCGCAGCGGCGGGGCCGGGACAGAGCCCCCGCCGCTCCTCTGGCCTCTCGCAGTGTGCCAGACAACGTGGGAGCGCCGGGGACGGGTGAGTTTTTTTTTTTTAATTTTTTTTTTTAATTTTTTTTTTTTTTTATTTTACATTCGCCCGATAAGGCGCACTGACATTTTTCCCCCACTTTTGGGGAAAAATAAGTGCGTCTTATAGGGCGAAAAATACGGTTCTCCTCATCAGTTTGACCAAGTAAAGGGGGAGGCTTATTTATTAATAGCGACATGTAGCGACAGTTGAGCGACTGTAGCGGTATTTTCACAGCGCCCGCTAGTAGCCGCTGTGCTTGGCCGTTATTTGGTTGTTGACAGCAACTCAGTCGGTGTGGCGTAATGTTGAATACAAGGTTACGAGTCGCTATTTGACAGGTTCCGCGATGTATGGGTGCGCATGATAGCGACCGGTCAGAGCGACCGGCTTCCACCATATTCATCAAAAAATCACGCTCAAAAAATTCAAGCGCTGTGAAATGCATGTTTAAAGCCCAGAGCCCACTGGCAGAAGTGGTCACAGAATTTTTCACATTTAAAAAAAAAAAAAAAAAAATTAATAACAATTAACTATTAATATTTAAAGATTGTTCCATTTAAATGCATTGGAGAGCGCCAGGTAGCGAGAGGTCATACCTGTCGCTGTTCAAGGTCGGACGCTGGCGCTGTGGGCTGAGGCTGGAATAATGATGAATGAGTGGCTATATGTCGCTAAGCAGGATTGGCTTGATAAATGTGTGATTGTGGTGGGGAGCCGGCGTTCTCATGGCGGGGCCCATCATTACCGGCCGCTCACCAGTCGCTACCTGACGCTATTCCTTCATAAATAAGGGCCCAAGCATTCCCCAAAGCCTATTTTGAGTTCAGTGAGTAAAAGTTTTGCTTTGTTTCTTTACTTTTCTACATTAGCTTGTCATTCGTGACCCAAAAGAAAGCCATGTGACTACAGTATTCTATGTCTACTTCTCCCATGTGTCTCTGTATGCTAGTCTTGATGGAATCTGTCAACATTTATTTGTCCATTAAACAACAGTCAATCTATTTATGTGCAAATAGAGCTCCTCAACAAGACTATTGACAGAGCTTTATCAATAGTCTATCCAATCCCAAGCAACACAACAAGAAATTAAATACTTCATTGCATTGTCACTTGCTAAACTCCTCTGGGAACAGGTTTGCTTCACAGTAAGTAAAGAACATTCCTCTCAGTTAATGCCTTTCTCCAATTAATGATTTACGTGTACTGTAAATTGGTTTTCCTCATGGTTCATTATCAGGCTAAGGATGCTTAAACAGCTCAATAGGGTAGATTTATTAAGAATGGTACATGAAAATATCAGAGCATAATTGAAGACAATGTCCATAGCAACCTATTAAGTATAAAGCCTTTCTCCACATCCCAGTATAGTAACTTACTCATTTGAAATTGTTGTTAAGTTTTTAAGCAAACGTTCAATTGCCAATGTCAGGTTCGCTGTATAGGTACCATGACACCTGCGTCCTATCCGTACTGTAGCTGTATAGACATTAATGGCAGTTATGTCAACTCTGACACCAAAGACACTCCCTACAGGGTGTACACTGAGAAAGGGGCGTGTCAGATGACCAATGAAAATGCTCCAATGTATAAGCAATATATTAGTAACGCCTTTTTAAACTAGGTTTTCTACTTATAAGAATAAATGTATATACTTTGTCACTGCGCATGTGCCGGCTACGCCCGGATTTGCTTTATAAGCTTTGTTCAGTAAACCGGGAGGAGTGTGCGCGCCCCTGCTCAGATCTCTGAGTTTCTGCTACACAGCTCGCTTCATGTATCATTGATTCTTAGACATTGATTTGGACTCTGACAACAGAAGTAGAAGCTGTGCCCAATTGGGGTATGGACCTAACACTGTCAAGCCTGTGGTTTTCTGCCACTAGTAAGCATAAAATCCATCATTGGCAGGTTTTTCAACGCACTATTCCCCTTTTACAGTGAAATAAACCAGCCAGTGGGGAATAGCAGCATTAACTAACATCTGTCCAAGCATTGTATGATGGGTAAAAGCATCTAAGAAAATGAGAAATAGGACATTCAAAATCATTTTTTCTTTCAGTAGAATGTTTGGCTGGATTTTATAGATACATGAAGGCTGATTCACTACTAACAGCAGGTATTCCCAGATAAGCATCCGTATAGTGGCGCTTAGAGCGACCGCTAGTAGACGCTGTAAGTGGGTATTGGGCACTGTAACAGAGCACCTCGGTCGATCTAGTAACCTGGCCGGCATTGATGAATGTGATGTGTGTTGGGGCGTGTAACAACAGTACAGCGCTGCAGCGAGCGAAAGGTAGCACCAGCTCAGTGCTTCTGGCACTCGGCGCTCCACACCATATTTAACAAAACACTAGACACACACAGCGTCGGCGCTCTAAAGATGGGGACTGTAGCATAGAGAGCCAGACGCTGTGTGATCAAAGTCTGTTTTTGAACACATATACACCAGTAACAAAGCGAAAACACATGGAATGACATTGTTTTAACACTGTGACAATAACAGTTTAGTGCCAGACCTGTAAATAGAATTCTGTATAAAAATATAAAAAGAACCAAAAATGTATAAACGTGTTTGTTTGCAGCAGGAGAGGTCACACAATGATTTGAGCAAAAAAAAATGTAAATTGCCAAACACGCTACTTATACACAACTAATGAAGCCCCATTGAAATGTATAGGAGAGCGATACAGAGTGACAGGTACTACATGGCGCACCTGAGCCTAGAGCGCCGGCGATATACGCTGAGCCACCAGGATTAATACACGTGACACTACATGGTGCTGTTAGAGGCGCTCACGAGATTTGCTTTCTTACATGTGGTTTTGCGTACAGCACCCAGTGTTAACCAGACGCTGCCTGCCGCTACAAGACGCTGCCTGCCGCTACGAGGCACTACCTGCCGCTATCCCTTCTTAAATAACCCCCCATAGTATGTAACTGATCCAACATCTTACCATATAGCACATTTATGTAGAGTTTAGTTATTCGACCATTTTTGTGGTAGTTCTATTTTAAGGATATTTAACGGTTTTATTTAACCAAATGGCACTTTACAGGGAAAGCTAAAAAAAAGGAAAAGATGTGTGATCCTGAAGACAAGAATGTTAAAAGGTGAATCAAATGAAGATGATCTCTTGCTATATCTAATTTTATACATTTGTCACATCATCACACAGTCAGCTCTAGAAGGTTACCTGTACAGTACAGCAGTTAGGACTGACCACGAGCTGTCATCACAGAAGGCTTCTTGAGGGATCACTCCGTGTTTTTGCTTAATTACACTGTGCTACGGGGTCAAGGACACAGAACTATTTTTCTTTCAAAATGATGCTCCAACATTTTTTTAAAAGAAAAATGCATTTTGTTAAAGGAACCAAAGGGGGGTTATTTTTCATCTAAAATATATTTTTAAATGGGACAAAGGGTGATTCTCTTCCACTACAAAATAACTTTTTGTAATGAATTCAGTGTTCCTATGATGTCTGATGGACTTTCAGTTTTTCAGGCATTATTTCAGCATTATAACACATACATTCAGAACTGGAATATAAATACTGGCTGAACTATATTATAACCATATATTTGATCAAGTATATTGGTGTATACCTGGTATACTAGTGTGCAAGAAAGCTCTCCAAAGGGTATATTACTATCTATACCAGCAGAGGTGGAGAACCAAAATGTATTCCGTAGCAGCTAAGGTATAAAAAGCTTTACAAGAATTGAATTATAGTCCAGCTGATGTGTAAAAACATTCTGAATATATCAGCTATGGTTGAGAAGCTTGCCAATATATGCTTCATATCAGCTGAGGTGGAGAAGCTCATCAGATGTATCTACAAGTTATGCTTGCAAATCTCACCAAAATGTTAAAATTTGTTTGATTTATTTATTCATTTCACTTTTAACCAGTCCTACGACCCAATTCCATGAACAGATAAATACATTGTCTGTTAAGCAAACAAACATCGTATGCAAGGGGACAATTTGCAAGATTTGTGGGCTAATCTGTAGGTTTAGAGCACTCATGCTGTGCACTCCACATACTATTTGTGATCAATTCTGTTTTTATGTGTCATGGTCATGTGACAAAATAATATTTTGTCAGCCAAAATGATGAGACATTTAACCAACGAACAAATTCTTGTTCATTGCTCGATCGTAGTGGACATTTCCACAGATCCATTATCATCTGAATGTGGTCGACTAGGCGATTTTTCATTCACAAAACAAACCCGGGTTGGTACTCTCAAACATTCTCCCAACACAAATACCCTGCTTTACCCCCTTGTTTTTTATCCCGTTAGGTTCTATGCATCTTTGAACAATATCTGTTTGTGCCATTGGTTAGACTTGAGCGTGATACAGAAACAAGTGTATATATATATTTGCATTCGCTATAATGATCCTCATTGTTTCCTTGCTTAACTTGCAATATGTTTATGTTTTAACCGGAAAACGAATAAATAAAGAATTTATAAAAAAAAAACAGACACAAGATGTCAGTAGTGAGAGAAGGCCATATGGAATCTTGGGCCATTGGTTAGAATGGAGAATGTTCTAGAGCAGGGGTTATATAAGGTAAGGCGACTCTGTTAGGTTGTTCTTAACCAATTTAATTGTACAGGAGCAATTTAACCAATTTAATTATACAGAACCAATTTAATTGTACAGAAGAAGAACTGAGAAACACAGCAGCTTGACAGGAATCCAGCCAGTACACAGTGGTCACCATTAGGACCCACAAAGGCTAATCTCCAGGGAACCCTATATTGGGAGTAAGACCAGCTAAATAGTAGGTGACTGTCTGGCAGGACAGGAACTTGCTGCATACGTTGGAGAATGGATTGTGATATTGCTGTGTTTTGCGTTTACCCTGGAAGTTAATAAAGAGGAACTTGTCTTTTGTTTTACTTGGAGCACACAGTGATGACTGACAGCCCTTGTGGTAGAGCCCCGGCACCCTCCACCCACACAGACACATTTAGAGCACCCTGGACCCAGAAGATCCTTCTCCCTGCCATCCTCATCAAGATCAAGGTGTGCGAGGCCTACAGGTAGGCTGGAAGATCAAACAGGCTGCTGTAAGAGAGAAGCAAGATTGTAATGTTTTTATTGACATTTATTGGTTGCAGTTAGTGGATTCTTCACATTTGATCATACTGTTTGGGACATCTATTGTCTTCCATGATACAATAAGAAAAACAGATTTTAGTTATTTACCATAAAATATTAGTACTGATGTTTCATGGTTGGCTGGTAGTAGAATGTTTTTAGGGCCCAGTGTGTTTTCTTTGTGTGTCAGTGTGGGTGGATGTGAGGGGTAGGGCTCTACCACCGGGTGCTTGGTTACTGAAAGTTCTATAGCAAACACACATACTTGACTCCAAAAACAGAGTTCCTCTTTATTCATACCCTTAAGGTGATACAGACCACTATATTACAAACACTGCAGCAGTATCCTGTCCCGTCCAAAGTCAAAATTCCTGACAGCCGGTCTTAATTCCTTCTGTAATTACCCAGGCCTTGGCTTCCTCCTGGATTTCCATGGACTGCCACAGCACTCCCTTGCATATCCTCAGACTAGTTACTTTGCTGCTAACTTCTAACAGATTGCATAGTTTAGAGAACATCTCTAAACACTTCAATTCATGCCAGGACCAGCTGCTATTATTAAAGACTCTCATTCCTATGTACCTTCTAGAAGATTCCTATTCTAATAGATCTTACTAATATCCATAAAATTGCTGTTTATAATAATTACATTCACTAAATAATTACAATTCACTTCTATGGGCTAATTCCACTGGAGGGGTTCCCTTTTCTATCTATACAGGTTACTAACTGAACGAAGTGTCACCAGACCATCTTTGTGCATGTTATCTTTTGTTACTGCAGATTCTTTTAGATGTCGAGTTGTTTCATGGTCATTTTGAGGAAGTGCTTGCTACAAAGTGATGCGTCACTAATTGAGGAAGAATCATATGGGCTGCAAGCGCATAAGAGACTGTACTTTAGGGCCCTCCTTTGATTGCATATCATTACTGTTTTTAGGGTATTTTACAGTATGTGAGGCTGTGAAGACTATACTATTGGAGGGGCCATATCTAAATGGACTTCAAGTGGACCAAATCCTGCGATACAAACATGCATCCAAACCCTCCACCCCCATAATATTTCTGGTGATCAGGGTATTTTATGAGAACCTGTGATGATCATAATATTGGAGGGGTTCTTCCCATATGAACTTCAAGTGGACTGAAACTCTGCTATACAAACATGTACCATCCCAGGAGTTTACAGACTTCAGTGGTGAGTCTGCAGGGATCTCCTTATTATCATAACAAAAGTGCACTAACACCATTACAGGCTCCTTTGTAATGTTATTATGTGGCCGCTATTGTTTGTTTTGTTATTGTAAGGGCATTTTCCCTGTTTTCAGGACTCCTTTAAGTCTTTGTGTGGAGGGGCATCCCAAATTAAAATGCCTTATGGAAGTGGCTATAAGCGTACCTCTACACACTTTTGTCTGGAGGTTCACATCAATTATTGAAAAGCTCAAAATACTATCATTAAACATTTTGTGCTGACACATTTGAAACAATTTTAGCAACATGGTATTAAAAAAGAATATTTCAGAGCTCAGGTGCTTTTCGAAGACCCATATGCCAATAGATGAATAGAATCATCACTGAATAGGTTTAATGGCATAATATAGATAATATCAAGATGAGTTTCTTCAGATCTCTTTCATGTCTTTCCATGTAGCTTATAACAATAGAAAGCACAACAACATTATAAGTGACACGTAAAGTAGGCTTTGAAGTTAGTCATTAAACACCATCACACCATCACCTTTGAAATTTAGTTTGTAAACAAATACATAATAGATATTTACAAAAAGGACCTCATAAAATGCCTTAAAATGTTAATCTGGAAAGGATGTTTTGATTTTACCTTCAAAAAGAAATTCATTTAAAAACAAATTAGAAAAGGCAGAATTCTCCTGATAAATGGTTGCCTAAAATAAGTACATATTTGAAAATCATCCGAGACGTGTTTCTGCGCTTCTCCAGTCACCTTATGCTTGATAGACAGGTTTGGGGACACTAGGCACATCCATCCAAGAACAAGGAATAACACAGATACTTTGTTCATTCTTGTAGTAAATGAAATACTGTATAAACACAGTTCAGGATCCCCCCACCCCAAAGCCATTTCTGCAGATCCTTATCCTCCTACATTAGCACAAGCATCATCATGGCATTCAAAGGAAATAATTTTGGAAGAAAGTAAGAACTTACAGGATTTTTAGGAATCATGGGAATTTTCCTCCACATCTAATCCCCATTCAGTGAGGGAGCAGTGGGGTTGTTCTAACTAATTGGGGGGGAGTTAGGTGCCTTGCTCAAGAGCACTTCAGTCATGTCCCATGGTTGGGAACTGAACCAGCAACCCTCCGGTAGCAAGGCTGCTCCCATAACTCTAGGCCACAACTAATTTTTAGGAGCCTGCAAGAGCCTGCACCAATCGCTATACTGCTTTAGTGCAGATCAAAGCACAGGTAAAAGGAAGTTGCAAGGCACCAAGCCCAAACTATTCCATGGGTGCTGTATTTAGGGCAGAACATCACTCCGGGCATGAACTGCACAGATGGGTTAAATGCGGAGTAAGAATTCCTATATCTGCACAAGCATACAGTGACCATCTAAGCCCCAAAAATCCTAATATTGCCCCGCAATCTATTCTCAAATGATTAAACGCTGGGTGTTCCATTGTAGGCCATTTCCCCCTGCTGTGGGCAGCCACTACCAGCCATTCAGAATAGTGGGCAGCATCTGATCTCCTCAATTAGAGGAATGTTAGATATGCCGTTAAAGGCCTGCGCATGACCAATTCCTGAGGTGAGTATACAGATGATCCTGGGGGATTCACACAGTTCACACTACTACCTTAACATTGTGATTTTATTCACCCCAAGAGCCTGGCCCACAATGCATCCTTTTTACTGGCAAACCCATTGTTACCCCCCCCCCCCCCTCACTTCTATCTACCAAATCAATCACTTTTCTCTCAACAAGACATGAAGAAGCCCATCCAGCAGCTACCTTGTCCCCAAGCCCAACCCTCTGCTCCTTCTTGCTGCAGATGACATGTCACCCAAACCTGACCCACCTCTTCCTTCATCCTCTTATCTAGGCCATCTTCAAATAAACGCCTTACCCTCATCACTGCACCACACCCACCCAAACTTGGTAACCTCAAACAAAAACCTCCAGTTCCACAATCCTTCATCTCTGTTACCCTTGATCTCTAGAATGTATGGTGAGTATTTAACACACTTGCCTCAATTCATGATTTGTTTATTACCAAATACTTTACCATCATGAGTTTAACAGAGACATGACTTTCCCCCCTACCCCAGATACTCACTGCCCTCTGACATGCAGGTCTATAAACAGCCACACACCCAGACCCATTTACAAACATGGTAGGGCAGTTGGTGTCTTACTTTCTGAGCACTGCTCCTTTAACCTTATCCCTGCCATGCCTTCACTATCCTATTCATCCTTTGATGTTAACTGTGCTTGTCTCCATTTAACCTATTTTATCCATCTCTCCCTCTTGGCCTCAACATTCTCTTTTTGACCATCTCTCAACCTGGCTTCTCTAGTTTTCCTATTTTGACATCCCCACAATAGTTATGGGATACTTTAACATACCAGCTGTCACCAACTGGATGGCTGTCACCAGATTATTCTCACTAACCTCCACATCTGGCTTCGAACTATGGTCCACTGCTCCCACCCACAAGGATGGCAGTAATCTCAAACCACAACCTACCTTTTTTCACTCTTACTGCTGCTACCTACGCTTGCTAGAACTTGAATTTCCTTCTTACTCTCTGAAACCTTTTCCTTGTTCTTATAAACTAGCACAGACACTGGTGCCTTGTTCTACAATAATTACCTAGCTTCAGCTCTGGACTTTGTTGCTCCCTTCAAACACAGCCACACTGGCTGGGCAAAGCCTTAACCATGGCTCAGTATGGACATTGCTTTACTGCAATGGAACTTTCAAGTCACTGATTGGTCAAGGTGGAAAACTAAAAACAATGAGGGCTTGCTGGTATAAAACTTGGCCTTCTGCCCATGAATTTGTCAAACAAGCAGATTTTGCCTCTCTCATATCTACACAGACCCAGAATCTCAAACTCTAAATCTTTAGCAGTCTAATCTATTCCACCCATGACTTCCTCCTCCAACCTCCCAGAGTTTTCTTCAAAGATAACATTTAAAGTAGCTGACACCTCTAATCACTTCACCCTATCAAATTCTCACCTGGCTACTTCCCTAACCAATTTTACTCTGTTGTCTGCACAAATATTCTTTTCACTCATCTATAGGGTCCATCTTACTACTTGTCCCTCAATCCTATTCCATCACATCCAATTCCACAGTTATCCTCATCTCTCCTCAGCGCTCAAATGGCATTGAAATATTTGGTTCTAGGCTATACATTATTTCAAGCATCAAAAAAAGAGATTTTGAGACATCTCCTCACCACCCTAAGGACCGACATCCAGAAATGGAACCCATTCATAGAAAGGAAAACCTGGTGATAAAAATCATTAAGGGCCTCTAACTTCTGCCCCCATTTGTCAATTTTTAATTCTAACTCAAACCTACAAATCTCTCTCTGGTCAAGCGACCTCTCTCTGTTCCAATCTCTCTCTGTTCCAAGTTTTGGTTCAAGTGACATATGAGGTGGTAGGTGGGAAGGCCATTAGTTTTAGTGTCCACATCATCACTGACACGTGGACAAGTAGGCATGGGCGGAGAAGTTACATCTCTCTAACTGCCCACTGGGTCAATGTAGAGGCAACTGGGACTGAGGCAGGAAGCACTTTGGTGCATATCCTTCCGTCACCAAGGATTGCTGGACATCAATTGGTGCCTCCTGTTTCCTCCTCTTCCTACTCTGCTTTCTTCTCATGCAGCCAGCGCAGCCCATGAACCACAAATTTCAAAGGCCAGCAACTTGGAAGTGCTCACATTTAGGACCAGGGCTTGTGCATGAGATGGGCCGAACTTCTATTTTTATAATACCCAGTAAGCAGAATGCAGGGGGTGCTAACACGTTAGTAGCTTTTTCTAATACCCATTAAGCAGAATGAAAGGGGTCTCAAAAAGTAATTTATTTTATCTAAGCCCCAAAAAAGTATAATGCAAGGGGTCCTAAAAAATATTAGTTTTATCTAAGCTCCAAAAAGTATAATGCAAGGTGTGCCAACAAGTAAGTCATTTTATCAAAGCCCCAAAAAGTATAATGCAAAAGGGTGCCAACAAGTAACTAGTTTTATCAAAGCCCCAAAAAGTATAATGCTAAGGGGTGCCAACAAGTAAGTAGTTTTATCAAAGCCCCAAAATGTATAATGCAGGTGGTGCCCACAGATGATCTTAATTACATGCCCTGATGTGCCCTAGCAGCTGCCTGTCCTCAGGGTGCAATGAGAACAGGCAGATGTGCTGCTATGTCCCACTCTCTAGCTGCCCCCACTGATGCTGTCCGCTCTGTCTAGCTAGGTGCCCTGATAAGGACAGTGTGAGATACAGCCTCCTCTCCCCTCTTATGTGTCCTAAAAAGGACAATTGTTTTTTCTTTTTTTTAAACAGATACATGACCTGTTCCTGGCTGATCAGCAACCTGTCCCTATCTACTGAGATCAACACAATGCACTACCCGGCAGGGCCACGTGTCCCGCCTGGCCAATTACAGCCATGCCTACCATGGGCATGGCTGTGATTTCTAGATATAAATAGCTTCACGGTTTCTGGGTTTGGCCGAGCGCAGAACCTGGGCACGAACCTGAACTTTGCAGCCTGGGCTTACTCAACACTACTCAGGACTTCACATGATCTGCCACTCCCCAGTCCTCTAAGCCTCTGAAAGTGCCCTCAAAACTCACCTATTCATACAAGCATGTTATTGGCTTAAGCAATTGTTAAGTTCGTACCCCAATTGGGCACAGCTTCTACTTCTGTTGTCAGAGTCCAAATCATTCTAAGAGTGAATAAGACACAGAGACCGCTGTGTAGTAAAGACTCAAAGGGCATCTGGAGCAAAATGCGCCCTTTTGATTTTATTTTCAGTTGCTAATATACAATGATATGGGTGGGTGTTGCCACACATATACAGATACAAATTCAAGCATTTTCATTGGTCATCTGACACACCCCTTTCCCAGTATATACCCCATAGGGAGTGTCAGACTTTTTCTTGTAATTGTATTGTTTGTCTGACACTCTCCAGGTCATGACCTGGGAAAAGTACAAAATATGAAAACATTTCTTGGGATGATATGAGTTATGGCGTCACAAGCTGTATTTTGGCTAATAATGCTGTGAAGGCTAAAACCTTGAAGAGAAGAAGTGGTGTTCACACATAATAGACATTCTTCAGAAAATCACCATATGCTTGTTTATTCAAAAGTGTTCATGTTAATTGCAGTCAGGTTAACCCTAGGTTTAACCCTATCACAATAATAATAGTTTTAACCCCATTTGGAGCAATGGCTATTACACTTAGTACAGACTACTTATTGTCTTCACCTCTTATCCCTTAGATATGAACTATGGGTATTTGTCATATATCAGACTCAGGGCAGTTTCTGCAGATGGGTTAGGGCCACTCTTAGTGGTGCCGGCTATACACCAGGCCCTGCATGCCCCATACTGGGCTCAGACATGTTAAGGGGGCACTGCCTGCTGCTAAAGTATAGGCACAGCATGGCAATTACCGGTATGGGGCAGCTGGATGGGGTAGGAATGGGCACAATCTTTTCTAATTGCACTGGGTGCTATTTTGCCTATAAACTGCCCTGCTCACCATACCCTACTTATTACAAATATTATTACCCTGCCTGTAATTTCTACCTTATACAGCTCCACAGGTGCTTTTTAATCAAACAATACAATAAAGTTTACTTGGCCTTTTGCAATTCACTGCTTATGATTTTGTCAATGGCACTTTTATTTCAAGTGCCATCTTTGGGACAGCACCCAGTATATTGATGACTCCTGGGACCACCAATACTGTGAACTTAGTAAAATTCGCTGTGATGTTGGCAATGTGTTCCAGGACCTGGTCCAGTTGTATCTTTAAATCCCATAGTATTTTAATTTACCACCACTGTCTTGGAGATGCTGTACCTTCTTTGCATAGTCAACATTAGGAATAAGTAAGAAATGTTTTATCTCTAGATTTAGATTTCGATGCCTTGATCTTGTGCAGCTATAATTAGGCCTTCATTTGGAAGCCAAAGCCAGGTTTTATTTTGTTTGTTTTTTTCATTGAACTTTTCTGTTGGCCTAAAATTTGGCTATGCAGTGTTTTGTTTTGCCAGTTTTTTTCTTTCAGACCACATTTGTCACTTGTGCTTGATGTTATCCAATTGCAATATATTCAGATAATTCTGGGCCTTTGGCTGGTGGCACACATGGTTTGTTTGCTTTTTCATTACCACTGTGGCACATTTGTCCAGGCCAAATCTACGGAAATGTCTGTACTGCAGATGTAGACTGTGTTTGTTAAGGACTAGATGTTTAATTTTGATTTTTTATTCCCCACATTCAAGATGTAACCTTGAAACCCGCAAGGGGTTAAACTCACTAAAGTTGAGTTTTTCAGTTTTATTGATGCATTGTTTGCAGACCTAATCCTATATTGCTGGCATTGTTATATTCTATCTCTACAAAGTAAAATTAATCAGATTTTTTTTTTATAGCTAAAGGTGGAATTTCATTTTCCCATTTGAATGTGCAGTGCTGTAAAACCATAGTTTCAGCAGCATAGGTAACAATCATTTTCTTTCCATTTTTAGTCACCTTGGACTGACAAATGAAACCGAATATTTCATTTTCTAATGGGAATTTTCTCCTAGATCAAGGTTAGTGCTTCTTCTTTATAAACCTTTATTTGGTTTAATTAGCAATCAACCCCCCTCTCATCCCTGCCAGCTCTTGGCACCTCTACCAGCTCACTTTTGGATAGAATTGCAGTTTTTTATGTAGAGTCAGAGGGAGTGCATCTTAGACATACATAGGCTTCACTAGTTAAAGACTGTAGGTCTGCTTTACATTTTATAAAATAGATGGTTAGTGATTTAAATACCAGAAGCTTACTCAAAATTTTATATACCATGCACAAAATTTAGAATCGCGCTAATGAAAATAATTTAGACTACTAAAGCTTTATTTAGTAAACTTTTCTTAAAATAAGGACAGTCTCATTATTTATAAGTGTGATTCAGAAAAGCAAGTACATAAGAAGCCCGATTGTCCTAAATTTACATTGTGACAACTTTATTGATTTTAAAGTGGATCAAAACCCACCCCCCGATGGCCCTGGAATCCGGGGTTCGGGGTATCTATAATCGTGATGACCCGCAGTGTGAAAACCCCCAGGTCGCCCGGGAACTAACCTTATTTCCTGATCCAACGGAGAGCGCCCGCACCAGGCTGCGAATGTGCAGTAGGGCTGGGGAAGGGTAAGTCAGATCAGGCGACCTAGGGGGTTTCACACAGCGGGGCATCACCGATTGGATAGACAAAAACAATTTCCACTTTAAGTACTATTGCAAAGTGTGAGTGCTGGGTGCAATCAAATCCAGATAGACATTTGTGGTATAACAGGAACAGGCTTTACTAGAACATGCATTTAGTATGAGAATGCCACCTTAACATGGTGGCTAACACAGACAGGAAAAAGATGTGGCAGAGTAGTGCTGAATATACTGGAAATACAGCACATCAGAAAAAATGCATAGGGAGACTACAGACAAGCACTGGTAACAGCACCATCTACTGGCATAACTTGTCATAACTGTAAACAGCAGTAAATCTGGCAAAAATCCCTCAACACACATTCAGAGACAAGCAGAAGCTGTGCAAGGTATTGTATCTCCAACAAGTACTGCATAGAATCAAACTGAAAGTTTGCCGCCCCACATGACCACCAGTGACTAAAGGGGTCTGGCAGGCATGTAGGGCTGTAGTATTTTTTGCGTGTAATCTTGTGGGGCAGCGAAGGGAATGCACGCCGGTGTACATGAAGGACCATTTTACATGGGCATGCCCTCATTTCTGCTTTGGGGGTAAGCGGACCAGCAATAGCAAGAGGAAGCATAAGCTTCCCACTTTTAAAGGGGACTTCCATCCTGTTAGATGCCCCTCTTCCATTGCTACTAGTCAGTTTGCAGGCAGCAGTTTGCAGTTAAGTCTATCCCACGGTTCTACACTGATATCCTTTCACCGAAACACATCCTCTGCTGCCCCTAGTGAATAGTGATGGATGAACCTGAACTGCAAAGACACGGAGTTCAGCCAGAAGTCACTGCTCAGAAAAATGTCTGCCGCTCCCCATGAGTGAGGACATTCTTAGTGCCAGCACTTCCAGCTGGCACCAGCAGTGTCCTCAATCATGGGCAGCAGCGGCCAAAGGTCCCATTAAAGAGGTATGCCCTACAAAGGTTGAGCTCTTATTGCCTTTCTAGTGCACTAACCTGAATGTTCCATGGGGAAGTGATTTTCAGGCTACCTGTGCACCACCCAAGTTCTCTCAAGCACAGCCAGCTTTAAATTACTTCCTGACCCTTCTCTGCGAGGGCACTGCTCCCCATCTAGCCCATTACCTAGAAAGGTCAGGTTTCTACATGGTTCGTTCACATGATATGCACATAGTATGCTCCCAGCTTCTAGAGTTAGCCTCACCACATCAACCTCCATTTCAAAGACTGCAATACTGTGTCACCTTTAAGCCTGCAAGGTATGTACCAAGATCCTGTGAATTATTCTGATCATTTTGATATCATGAAACTCTTCTTAAAGCATTTTGTCAACACGTTGCTATATCTACTATATGTCAAAAAGTAGCAGCGTTGCAACCAAGATAAGGACAGTTCAATGCCTTGTACCTTCAAACAATAGGAAATATGTGATGCTAAATCCCATTGGCTTCAGATTCTTGCATCCAATGGCAAGCTTTAAATGTAATTCTCCCTACAGACATCCAATGAATACTACAGACAAACTATTTTATCTTTACAGACGTTCACTGTTCTCTCTATGGTAAAACAAAGCTTTCATTCCAAGATGGTTCTAAAAACAAGGAGCCTTGTTTCCCTGAGAATGCTGTGCAGAGATTGGGAGATAGCGGCCTCTCACTCGTCTCCCACTACCTTTTACTTCCAAGGACAATAGCAGTTGCAGTTAGCATTATTTCTTCCATGTGCCTGTTTACACAAAACCCATGCACCAGACTGAGGGGGATTTCTGAAAATGAAACCAGAATACTGCAGACAGACATTCCAAGATCAGCCTGGCTCTAGGAAGCAATTCATGCTTTTTTTAAGAATGCTTATTTTCTTTATTTATTTATTTATTAGGTATTTAAATACATTGTCTCAGGCTTGCCACAATATTAGTGATGAACCAGAGTGGGGGTGAAAACGATTCAGAAGTCCACCATCCGTATAGTTTCCAGTATCCAAAATTCCGTACTCCCGAATGCCATATATAATATCTCCACCCATCACATACCTTACCAGTTCACAAACAGTTATAAACTGTTATAAAAATACAGTTTAAAATAAAAAATATAGAATTGAGAACTTTGCCGTGTCCTCAGTTAACTGTCCCCCACCGAGCAGCATCCTCTCTGCAGGTTGGCCAGGTCAGGGGCTCCCCCCTGGTCTGACAGGCTGTGATCTTTTCAATGCAGTGTGGTAGATAGCTTGACCTAGATCTAACTGGTATCCAGGATGGGGTGAACCGGATGAAATCGGCAGTATGTGAGTGAAGCGATAACCAGCAACACATAGTTTCCCCTTTTCCCCCTAATTACCCCGTTTCTTCTTCTTCTTCCCCCTCGTTATTTATAAAAAAGCACCATCACCCATGGTGCCACACAACGTAAAAAACGAAAGACATAAAGGTTGATTCAGAGCCCCTTTCTCATTATTTTTATGGAGGTGTTGCTACCAAACGAAAAATCATGCAAAAATGAAAACATTTCACACTAAAGTTCTCGCAGAAATAAAGGCTCTGCTGAATCAGACGAGGGGAAAAAATGAACGAAAATGGAAATTTTCATGCAAGAAAAAGGTGAGAAAGGGGCTCTGAATCAACCCCATAGTGCAGAACTCTTAGGATACAAGTCAGATGCCACAATTACACTTTGATAACACGATACAGAGCCTAGAACACAAATGATAAGGAGGTAGGCCTAAAAGGTTGGATCAAAACAACAGCAACATGTGCTCTGTAGGTTGTTAAGATGGGTGTGGTCTGTAGAGTTGATTGCTTAAAAGGAAAGTTCACATGGTAGAAAGAAATGTGCATTTTTTGTGCCAAAAGGGTGACCTCAGCTGATCTAGTAAAGCACCCCCTCCTCCCTTCTTGTAGATCTGTGTGTAAAGACTTGGTGTATAGTTGCCAATAGCAACAGACTGCAAGTAGTGAAAACTGCTTCCATAAAACACACATTTTCAAACATTAAAAATACAAGATTTTGGCACACAAAAAGTATGCACTTTCAAAAATACCCTTTAAGCCACATAGTTTGCTCGATGTGGTGAGTTTTGAGGGAACTTTTAATGGATTTTAGAGTTGACGAGGGGCAAATTGTAGGGGGTGGGGCAATGCATGCAAAGTCCTGGATGTGGGAGTGAGATGAGGGGATAGGAAAAGGTAAGAGGCAAAGCAGAGCATACACCTAGGTTGGTATCTGTGGATTAATAATGAAACACAGGACGGGACTTGGGCAGAGAGCTGCTGTTCAGCTTTGCGTTTAGATACAATGTAGATTAGATATCTGTGTGATCACTGTTGTTGCGAGGTCTATGGGGAAATATAGTTCAGGGAGGCCCACTCCCACATACTACACATTTAATGACAATGTAACCATTTAGTTTGTACTCCCCTCACACACTCTATATCTTTATTTTATCAGCTTATCTGGGGAGCTCAATCAGAATCCCATCTGGGGTTCATTCCAAAATAGGAGGATGACATTGGCCACTCCAAGAAACAGACAGATAGACACAATGGAAGCCAACCTTCTCACATATAATCTCTAGTCTACAAGTTTTAGGAGAAAAACTCTAAAACACCATCCAGGTGGTAAAGATACTTGGTAGATTTGACATCATCAAGTTAGATAGATGAGAGGTGGCCCGAACTTATGTGGTACACACCTGGTGTGAATGCCCCAACATGAAGGTTCTTTCGCTTAAGGTGCTATTCTACTCACAAGCAAATCCCCCCACCCCACAAACACATGTGTACACTAGGAGATGAGCATGCACACACCCCCAGTTGCCCTGATGTCCATGTGTGCACCTCTAGGCACACCTCAAAATCAGTTTACTTTCATCCAAGTATATATAACTATACATACAATACATACATACACACAATACAATACATAACCTTTTGTGCACAAAGGCTAATTATTCAGTGCCCAACAGAGATGTTGTGGTCTTCTCATGCAATTTGGGAGGATTTGTCTGCCTTTGTCACTTTCCAGAAACTGGAAAACACAGCCCCAAATAAACTTCAATGATGTGCAGCTTTGGGTCCTCCCAAGTTTTAAAGTGGTCCAAACTGCAATGAAACAGAACAGAATCACAGTGTAAGAATCTTACCTGGTCCAGCCAGCTCATGGCGAGGGTCTTCGGGTCTCTCCAGGCGGCGTGACGTTCCCTGGTATGCTGAAATAGGGTGCTCGGCTTCCCCGCGCTGCTCACAAAATCGAAGCGTATGATGAGTTGCCTTGGGCACCTCCCTCGCTCCTCTGCGGCTGTCCACGTGCGCGTACCATTGACAGTGGACTTTGCTCTGCGGAGACACTGGGCCATCAGTGGCATGCGGCACAGCCTCCAGGGCAGCTAAGAGTAATCAGAGGCTGGTCAGCCTTACTGGCCAGAGCTGACCAGCCCCTGGGAATAGTATGACCAATCCAGCCAGGGATCCTGAGCCGACCAATCACTCCCCACCAGCAATCTGGCCACCCACAGCTCCCTATTGTCCAGTTTCCTCTTAAATAGAAACCAGGCCTGAGCCACAATGCCTGTGCTAAGAGTGTGATCTGCCTTTTGTGAACTACTACCTGTTGCTGACTCTGCTCAGTCTGACCATCCCCGTCTGCAGCCTGAACCGAACCTCTGCTCCATCTGACTATGATTCTGCTTAACTCCTTGGATACCTCGTCATCTCCGTCTCCTCGCATTACACACAGTTTATCAGTATATCATGGCAGCTCCAAATGCCATGAAAAGGGCACTACTGAACGGAACAAGTAACTACCTCCTTAAAAGAGTTCATTAAAGCCTATTGCCACTTTTTGTCTCATTAGAAGAAAATGCAGAATTTCCTTTATCTTTCTACAATAATGTCTTGGCGCTTTAACGTATTTTCTTTATCTTGAATCATTATTTCATCTCTCCTTTGTCATCCTTTCAATAACACCCTTGAACCGATTTCATTTCTTGCCATATCTTTTCTGGCGTGCTCTTTTCTTCCATTCTATACCTTTTCTTATGTAGCTGCCCACATTTCTAACCCTTGACACGGCATTATTATAGTTTTACAATACATAATACAATGGACTAATAGATATGCTGTACACTTTCACAAAGCTTTGTTTGGCCAAAATCACGCTCCATAATCAGAAGTATTTTTTATAGCATTCTGTCATACATAATTCATAATATATATATATATATATATATATATATATATATATTATTTTTTTAAAAAGACGTTATCATTTGTAGATCACCTTTATATTTCATGCAATAATTGTAGAGCAAGGGTTACAGTACCAAAAAATGTTAAAAACGAATAAGTCTAACTTAGGCTGTTCGGGAGGAGGGGATTAGCCTGCGCTTCTGTTGTCCCTAACCAGCCCATAACCAGTCTAGGAGCTACTGAGTTGCGGCACCCAAGTGGGCTTTTCAGCCACCCAACAGTTATATTTGTTAAAATGGGGGGGGGGGGGGGGACATGGGCAGGGTGGATATGACTACTCGTATAGAGATGGTACTGAAGCCAGGGGCGTAGCTAGAGGGGAGCAGGGGGGGACACTTCCCCCGGGTGCAGCAGGTCAGGGGGGTGCCAAAAGGGGGCCTGAGCACAGGTAGGGGGGCGCCATTTCAATTCTTTGCCACCGGTGCCAGAAAGTCTAGCTACAGAATCTTTATTATTTCAGAGGCAGATGTCATGGTAGGGATGGGTATTCTGCTCAGACATGCTGCTGGGCTGTAGCATTGAGAGGAATAAACTGAGGTTGGGGTGTCTTCAAAGGCAGGAGGTGGAAGTGGAGGGAGTATAAGAAACATGCGGGAACTCCACAAGGCCACATCCGGCCTTGTCCTTCCCAAAGCAGAGCGACCCACTGAGAATTCTTCTTGTGCTTGTCTGCCCTGACAATTTCTGTTACATAAAGTGACACTGAAGAAGTGACGCTGTGACGTCACGGAACGCGTCGGCGGTGAGGTGGGGGGGGGGGGCACTGTGGTGGCTCTGCCTTGGAAATGTAAGATCTGTGTTTCATGTTGAATGTCTGTATTGTCCTTGGCCCGGCAGGTCCTCATGATTCATTATTATATATAGTCTTTGCACATGGCACTTTTTTAGACTTGGTATGGTAGATTATTAGTTGATATAGATTTAGGATTTATTGTATATTATTAGAAGGTTAGCTTCACCTTGATTGCTCTCACTGGTTATAAATTGTAGTGTATAGATAGTTTCCAGCTTGAGGCAGTGACATAATATTTATATGATCCTTTCTGCATGATCTTTTAGAATATAAATTTAGCAGTTTTCTTGCCATCGCTGTGCCCCTCCCCCCTCTTGTCCTATATTGTTTTGTGTTTTTTAATGTGTTTTTAAATTGTCTTAAATTTGTTGGATTACAATATATGCATTAATAAAGCTTTGTATATTTTTTGATATGAATAGTGGTGCCACTGTTATGTGGGGTTGGTGTTTTGGGGGTTGTGGGACCCCCGCCTGGATTAATCGGTGCCAAACTTTTATTTGTACCTTCTCTTCAGTGTTGCACACCTGGTGTGAATGCCCCAACATGAAGGTTCTTTGGCTTAAGGTGCTATTCTACTCACAAGCAAATCCCCCCACCCCACAAACACATGTGTACACCAGGAGATGAGCATGCACACACCCCCAGTTGCCCTGATGCCCATGTGTGCACCTCTAGGCACTCCTCAAAATCAGTTTACTTTCATCCAAGTATATACCGTATAACTATACATACAATACATACATACATACAATACAATACATAGCCTTTTGTGCACAGGCTAATTATTCAGTGCCCAACAGAGATGTTGTGGTCTTCTCATGCAATTTGGGAGGATTTGTCTGCCTTTGTCACTTTCCAGAAACTGGAAAACACAGCCCCAAATAAACTTCAATGATGTGCAGCTTTGGGTCCTCCCAAATTTTAAAGTGGTCCAAACTGCAATGAAACAGAACAGAATCACAGTGTAAGAATCTTACCTGGTCCAGCCAGCTCATGGCGAGGGTCTCTCCAGGCAGCGTGACGCTCCCTGGTATGCTGAAATAGGGTGCTCGGCTTCCCAGCGCTGCTCACAAAATCGAAGCGTATGGTGAGTTGCCTTGGGCACCTCCCTCGCTCCTCTGCGGCTGTCCACGTGCGCATACCATTGACAGTGGACTTTGCTCTGCGGAGACACTGGGCCATCAGTGGCATGCTAAGAGTAATCAGAGGCTGGTCAGCCTTACTGGCCAGAGCTGACCAGCCCCTGGGAATAGTATTGTCTTAAATTTGTTGGATTACAATATATGCATTAATAAAGCTTTGTATATATTTTTTATATAAATGGTGGTGCCACTGTTTTGTGCGGTTGGTGTTTTGGGGGTTGTGGGACCCCCGCTTGGATTAATCGGTGCTAAACTTTTGTTTGTACCTTCCCATCAGTGTTGCACACTCAGTGTCGGTTTCTTGATAGTTGGTGCGGTCTTCTCTTTCTTGTGCATTATTACATAAAATATTAATTTTTGAATAACCATACACGTTTTATTATAGAAAAAGATGTGATATTTCTGGCCAGGTCCTACATTGCTCTTGTGGAACAATTTTTGGCTTTGTATACCACAATTAGGTTATTACTAATTATTGCTATTATTAATTATAAAGCAAATCTATGGCCGGTTGTTGCTGATAGGATTCTCCTTGAAACGTAATGGCTCCCTTTCCCACAGCCCTGCAGGGGTGATTCTACGTTGTTTACAATGGACCTCTCTCATGCTGGGCGCAGGAAATAGCAGTGCCCACAGCTGCAAACCATCCCTTCTATTGGAGGAAGTTACCTCAGCCACGACCCGGCATCGTCCTCTGGGTCACGGGTAGCAGCCGCACAGAAGGACGAAAAGCGACACCCCCTTTGCCGCTCTGTATCTTTCTGTATAGGAGAGCGGCGCAGGTCCCCAGTTGAGGTAAAGGTTTTTTTTCTTTGTAAGCCCTTCCCCGATCTAGCCCCAGTGCCAGGAGATGGTGGGAGGATGGGGAGGTTGTTTTTGAATTTTTCTTTAATTTATGTCTTTAATCGTATATATTATACAGATAAACAATAAGGCTAAAAACTAATGCGTATCATTTTTGTGTTATCTTCGTTTGAAATGACAGCCTAACAGCTAGAGATGTTTTAATTACCTGTGTCCCCTTAGCCTCCATTCTATGAAATTAATATTGTTGTAATCACCTTGGCCCTGATCCAACATTAAGCAGGGCCTGAGTGGCAGATTCTGCCAAAACACTAGGCAAGGTGACCCCTTTAAATTAACAGGCTAGACTACTGCAACACTCTCCTCTGTGGTCTACCAGAAAACAGACTGGCACCCCTCCAATATATTGTACACTCTGCTGCTCACTTCATCTTCCACTCGTCTGGCTTTACCATTGCTGCTCAACCTACAAAGCTCACTACATTTTAGGTCTCATCCTACATTTCATCACTAATGCAAAGATACCAAACCAGACGCAGCCTCCATTCTGCCACTGACATCCTGCTATCTTCTCGCCGGGGCATGTCCTCTCACTCTCATCTTTGTATGCACCGCTCAATTCCTCTGGAATGCCCCATACAACTCACCACTTCCAAAACCTCCAAGCCTTCAAATGTGCCCTCAAAACCTATTTATATGAGTGTATCATCTAGCTTAAATGGAAAGTCCTTTTCTTACTGCTTTTTAGTCAAACCTCAGATCAGGGATGCCATAAATGCATGAGCCTCCCCATTTTGCCTGCTAGTGCTCCCATGCTTAAGATCATGCTCCCTGGGGCCCCAGTGTTTAATGTCAGTTGCCACAACCCCTGATCTCAGTGGGTATGTGTGATTTAAAGCGGACCTAAACCCTCTGAACTTGCGAAATACATTTGGCCATATGCCATGCCGATATTCCCTTCTAAGGGTGTAAAACTAGAAATGGATATTTTTGTTGTTCGAATCGTCCTAGAACACTGTCTTTTTGCTGTTCCTCTCTGTGAGATGGCAGGTGATCAGCCATTGCATTGGTGTGGCAATGACATCACTGCCACACACAACAATGGCAATGAATGGAGGAAGCAGAGCTTTACAGCTAAAACAGGTGCCATTATCTCGGAGTGAAGCAGGAGCAGTAAAAATTTGCAAAAGTTGCTCTTCAGGGGGAGAGCAATTCGGGGGATGCTAGGTAAAAATTTGGGTTTTGGTCCGCTTTAAGACATGAAGATGGCAACCGAAAAATACATAAAATCACCTACCTGACCCCCGTTCAAGCGCCGTCTCCAGGCGTCCGGCCGCGGCTGTTGGTGTGCAGCGGCCGCGCCGGGTGGCGGCGGATCCGGCGGCGTCGGCTCGAGCAGTGCTCAGCTCGGCCACGCCCCCCGCTTCCTCTTCCTCTGGACGTGCTCGCGCCTGCTATGCCCTCCGGCGGCGCTGTGGTGTGCGCGCCCGCCGGAGGATCAGGAACCTTTGAATTAAAGGGCCAATGAGCCCTAGGAGTTAGGGAGGTGCCTTTCAGCCCTGCAGACCAATCCTGGGTGTTATCCTAAAGTGCACCAATCACCTACACTTCCCCTCCCCTTGTCTATCCCTATAAAAGCAATTCCCCCTCAGTTGGGAATTGCCTGTGATAGCGCCTTGTACCTTGCTTTGACTCGTGTTATTCATTGATCTGATCACCGTTGCCGACCCCTGCCTGAACCGACTATTCTGATCTCCGTTGCCGACCTCTGCCAGTTTTGACCATCCTCAATCCTGATTCCTGTTGCCGACCTTTGCCTGTTTTGACCATCCTCGATCTTGATTCCTGTCGCCGACCTTTGCCTGTTTTTGATCTACTCTCCTGTTACCAACCTCCAGCCTGTCCTTGGACTTCCACCTTACGCTCATATACGGGCTACCCAATTCCACTTCCAGCCGCGGGCTCTCCAGTCCTCTTTACCGTAAGGTTTCATCCTTTGAGCCATAAAGTCCTGGGGGCAACCGATCCCGAGCAGGCGTGTTCTGCGTCTCGGCAAGCGGGGGCTCCTATAGGTGAAGCTGGCTGCGGAGATTGGGGGTTGAGGTCCTTACCAAGAGAGCTGGAGTTGCCCAAGTGGTTAATTGTGGTACCCGGAGCGTGACAGCATTTTACTGTTCCACAGAAAAAGCTAATTCATAGCATAGACATAATTCCATCCACGAGGGACTTAATCATGGCATGTGCGGATTTCTAGGCCAGAGCTTTGTGCAATGTCTGCAAACCAAACGCCAAATTGGGGGCCAGCATCAAACTGGGGGCCCCAAGAGCATAATCTGAGCTTCAAGAACTACAAAATTGATCCAAAATGTATAAAAAAATAAAAACAACTGATTTACAGTTCTGCACTTTTAATGCCCATAAATAGTGGTTTTATGTGTTTTTACATGGTTTGTGGAACATGGAAATTTGATTTATGAAAAAAGGGCCCTCACTGTATCCCTACTAGATTCAATTATCTTTCTACACTGAGCCAAAAGCCAAACTGGGGGCCAGCATCAAACCGGGGGCTCTAAGAGCGTACTCTAAGCTTCGAGAACTACAAATCTGATCCAAAATGTATAAAAAATAAAAACAATTGATGTACAGTTCTGTACTTTTCATGCCCATAAATAGTGGTTTTATGATTTTATTAATTTAATTTATGAAATTTGATTTATAAAAAAAATGGGCCCTCACTGTATCCCTACTAGATTCCATTATCTTTCTACACTGAATTTCTGTCATATCATAATACCCTGCATATTATTTGTTTTACCCCTCTGTCAGTCACCATGGAAGATGATGACATTTTATAAACATTAACATCAATAGCATTAAGTCATTTTATCTCTAAAGGCTTTTAAAAGGGAGCTGTGTCGCAGTCACGTCAAATGGTTCCTTTCAAAGGGAAGGAGCCAAAGGAGAGCAACATTTCTGCTCAGGCCCATCTCATGCCTTCAACATCCAAACATGGTTAGGAAGACTGAGGGGGTATAGATACAGTATAATAAAAAATCCGGGAGTTGGGTTTTAAAATATTGTGTATCACTGACAGGCACAATAGAAATGATATGCAGCAGAGAGGAGACAGAATGTTACTCAAGGTTTGCATATACAAAAGCACATCAGAAACTTGTATTAGTAATGCCTTTATTGGTATTCAAAGTAATTAGACATTCTGACCTAATTTGCATCAGTTGCAGCTCATTATATTGTTTAACTGTAATTAGCAGCAATAAACGAATAGGCAGCGAAACAAAAAAAAAGGTCTACTAGAAATTCATTTTAAATGTGATTTTAACGTGTAACTGCTCTGTGTCGAAGGTGAAGTCTACAGAAATATGCAGAAAACTGCGCACTGGCATTTAACCTGTAAAATTGTTGCCCAAATGGCTTTTTACATTTAACTAAATATTGTGCAGAGAGCTAATGTGCAGATTAATTGTATTTGCATATGTTTGTTCATGAATATTGAATGACTATTTTTTTTTTGCATAGCAAACTTTAGAATGCAAAAAAAAAGTCACTTTCATTAAAAAATATAATAGATTCGAGTCATAATATATTTTAAGATTGAAATAATTTACATTTATATTTAATTATTAAATGTTTTTGTAATGTTATCATTAAAATGTAATCAGTAACTCTGTCTCAACTCACTACGTTTAGGTTCATGAGGTAATTCAGTGTAGTAAATAACACATGTGATTTAGACCCTCCTGCATGAAGGTAAAATAATCCTTTTATGATGAACAAACTTATTTTACAGCAAACCCTTGTGGTATTTTATCACCAACCTGTAAATGCAGGTTTATTAATGACATGTGCCTAACTTGTGAAGAAAAATCCTCTATTAATAAAGTACATTTCTGTTTCCAAAGTCAGACAATTTTTTTTTATTTGTGTGGCTACTATTGTCTAAATGTTATTTTTATTTTATGTTTTACATCAAAATCTGAGAGTTTGTCAAGTTTGAACAAAAAAGTTGTCTTTTTCAGCCTGAATTGCTATGGAACTATGTAAGAGTAAAATTACCTCACACACACCATACAGATACTTTCTGCCTCTGACTTTTCATTATGAACTTAAACTCATGGCCTTGATTCACTAAGATTTTTTTTTTATTCTCCTCACTGGCGGAATTAACCATTTGTTAATAGATACATAGCAATTGCAGCAGTTGCAATCTCAAAGACTTTGTAAGAAGGAAGGCAACATTTGCCCGGTGTTAGAGGTATTTTTCTTACATCATATTTTCTCCAATCCCAGATGCATTCTGGGAACTGGAAACAAAGCATTTTTCCTCGCCGGCTCTATTATGCCACCAAATTTTCCTCTCTTGTCTCTTCATTTATACCCTTTATAACACAAAATAATTCCAGCGGCAGGTTTAAGATAAAATATTTGGAGTTTTAGTCAAAATACCTCATGAAAATTATATTCAGTAGCCACATTAGCGTCTACAAAAGTCGCACAATTTAGCATTCCTCGAACAGTAAAGTAAACCTTAGATAATATATATAAAATGTTATTTTTTTTTAATATTCCAATTTATAAAAGCAATTTGAAAACATTTTCACCAGATATTTAGATATTCTGACACATACGGAATATACAAAGAAATCTAAAATACATGCCTTAATATTTTTTTTATTAATTAATTAAATGCTTTCTTCGTCAGAACTGTTTAAGTATCTGCTGCCCAAGTAAAGGAGGGCTATCACGAAAACGGGAGTTTTATTCAGTTCTGTGGTATATAAGTTACCCCTCCTCTCATTAGCCAAAATATGGATTTTTAACACAATTTCTCAATAGTGCTCCTTTAATATGATTATAATTTATATATTAAGTTCAGTGATCTTTAGTAGCGCTGTACAAAGTCACCTAATCAAAAAAGAAAAGTAATGCAATACAATAATACACATATATATATATATATATATATATATACACACACTTAATGTATGATCTGCTTAGAATATATATCGTACTTGTGCAGCACAGAATAATAAGCATTGATTTTTAATAGAGATTGTTGCTTTTGGTCAGAGGATTCTACCAGCCATTTCTACACAGAATAGGTTTATTGTACAGGTTATTATACACGCTGTTGTATAAGGAATACACACTGAGAAAATTCATAGACTGAATCCTGGGGAAAAAATTGTATCTACCAGACAAGCGCTGAAAGTTGTGGAGATAGTGTAAAGGCAAAGAAAATGGTGCATAAATCAAATGTGCTAAGATAGAAGCAGATTTGATAGCGTAGATTCATATTACAGGCAATATTACCTATTTCTGTAACTCAATTACTACAATCTGTGTTATATAGAAATAACCGTAAAGCTGATAATTCCTTTATAAGTATAAGAAAAAATGAAGCAGGAAGCATTTTGTGTGAAGATTTTTTAGGGGATAGAGTCAAAGCATTAGACAGAGTGTTTCCTGGGCTTTGACAGTCCTCCAGCCCCATCTAGTGACCATTCGTGAAAATGATTCAGATGGTAATGTTACATCGATGACTTAAAGCAAATCTATACTCAGAGGTACAAACCTTCCTTTTGGAGTTCAAACACCAGGCTAGGGGGTCCAAAAGCTGCAGCACACTCTGATGACCAGGGTCGTATCTAGGGGGGCATCCGATCACGTGAGACAGGTGGTGGTTAGGGAGTGGATGGGAGGTGTGAATGAGATGAAGTCCAGATTCACTCTTAGGCATCGGCTTTGGGGAGCTTTAAAATTGTTAACAGAGAATGACGTGTTAGAGAGAGGAGGGAAATCAGATGGTGGGAAGTTGATCACTTCCATTTTGTCCAAGTTCAGCTTGAGGAAGCAAAATTACATAAAGGAAAAGATGGCTTTTGACAGTAAGGAAGACGAGATAGAGAGGGCAGGGCTTAAAGTCCACTATGGATGGCATGTTTGAAAGTGTATATTTTCTGTACCAAAAGGATGTTTTCCCTGGGCACTTCATTAAACCCATATGTGCAGTGAGTGTACATATGTATGGAGCACATGTGTACACTCACTACATGGATGGGTTAAACATGGAAGAAGAATTCCTATGTGTGTACAAGCATACAATGGCCATCTATGCCCCCCAGTTGAAAATCAAGGTGCAGAGCTGATCTACGAGGATCTACAAGTCAGCCTTGTACACACAGAAGACTGCTATTATGGCAGCTCACTCACACGTACACATGTCCAGGAGCAGTGTTCTGGGTGCACAGGACTCGCTTCTTTCTTCTTGGTGTACAGACTTGGTGTACAGACTTGGTGTAGAGTTGCCAATAGCAACAGATTGCAGACAGTGAAAATCTCTTCTATAAAACATATTTTTCTACATAAGAGAAAATAAAAAACAATATTAGATAACCACAGCACCTTAAACCGGACCTTCAGCATGATTAAATGAAAAGCCCAAACCCTTGAAAAAACTATTCCCCAGCATCTAAAAGTATAAAAAAATATATAAATATATTTTAAGTTTTTAGTCACTTATTATTCTTTCCCCCACTTGGCTGCAACTCTGTTACGGGCACCGCCATCTTGACTCAGAAGCATCACACATACTGAGGAGAGGAGAGCAGGATAAAGTGCACACAGTCAGAATACACTTCCTGTTTGCAGGCTGCCTGATGCTTCATGCACCGCCATCTTGGATGTTTAAAGGCTCATAGCATGCAGTAGGTGCAGGTAGGATGATTTTTAATGTGGGCAATCTGTATGTACAGGGTGTGGGAAACATATAAGATAGACTCTTATTCAGGGTGAAGGTCCGCTTTGGCAAACAAAAAAATACCATCGAAACTGGACTTTCCCTTTAAGGGACAAAATGCAGGCCCCTTTTTGTAGTACAGCATTTAGCACTCTTTAGCACTCTCAGGGTCTTCCAGGTGTACTCCTGGATAAACACCAGGCCAAGGCCAAGGGGAACCAGGCTCTTTCACATCCCCCTGGCCATAGGAGTGGGGTAGGGGCTATAGTCAATCTCCCTGTCAGCTTGTTGGAGAGGTGGCTTGCCACCACCCAACACTTTGAATTGGTATAGTAGGCCCAAATATAAGTATAGTTAAATTTAATTTCATAAAAAGGTTTTTGTGTGGTCTTTTTTCGCTTCACTACTTGTAAATTAGTACATGTCAAAAGAGCACCAATATCAGTGTAAAGGGGGCAGCAGGCAACCTGTCCAACATGCCGGCAGGTAGCTTGCTTATACCCCCCAGACCTATTACCCACACTCCCAACATCCAAGGCGGTGCCCCTCAGCATGGGACCAGAGGTAACCCTGGTAGAGCGCTAGATCTGTGGTGAAGGGCATAGGGGCTGGTAAATACTAGGCCTAGCGGGTGACAGTTCAGCCCTTGTGATATGGTTTACCAACTCAGCACACCAAGCAGAGGTGCTAGTAAGTTAGAGCTTAAGTCCCAAAATGCCAGCCCATAGCCTTAGTGTTTACCAGCCATATGCCCTTCAGCACAGGTACAGTGCTCCTGTAGGTGCACCCGTGGAAGAACACCGGGCCATTAGGGAGTACTGACCACTAGTAGTACAGCTTGTGGGGCTAGGGGTAGGGGTAAGCTCCCTGCCAGCAAGTACCCTTGACCCCCTTTCAGTTCACAAATAAAAAAAAAATGACCACACAAATTAATTAAATGTAACTATACTCACCTATCCTCTCATTTCCTTCCCCGTCTCTTTCTACCTTGGCATCCACTTAGTGTAATGGTGGCCCACTGGAGGGGAATCATTTATAGTACCAAGGTGGACCAGTGGAATCCCCCCTACCATAGAGGAGATCCCCTCCATGTCCCTCCCCATCAGTGACGTTATTAGTCACAGGTTCCACAGAGGCTCAGCCTCTCTATTATAAATGCTTTCCTCCTTGGCAGCCAGCCATTACCCTTGGTGGGACTCCAAGGGGGGGGGGGGGGTAAGTAGGGGGTGTGTCTCCCTGTTCTCCAAATGTCAGCAGCATCAATTATTTATGTATTATTTATTATGTATTATTTATGAAAAATGGGGCAGCCTATCTGTATACTCCCAGTGAGATTTCATCAGTCTTGGGGAAGCAGTAGGAAGAGGGAGCAGTGTGAAGGAATGAATGCTGTGCGTGTTAGGGAAGCTGGGGTGGGGTGTCAGCTGCACAGCCACAAAAAACACTTGATGCAATGCTACAAAGAACTTTCTGAGCAATGATGAGTCATTTGAGTTAATAGCTATCCACGTTTGGCTAGTGTTAAGGTATGACTGCACAGAGAATTAAGGCAATTTTGACTGTGAGACTGGGTTATTCAGAAGCAGGGCTCCCAGGAGTGTAGCAAGATGACAGCTTGAGGTTAAGGCCAGCTGACACCCGCTGTTTGTATGATACAATGTGACCAGTTAGATTGTAAGCAATCATAATGTCTTGCTCTATTTTTTAATCACATGGTAATTGACATTTGAATATTTATTTATTTCATAAGATACTGAGCAAAAACCGATCAAACAGTCCAGTGCAGCGCACATATGGGCTTGTATCCCTATGTCTTGGAAGCCAGGCCGCTGTCATTCCAGAATACTGTGCATTTTGCCCTTTGACATCCATTGCGCTGTCAGGGGTGTCTCCAAAAATGAGCACCACCAGGTTTTTCCACACCCCCAGTGCCCAGGAGAGGGTGGGGATTATCAGAAGGAGGCAAGCCAACCCTGCTACCAGTAATGTATGTAATGGCGTATTTAATGTGACGGGGTCCTGATGCAAACAATAAATGGGGCCATTTCATGGCTAATACAATAAACTTTTTTTCTGTGCAAAACAAACCCACCAGTGGTCTGAATTGGGTTGCCCCACTGTGTGAAACCTCCCAGGGCGCAGGTACTAACTGGAGTTCCCCCGGTCCAACGACGCATGTGTGGGCTCTCTTCCAATCAGAGCTCTGATTGTTTCTAATGGGGAATTCACACTGCCTCATCCCCTGCATCCCCAGCAGCATGTGCATGCTCCTGCCCCAGCAATTCAGATAGGCTGCCAGGGATACAGGGAATGCGGCAATGCAGGCTCCTCATTAAGAACTTTCACGCAGAAATACGGCAAAGAGCTCTGATTGGACAAGAGCCCACACATGCGCCACTGGACCAAGGAGAGGTGAGTTTTACTGGGCGAACTGGGGAGTTTCAAACACCGAGGCATCCCATTTTGGGATGCCCCAGGGCCGCGAAACAAAACTTAGGAAAGTCTAAATCCCGGGTTTTGTCCCGCTTTAAAGCACCCTGCCACCCTACCCTGGCGCTGAGGCAGAATGGAGGGGGTAAAAAGCTCCTCCCGGGTCTCCAATGACATTCACCAGGTCCGTGCTCTCTCGCCGTCCATTCACTTGAATGGGTGGGTGGGAACGCGCACGGAACCGGGGAATGCAGCTCTGTGTTTTACTCCCAAGATGGCGGTGCCCAGGATCCGGAGTACCAGAGGATCAGAGAGGGAGGATTTAACTCAATTAGATGCAGCTAGAAAACTAAAGAATGAAACAACAGAGACAAATAGTGCTTACTTTCTCTAAATGATGCCACATGAGGACAAATATAATAAATACGATTTTGGAGTACCAATGATGGGGCCCCTCTAAGCACCTGGGCCCTAGACACACCTTCTGCACCCCCTATAGTTATGTCCCTGCTAGAAATAGAGCATGCAACCCCTATTTTCACCAAGGAAACATAATATTAAAATGTAAACCCAGGTCGAAAAGCCTTCTTTTGAATTGCCATGAACACACACAGGGAGGGGTTCAGTTAATATGGATCTCTCCCTTTGGAGTGTTCTAAAGGGAGGCTGGGAGCTTACCAGGTGAGTAGCTCTGAAAAATATTTGACTGCATTGCATGTCCCAATTTTGGGGACTCAGAAATAAGAGTAGGGACCACACTAAACACAGAGTGCCTAGCCGGGGGAAGTGTGGCTTCCACATGTATCTGCAGATATATGCAACCAAATCTCTGTCTTTCCACATAGCTAGACATGTTTGGTGCTGAATAATCAGATGAGATTGAGGATGAGAGGGTTAAACTGAGCGATTAATTAGTTCCCAGGCCCTGAATTATATCAATAATAATTTTGTATGATAAGAGGATATATAATAAGAATAATCTTATATGAAGTAACAATCTCGCATAAATAAGAGGGAAGGAGCTGCTCCCTTTGCTCGAAAAGCCTTCTTGCTTGATCCTGACATCTTTGGCATTCTAAAGTCTTCAAACCTTGATTGCGGAGTCTTCTGTGCTAGCTTGAAGTTGGTCCACATTGACAAATATGTATGTCTTCTCTTCAGTACATGCACACGTCATGTAAATAAACCAGCATACACAGCGGCCACAAGGGGGAGCACTAACAGCATAAAAATATGTCATACAGAAAAAAATTGTTTTTTTTTTTGTTTTTTGTTTTTCTTTTTTGAAAAGGGAAAGTATATGCCCAAAGTATGTTCACATTTTCATTGTTGTTCTCTGTGTCCCACAGATTTAACTGGGGGAGATAAAAAATCTCTCTCTCTCTCTCTCTCTCTATATATATATATATATATATATATTTATTTACCATACAACTTTCTATCTATCTATCTTGGCTCTGATGCAAAAAGTTTTAATTAAAATTTCTCTTGGAAATAGAGACCGGTTTATTCTGTATTTCATTTAAGGCATGGTATCAAAAGGTGAGATGCATGATTTAAACCTGAAAGTGTTGCTAGAGCAATGTATGCAACACATGCTTTATGAGCACTTTTAGGCATTATTTATAAACCCGTCTTCTTTCTGTTTTTGATTCGTCATTGTTGGATCAAAAGGTAAGAAACAGGACACCAGCCTGTAGATATGCGGTGTCTGTGTCCAGTGTGTTCCCTGCTGTACAATCTATTCCTTTCTCCTTGTGACATTACTGGCTCTCAGCCCTTTTCCCCCCAGTGCAAATGGTGTAGTTATCAAGTCAAAAATTTAGAGTACCTTTGATGCCAGGTAGTGTCCCATCTATCAACAGTGCCGTCCAGGGGCGGACTGGGACTAAAAAACGGCCTGGGACTTTTTGGGGTACAGCGGCCCTGCTTTACTGTCCCTGGCCCAGTATAGTATATTGATGTCACATAATGTTATATATATATATATATATATATATATATATATATATATATATATACCTTATTTTGTTCCATGGTTTACCAGGGTTTAGAGGACAAAAATTAGAAAGAAAATATTATGAACAAAATGGTGTGCTAAAATCCCCCCTCCGAATCACCAGACAGTGGGCAGAATCACCCCATTACAGCCAGTGAGCAGCATCCCACATTGGAGGCAGTGTGCAACATCTCACATTACAGGCAGAGAGGGGCATCCCACTTTACAGGCTGAGAGGGGCATCCCACTTTACAGGCTGAGAGGGGCATCCCACTTTAAAGGCTGAGTGGGGCATCCCACTTTACAGGCTGAGAGGGGCATCCCACTTTACAGGCTGAGAGGGGCATCCCACTTTACAGGCTGAGAGGGGCATCCAGCTTTACAGGCAGAGGGGGGGGGCATCCAGCTTTAGATGCTTAATTTAACAACTGTCCCTATTTCCCACACTGAAAAGTTAAAAGGTATGCATTTGGGCACAGATGAGTCAGTAGTGGATAAAGCTGGGGCACAGAACAGTTAGCAGCACTATTTAGTTTAGTATATAGATCAGTTGGTGGCAGATCAGATTTGGGCACAGATCAGATTTGGAGACACAGATTGGTCGGAGGCAGATCAGATTTGGACACAGATCAGTCGGTGGCAGATTCGATTTGGAGACACAGATCGGTCGGGAGCAGATCAGAATTGGACACAGATCGGTTGGGGAGCAGATCAGATTTGGAGACACAGATCGGTCGGGGGCAGATCAGATATGGACACAGATCAGTCGGGGAGCAGATCAGATTTGGAGACACAGATCGGTAAGGGGCAGATCAGATTTGGACATAGATTGGTCGGGGACAGATCAGATTTGTACACAGATTGGTCAGGGGCAGATCAGATTTGGACACAGATCGGTCGGGGGCAGATCAGATTTGGACACAGATTGGTCGGGGGCAGTTCAGATTTGGAAACAGATTGGTCGGGGGCAGATCAGATTTGGACACAGATTGGTCGGGCGCAGTTCAGATTTGGAAACAGATTGGTCGGGGGCAGATCAGATTTGGACACAGATTGGTTAGGGGCAGATCAGATTTGGACACAGATTGGTCGGGGGGCAGATCAGATTTGGACACAGATTGGTCGGGGGGACAGATCAGATTTGGATACAGATCAGTCGGGGGCAGATCAGATTTGGACACAGATTGTGAGGTGGCTTTGTAGAAGTTTTCTCATTGGTCACACTGGCCAATCAGCCTCTCTCCTCTTACAGGGCTGTGAGAAGCTCCATTTAGCAGACATACAGTATATGAAGGACAGGGAACATGGAGCTCTGCACAGCCCAGTCTATTAACAGCAGCACATGGGACACTGTTTTGTAGAGGGGGGTTGAACATCTAAACTTTCCCTAATAAGCTGCCAGGAGGAAGGACACACAAAGAGGAGGCTTTACCTTGTGGCAGAAGCAGCAGCACTTCCCTGCAGCCGAGTTACAAATGGCAGAACCTGGTGAAGCATCCACTGCCCTCCAGCTCCTGGGACAGGCTGTCACTAGGGGGCAGCAGCGTGCACACATATCCTGCTCTGTCACATGACACAGAGCAATGTTCTAACAGCGGCCGATGCGCAGAGCAATGTAATGGGTGGAGGCCGCTCTGCCCGCCGCTGCTCTCACACACACTAATGTTTGCAGATAATCTGGGTGTAAAGATTACTGTGTGTGAGAGCAGCCTCCACCTATTACACTGCTCTGCTCATCGGCCTTCCCATGTGCCGGCCTACCGGGATTCTGCCCGGTATGCCCTATGGCCAGCCCGCCCCTGGTGCCGGCCATGAGATGAGTGTCACCACCGAGTTCCCTACAGTGCCAGATAGGACCAGGCGCTCACTCACTTTTTTTTGCCTATTTGTCTTTTATTATTGGGCTGGTGCATGTGCCACGGGATCCCTGGGTTGTTTGGAAACTTTTTTGTATGCATTTTTTTGCACCTTTGGGTTGCGCTGCAAAATTGTGATTTGTCTTTTTGTCTTTATTTATTGTGTTGCTTTCACCCCAAAATTAAAAAAGGGGGATTGCAACAGGCACTGAACATCTAGAATCCCCTTTTCAAAGCGCCCGTACGGGCTGTAAGAAACTTACCTGTACCAGAGGGCCTGGAAGGCAGGGAACGCGGCGTGCCGCTCTGCAGCCTCCCTCGCTCCTCTCTAGCTGTGCTGCAAGGAGCTGATGCGCTGTGAGTGGCAGGCGGTGCAGCGTCCTCCACACCTGATTAGAATCAGGGGTTGGTCAGCCTTGCTGCCAAGACAGATCAGCCCCTGGGAAATGTTGGCCAATCTGGCCATAGTTTACAGTTACACCAATCACCACATTCCTTCCCTCAATGCCATTGGCCAGTCACTCCATAAATAGGGAGCTTAGGGTGTGAATTTATCTGTGCTTATTTGTTACCGACTCAGCCTCATCGACCTTCCCAGTTTGCTGCCTGGACCGACCTTTGCTTCCCTGACCTTGAACCTGCCTGCTCCTTTTGGATACCTTGCTACCTCTGACCTCCCGGCTTGACCCTTTGGCTATTACCGACTATGCTCCTGTTTCCTCCCTGTGTACTGACGCATTCTCGGACTGACAACCTGTGTACAACCTCGGCTTTGGGATACCCTCATGGTTCATCTGCCCTCACAGTAAGCTGACATCCTTTGCGCCTTTTAAGACCTGGGGCAACCATGTCCGGTGAGGCGTTCCAAGTGCCCTGGCAAACGTGCTCGGAAGGCGGGTGGCGGGTGTCCTGCTGGGCATCATATAGGCACTGTATTTTTTTATCCTTCACTTTATCTGCGCTCCCAGCTGGCACTGGGGGTCGCTAGCGCATAGGCTTTTCGAAGCCCTGCGCTAGCGCCCAAATTCCGCCCAGGAGCAAGTGACAGATCTCTCTACAGTAGCCTCTACAGTGCTCGCAAGAGACGCTCAAGTGCCACCCACGCATCACTTTATTAAAAAAAGGTGCTTATTATATAAAGTATTATATTGTAGTATATATTATAGTATGTATAATATTTTATTTTATTTATTATTTGTTATTATCTAGTGTTATAACACTGTTATTGTTCATTTATAGAACGCCATTGTCTTCTGTGGCAATGTAAAAGGTACTGTAGAATGACTTTTATATTTTCAATAAACTTTTATCATTAAGCTTTTCAAACAACCCAGCCACTCCCAAGATACCCCACATACATACACCCTCCAATGCTGATATATGCTATAACAGTGTGTTTTCAGCCAGATTTTATGTTTGTTGCTAAAGAATTCTGGCTCAGCAGTTCTCCGCCATATCGCTGCCATTCTCCAAACCGCTTTTCAATGTAAATACCTGTGACTTTCGCCAGCTAATTGCAGCACAAACACAGCAAAATGCATTGCCAAAGTCTGTTTTCACTGCGGTAAGTTTTGCTTACTTGTAGGTCTGTCATGTGTGCGTTGCACTTCGGGCGAACATACTTTTATGTTAAGTAGCGAACGATAGGGAACATAAAAAATCACCCCCTATATGTAAAAATAGCTTATGTATTGTAGGCAAAGCCACTTTCTTTGCTTCAATTTTGGTCGTGGCTGAGCTGGGAAGGGTGTGTCATGACACAGCTTTATAAGACATGAGCATGATCTGCTGTGGGCAGAGACTGCTGTGAGACCTCTGTGGCTTGGTTAGGTTCAGAGCACCAAGGAACAGAATGTCTGTAGGACCAATTCTTTGCATGGTTCTGGAGAAATGAAATTGAATGGTAGAGTAAACTTTGGAGCCCTGCTACAGTTTCTACCATGCATGCCAGAAAATGAAAGAAACACACATGGGGCAGGAAAAAGGGTGTTTTTGCTTCCTTATTATTGCCTGTGGGGTTACAGTCCCTTTAATAATGGAGTACAGTAGGAATAAGGGCCAGGTTGCAGTTTCATGTTCACATGAATTGTTACAGTGCCTTGCAAAGGTACCCCATGGGCTTTTACCTAGTTTTTAGTTTATTACAACCTGATTTTTTTAAATTAAATGTGTAATTCTGCACAAAATAGTCTTAGTTGGTGAAGTGAAAAGAGAAAAATATAGATATAAAAAGTAAATAAAACTGAAAATTGGCATGCATGTGCATATGCATCCCCTGTGTGCAATCTAAGGGCCTTATTTATGGTGTGAGCCATTTAGCATCTTTCAGAACGCCAGTTTCGTAGCACCTGCAATTTTATCTTATCTGGCGCTGTGCTGTGGGTTATATTGGCGCTAGCAGTCACTGTACAGGTACTGCTAACTAATTAGCTTTGATTGTTGCACTAGGGATTGCCCGGCCAATGTCAGCGCCTGTTGGACCCAACTGCCAATTATCCTAGTACCAGTGAGCGCCACTTTGAACCGCCATTTATCAGACGCTTCACAGCATATTTATGAAATGTTTTCCTCCGCGCTTTATTTTTCCGGCGCTTGTAAGCATGTCATCTTCACAGTTACAAGAAATCACTGCTGGGGACAAAGGGGACACACTTTATAGTGAGTTTAGACTGTTTTTTAGTTGTTGGTGTCCAAATTACACATTGTTAAGCAAAATAACCCATTAAAATCAATCAATTTGCAGCGCTTTGGGAAGAACAGTGGCAGCAAGTATAAACAAAAAAAAGTATGCACTCAATGCCCCCCCCCCCCCCCCAGGACTCTGGAGCCCTGTGCAATGACACACACCACATACCCCAAAGGTCAGCCCTGGAATCACCAACCAAAGAAAGCACAGACCCCAAAGGTAACCCTAAAGGAGCAGCAAAATTTCAAATTTAGAGAGACTGGAGTATCTGTCCATAGGAGCACAATAATCCATACACTTCATACAACTGGGCTTTATGGAATAGAGGCAATATTCAGTGGCAATATAATCAGCGGCACTATGTGGCAAACTCATGGAGACTTATCCAAATAGCATTGCAGCTGTCATTGCCGCAAAATGTGGTTCCACAAAGTACTGACTTTAGGGGGATGAATAGTTATGACCACTGAAGTTTTCTAATATTTTGTCCTATTTGTTGTTTGCTTCCCAATAAAAAAAAAAAACAATTGTTTAAAGTTGTAGGCATGTTCTTTAAATGACATTATGTAAACCCCACAAAAATCAATTTTAATCCCAGATTGTGTGGTAGCGAAACACGAAAAATGTCAAGGTGGTGAACACTTCCAAGGCACTGCAACTATGTGTTTCATTTAAATTATGGTTCTGGCAATCTGTTGGCATACCTATAGGGATGAGCAGACCCGTGGATGTTCAGGCTCGCTAGGTTTGGATGAACCTTACCCAAACTTGATCCTGGATGCTGAACCCTGTAGAAGTCAATGGGGACCCAAACTTTTGTGGTATAAAATGGCACTAAATTGGTAATTGTAAGCGCTAGGGGGGCTTATTTGTGGCATTTCGCTAGCTTATGCCACCAATGTATTATAGCTGCGGGTCCCACCTCTGGGATCTGCACCTATACCAAGAATGAAGCCAACATAGTGAACCCTCACATCACAGCAGCCTAAAGAGGTTCCTGCATCCATCTCCCCAAACAAAAACTCATACTAGGGGCCAAGCCATCACGATTATTGGTTATGGTGGGCCCAGACATAATTTAGACTGACTTCCCCCATATAACCTATAATGGGATGGCTGGACCCCTAGTCTGAGTTTCAGTTTCCTTTATGGCCTAAATAACAAGGTAAGCCTTGTTGCCTTGGGAACAGAGGTCCAGGTAAAACTACAGTAAGGCCTCAACCATCGCAAAAAGGTTAAAGAGGGCCCAGTCTCTATACATCCTATATAATATGCAATGTATAGAGATTGGGCCCCTCTATAACCGATAATGCGATGACTGTAGACTTACCCTGTTTCACCTGTTCTCGAGGCAGCCAAGCTGACCTTATTATTCAAACTATAAAGAAAAACTGAAACTCAGACTCCGGGCCTAGCCATCACCTTATAGGTTAATAGGGGGGCAGGCACAATATAGCCTATAATGGTGAAAAAAGTCTGATGTTACCATTTTATTACAGTAAATGTATAACTATATATTAGCCAATTATGAATCAGAGCTGGAGTCAGACTTGGAGTTGGGGCCTGATAAAATTCAGTCGGAGTTGGGCTTTGGCTATCCAAATACACAGCCCCGCTTGAAGACGACTTTAAAATGAGCCTTCTCCAATCAGCAGATATAATGGACCCACCGGCATCTACTAATGGCAGAGAGATGCTGAGATCACAGCATTGCCGGAAGTAATACTATCCAGACAACGTGCTTCTTTTGCCCATCACTTCCCAGGAACTGGCAGGCAATGAGGCCACTCATTGATGAAAAGGCCCCCATAGACCCAGAACACATCATCTTAGCCTGTTGATAACCCGACGATGGACTTTGTAGTGTATTATGATTTTTAACAGCATAGGAGTAAATGTTTTCATTTGGAGTTTGGTGCTGGCACTTGAACATTGTATAAACCTCTGGGCCTGAGCATCCAACACATGTACCCTTTATAGGAGCCGTTAAAATTTCTGCTTTTCTTCATTATTTTTCCACAATGTACCAGCCAGAGCACACCCTAGAAGTGGGGCCAGTGTTTGTTCAACCAAGAAATGTTTAAATTCAGGTGTCTTGAAGAAGAATTGGCGTCCAGAATTGGAAGCTCTAAAAATCTGCACTGATTAGATCATCTGCAGATCTATTAGGAAATCACAGTTCTGAAAAAATATCTTTGAAAATGACATATCACCATTAGTGATTAGCTAAGACCCTTTAGCCTTGAGGCTTTGATTGGTGCATGTACCAACCTCCCACTCCTGTGTTTTGGTTTTGACATGATATAATTCCAACACCAAAATAAGTCATGCAGCTCCAGGGTTAAAGCATCCACTAGTAGCATGGCACCAATTAGTAACCTCTTTCCACTTTGGCCGTAACGTCAGGGTGCGTTGTCAAGCGACAACCCCTCCAATAAAAACTCAGTTAACACATCTGACAAGTTTTCTACAAGACAATTAAAAAAGCAAGTGGTACGGACAGCGCTGACAGAACAGTTTTGCTGCTTCGCAACAGACATCAGCTGAGAGTCTGGAATAGCCGTGCTCCCACTCCTTATCGCTGAACATGCACTTTGACTAATCGACTTATACTTTACGTATAATTACTTCTGAATTTACTCTAAATGAAACATCATCTCTAAAACATTTGCCTTAAAACAGTTATAAAGCTGACAATTAATCACGGGTAAGGCATGGAGATTATTGAGGGAAGTTTTAGGAAATGGACTTGTTTTCCGAAGATATATATTCACCATTTTTGCTTCCTGTGTCAGAATGCAGGCAAATAAATTTCAGCAAATGGATTGGAAATGCATTAGGCAATGACATATTTTAGTAAAGGTCACCAGACCCTCAATTTAGAGCCAGCAGTTTGAGTCTTTGAGTTTTTTTTTCCTGCATTTCTCAGATTAGGTGTGGACATCTTACAGCGTTTGCCAACATTGGAGAGTCACCTGTGAAATAATAACCAGCATAATAGGCAACATGAATGTTCTGTTCAGCAAAAGAGGTCAGCTTCTGCATCAAGGTAAAAGGTTAAATGAGGAAGAGAGTTTCTGAAACAGTCAAGCAGGTAAAATGGCAATGCTTTAGCAACAGCCAAGGCTGTAAATCTATGGTGTAACTGGCCAGCACAAACCACAAAATTGCTGAGCCACAGCAATGTTTCTAAATGGGAAAAGTAAAGTATTCTGAAGTGTTTGCACATCAGTTTGTAGATACCACTGAGCATTGTTTTACAGCCTATATCATTCTGATAGCCCAAAACAGCTTTAGAGGTTTCAATAAGGCAATGTTTGCCAAAAATGAAAAAGTCCCCGTCTGGGCATAAAAAAAAATCAAACAGTGCTTCTAGTTATAGGGGAGCAGTTTCCATTACCACTTGGCTGCAGGAAACACACCACATAAGTGCCCACCACTGATGGTACAGTAAAAGGTGAAAACTCAGATGTGCTACAGGAGCCAGTCAAGAGTCGATCTTAGCTTGTTTTGCTTTGACAGTTTAAAGCTCTTTTTGGTTTTGTCCAGCTCCAGCGTTGAAAAACTTACAGATTGGTGAGATCGAGCCTCCCAACCCTCCTTGCAGCACCGGTGTCTGGGACGTTCATGCACCCTTCTACATGCCCACGCCTTTCACTGATAGGGGGCATGCTGATACAGCTACTGTATAGGTACCTTATATGAGTATATATTATTCACATTGAGTTTGAATAAAAATGTTATCCTTATCGGTTCATTTCAAATATGTCATATATTTGTAATGAATTTTAGGGAGCAAGGGAGTGCGTAGGGCTCTTCCAGACACCTCCCTCCTCGCCTATAAATAGCCCCTCCCTGCAGCAGGGAGGAAGGTGCCAGAAGCCCAGTGCGGGCAGAGGATCTACATCTTACGCCCCAGTGTTTTCAGCGGAGTGAGGCACAGGACAATAGCCTTCTACACTGGACAGGTGAGGACACTGCGCCATGAATTTTGCGCTACACATGTTCAGCTGTGATATTTGAAGGGGTTTTCCGGGTATTTACTGTCACAAACAACTCACCTTCACGCCGGTCCCGCGGCGTCTGTAGGCGGCGCGGGCTCCGGCACCTGTCTGCCTCCGTCCCCGCTCGGCGGCCGCGTCTCCGGCAGGCGGCGCTGGAGCGAACGGGGACGAGCAGACACGCCCCCTCTCCTCCCTGTCTCTCTCTGACAGCCCGTGCTCGCGTGCGCCCTTATAACCTCTGGTGGCGCTGCAGTCAGCCCGCCCGCCGGAGGCTGAGTTAAGGTGGGCCAATGAGCCCTAGTTTTAAGGTGGACCAATGAGTCCTGTGTTCTGGGCGAGAATGCCCTATAGTTTGAATGGGGCAATCAGCCCAAGTGTCCTAGGTTGCATCAATCATGTCCGCCAATCATGTCAACCCACTTCCTATAAAGGTGTTTCCCTCACATTTTGTCCTTGCCCGTGATAGTGTGCTGTTGGGTGTAATTATCCATATCTGTACTTCCCGTTTAATCTTGCTTTGTATTGACTATCCCGTGATTGCCGCCTGGACCAACCATTGCCTGTTTCTGACTCTGATTTTGCCTGCTCCCTTGTACTGCATACCGGTGACCTCCCGGCTTGACCCTCGGCTCGACCTTGACTACTCTTCCGTCTCATCCTTTTGTGCCGCGCTTGTCTGGACTAATCTCCCGTGTATGACCCTGCTTGCTCGACCTCGCCCAGTCTCGTTCCTGGTTCATCTGCCTTCCTCCCCGTAAGTCCGCATCCTTTGTGCTACCAAGTCCTGGGGGCAACCGTGCCCGGTGAAGCGTATAAAGCGTCCCGACAGACGGAGGCTTGACTATAGGTGAAGCTAGCAGCGGAGATTGGGGGTTGCGGACCTTCTCAGAAGGCAGGTGTCCCACGGGATCTGACATTATCACGGGCCCCGAAAATGGAAGAACTTGTGCAACAGGTGCAGGCTATGGCCACCGCCATCAATCAACTAGCCCAATGAGTGGCAACGCAGGAAAGTCGCCAACTACCTGCACCACTGGCACCTGTTTCCTGAGTCGAGCCGAAGGTTCCCCTTCCAGAGAAATTTTTGGGGGAACGTTCAAAGTTTTCAAACTTCAAGAATTTGTGTGAGCTCTAATTCCGACTGCAGCCCAACTCCTCTGGGTCTGAGACACAACGAGTGGGCCTAGTCATTTCGCTACTTCAAGGTGACCCACAGTCCTGGGCCTTTGGTCTGGCACCTACCAATGAGGCCTTACAGTCAGTCTCCGCCTTCTTTGCCGCAATGGAGGTCCTGTATGCAGACCCTGATGGGGCGTCTACGGCAGACTCTAAGTTACGGAGTTTAAAACAAGGAAAATGGTTGGCCGAAGAATATAGTTCAGAATCAGGCTCTCAGAAAGCATTAAAGATACTTTAGTTAATTTTCTGCAGCCAAAAACCCTTGATGAATACATGCACCTGGACATCAGAGTGCATAGACGGCTCAGGGAGAGACGTGTAGAAAAAGTTAAGGACCAGCCATGGGGTCCTCCTCGTCAAGAATTCAGCTCTAGGGAACCCGCTGCCTCATCCTCTTTGGCACCCGAGGAGCCCATGCAACTTGGCGTGACTTGGCGTGGCTCACCTCTCCCAGGCGGAGAAGATAAGACGCAGATCGCAAGGGCTTTGCCTGTACTACGGAAACCCTGGTCATTTTGCCAAGAATTGCCCAAACAAAGCCCCAGTGGCGGGAAACTACAGCGCCTAGATCCGGTTGAGGGAACTCATCTAGGCGATCAGGTACAACTCCCTCATATAAACAGATTGCTTTTACCCGCTATGGTCTCTTGGGGACCTTCCAGGATGTCTGTCACCGCCTTCATTGATAGTGGGGCAGCTGGCAACTTCATGGATAGGTCACTTGCATCCACTTTAAATATCCCGTTGATCCCCTTAGAAAATTCACTTTGTGTCCTGGCTCTCAATAACGAACCAATTGCGGGAGGATTGGTTTCCTATAAAACCCCATATGTGAATTTAGTGGTGGGTTCCTCCCATGTCGAGAAGATGGAATTTTTTATTTTAGAGAGCCCTGTATCTCCTATAGTACTAGGATTTCCATGGTTAAAGATCCACAACCCGGTTGTCAATTGGGTATCTGGGGACTTGGTTAAATGGAGCCCATTTTGTTTAGACCACTGTTTTTGTACCGCCCTAAGATCGACTCATGTCTCTCCTGAGGGGTTACCACTGGCCTATGCAGATTGGGCGGATGTTTTCTCCGAAAGATCCGCTGACACTCTTCCTCCACATAGGGCCTATGATTGTCCCATCAATTTGCTACCAGGTACCATGCCCCCTAGGGGGAAAATTTACAATCTCACCCGCTCAGAAGAGATAGCCATGAAAGAATACATTGTGGAGAATCTTAAGAAAGGATTCATCCATCCCTCTACCTCCCCTTCTTTGTCGAAAAGAAGGATGGTGGTTTATGTCCCTGTATCAATTATCAGGGATTAAACAAGATCACGGTAAAGAATAGATATCCATTACCTTTAATCGATGACCTCTTTAAACAAGTATCTGGGGCACAGATTTTTTCTAAACTTGATCTTAGAGGGGCGTATACCCTCATTCGCATACGCCAGGGAGATGAATGGAAGACAGCCTTTAATGTAAAAGATGGGCACTACAAGTACTTGGTTATGCCTTTTGGTCTGTGCAATGCTCCTGTGGTCTTCCAAGATTTTGTAAACAACGTATTTTGCAATTATTTGAGCCGATTTATGGTGGTCTATCTAGAAGATATCCTTATCTTCTCCCGTTCAGTGCTGGAACACTGCCAGCATGTAAAGGCAGTGTTACAAAGATTACGGGAGAACAGGCTATATGCCAAAATTTCAAAATGTGTGTTCGAGGTTTCTGAAATTTCGTTTTTGGGGTATCTGATCTCTAAGCAGGGGTTGGTTATGGATCCCTCCAAGGTGTCTGCAGTATTGGAGTGGGAGCAACCAAGAACCCTTAAAGCGCTATAGAGGTTTCTAGGATTCGCCATCCCATTACTGTATATACCGATCACAAAAACTTAGAGTATATAGAGTCAGCCAAAAGGCTCAACTCTCGTCAGGCTCGCTGGGCGCTCTTTTTCTCCCATTTTAATTTCATCATCACCTTTAAACCGGGAGCAAAGAATACAAGAGCGGACGCCTTATCACGCAATTTCGGAGAGTGTAAGGATCGATTTGATCCCACAGACCCTATTTTACCTTTAGGTTGTGTAGTTGGTGCCCTTTTCCCTGATTTGTCTAGCTTGCTGATTCCGTACCAGGTTGATGCTCCTCCGGGGAAACCCCCTGGATGTCAGTTGGTCCACCTCAGTTGCGTTTCTCAGTCCTACAAGAATTTCATGACGCCAAGACCGCCGGTCACTTAGGGTTTCGGAAAACACTGGCTCTCGCCAAGTGCCATGTATGGTGGCCTACCATCAGACGCGACGTGACCGCCTTTGTCAAAGCCTGTTCTGTATGTGGTCGTAATAAGGCAATCCATGGATCTCCAGCAGGATTGTTAGTACCATTGGAGATTCCCGGAGAACCTTGGACCCACATATCCATGGATTTCATTGTTGATCTGCCACAGTCTCAGGGTAATACTGTAATCTGGGTGGTGGTCGATCGCTTCAGTAAGATGGCAAATTTTATTCCTCTGGCAAAGCTTCCGTCTGCACCGGAGCTGATGCAACTGTTCATTAAACACGTTTTCCGTCTCCATGGTATACCCCAGAATATAGTTTTGGATCGGGGGGTTTAGTTTGTATCCCGCTTCTGGAAAGTGTTTTGTGCACGGTTGGGTATAAAGGTGTCATCTCCCCCTCCAGTCGTGGTGGAAGATGAACCTGAGTTCGAGATTAACAGAATTCTCGACTCTCGATTGGTTCAGAATTCGTTACAAAATTTTATAGATTGGAAGGGTTTTTGGTCCTGAGGAGAGATGTTGGATTCCGGTTAGGGATGTACATGCCAACACCCTGATTAAGGAATTCCATAGAAACAATCCTGACAATCCCCCCTCGTGATGGGGGGGTAGTGTCACGAACAACACACATTCACGCCGGTCCCGCGGCGAATGTAGGCGGCGCGGGCTCCGGCGCCTGTCTGCCTCCGTCCCCGCTCAGCGGCCGCGTCTCTGGTAGGCGGCGTCGGAGCAAGCAGGGACGAGAAGACACACCCCCTCTCCTCCCTGTCTCGAGCAAGGCTGTCTTATAACCTCCGGCGGTGCTGCAGTCAGCGCGCCCACGGAGGCTGAGTTAAGGTGGGCCAATGAGCCCTAGTTTTAAGGTGGACCAATGAGTCCTGTGTTCTGGACGAGAACGCCCTATAGTTTGAATGGGGCAATCAGCCCAAGTGTCCTAGGTTGCACCAATCATGTCCGCCAATCATGTCAACCCACTTCCTATAAAGGTGTTTCGCTCACATTTTGTCCTTGCCCGTGATAGCGTGCTGCTGGGTGCGATTATCAGTATCTGTACTTCCCGTTTGATCTTGCTGTGTATTGACCATCCCGTGATTGCCACCTGGACCGACCATTGCCTGATTCTGACTCCGATTTTGCCAGCTCCCTTGTACTGAGTACCCGTGACCTCCAGGCTTGACCCTCGGCTCGACTTTGACTACTCTTCCGTCTCATCCTTTTGTGCCGCGCTTGTCTGGACTGATCTCCCGTGTATGACCCCTGCTTGCCCGACCTCGCCCAGTCTCGTTCCTGGTTCATCCGCCTTCCTCCCCGTAAGTCCGCATCCTTTGTGCTACCAAGTCCTGGGGGCAACCGTGCCCGGTGAGGCGTATAAAGCATCCCGGCAGACAGGGGCTTGACTATAGGTGAAGCTAGCAGCAGAGATTGGGGGTTGCGGACTTACTCAGAAGGCAGGTGTCCCACGGGACCTGACATTTACCAGGAAAATTATATATTGTTTTTCTCAGCTTTAACTTGAAATGTCTTGTTTGTCATTTTTAGTGCATTCTTCTTGTTTTTTGTAATAAAAATGAAGGTTTTCAATAAAATCGTATTGTGTGTAAAAGCCCTATTTCTCCCAGTTACAACAGTACCACAAATGTATTGGTAGACACCCTTTCCTGCCCAGGAGACTCCCCCAAACTGTAACAGCACAGGAGATTTTTAGCTAAAATAAAATTGATTGCTATGCACACCTTGCAGTTTTTCAAGAAAAACAACCCATTACTTTTGAAGTACCCCACACACTATTTATTCTCTGGAAGTACACACCTCAAGCTTTCTAGTTGTACCAGGCTTGTTGACATGATCACAGTTTTCTGGAAGTAATCCTTCAATGAATGCTTTGGTTGCAAAGTATTTCTCTAAAAAGGAAAAAAGCAGAATCAAAGCCACATTTTCCTACAAAAACAATATGCAAACAAGTGACTTTCTAGACCCTGAGCCTTGTGAACTGGTATAGGGTTCTCCATTTCACAAGGGTTAACCATGAAAATAGACACACACACAGCAAAAAACATCACTTTATTATTTATTTTTATATACTTACCCTCGATCCATCCCTGATCACTGTGCCAGACTGATCACTCTGGCTGGAAGCCTTTTATACCTGCTAGCTGACAGAACATAAAAGGTTAATTAGAAAAAACTGTTAAAAATCCCCCAAAATGGTGTGGTGTTCCCCTACCCAGCAAAACCAGCCTGGGCACCAGCTATGGGGGCTTGTAGACCAGGGCGTGGAGGACAGCTCCAGTGGCCCCTGTTCCTAAAGCCTACAAGCCTGCATAGCCTATATGGGCCGCGGGCTGTTCGCCCCCCCCGTCCCCCTGGGCTTCAGGGAGGCAGGTGACTTGCCAGGCCCCAAGCCTTGTGAGCTGGTATAGGGGTCTCATGGATTCCTTCCAAGGGTTGACAGTGAAAATAACACAGCATGCACACAAACCTCTGATCCCATGACTGAGTCCTGCACTGCGCTGATCCCCGATGGCCACAGAGATCGGAGGCCCCTGTCCCCCACACCCTGTCGTCACCGATCACCGACCGCTTCTGACAGCTACGTGGCCAGCATTTAATGGTAGGAGAGACAGCCGCTTAGATTTTAGTTAGCCGTTAGCTAGCAGGGGGAACGCTATGCATATAACGATAGTAAAAGCAGTGGCTCAGCTGGAATTTGTACTGTAGTGTAAAGTAATCACTAACCACCACGGTGTTGGGAACTTGTTTACAATCAAATTGAAAGCATGCCCCATGCATGGTGCAGCCCTCCCTGCTGCAGTGCCAACCCAATGTTCCTCCTGTTTTCAGTAACAATGGTTTCGATTTCCAGTTGGTGAGGGGTCAGCCAAGAGGACATTTCCTGCTTTATGCAGTCTCTGGCCAGTGTGGCATTCACCAAGGCTTACAAGGTCAGGACCGCGTGACAATGATGGGCCTGGTATTGGTGGTATGAAAAAAGGAACACAGTGAACAAGGAGAAGGAGAGCGTGGAGGAGCCAGAGGATGCAGAAAACTCATTGGCCCTTTGGAGGCATCAATGTCGTGATCTGGCCAAGTTGCTGCAGTTCCTGGGCCAGAAGGATTTTAATCCAGTGGATGGTGATGGACATATACTGCCCTTGCTCATAGCTGGAGCTCCACACTTCAGCACTGAAGTGCACCAGACTGAGAGACCAAATGACCGCTCAGGTCTCTGGAAAGCTGGAAAGGGTGGGATTGTAGCACTGGCAACTTGGCCTGGTGCATATGTTCTTGCAATTGCCCCAGGGAGTGATTGCTGTCTTAATGGAGGAGGAGTGGGAGCAAGGAAGGAGATAGAGGTGGATAGCACAGACAGGGGGTGAGGAGCACTGACTGGTGCTGATAGTTTACTGCATGGTGGGAAATGCAGTGGTTGGTGGATACTGCTGCATAATAACCGGTATTTCCTGTGTGCACGCATGGAACTAGTTCCCACATTAGGACCCTTTCCCCACATCACATGCTCCTCACAGAGCCTACACACTCAATGGGAACTGAGTGTGTCACTGTGATGCCCAGTAGGACACTTGCCTTCTGTAAGCTGACAACCCCCAATCTCTGCTGCGGCTTCTGCCTATAGACAAGCCCCCGCTCGCCGGGACACGCGATATGCCTCGACGGACTCTGTTGCCCCCAGGACTTCCTAATCAGATGCCCCAGGGGAGCGGTACGAATTCTGGGAAAGTCAAATTCCTGGGTTTTGTTCTACCTTAATGCATGAATAATGTGTTTTTTTTGTGACACCACTATGACTATTTTGTTGCAGAGTTTGAATGCTGGGTGCAGCGGAGTTCGTAATCCAGCTTGTCGTAGACATTAGTGGTATAACATGAACTGGCTTTATTGGAACATGAAAAAGAATGCAGTAAAAGAATGTCATCTTACATAGTGGCTAACACAGACAGGAAAAAAGTAAGTACCATATAGCTGGAACTGGAAGCACAGGAAACAACAATACAGCAGTAAAATGAATAGACTCTGCAGTTAAGCATAGTGTCATAACTTGTCCTAGCTGTAAACTGCAGTTAATCTAGCAAGTCACTAATCACATTTAAAGACAAGCAGAAGCTGTTGCATAGTACTGTATCTCCAACACTTTTTTTTATAGTTTTTTTGTCAGTTTTCCTATCTCAACATTTTTTATATATATTGTATGTTTAAAAGAGCACTCTCGCGAATTTGTATAATATTAAAAATCTGTATAAACAACTTGGCTAATGAGTCAATCACCCCAGATTTCCTCTTCCTTCCATCAAAATAAAAAAAACAAGCCTGGCTGGATATTTCCTGATGCGTGGTGTATAAGTGACCCCTCCTCCCACCATCCAGCATATTTATATGAATTTTCATTCATGGGCCATTTTTCACGATAGTGTTGCTTTAACTTTACTTCAATGCTTAACCCTTTCAGTGCCAGCCTACCTGCAGCATTTGCCACTCCCTGTTGCCAGACCATATTTCATTATTTTGCGCTACACATGTTCAACTGTCATTTTTGAAAGGATCTCCAGGGATTTCCCAGGAAAATGATATATTGTTTTTTTTCTGCAAAGTCTGGGCTTTAACATGAAATGTCTTGTTTGTAATTTTTAGGTGTATTCTCAATATATTTGGGTGAAATATGTGAAAAAAAATTAAAACAATTTTTTTTTTACAATTTGTAGTGTTTTTTTGTAATAAAAAATTTAAGTTTGTCAATAAAATCTTATTGCGTGTGAAATCCCAATTTCTCCCGGTTACAGCGATACCACATATGTATAGGTAGACACCCTTTCCTGCCCAGGAGACTCTCCCAAACTGAAATAGCGCTTTAGGGGATTTTCAGAAAAAATACAACTGTGATATGCGCTATGCGCACCTTGCAGTTTTACCAGAAAAACAACCCTTTACATTTGAAATACCCCCAACAAACTATATATTCTCTGGAAGTACACACCTCAAGCTTTCTAGGTGTACCAGGCATGTTGATGTGCCCATAGTTTTCTGGAAGTAATTCCTCAATGTATTCTTTGGTTGCAAAGAGTTTCCCAAAAAAAAGGATAAAAAAGCAGAATCAAAGCCACATTTTCCTAAAAAAACTATATACAAACAAGAAAAAACAAGTTTAATCTCAAAAAGCAACATTCCCCGAACAGAACAACACCCAACATGCATAGGTTCTGTCAAGGGAAGAGTTGCCAAACACCCCAAAGTAAAGCATGAGCATAACGGTAATTTTACTTGAAAATTTCAGCTCTGCAGACAAAGTGCGCACCTTGCGATTTTTCAACCAAAACAACCCTTTACATTTGGAATATTCCCCATAAACCATATATTCCCTGAAAGTACACATGTTAAGCTTACTAAGCGTACCCAGCTTGTTGTAGTGGGCTCATCTTTCTGGAATTAATTCCTCAACGAATTCTTTGGTTGCGCAGGGTTTCCCTAAAACATGTATAAAAAAGCTGAATAAAAAATACCTTTTGCTAAAATATAAATATGCAAACCAGAAAAAACAAGCTAAGTCTGAAAGCGCAAGGTCCTCCGAACAGAACAATACCCAACATGCATAGGTACTATTAACCCTTTTAATTGCCAGCCTACTTGAGATTTTGTCACCCTCTGTTGACAGGTCATTTTTCCCCATTTTGCACCATGTTTTGCGCCATTTTTGCTGTAATTTTCAGGAAAATTATATTTATATATTTTTGCAGCAGAGTTTAGGCTTTAACATGAAATGTCTTGTTTGTAAATTTTATTTTGTTTTTTACAATATTAAGTAAAAAAAATAAATAAATAAAAACATTTTTAGAAAATTGACTCCTTGATTTTAAATAAAAAATGTATTTGATTAGGGAAAACCATATTGCATGTGAAAGCCCCATTTCTACCGATTAGAACGGTACCACATATTTATCAGTAGCCCCCTGTTCCAGGAGACCCCCCTAACTGAAACAAGTAATCTATAACATTTACAAATAAAATACAACTACCATCCACACTACAAAGGGTTAAATTGAGAAAAAAAATTACATAGGGTCCCCCCTCCCTGGGGGGGGGGGGGGGGGATTTTTTTGGGGGGGATTTTTAAGGGTTAAAAACCCTTAAAAATCCCCCCAAAAAATTGACATGGGGTCCCCCTTACCCAAAGTAACCAGCCTGGGACCAGCTATGCAGGGCTTGTAGAAACAGGGCACAGGGGCCAGCTTTTGTGGCCCCTGGCCCTGCAGGCTACAAGCCCGCATAGCCCGTGGGCCCGGGCTCTTCTGCCCCCCCCCCGGGCTTTGGGAAGGCAGGTAATGGGGGTGCCAGGGGTTAATGGCAAGTCACCCGCTAGTCACAGGTGACTTGCCACCTCCCCCAGCCTTGTGAACTGGTATAGGGGTCATAGACCCCTTACCAGTTCACAATGGGTTAAATGTAAAAAAAACACACACACGCAAAAAGAAAAAATTATTTTATTATTTTTTTTTTTTTTTTAATACTTACCTCCCATCCATCCTGGAGCACTGTGTCCCTCGGCGATCACTGGCTTCTGCTCACCTGCTGGAAGCCTTTTATAGCGGCTGGATAACAGAACACAAAGGGTTAATTAAAAAAAAAGACATAGGGTCCCCCTTCCCGGGTTAAAAACCCTTAAAAATCCCCCCTAAAAATGACGTAGGGTCCCCCTTACCCAAAGTAACCAGCCCGGGACCAGCTATGGGGGCTTGTAGGCACAGAGTGGGGGGACCAGCTTTTGTGGCCCCCCCACCCTGCAGCCTACGAGCCCACATAGCCTATATGGGCCCGGGCTCTTCTGCCCCCCCCTGGGCTTTGGGGAGGCAGGTAATGGGGGTGCCAGGGGTTAATGGCAAGTCACCCGCTAGGGCAGGTGACTTGCCACCCCCCCCCAGCCTTGTGAACTGGTATAAGGGGTCTCATGGACCCCTTACCAGTTCACAAGGGGTTAAATGTTGAAAAAAAAACTCAGACACATAAATAAAAAAAATGATCTTTATTATTTTTTTTTTTAACTTTACTCACCTACGATCCTGTGTCCCCCAGCGATCTCCGCTGACAGTCTGCTCGCTGTTTGGAAGAGAGAGCCTGGGGAGGAGAGGGGGCATCACAGCCCTCTCCTCCTCCTCCTCTGCTCTCTGCTCCAAGCACCGAGCAGACTGATTCAGTCTCGGGGGCTTGGACAGAAGAAGCCGGCTGCCGGTGACATCACCAGGGGTGGGGCTAGCAGTCGCGATGCAGGAAGTGGAGGGAGAGGGCATTTTCTGCCCTCTCCTCGCCACCGAAGAGCCTGGGGGGGGCGATCGGAGGCCCCCCCCCAGTGAAGAGAAGACCCGGAGGGAGGCAGCGCGACCACAGGTAAGCAAATGCCATTTTTATTTATTTATTTTTTTTTACAGTCAGCAGCTGCTGCTGCCGCGGGGGATCGGATGGCACCAAATTAAAGAGGAGACCCGGCCGGATCCAACGAGGGGTCATTTTTATTTTTTATACTAGCAGCGGGGAAAGTCGAGCACGTAACACCTACGGGCTTGGCACTTAAGGCCCAGCCAAGCCAGCACGTAGGTGTTACGTGCTTGGCACTTAAAGGGTTAATAGAAACCATTACGTAAAAGTAACACAAGCTAATTAAGTATGCTGTTCCATCAGATTATGAATAAAAAAGACAATACTGTCACATAAAGCTACAGTGGCAGGGCCTCCCACCTTACACCCCACACACACAAACGTGATGCCATTCTGACAGCTGGCAGGAGTAATAAATTGGCAGCTATAGCATGTTACACTGGCAAGTTCACAGTTTATAGTGTTGTGAATCAGACCTGATGCATAAAGTACAATCCTCTCCCACACCATAAATTGGATATTGCTAAACAGTAATGATAAGCACACCTCAGGGAAACTCAGGTCTAAGACCTGTGCCAAGCGGGCAGTGTGCCAGTGTCAACATGTGTCCTATCCTACCGTTATTTATCTTCTACACATTGATAGTAGCTGAGTTATTGAACATTTTTCATATATTGGGACGTGGTTTGAATAAGTTTACAGCTCACCTATTCCAGAATTTGGGTTGTGCCAATGGTAAAATGATGGAAGAGGCTATTGGTTTGTGCTATTATCTTTCCAAATTTCTTTTTATTTTACATTTCTGTGCATGCAGTTGAGAACATGATGAGCACAGAAATATCAAACAAATGTTTTATAAAAAAGCATAATATAGCATCAATAATGCTTGCCCAATACTAGACCAACAGCCTTACACAACTGAAAAAAACCTACCCGAAATTCACTTGCACCATCTGCATGCATAATTTTGAATCCTTGTCAGCATTTACATTCTGTACCCACGCCAGCGGAAATGCCACCCTAACCGACATAATGCACAATGCAAAACAGCCAGCAGCCCGTCCTCTCTGCAAGTCATTGGCAGATCCATAGGATGCCATTGACAGGAGGATGGGGGGAATCAACCACAACAGGAGTTACAAAAAGGTTAATTATTTTTTTATGTGAAGCCATCTCAGTTGCCCTGGGGAGGGATGCATGAGCCTTGTTTCTTGCAAGAGTTTTGGTACAGTTTAATATAAATAACAGTATTCTTTTAACTGAATAAACACATTTGTGTGAATAAGGTGAGTGAGTCCAGTATAACACCAAGACATCATGTAGTGAGAGTGAGTTCTTGACAGATATAGTTAGTGTAGAGGCAGAAGCTGACTTGGATGGTGAGAAATCCAAAAACTCTGCTTTGTCCATGTTTAGTTTGAGGGAGCAAGATGACATCAATGAAGAGATTGCTTTCTGACAGTCTGGAACATGGGATAGGAGAAAAGAGAGGTCTGGGCCTGAGCCATATATTTGAGTGTTGCCTGCAAAGAAGTTGTTCCTCAATATATTGTTGTAAAATGTGGGAGGTCTTAGTATCGGGTCCCATGTCATGGCTGTTAGTGGGGTGGCATCTCCTGATGCAACATTTTGCTTTCAAAAAGTAGACAAGCTCAAGAAGGGGTGCATGACAATCTTAGAAAGAGTTAATTTTAAAGTGCTGCACTAGGAAGTTGCTACTGAAGGGGAGAAAAGGTGAGTATTGTCTTTTAATTAATTTTTCCAGACCCCAAATTTCCCATCAATGGGCATCATAGTACTGAACAGTAGACAGAAGCTCAGGCACACTGCATGCCCTTATAAAAGTGATCTAGCAGTTAAAAACAGCTGTTGAGTTGCTATGTCTGCATGAGGGGGGGGGGGGCTATACATAAAAATGTTTAATTCTCCAGGTACAAACATTACAAACATACAAGCAACTTTCTACAGGGGGGGGCATAACTGGGCATTAAATGGGAAGAAAATGTAAAACAGTTACCTCACTCAACAGTTTAATGGCCATAGGGTATAAGTTCTTCTGCTGCCCTCTGCTCCTGCATGATGGCGGCATTTAGATGGGAGTAGGTGGAGTTATACATTGCCCAGATGAATCAGGTACTTGATAATCCTCAGCACCCTAATTTACATTCTCATACAAGTCCTGGGTTGCAGCAAGCTGGTGGCTAATGATTTCTTTCTGCAGTCCTCACTATGCTTTGCAGCAATGACCAGTCCCTACAGAAAAGCACCACCATACCAATCCATGAAGGAGGAAATGAGGACAGACCCAACGACTGAGTTGAAGATACCATGCAACCTTTTTGCCAATCCAAATTTCTGTAAAGCCTCCCACAAGCCCAGTACCGCCAGTTCATACTTACAGCTTCTGTGACTCGGGGATCACCTGGTAAACCCGATTGGTTGCTGGCAGTCACCTGGGGTCACCTCACAGCTTCTGAATTTCCTGGAAATAGCAAGTAAGAATGACCAGCTTGCGGAGATGCTATGCACATGGGGAATCACAAAACTATATGCCCCCCTAACACAGTTTAAGCAATATTACAGTCATTTTGACTTTTGGATCGCTTCAAGAACAAACATGGATGAGTAACTATGCCGTATATGCATAGCTTCTAAATATTTCAAGGTAGTAACAAAATTGAACATGCCAGTGTTTTTTCCTCCCTGCAATTTTAACTCTAAACACTTATTCTTATTAACATGTATGTTTAATAATTTGGAATTCAGGAGCAACAGACCATACAGGTACATTGACCAGGTTTGAACACTGATATGCAAAAAGGGTTAACTTAAGCAGCTGGTGACACAGGAATGTGAACTTCATCTTAGGGTGATCAGAAGGTTCATGAAACTATATCCAGCTTCAACAAAATATTTTTCCATGAAAGAAAAATGTAATAGAATGCACCGAGATTAGTGGACACGGCAACTTGACTTTAATGAAAAGGTGCTGATCAGAACAGTAGCTATCACTGGTAAAAAAAATGATGCTTTCTTTTAGTCTAATCCTTCTCTTCATTAGGGAAGGGTGATGACTGGAAGTGTACTGAGTGCATTATTCTTATGAGTTCATCATCAAATAAGCTCTATGACACAGTAACCTCAAAAACTAATGATGTGCCTGTTTAAACATTTGTCTGGAACATTTTAGCATCTTAAAGTCCACTTTCAGCCAAACTAAATATCTGGAACAGAAGCGATTAACCTGGACGTAGGGAGTATCCTAATTTGGGATGCCACTCCACACAAAGGCAAACATACTCTTTAAGGTACCTGATAAAACTGATTCACAGTATCTGCTGTATAGTAATTTTGCTGGATTCTGGACCACCTGGAATTTCCCTGGGGTGGTGATATCGACCTTCAGTTATTTTTGATTTTCAGGAGGCTTGTAAGTTTTTTGCCAAAACCTCTCCCCCCCCAAAAAATCAGAAGCGTGTCATTGATTTAAGGCAGTGACCAGTAAAGAAAAAAGAGTTTTTCTCTGTGGCATTGACAACTCTGGCCCCAGTGTTACCTGTGTAAAGGACGATTAGCAGCTGATTGGTGCTAGTCCAGCGAAAAGCAACTTAACTGATCGATGCAAGCCCACTCATCCCATGCCCAAACAGGGGTCATAATTGAGGGCTCGCCATCAGTCACAGCAACGCTGCCACACCCTCTTCATTCATTGCAATAAAGAGGATGTCCCGAAGGCTTGACATGCACTTTCCATTGCAGTAAATGTAGAGGGCATGGCCACCACCTGTGACTGATGGTGGGGGCCATAAGCTGGTACCGGTGAATGGAGTTTCACAAGGAGGGCAAGCCATTTTTAGGCATCTAGGCAACCGGAGATTTTGCTAAAACACCCCATTGCAGGCATTGTGGCATTCCCGCCATCCCATAGGTAGTGTGGTATTCCCTCATCCCATTCCCCATATAGGCCGTGTGGCATTCCCTAATCCCATTGCCCATTTTAGCCTCGATTCAGAGACGCATTCGTCCGGACTTCCGTAGCTGTCTGTGAAAGTTTTGGTGGGTGTTTGTGATTTTTTTGCTTTTTTTCGTCCATTTTCTACTCGCACGAACGTTCGGGAATGCGCTTCCGATGATCGGAAGAAAATCGGAACATTTCCGTTAGTTCGGATCATTTTCCAAACAAAATCGGAAATTTTCCGTTCCTTCAGAAAACTTCCGTTGATTCAGAGAGCTTCCGTCTGATTCAGAGAGCTGATTTCCGACGGATCACCACCCTATAAATCCGTTTCATTTCCGATCCACTTACGAGACCTTTGAGGGCTCGGATTGCTATTGTTGAACATGTTTTGTGGCTATGTGGAGGAGTCTGCGCGCCTTTAGCACCAAGGCATTGCATGTATCAGCATGGCCGTGGCCATAAATTGTATAGCAATGCATACCTGAATCAATACATTTCATGTATGCCTTATAGATGCATTTTAATGCTGACCTAAATTAGTCCTTAGCATGTAAACATTTATTTTCCCACACATCCATATAATTGCTAAATTTTTTTAGACTTATGTCCTTTGTGAATTATATTTGGATTGTTGAACTTGAATCTTAATTTGTTGGAGTTCTTGTTTAAGTTGGTTACCTTTGCTTTGTGTAATTATTTTATATTTGGTTGCAGGAACTGCAAGATGTGCCACTTGCCCTTGCTCCTGATGCCCGTTTTTTGCCTGCAGGATGCGGGCCAGGGGTTCTCTAATCGGGCACTATGCAAAACCCGGCCCGTGGTGGCGAGGGCCCTCTGGCTTTTGAAGTCCAGATTTAGGTGTTTGGACCATACGGGGGGGGGGGGGGGGCACTGCAGTATGACCCCAACAAGGTTATACCAATATTTTAATTTACGTTTTTTAACAGGGACCACACATGCCAGAGTGGCACAACTGAGTGTCAGGGTCCTTCAGTTGGTGGGCGAGATGCAGGAGCTGCGCAACTCGTTGGGGACCACAGATGAAGAATAATGTTCTGTGGCCTGCCATTGCTATGTATTTTGTTTTTTATAGTTGTAAAAATGTAAAATTTTCAAAATTTTGATACATTTTATATTTTATGATGGCATCCCAAAAAAATGTTACATTGTCATTTCATTTACAAAATACATTAATACAAAACTAATGGGCCCAGAAATATTTAAAGATGAATATTCACATGACCGAGAAGTGGTTTGGGTGAGCTTTAAGGTTCCAAAAGGGGAGATGGAGGATAGTGCTAAGTGGTTTGGGTGAGCTTTAAGGGGCCAAAAGGGAAGATGGAGGATAGTGCTAAGTGGTTTGGGTGAGCTTTAAGGGGCCAAAAGGGAAGATGGAGGATAGTGCTAAGTGGTTTGGGTGAGCTTTAAGGGGCCAAAAGGGAAGATGGAGGATAGTGCTAAGTGGTTTGGGTGAGCTTTAAGGGGCCAAAAGGGATGATGGAGGATAGTGCTAAGTGGTTTGGGTGAGCTTTAAGGGGCCAAAAGGGAAGATGGAGGATAGTGCTAAGTGATTTAGCTAACCATTGTAGTAGAAGTGAGGGTGGCAAATATGTATGCGAGCACTTTAATGAGTTAAGTTTGTAGTGCGCAGCCGCAAGATCGTAAGGATTCAGTCTGGACGATTATTTTTTGTAAAATGGAAACAGAATCTATCGTGAAACGTAAAGGATTCGTTGGAGGATACGATGGGAAAAGGGCAAAAACGAAAGCCTACGTTGTAACATGTGGAAATGAAATGGAAAAGTCTGGATGGAAAATGACATCCGCGTAATTCGTAATCTGCCGTACGAACGGACGAAAGCTTTACAGAAGGTTTTCAATGCATGCATTGAATCGCTCGTACGCTCATACGAGAACGGAAACATTTCACAGATCGGAACTAAAACGGAAGTTTTTTGTGTCTCTCTGAATCGAGGCTATAGGCAGTGTGGCATTCCCCCCTCTCATTCCCCATATAGGCAGTGTGGCATTCCCCCTCCCATAGACAGTGTGGCATTCCCCCCTTCCATTCCCCATCTAGGCAGTGTGGCATTCCCCCTCCCATAGGCAGTGTGGCATTCCCCCCTTCCATTCCCCATATAGGCAGTGTGGCATTCCCCCATCCCATTCCCCATCTAGGCAGTATGGCACTCCTATCCCATTCCCCATATAGGCAGTGTGGCATTCCCCCTTCCCATTCCCCATATAGGCAGTGTGATATTCCCCATATAGGCAGTGTGGCATTCCCTCATCCCATTCCCCATAGGCAGTGTAGCCATCCCCCTCCCATTGGCAGTGTGGCACCCCCCATCCTATTGCCCATATGCACTGTGGCTTCCCCCCATCCCATATGCAATGTGGCTGAATACCCCGTCCCCCCCAAAGGAAATAAGAAAAAAAATATACTTATATAAGCCTCCTGCTGCGGCCACCAGCTGATGAAAAGGGTAACTAAAACCCGCCCACTGTCCTGACTCCAGCCGCTGCTAGCATCGCCAGTATTTCTCGGCCCGGCGTGCGCACACCCGATCCATGCAGCCAGTGGGCGTGGCCTGTGCCCGCGTCCCAGATGCATGGACTGGGTGTGCACACACCATTCTGTGAAAAACCGGCAGTGGCAAGAGCGGGGACAGTGGGCGGGGTTCAGTTACCCCTGCCCTCTCCCTGCCACCGCTCCTTCATCAGCCTCGCGCTGCCGCCTCCGGGACGCCAGCCGATGAAAGAGTGGTGGGCAGGGAGAGGGTAGGGTAACAAAACCCACCCACTGTTACTCCCTAGGCCGCTGCTAGCACCGGTTTTTCACAGGCCGGAGCACGCACACACCCAGTCCATGCAGGCGGGCTCACCGACTGGATCGGGTGTGCGCACGCTAGCCAGTGAAATACCTGCAGTGCTAAAAGCAGCCGGAGCGGGGACAGTGGGCGGGTTACCCTGCCCTCTCCCTGCCCGCCTCTCTTTCATCGCCTGGCATCCCGGGGGCCGCAGTGCAAGGCTTATGTAAGTATATCTTTTTTTTGTTTTTGCATTCACACTTTTGGGGAAAAATTAGTGAGTCTTATAGGGCGAAAAATATGGTATCTTCATATGAGATTATAAACCTCTAAGAAGAACATATTAAAAACTTTTGCTAAAAAATCTTTTTGGTGTACCCATAATTACTGTTGCAGTTAAAGCAATATGGCAAGTTAAAAGAAAGTGCTTAACTAAAAGAAGCTGATTTTTTTTACTTTTTTGAGAATAGCAAATGGTCAATAAAAAATATCAGTTCAAGCCTAAATTACTGAAAATCTAGCCTTTGTGTTTGGCTATTACATGAATTAATGAAATACATTTAAGGGAGTCAGGAAGTATTTTTGTCTGTATGTAATACGTGGGTCAAAAGATTAGGATGTAGCAGATATGGTTTATTAGGCAAGTTTTAGGTGGCAGGTAGATTTAAGAAATGCAAATTGAACAGGAAAGACATTTTTTAAAACAAATTGCAGGATACTGTATAGTCATCTTATTATTAACACTTAACCTGAAAGTACCATTTTTCGAATACGAGACATGTATTAGCTGCTTCCACAACAGTCGGCTTGCATTTTTATGATAATGGCCAGTGACTAATAATAGTGACCAGTGGAAAAATCATTTATAAAAATGTAGATGATAACATTTGGAAGTTTGGTAATGCATTCTATCACCTCGAGCAGGCAAAAAAAAAACATCCAAAGCTAGCGATTTCTTAGCAGAACAATGTTTAGAGTTTATATACAGGGTTAACATCTGTACAGAAAGCTAAAGATAACCTATTTTTGCCTCTGTTGTTTGTTTTAATGTTTTAAAGGAGTTAAAAAGGGTTTATTCATTCTCTGTGAAAATACATTGTTTATATTCTGTTAAATCAGATCTTCTACTACTTTTAAAATCTTCTTTTATTTTTAATAGAGACACATTTGATCTACATTTTGATTTAGCCAAGCAAAACTGAATTGGCAAAATTTTGATCAAATTTAACTTTGACATAAATTCAAAGCTCAGTACTAGCCAGTGCCTCTGCTACCTGGTTCCCCAATGGTCTCTGCTGCTGCTGTTGGTTTTCACCACTGCTGCTCACCAACCAAGGAAAGGGCATTTATATGCCAGAGGAAGTGTTCCCCCAGCCCCCCTAACCTTACAGTAATGGACTTTGACTTGAATATGCATAAGGACAGTCCCTAAGAACGCCATGAAAAAGGCTAACGAAGGACATTAGGGTTGATTCAGAGACACAAAAAGACTTTTGTTTTTGTGCCGATCTGTTTTTTTATTGGAATTTTTCCGACTCTCGTAGGAGTGTACAAGCGATTCTATGCATGCATTACAAGCCTTCTGTCCGTTCGTATGCTAGAGTGCGAGTAGAAGAATGTCATTTTCCAGCGTGACTTTTCCGTTTTTTTTTCTCATGTTACAACTTTGGCTTTCGTTTTTGCCCTTTTTCCATCGACTCCTCCCACAAATCCTTTACGTTTCCTGTTAGATTCTGATTCCCTTTTTCCATAAATGATCGTCCAGATGAAAATCCTTACGATCTTACGCCTAAGCACTACAAACTTAACTCATTAAAGTGCTCGCCTACATATTTGGGTCACTCACTTCTGCTACAATGCTTATCTAAATCACTTTGTGCTTTCCTACATCTTCCATGTACGACCCCTAAAACTTACCCAAATCACTTTGCGGTTAGGTTCTTCTTCCCTTTTTCACCCCTAAAACTTACCCAAATCACCTCGGTCCCATTAGTTTTGTGTTAATGTATTTTGTACATTTTTTTTTTCTTCATAAAATATAAAATATTAAAATATTTACAAAATTAAGGGCCCAATTATAGAACTCCTGGCCCGCATTCTGCAGGCAAAGAACGGGCATCAGGAGCAAGGGCAGGAGCGGATATCCAGAATCCCCTGAAAGAATTTAAAAATACTAACATAAAATACACATTCTAAGCAACAATATTGGTTAACATGTCATCAAGGGCTAAAAAAAGCCATAGGTTAACACATGAGTCATCAACTGTATTCATTGCCTTACAGAGAAAATGGATTGATGGAATGTGAGCAAACTTACCCAGGAGCCATCCACCAGATATTTCTCCTGACTCAAACTGACGAAATAAGCCAGAGCTCCGCAATATATACGCATCATGGGACGACCCTGGATGCCCTGCAAGAACACTGAGGAATCGCATATCCGGACCAAACACTGCTTGTATGTTGTGCGAGTGGCACATCTTGCGGTTCCTGCAATCAAATATAAAATAATCACACAAAGCAAAGGTAACCAACTAAAACAATAACTCCTACAACAAAGTAGGACAAGCGGCTCCTCCGCCGCCACCTCCCGCGCGTCCCTCTTGACGCGCGCACGCCCGCGCCGGCCATTCACAGACGGCCGCCGCGGGCGCGCGCACGCCTAGAGGGGGCGCGAGGAAGATAAGGTAAGGGGGTTTGGGGTGTTTGGGGGGGTTTCACCCCGCGGGACATCCCGATCTCGGATGTCCCGCGGGGCCGATCACCCGTGGGTGTTGGTCCACTTTAAGTGCCTAGCACGTAGGTGTTACGTGCTTGACTTTCCCCGCTGCTAGTTAAAAAATAAAAATAAAAAATACTCACCTGACCCCTCGTTGGATCCGGCCGGGTCTCCTCTTTAATTTGGTGCCATCCGATCCCCCGTGGGGGCTCGGATGGCTCCAAGAGAGCCCCCGGAATAGTCCCCCCCCGCTTCGGAGGCAGCTGCTGCTAACTGTAAAAAAAAAAATATATAAAAATGACATTCACTTACCTCCGTGTGCGCTGGCTCCCGCTGCCCCCCGGGACTTACAGATCTTCAGGAGAGAGCACGGGAGGCTCTCTCCCCTCTGCTCCTTCGACGGCGGCCGCCGTCATCCCGGCCCCGATCACCGGCTTCAGCTCTCTCAGTTCTCAGATGCCGGTGATCGGTGCCCGGGGAAGGTGGTGGCAGGAGATCCTCTGATCTCCTGCCTCCCCCTTCCCTGGATGCCGATCACCGGCATCTGTCAGCACAGCGGCGAGGGACAAGAGCTTACAATCGGAGGTAAGTACAGTAAGTACAGTAAAAAAAAATTTTTTTTTTTAATAAAATACTTTTGTGTGGTGTGTTTTTTTTTTTACAGTTAACCCTTTGTGAGCTGGTAAGGGGTCCATGAGACCCCTTATACCAGTTCACAAGGCTCTGGGTCTGGCAAGTCACCTGCGGCTAGTGGGTGACTTGCCATTAACCCCAAGCCCCCCATTACCTGCCTCCCCAACGGCCGGGGGGGGGGGCAGAAGGGCCCAGGCCACTTAGTGGCTATGTGGGCTAGTAGCCTGCAGAGCCAGGGGCCACCAACGCTGGCCCCTGCACCCTGTTCTACAAGCCCCCATAGCTGGCCCGGGTCGGTAATGCTGGGTAGGGGGGACCCTACATTATTTTTCGGGGGGATTTTTAAGGGTTTTTAACCCTTAAAATTCCCCAAAAAAATGGGGTCCCCCCCCCTCGGAGGGGGGACCCTATGTCAATTCTTTTTTTTTAATTACCCGCTTATGTCCAGTTACACAGCAGGTATAAAATGCTTACAGCATTTTGTGGTGTGTTTGTGTTTTTTTTTACATTTAAAGTGGACCAACACCCAGGATTTTGACTATCCTGGGTATTGGTCCTTTCTCCTGGAGCATCCCGATCGGGGATGCCCCGCTCTGTGAAACCCCCCGATCGCCCACAATAACTCATCTCACCCCGATCCTATGGTGCATGCGCGGCCGCTCGTCCAATCAGCGCGCTCAGAGCGGCTGAGTTATGGACGTTTAAGAGACATCTAAGCTCAGCCACTCTGAGCGTGCTGGAGACCGCATCCCCTGCTTCCCTCTAACAGGGAGCGTGCCCGCGCCAGCCATTCATAAATAGCCAGCGCGGGCACCACCAAAGCTGGCCCCTGCGCCCTGTTCTACAAGCTCTGCATAGCTGATCCCCAGGCTGGTTATGCTGGGTAGGGGGGACCCCATGTCATTTTTATGGGAATTTTTAAGGGTTTTTAACCCTTAAAATTTAAAAAAAATGGGGATTACCCCCCCCCCCTTGGAAGGGGAACCCCATGCCAATTTTTTTCTTGATTTAACCCTTTATAGTGTGGATTGTAGTTGTATTTTATTTTTACATGTTATAAAGTGTTCTTTTCAGTTTGGGGGGGTCTTCTGAACAGTAACGGGGGGCTACCGATACATATGTGGTACCGTTGTAATTGGGAGAAATGGGGCTTTCACATGCAATATGGTTTTCTTTAAAAAAAAAAAAGGTTTTATTTGAAATAAAGTAGACAATTTTCTAAAAAAATATTTTTTTTTATTTTGTTTTGTTTAATTTACTCAAACATATTTTAAAAAACAGTAAAAAAATTACAAACAAGACATTTCATGTTAAAGCCTAAACTCTGCCGCAAAAATAAAATATATAATTTTCCTGGAAATACCTGCAAAAATCACAGTTAAGCATAGCGCAAAATGGTTAAAAATGACATGTCAAGAGAGGGTGACAAAACCTCAAGTAGGCTGGCTGTTAAAAGGGTTAAAAGTACCTATACATGTTGGGTATCGTTCTGCTTGGGGGACCTTGAGATTTTAGATTTAGCTTGTTTTTTCTTGTTTGCATATTGATATTTTAGGAAAACTCATTTTTTATTCTGCTTTATTATTCATTTTTTAAGGGAACCCTGTGCGACCAAAGAATTCTTTGAGGGATTACTTTCAGAAAGTTGGGCCCACAACAACATGCTGGGTACGCTTAGAAAGCTTATCATGTGTACTTTCAAGGAATGTATGGTTTGTGGGGGGTATTCCAAATGTAAAGGGTTGTTTTGGTAGAAAAAGCGCAAGGTGCGCACTTTGTCTGCAGAGCTGAAATTTTCAAGCAAAATTACCATTGTGCACATGCTTTACTTTTTGGTGTTTGGCAACTCTTCTTTTGACAGTAGCTATTCATGTTGGGTATCATTCGGTTCGGGGGATGTTGCTTTTTCAGATTAACTTGTTTTTTCTTGTTTGCATATAGATTTTTTAGGAAAATGTGGCTTTGATCCTGCTTTTTTTATCCATTTTTAGGGAAGCTCTGTGTAACCAAAGAATACATTGAGGGAGAACTTCCAGAAAACTGCGGCAACATCAACAAACCTGGTACGTATAGAAAGCTTTAAGTGTGTATTTCCAGAGAATATATAGTTTGTAGGGGGTATTTCAAATGTAAAGGTTTGTTTTTATTAAAAAACTGCAAGGTGCGCATATTGCATAGCATAGTTGTATTTTATCTGAAAATTTCCTTAAGCGTTGTTTCAGTTTGGGGGAGTCTCCTGGGCAGGAAAGGGCGTCTACCAATACATATGTGGTACCGTTGTAACCGGGAGAAATTGGGATTTCCCACGCAACAAGATTTTATTGACAAACTTACATTTTTTATTACAAAAAAACACTACAAATTGTAAAAAATAGATTCTTTTAATTTTTTTTCACATACTTCACCCCAAAATATTAAGAATACACTTGACAAATGACAAACAAGACATTTTATGTTAAAGCTCAGACCCTGTTGAAAAAAACAATATATAATTTTCCTGGGAAATCCCTGGAAATCCTTTCAAAAATCACAGTTGAACATGTGTAGCGCAAAATAGTGAAACATGGTCTGGCAACAGAGGGTGACAAAAGCTGTAGGTAGGCTGGCAGCGAAAGGGTTAAAGAGACACTGGAGTTGGCTGCAGGAGCCCCAAAATAGGATGAATTGGCGCATACTGCTGTCTCTTGGACATGGCTTCGCTGATGGATTGCTGGCGGGATGCATGACTTGGAGGAGGAGGAGCAGGAGCGACAGAGGATGGGTATGATGCACAGCTGCCTTCAGCTGAGGTGCTGGAGCCTTGGCTGGCAGAAATTGGGAACGGCGTGCCACTTGGTGAGGAAGCAGGCTGGACCACCTCTTCGGAGCCTCGGTTCTCCCAGGCCGCTATATGGTGCCGCTTCATATGTTGACGCAGGGCCGTGGTGCCAACATTTGGGCCCTGGCCACGCTTCACCTTCTGCCTACATATCTTGCATGTGGTCATGTTACCCTCCTGCAGATGCTTCAGGAAAAACTGCCACACTGCCGAGTAGCTACTTTTCCCACCAACAGGCCGCACTGATTCACTGCTACTGTCGCCAATTCCAGGAACCCCTGCTCTTCTACCTCCCGATAAGGTAGCCTGCTGTGCAGCAGGTGCTCTACCCCGGCCCGGCCCCGTTTGGCTCCAGGCTTTACAATTGTGCCCCCATGCTGACTGCCAACCATACTGCTAACACCTTGCTGCCTCAGCTACTGACTCCGGGGCAACCTGCGACCCTCTTCTCCTGATGATGATGATGAAGCCCCTTCTGCACCCGGCTCCCATGTGCGACCGGCTTCTTCATTATCATCACCGAGTTGTGGCTGCACGTCACTGATGTTCTCGGTTTCCTCAACAGTGTCTGGCGCAGGAGCTGGAATTCTTGCAACACCCACGACACTCTCCACATCACTATTTGCCTGCATAGCTAAAGAAGCCACCTCCATTTCTTGGCTGGGCAGTAGCTGCTGACTCTCCTCTATCTGATCGTCCTCCTCACTAACGGGTGGAGCTGAACCCAAAGCATAAGATACGTCGCTGGGGGAGGGATCGGAGTAGGACAGAGGCAATGGGAGGACAGGGACTGCTCTCGGGGCATGCCAACTCAGGGTTGTGTCACAGGAACCTACCGACCCTAGACTGGGGGTCTCAGATGTAACTTGTGAGGATGTGGATGACCGCGTTAACCAATCTACCACGGCAGATGTGTTACTGGTGGAGACACGACCGCTAGCAGATACTGACAGATCAGGTCTCTCACCGTGACTCCTGCTGCCACTCGCCCCTAGTCTGCTGCGACCTCTACCTGCTGAATCTTGGCCTCTGCCACTCCTCTTTGAACATCCTGGCACTTGTCTGCCTGACATTTTTATGTATTTGAAATGCTCAATAGGTACGTTAAAAAATGTGTTAACTTTAAATAGCAGAAGCTAAATAAAGTGAGGAACTGCTTCTCTGCACCAGATACTATGAAAATTGGCAATATGGGATACCCTGCGGCCTAGTGTTTTGACAGCAGGACAAAAACCAATTCAAAATGCAATAGCTATATTAAGCTGAGGATGAACAAGCGTATTTAGTATAACAGATAGGGGGCTACGTGCAGGTTTGAGATACCCCGCGGCCTAGTGTTATGGCAGCAGGACAAAAACCAATTCAAAATGCGATAGCTTGATTAAGCTGAGGATGAACAAGCGTATTTAGTATAACAGATAGGGTGCTACGTGCAGGTTTTGGATACCCTGCGTCCTGGTGTTTTTTTATCAGCAGGACAAAAAACAATTAAAAATGCAATAGCTTGATTAAGCTGAGGATGAACAAGCATATTTAGTATAACAGATAGGGGGCTACGTGCAGGTTTGAGATACCCTGCGGCCTAGTGTTATGGCAGCAGGACAAAAACCAATTCAAAATGTGATAGCTTGATTAAGCTGAGGATGAACAAGCATATTTAGTATACCAGATAGGGTGCTACATGCAGGTTTGGGATACCCTGCGGCTTAGTGTTTTGGCAGCAGACCAAAAACTAATTCAAAATGCGATAGCTTGGTTAAGCTGAGGATGAACAAGCATATTTAGTATAACAGATAGGGTGCTACGTGCAGGTTTGGGATACCCTGCGGCCTGGTGTTATTTTTAAAAGCAGGACAAAAAACAATTCAAAATGCAATAGCTTGATTAAGCTGAGGATGAACAAGGGTTTTTAGTATAACAGATAGGGTGCTACGTGCAGGTTTGGGATACCCTGCGTCCTGGTGTTTTTTTATCAGCAGGACAAAAAACAATTAAAAATGCAATAGCTTGATTAAGCTGAGGAAGAACAAGCATATTTAGTATAACAGATAGGGGGCTACGTGCAGGTTTGAGATACCCTGCGGCCTAGTGTTATGGCAGCAGGACAAAAACCAATTCAAAATGCGATAGCTTGATTAAGCTGAGGATGAACAAGCATATTTAGTATACCAGATAGGGTGCTACATGCAGGTTTGGGATACCCTGCGGCTTAGTGTTTTGGCAGCAGACCAAAAACTAATTCAAAATGCGATAGCTTGGTTAAGCTGAGGATGAACAAGCATATTTAGTATAACAGATAGGGTGCTACGTGCAGGTTTGGGATACCCTGCGGCCTGGTGTTATTTTTAAAAGCAGGACAAAAAACAATTCAAAATGCAATAGCTTGATTAAGCTGAGGATGAACAAGGGTTTTTAGTATAACAGATAGGGTGCTATGTGCAGGTTTGGGATACCCTGCGGCCTAGTGTTTTGGCAGCAGACCAAAAACCAATTCAAAATGCGATAGCTTGATTAAGCTGAGGATGAACAAGCGTATTTAGTATAACAGATAGGGTGCTACGTGCAGGTTTGGGATACCCTGTGGCCTGGTGTTTTTTTTAAAAGCAGGACAAAAAACAATTCAAAATGCAATAGCTTGATTAAGCTGAGGATGAACAAGGGTTTTTAGTATAACAGATAGGGTGCTATGTGCAGGTTTGGGATACCCTGCGGCCTAGTGTTTGGCAGCAGACCAAAAACCAATTCAAAATGCAATAGTTTGATTAAGCTGAGGATGAACAAGTGTATTTAGTATAACAGATAGGGTGCTAGGTGCAGGTTTGGGATACCCCGCGGCCTGGTGTTTTTTTTTAAAGCAGGACAAAAAACAATTCAAAGTGCAATAGCTTGATTAAGCTGAGGATGAACAAGCGTATTTAGTATAACAGATATGGTGCTACGTGCAGGTTTGGGATACCCTGCGGCCTAGTGTTTGGCAGCAGACCAAAAACCAATTCAAAATGCGATAGCTTGATTAAGCTGAGGATGAACAAGCGTATTTAGTATAACAGATAGGGTGCTACGTGCAGGTTTGGGATACCCTGCGGCCTAGTGTTTTGGCAGCAGACCAAAAACCAATTCAAAATGCGATAGCTTGATTAAGCTGAGGATGAACAAGCGTATTTAGTATAACAGATAGGGTGCAACGTGCAGGTTTGGGATACCCTGCGGCCTGGTGTTTTTTTGACAGCAGGACAAAAAACAACTCAAAATGCAATAGCTTGATTAAGCTGAGGATGAACAAGCGTATTTAGTATAACAGATAGGGTGCTATGTGCAGGTTTGGGATACCCTGCGGCCTAGTGTTTTGGCAGCAGACCAAAAACCAATTCAAAATGCAATAGCTTGATTAAGCTGAGGATGAACAAGTGTATTTAGTATAACAGATAGGGTGCTAGGTGCAGGTTTGGGATACCCCACGGCCTGGTGTTTTTTTTAAAAGCAGGGAAAAAAACAATTCAAAGTGCAATAGCTTGATTAAGCTGAGGATGAACAAGCGTATTTAGTATAACAGATATGGTGCTACGTGCAGGTTTGGGATATCCTGCGGCCTAGTGTTTGGCAGCAGACCAAAAACCAATTCAAAATGCGATAGCTTGATTAAGCTGAGGATGAACAAGCGTATTTAGTATAACAGATAGGGTGCTACGTGCAGGTTTGGGATACCCCGCGGCTTAGTGTTTTGGCAGCAGACCAAAAACCAATTCAAAATGCGATAGCTTGATTAAGCTGAGGATGAACAAGCGTATTTAGTATAACAGATAGGGTGCAACGTGCAGGTTTGGGATACCCTGCGGCCTAGTGTTTTTTTTAAAAGCAGGACAAAAAACTATTCAAAATGCAATAGCTTGATTAAGCTGAGGATGAACAAGTGTATTTAGTATAACAGATAGGGTGCTATGTGCAGGTTTGGGATACCCTGCGGCCTAGTGTTTTGGCAGCAGACCAAAAACCAATTCAAAATGCAATAGTTTGATTAAGCTGAGGATGAACAAGTGTATTTAGTATAACAGATAGGGTGCTAGGTGCAGGTTTGGGATACCCCGCGGCCTGGTGTTTTTTTTTAAAGCAGGACAAAAAACAATTCAAAGTGCAATAGCTTGATTAAGCTGAGGATGAACAAGCGTATTTAGTATAACAGATATGGTGCTACGTGCAGGTTTGGGATACCCTGCGGCCTAGTGTTTGGCAGCAGACCAAAAACCAATTCAAAATGCGATAGCTTGATTAAGCTGAGGATCAACAAGCGTATTTAGTATAACAGATAGGGTGCTACGTGCAGGTTTGGGATACCCTGCGGCCTAGTGTTTTGGCAGCAGACCAAAAACCAATTCAAAATGCGATAGCTTGATTAAGCTGACGATGAACAAGCGTATTTAGTATAGCAGATAGGGTGCTACGTGCCGGTTTGGGATACCCTGCGGCCTGGTGTTTTTTTGACAGCGGGACAAAAAACAATTCAAAATGCAATAGCTTGATTAAGCTGAGGATGAACAACGCTTATTTAGTATAACAGATAGGGTGACATGTGCTGGTTTAGGATGCCCATGTGGGCTGGTGTATTTAAACCAGACAAAAAACCAATTCAAAATGCAATAGCTTAATTAAAATGAGGCTGAACAATGCTTATTTAGTATAACAGATAGGGTGACATGTGCTGGTTTGGGATGCCCATGTGGGCTGGTGTATTTAAACCAGACAAAAACCAATTCAAAATGCAATAGCTTAATTAAAATGAGGCTGAACAACGCCTATTTAGTATAACAGATAGGGTGACATGTGCTGGTTTGGGATGCCCATGTGGGCTGGTGTATTTAAAGCAGACAGAAAAAGATTTAAACTAAATGAAAACTAATCCAGTTATGAGAAGTGCTTGTGTGTAACAGATAGGGTTAAATATGCCAGTGCATAGATGCGATGCACAGTGGCAAGGCAGGTTTACAGCACAAAGAACTGAAATTGAATTGAAAAATGATCTGGCTAATGAAAATAAAAAAAAAATTCCGTCACTTCAATGCTGTCCGTTCCTGGATCGTTCTGGTTTTTCTCTATCTTTCACTATCTTTCCCTGGCTTTGTCTACCTCTCTTTCTGCCTCTCTGTCGGTCTCTCTGACTCTCCCTACCTCTATCTAACTCTGTCCCTGTGTGTAACAAGCTGTGCTCTGGTCGCAATAGAACGCTGAACTGCGCACAAGGTGGCCGCCGTTTATATAGCACGGGGACGTCATCGGGCTTCCTGGCTGCTGATAGGCTGCATGTGGACAAAAAACAATTCAAAGTGCAATAGCTTGATTAAGCTGAGGATGAACAAGCGTATTTAGTATAACAGATATGGTGCTACGTGCAGGTTTGGGATACCCTGCGGCCTAGTGTTTGGCAGCAGACCAAAAACCAATTCAAAATGCGATAGCTTGATTAAGCTGAGGATGAACAAGCGTATTTAGTATAACAGATAGGGTGCTACGTGCAGGTTTGGGATACCCTGCGGCCTAGTGTTTTGGCAGCAGACCAAAAACCAATTCAAAATGCGATAGCTTGATTAAGCTGAGGATGAACAAGCGTATTTAGTATAACAGATAGGGTGCAACGTGCAGGTTTGGGATACCCTGCGGCCTGGTGTTTTTTTGACAGCAGGACAAAAAACAACTCAAAATGCAATAGCTTGATTAAGCTGAGGATGAACAAGCGTATTTAGTATAACAGATAGGGTGCTATGTGCAGGTTTGGGATACCCTGCGGCCTAGTGTTTTGGCAGCAGACCAAAAACCAATTCAAAATGCAATAGCTTGATTAAGCTGAGGATGAACAAGTGTATTTAGTATAACAGATAGGGTGCTAGGTGCAGGTTTGGGATACCCCACGGCCTGGTGTTTTTTTTAAAAGCAGGGAAAAAAACAATTCAAAGTGCAATAGCTTGATTAAGCTGAGGATGAACAAGCGTATTTAGTATAACAGATATGGTGCTACGTGCAGGTTTGGGATATCCTGCGGCCTAGTGTTTGGCAGCAGACCAAAAACCAATTCAAAATGCGATAGCTTGATTAAGCTGAGGATGAACAAGCGTATTTAGTATAACAGATAGGGTGCTACGTGCAGGTTTGGGATACCCCGCGGCTTAGTGTTTTGGCAGCAGACCAAAAACCAATTCAAAATGCGATAGCTTGATTAAGCTGAGGATGAACAAGCGTATTTAGTATAACAGATAGGGTGCAACGTGCAGGTTTGGGATACCCTGCGGCCTAGTGTTTTTTTTTAAAGCAGGACAAAAAACTATTCAAAATGCAATAGCTTGATTAAGCTGAGGATGAACAAGTGTATTTAGTATAACAGATAGGGTGCTATGTGCAGGTTTGGGATACCCTGCGGCCTAGTGTTTTGGCAGCAGACCAAAAACCAATTCAAAATGCAATAGTTTGATTAAGCTGAGGATGAACAAGTGTATTTAGTATAACAGATAGGGTGCTAGGTGCAGGTTTGGGATACCCCGCGGCCTGGTGTTTTTTTTTAAAGCAGGACAAAAAACAATTCAAAGTGCAATAGCTTGATTAAGCTGAGGATGAACAAGCGTATTTAGTATAACAGATATGGTGCTACGTGCAGGTTTGGGATACCCTGCGGCCTAGTGTTTGGCAGCAGACCAAAAACCAATTCAAAATGCGATAGCTTGATTAAGCTGAGGATCAACAAGCGTATTTAGTATAACAGATAGGGTGCTACGTGCAGGTTTGGGATACCCTGCGGCCTAGTGTTTTGGCAGCAGACCAAAAACCAATTCAAAATGCGATAGCTTGATTAAGCTGACGATGAACAAGCGTATTTAGTATAGCAGATAGGGTGCTACGTGCCGGTTTGGGATACCCTGCGGCCTGGTGTTTTTTTGACAGCGGGACAAAAAACAATTCAAAATGCAATAGCTTGATTAAGCTGAGGATGAACAACGCTTATTTAGTATAACAGATAGGGTGACATGTGCTGGTTTAGGATGCCCATGTGGGCTGGTGTATTTAAACCAGACAAAAAACCAATTCAAAATGCAATAGCTTAATTAAAATGAGGCTGAACAATGCTTATTTAGTATAACAGATAGGGTGACATGTGCTGGTTTGGGATGCCCATGTGGGCTGGTGTATTTAAACCAGACAAAAACCAATTCAAAATGCAATAGCTTAATTAAAATGAGGCTGAACAACGCCTATTTAGTATAACAGATAGGGTGACATGTGCTGGTTTGGGATGCCCATGTGGGCTGGTGTATTTAAAGCAGACAGAAAAAGATTTAAACTAAATGAAAACTAATCCAGTTATGAGAAGTGCTTGTGTGTAACAGATAGGGTTAAATATGCCAGTGCATAGATGCGATGCACAGTGGCAAGGCAGGTTTACAGCACAAAGAACTGAAATTGAATTGAAAAATGATCTGGCTAATGAAAATAAAAAAAAAATTCCGTCACTTCAATGCTGTCCGTTCCTGGATCGTTCTGGTTTTTCTCTATCTTTCACTATCTTTCCCTGGCTTTGTCTACCTCTCTTTCTGCCTCTCTGTCGGTCTCTCTGACTCTCCCTACCTCTATCTAACTCTGTCCCTGTGTGTAACAAGCTGTGCTCTGGTCGCAATAGAACGCTGAACTGCGCACAAGGTGGCCGCCGTTTATATAGCACGGGGACGTCATCGGGCTTCCTGGCTGCTGATAGGCTGCATGTGACTTTCCCATGATACCTTGCCCCGGGAACATGTCCGGACATGTGCTTCCACCATTTTAGAATGCCTGTAATTGAAATAAATGGAGTTTAAAGGAAAACTTCGATCGATCGAATCACGGGGAAAATTCGGATTCGTTCAGAATCGAATTTTTCCTGAAATTCGGAACGAATTCGGGTTCGTCCGGATCGATTCGCTCATCCCTAGTTCGTATGAATGGAAAATGAAGGAAAAAAACTAAAAAAAATTACTAACACACACAAAAACTTTCACAGACAGCTACGGAAGTCCAGATGAATGTGCCTCTGAATCGAGCCTATTGCCTATCATCTATCTATCTATCTATCTATCTATCTATCTATCTATCTATCTTCTATAAGTTAAAGTTTTGCAGGCTTAAGGTCTGTTTCTTAGATTTTTGGTGGTTTTTGCATTCAGTTTCAAGGATTTGATGCTTTAGTTGTTTTGGGTGACTGCAAAATCAACATTTTTCTGCATAAGAACAGGATAAGGGCTACAATATACTAGTTATTGGCAGTATTTATTAATTTTAGGAGATCCAAATAGCTAAATAATTTTATTGTGTATGTGCATTGCATTTTTATCATTTCACATTGTACGTAAGTTATTGGTATACAGACAAATTCATTTCAGTATCCTTTTTAAATATGTGCTAGAAACGCTCAGTTGAACAACTAATTTGCATTTTGATTTAAATTTTGAAATTTAAATTGTGTAATATTAAAAATCTATATAAACATGTTGCCTAATGAGAGGAGGAGTCACTTATACACCTGAACTGAATAAAACTCCAGCTAAACTTGTGGTTTATTCTCTCATGGCAGGAATAAAATCCAGGGGTGACAGGTCTTGTCTATCATGGGTCACAGAGCCTGTCATCCCTGATTTCCTCTTCCTTCCATTAAAATAAAAAAAAAAAGCATTACTGAATATTTCTTGAGGTCAGGTATATAAGTGACCCCTCCTCCCTCCATCCAGCATATTTATTTGGATTTTTATCTTCGGGCCATTTTTTTGCTATAGTGCTCCTTTAACCTATATTCCAAAGACCCTATACAGTATTTTATGCCTGCAGGACATAAGTGACTAGAAAGCACTATATGTTATTTCCCTTAAGGATCCCACAATTTAAAAAGAAAAACCTACCCAGTGTAAAATGAAAGCAGATATGTCTTACCTCCCAGATTGATTCCTACTTGTTGTTGTGTCACTGTTGTGACAAAAGCATTTTGGTGCTGGATTAGCATCTCCTATTGTAAAGCAATGCCCTTGTTTCTCTTCCTTTTTGTCCTTTTCAGTTCTTGCTCATCATACAGGCAAGAAAGGTAAAATGTTTTCCACAGGATTCACTTTTTTCACTGATGTATTTAGTTCTCGGAGACCCAGGAGCATGGCAAATAGCCACATTAAGGGGGTTATTTAAGAAACGCTAGTGCCAGGCAGTGCCATGTAGCGGCACATAGCGTTGGGTGAACGCTGGGCAAAGTATGTGAAAACTGCATTTAAGTAAGCGAATCTGGTGAGCGCCTCTAACAGTGCCATGTAGCATCACATGTATCACTAGTGTATAGTGCCGGCGCTCTAGGTTCAGCAGTGCCATGTAGTATCTTTCGCTCAGTAGCGCTCTCCCATATATTTCAATGGTGTTTAATCTGGTTTAAATAGCGTTTTGCTATAGTAAACTTTAACATTTTGGGCTCAAATCATTGTGTGGCCTCTCCTGCCCAGCAACCAAACACTTTTATTGTTTTTTTTTTTTAATATTTATGCAGAATTGTATGTGAAGATCTGCATCATTGTCACAGTGTTTAAACAATGTCATTCCATATGTTTTCGCTCTGGTGCTGGTATATATGTGTATGTGAGCGCCCAGCTTTAGAGCGCTGACGCTGGTTGTGTGTAGTTTTTTCTTGAATGCGGGCTTTAGCGTAGAGTGCTTGACACACTTAACTGGCGCTAGCTATGGTTCATTGCAGCATTGTCCTGTTGTTAGATGTAGCATAGCCTTGGGTGCTACGACCTTGGAACACCACCTAGCGTTCGCGATTGGCTCTGTAGTGAATCAGGGAGAGTGCTTCTACAGCGCCCACCAGACATCACATTTATCAATGTTGGACAGTATAGTACAGTGCCACTTGTCCGACCACTAAGCTAGGTTATAGCACCAGACACCCACTTACAGCATCTACTAGCGGTCGTTCTAAGCGCCGCTATACTGACGCTCACATGGCGATATGTGGCGCTAGTATTAAATCAGCTTCCATGAGATGATTTGCACAGCTTTGCCTACTCATGATTATTCTGTGGTTCTTGGTCTGTAAATACTGCTCTTTAGGTCTTTGTTAGCCCATTATATGTTACCTAACATGGGTCTCTCCCTAAAGTGGCGGCATTTGTGTCAGTTTTCTTAGCTGTTAGAATCTTTCTCAAGGTGCATGGCCAAGCTCTTTGACTCCAATTCTGGGTCATGGAAACCTCATGTGAGCCTTTAACCCTTTAACCCTTTAAATGCCAGCCACGTAAAATTTACGTGGTTGCCTCTCCGCCACTTAAGTGCCAGCCACGTAAATTTTACGTGCCTGGCATTCCCCAATCCCACAAAAAAAAGTTTTCAAAAAAGTCACTTACCTGACCCCTTGTTTTGTCCGGCCGGGTCTCCTCTTCAGCCAGCGGGGCTCCGATCACCGATCGGGGCTTCTCCGGCTGCAGGGGAGGGCCCGGAATAGGGTGCCCCCCCCCTTTCAGCAGCCGCCGGGATTGCCTGTGAAAAAAAAAAAAAAAAAAAATGACAGTTACTCACCTCCGCTCCCGCCGCCTCCCGCCGCCTCTCCTCTTCATGGGGGGGGGGCTCCGATTACCCCCCCGGGTCTTCTGTCTTCTGGAGGGGGGCATAACAGCCCTCCCTCCGTCGCATCTTCCGATGGCGGCCGCCATCTTGGATTTTTTTTTTAATGACGTCACCGCCGGGTGTCATCGGGGCACCCGGCAGTTCTCTTCTCAGATGCCGGTGACGGCTGGGCGGGGAAGGAGGGAGGTAGGCGATCCTCCGATCGCCTGCCTCCCCCCTTCTCTGCCCAGCTGTCACCTGCAACAGATCGCCGCGGGACACTGCATCTGAACATCGGAGGTGAGTAAAGTTACATTTTTTTTTTTTTTTTAATAAACTATTACAAAAACCTGTGTGTGTGTGTTTATTTTTTATACTGTTAACCCTTTGTGAACTGGTAAGGGGTCCATGTGACCCCTTATACCAGTTCACAGGGCTCAGGGGTCTGGCAAGTCACCTGCGCAAGCGGGTGGCTTGCCATTAACCCCTGGCACCCCCATTACCTGCCTCCCCAAAGGCCAGGGGGGGGGCAGAAGAGCCCGGGCCCACATAAGCTATGTGGGCTCGTAGGCTGCAGGGTGGGGGGGCCACAAAAGCTGGCCCCCCCACTCTGTGCCTACAAGCCCCCATAGCTGGTCCCGGGCTGGTTACTGTGGGTAAGGGGGACCCCACGTCATTTTTTTTTTTGATTTTTAAGGGTTTTTAACCCTTAAAAAAAAAAAAAAAAATGGGGTCCCCCCCCTGGGGGGGGGACCCTATGTCATTTTTTTTTTTTTGATTAACCCTTTGTGTTCTGTCATCCAGCAGCTATAAAAGGCTTCTAGCAAGTGAGCAGAAGCCAGTGATCGCCGAGGGACAGAGTGCTCCAGGATGGATGGGAGGTGAGTACAGTGTAAAAAAAAAATAAAAATTAATAAAATATTTTTTTTCTCTGCTTGTGTCTGTGTGATTATTTACTTTTAACCCCTTGTGAACTGGTAAGGGGTCCATGACCCCTATACCAGTTCACAAGGCTGGGGGGATGGCAAGCCACCTGCGCTAGCGGGTGGCTTGCCATTAACCCCTGGCACCCCCATTACCTGCCTCCCCAAAGGCCAGGGGGGGGCAGAAGAGCCCGGGCCCACATAGGCTATGTGGGCTCGTAGGCTGCAGGGTGGGGGGGGGCCACAAAAGCTGGCCCCCCCACTCTGTGCCTACAAGCCCCCATAGCTGGTCCCGGGCTGGTTACTTTGGGTAAGGGGGACCCCACGTCAATTTTTTTTTTGATTTTTAAGGGTTTTTAACCCTTAAAAATAAAAAAAAATGGGGTCTCCCTCCCCTGGGAGGGGGGACCCCATGTCATTTTTTTTCTCGATTTAACCCTTTGTAGTGTGGATGGTATTTGTATTTTTTTTGTGAATGTTATAAAATACTTGTTTCAGTTAGAGGGGTCTCCTGGGCAGGAACAGGGGGCTACCGATAAATATGTGGTACCGTTCTAATCGGTAGAAATGGGGCTTTCACATGCAATATGATTTTCCTTAATAAAATACATTTTTTATTTAAAATAAAGGAGTCAATTTTCTAAAAAAAAATTTTATTTATTTATTTATTTTTTTACTTAATAATATTGTAAAAAAAAAAAAAAATTTACAAACAAGACATTTCATGTTAAAGCCTAAACTCTGCTGCAAAAAAATATATATATAATTTTCCTGAAAGTTCCAGCAAAAATGGCGCAAAACATGACGCAAAATGGGGAAAAATGGCCTGTCAACAGAGGGTGACAAAATCTCAAGTAGGCTGGCAATTAAAAGGGTTAAAAGTAGCTATGCATGTTGGGTATCGTTCTGTTGGGGGGACCTTGCGCTTTCAGACTTAGCTTGTTTTTTCTGGTTTGCATATTTATATTTTAGGAAAAGGTGTTTTTTATTCAGCTTTTTTATAAATTTTTTAGGGAAACCCTGCGCAACCAAAGAATTCTTTGAGGTAATAATTCCAGAAAGATGAGCCCACTAGAACAAGCTGGGTACCCTTAGAAAGCTTAACATGTGTACTTTCAGGGAATATATGGTTTATGGGGGATATTCCAAATGTAAAGGGTTGTTTTGGTTGAAAAATCGCAAGGTGCGCACAAGTAAAATTACCGTTACGCACATGTTTTACTTTGGGGTGTTTGGCAACTCTTCCCTTGACAGTAGCTATGCATGTTGGGTATTGTTCTGTTCGGGGGATGTTGCGTTTTCAGATCATACTTGTTTTTTCTTGTTTGTATATAGTTTTTTTAGGAAAATGTGGCTTTGATTCTGCTTTTTTATCCTTTTTTTAGGGAAACTCTTTGCAACCAAAGAATCCATTGAGGGATTACTTCCAGAAAACTATGGCCACATCAACAAGCCTGGTACGCCTAGAAAGCTTGAGGTGTGTACTTCTAGAGAATATATAGTTTGTTGGGGGTATTTCAAATGTAAAGGGCTGTTTTTCTGGAAAAACTGCAAGGTGCGCATATTGCATAGCATAGTTGTATTTTTTCTGAAAATCCCCTAAAGTGCTGTTTCAGTTTGGGGGAGTCTCCTGGGCAGGAAAGGGTGTCTACCTATACATATGTGGTACCGCTGTAACCGGGAGAAATTGGGATTTCACACGCAATAAGATTTCATTGACAAACTTACATTTTTTATTACAAAAAAAACTACAATATGCAAAATTTTTTTTTGTTTTTTTTTTTTTTTTGCACATATTTCACCCAAAAATATTAAGAATACACCTAACAAATGACGAACAAGACATTTCATGTTAAAGCCCAGACTCTGCTGAAAAAAACAATATATCATTTTCCTGGGAAATCCCTGGAAATCCCTTCAAAAATCACATTTGAACATGGGGAGCGCAAAATAGTGCAAAATGGTCTGGCAACAGAGTGTGACAAAAACTCCAGGTAGGCTGGCACTTAAAGGGTTAAAGCAGACCTTCACCCTAAATAAGAGTCTATCTTATATGTTTCCCCCCGGCGCCATACATACAGATTGTCCACATTTAAAATCATCCTACCAGCATCTATTGCATTTTATGAGACTTTAAACATCCAAGATGGTGGCTCATGGAGGTGCAGGCAGCCTGCAAACAGGAAGTGTCTTCTAACTGTGTCGCTCTGCATTCTGGGATTGCTGACCTTTTCCTGACCCCCAGCTCTGCTCTGTCTGTGCAAAGCCCAGCTATAACCCTGCCCCCTGCACTTATGACCCCTCTCCTCTTCTCAGTATGTGATGCTACTGGCGGCACCCTTATTCTAGAGTGCTGAACAGAGTTGCAGCCCAGTGAAGGAAAGAATTAAAAGTAAATTATTAAAAACTTTAAATATTTTAATTTTAGATGCTGGGGAACAGTTTTTTAAGGGCTTTTCCTTAAATGATGCTGAAGGTCCGCTTTAACTCCCAGCCTACCTAGCGATTTTGAGCCTTATTTATGATGTGCGCCTTTTGGCCTCATTTTTGAGGCTATAGTGCCACCAGGAGCTCCAGCATTCCCATCAAACATTTGTTCTAGCAGCCGCTACATGGAGCGCTACTAATGAGCTTTGATTGTCAGCGTCTGTTAGACCAACCAGCTGATTATCCCAGTGCCTGTGAGCTTTGTACTGCCATTATTCGGCTCTCAACATCCTATTTATGATTTTTTTTCCTTTGGTGCTGTATTTTTATGGCGCTGGTTAGCGTTTTTTTCAGTAAAGTTACAAGAGGTACAAAGCACCGCACCCCCAAATTATATATTCTCTCAAAGTACACACCTCAAACTTACTAGATGTACCATGTGTCACGCTAGGGGGTAACTCCAGACCTCTTGATGAACTCGCAACCCCCAATCTCCACAGCCAGCTTCACCTATAGGAGTCCCCGCTTGCCGGGATGCAAGTACGCCTACCCGGGATCGGTTGCCCCCAGGACTTATTGGCTCAAAGGATGCAAGCTTATATGGAGAGATCTGGAGAACCAAAAACTGGAGCGTGAGTGACGGAAGTCCAGAAACAGGCAATAGGTCGATAACAGGAAGGCAGAGATCGTAGCGGCACCAAGGATCAGGCAAGACGTAGTCGGGGTACAGGCTGAGGTCGGCAACAGGGGTTCAGGATCAAGAGGCGTCAATACAGGCAGAGGTCGGCAACAATGGTTCAGGATCAAGAGGCGTCAATACAGGCAGAGGTCGGCAACAAGGGTTCAGGATCAAGAATGGTCAGTACAATCAAATCGGCAACAGGCTAAACTACACAGGAATAGAGTACACAAGGTTCTGAGCGCTATCACAGGCAATTGGTGACTGAGAAAGGAAACCCATTATAAGGACAGACGGGGAGGGAGAGTGTAGGTGAATGGTGCACTTGGGATTTGATCCAGGATTGGTCTACAGGCCTGAAGAGGGCGAATCCCTCAATTCTCCTAGGACTCATTGGCCCTTTAACTGATCCTCCGGCGGGCGCGCACAGCACAGCGCCGCCGGAGGGTATAACAAACACGTCCAGAGAAGGAGGAAGCGGGGGGCGTGGCCGAGCTGAGCGCCGCTCGAGCCGACGCTGCTGGAGCCGCCACCGCCCAGCGCGGCCGCCGCACACTGACAGCCGCGGCCGGACGTCTGGAGACGGCGCTGGAACGGGGGCCAGGTAAGCGATTCCTGACACTACCCCCCCCCCTTTCTCGAGGGGCCTCCGGACCCTCACCCGGTTTCCCTGGGTTGTCCCGATGGAATCTCCTTACAAGAGCCTTGGCATGAACATCCCTCGCTGCCACCCAGCATCTTTCCTCTGGACCATAGCCAATCCAGTCCACCAAATACTGTAAAGAATTACGCACCTTACGTGAATCCAAGATCTTATTTACTTCATACTCGGGCTAATTATCAACAAGAATTGGCGAAGGACCAGCAAGAGGAGTATTCTTCGCCGGTTTTAACAGTGAAACATGAAAAGAATTAGGAATTTTCATAGTCGGCGGGAGTTGAATTTTAAAAGACACATTATTCAATTTCTTGATAATCGGGAAAGGACCAATACATTTCGGACCCAATTTACTAGAGGGTTGACGGAGCACAATATTTTTAGTGGAGACCCAAACTAGATCGCCTACTTGAAGAGCAGGTTCCTGTGATCTGCGGCGATCGGCAAATTTCTTATACCTCAAGCCAGTGGTCTTAAGAATCTCCTGAACGCGTGTCCAGATATTCTTTCATTCCTGAAGCCACTCCTCCAATGCCGGCAAATTGGAAGGTGACCCCGAAAGGGAAGAAGCTCTAGGATTTTTCCCTAAGTTACAATAAAAAGGAGATACCTTAGTACTCTCGCTAGGCGCGTTATTGTAAGCAAATTCGGCGAAATCAATAAATTCCGCCCATTGTTCTTGGGCATCAGAGACATAACACCTTAAGTATTGTTCCAAAGTTTGATTAGTTCTTTCCGTCTGCCCATTAGTCTGGGGATGGTAGGCAGAAGAAAGAGAGATCTGTATTCCCAACCGCGAACAGAAGTGTTTCCAAAAACGGGAAGTAAATTGAACACCCCGATCAGAGACTATATTGGACGGAATACCATGAATACGAAAAATATGCGAAGTAAACAGCCGCGAAAGCTCAGGTGCCGAAGGAAGCTTGGCCAAAGGAACGAAGTGTGCCATCTTACTGAAACGATCTACGACCACCCAAATTACAGTATTACCATGTGAGAGAGGCAAGTCTACAATAAAATCCATAGAAATATGGGTCCATGGCTCAGCAGGAATTTCAAGAGGAACCAAACCGCCACTAGGAGCCTTGTGAACCCCTTTACTTCGGGCACAAATAGCACAAGCGTCGATAAAGGCAGTAACATCGCGTCTCATGGTTGGCCACCATACATGGCGACGGGCAAGCATAAGCGCCTTACGGTTACCCAAATGACCAGCAGTTTTGGCATTGTGAAATTCGTGAATGACATCCGAACGTAGGTGCGGCGGTACAAACTGGCACCCCAAGGGTACATCACTAGGAGATTCATCTTGAAACCGCGCCAAGGTATTGGAGAGATCAGGAAGTAACGCCCCGACCACACAACCCGTGGGTAGAATAGGTTCACCATTATCACCTCGATCCTTACATTCACCAAACATGCGAGATAGAGCATCAGCTTTAGTATTTTTTACACCCGGCTTGAAAGTAATAATAAAATTAAAGCGCGAGAAGAATAATGCCCAACGTGCCTGACGAGAGTTCAGCCTCTTGGCAGAACCTATGTATTCGAGGTTTTTATGATCGGTATACACAGTTATAGGATGTAATGAACCCTCCAACCAATGTCGCCATTCATCAAATGCCAGTTTAATAGCTAATAGTTCCCTATTGCCAACATCATAATTTTGTTCCGCGGTACTGAATTTACGTGAAAAATAAGCACATGGATGGAGACGCTCAGGGTTACCAGAATACTGTGACAAAACTGCACCCACTCCCAGCTCCGAAGCATCTACTTCAATAACGAAGGCCTTATGAATATCTGGATGAATTAACACAGGTGCCGAAGTAAAGGCCCGTTTCAAGGTTAGAAAGGCCTCACAGACAGAGGGAGACCAGTTAGCAGTAAAAGCCCCCTTGCGGGTAAGATTGGTAAGGGGTGCAACAACATGGGAAAACCCTTTTATGAAACGCCGATAGAAATTTGCAAAACCTAGAAAACGTAATTCCTTTAAAGTTTTGGGTTGGACCCAATCCTGAACTGCTGAAACCTTCCCCGTGTCCATCTCCAAACCCTGGTTGGTAATAACATACCCAAGGAAGGGAACTGTAGTGACTTCAAACACACATTTAGTAAGTTTAGCAAATAAGTTATTCTCTCTTAATTTTTGTAGCACCAACTTAACATGGTGTCCGTGCTCCAGTAAAGAATTAGAAAAAATGAGAATATCATCCAAGTAGACGACTACAAATCTACCGAGATATTCCCTGAATATATCATTAACGAAATCTTGGAAAACGGCTGGCGCATTGCAAAGACCGAAGGGCATGACCAGGTACTCGTAGTGCCCATCCTTCACATTAAATGCAGTTTTCCACTCGTCCCCCTGTCGGATGCGAATCAGATTGTAAGCCCCTCTCAAATCCAATTTGGAGAAAATTCGAGCTCCTGTGACTTGATTGAACAGATCCCCGATCAAGGGTAAGGGGTATCGGTTCTTAACCGTGATCTTATTCAAAGTTCGATAATCTATACACGGTCTTAGGCCACCATCTTTTTTCTCGACAAAAAAGAAACCGGCCCCAGCAGGCGAGGTAGAGGGACGGATAAATCCTTTCCTTAAATTCTCGGTAATATACTCCCTCATAGCTTGCTCCTCGGGCAGAGTGAGGTTATAGATCTTTCCCCTAGGGGGAATAGTGCCAGGAAGCAGGTCAATGGGGCAGTTATAGGACCGGTGTGGCGGTAGGGTATCAGCAGAGCATTCGGAGAATACATAGATCCAATCAGCATATGGCTGAGGTAATTCCTGTGGTAAGACTTGAACGCTTCTGAGGCCTGTAGTAAAACAATGACCTTTACAGTGATCAGTCCACTTGCATCCAGGGGTATCCCAAAACCACCGGAGTTTCTGGACAATCAAAAATAAAGAATTCTAAGAATTCGGAGTGGGAAGAGCCAACAATTAGTCTGAGAGGTGGGGTCTTGGTGTTTATAGGACCTCCCTGGATTGCCTTCCCATTGATAGCTAGAACTTGTAAGGATCTTTCAAGTGGAACTAAAGGGATCCCTAAAGTGGAGATCATGCTCCTGTCCAAAAAGTTTCCAGCCGCACCACTGTCTATGAAGGCGGAAACTGTCTGCTTAGAGGACCCCCAAAACAAATTAATAGGTACAAGCATCTTATTCTGGCGAGAGTTACAAACTGACTCACCCAGATCAGTACTCTCTACCTGGTCTGGGTGCGGAAGTTTTCCGCCGGTTTCCCCTTGTTGGGACAGGACCCTGCAAAATGACCAGAATTCCCGCAATACAGGCATAACCCCTCGGATCGCCTACGCTGCTTCTCCTCTTGGGATAAGCGGGTTCTCCCTAATTGCATAGGTTCTTCCTGGGAAGAGGATGAGGTATTTTCACCACGGGGAACTGGGGATCTAAGACTCTGGACTGGACTGAAGGACGTGGGAGACCTGCCTCTCTCCCTGGCCCTTTCTCTAAGACGTCGTTCTATTTTAATGGAGACCTGCATTAATTGATCTAGGTCCACTGGCGGGGGAAAATTGACTAAAGCGTCTTTGATGCTATCCGACAGTCCCACCCTGAACTGACTACACAAAGCTGGATCGTTCCACCTAGCTTCGATAGCCCAGCGGCGGAATTCAGCACTGTAGTCTTCAGCCGAATTCCGTCCTTGTTTTAAGGCCCGAAGCCTATTCTCTGCGGTAGACTGTATATCTGGATCGGCGTATAAAACGCCCATAGCATTGAAGAAGGCAGTCACTGATTGTAGGGCAATGTCATGCGACGGTAAACTTAAAGGCCCAGGACTGTGGGTCTCCTTGAAGCAAGGAAATGACAAGGCCTACTCGTTGGACCTCTGTGCCAGAGGTCTTAACTTAAAATATAGTTCGCAGGCATTCTTGAAATTGGAAAATTTTGCTCGTTCCCCAAAAATTTCTCAGGCGGTGGAATCTTAGGTTTGGAGAAATGAGGTGGTACAGAGGAAGTCGGCACTTGACGAGACTCCTGAGTGGCCACTCTTTGAGCGAGTTGGTTGATCGCTGTGGCCATAGCTTGCACCTGCTGTACCAGGTCATCCATGTTGGCCTGTGATAATGTCACGCTAGGGGGTAACTCCAGACCTCTTGATGAACTCGCAACCCCCAATCTCCACAGCCAGCTTCACCTATAGGAGCCCCCGCTTGCCGGGACGCAAGTACGCCTACCCGGGATCGGTTGCCCCCAGGACTTATTGGCTCAAAGGATGCAAGCTTATATGGAGAGATCTGGAGAACCAATAACTGGAGCATGAGTGACGGAAGTCTAGAAACAGGCAATAGGTTGATAACAGGAAGGCAGAGATCGTAGCGGCACCAAGGATCAGGCAAGACGTAGTCAGGGTACAGGCTGAGGTCGGCAACAGGGGTTCAGGATCAAGAGGCGTCAATACAGGCAGAGGTCGGCAACAATGGTTCAGGATCAAGAGGCGTCAATACAGGCAGAGGTCGGCAACAAGGGTTCAGGATCAAGAATGGTCAGTACAATCAAATCGGCAACAGGCTAAACTACACAGGAATAGAGTACACAAGGTTCTGAGAGCTATCACAGGCAATTGGTGACTGAGAAAGGAAACCCTTTATAAGGACAGACGGGGAGGGAGAGTGTAGGTGATTGGTGCACTTGGGATTCGATCCAGGATTGGTCTGCAGGGCTGAAGAGGGCGAATCCCTCAATTCTCCTAGGGCTCATTGGCCCTTTAACTGATCCTCCGGCGGGTGCGCACAGCACAGCGCCGCCGGAGGGTATAACAAAAACGTGCTCGCGCGCGAGCACGTCCAGAGGAGGAGGAAGCGGGGGGCGTGGCCGAGCTGAGCGCCGCTCGAGCCGACGCTGCTGGAGCCGCCGCCGCCCGGCGCGGCCACCGCATACTGACAGCCGCGGTCGGACGCCTGGAGAAGGCGCTGGAACAGGGGCCAGGTAAGCGATTCCTGACACCATGCTTGTTATTGTGTGTGAAGTTTTCTGGACGCAAACCCCCTAGGAATTTACTGGTTGTTACTCAGGGAACAAACAAAGAGGTACTCACTTTATTGTTGTTCACAGATGATACATCCATAGTTCTCACAAGGTACTTATAATCCACAATTGTAATCCACAGTGTAGATCAACTTTAACCACTTCCAAAGCAAATAGATCTAGTCCCCCTTTAGAAATAAGGTAACTGCACATATTTCTGGTCTCTCAGTGGCCACTTGGGGCTTATGCTTCATCCACAAGGCTTACTTTCCTTTATACTGGAGTAAGGTAGGCAGATTGTTCCTTCCTTCCACTCCAGTTTCCACAATTGCTGTTAGCTAATACTATCAGATTGTTCTAATTCATTTTAAAGAAACTGTCTGCATTTACTATATGTTAGAGCTTTCACATAACTTAGGTTGTTTGTCAGACAACTGGAACCATTTCTCAGGTGTGCAGCAAGGATATTTTGCCAGGATCTGCACCTCTAATGTGTTACATTTGAACCCATGTCCTTCTTCTGAACTTCCATTGACTGCAGTAATGACTAATGACTTAGATGTCTAAGTTAACTATGCTTTACTAGAGTTCTGGTCTGTCTGGCTAACTAACTCTAGTGAGATGAAGATCTCTGAACTTACTGTATAGAAACCTATCTAATCGTACCACTACTACCTAATCAACCCTAATCAATTATAAATTTAAATCTTTGTATATTACCAAAGCCAGGGTGTGCAATGCTTGGGTATAGCTAATTTACCGCTTGTGGATGCGTGTTTTGGGTTATTGCCCCTTATGAGCACCAGGTCAGCGTAAGATGGCATGATTACGGGTACGGGTACGTTAAAATAATGCGGCTCTTATTTTAATCTTCAGTATTGAAAGTTAGGTTTTATTTATTTTTGTGAGCTGCTGGACACACTTGCTATGTGAACTTGTCGGGGCACCAGCTGTATTCCCCTCCAGGCTGCACTACTACTGTCCTGTGATTAGTATCTACAAGGAGGATTGCTACTATTTGAGGTTTAGCAGGCTATTTTGTTCTGTATAGTTACACTTGATGGACAAATGTATTTTTCCAGCTGTATTAACTGTGTTATACTATATAACATTAAAATGGGCTTTAGACCGCATGCAGATGCGCTGCACCATTGCACATGCTATAGCACATAAAGTGTAAAAATGTGAACACAACCTAAAAAAACAAATCAAATAAGAGCAATTCGAGGTTTTGAACAAATAAATGTCAGGGTTTGGCAGTTTGAAGCTACAGGAGGTAGAGTAAGACCTTTCTCTTTAGTAAATCTCCCTGCTAGAGATATCTGATCCTCAAGAATTTCAAATGTGTCAGTTGCTAATCCTGATGCTGCCTAGTGCCTACTGTACAATATCTGAATGTTTTAAAGGACATGCAACACTACCTTTTAAAGCACTAATCAAGCACATTTCTAAAAGGGCTTATGCTTACTTTAGTAAATGCCAACCTTTGTTTTGTTTAACACTGATTTGATAGCTTAATGCATTGCACCAATAATACATGTTGTAGTATATATACTTAATTTCATACAAAGATGTTCCTTACATAACACTTTTGAAATTTCCACATGACGCACCACTGAAAAATATTTATATAGAAAAAAAGGGGTAAGTAGCATAAAATCCTATTCTATAATCAGAAAAATTCTTGCAGTATGAAATGATAAAATGTCATACATTTTCTAAAAGCATCTATAATTCTTTACAAACCCATTTTGACCAAATTGAAGTAAAATGGAGTAGTAGGCATTTATTTTAACAATGTTTCTCCCCTTTTTAAGCAGTCTGTCATTTCTTCCGCACAGCGGGATAAGTGCATCACATATTCAGAAAAACACTTGAATGCCCCATTCTCATCATAAGAGATATTAGCGCTTATTCTCTAAATTGCCACAGGACTGTGTAGAAGTAAGTTCCCGGGGGAAAGTAATAGAGGAAATCAAATTAGATGCTCTTGGAAAACGTTTTTTTCTCTTTTTAAATTCATGAATGTTTTATATCAAAGTTATAAGTTTCTTACCACTTGTCGTAGTGCCCTTTACTTTGCCAGTCATCTGGGTGCAGAATGGATGTCAGGTTTGCCCTTGGAATTGAATCACTAGCTTTCAGGTAAGAATTCCTAGCACATATAAAGGCTTTAAACTACAGGAAAGAAGCATAAGCATGTAAAAAGAAGTTTTAAATCCAATATTAACCTGCTTGTGTCTATTATTTGTATATTAGTATCTCCATAACCAAATCTGACCCTTTTAAAAACAGAAAATAATTAAACACCTTAAGCACAGTCATTGAACACCCATAAAAATGAAATACTATTATTTAATAAACTACAGAAAAAGAAATATGTGAGTAATAGGCTTTATTTCAATTTTCCCCTCTGTACTTAAAGTTTGAATAAAGAAGTTTGAGTCAGTAGAAAGCGGTGGGATCAACAGGGGAATGTGTCTGCTAAACAGCATCTTGATATATCTTTGATATATCTAAAGACACACATTTAATTTTTATTAAATATGGTGTGCACGCACTGAGCAGTCGCTACCTCTTGCTTGCTGCAGCGCTGTACTGTTGTTACAGCGCCCGACATACATCACATTCATCAATGCTGGCCAGGTTAACACAGTGACCGAGAAATCAGTCACCTTTCAATGTAAGTATATTCGTTCGGTGAGCTCACCCTGTATTCCCGGGCAGCGGATGTCCTTCCTCGCATCACGTCATGTTGGTGGTGCGGGGAGGGGGAGACAGACAGTCGTTTGCAGCGTCGGCACCATCATAGAAAATGACAGCGGGATATCCAAAATTTTGATTTGTTGCTCGCTGGTGCGTTGATGCATTGATGAGTCTTTTCATTCATGGTTTGTACTTACATTAACTGGAAACCAGATACTATTACTATTTCTTTTTTTTAGTGTGGGAACATAAGCAATAAAAAGATATACGTCAAACATTATAAATATACATTTTTTCCTAATTTGCCCATTTTGCCATTAGTTTTAAGGTTGTTTGACCACCACTACCCCTTTCAACTCAGTGAGCAAAGTTTCAGTGATTATCCAGTTTTTTTTTATGATAAACCTTTATGATAAGACCAGGGAACAGCGAACCCCAATGCCTTCTTTCTCTCATCTACTCACAAATTATTGCTGACATATTGCACCATTGATTTTAAACAGAACATGACTTTGTGTAGCAAATGTCCCTAATGAGCCCACGCCACTGCCATTATAAATTATACATACTGTGCATTGCATACATTGGAGGTGAACAAAGGAGTAGAAAGCCTCCAAATTATTAAAATCACACCTGGGAGCAACACCACCACAATAGTCTTACAATCTTTGTTATTTGTTGCCTCCAGGCATTATACATTAAGACTTAGAATCTGAAACATATACAGTATAGTTAGCGCTGGTAGAAAGGTAAAAGAAGGGCAATAAGCTGGTGGCAATAACTAATTTAATAAGACTCGTGCTATTCTAATTACAGCAATAGCATTTGAAAAATATCTTTCAGCTGCTATGATGTGTAATGGGTGTAATGTGTAATTGGCAGACCATAGTCACTCAATTCACCAAATTCACCAAAAGAAAAATAAGAGAAAAGCTTAAAGTGCTACTGTAGGCAAAGGTTATTATTACACCATTGCGTTGGGCTACATTTTGCACTGACCTAAACTGTTTTCCGTTTTTAAATTGAAAAAGAAATGGCCGAGATATCGAGGTTCACAACTGTAAAAAGTGGGTGTGGCCCTCGAATCTGTGATGCTGCATAATAATCAGCTCTCTGTGCTGACAGCTATGTGATGAATCTGTCTCACCAGCTTCTGTGTTTGAGGCGACTCTCTATTCTCCGATCCGTAGTGGATTCCCTGTGGCAGCTGTAGAGTAGATATTTATTTGGCGATATCTTGGCGTTTTCTTTCCCAATGCTTAAAGCAGACCAATACTCAAACAGTGCTCAAATGCATCCTTCCCCAGGGTAATTCAGATTGCTGCACATAAAAATGAATTTACCTTTATCTAACGTCTGCTGCTGTAATTTTTTTAAGAAAAATGGTGTCTCCTGGATCTGCAGACCACTTGCAAACAGGAAGTGCTGCTGGATTTCCTGTTACTGTACATTGGCAGTTATGTCAGTTGAATACAGACAGCAGCATGGCTGAGATGCTCAGAAAGGAAGCTCCAAAATAGCCGCTACCACTAGACAATTGGTGATACTGTGTTTCAGCTTTGAGTGGGTGCAGGAGCAAATGTAAGTGCCGAAAAATGCTTCAGTATCATGTATGTAGATGGGGCAGGGGAATTTTTGGAAGTTTTCTTCTCCAACTGTGCATGGCTGTTGGTCTGGTTTAATAATTGAGCTGCTAAAGTATCAGGTTTTTTAATATTTTACATTTGTGGCCAAATGTCCACTTTTTGGGGGTTGTTTTTAGCTTAAAACAATATTATATTTGTCAGTGTGTCAAACTACTTACCAAAAATAGTTTTTTTAAAAAAGTATAAAAAAAGGCAATAAAGAATAAAGAAAAAAAGAATAAACATATCTGTTAATGAAGTGCGCTTTTTCCTCCTGCTTTTTGCTTGAGGAAAATGGTACACACTTTTCAACCTTCAAATCAATCAAATTTACACTTAGTAGTAAGTTTGTGCATGAAATCATACTCCATGCGCAAATTTATGTGCAAAAATAGGTGCACAAGAACGTGTCTCATAAATTGGGAGACAGGGGAAAAACGTGTGTAAACCATTTTTGAAAAGTTTGTGCATTGCCATACTGCCACCCGACCATGAATCGATTCTTATGCTAATTCATGTATATGGCACTCCCTAGTGCATTCTCGTAACTATATTTGCATGGGAAAAGGTGTACGCTTTCTGGTCTATAAAAGGAACACACCAGCCCCCAGAAAGTTGCTGTTTTATCTTTGGATGTTTCTGGCTCCTTTATCCTGTGATCCATGCATCTGTGACTTCCTGCTTCCTGACCTAGCTTGTTTCCTCAACCTCAGCTTTGGACTTCCCTTGGGCTGACTTAGTTGGACTTACCCTGGGCTAGCTCCTGAACATAAACTGGACCAACACCTTTACACGAAACATTGCTCATATGCATCCCTCCCCAGGGCAATTCAGATTGCTGCACATAAAAGTTTATTTACATTTTGTAACTCCTGCTGTGGTTGATCCCCCCGCCGTAATGTCCTCCTATGGAGCTGCAGGTAGCCTGAAAACAGATAGTGCTGTTGGGTTTCCTGCCACTGTGAATTGTGTGCTATGCTCTGTACAAACAGATGGGGAAAGTGAGATTTGGCAGCTTATTTTTTCATCTATATGTGCTGTCTGCCCTTGACTTTTGCCTGTTAACCATTCAAGAACATGTGATGCCTGCCTTCTACCTCAGCTCATTAATCCTTCAAGAACCTGAGTTAACTGCACTCTACTGCTTCAGCTCTGGCTGTGGTTATTGTGTTATATTTCCCAAACCATGATACTTAGTTCTGCCAGGTGGGCAACCCGAGGTGCTTCCACAGCCTCAGCCTACCTCTAGCAAAAAAAGGGGCACTTTGTACATTCCTATTAATCTAGTATGTTTAGTGGTACCCCTTCCTAAAAGCATTTTGCACCTCAAAAGTGTTGATGGGAATCCCTTTAAAGGGAATGTGATCCCCTTCTTACATATTTATTTTGGCACACATCCATTCCTGTCCTGAAACTGTAATGCTCACGCTAATGTGTCAGTAAACCAGGCAGTAGGGGTTAAAAGTGAACTCCAGAGAACTGCAACAACACTTTGTGCAGGGAAACAGTTTTAGAAATTGTAATTTCCCGGTGGATATCAAGTGAAGATGAAGGTCATCTAGAACAATACCTGAAAATTAAAGGCACTCCATTAGGGAATTACCATCTCACTAGATAATACGAGATTGGCAATTTAATAAGCAACATAAAATATGCATGTGTGAAACTTGTCATTTAGGTGGGAACAACAGCCTCGATGTTTTCCTCTCTTCAATTTAATTTTTGTTTGAATGCTACATAAATTAAAACTATTAGTTATTGTACAATTAACCTGTTTTTTTTATATAGAACTTGTACCATCAGAAAATGTTCAGTATGTACAAAAAAGGAAAGGGAAATAGGTCATCTTATTTTCATATGAATTTAATACCAAAATGTTAAATCACATACCTCTAATAAAATTAGGCATCTTTGAAGAAAATAAATTCTAACATAATTTGACGTACAATACATGATCTAACCTAAAACCTAAAGTTCAGCTCCCAGTGAAGTAGCTGTAGATGTCACTCTTTGCTATTTCTCCATATTTATTAGTAGAGATGAGCAGGGTCTTGTGGGACCGTAGGGCAGGAACCCTCTGTCCCACTCCCGTCACCTCGCTCTCCACCGCAGGGAGGGGCTACTTATAGGCGAGGAGCGGCTGAGGTCACTGTGAGTGACAGGGGACGTGAAGGGCTTTTACATCCTTGCAATGTGGAGGGAGCCCAGTGTAGGACAGAGGATTATGAATCCTCCGTCTGGATGAAGTGCAGTGTGGGACACCTGCACTGAGGATCACGAGGGAAAAGGTGACTCCTGCATGTTAGCTTCCCTGCCGCTCCAGTCTGATGGCTGGCAGTGGCTACTGTCCCAGCTGACAGCATAGCAGACTTCCCCCATGCCCCTCCTGCTCTGCTGTACACACAGCAGAAGGGGAGGTGGGGGAAGCATGGCCTGTTGGTGGCCCTTGAGGAAACGTTTGATTTGGTGCCACCAAATCTTGTAGAAACCTTTTTTGCTCCAAGTCTGGGCTGATAGTAGAATCTCACACTGGAGAACTTTATGGACATGGAGGCTTCCATGGCCATGTAGTTGATCATTGACACCAATCCAAATCCTGGATTCTGACCCAGTGTTTCTGGAGGCAAGGGCTTACATAACCAGGCCACATAAAGTCCATGTAATTTATAAAAAACTGCCACCATGACAGCCGGCCTGGAACCTAAAGGATTTCAGTGCCGGCTGCTGGCATTCCCCCGGTGGCATTCCAAATCGGGATGTCCTACTGTGTTAAACCCCCTGGGAAGCCCGTACACGCTCATCTTTCCCTGGTCCATGCGTGTGCTCTCATGCACTGAGAGCCCCTACTGAACTGACATAATTTAGCCAGCAGCGCTCATTGTTCTGACTAGGAAGAGCCCGCTGCCGCATCCTCAGTCATGCGCACACTCCCATCCCAGCTTTCTGAATGGCTAGGACGGGAGCGTGCGCACCACGCTGGGGATGCAGGCGATGCAGCACCCCCATTATTGTCAACGAGAGCCATTTAACAAAAGACGTAAATATAGCAAACGCCTCTCGCTGCACACGCATGGCCTCCTGGACTGAGGAGAGGAGAGGTGAGGAGACCGATGAGAGGTGAGTTTTACTAGGCGAACTGAGTTTTCCCAAATGCCCCCAGGGAACTGAACAAAACCTGGGGAAGTCAAAATCCCAGGTTTTGTTCCGCTTTAAGATGAGGAGTAATATTTGTTTCTGTGCCCCTTTATGCTATTTACATATGTCAATTCCAAGATAAAATATTTCATTTATTATTATGCATATACTATACATGATACACCTACAATGTTTTTAAATATTATTATTATGAATAATAAAAACTATCATTAAAAGAATAATTATTACATTTAAAAAAAAAATGAAAAAAGGCAAACCCCTCATGTTCCTCCTTTGCAGCAGACAACTCATTTTTGGATGCTCCTGTATGTGAAAATATATTGCCTATATACTCACCTCCCCCGCAAACCCACAGTGCATGTGGGGGCTCTTGTCCAAGCTCTGCTTTATGTCGTGCATATCAATGCATAAAATACAGCTCTGTTTGGAAAAAAAAAGCCCAGCATAGGGAGCAGTGACCATTTTCTGAATCAGCCACAAGGTGCTGGGGATTTGGCGAAAAGGTACATTTTATGGATATCCTCTGGGATTTCACACAGAGGGGCATCCAAATATGGGATACAGAGACTCTTAGACTGCAGGGCCAACCAAATAGGGTTCTGTTGCTGTTTAAAGCGTACCTAAAGTACCGTAAACAACGTTTTCAGGCCTGCTTTATAAATGTAGTTTCCTCCTTACTATGTATTTTTCTGTTTTCCAATAATATATTGATCATAATGGATAACATTTAAAATAAAAATTCACAGAGCACATATACAAATACAAGACATAGAAATACTGACATTTTTACAGATTATATAGCAGAACTAATATTAACCATGTGCACCCCAAGACACTAGTAAGTGTACACCCCCCAACTGATGCACACACCTTTTGGGATGCGCATGTGCATGGGGACACCAGCAAGACACTCATGCACAGCCCAGCAGATGTACATGCAATGGCATTGACTGGCAGAGGAGCATGGTCAAATGCGCACAACCCAACACACATGCACACACCCACAGATGTGCATGAGCACACGCGTACCTCCATAAATGCTTGCTCGCACCACTATACATACAGCCGCGCAACCCCAAATGCGGAAAGTCGAGTGCTGCTATTGGGCACTGCGGTAAGATATTCCACAGACTTCTGAGGTATCTGGCCACTGGCGACTATGTGACCATGGCGGCCAATCTAAGTGCTCGATTATGCTGTGGGACCGAGGAGAAAGGTAAAAGTTTAACTGGGGTTAATGCACAGGGGAAAACCAGCAATTGGAATGCCCCTCTGCACTAGGAAACATACCTATTTTGTGGAAAAAGGATGTTGTTCTGGTGTAAAGGATTCCAATTTTTATTTTTAGTGCTGCAGAAACAATTCCATTCTGTGTTCTCATTTTTTGTTTCTGGAGTTTTTCCAAATACAACAGACAAAGCAACTTTTCCCAGTTGTTCCAATTTATTCATGTAAATTAGAATTTTTCAAATAACATGACCCCGAAAAAGAGACTTGATGCTTCAGCAGACAGTTGCTGTCAATTATCATTTCTGACACCTAATTACAGAAATGCTGGTAAGAAAGCAGCAGCAGCAGAAGGACACTCATTAGATTTAATAGGTTAGTCTATGTAACACGGGGAGGCCGATTCATTAACAGCGGCAGGTAGCGACAGTTGAGCGACTGTAGCCGCATTTTCAGAGTGCCCGCTAGTAGTCGCTGTGCTTGGCCGTTGTTCAGTAGTTGATAGCGACTCAGTCGGTTTGCCGTAATGTTGAATATTGGGTGAGGAGTCGCTATTTGACAGGTTCCGCACTGTATGGGAGCGCATGATAGCGACTGGCCCTAGCGACCGGCTCCCACCATATTCATTAAAAAATCACACTCAAAAAATTCTCGCGCTGTAAAATGCATGTTTAAACCCCAGAGCGCTGGGTTAAAAGTAGTTTTTTTAACCCCCAAACAACCATATTTTTGGAAACCAAAAAAACAAGTTTTTTAAATAATTTTGTAATATGAATACATTAACATCAGACCTGTAATTTCAATTCTGTACAATTTTTTTTTTACCTTAAAAAAATTATCTAAAATGGCAGAAGTGGTCACAGAATTTTTGACATTTAAAAAAAAAAAAAAAAAAAAAAAAAAAATTAATAACAATTAATTATGAATATTTAAAGATTGTTCCATTGAAATGCATTGGAGAGTGCCAGGTAGCGAGAGGTCATACCTGTCGCTGTTCAAGGTTGGACGCTGGCGCTGTGGGCTGAGGCTGGAATAATGATGAATGAGTCGCTATATGGCGCTATCTCAGTCGCTAAGCAGGATTGCCTTGATAAATGTGTGATTGTGGTGGGGAGCCGGCGTTCTCGTGGCGGGGCCCATCATTACCGGTCGCTCATCAGTCGCTACCTGTCGCTATTCCTTCATAAATAAGAGCCTTAGTAAAACTGTCCTGTATATACATTAGAAAGTAAAGAAATAGGAGATACCTTTCAGGCTAAATGAGTATATTTAGAGTAAGCTTTCAAGAAAACTTTGGTCTCTTCATCAGACATGGTGTTATGCAGAACAGAAACATAACCAGCTAGCATTACTATATATACAATATATATATATAAGAATATAGAAGTGTCTGAGCTCAGGGTTAACCCTTATAGAGAACTCTCTATAATATATATATTAAAAAGTATTGAAGCAAAAGTGCACTTTCATTAATAAGACAATAAATCTAAACAATAATATACAGGGCAGAGCTAGATATGAACAGTTTTGAGCAAGAGGTTATTCAAATTATTTGGTGAGCCTTTACAATCTTGTGAAGATGCTGAGTTTTGGGAGCATTTAAAAGAACACAGCACACAACAAAGTGAAACCACTTCTTAAAGTGCACCAAAACCCACCCTGGAGTCTATGTGACTCCAGGAAAGACTTACTCTGTTTGCCAATGCTTCCCTCCCATATCACTCAGTGTAATCGCCCATCCTTACTGTACCCATTTTTAACTTCCTTGAAATGCTATTTCTTTTAAACCCTCCTACTTTCCCCACAGCAGGTCAGGGGCCACATCAGATTGTTCTGAGGGCCACATGTGTCTGGGCCACAGGTTGAGCATGTGTGATTTAAGGGGCCGGATTATGAGGGGGCACAAGGGGCCCACGCCCCAGGCCACCACCACTTGCCCTTCAAACGGAGCCTCCACCAACCTTTGGGTTATGGTCTACTCCAGGAGGTTTTTCAGTCTTTGGTCTGATGGGCCACAGGGCCAGCAACAAAGCTATCAGTGGCAGTGCCCCCCCCCCCCGCACCTCTACAAGACTTTTTTGGTTTTTGCAAACCTGCAATCAAAGCCACCACAGGGCAGGACGGAGAGTCTAGAGCAGCAAAGCCACCGTCAGCAACCCTACAGGGATGGGGGCGTGCAGAGCTGTCAATCAGCGTCCGCTCACTGCACAAAAGCCACCAAGCACAGCCGCTGGGAGCTCAATGCAGGGAACTTTTTTCTGCTGGACCAGCTGGGTGACTACACTAGAATGGCAAAGCAGGAGTTCCCGAGCAGCACGCACCCGCACAAGGGTGGTCACAAGGGACTCAAATAACCAGCAATCAGTTACTTGTATGAATTATTATTTTAAAGGAAAAAAAAACTGTAGGGGGCCTCAACCAGATATTGTGCCCAGGGGCCTCCAGCACACTTACTCCAGCCCTGGTGATTTTAGGGCTTTCAATGTGTGATAATTACTATGCATTTTAGGGATTTTTCAATAAAATGTATCCTTTCATTGTTGTCTAGCTGACAGAAACAGAGTTAAAATTGTAGTTTACAGCTTACTGTTACTGTTCAGTTACTGTAGATCCTAAAGGTGAGTAGTTATGTTGCCATTATGATCCTTTTATCGATTTTATTTTTTCTATTAGCGATCTCAAAACACCTTCCAGATGAAAGAACTTGGAACAGTCCAAGGGCAGGATGGGTGAAATCCTTGAGGATTTCTCCCCCTTCCATCACCATTTGTTTAATCATTTTTTAATTTATCTCTGTAGGGTTGGAAGCGTGACTCTGAAGATGTTCTCTGCAACCCTTTCCATGCAGCTGCTCAGCATGAACCCAATTTCAGCAACTGTTTTTCTGATAGATCTTGCCTTTATAGATTTCTGAGAAAAAACCTAAGGTTATTTGTGACGACTGATGAAATAATATTTGATGATTAAAAAAATCTAGTGCATGCCCTGAGCATGTCCCAGATAGACTACTGCAACACTCCCCTCTGTGGTGGTTCAAAAAATAACTGGCACCTCCCCAATCCATTCTGAAGTCTACTGCTAGCTTTCTTCACCCTTTCTCTCCTATCTTCAGTCTCTCCACAGGCTGACAAGATTTCTTTGCTAGTCCAAAGACATGAACTCTGCTCTGCCCACTCCCTACTACCCTGACCATTCCTTTTTTACTTTTACTCTCCACTCCTCTGGAACGCCCTCCCCCATACAATATGACACTCCTAAACCATCGAAGCCTTCAAAAGTGCTCTAACAATTTATCATTTCAGACAAGCATATTATCTGGCTTAATGCAGACAAACCACATCCTATGGAAGGTTACATTAAAAAAAAACCCATGTATTAACTGCCCTTAAGGCTCTGGTGATGAATTGGATAAAAATACTCACAAACGAGGAAATATTGTGGAAGGGAACGGAGAAAAAACGAAAATGAAAATCACTTTTGAAGGCTTCGATGGTTTAGGAGTGTCATATTGTATGGGGGAGGCCATTCCAGAGGAGTGGAGAGTAAACAAGGAATAGTCAGAGTAGTAGGGAGTGGGCAGAGCGGATATAACAAGAATATCAGCAGCATTGAGGGCAAAAAACATCCAAACGGTAATGTACCTGGGGTGGGGGAGTAATATAGATTAAGTTATTTTGGTTCGCTTTAAACAATCTGCCTCTCAGTCTAAAATCCCTTCAGATCACTTGCCACCAAGTAGTTAAAGTGGACCAAAACCCAGGATTTTGACTATCCTGGGTTTTGGTCCTTTCCCCACGGGCACCCCGATCCGTGGTGCCCCACTGTGTGAAACCCTCCCAGATAGCCGCAGCCAACTCACCTCTTCCTGGTCACACAGCACGTCTAAGAGCAGCGGCTCTGGCGGCCGCATCCTTCGCTTCTCTCTAGCAGTGCACATGCCTTTTGTGAAAGGCCGGCGCGGGCATGATCCCTGTTAGACGGAGGCGGAGGATGTGGCTGTCAGAGCCTCTGCTCTTAGACGCGCCGTGCGACCAGGAAGAGGTGAGTCCGTTCGGGCGTCCTGGGGGGTTTTACACAGCGAGGCACCCCTGATCAGGGCGCCCCCGGGGAAAGGACCAAAACCCAGGATAGTCAAAACTTTTGACTATCCTGGGTTTTGGTCCACTTTAAGTACATCCTACATTTTACCCAACTTCTGGTCTCCATCGTTTATTATTTACATTGTATCCAATTATTCATTTGTTTTTGTTGCATTGCTGTCACATATGACTTGTAATAACCCGCATATTTATAAGTGTATTTTTATTGCATACAATTTCAAAATAGCTTGTGCAGCAATAATATATGTTATTTCATTCATTGTGAAATATATGATTTTCCAAGTTTTATTGAGGTGGGGGTGAAGTGGCAGCAACTGCATTGCCCACCTCTTTTCTAACAGTTATGTGCTCATATAGCAATATGGGCTTGATTCATGAACAAATCAGCCAGCTTTGCCAAGAGGTTAAACCGGACCAGCAGCCTGGCACAAGAAAAAACTCCCCAAAATTCACTTGCTCCCTCTGCATGCATGATACTGAATCATTGTCAGCACTTACATATGCTCATGCACCTATTTAAAGCTGAAACACTTTCTCCTGGTTGCGGCCATCTTGGAGCACCCCAGAAGCTTCTTCCTTTTAACAGCATCCCAGCCATGCTGCTGGCTGGACTTAACCCACAATGCAAGGGGGCAGGAAACCCAACGGCCCTTTCTCTTTACAGGCCACTGCCCGGTTCATAGGACACCATTGGGGGGGGGGGGGGGGGGGGAATTAGACCACAGCAGGAGTTAAAAGGTAAATTAATTTTAATGTGCAGCAATCTGAATTGCCCTGGGAAGGGATGTATATGAGCACTGTTGTAAGGGTGTTGGTCCAGTTTTAGGCCAGTGATGGTTTGATCCATGTATAGCCTAAGCCAGCTATACTCAACTGGTGGACGGGGGTCCGAATGCAAACCCTGGCACCAGATTTCCGGACCCCTGCCCTGAAAGCTCTGCACTTGTGTTGCCGTGCTCAGAACTGCCCCCTTGATCTGCGATGTAATGCTTAGTCTCCCTGCCAGTGTCAAGGCTCCCTGGCACCTAGCATTGCAATATGAAGTACTGTGAGGGTAGAAAGTGGCATTACAAGGTACACACAAGCTTTGTGTCTCTGTCTCTTTGCCCCATCCAAAAATCAGAAAGAAAAACTTTCTTCCTCAGTGCCCAATAGGATTTTTAGGGTGGGGGGCATGTGGCCTTTTTTTTAGGATTGCCTGGGGAATCTGTAGCCCCTCCGCCAGTGTACTTATTTCTAACTATCCACCCCCCCCCCCCCCCACCATCGACAGCCCTCTCACCTGATGCCTTTAAATGGACCTTTACAAGAAAGGTTGAGCATTATTAGGAAGAACAAGCATTTTATAACAACCCAACCACCCCTCCCTTCCGCCTAGCTAAGCATGATTTAAGCAATAACATATAAAACTCTCCAAATCTGAAGTGCTCCCTGTCACTCAAGGCCACAGCTGCCATGCAGAGCCCCACCCTAGCCGGGATCAAGAGAGGTTGATCAGTGATTTGTTTTATTATTTTATTGCCCGAAAATGGAGTAGCAAAGGGGGTGGGGAGGGTTACAAAGAGTTTAGAGTCCCTATCTAAGCTTCAGAAAAATGTAGATATTATAAAATCTGTTCAATAAACAATGAAACATAGAAGGTGGACTACAGAAGGGGATCACACAGTGAAGGAACAGGCAGCTTAATAGGCCAGTCCAGGCACCAGCAATAAAAGAGCATCAGACAGCTTACCTGATGTCTGTTCTACAAGCCTTTCCTCCATTTCCTGCAGCACCAAAACTATTATAGATAGTCAAACTATGGCCTTGATTCACAAAGAGTTGAAAAAAACTCTCATGATAGTAAAAAATTCAATTCACGAGAGAAAAGCCTGAGAATGTCACTGTTAGTGAATCACCAGATAGGAAGACAATGAAAGTCAATGGCACTTTTTTACTACGGGTAAAAGTTCATTAACTTTTTCAAGAGTAAAAAAGTGCCATTGACTTTCATTGTCTTCCTATCTGGTGATTCACTATCTGTGAAATTCTCAGGCTTTTCTCTCGTGAATTGAATTTTTTACTACCATGAGAGTTTTTTCAACTCTTAGTGAATCAAGGCCTATGTCTGAGGTTTTCCCTCCTTTCAATTTCATTCCTCCAAGACCATGCAGAAAAGGCCACTCTGTCCCTTGGAGCTTTCAGCATGAGCAGACATGTCTAGTCACAGGGTCACACAGCTATCTCTGACCACAGAAGAACCTTCACAAGACTCATAAAGTTGCGCCACAATCCAAAAATTGAAGAGAACAAAGCGTTTTTTTCCTATAAAACATACATATTGACATATTATTAGAGATCATGAGATGCCTTGAAACAGCTCATTTTACATTGTTACCAGGGGAGATACTGTGTGAGAAAGATAGTGTTTTCCTAGTACCCAGCTGGAAGGTCAATTATCTTAGAAAATAGTGAATGCAATAAATAGCCCCAATAAGTAGCGTTAGTAATTTAAAGCCAACCTTCACCATAAATAAAAGCCTATTTGTATGTTTCCCCCACTCCGTACATACAGATTTCCTACATTAAAAATCATCCTACCTGCAGCTATTGCGTTTTTCTAACCATTTAACATCCAAGATGGCGGCCTATGGATTGTCAGGCTGCCTGTAGACAAGAAGTCTCTTCTGACTATGTTGCATTGCATTTTGGGATTGCTGTTCTTTTCCTGACCCCAGCTATGCAAAGCACAGCTATAACCCCACCCCTGTACTTTTAACCCCTGTCTTAATATGTGATGCTTCTCAGGCAAGAAGGTGGCACCCGTATCCTAGAGTCCTGAATAGCGTTGTAGCCCAGCAGGGGGAAAGACTAATAAGTAAGCGACTAAACTTTTTAGATGCTGGGGAATAGTTTTTAAGGGTTTGAGTCTTTTACTTTTTAGTCATTGATGGTGAATGTCCAGTTTAAGTTCTGTGTTCTGCATTTCAGAGTTAACATGTATTCTAACATTATGTCTGTTATTACGTATAGAAGCTGAATGTGCGATGAATTCCAAGTTCCTTTTTGCAGCAGGACCCTCCCCCTTCCCAAGGTTTAGTAACACAATTTACAGTATTCAGTAAAAATGCACTAGCATTCCATAATAAACAATATTTAATGTGTTTGGAAATATACCAGAAGGTGCAAAGCAAATGAATAGGACCGGCACTCCATTCAGTGATGCAAATGTTTATATTCAATCACAAACCAGCGTAAACATAAAGCAGAACATAAAGTCCATCTGATGGCATATAACAGTCTGTTAACCAACGTTTCGGGGGTCAGAAGCCCCTTTATCAAGGTTGACTGCCAAACAGTGCCTCTAGTGTCCCAGGACTATATATACACAAACTAACAGAGACAGAAAAAGTTCAAAATTCCCACCTGACGTCATAATGACGTGGGCTATTCTACATACTGGCCAGTGTAAGGATTACATACTGGCGAGCGGCGGTTTCCCTGTCTGTCGGAGGGCTGGAGAGCGTCGTAACTTATGACGTGACGGAGGCCGCGATCCTATTGTGACAGACGGCGCGCACCCAAGAGATTGGGAGACAGGGGGACCATGAGCAGGACATGAAGGAGGGGACAAAGGGGCAAGAAGGGGGTATGACTGAAGGGGCAAGAGGAGCCGAAAAAGGGACCATGGGGCTGGAAGGAAGGAAAAAAAGGGAGAGAAAGAGGGACAGAGCAGAGGGAAAGGAACATAGTAGAATATGTAGTTACCACTGATCCAGTCGAGAAGTATTTAGAATACTGTGTCATTTGCCACCCATACTGGGTGTTTCAGGTGTAATAATTGCAAAGTATGCAATTCCCTTATTCTTGGTTCCGTGTTCACCCATCCCCACACTGGACGGCGCTTCAAGATCCACCGCGTGTTTTCCTGTCTCACCGATTATTGTGTATACTTACTCAAATGTCCTTGTGGCCTTCTGTACGTCGGAAAGACTATTGGTCCTTTCAAGAAAAGGTTCCAGCAGCACCGCAGTGACATGAGTACTATTAATACACAAGAACGGTGAGGATCGGGACTATGACAAACCCGTGGCAGTACATTTTGTGAAATACAATCACCAGACCCATGAGCTCCGCAGTCTGGTCATAGAACATGTGGAAAGACCACACCGCGGGGCGATCGTCACCTTCCGTTACTTCAAAGGGAGACCTATTGGATCTATAAACTTGATACCGTCCAACCTAGAGGCCTTAACACCTCATTTGGATTTACGTGTTATTTACCACAACACTGAAGGACTTGGTGGATTTATTTGTTTGATAACTGTCCCTCTCTTGTAATTATTCCTCCCTCTGTTACTGCCCCGATGCTTGACAATAATGCCTCTGTTCACAAGTGCCCCAATAGTACTTAGACTACCATCGCCCTCCGATAATACTATTCCACTCTTTTGGAGAATGTCCCTCTTTTGAATACACCCTGACAGTACTCGCATCCCTCCTACATCCCAGTCAGACCTCTATCATCTTCAACTTTCACCAACTATCAGCCTATAACATTGTCCCTCCTATGATATATATCCCTCTTTTGGAACTCCCCTGCAGTACCTACATCCCCCTGTCCGCTGACAGACCACTACGGCCCTCCAATTCCCCAATTTCACCAGGGTCTGGCAAAATTGTCCCTCTTGGTAAATTGTCCCTCTTATGAATTATGTCCCTCTTCAACTGCAACCTACCACCCTTTCTTTTTTCAGGTATACTCTTCTAGAACCAATATGACCCTCCTCTACTTGGTCCCTCTTATGGACTCCATTCAACTCTTTGCTCCCCCTCTTTCTATCTCGCTCCTCCTTTCCTGCATATTCTACTTTGTTCCTTTCCCTCTCCTCTGTCCCTCTTTCTCTCCCTTTTTTTCCTTCCTTCCAGCTCCGTGGTCCCTCTCGGTCCCCCTGTCTCACACTCCTTCTCCCCCTATCCGGTCCGCAGTCCTTCTTCTTGCCCCTCTGTCCCCCTCTTCATGTCCTGCTCTTGGTTCCCCCGTCTCCCACTCTTTTCCCCCCCGTTCGGTCCGCAGTCCCTATTACTAAGATCACGTACATTAGTTTGCTTATTGTTTATTATTTACAATTGTATACACCAATACCCAGGAGCCTGATGGCTCTCACCGCCACCAAAGGGCGCCGTCGGGTCTGTGGGGCGCTCCCCAGGAAACCGCAGCTCCCCAACTCGGGGTCTGTGGCTCTTAGGTGTGCGCAGTCTGTCACACGGCCTGATGACAGAGGCGGCGGCCTTCGCTGCCTGGCTGACGACGCTTCGGTTTTAGCGAGCGGTGGCTGGCAGTGATGGGGCTCCACGGATCCGGAGCCCCAACGGGTATAGATAAGCAGTTCTTTACTATTTATTATTTTTATTATTCTGGCCAGTATGTAGAATAGCCCACGTCATTATGACGTCAGGCGGGAATTTTGAACTTTTTCTGTTAGTTTGTGTATATATAGTCCTGGGACACTAGAGGCACTGTTTGGCAGTCAACCTTGATAAAGGGGCTTCTGATCCCCGAAACGTTGGTTATATGCCTTCAGATGGACTTTATTTTCTGCTTTATGTTTACTATGGAACGCTGGTTTGTGATTGAATACAAACATTTGCATCACTGAATGGAGTGCCGGTCCTATTCATTTGCTTTGGATCTACAGCGGCGCCACCGCGGTCCTGGCACCCGTCTAATATGACTGTGTAAGAGTGCACCAGCCACAGAGAAACACAAGATATTCCAGAAGGTGGTATAGGAGTTTTAATAAAAGATGTTATGCCTTTACTTTTTTCTCTTTTTTGGGAGGGGGCAGAGGAAGAACGGTGGTGGTTTTAAATATGCCACTTTTTATGTTAAAAAGAAAATCCTATTAAAAAATACTCTATTTGCCTCCCTTTCATCTCAGATGTTTCTTTTAGCAGACGTGTGTTGTTTGTAGTTGTTTTCCCATTTGCTAACTCTTGGTTTGATGCAGCTCTGGGGCCACATGTCACAGGCTGTGCATAAAATGGCTCACAGACTAAGTCTTCCCTCACTTCTCACATTGTTGCCTGAAGCAACCATAGAAACGGTATGTGACAGGCGCGCAGGGACTCGATCCTGCCACTGACATCCCTTTCACTGCCTGATGAAGACATCACATGCCAGCGAGCACATTGAAACAAGGTTAAGCTCTCAGTGCTCTGACCGGCTTTGTTCTATAAAGGCTATTATTTCGCAGCTAGCGGTTATATAGCTTATGTGACTCTGCTTAGTGTTTTTTAATCAGCCACCTATTTGTGGGACCAGATAATAAAATATGTTTATTAGTACAAAGGACCAGTCATGCCTACCTAGCTCTACATATCTGCTATTTTTTTTCTTCTAAGCTTTACTTCATTATTCGATTCCGAAATAGGTTAAGTAATAAGGAAAGTGAAGCGCTACTGTATACAAATCAAGTTCATTTTACCTATAACATTTTTTATCCATTCTGTTTTTAAACATCTTAAAACCTCCCGAGGTCGATGTACCAGTAGGTTTAGAATAGTAGTAAAATATTTAGGGCCTGATTTATTAAAATGTTGCCTTTTAAACACCACTGTGTTGTGTTAGCCATAACAGACCCATGTTTCAGCGCACTGGGTGGAGTAGTGAGAAATAGATTGGAGTAGTGAGCCTAACTAGTAGAAATGTGACAGTCTCTACATAAGGTGCGTCAGTGTAAGCATGTTGTTATACTGTCTTAGACTAGTGCACGTAAAACACACACTTAAAAAAAAAACATAAACATATAAATGCTACAAATGCGATAGACTTAACAATAAAGCAATCGTTATTGGCAAAAACTTGATTGCACCTATTTTTGTGCCCCTTTTACGTCCCCAAGATTTGGTTTAAAACAATAAAGAAACAATAAAGAAAAACCGGTAAAATAATATTCAGAATCATTTGCCTATTATATCCAATGGGAGTAGTAAGCTGTGCTCCAGAAAAAAAACAGGATTACTGAAAGGGCTGTGTTGCTGTGCACTGATAGATTAGTATATCTGACACTGCGCTGCAAGGCGAAAAACCTTGATAAAGGCAGTTTGCACACAACACCAATGCACTATGTAGCTCAGGCTAAAGTTGACGGCCATATTACTTTGATAAATCAGCTCTTAGCATCCATCCCCATTGTTTATTTATAAAGCGACATGATCTTCCATGGTGTCATTGGAGATGAGCAAACCGTTTCGGACGACTTGGAATTCGATTAGAATTTCAATTAAAAATATAATTAGTCTGAATAAGAATTTCTGCGGATTTGTGTGGAAACTAATTGGCTGTTCCCAAGATGGTAAAAAGTAAAAAGGCTTGGAAGAGCAGCATCACCGATAATCCGCAGCACATAGCCACAGCACATCAGAATGTAGATAGTCCCTGATGTCACAGAGATACAGACCCTTAAAAGAGGTGCCCAACTTGATTACAGTGAAAGTGGCTAGAGCAGGGTATTGTAGGAAAAGTGGAGCTGTTTAGGCAGGGAGAGCTAAGGCTAGAGAGGTGTAGGGACCGCTGTCAAAAAGCCAATTCTAATTGCTACATTACAGGCAGTGAGCAGTATCCCACATTACAGGCAGTGAGCAGTATCCCACATTACAGGCAGTGAGCAGTATCCCACATTACAGGCAGTGAGCGGTATGCCACATTAGAGGCAGTGAGCAGTAACACACATTACAGGCAGTGAGCAGTATCCCACATTACAGGCAGTGAGCGGTATGCCACATTACAGGCAGTGAGCAGTATCCCACATTACAGGCAGTGAGTGGTATCCCACATTACAGGCAGTGAGCAGTATCCCACATTACAGGCAGTGAGCAGTATCCCACATTACAGGCAGTGAGCAGCATCCCACATTACAGGCAGTATGCAGCATTCCACATTACAGGCAGTGAGCAGTATCCCACATTACAGGCAGTGAGTGGTATCCCACATTACAGGCAGTGAGTGGTATCCCACATTACAGGCAGTGAGCAGTATCCCACATTACAGGCAGTGAGTGGTATCCCACATTACAGGCAGTGAGCAGTATCCCACATTACAGGCAGTGAGTGGTATCCCACATTACAGGCAGTGAACAGTATCCCACATTACAGGCAGTGAGTGGTATCCCACATTACAGGCAGTGAGCAGTATCCCACATTACAGGCAGTGAGCAGTATCCCACATTACAGGCAGTGAGCAGTATCCCACATTACAGGCTGTGTGCAGCATCCCACATTACAGGCAGTGTGCAGCATTCCACATTACAGGCAGTGTGCAGCATTCCACATTACAGGCAGTGAACAGTATCCCACATTACAGGCAGTAAGTGGTATCCCACATTACAGACAGTGTGAGGCATCCCAAATGCAGGCAATGTCCCCCGCCGACAAATTAACTTGTGTCCACTACCCTCGCTGCCTGCTGCTCCACCACCATCGACGCCTGCTGCCTCCGTTGGACGCCGGATCCGCTGTACTTGCCATCACCGTAACAGCCACTATGTTCCCAGGGCACCATTCCGGCTTCATTCGTCATTCGTCATTGGACACTGGCACGGGTCACAGGCCATACCAACTCGGTTGTGGCTTCCTGGAAACTTGATGAGGTGGACATCGGAGGGCAGCAGTGGGCAGCGGCATAAGCAGCGGGCGATGACAATGTGTGTGTCTATGAATATATTTAATTTTATCATACATGACTAAAGTTTACTTCATTCAATTCAAAATGTCTGATATAATTATATATATAGTGTTCCTGTGAAGGAGCTCTAGTTAGTGAAAGGGCTGCATTATTAGATATACATTTAGTATAGAGTTTTATGAACATATCTGCATAATTAGTAAAGTTCCATCAGGTTTAGTTACGAATGATCTATACTTTTCTAAATAAGAATTAGGAAGGTGACATCATAAATCAAAACAATGTCTCTCATTATGGAGCCTATTGATGTCTTAACTATGGCTTAAATCCTCTTCTATATTCTTTCACACAAAATCTGAAACGTGTCGACACCAATTAGCTCACTAAGTGAGTGGGAACTTATGGTGAAATTGAGAGGTGTTAACTCACTGTCCAGGGATATTGTGCATGAAATCTTTGTAATATATATATATATATATATATATATATATTTATATATTTATTTATTTATATATATATATATATATATATATATATATATTTATATTATACAATGTGAAGTGAATATATATATGTGTGGCTGCATGTGTAAAAAAGGTATCATCACCTACCAATATGTTCGATATAGAATAAACACCAACTACAAATTAATAGAAGCAATCAGGTTATTTATTAATTAATTCATGTGTTTATTCATTATTCTGTTTCTGCTGCATCTCTAAGCAGATAAAAACAGGCAACACTGCAACTGTACAATACCGCGTGATCATTTTTTTAATACAGAACTATCTATTTTATAGTCCACACCATCTTATCAGCTTCATTTTTCTTATACTATAGATAGATAAATGAATAAGGCTTATTGTAAATCTGTTGTGTCAGTATTCATTAAAGACAAACAGCTGAACAGAAAATACTTGTACTAGATTTGAGATATGTGTATTGGTACGATTGGTTACATCTGGTTATAAAAAGAAACATTTATTTTTTTTTCTGTAATAGAAACATAGAACAATATAAAATAAAATAAATGTGTCCATATTTATACCCTTGTTTCATGTTTGTAGTAGAAAATGTGATCATAAAAAAAACCTTCATGTGCTTCCCTGGTGTTGTTATATATGTAAAAAGGGGTGTTGACATTGCTTCGAGCTCCAAATGCTCCAAGCAAAACGCCTCTGATGCACTAATGTGTTTAAGGTAATTGCCAGATGCAATGCGTGGCTATAGATAGGGCCGAATGTAATCCTTGTGCATTGCTTTGTTAATTGGGCGAATGCCTTTGTACGTTATACATGAGCTTATTGAAAGGATCAATTAATGTGGGCAGCCTAATGGAGGACCAATTCTGCCTTGCAAAGTGTAACAGGAAGACAATGCTTGGTAAGTGTCAAAACAACCAGCAGCATGTGTTCACAAATATAAAGCCTGCAGAAATATATTAGAATTTGCCAATTGTTGTATTTGTTGCAGTATGTACTGTATATGTATTTCTTCCAATTAAAGTAGAACTGCAAAATGATAGTCTTTGCTACAGAGATCCTTGACATAAAATGTTAGAAAACAATTGTACCAGTATTGGGATTGCACTAAAGGCAAGGAAGGGGTTTGTTCCAAAGACTGTTTTTTGTCTGACCTCATATAAGCCCAAGAAGCCCTCTAATCTACACACTTTGGCCCTTATTTATGAAGGAATAGCGTCAGGTATCGCCTGGTGAGCAGCCGGTAATGACGGGCCCCGCCACGAGAACGCCGGCTCCCCACCACAATCACACATTTATCAAGGCAATCCTGCTTAGCGACTGAAATAGCGCCAGATAGCCACTCATTCATCATTATTCCAGCCTCAGCCCACAGCGCCAGCGTCCGACCTTGAACAGCGACAGGTATGACCTCTCGCTACCTGGCGCTCTCCAATGCATTTCAATGGAACAATCTTTAAATATTCATAATTAATTGTTATTAATTGTTTTTTTTTTTTTTTTTTTTTTTAAATGTGAAAAATTCTGTGACCACTTCTGCCATTTTAGATAATTTTTTTAAGGTAAAAAAAAAATTGTACAGAATTGATATTACAGGTCAGATATTAATGTATTCATATTAGCAAATTATTTAAAAAACTAGTTTTTTGGGGTTTCCAAAAATATGGTTGTTTGGGGGTTAAAAAACTACTTTTAACCCATCGCCTCCAGCGCTCTGGGGTTTAAACATGCATTTTACAGCGCAATAATTTTTTGAGCGTGATTTTTTAATGAATATGGTGGGAGCCGGTCGCTAGGGCCAGTCGTTATCATGCGCTCCCATACAGCGCGGAACCTGTCAAATAGTGACTCCTCACCCAATATTCAACATTACTGCAAACCGACTGAGTCGCTATCAACAACCGAACAACGGCCATACACAGCGACTACTAGCGGGCGCTCTGAAAATGCCGCTACAGTCGCTCAACTGTCGCTACCTGCCGCTATTAATGAATCGGCCTCCCCGTCATATGTGCCCTTACAAAACCCCACATCTTGAACAACCCTCTACTACTGGGTTGGATTGCAGGTTACATAAATATTAAAGAGGTGTATTGCAAAATTGTGTAATATTAAAAATTCATAAAAACACATCAGCTAATGAGAAGAGGAGTCACTTATACACCTGAACTGAATTAAACACCCACAAAGCTTGTGTCTTTCTTCTTCTGGTAGAAATAAAATCCAGGGGGGACAGGATTGAGTGTATCGGGGGGACAGAACCTGTCACCCCAGATTTACCCTTTCTTGAATTCAAATAAGGAAACACGCCTGGCTGGACATTTCCTGATGCTGGTGTATAAGTGACCTCTTTTCTTGCCATCCAGAATATTTATACAGAATTTTATCATTAAGCCATTTTTTCGCAATAGTTTTGTCTCATTGTTGGATTAAACTGTGTTTTGTGTTTTAGATCATGAAATATCTGCCACAATATCAAATATAAAAGCAACTAGACTTGTCTTTAAGATGGCATTGTATGTTGTATCTCCCCTCTCCACCTCTATTTAATCTTTTTTTTTCAGTTGTGTCATTGTGTTTTTTATTGTTTTATTGATTTGACTTTTTCTAATCAAGCTAATGTTGTAATGAAAACTAGGGTTCCTAGGTGGATACACCCCAAGATGAGGCTTTTCCATTGCAAATCCACTCTGATGGCATAAGCACCAAATATCTAACCATCTGGTTTTGGTTTGATTGTGTGATTGATTGTACTGTCCTTTACCAGCCTAAATCAGTTTCATTTAGATTTGGTTTCCACAGGATACACTGGTTTTATTCTGATTTTTAAAAACCTTTGTCCTAATAGATTATAAGGATTTCAAAATAAAAGGCCTATACCAGTGGAACACTACTAACTGAACTGTACCCCAACCAGATCTTGTTTCATCTATACTTTATCCAAAACGTATTTTTTGCATAAAAATATAGTAAATTGTATTTTGTATGTTTTAGGTGACCAACAACCAAATGTACCACTCAGGTAGCGCCCGCCGACCGCCGGTACGTTCACAGCGTGTGGCTGGGAAACGGGGAAGGGTGAGTATAAAGGAGAGGCAGTTAGCACCTATATGCTGAATACTCTGCCTGAGGAAGTGACGGTGACATCACGAAACGCGTAGCAGGGCTTCTTATTGTGGGGGTCTCCAGTGGTGGCCAGCACTTAGCACTTTATGGATGAGTGAGGTATTTTATGGTGTATTTGTTTTGTGATTTGGACTTCCATTATATAATTTTTACACGGCTCTACCTAGTTGATCTTGATGCACTTTAATAGCACGTGACACTTTTTTTCACAGTTGTATATATATGAAATAATTACTTTGTAGTTTATAGTAGTCCCCCACTGGTATATATTATGAGATAATTGCAACCCCCCCCCTCCCCATTTTGTGGGTCGGCAGTATGTATATAAATGTTTATGTTTTTTAATAACAAAACTTTTTTAATGTGTCTTAGTATGTGATTTAGACTTCCAATAAACTTTAATATGATTTAAATATAACAGAGTGCCAGCCTCTGGTTTTACCCCTTGTTTAGGGGATTTGGGGAATCCCCTTCCTTCTTTCTACTTGTAGCACTTTCCTTGGGCTATACCAGAGCAGGGCACCTGGGTATTATTATAACGTCAATATATATTTTTTGGTGCCGTCTATTTTCTCTTTGTTGATCTACCACTCAGGTAGTGCATGAGGCAATTATAAAATGGAAACTGGTACTTGATGAAAAAGGGTTGGAATCCTCTGCTCTATACCGAACACTCAAACAATTAGCTTTAACTCACAAATAATGCTTTCTTGCTCAATGAAGATGAAAGCAAGCGTCTTCTATGAGTGAGAAAATATCTCAAAAGGAACTTAAATAAATCAATCCTACTGTTTTTGCTCTGATTCATAGACAACAACCCTTTCTTTGGTCCTGCAATTAGCACTGACAGTTTTCCTGAACCCACATGAGCTCAAGCAATTAATTTATTTGAAAGATTTAATTACCTGAGTCCAGGTGAAATCAGGAAAACTGTCAGTGCTAATTGCAGGACCAGATTAAAATCACACTGATGGAATGGGTCAGGTTGACGTCCCTGCTCATGCTCTGGCACACAAATAGGATGAGTCCTATGAGAATTATGCACCAGATGCAATTATACTGCACAGCAGATTCAAAACTCTAGAGGGTGTATCAATGTCACAATGAGCAGAGTAAAGGTAAAGCCAGGTTGAGGATCTGACAATTATATTATAGAAAGAACAAGGATCTTTGTTTTGCGTCATGTTGGAGGTGGGAGCTCTATCCAGGATGATTGTTAATAACTTCATCATATTGCATGCAAAGTAAGTGGTAGGTTGTGGTATGAAGAGCAGGCAAAGTAAAAACACACATTAAGGGGTTTATTTAAGAAGCGCTAGATGAATGTCAGGTCCCAGTGCAAAAGGTGTATTTATCAAGTTAAAAATCTGATAGCTCCAGGTAGTTCCCATCTATCAACAACGCTGGCGATCAGGTGACGGTGCTGTGTTCCCTACAGTGTCACATAAGACCAGACGCACACCATGTGCTCTATCCCATAGATTGAGCTGGTGCATGTGCCATGGGATCCCTGGGTTGTTTGGAATTTGGACTTTTGGGATCCGCTGCAATCTTGCGACTTAGGCAAACCTGTGTCATGTCATTCAAGAGTCCCCAATAAAATTCTCGGTGTTTGTGCATTGGAAAAGTGTTGCCATCACCCCCCAAAAAAGTCAGGGATTGCAACAGGTGCTGTATGTCTGTTATCCCCTTTTTACTGCGTGCAGGCACTGTGTATTTGCACTGTTAAATACACTGTTATTCCCGCGCTCCCAGCCACTGCTAGGGGTCACTAGTGCATAGGCATTTAAAAGCCCTGTGCAGCACCTAGCTGCTCCTCTTGCACCCGCAAGATATTTTAAAAAATATTATTTTGTATGTCACTGGGCTCAATGGAAAATATAATTACCATCACATCCCTGTCTGCTTTAAAACATGTAACAAAAAACATCAGCAGCTGGTTCAGAGGGCCACATTGGGGTCATGCTAATTATTGCATGATGTACTGTAAGAGGCGGATTCATTATTAACTCCAGGTATTGCCAGATGAGCATCTGTATAGCGGCGCTAGTAGACGATGTAAGCCGGTATCGGGAGCTGTAGTATCCTGGCCGGCATTAATGAATGTGATGTGTGTTGGGCGCTCTAATAACTGAATAGCGCTGCAGCGAGCGAGAGGTAGCACCAGCTCAGTGCATCCGGCACTCGGCGCTCCACACCATATTTAACAAAACACTAGACACACACAGCATCGGCGCTCTAAAGCTGGGCGCTGTAGCATAGAGTGCCAGACCCTGTGTGATCAAAGTCTGATTTTGAACACATATACACCAGTAACAAAGCTAAAACACATGAGTGACAATATTTTAACACTGGGGCAATAACACTTTAGTGCCAGACCTGTAAATACAATTCTGCATAAAAATATATAAAAAGTCAAAAAAATGTATAAAAGTGTTTGTTTACAGCCAGGAGAGGTCACACAACGATTTGAGCAAAAAAAAAAAAATGAAATAGCCAAACACGCTACTTATACACAACTAATGAAGCCCCATTGAAATGTATGGGAGAGGGCTACAGAGCGACAGGTGCTACATGGCGCTCCTGAGCCTAGAGTGCCGGCGCTATAAGCTGAGCCGCCTGGATGAATACATGTGACACTACATGGCGCTGTTAGCGGCTCTCACCAGATTCGCTTTCTTAAATGTGGTGTTGTGTACAGCACCCGGTGTTCCACAGACGCTGCCTGCCGCTACGAGGCACTACTCTTCTTAAATAACCCACTGGCAGGCTGATTCATCATTAGCAGCAGACATTTTCAGAGCGCCCGCTAGTAGTCGCAGTGCCCGGCTGGGAGTCGCTACTTTATAGCGACTCAGTCGCTGTTCAGTAATGGTGAATACATTGTGAGGAGTCGCTATTTGACCAGTACAGCGCTGTATGGGAGCGCATGTTAGCGACTGCTCATAGCGACCGACTCACACCATATTCAGCAAAAAAAACAACCTCACAAATCTCTGGCGCTGAAAAATAGTTGTTTGAAGCCCAGAGCGCAGGAGGCGGTGTGTTTAAAGTCTGTTTTCAAGCATCTATCAACTAGTAACAAAGCGAAAACATATAGAATTATATTGTAGCAACATTGTAACATGAACACTTTAATGCCAGACCTGTAATGTCATTTTTGAGGAAATATTGAAAAAATTAAAAAAATATGAAAAAACTGCTTTTTCAATGTCAGAAGAGGTCACAGAATTATTTGTGATTTTTTTGAATTAAAAAAAAAAACGTTTAAAGAGAAGAAAAGGATCGTCCATTGAAATGTATGGGAGAGCGCCAGGTAGCGAGAGGTCATACCTGGCGCTGTGCAAGGCTGAACGCTGGCGCTGTTCGCTAAGACTGTGAAAATGATGAATCAGACGCTACATGGCGCTATCCCAGTCGCTAAACAGATTCTGCTTGATAAATGTGTAATTGCGTGCCGTGTCCGGCGTTGACCAGTCGCTATCTGTCGCTACCTGTCATTAACCAGGCGCTACCTGACGCTATCCCTTGTTAAATAAGGGCCTAAGTCTAACTTGGTGCACATTTGGATGTGATTTGCAACCTGCATCTCGTGAGCTTTTTAACACAAAAAAAGGGCACAAAGAATGTTTGTTCTAATTTTTCCCAAAATATCACCTGTACCTGCAATGGGGCATTTTTACATGTAAGATCCATCATTTTTCCAATGAGGTAAGGATCATTTTTTTTTAAGTTTGGAGACCACATCACCCTTTGGGGTATGCAGGAAAAAAGCATATCCCATAGGGTGTTGTTTCCAAACTTTCAAAATGATCCTTATGTCATTGGAAATTTGATGTAAATCCTCCATTGCAGGAACATGTGATTTTGGGGAAAAAACACACCGTTTTTATTGCCCTTTTTTGTGTGTTAAATTTAAAAAGGTCCCTGAGATGCTGAGATGCAGGCTGCAATTCACAGCCAAATGTGCACCAAGAGTTACACTTGCTTCACCTAATAATTAGCATGACCCCCAATGTGTATGCAGTCCAGTAGCAGAAAACAAAGTTATACTTTATTATAGCCAACTCCTCTGACCAGGAGCCCGTGGTATATCTATATCTGAGGGACTTAGGATAGTAATTTGAAACATAGAGGAGCACTGGATGTTAATAATGAGAACTGAGAACTGAATAGAGTGTGCAACATCTATAGTGTGGCACATACACTGCTGTTTACCCCCTCCCCCAAGGCAACTAACAGTCATGCATATACGTTAGCATGAGGGGCGAGTTATGCCAGCAGCAGCCCACACCAATCTGAGGGAGATATATGTCTCAGAAACTAGGGGACGCTTGTCTATCATGCCACATGCACACTCTGAGAGAGGAAATCTGTTACAAATGTACAGCATCTTTATGGATTCTGCAGCTAGAGTATTCAGTCAGTGAAAAGCATGTATCTATAAATCAGTTGCTGTGAGCAGAGCAATGATGACTCATTACAGCTGATGGCTTTCTACTTCTGCCAAGGAAAAGGGATGATTGCACAGAGCTTTGAGGCAATTTTGTCTGTGGGACTGGGTTTTTCAGAACCAGGGCTCGTATGTGTGTGTGGCAAGATGGTAGGTCCCATGCAGTTCAGGAGCACAGAATTTGCCTGCTTGTCCATAACATCTAAATTGGGATAAGTGGACCACCCTAAAGTGGACCCTATCCTGGGTTTTGGCCCTTTCCCCCGGGTACCCCGATTGGGAATGCCCCTCTGTGCGAAACCTCCGCAGGTTGGCCAATCTAACTCACCCGGTCCTAACTCACCTGTTCCTACGGCACGGAATCAAGCGGACCTGGAATTTTATAGATTTCAGGGCCATTGGGCTGTGGGTTTTGGTCCACTTTAAGCCCCTTTCAAATAGCTTATGTCACTGATTGCTAGAAGAATTTACTAAGCTTAGATTTTTATGACTGGAGGTCCGTTTTAATGCAAATGTAATCAATACCTTCTTACCATGAAATCAATGACGTTGTTGTTTATGATAAATAGATTATGCTGATTAACTCCACACTCCACAGTATTAATGCTGAAGATCCTTCAACAAGTCATTCAGAACTGACATGGCCAGTCAGATGACTAGCAATAAGTAAAATACCATTTGCAGTCCATTTGCCTTTATTTATTAGCACAGATTTAGCATGACCTTGACCAATGAGAACATTAATGCCATTTGTCCTTGTTCCACTCTGTAAAGACACTTAGAATGCAGCCAGTTACAAAACTCTATAACTAGAATTCAGAATATACAAGGACCTTGCAGGTACAGTCGATCCCTGCTGGTAAAAAAAAATGGAGGCCAAAATTCACAAAAATCTTTTCAAGATTTGGTGGGAACTAGCCCCAAATGGGATGATGGCTTCTTTGTTGTCCTGCATTTGTAGAGGAACATACACAGTTTATTAAAAACAAAGAATAATGCTAATAGCCCAGCCAAGTACAAACCACACAGCTACAAACACTAGTACTCTGCCATTGTAGAGACACAGGAATACATTAATACATGATAAGATAATATGTCCGTATTAATAATTTTGTTTTATGTTGCAACATGTCTATGTAATGTTTAGTTTCGCAAAGAACAGAAAGAAGGCCAAAGCTGAGGTGCCGAGTTTCCCATCGTCAGGCTAATAAAGACATCACAGCCATCTCCAAAGACCATTCTCTGGATTTCTTCTCTGCTTCAAAGATGTCAGCCTGTAAGAAAGCCTGAGGTAAAATCAATCATGCGCTACAGAGGTGAGCTGAGCGTTTAAGGTTAAATTCCCCACGTACACACAGACACCTCTTACAGAGTAATGCGTACTACATATTCACGCTGCATCTTATTAACATCACAAGGAGCACACAACTAGACCTAGTTAAAACTGGGGTTTCGAAGGACATCTCATGTCTTGTTACCATTGTTACAGACATGTTCTTTGTGGTATGGACACCCTTCATTTGTTTTCCATGCCTGCTTGTTCAATTTCTTGAACTACAGTCAGATATAGATAAATAACACACATATATATATATATATATATACACACACACACACACACACACACACACACAGAGACACACACACACACACACACACACACACACACACACACACACACACACTATTTTTCTCCCTATAAAATGCACATGGCCACCATAAGATGCACCTAGGATTTGGAGGAAAATAACAAAAAAAAAAAAAAAACACGGATCTCATAAGAGCCAAATAAGAGGCAAGGTGCAGAATCCCCCCATTCTCCCATTCCCCATTAGAGGCAGTTTGGCACCCCATCTCATTCTCCATTACAGACAGTGTGGTATCCCACATCCCATTTCCCATTACAGGCAGTGTGGCACCCCCATCCCATTCCTCATTACAGGCAGTATAACACCCCCATCCCATTCCCCATTACAGGCAGTATGTCACCCCCATCCCATTCCCCATTACAGACAGTGTGGTATCCTACATCCCATTCCCCATTACAGATAGTGTCATTCCCCCCTGCCCCTTCCCCATAGGAAGTGTGCCATTCGTCCCCCTCCCATTCCCCATAGGCAGTGTGGAATTCCCCCCTCCCATTCACCATTACAGGCAGCGTGGCATCCCCCATCCCATTCCTTATTACAGGGAGTGTGCCATTCCCCCATTACTGGCAGTGTGGCATTACCCCCTCCCATTCCGCATTGCAGGAAGTGTGTCATTATCCCCTCCCATTTGCCATAAGCAGTGTGGCATTCTCCCCTCCTCCCAATCCCCATAGACATTGTGGAATCCCCCCTTCCAATCCCCATAGTCATTGTGGCATTCCCCCCTCTCAATCATCCCCATATGCAGTGTGGAATTACCCCCCCCCCCCCCCAATCCCCATGGGCAGTGTGGCATTTCCCCCTCCCAATCCCTATAGACAGTGTGGCATTCGACCTCCCCACTCTCCGGATGCTAGGGTAAAAAAAAGTAAACTTATATAACCATCACACGCACGCTGCTGTTAGACCATGGAGGAGAAGGGAGAGGGCAGGGTAAGTAAATCCTGCCCACTGTCCCTGCTCTGTGAACCTTATTTAAAGCATGATAAAGCTGCACCAAAATCTAAGGTGTCTCTGTGTACTGTAGGTGCAGTCCTAACATACTTCTGCAGATGTGTGATAACTATATCATCTTTTTTTAACTAGATTTAGAGACAGATTGTAGGATTGGTTGGGAGTGCTGTGGCCTCTTGTGTATTCTGATTACCCCATTCACGTGCACCTTCCAGACACAGGAGAAGCACATGGGCCAATTTGCGCCTTCCTCAAGAAAAATCTGCTGTTTTCAACCACAAATGTGCAAAAGTACGCTGCCAGCATGTGTTTTCGGAGTGCAATAAGCCTTTTACTTGTTGGAATCTGCAGTTTCCTCCACCTATTTGCTGGAGGAAATTGACTCTCCAAATTGCTACATTTGCACATGCTTTTCTGCCCACTAAACATACCATAAATGAGGTGACGGAGACAGTCTGGAAAAGTTCAGGCACAAATTGGCGCATTGGCAAACGCCAGTGCACAAATTGACGCAAAAACAAATTTGCCTCCCATTTTGCCGATCATGAATCATGCAAATTCATTTGCGCATGACCATGAATCGACCCTAGTGTCATTATTATATTTAAGGCTGTTTAGATTGTTTGATTGTTTCTGATATCTATCTATATATATATATATATATATATATATATATATATATGTGTGTGTGTGTTTCTAAGGTATCCTAATAAAGTATAATTAATTGTATTTTAGCAGTGCAATCCAATTTCTGTGTATCTTCTATCTATCTTCTGTGTCTACGGTGTTGGCACCTGTTTCATTGAGACCAGTAGCAGCAGTGGATAAGACCGTGAGACTTATTGCACCGTGCACAAGAATTGTGCCTGTACGTATTTCCCCCAAATGGCATATTATATTTGGCAACTTTTCAAACTAGTTACCAGATTGTTTTGAAAAAAATGTAAAAATGGCACATGCAATAAACAGTGCTTTAGACTGTAAGCAAGGGCAGGGCTCTCGTTCCTATTTTCTCCTGTGCTCACAACATTTGGTTTAAATCTCGTACCATGCAGTTTGTATTGATACCTTGTAAAGCGCTACAGAAGATGATGGTGCTATATAAATAAACAATAATAATAACATAATTTGTGCACACTTCTCACCCATCATGACAGGCTCGGCAGGCATCCAGGCCTCTGGAACCACCCCACCCCCCCCCAAGCAACACCACAAAATCCTTACCTTAATACTGATCCTTGGCCGATATGTGCTCCTCTGAATTGTCTGCTGGTCACATGGCTTTGATTGGTGGCCGGGAAAGAAGGCCCTGTTGACCACCGGCGGCCAGTCTGAGGACCACATTTCGGACGAGGATGGAGGTTCAGGTATGGATTTCAGGGTGTTGCGGGGGGTATTGCTTGGGCTATTGCACAGGAGGGCTCATGAAATATGGATGCCCCCCCCCCAAGCCTATCGCAATGCGGCCTTGCACCCATTTACTAGGAAATGTTTGTGGGACTGTTTTAATTATCACACCTGGACCCCATCACATCTTCGCTGTTTTTTTCCCAAATAATTTTTTTTTCATCCAATAAAAAAATGTAACATATTTTAATGAAAAAAAGAAACAAATTGTTCTGAGAAAATGCAGCCACTAATGATGTGATGGGGGGGGGGCATATAAGCTTCCCCTGAGACTCCTGTGGCTTAGAGCACTGGTGGGCAAGCTGGTATGGCAGAGGATCTGTGTCCTCTGGCCAACTGCAGAACGCGGAGCAGTGTGGGACACCCACGCCAAACATTAGCAAGGGGGGCAGTGAGTATGATTTATTTTTTTACTATTACAGGGAAACTCAATTGGTATAAATCTCAGGAAAAATCAGTTTTGTGCTGAACTGATTTTTCCCTGAATCTTGAAGCGAGTGCCGATTTCCGATGTGTGAATCTGTTCTCTCATCTGTAATTTGATCATAGCACCATTATAGGATGTCTGGTAACAACATAGGCTGAAATTCTCTATGATTGTAGGATTGATGGTTGGTGATCTTCAGAATAGTAATGTCTTTGTGACACACAGTGCTCTTCAGAACAGAGATGAGTTACTGCACAAGAAACAACAAGCAGCATTGGAATGCCAGTGTAGGCTTCTGCTATCCATAAAAATATTAGATCATTAACCAGTTTAGCCACACTTATCTTATGTCTTGGGGTATTCCTGATCTTTATGCCTCATTGGCACATACAATCAACTGAAACCAGCACAGCATTAAACTGTGAGCTTTAACTTCGTTACAGCTTAATTAATTAAATATTTATTAGGATACATTCAGGGGCATGGAGCTGTATTATTTACAATTCAGAACAATTGGTTCACAGGGTTCCTGATGACAAAGCTCATGGATGAACTTCTAACTGTCCTCAAAAGCCTGCCACAACACATTAAATCAATGCTATACGCTGTGTTTTATTTTGTTTATCTAGTGATAAATGAAACCGTATGAGCTTAGCATAATTTATCACCAGTCACTTTGATTCTTAAAAAAATCTAAATGCTGTGCAACATACTAAAGAGGTTTATATAAGCTGAAATCAGGCACACTGATGTTATTATGCCTTAGTTAAAAAAAAGCATGCGCTTGCATTTTTCTTTGTGACCACTAGATGGATCCAGTGAACAAGTAGGAGATGCAGAGGCTGTTGAAAAGCATATGAACTACATAGGTAAAACATGATAAAGGAATCTGTGGTCTGCTTCTAAAAAAAGAAAAAAAATGTTATTCTGCTCATCTGTTGCAGACCTGAGCGTATGTGCATCGGGAGGTTAGTTTCCCAAATAAGCACACCTCTAGCTAATTTGTATGTAATGGAGAAAAGTTTGGGTCTGTGTAATGTTTTATTTGCTGTTTGTAACCGCAAGAAATAAAATATTTTGTATATATTGAGTTCTGGTGACTGGACTCATTTGATGGAGCATGCAGCTGAGCAACCTGATTCGTTACTAGCGCCAGCTATCGGCAGATTAACGTCTGTATAGAGGCGCTAAGAGCGACCGCTAGTATACACTGTGATCGGCTATCGGGCGCTGTAACAGAGCGTCTCATTTGCTGTAGTAACCTAGCCAGCATTGATGAATGAGATGTATGTTGGGCATTCTAACACCAGTACAGTGCTGCAGGGAGCGAAAGGTAGCGCCAGCTCAGTGCGACCGACTCTCAGCGACTCACACCATATTCAGCAAAAAAACAGACTCACACAGTGTAGGCGCTCTGGATTTGGTTGCTATAGCATAGAGCGGCAGACGCTGTGTGATTAAAGTCTGTTTTTGAACACAAGTCCACCAGTAACAAAGCGAAAGCACATAGAATTACATTGTTGTAACATTGTGACTGTAATACTTTAATGCCAGACCTGTAATGACAATTCTGCATATAAATATAAAAAATCAAAAATGTCTTTTTCTAGGCCAGGAGAGGTGACACAATTTTTTGAGAGAAAAAAACATTAAAAACAAAAAACCCTGTTTAAACAGAAGTAAAGGAACATCCATTGAAATGTATGGGAGAGTGACAGGGAGTGACAGTTAATTCCTGGCAGCTAGAGCTCCGGCGCTATATGCTGAGTCGCCAGCAATGATGAATCGTACATCACATGGCGCTGTTAGAGTCACTCACCAGAATCGCCTTGATAAATGTAGTTTTGCGTACATCGCCCGGTGTTCACCAGACGCTGCCTGTCGCTACTAGGCACTACCTGCCACTATCCCTTGATGAATAAACCCCATAGACACCATATTTAAGGAGGCACATAGGCGCACTGTTCCAGGGACTGCGTAGCTGGGGCCAGCGGTGGGCTTAATTTTGTGGTGGATTTGGTGGCACAGTTCCAAAAGTGCAACATGATTCAGTTTGAAGCAACTGTAAATTTGCTCATCACTCAAATCCACCACAGCCAACCAGGTGTTAAACACTCGGTCAGCCTGCAGTCACACACCGGTGCTGACTCTCCGTCTCCTCCTTAGCAGCAGCCACACAGCGTTTCGTTGGTTAGTGTCTCAGCCAACACCCTGTGTCAGTTCATCCTGCATTCACATAAATGTAAAGGACAACCCCCACCATCTTGCATCTCTTTCTTGGAAGGATGGAATCTACAAGGCGCCACACTTGTCCATTTCCCTGTGGAGCACAGAGCCAGAGTTTTGGCTCATGATCATAGGCTAGGTAATATTTGTGCTAATGCTGTGGTCATCATGGCCACCACCCCACAGTTGCTGAGCATGGGCCACATATGTCTGGCACCATGTTGATGTTGCCACAGGTGTGTTAGGGGGCGCAAGAAATGGTCCACCAAGGTTGAGGGAACGTCTTGTTAATAACATCAAGCTGGTCTAGCTCAACCTTGCTAAATGGTCACTCTTGTATGGGCCACAGAGTCGTGGCCTCAGCAAGACTTAGCTCACCAAAATATGGGCTCGAATAGCTGAGACCCTCAATAGCACTGATGCACATCAGTGGACCACTGCTCCATAGGACACGCTCCATAGGGCCCTCACTAAAAACAAAAGATGGATCTGCTCATTGAGCACGAAGGACCAATTAGTACCTACCATGAATATGAGGTCATGTTGAAGCACAAGATACCTTTATGTCGCCTGCAAGGTGTGGAAGTATGGGATGACACAGCCTTGGTCAAAGGTAACTGATTTAATTGTTGTTTCACATTCCTTTTTAAATGTTCCTGCCCAAACATATGCTTTGCTGTCCGGCACATCTGCAGATGCAGGATCACATTCAGAGGTTCTGGGAGATCCAGAATCACAACCTGAACACAGCCAACAGCTGGAAATAAATGTTGCAGCCAGCACTAGACACCAAGTGAACACATCCACACCAAGCTGTTGCTCAAGGCAGCCGAAGCCTGTCTGTTAGTGGAGTAGTCCTTGTGTTTGTTTTGCCACTGCTAAGTAGCTTTTTCAGTGTTTTCATCTGTTGAAATGTATTTGTCTTACCCTTGGTTTCTTTTACTAGGGTTGTTAGCCAACAGTGAACAACCCTCAACATTCACAGTCAGCTGTTCCTCAGGCCAGCCAGAGCCTATCTGTAAGTTGACTCTTCATTGTTTATTCCAAAATTAGCTGCTCATGTTGGCTGCTGACTGCTTCAGCCGTGTTTCCTGTTATTGATGTTTAGGAATAGTGTTTGATTGACACAATGGCCACGCTAAACCCACAGCACAATCTTTTGGTTTGGACAGCCTGCTGCTGTTTTAATTGGCTTATTATGGAGTTGTTGAATTGGTTAGGTATTTCCATTGTTGCAATTTTACAATAAATTTTGATTAGTCTCGGTGGCCGCAATTTCTAGTGTGTGTGTTTCTACACAGCATTTATGTCCACCACACCTATGGGTGTTGGGAAATGTCCATCCAATACCAATGTGCCACCCATGTGTGTAAGTGATTCTTTGCCAGATAACTGTTATTGGTCATTTGTCAGAGAGATTTAATTCTTCCCCTACTCAAGAAGGGATTTTGTGCCTTTTTTTAGGTAGACGAATTGTTTGGCGTACCCTTGTGAATCTCATTTCTGTTACAGAGGATAGATAAGAATGTTGTTCAACCCAGCTGTCTGGAAAATTTCCATTTAGTTGATACTCCTACTTTGTTGCTGATGTCTCCTATATCAGTGGTCCTCAACCCCCGGGCCGCGGACCGCTACCGGTCCGTGGCTCAAATGGTACCGGGCCCTTTAGAGAATGAGCCCAATAGTGACAGCCGGCAGCAGCTCGCGTTGCGGGAGAAAAGGGGGCGGGGTTTAGCTCACTCCTCTCTCACACTCTATCAATAGAGCAACGGTTTGACGGGCTACCCAATTGGTCTAGGTATGGGAGCTGGTGTCCCCGCCCCCCGGCCCGGTGCTGCGAGTAAAGGTGAAGCAGGTTTGTATGCGCCCGCTCATCGCTGTGTCTGCTTCCCCCGCACAGGTTCTCGGCACCATCGAAGGCATGCTGGAGAAACTGGAGCTGGACGATGAAGGAAGGAGAGCGTCGCCATTGCTGCTACCGCCACTTCCTGGGGGGCTCCTCTCACCCCTCTTCCCTGTATGGGCCCTCCCGGCTCACTGCTGTGCTGCATCCCCACCATGGCCAGCTGACAGCCCTGCCCCAGCCGCCTGTCTCCAGGTGATGTGGAAATACTACTCCCAGCATGCTCTGCCACCACAAGGCATTCACAGGCTGCAGACCTGGGCAGCAAGGCATGCTGGGACATGTAGTTCCACTGTATATAGAACTAACTATACCATGTCTCTTCAGATAAATATATATATATATATATATATATATATATATATATATATAGCGCCACTGCAACCTTTCTGTAATGGGGAGCCCTGCTCAGAGTGAGAGCTCTCAGCTGGACTGTCCTAATTTCTTCCATCTTTCTTGGCCATTATTCTCTACCTTGGTTTTCCATATCTCCAACATTTTTCTTCCTTCTTGTCTTTATCGCTGTCTCTTTTTCATATGATCTCTCTCTCTCTTTCCAAATGCCTCTTTATTAATCTATTTCCACATTCCCTCGATTTTGCTCTAATTTCAGCATTACCTCCTTTCCATTTTTCCATATATTTCTCTTCTTTTTTTCACTTTACTTCCTTCTTTTCCTCCTTCCTTCTTTCCATTCCATCCCATCTCTGCCTCTTGCTCTTCTCCTTCTTTCCCTCCCTCCTTCTTTCCTCTTTCTCTCCCTTTTCCCCCTCTATGTTGCTTCCCCCCTTCTTTCCCCCTCTATGTTGCTTTCCCCCCTTCTTTCCCCCTCTGTTGCTTTCTCCCCCTCTTTTTGCTCCTTCCATCTCTCTGTTTTCCATACTCTATTTTTGTTGTCAGTCTCTCCATCTATCTTATTCATATTTCCTGTTTCCCTCTGTTTTCTGCGTTCTATATGTCGCTTTCCCCATAACAATATTAACAATCAATGCCGCCGCATCACTCCCAGCCACACCCTCAGTCCCGCCCCCAGTCAGCCCCCCCCCCCCCCCCCCAGTGCCCCACCGGGCCGCGGTAAAATTACCAAATCCTGAACCGGTCCACGGTGAAAAAAAGGTTGGGGACCACTGTCCTATATGGTGCAGACCACACATAATACATACGATGAGACTGTCATTGGGTTTGTTCTTTGTGTGGGTGATGTCATCTTTGCTGCTTTTTCAAATGTTAAAGGACTTATCTTGACAATTGGTAATTCACCACATTCTCCTTTTGTGCCTCTAATATATCTTGTTTTGATTGCACACCATTATCTGATGAAGACCAGTTGTCCACACTACCACAGATGTCAGAACCATCTGGGGATGAGGCAACACAGGTATTTGAACGGATTTCACGGATGTTGCTGGTCGACTTTGTCCATCACCAAATGTAAATTGGATGTGTGTTGATTTCCAGGATAATCCATTGTTTCCAGCCCTTACACAAACACCATCTGTAAGGGAGATGTCCGATGATTGTCCCAGCAAACCCTGACAAATGCCATAAATAACACACTACTGAGGAAGATGCCACGGTTGGTTGCAGAACGCATGGCCCTGTGGGTATAGCTCTCCAGCATCCCCTTACTGGATACTTTACAGGTTTGCTTGTCTCTGTTTCTCTAATTGCTTCTAATAATGTTTTTGCATTTTTTTTACAATCTTTTTTGCCAATTGCTCATTTGGAGTTTTATGTGCTCACTGTGTATTGTTCTGTGGTGCCTGGGTTGCACTGGGGGCCATCCAACCCCCCCCCCCGCCCCCCGGTGCACCACAGGTTCCCCACACTTATTAGGTGCCTTATATTATTGTTTTAACTCACATAAAGTATAGTTATTGTAGTTTAGCCATATGGGCACTTGGCAATAGTATTAGCACCTGTGCACTTTTGAATGGTTTAGATCCACTTTAGGGTGTTTGTTATTTGCATAATTTGCACATTGAAATAACTTTTTCAATGAAGATCCAGATCTGGGCGAACAAATATCAGGGGATTAACTACTATATATTCTTTGTTGAAATACTTTAATATTATACTTTTTATAAGCTCAGGTGGGTGGAGAGTGTTTGTTTTGGTGTATATGTTTTTCAAATATCTTTGAATCGATCTTTTGTCTGTAATATGTGTATTAAATAAAGATTACATTTATTGAGCATTTTCTGAGGTGTACTGTTATTGCCTGTGTTTGGTTTCTCAGAGGTTTTTGATTCAGGTGTCCCAGGAACCCAGCAACATCAGGATCCGCCTTGGCACATTAATTTATGATTTGCCATTCCACATCCAAGGACCTTTGGGCCCACTTATGTTGAATACCTTTATGTATCCAAACCTTAAAAAATGCCAAATGCCATAACTAACACACTTCAATGAAGTATAGGCCTGGACACAGATAGAAATGTTTGGTTCCCCTCGCATGCATGTTGGCAAAATCGAAACAACACACCAATATGTGTTAGGAGCTGATGGGTTATACATTTTTGTCACTGGCCTTTATTATAATGTATAATTTTCAGGCTCCCTTGGTGGTAGTTGAGGAGTCTCTCCCACCCCCCAAATGCTGGGTGCATACAATAGGCAACAACATCACAACCAACACATTGCACACTGCTAATAACAGTGCCGCAAAACAACAGTTCTGAAGGAAGACCGCACTACCATTAACCAGATACTAGCAGGGGCAACACATGGTGTTGCTAACCTATCTCAAAATATCCTATAAATTACACACATATTTTGAATGCTGAAAACAAACACACTATCTGAGGGGCTCCACACAGGTCCAGGTGTAAATGGTGGAGTTGGTGTGCAAAAAAACAGAAAAAGATTAAGATTTGTGTTACAACATTTTGCACAACTACCAGCATACATGATAAAATGTATGACTAAGAGAGGCATTAATCAACCTCCCAAAAATTGTCAAGCTACAAAATCTGCAGTAAGCTCCAACAATATTTTCTTTGGTGGTTTCAATAAACAGCAAGACAGCTACATTTGCAACCCGTGGTCAATGTTACTCACCATCACAGCTCTGGCTTTGGCCCATGCTGCTGGACGCAACTTCATGCTGGTGGGAACAAGGTGGGTTTGGGGGGCAAAGGAATGTGCCAGCGTGAATAGGAGGAGCTGTGAAAATAAAACAGCAAAAAAAAAAAATTAATAAACATTAATGTTGAGTATGTTTTCTTGCACCATATAAACATTTTAGATTTGGTGCCGTGTGTTTGTGCATGGCACAAATACCTGACAGTGGCTCCGGTGAAAATCATGGAAGGGGTGTGGAGGAGCCTATGATTTCAGCATATCCTCATCAGAGGAGTTGATGACCCACACAGCCCCCACCTCACCGACCCACTACTCTGGGACGTCATCATTACACACACCTGTCTTCTTTGCCCCACTAGTCGAACCATTCGCCTCTGGGTGGGCTTTATCCACAGCCAGTACTCCACAGCTACAAAAGAAAATACAGTTTCGTAAAACATGTTACTCATTACCCTGCTAGCCCATCTTCTCTGCTGTACATCCACTTACCTGGGAAGTTCTAGCTGTAGCACCTCCACACCAAGGGCCACCTTTTGGCATTTGAGGTCTGACCAGTGCTGCATTATTTGGTTGAAGGTGTAAGGTCCCCTTGTCACTCACATAGGTTACCACTTCCTCTGCCAAATGTGTGTTGGGCTTCAAATCATACTTTAGATCCATGAAAGTCTGCGAACAACAAACAGATGTGCATTGTTAACTTAGGTCCTCTGTTTGGGTCTCCTTTAGCTCCACATACACGCCACTGCCCCTTTAATTAATTTTCAGGGACAGTGCAAGCACCTAAGCCTTGTATATGCAGACGCACTTAGGCCAAAAGGCGCCTACCTCTCCACTCCTCTACTACTGTCAAATAGGGCTTGCTGACTGTGACCAGCAACAAGGTGAAGCCAGCTCCCCCATCCTGCAATAGAAGCGAATTGCAAGCGCAGATCCACTTATGCCAAAAGGTGTCCTTAGCTCTTCACTCCGCTACTACTGTCAGATAGGAGTCGCTGACCACGGCCAGCAACAAGGTGATGCCAGCTCTCCCATCCCATCCTGCAGTAGTAGCAGATTGCATAGACATGTCAGACCTAAATCACTTCCACTACTGTGTCACATAAAAACATGCCAGAGTGGTCCATGTGACAGTGGCCAAGTACTGTGGCCCTGTAACGAAGGCCAGGCAGTCGCCATTACTGTGGCGCCATGTGTCTGCACTCATTTTTTTGTCACCCGCTTGCACCTTGGCAGGAGTGTAATGCGACACACATGTGTAGGTGAATAACATAAAAGTGTGACTTACCATCATAATGTCCTCCTGCTGCTCACGGGAGCAGCCCAGAAGTGTGCTTGCAGCTATAAGCACATGTAGCCTTTAGGTTGCTTTTGCCTTTGAGGGGTTGTTAAATAAACCAAATAGTTTCAAATACAATTGCCCACTCAGTTAGGAATTTGCTTGCCACTGCTGACTTAGGACCTCACTATGCCACACCATAGGCGCCACCACAGTCTCCAGAGCCAGGGACACAGTCATGGCCGAGGAACCGGCAGCACATGGCCCAGGTACTGCAGCCCCAGAACCCACTGTTTGTCCCGCAGGCACTCCCCTGCTGATACCAACACTAGCCACTCTAAGTGGGTCACCTGCATCAGTCGAAAGCATCAGCAGCGAGAGTCAGAAAACCAGGGCTACCGGCACAGCCCACCATGGACCAACCAACGGTCAGGACACTGGAGCACTATGTGACCCCAGGACAGACCCCAGCACAGGCCCCGCTGCAAAGTCCACAGCAGAGCCCCATGTGGAGTCAACGGGGGAGCCAAAGGCTGAGCAGCGTTGCCAATGCCAGGCCTGCGGGAGCAGTTATGGTTTGAGATTGCCCATAACATGACGGGGATGGGGCCGGAACCCAAGGATGGTACCTGGGCCAAGAAAAAGTGGGATGACCTGAAGGTGGTGGTTCATCAGAAACTCAGCACCAAACAGGCTGAGGGGTAAGTGCTGAACATCCAGAGGGCTGCTTATACAGGAAACATTGGACAACTCACTAAAGCCACCTTTCCTTTGTTTGAATCTAGATTGCAAACTGGTGGGGAACTCCCCAAACCTCTATAATTTACCCATGTTGAGGAGTGGGTGTTGGGAATGCTCCACCCCAACAACTGCCAGGGGATGTCGGCCACCATGGACACCGATAGGCGGTATGTTAATGTATGGGAGAATGCGCTAGCACTCTGATGGACAGGACAGACAGCGCCGGCCCTCTGATGACACCGGGCGCCAATGATACATGGAATGCTACCTGAAACAGTTAGAGGCGCTACACATTTTGCCTGTCATACATATGTTTTTTTGCATGAGCGCCGCTAAAACACCTGCCATTATGTGTAGCTACCTGGCGTTTCTTAAATAAACCTATATTATGAACTTAATTTGTACAGTCTGGAGGAAGAAAGGGAGAAAGGCGACATGATTGAGACCTTGAAATATGTGAAAAGATTGAATAAGGTTTAGGAGGGGAGTGTCCCTAAAATGAATGATAAGGCAACCTGAAGCTAGTCAGATGGAAGATCAGGAGCAACATCAGTAGATGCTTGGAGCAATCTTCCATCAAAGGTAGTTAAAATATCATTAGTAACTGAACTTAAACATGTCTGGGATAAGAATACCGTATATACTCGAGTATAAGCCGAGTTTTTCAGCCCACTTTTTGGGCTGAAAAAAGCCACCTCGGCTTATACTCGAGTCCACCGACACAGTGACCGGCACTTCCAGGCTGCTGCGTGCTGGTCGTCGGTGGGCGTGCCCACCGACGACCAGCACGCAACAGCCAGGAAGTGCAGCCAGGAAGCGGCGGCGGGAACGGCGGCGGCGGAGCGGAGGGGCCGGAGGAAAGGAGAGCGGCGGGCGGCCGCCCTCCGTTGCGCCCGGACGAGGGGAAGCCGGACCTGAGATGGCGCCTGGGAGGAGCGGCGACGGGACCTCACCTGGGACGGAGCTTGTGTCCCCCGAGAGGCAGGTGTGTGTTGTGGCGGCGGGCACCGGCGGGAGAACGGTGCTGTCGGCTCCCCGTCCGCCGGGCGAAGTAAGAGAAGCAGCTACACCCGAGGTCGCAGGGTGTACCAAGATGGCGGCCGCCGAGGAGCTGAAGGCAGCTACACCCGAGGTCGCAGGGTGTACCAAGATGGCGGCCGCCGAGGAGCTGGATGCTGGAGTGTGCGTCTGAGAGCGGCTGCAGCAGCAGGTACCCACAGAGTATGTGTGTGTCTTTCTGTGTGTGTGTGTGTGTCTCTCTTTCTGTGTGTGTGTGTGTGTGTGTGTGTGTGTGTGTGTGTGTGTCTCTTTCTGTGTGTGTGTGTCTCTTTCTGTGTGTGTGTGTCTCTTTCTGTGTGTGTCTCTTTCTGTGTGTCAACTCCAATTCCAATTAAAAAAAGCCGCCTCGGCTTATACTCGGGTCAATAGCTTGTTCCACTTTTTTGGGGTAAAATTAGGTGCCTCGGCTTATACACGGATCGACCTATACTCGAGTATATACGGTACATCTATTCTAGGGTAAGAAGGAAATACACACATGAAGGCAAACTAGATGGACCACATGGTCTCCTGTTGCCATAAACCTTCTACAGTGTGTTGCTGTGGACCTATTATCTATCATTATAATACCCCTAGAATTAGTTACCTATCCACATTTCTGGGTCTCTGCAGCCACATATTTAGCTTCCCCTTAACCAATCAGGCTTGCCAGTCTGGAGTGCACGACTCAAAGCTCCATGTATGTGGATCCAGCAAAACTCGATTGGCCTCCAGTGGTCATGTGGCTAAAAAGTAGTGCAGAAGTAGTTGCTCACTTGGAGGGACATCCAAAGCTTTAAGGCAGATGAAAATCCCCCCCCCCCCCCCCCCGTGGCCTGCTTGGAATCTAAAAAATTAAAGGCCCGAACACTAGCCTACCCCCGAGCATCCTATACTGGATGTCTCACTGTGTAAAACCCCCCTGCTTCCCCGGCTTCTCTACGGCTGGGCACGCACCTACACCCGGCTTTTCTGAATGGCGTGCGCCCAAACAGCATGCCATGGATGCAGCCAGTCAGCTGCACCTCATCACAGCGGCACTTGACACTTATCTGATATATATATTTTTATTTTTTTATAGAGAGACCCTGCACCGCTAAAGTGATTAATAGGTGCTGGCATAGGCAAAACACCTTCAAATTAAGGATAGTACAATACACAATACAATTCTGTGTGGGTTACCAGATAAGCCCACAACAATAGTTATTGCCTAAAGATTATGCGGCACACTGGAGTAACTCATTAAAAATTATGTTTTTATTTCAATTGATTAGGCACATACTGAACACTACATGAAACATAAACTACATACATTTAAAATCAATTAAAACATGTTGGATGGATGGACCTCTAATAAGAAAAATATTTCCAGGATAATTTAAATTGTTCCCTATACCAGTAAATATGTCTGTGCAATAACTCTATTCAATAAACATTAAAAAGTCATTCAGTGCTTCATAGAATTCATAAAATCAAAAGTCAAATATCAAAAAAGTGAGAGTGCTGCTATGGAGAGAATGTTAAAAAGTTACAAGTGCTTTATAAAGTGGCAAGTGCCCTATCCTATATTAAGTAATACAACAATGTATGTATGTAATAGTGCAAACCAATCCAAGCAACCAGAGACAATGAATAAACCGGATACTATTAAATAGTAAAGTATATCACCAAGTCATAAATGGAGCCGTCATCCAATGCGATCACCGATGCGTTGCGTGGTGGAGACCCCCACCACTTCGTCAGGATGCTATTTTTTCATTTGTTTGCAACTCTGTGTTATAAATGCAAACAATTTTATCTAGAAACAATGTGTTTAACTTAGGGCCTTATTTATCAAGGGCTAGCGCCAGGTAGTGTCTGACGAGCGCCAGGTACCGCCAGCTAACGGCGGCTACCGACTCAAGTACGCCCGGCGGCGGTCACAATGACGCATTTATCACACTAAATGAGGCTAGCGCCGGCGAGAGCGTCAGCTAGCGCGGGATTCATCATGTAGCCGACTGCAACGAACAGCGCCGCTACTAATCCCATCACAGCGCCAGGTATGACCTGTCGCTCCCTGGCGCTCTCCAATGCATTTCAATGGAGCAATCTTTTAATATTCATAATTAATTGATTTTTTTTTTTTTTTTAACTGTCAAAAATTCTGTGACCACTACGGCAATGTTAGATATTTTTTTTAAGGTAAAAAAAAAAAAAATATGTGCAGAATTGGTATTACAGGTCTGAGATTAATGTATTCATATTGCAAAATGTTTAGAAAAACTTGTATAATTTTTACATTTAAAAAAAATGGTTGTTTGGGGGTTAAAAACTACTTTACACACATCGCCGCCAGCGCTCTGGGGTTAAACAAGGAATTCACAGCACGAGAAATTTTTGAGCGTGATTTGTTAATGAATCTGCAGCAAGCCGTTCGCTCTGGACATTCGCTGTCAGGCGCACCCATACAACGCAGAACCTGTGAAACATCGACCCCTAACCCCGTATTCAACATTACCGCACACCGACTGAGTCGCTGTCAACAAGCAAACCCCGGCCAAGCACAGCTAATACTAGCTGGCGCTGTGAAAATCACGCTACTGGCGCTCATCTGTCGCTACCTGGCGCTATTAATGAATCGGCCTCTTAGCAACCTTTATCTAGCAGGGGCACTAGACTGGGGGACTACAGTCCGAACTAATACACCACTGTGCATGTTGATGCCTGGGGGAGCTATATTGAAGCACAGAAAACCAGACTGAAGACTTTGAAATCTGCCAACCCAGCACTAAAGGTAAAAGCTGCCGTATACCTTTGTAGTGCAGGGTGTCACAGCCAGCCATTGAGCCTCTATCAGCACCAATAGCTGATGTGCACCCCAAATCAATCATGTTGAGCTACATAAGTTACTGGAGTTGATTGTATAGTGTTACTTTATTTTAAGCAGACCAAAAGTCACTTCACCTCACACCAGAGTCTAACAGCAGCAGAGGGTAGCGAGGGATTAATTCAGAATGAGTGCCATGGTTGTACTACTCCCCTCCAGGGGTACGGGTCCATGAAAATGGTTGATGTTCAGACCTTCCTCTTCAGACAACAGATGCCAGTAAGTAGTTGAGTACCCCTGCTGTAAAGTATGTTGGTTAATCTTGGATTGGGGACCATTCAGTGAACTATTGGGTCTGGTCTGAAACTCTTTGTTGAAATCGAATATATGGAACTGGAAACCCTTAAACTGGAAACCCCATAAACTCTGGCCACTGGTTGAGCATTGAGACACAGTAGACCAGGAGCTTCACACTCATGAGGCTCCTGGCGTCTAAGATATACTTGTCATACTCATTGACTATGGAAGATGAGTGCTCCCTGTAAGTACTACAGTGCTACTGCTTTCAAGTTGATCATAGACTTCTCTGATTGCTGGTTCTGGTGCCACTGCTTTGCTCTTGCTTGTCTGCCAGAGGTATGGCAAAAGTCAGATAAATGGCCATTGCAACAGAGAGATTATTTCCTTGAGATCTGTCCCCAAATACCTCAAGGTCTAACAGACACAATATTCTCTGGCTGCTCCTCCCATCCATAGACAATGATTGGCATTCATACCGGATACAAAAAAGAATGTGTACCATCAACCACCCAATCTTCTTCCTCCGACTCCTCCTGTATGGCCTCCTCCTTGACCTCCTCACCCTGCTCCGCCTCTCTAGGGTAGACAAAGGTATGTGACACCCCCTATTGGAATGGGGATCATTCAATGGATTATTGAGACCTTCAGTCAGCTCCTTTCATGAAGGAGCGTTGTCTGGTCTGAAACTCTTTGTTTAAATCTAATATAAGGCACTGGAAACCCTTAACCTATTCTCTGCATTTTTGAGCTGTGTATTTGTTCTCTACCTCTATCAACAAATACAATTTAACACTACACTGGTTTAACCTAAAATTATTCATTTAGATCAGTGGCAGAGATAAATACATTCTGTAAAACTGGGCTTTCTTTAATTATTAGCTTACCAGGGGTTGATATTTGACCTACATCATTCCTGGATACTATTATCCGGGTTTTGTTACTTACATATATCAATGCCTTTATTAAAATGCCCATGTATCATGACAGGTGCATCTGTGTTACTAGAGCAAAGTTCATTTGTGTAAGCCGATTGCAAATGAAGTCATGCACTAATTATAATGTTTCCACAAGTAGAATATAAAGGGACAGTAAACCAAACAGCAACAATAAAGCAGCAAGCAGCTCACCTGATGCCTGTCTCATGCGTCATTCCTCTAGTTCCTGTAGTGCCAAGTAGAAACCGTTGCAGGGCCCCAATTCCCCCCCCCCCCCCTTTTAATTGCATTTCTCCTAGGCCATGCAAACAGTTACTTTGTCCCTTGGTGCTATCAGAACAAGTGAGCATGCCAAGTACCAGTGGTGCCACAGCTTTATCTGACCACAGTAGAGCATGCTCATGACTCGTAAAGCTGTGGCATAAAACAATCTGGGTCCTCCGCACTACATGGAATCTATAATTGTGTGCAAGCGTGCCAATAGACCTAATCCACTATATGTTAGTGGTACCTGGAAATACAATTGTAAATGGGAGCTGCCAGACTAAGCTCCCCCTTGTCCAAGGAAATTACGCCGCACCACCACTATTATATATCAAAATCTAAATTTATTATATCGTTATCAATCACATATAAGGACAAACATACTACAAATAGTTTTTTAAAAAACACATACTTAAAAACATAGGGTATTTATGATGGAAAAGCCGGCTACTAATAATTCAAAGATATAAGGGTAATTATGTGAGTACAATGGGTTCCCTAAATGCTCTTTAAAAAACTAATAAACAGTGATAAATGAAAACGTGCTGTACATAACTATAATTACATAATCCTGTGAACAGTAAATAACATTAGAAAACACACCTGATGCAAAAACACAAGAAAATAAGTGCTAAACTATTTAAATAAGTGTACTACCAATTGTGCTATTAAATTTAGAAAAAGTGCTCAGTGTCATGCACCCAGTTGCCTGAGCGCATGAGCCTTAGTGCCAATTCACTTTAAATGGAGTGCAGTATACTGAGCATAATCACGGGAACTAGTACATAATAATAATAATCAACATAAGTATGTAAAGTTTTTTACATCACCGTATTGTATTGGCCAGCATCCCTCAATACCAGACCGAGAAACAAGCGACGCGTTGCGTGGCCGAGAATATCGCCACTTCGTCAGGCTGCTGGTCGTAAAGCTGTGGCATGACACAGCCTTCCCAGCTCTGCCACAACCCAAACATTGAATCAAAGACAGTGGCTTCACTTAGAATACAAAAGGCATTTACATTTAATCAAATATTTTTAGATGTTCCCAAGGGGGGATACTGTGGAAGGAAGTTAGTGTGTGCCTGAACAGGGACTTAAAATAAAAATAGAAACAATTGTGTACTGTACTACAAATTACTTCTAAAATACAACTAATTTCTTTATCCTGCTATGGTAGCAGACATCTGTACACCTGAACTCAAATTCCATTATAGTCTATGGAGGGGGAAATTCAAGCAAATACCACCAAATTTGAAGTGAACAAACTCAAAAGGTATTGTGACAATGTTAAGATAGGGTTACTTTCAAATCAGCTGAATGATGGTTCACCATAGGTGAGTGCACAACATTGATTCAGGCTCCTCTCTGGCAATTAGTTCTTGCGTGTAAAAAGATAATGGTATGCCAGCACTTACATTAAAAGGTCCATTTTATTTCTCTATTTAAAATCATCCAAACAAACAGCTGAGTATGGCCCAGCATTTCAACCCATTTCAAGGACAATGTGCACAAAGTTTAAAAAGGCTTCTTACCTGCCCATGGCCAATCAGATGGTGCCACGTCCTGCCCCTCCAATAGGCACACCAGCGACCTCTGCTGTGGAATGCAGAGAGACTGTGACACGCCAGGGGCCTCATCAAGAAGCATGTTCAGGTTTCTGAGGTCCAACCATAAACACAACCGACCTCGACCATGATGCCATCCCACTCCTGGAAATCCAGCCAATAGGTGGCCTAGACCAGGGGCTTCACATTCATGAGGCTCCTGGGGTCAAAGATGCACTTGCTATACTCATTGACCAGAGAAGATGAGTGCTCCCTGTGAGTACTACCAGTGCTATTGCTTCCAAGTTGATCATAGGCTTCTCTGATTGCTGCTTTGCTCCTGCTTGTCCGCCAGAGGTATGGCAAGAGTCAGATAAATGCCCATTGCAAGAGAGAAATTATTTCCTTGAGCTGTTTACACATTTTGCTTAAAGTCCATTTTAGATTCCTTCTCCACTTGTGGGATCTGTCTAACAGGTTCACACAGTGAACACAGTGTTCTCTGGCTGCTCCTCCCATCCATAGAAAATGGCTAGCATTCGTGATGGATGAAATAAAGAATGTGTACCCTCAACCACCCAATCTTCCTCCTCTGACACTTCCTGCATGGCCTCCTCATTGACTTCCTCATCCTGCTCCACCTCTCTATGAGAGAGAGGTATGTGATACCCCCTTAGGGTTCCCAAATGACAAGTTCCTATGTCTCCTCAATGGTTAGCTGGGATTGATGATGCAAGTCCGTTATTTGTTTTGGCCCCAGGGTTCTCTCCCCACTGGCCCTGAGCTGCACGTTGTTTCAAGCAGGCATGCAAAAGGTATGGTCTCACCAGTGACTGCCCTATAACAACCATTTTTGTTCCTTCCTCAAAATGGGATAGAGTGGCTCACCCCATATCAATCACCAGTCACTGGGTGTAAATGAAAGATCCACAGATCAATTGCTAGTGGCATACTCAAACTAGTACTAGTACTCTACAATAGCTCTCTGTTGCTGACAGAGCCTCTGTAATATATAATGTATTGAACTCCAATGTGTTGGGAGGTCAGAAAGAAGGTTTGGAGGTATGCTGTTTTCACTCTAAATCTCCAATAAACACCAGGCAGACAGGTGAGAACTTTGAAAATGTGTGCAGACTCTTCCGGTGTTCTACAACAGTGACTTCTACAACAGTAAACTGGATAACATTTCGAGAATTGTTAAACTACCAGGTTCAGAATGTGAGCCAGGAGAGGTATATGTGTTATCTCTCTAAGAGGAGAGGCTACTAGGAGGCTAGACAAGTTTCACACACTACCTTCCCTGGAAGTAAAAGGTGTGGGATCAGCCATTCTAATGGAGCCTCCAGAGCCCCCATCAGCTTTGGGCAGAGTGGCTGCATGGACCTGGGCAGATGAGTTTCAGAACAGCACAATGGTGCTTGGTCCTCTTGTACTGAGATAGTGAGCTGGCCATTACAGCATGGAATACAGGAAGGTCCACTACCATGTAAGAATTGTGCTTATGCCTTTGGATTATGGGTGATTGGGTTGATAGCATTTCTTCTGCTCCCAAACATCCATGATGGAAGTTTGACTTTAAGCGGATGTCCAGTCTATTTTTAACCAAAACTCTGAATCAAACGAGTTCCACTGATTGGCTAAGCAGCCCAGGTAGAAAGCAGGAAAAGGTGAGTTTTTCAGTGATCCCAGGGAATACCTATAGTGGGGCCTCCCAAATCAGGATGCCCCACCATGGAAAAACAAAACCCAAGAGAGTGAAAATCTTGGGTTTTGATCCTCTTTAAGAAGAGTTTTACAATCCAGTGTTGTTCTACCTTCCCCTACAGATGCTGCATTTGTGTTTCTTAGCTTTTCGCCTATACCAGTCAATAACTGCTACCTAATGATTAACTTAACACAAGTAACATACGTTAAAATCTCCCTCTACAGATTTGACTCGAAGATGTGCTGTATACCTGCTAATCATACGCTAAATATTACTGATAACAAGTGGGAGTACTATTAGGGGCAATGAGGTGCTTGCTCTAATTTGTGGGAAATGATTTGATCTTACTGGAGAAAAATGAAAACTATATTTACTGAAAGAGAATCAATACAAATTAGCAATAAAAATAACCTAGCTAATTAGCTTATTAGTTTATTTTATTGTATTCTTATATTTCTGAAGCTCATAATTTTGCAGGCATAGATTGCCAGATCACACGTTTTGTTTGCTTGAAAACTAGAGAATTATTTTATATGCTATACATGATTGACTGTGTATATTTTATGATATGATACACTTGGGGATCTATGAGTTGAATCATTGCAGTTTAGCGGCATTGTTCTGTAGCATATTTTCAGTAGTCTAATTACCACAGACACGGAATGTACGAAACAACAAGCTCATTGTCACCTTAAGGGACGGTAGCATGTCGCAAACTAATCGCACAAATTATACTTTAGGCCCCTAAACTGCTTTCAGAAGCAAAATAATACTCTTGCATCTTGGATTTTGTGATAACATCTTTGAAAATCTACAAGGCAGGGAAAAGCACCACTTCTCAATGCCAAGATGACATACTATTAACATTTTAATTTTTAACAATACAGTAACTCGCTCCATTGGGACCCATAATTGGGCCTACAACCTGTCTTCCAGGGTACTGCTGAATCAGGGCAGAGACAAGGGCCACAAGTGGAAATAGGTAATATACAGCTGAAATCTAAATCTGATTTTAAAAAATCATTATTGTATTAACATTTGCATTTCCATTAATTACAACAATAGGCTTTGGGGAGCGGTAATAGCAGTTAGCAAAATGGACATTTACTATTGTCCTCAAATTGCACATGTACTGAGAGTAGTGAATTCTGCTAATGTTTTCTTTTGCTGTGATGCTGCATATACTGTATGTATATGTGTGTCCCTTACGTGCTAGTGGTCTGGTAAATGTTTAGCCTACTAGACATTCTGGATAATCTGGATCTGGATTCTCTAGGCAACAAGATTAGGCAATTACTGGGTAATTATGAGAACCAATCTAAACAACTTCCTTCATTTAAATTTACCCAGGCAGTCTCTCAGATTTCAAAGTTGGGTTTTCCAGTGGCTCTCTGTGCCAACCCAGCGCTGCCTCCTATCCCAGTAAATCTGTTTTGGTGTTTTAAAAAATCACATGCATAGCTCCAGGCACCCAATCCCTCGGCAGCAGCTTAACACACGAGAGATTGCTTGGAACAGGGGTGAACCTATAATAAGGCCATTTACGGGGGGCAATTGCTGGACCTGTTTTTCTTATTATTATTTCCTCTTATCCCTTAAGAGCAGACATCGGAGGTGCCTCTGCACACTGTAATGTTATTACAATCAATCTTAGGTGGATTAGTGGCCTGGTGGAGTGCACTAGAAGCCCCTTTCTTGAGGATCAGATGGGGCTTATTTCTATAGTTCACATCAGGGAGCAGTGAAGCTAGGTTCACCCCTGGCTTAGATTGCCATTGATTGGAGAACTGAAAGTCCCCAAACACCAAGGTTTGACCAAACAATTATTTTTGAGGTTTTGTCAACAAAAACAGCTAAGCATAATCCATAACTGACTGACAAAGTACACATTGCCTTCAATAAACAACTAAATGAAGTACAAGAAACAACCATATGTATAAAACAACATTTTAAAGAAATTCAAAACTAAAAACAGCATCAGGTCGGCCAGCACAAAATATGAATATTATTTTAAAGAAGAACTATGGGGACCCTGAAGACTAAAAGACTCAAGGGCCACCTGAGTTCCATTCCTTGGGGCATCCCTAATTGAGATGCCTGCTGTGTAAAACCCCTGGATACCCAGATCCACCTGTGTCTCGCAGTGTCTCGGCACCACAGTTGCACCCCTCCCTCCACCAAGTGTTTTGTGGTCACCATTTCAAGGGGAACAAAAAGCATTCTGTTCATTGGAGACAACTTGTATTTTTGTCATTTGTCCTATCGTATATGGTAAGTCATATTTCAAACTCCCCAAATCAGGATTAGCACAGGGGATGGAATGGGAAAGGGTGGGGTACATTTAGAATAGATGTCCACTTTTAAGACTTTACAGTTCCTCCACAACCACGGACAAATGTAGTCACACGCAGGGCCGGATTAAGTGTGGTGAAGGCCCCTGGGCACATACAGTATTTTTTTTTTCCTTAGCAAGCAACTGATTGGTGGTTGTCTGGTGACCGCCTACTGACTGGAATGTCAGATCGAGTCCCTTGTTCCACACTTGGGGTGCGTGCTGCTCGGGAACTCCTGGTTTGCCATTCTGGGTGGGGGGTAGTGTAGTTGCCCAGCTGGTCCAGCAGAAAACAGTTTCTGCTGCTGGTCCAGCAGGAAACTGCATTGAGCTGGTCACACGACCGCCCTTGTCCCTTGGCACTCCGAGCATGAACAAGTCCAAGAAGCCACAGTGGTCACACAGCCATCACCGACCACATCAGGGAATGTGCATTACTCTTCATGCAGCATTGAAGCAATGCCACTGGCTTTTCTTAGAAAACAAAATTATATTTCATTAGAAGTGGATATTCTAAAATGCTTTTATATGACAGATTTTACATTGATGCCACAGAGGATGGGGACAGGAACAGGGACTATGCCCATCCTAATTTGAACTGATTTGCAGACTAGAAAATTGCTTTTTTAAAAGGACTAACACCTGTCTATTTTTCTGACACAGAATCACTTAAAGATCATCTGTGTCCTAAATTACTGTAAAATACATTTCTGACATCTACTCTATTTACCTGATTTTCCATGGCCACTAAGCTGCAAGCCCACTCTGATTTGCTCACCAACTAAGCTGCTGTGCCTTGGCATTCGGTATGCAGCAGCTGCTGTTCTGCTGTCAACAGATGCAGCCACTGCTAGACAGAAGAACATGAAGTATCTACAGTGGATAAGGGGGATTTATGTAAAAATAATTTAAAAGCCTTATAATAAATTATTTTTAGCATTGTTGGTTACATGACTGAATTAATATAATGCCATTCGTTGTGCTTTCGCTAGTTTGCCGCATTTCCAGATGCCGGTCTGCACTCCCATAAAACATCCATTTATTGTGAGAAATCATTAAAAGCAGCCAATGAATGCAAATGCAAGGATAAAATCAAATGCATTTCGGGCGTGACCACATCCTTCAAGAGTACCGTATATACTCGAGTATAGGCCGACCCGAGTATAAGCCGAGGCACCTAATTTTACCCCAAAAACCTGGAAAAAGTTATTGACCCGAGTATAAGCCGAGGCACACAACACAGCACACAATACAGCACACATACACACACAAGGCACACACAGCACACAACACAGCACACAATACAGCACACAATACAGCACACATACACACACAAGGCACACACAGCACACAACACAGCACACATACACACACAGCACACATACAATGCACACAACACACACACTCACCAGTTCAGCTCCTGCAGGATCTTCAGCGACTTCCAGCGACGGTGCGGGAGAGAGGACGGCGCGGGACGACGGCATGGGTCCGCAGGGCAGAAGAGCCGCCTCAGAGGCTTCAGAACTCGGCGGGGAGATCAGTACACCCAGCGCGAGGTGGGTGTACCAAGATGGCGGCCGGCGCGCTCCGCGCCGCCACGTCACGTCGCGTCACTGAGGCCCGGGCCGCCATCTTGGTACACCCACCTCGCGCTGGGTGTACTGATCTCCCCGCCGAGTTCTGAAGCCTCGGCGTCTCGTCTGCCGCATCGGAGGCTCTTCTGCCCTCGCTCAGGTAAGTCTGACTCGAGTATAAGCCGAGGCTGCTTTTTTCAGCCCAAAAAGTGGGCTGAAAAACTCGGCTTATACTCGAGTATATACGGTACATAATAAATATAATAAATATATGCATAATATGCAAATATATTATTAGGGGTAACTATTAATACATAAACTAGGATTCCGTAAACAAAGGGCCTTATTCATGAAGGGATAGCGCCAGGTAGTGGCTATTTAGCGACAGGTAGTGAGAGGTATCGGCAAGAGAACGCCGGCCACAGCACGCAATTACACATTTATGAAGCCGATCCTGTTGAGCGACTGGGATAATGCCATGTAGTGTTAGATTCATCATTATCCCAGCCTCAGCGTACAGCACCTGCGTTCAAACTTTCACAGCGCCACGTATTACCTCTCGCTACCTGGCGCTCTCCCATACATTTCAATGGACGATCCTCAAATCCCATTGTTCATCCCATTTTTTTTTTCAATACTACAAATGTTTAAGACATTATTCCTAAACTGTATGTATGTTTTTGAAGTTTATTTTTTTTTTTGGTCAAAAATGTATTTGCTTGTCTGGCATTAAAGTGTTAATGTCACACTCCTCCAACAATGTCATTCCAGTGTATTTCGCTTGCTTAATGTTGTTCCTGTGTTCTAAAAGTCACTTTAATCACACAACGACTGGCACTATTTCCTCCATCCACACAATCTAGTACGACTGCGTTCGGTCACTGTGAAATTGTGTTGAATATGGTAGGATTCGTAGAGATTCGGTCGCACTGAGCAGCCGCTGTCGTTCGCAGCATACAGCGCTCCACAGTTGTTAAATATGGATTTTGCTTTTGTGGCTCTAGCGCCGAACATTGGTATGCGAACGCATTGTTATCTTTGCGTTTCCTAGCGGTATCATTGGCGTTTGTTTGCGTATTTTTATTGCGAGGAGTGTCCAAAGTTTTGCATTCACTTTCGTTTTTGGTACTTCCGGTTTGCCACCTACGAGGATCCACCATGCGGCCCAGAGGCCCAGCAAGACGTCTCCCCAGCTCATCCTCAGAATCTGACCCCCTTTTTTAAAAAAAAATTGGATTAACATTGTATTGTTGTGTGGAACATGCAAAAAGGCATTACCGTATTTTTTGCCCTATAAGACGCACTTATTTTTCCCCAAAAGTGGGGGGAAAATGTCCGTGCGCCTTATCTGGCGAATGTAAAAAAAAAAAAAAACAAATAAAAAAAAAAATAAAACTCACCCGTTCCTGGTGCTCCCGCGTTGTCTGCCACACTGCGAGAGGCCAGAGGAGCGGCAGGGGCTCTGTCCCGGTCCCGCCGCTGCGATCGCTGTCTTTTCAGGCCGCTCCTCCATCTGCTGCCTCTTCCGGGCTCTGAGCACACGCGAGCACGAAGGTCCGGGCAGTGGGTGCACCACGCCCACCCGCTGCCCGGACCTTCGTGCTCGCATGTGCCCAGGAACAGCAGATGGAGGAGCGGCAGGGGCTCTGTCTCTGAAAAGACAGCGATCGCAGCGGCGGGACCGGGACAGAGCCAGCTCGTGAATGGGGTGGGCGTGGCCTGTGCCGACGCTGCGGCGCAGGCCACGCCCACCCCATTTACGGAGCCGGCCGCTCAGCGCAGCGGTGTCAGTGGACAGGTGAGTTTAACTTTTTTTTTATATACATGGCGCCTGCCTATACTAATGGGGGGAGGAGAGTGGGAATGGGGGGAGAGGGGCCACACAGCCTACGGGAATGGGGGGAGGGGGATGCCACACAGCCTATACTAATGGGGGGAGGGGGATGCCACACAGCCCATGGGAATGGGGGGAGGGGGTTGCCACACAGCCTATGGGAATGGGGGGAGGGGGATGCCACACAGCCTATGGGAATGGGGAGAGGGGGATGCCACACAGCTTATGGGAATGGGGGGAGGGGGATGCCACAGAGCCTATACTAATGGGGGGAGGGGGATGCCACACAGCCTATACTAATGGGGGGAGGGGGATGCCACACAGCCTATACTAATGGGGGGAGGGGGATGCCACACAGCCCCATGGGAATGGGGGGAGGGGGTTGCCACACAGCCTATGGGAATGGGGGGAGGGGGATGCCACACAGCCTATGGGAATGGGGAGAGGGGGATGCCACACAGCCTATGGGAATGGGGGGAGGGGGATGCCACACAGCCTATGGGAATGGGGAGAGGGGGATGCCACACAGCCTATGGGAATGGGGGGGATGGGGGTGCCACACAGCCTATGGGAATGGGGGGAGGGGGATGCCACACAGCCTATGGGAATGGGGAGAGAGGGATGCCACACAGCCTATGGGAATGGGGGGAGGGGGACGCCACACAGCCTATGGTAATGGGGAGAGGGGAATGCCACACAGCCTATAATAATGGGGGGAGGGGGATGTCACACAGCCTATGCTAATGGGGGGAGGGGGATGCCACACTGCCTATGGGAATGGGGAGAGAGGGATGCCACACAGCCTATGGGAATGGGGGGAGGGGGATGCCACACAGCCTATGGGAATGGGGGGAGGGGGATGCCACACAGCCTATGGGGATGGGGGGAGGGGGTGCCACACAGCCTATGGGAATGGGGGGATGGGGATGCCACACTGCCTATGGGAATGGGGGGAGGGGGATGCCACACAGCCTATGGGAATGGGGGGAGGGGGATGCCACACAGCCTATGGGGATGGGGGGAGGGGGTGCCACACAGCCTATGGGAATGGGGGGAGGGGATGCCACACAGCCTATGGGAATGGGGAGAGAGGGATGCCACACAGCCTATGGGAATGGGGGGAGGGGGATGCCACACAGCCTATGGGAATGGGGGGAGGGGGATGCCACACAGCCTATGGGAATGGGGAGAGGGGGATGCCACACAGCCTATGGGAATGGGGGGAGGGGGATGCCACACAGCCTATGGGAATGGGGAGAGGGGGATGCCACACAGCCTATGGGAATGGGGGGAGGGGGATGCCACACAGCCTATGGGAATGGGGAGAGGGGGATGCCACACAGCCTATGGGAATGGGGGGAGGGGGATGCCACACAGCCTATGGGAATGGGGAGAGGGGGATGCCACACAGCCTATGGGAATGGGGAGAGAGGGATGCCACACAGCCTATACTAATGGGGGGAGGGGGATGCCACACAGCCTATGCTAATGGGGGGAGGGGGATGCCACACTGCCTATGGGAATGGGGAGAGAGGGATGCCATACAGCCTATACTAATGGGGGGAAGGGGGATGCCACACAGGCAATGGGAATGGGGGGAGAGGTGGATGCCACACAGCCTATGGGAATGGGGGTAGAGGGATGTCACACAGCCTATACTAATGGGGGGAGAGGGGGATGCCACACAGCCAATGGGTATATGGGGAATGGAAGGGGGGGATGCCACACTGGGTATACGGGGAATAGGATGGGGGCATGCTACACTGTCTATGGAATGGGGGCATCCCACACGGCCTATGGGAATGGCAAAGGGGAATGCCACACTGTCTGTAATGGTGCGTTTTTGGTTTAAAATATTTTTTTCTTATTTTCTTCCCCCAAATCCTAGGTGCGTCTTATGGGCAGGTGCGTCTTATGGGGCGAAACATACGGTACTTTTTATTTTTCAATAAATGCAATGTAAGATTTATATATGGCTATGGAAACTGCCAAAACTGTGTTTCTTTTTAATTAGTTTTTTATTTTTGCTTTGTTTTTGCCTAGGATTTTTGCGTCAGAGTACGAGTACGACTATACCCTGAGTGCAAAAAGCAGCATAGTGATGGAAGTGCAAGCCACCGTGTCCCTGCGCTTTAAGACAAAGCTGCCTAAACGGACGATAATCCAAAAGTGGTCGGATTTTAAGCACCGGGACAATGAGGGCGTTTACTGGCTCTATGATGCCTACGCATCAGGTAAGTGTTAAATCACTACATACTTGTTTTAACTATAATGTGGAATGAGTGAGGTATTTGAGTGTGATTTGACCTTTTTCCGTTTTTTTCCTCTCCACTGATAAGCGTCCTCCCCTGGGGAAACACGGGAGGGTCCCTTTCGTAGATCTCATCTTGAAGACCCAGGGGAGGAAGGGGATGATGCCCCAGTGGAGCGTGCTGCTGGGGTGAGGGCAGTATGGAGCCTCAGCTCCTCATAGTCGGACTCAGCTGAGTCTCAAACCCCTTGTGGCCACTCTCAAGTGGGGAGCACCAGTGGGGTGGAGGTGAGGGACTCGCCCACACAACCTCGAGGATCAGGGAGTGAGAGGGAGGAGGGTGGCCCATCGGGTTTGGGATCTGCTGGGCCCAATGTGAGGAGTGGAGGCTTCATGCCTCCACCTCATAGCCCTCCCTGGGATACCAGCAGCAGCACATCCCCTGGTGAGTGCATTTCTTATTGTGGTTTTTAAGTTCCATGGTGAATTTTTTGTTAATTAAATATACCTTTCCACCATTAACTGTTTTACAGGGCGTCATAGAGCTGACACCTCCACCAGCTATGCTGCAGATCTTGCACTCGGGCATAGTCGTGGTAAGTTATTTTTATAAATGATTTACATGGTGTATTTAATGTATCTCTTACAAACATAAACAGGTATTATGCTCAACAGCATTATATGGTGCCTGATTTATCAAGCACTTCTGCCAGAAAACGCCATTTCATTGCAAATTACAATAGTACTAAATATGTTTTTTTGATTTGGAAGCATGATGCTGCACTGCTAATGTTGTAGGAAATGTGCTTCTTGAAGTGCTGCAACATGTGCAAGTGTGAATAAACGATATTTTTATCTAGTTTGGACTACTATAATTTGCACGGCTGTTCCACTGTCTGGCAAAAATGCATGATTAATCAGGCCAATGGTATTGAGTGGACCATGTGGACTAGTTCACAGAAACAGCTCAACTCATGAACCCCTAAATACCATGCTAATGTGTTCAAACCATGTGTTAAACCTTGTTAGAATAATAAAACAAATGCCTGTGTAAACATTGTTTATTCATATTTTTTAATAAAAGAATACAAGTGGATGTGGATAATAACATCCATTGTTCCAAACTTATTATTTTTTTCTGTTGTGCTTTGTCCAAAACAGATGTTTCCACACAGACGGACCCGGTCATCATACTACCCACCCCAGCTCCAGGAACCCCCAGCAGCATGGTCCCTAGCCACAGCTGCCATGGTGAGTACAATGAAATTTAACCAAAACATACATTTCAACCATATGTCTATATACATGACCAGGCATAAAGGTTCATGACATTATGAGGTTAATTGCAAAAGTCAAAAAAAAAGCCAAAGTCATAATTGCATGTATGCATGTTAGATTGTTGGCTCTGCTTAGGTTAAGTTTAAATACATTAGACATGCAGGCTGTGAGTGTGTGTGATCATTAAACAAATCCTTCCCTAGTAACTTGTAGAACTATAATTGCAATAGGTGAAAGATTTGTTTAGTACTATGAACATAAGTAATTAATCAAAACAGGAAGTACACTCGTCAAAAGCTTAAGTAGCCCTTATTTGATTTTTTAAAGTGGACCAACACCGAGAGGTGATCAGCCCGGAAATCTATAAGATTCCCGGGCCGATCACCTCCCACCCCGCGGGACATCCGAGATCGGGATGTTCCGCGGGGTGAAACCCCCCCAGACACCCCAAATCGCTTACCTGATCTCTCCCTCGCGCCCCTGTAGGCGTGCGCGCGCCCGCGCCGGCCGTCTGCGAATGGCCGGCAGGGGCGTGCGCCCGCCGAAAGTGACGCGAGGGAGGCGGCGGCGGCAGCCGCTTGGACGTTCCTGATCCCCGCCTGGACGTTGGCGGGGATTGGACAGTCCAGTCACGTGGGAGCGGGGACAGGTAAGATTTTGGGGCTTTCTGGGGGGTTTCACACAGTGGGGCACCCCCTATCGGGGTGCCCCGCCGAAGTGGACCAAAACCCAGGATAGTCAAAATCCTGGGTGTTGGTCCACTTTAAGGTAAGGTAAAAAGTTAGGCTAGGGAGGATTAAAGCAAATGTTAGGCCACAAACTAAAATAATGGCCTAAAATAATTCAATTAACTAGCCTAATGTTAAATATCCCAAAGATTTAGGAGCAATAATATTTAAGCCGTACAATTAATGACCTCTCATAGGTGATTTTTGTGATGTACAAATAATAATGACCTTTCTTTCACCCTACAGCTTGCAATATTGTGCATCACAGACTGTGGCAGTATGTCCGAAGGACAAGATTTATGCTGCTGGGGAAGAAGAAAAAGCCTTAGGCTGGGGGGTATGCGTTTGGCCGCTATGCGGCTTACGGTTATGCCCATGTTGGACTGTTTTTTATTAAACAAATAAAACCTTTTTATATTTTGAATAACATTTGTTGTCTGAGTTTCTTTTATTTTACACACACAAAAAAACACACACCCAAACAAATTGGAAAAATAATCTTATATTGTCTATGTGAGCATAGACAATATAACATTGTTCTAAATTTAAGCATTCAAACAACATTACATTGCTCCAGACACTATTAGATTTGGGTGAGCGATTGTACAGTGGCTTCATAGCGACTGAGACACATCATATTCATCATTAGAGGCCAGGTTAATATAGCCCTGTAATAGCGACTGACGGCTGATCGGGCGGCCACTAGCGGTCGATCATAGCGCCGCATTACAGACGCTCATCTGTCGCTACCTGCCGCTAATGATGAATCAGCCTGAAAGAGATATCCCACCTTGAATTCAAACCCAAGGGAAGCCTACTTGCGCCTGCTATCAAGAAACAGTGCTGTGTTTTTTTTTCCCTTCCTGCTTGTGATGTCGGGTGCAGCACTTGAAGGGTGAGTGGCAATATGCTTACATGCTTTTTGTATTATGTTCAGGTGATTATATGAGGAGGCTGATTCACTACTAGCGCCAGGTATTGGAAGATGAGTGTCTGCATAGCGACTGCTAGTAGACACTGTAAGTGGGTATCGGGCACTGTAACCTAGCGTTGCAGTCGCTCTAGTAACCTGCCCTGCATTGATGAATATGATGTGTGTTGGGCGCTCTAACAACAGTATAATGCTGCAGCGAGCGACAGGTAGCACCAGCTCAGTGCACCCGGCACTCGCCACTCCTCACCATATTTAACACACACACAGCGTTGACGCTCTAAAGCTGGGCGCTGTAGCATAGAGCGCCAGACGCTGTGTGATTAAAGTCTGTTTTTGAACACATATCCACCAGTAACAAAGCAAAATCACTTGGAATTACATTGTTTTAACACTGTGACATTAACAATTTAGTGCCAGACCTGTAATGACAATTCTGCATAAAAATATAAAAAGTCAAAAAAGTTTCTAAAAATGTTTGTTTGCAGCCAGGAGAGGTCACACAATGATTTGAGCAAAAAATAAATAAATAAATAAAAATGTCAAACACGCTGTTTAAACACAAGCAAATGAACAGCCATTGAAATGTATGGGAGAGCGACACTAGGCGAAAGATAATACCTGGTGCTGGAAGCTGTAATAATACATTGGGCGCTACATGGCGCTGCTAGAGGCGCTCACCAGATTCGCTTCCATAAATGTGGTTTTGCGTACAGTGCCCAGCAATCACCAGATGCTGATATCTAAAAAGAAGCATGTTTGAAATCTATGCATTGCATCTAGTTTCAGTTATGACTGTTGGTGATGGTTAAGCCCTTGGAAGAGAAATGGCAAGTAGGTTTTATATGTGTAAGTCTAGGCAGGATAGAAGAGCGGACATCCGCTAATTAAATGTGATGCCTTTAGTGATAACCTCTTGAGCATTCACTCCTGCTTAAAGCATCTCTAGGTTAGGGTCTAGTTTAGGGGTACTCAAGCACTTCTTGTAACGGTCCATTTAAAGGCATCTGGTGAGAGGTGAAGGTCCGGGCATAAGGCTGTCACGCGGGGTGCATAGATATAAATCAGCACCCCAGGGAAGTGGTTATAGATTCACCAGGCAAAACTAAAAAAGGCTGAGGGGACAGGGATTGGATGGGCATAGTTAAGAGGGCAGGAATTGATGGGGCAGAAAGACTAGGCTGGGTGGGGCAGAGCTGAAGGGACAGGGATGGATGAGGCAGAACTGAGGGGGCAGGAATGGAGAGGGCAAATCTGGGGGGGCAGGAAGGGATGGGGCAAAACTGGGGGGCAAGATGGTGGGCAAAGGATAGATGGGGATGAGCTGGGGTGGGTGGAAAGGATTGCATGAGGCAAAGATACCCAGAACCAAAGTTTTTGTTTACCTTGCAATGCCACTTCCCACCCTTGCAGTACTTCATATTGCAGTGCCAATAATATTAAATGCCAGGAAGCCGTGACACTGGATGGGAGACTAAGCACTACATCATTGATCCAGCGGGCAGCTCTGAGCATAACAATACAGAAGCAACTGAGCATATGGCTGTCAGGGAAGGGTTTGGAAATCTGGCGCCAAGGTCCACATTCAGACCCTGGTCCTCCAATTGAGTATCACTGGTCTAGGTAAAGATAATTAACTACCAAACAAAGGTTGTTGTTTATTGGGACTTTTGTTACATCATGGTGCTCATCTGGCAAGTGGAAGCTCATGGGATGGAGCCTACAGGCTATCATGTGAGTGATGTGTTTTTTACTTGCCCTAACAGGGACTTTTGCTTTGATTTGTGTATAATAGTTTGCTTAAAGGAGCACTGTCACGAATTTTGCATGACAACACAGATTGTAATCATAGTTGTACTGACTGTAATTATAGTTATAAGGAGTCAAACTGTGTTGTGCCCAAACGCCAACATCCTGGCATTGAGGGGTGCAAGTTGTTTAAACAGAAGCCTGCCTGACGGGACCCGTCACCTAGGACTGATCCATGTGCTGTGCGGGGGAAAACTGCCTTTGCTGCTGACTTGAGATCGGAGCAGCTGGAGTGAAGAAGGTTTGATGAGTGTGTTTTTTTTTTTAGTGTGGTGTCTGCTCTCTGTGCTGTAGAGGAACTTTGTTCCACTGCTCGGGTTGATGATAGCACTAAGAGAGAGACGGGCTTTGAAGACGAGAACAGTGTAAGGGGGAGGGAAGGAGAGAGCGAGCTAATGTTATTATATTAAAAGTTTCACTCCACAAGAACAGACTAAATAGCTTACTTTGTAAGGAGCTGGCTCATGAAGCAGCAAGCAGAGAGTTCAAATCCAATGCCCTACTACTTCATTTTTTTGTTTAAGTTTTTTCCCAATTGTATTTTTTATTTTCATAATGTTTTTGTTGCTCTCCACTTTTATTATTTTACCATGTCACCTCTGCTGATATCTGTAGTATCTTTCGGTTTCCCATTTTCTTATTCTTACAACACCTTTTTCCATGTATTCTTCTTTTCAGCATTGTGTGTTTTAAGCAGAACAAAACCCAGGATTTTCACTATCCCCGACTTGGGATGCTCCGCTATGTGAAGCCCCCCAATTCACCTGTCAAAACATACCTCTCTCCATCCCATGGCACATGCACAGGCTCTCATCCAATCAGTGCTTTTTGCTTGGCAACGGGACCGAGCCATTTTCATTTTTAAATTTTAAAGTAAGTCATACATTTATTTTCTTTTCTATTGCCACATTATTTATACATTATTATTATTATTTAATAATTTATCTTTTTTAATGCAATTCTTCGTGATAGTGGTCCTTTAAATACTACATGCTTAAGTAGTGAACTCTGAAAATGGTGTATACTGGAACACTTAAAAAATGTAACTTAGCTTTTTACTGAGTAACAGCATTTATTTATTCTTGCAGTAATGAGTTTTCCAAGAAAGGGAAACAAGGTCAGGATCATGAAGAACTCGGCTTTGTGCTACTGGAGGCAAACCAAGCCTGAAAACCACCTGGTAACATCTAGACAGGGACCAGGGACAAATGAGCCTTGAGAGCCCACATAACTTAGCTATTGGTGGCCCCAACTCCCCCCCCCCCCCCAAATAAAACACAGGGCCAGTCCATATAAATGCTAAGCAACATCAGAGCAGGTGGGGGTGGAGGTGTGGGTGCTTGTTCTGTTTAAATGGTTCTAAAAATTGCTTTGTGGTGATCTGTCAGGCTGAGCTTCAAGCACAAGGTCATATTTGGTGTCTGTATATAAAAGAAATCTTCAGAAATATACCATACACGATCTTTACTGCCCTGTGAATTGTTACATGTTGCAAAGGGTCCATTGAAACTCAAATATCATATAAGAGTGCACATAAACCTGGAGCTGGCCCTGCCTATGAGCATTCCTGAAGAGGGATTACTGCACACCAGCTCCTGACCAAACTGTAAATGAAAAATCTTGCTGGATACCTACAACCCAGGGCCGGTTTTAGACAAATTGTGGCTATGTGTCCCAATTTAAATTTCTAAAAGTGGAGCCCCAATTTCTGAAATATATTACCAACAACACATCCGCATTCACACACCTACACATCCAATAATTATTATTATCCTCAGCAGGAGACTTTTTAGTTCCAGCCCTGCACCCTGCACATAGCTCTTCTGAAACAGAACAGAACTCTGAGGCTGGACATGACTGGAATAATTCCCTGCCAAGCTCATCCCCGCCAACCGTGGGTGTAGCAAATGTTATAAATCCTGCTTTGCATCAAGATTAGCCCCAATTGGATCTTAGAGGCCTGTCTATACTTCTGGAGGCGGGGGGGGGGGGGGGGGGTGGAGGGATTTGTTTATAGGGGTCCTGGGCCAGTTTGGCCCACCAATGATGGCCATACCTCAACCTAATCTCCATATTTGATATACTAAGGGGGTTATTTAAGAAGGGTTAGCGCCAGGTAGTGCCTTGTAACGGCAGGCAGCGTCTGGTGAACACCGGACGCTGTACACAAAGCCAGATTTAAGAAAGTGAAACTGGTGAGCAACTCTAACAGCGCCATGTAGCATCACATGTATGATTACAGGCGGCTCAGCATATAGTGTCGGCTCTTTAGCCCCCAGAGCGCCAGGTATCACCTTTCCCTCACCGTTGTTCTCCCATATATTTCAATGGACGTTCATTTGCTTGTGTTTAAACAGCGTGTTTGACATTTTTAATTTTTTGCTCAAATCATTGTGTGACCTCTCCTGGCTGCAAACAAACACTTTTAGAAACTTTTTTGATTTTTATTTTTTTATGCAGAATTGTCATTACAGGTCTGGCACTAGAGTGTTAATGTCGCAGTGTTAAAACAATGGCCCTTATTTATCAAGGGCTAGCGCCAGGTAGTGTCTGACGAGCGCCAGGTACCGCCAGCTAACGACGGCTACCGACTCAAGTACGCCCGGCGGCGGTCACAATGACGCATTTATCACGCTAAATGAGGCTAGCGCCGGCGAGAGCGACAGCTAGCGCGGGATTCATCATGTAGCCAACTGCAACGAACAGTGCCGCTGCTAATCCCATCACAGCGCCAGGTATGACCTGTCGCTCCCTGGCGATGTCCAATGCATTTCAATGGAGCAATCTTTAATTAATCATAATTAATTGCTATTAATTTTTTTTTTTTTTTTTTAATGTCAAAAATTCTGTGACCACTTCTGCAATGTTAGGATTTTTTTTTAAGGTAAAAAAAATAAGAAAAAAAAATTTGTGCAGAATTGATATTACAGGTCTGATATTAATGTATTCATATTACAAAATGTTTATAAAAACTTGTATAATTTTACTATCAAAAAATATGGTTTGGGGTTAAAAACTATTTTACATCCATCGCCGCCAGCGCTCTGGGGTTTAAACAAGGAATTCTCAGCGCGGAAAAATTCGGAGCGTGATTTGTTAATGAATCTGCAGCAAGCCGTTCGCTCTGGCCATTCGTTGTCAGGCGCACCCATACAACGCTGAACCTGTGAAACATCGACCCCTAAGCCCGTATTCAACATTACCGCACACCGACTGATTCGCTGTCAACAAGCAAACCCCGGCCAATCACAGCGAATACTAGCTGGCGCTGTGAAAATCACGCTACTGGCGCTCATCTGTCGCTACCTGGCGCTATTAATGAATCGGCCTCCCCATCTTTCCATGTGTTTTCGCTTTGTTACAGGTGTATATGTGTTCAAAAACAGATTTTAATCACACAGCGTCTGGTCATCTATGCTATAGCGACCAGATTTAGAGAGCCGGCGCTGTGTTTGTGTCATTTCGGAGCGTTGAGAGTCTGTCGCACTGAGCTGGTGCTACCTCCCGCTCGCTGCAGCACTGTACTGGTGTTAGAGTGCCCAACATACATTACATTCATCAATGCAGGCCAGGTTACTACAGCGACTTAGGCGCTCTGTTACACTGCCCGATACCCGCACATAAGCGTCTACTATTGGTCACTCTAAGCGCCACTATACAGATGCTTATCTGCCGATACCTGGCGTTAGGCTGCAGCTGGGTAAGTGATGTTGCTCTTCAACCAACTGTTTGATTAGAACTGCTTCTACTTTCTGAAGTCAGAACTATTAAGTCATCTTTTACATGTATATGTCAGAGGTATTATATCCCATGACATTTCACTGTATAAATGCCAGTCATTCCCCAAAATATAAAAAGACATCAAAAACACCTTGGATCCCTGGGGCTCAGGGTGCCCAAAGCAATCAACAAGCTGCAGATCTCAGATCAGAATAATGTCATGAGAGATCCTAGACTATGCTTTAGGAAATTAATGTACCTGCTGGGGGCACAGCTTTTTCCTCCCACGTGCCTCCAGTGGGTTCTTTATGCACCATCCCTTAGATGTGGCTATTGATTATTTTTCATTGTTAGTTTTCAAAAATAAGAGAAAAAGTCCTTCATTTTGTAAAGTGACTTTTCCACCTCTATTATACAATTCAAATGCATTTGAAGGCTGTTCCCTACAGCTTGAAAGATCCGGAGTAACACAATAAAACAGAGTTCCATTCTGTGTGCTTGTTAGGTAAACCTACAAACTCTAAAAAATGAATACTGCTCACACATTAAGTGCAGCATAAAAATGCAGGAAAATTTGGATTCCTTTCCAAACTAGGAAATTGCTGCACTGTAGTTATAAAAAAATGTCACAAATTGCATATTGTGCTCTTATTGTGCATCAAACTTAGTGTGAACCTTTCATTAGTGTGCTGAAAAAATACCACAAATTCAATCATTTGAAGCAAAAGGTTAATGGTGTTATTACAACTATTATGCCTTTTAAAATCATTATCCTCTTGTATTTGTATGTGTGGATTACCTTCACCTTTCTCTGAACCCACTTTACCAGCTGTTTGCCTCAGCTATAAAGTTTGCTGAACATCATCCAAGGGATAGGATAAATGCCACGTTCCATCAATCAAGCCTTGGGGGATATTCTGTCTCCCACAACCCTAGGACTATGAGGAGCTCATTGCAAAGTTCCTATCTTGGTTTTTAAATTGGTCCTCAGCAAAAGACTTACTTAATGTCAATGCACAAAATGATGCATTAGGAAAGGGAGCCAAACGTCCAGCGCTCTGGGGCCTGCAGGTTAGAAGTACAATATGTTTATAATGTTAAGTCAAATCTTGAACATTAAATAAAATCCACTGACCCTTCAATAGCTATTAGTTCCTGAACAAATCACTGACACACTTTCTCCCTTCTGCTGACTCATTTTTCAGCGTCCCTAAAATGAATTGGCTTCTGAGGGGACTGAGGCATTGAAACATGTATGGATGCTTCAACTTCTGATCCTGAGGAGGCCCTGCAGAAGGAAAACAGTTCATGGGAAATTCTCAGTAAATATAAAGCAGGCTGAATGAAAGATACAACCCCTGACAGCTGGCACGGGGACAGTAAAGAGCATGCTAATTTTACCCTTTACCTAGAATGTCCCTTTAACATTCTTTGCTGATGATCTCTTCCAGAGGCAGACCCAGTGGTGAGAAATGTAGTGGAGGCTGTGTTTACTATTACTGTCATAGAATCCACAATAACAGAATAGGTTTAGAGAAGATCCAGGGGAAAATGGCGGCTAGAGAGGCACATTAAGGGGTTTATTCATGAAGGGATAGCGGCAGGTAATGCCTCGTAGCGGCAGACAGCGTCTGGTGAACACCGGGCGCTGTACACAAAACCACATTTATAAAAGCGATTCTGGTGAGCGTCTCTAACAGTGCCATGTAGCATCACATGTATTTATACAGGCGGCTCAGCGTATAGCGCCGGTATTACCTTTTGCTCACTGTCGCTCTCCCATACATTTCAATGGACGTTCCTTTTCTTCTGTTTAAACAGGGTTTTTTTGTTTTAAACTTTTTTTTCTCTCAAATAATTGTGTCACCTCTCCTGGCCTAGAAAGAGTCATTTTTGAAAACTTTTTAGATTTTTAGTTTTTTTATGCAGAATTGTATTTACAGGTCTGGCACTAAAGTGTTAATGTCACAGTGTTACAACAATGTCATTCCATGTGTTTTCGCTTTGTTACTGGTGGCCTTTAATCACACAGCGTCTGGCGCTCTATGCTACAGCGACCAGCTTTAGAGCGCCAACGCTGTGTGTGTATAGCCACACTGAGCTGGCGCTACCTCTCGCTGCAGCGCTGTACTGGTGTTACAGCTCCCAACATACATCACATTCATCAATGCTGGCCAGGTTACTAGAGCAAACGAGACCCTCTTTTACAGCGCCCGATACCAGCGTATGAGCGTCTACTAGCGGTCCCTCTAAGCGCCGCTATATAAGCCTCCACGTGTGTGTGTGTGTGTGTGTGTATGGCAATGGTACAAGCAAGAGGAGCTGACAGTCTATGAGGAGGGACAGAGAAGAGAGGATCAAGTAGTAGAGACTAACAAATTAAGAGAGAGATAAAGAGAGAATATAAGGGGGTTATTTAAAAAAGCTAACGCCAGGTAGTACCACGCAGCGCCAGGTGAACTCCGGGCGCAGTATGTGAAAACCATATATATGAAAGCGAATCTGGCGAGCTCCTCTAATAGCGTCATGTAGCGTCACATGTACCACTAGCGGTAGCTCAGTGTAAAGCGATGGCGCTGTGTGTTCAGCACCGCCATATAGCACCTGTCGCTCAGCAGCATTATCCTAAACATTTCAATTGTGTTTTTTTTGCTAGTGTATAAATAGCGTTTTAATTAATTATTTTTCTCAATTTTAGGATCAAATCATTGCTTGACCTCTCTTACCCAGCAACCAAACTCAGAAACACTGATATTGTTATATAATTTTTATTTAGAATTGTATGTGCAGGTCTGCCATTGCAGTTTCAATGTTACAACGGTAAAACAATGTCATTCCATATGTTTTCGCTCTGGTGCTGGTGTCCAGGGGTGGACTGGCCGTAGGGCATACCGGGACAAATCCCGGTAGGTCGCTGCTTCCTATCTGGCCGCCGGGCCGCCTCACCGTGTCACTGCGGCTCGCCTGCCACTGCTGCAAAGTCCCGCGGCCCCTTGCCCATCTCCTTGTCCCTGCAGCCCCTCACCTGCCTCCTTTCCCCCCTGGCTGGCCGCTTCATATGCCTGTCACAGCCAGCGAGGTGTGTGTGTCTGTGTGCAACTTCTTTTCCCCACCAGGCGGGGACAGAGCTGCACCATCTAGGTTCCCACACACGCTGTCCCCGACCAGGCGGGGAGAGAAGAAGCTGCTGCTGCTCTGCGCATGCGCATAGCAGCGTGTCCAGCCCGGCGCGGCTCGTGGGACACAGTAGAGGTGAGGAGAAGGCAAGAAGCGACTGGAAGACTGGTAAGTACCATATTCTTTTGTTTTTTTCTTTAGCTGTGGCATTGGCATCTCTGGGCTCTGGCTTGCTGGGGGATATGCGCTCTCCTTAAAGTGGACCAACACCCTGCTGGATCCGATCCCTCCCTGCAGGGCATCCAAAATCGGGATGCCCCGCTGTGTGAAACCCCCCAGGACGCCCCCTAACCTTACCTTGCTCCCGGTCCAATGGCGCATGCGCGGGCCGCGCTCGGGGTGCCCCGGGGAAGTGGACCAAAACCCAGGATAGTCAAATTCCTGGGTATTGGTCCACTTTAAAATGCACCACTCACCCCCACGGCTGGTCAAATAGGTGATTTGGGGTACCCTACTGTGTGAACCTTTCCAGATTGTCCGGAAACCCCTTATTTCCATACTTCCCTTGCTTTAATCCCTGAAGCTGTGCAGCTGTGCGCGCTCCTGCTCTTAGCCATTCAGATTGGCCTGGTGCGCAAGAGCACTCCACAAGGAAATCGGGGATGCAACTGCTACCGCTTCCTATACCAACACACAAGCCTAAAGCTCTGACTGGACAAACACCGTGAGCATGGGAATGGCTGAAAGGTGAGTAGAGTAGGAGATCTGGGGGGTTTCCCAAATTGGGATACCCCTGGGGCATAAACTAATGACATGTATAGGCAAAATCCTGGTGATTTTGACTATCCTGGGTTTTGGTCCTTGCCACCGGGCTCCCCCGGTAGTGATAGCAACATTACGGTGATGGTGCCGGCTAGAAGTGGCGCTTCCTGCATGTAATGTAACATACTTTATGGGGCCGGGCACAGTACGGAAGGGCCGGTGTGACCCAAAAAGTCCTGGGCCGTTTTTGAATCCCAGTCCACCCCTGCTGGTGTATATGTGTTGAGAAACAGACTTTTTTCATATAGCGTCCGGCGCTCAATGCTAGAGCTTCCAGTTTCAAAGTGCCAACGCTGGTTTTGTGTTTGATTTTCTTAAATAAGGGTTTAAGTGCCAAGTGCAGGATGCACTTAACTGGCGCTGCCTATCATTTGCTGCAGCGTTGTCCTGTTGTTATATGTAGCGTTGCTCTGGCTTTCTCTTCGGGGATCTACATATGCATTGATTGAGGGAGAGCACTTCTAGGGTGCCCTGCAGACATCACATTTATCACTGCTGGACAGTATACTACAGCGTCACTTGTTCAGCCGCTAAGCTAGTGTCACGGTCGACTTACACTCTTCCCTGTCCCTCGGTGTCGGCAGGTAGCGCAGGCTTCGGCGGCTGGCTGTCTCTCCCTCCGCCCGACAGCTGAATCTCCGGCAAGCGCCCACTTGAGCAGCATTGGCTCGAGCAATGCTGGGTGGGACCGTCTCCTCCTCTCGTTGTCACTCTGGTGGCGCTCCAGGCGGTGCGGCAGCGGGAGGTTAGTTTAAAGGGTCAATGAGCCCTAACTATTGTCTCCGAAATAAAGTTATTGGGCAATGTGCTCACAGGTAGCCAATCATACAATGCTTCTCTGGCCACTCCCCTTCACCTTATCATATATAAGCACTCCCATGTCACTTGTTCACTGCCAGTGATAGCCTGCTGCTGGGTGTGCTTCTTGTCTCGTTCCATTTTGTTGCTGACCTAGCCGTGTTTTGACCTTCCCGTGATTGCCGCCTGGATCGACCCTTGCTTGTTTTGCTGACTATGAATTTGTCTCATCCTTTTGTACTGCGTACCCGTAGACTTACCTAGAAGGTGAGTGTCCCACGGGGCTTGACAGCTAGGTTATAGCGTCAGACACCCTCTTTCGGCGTCCACTAGCAGGCGTTCTCTGCGCCGCTACTTAGATACTCATAAGGCAATATGTGGCGTTAGTCTTAAATAAGCCTCTAAATAGTGTAGGTGCAGATGATGAGAGTGGAAAAGGAGCTCATTTTCGGAAAGTGTATTAAGTAACCAGCAAAGGACAGAATGTGCTGGTTATTTAATACATTTGGATGTCCGCTAACCTGGCACCCACAAATTGTGTGGTAAGTGTGCAACTGTCACTTTGGAACTCATTTTCAGAAAGGAGAAGAGAACAGGAAGGCTGGAGACAAAAAAGGAGTAAAATACAGAGAAGAGACATGCATATTATAAGGAATGTGTATTAAATAATGTTATCATAAAATAAAACACATTAATCTGTCTTGAAGATATTAACCAGGGCCAGGGGAATACTAGCCATAGAGACAAAAGGAAGTGGACCACACTGCTTTGCGGCCATTTGAGTATCTGCCCCCATTGAATTTATGTCTCCGTAGTCTTCCCTCCATCACACTTGTAGCCAGCCCCACTGTCTCCCCCAGCCAGGATACCTCAGCTCATGTTCTTCTCCTGCATTGCTATAGCCTCAGCATCTTGTCTATACCCACCCCTACAACAGTAAACGTAGGCAGCATGACTTATCTACCGTGATTTGCCCCTACAATGCTTTAACCGCAGCCTTGGGGTTAATTTGTTAACCAGACAAGATGTAGGGGGTTGTTTCAGGGCTGGCAGGACTGGGAAGATCCCTGGGTGATTTCTGGCTCCAGTCCACCATGGGCCCAGACAATATTACCTTGGGAGCTTCAACTCCAGCTTTGGAGTTAATTCATTAACCAGCCAGGAAGCACATTGGGTTAGGCTTGGCAGAGATGTAGTGGGCAGGTTCTGGGCTGACCAGCGCTTACAAGATCCCAGCAGATTTTTGTCCCCCAGTCCACCACTGACCAGGGCTGTTTCTAGGGAAGGGCAAGCAGGGTGCACCCTAAATTCCGGACCATTGTTAGTGATGCAGGTAAAAAGACACACCCCTCATGAGGAGGGGCACTGCATGGGATGCTGCTATGGGACAGCAGCTACATGGGATGGGTGAGAAGGGGCAGACTTTTTCTCACTGAATGCTATTTTGCCTGGAAACTGCCCTGGTATTAACAGAGTATTGTGTTTGACATACTAATGGGGTTAAATGCAAGCAGATCAGTGCACACAGGGCCAGCTCCAGGTTTATGTGGGCCCTTGAATGGCATAGTCTCAGTGGCCCCCTTTGTGGTGAAGCGTCACATCACATCACCGAGGGACATCCAAAATCTGGATGCCCCTAAAGGATGATGCTATTTGGACCAACTCTAGATCTACTTTGAAGCGCACCAAACCACTTTAAACCTGACCTCGGAGTCTAAACGAATCTAGATTCTCCTGATTTTGGATGCCTCTGTGTGTTACTTCCCCCCCCCCCCCCCGTTCATGACTTTCCTCGAACTGGTGAATGCACTGTTAGATCGCCACTTTGAGTTAATGGCTAAACCAGGGGGGTTCTTTCACAAACAGAGGCATCCCAAATTGAGATGCCCCTGTAAGGCGGACCAAAACTCAGGGGTGGAATTGCTTGCATAGTGGGTATGCCAGCGATCTCGGGGGTTTCACACAGTAGGGTATCACCGCCTTGCCGGGTGCTGACGCCGGCCCTGAGTGCACATATATACAAATAAAATGTATGCTAACAAAAATAGCATTTTACACATTGGTGCCAATTCTCTTTTTATACAAGATCTAAAAGATCATTTTGTGTTACCTGCTTTATAATTGGTCTTTATTGTGTTATTCCTAACAACCTTTTATATTTATCCTGTGCCAAGCAGAGCAGTGCCTTTCATATTGCTGCCTTGCATTCACACAGCAACCTCCCTCTGAATGCTGCCTTTACCATATCAGGCAACACAGAACAAGATGTGACCAGCTGTATGTCTGCTACAAAGAAGCAATGTGTGTCCCACAACAATAAGTAAGTACAGCATAGTAAAGGCAACATTATGCAATAGAACATGATGTTACATGTTGACACCAAGAGTAGATTAATGCTTAGACCAGGGGCCTCCAGACACTTTCCATTTTCCAGTTATATCAAGTACCACCTGGGTGGTGTGTGGGTTATCAGTCACATAAAACCGTGCTAAACAAACACACATAACCATTTAAAGTGAATAAAACACATAAAAATGCACATATGCACCTACCCACCAGCCCAACTGCCCAGCCACTCATCCGCTTGACTGCCTGCCCACCTACCTACCTGCCTGACCACCCAGCCACCTACCCCTGTCCACCTACCTACATAGCTGCTACTCAGATTATAAGATTCCAGGGATACTTGATTCCCTTCCCTCCGGGCATCCAGAGATGCCTCACTGTGGGAAATCCCCCAGGTCACCCGGCAAACTCACCTTCTCCCCAACTCCAACAGTGCATGTGAATGCCAACGCAGGCACTCTCCCTCTTAGAAGCTAGTGGGGAATGCGGCTGCCGGGCGTGCTCAGGTCCACTCACTCAGACAATTCCTTAGACGAAGGGGCAGAAGCCTATTCGAGTGCTCTTATGAGGCGAGAGGCCATGCATGCACCACAGGACAAAGGAAAGGTGAGCAGCCTGGGGAATTTCACACAGCGGGAAATGCCAGATCGGAGTGCAAGGACCAAAATCCTTGATAGTCATCAATGTTTGTTTGTATGGATGTTTTGATATTACACAATTGTCCCTCCATGTGTTCCAGCAGTCAGACAGGCACGTAGGTAGGTGGGATGGCAGGTAGATGGAGAGGTGGATGGAAGGTCAGGCACCTGCCAGGTAGGTGGGCAGCAGGGAGAAGGATAGATGGGTAGGTGTTTGGGAGTTTAGGCAGCTGGGCAGCCAGATGGAAGGTAGGTGGGTGGGCAGATAGGTGGGTGGGCAGACAGGTAGGTGGGTGGATAGGTAGCTGAGCAGCAGCTATGTAGGTGAGTGGAGAGAGGAGTAAGCGGGTTCGGTGGTAAGGCAGGTAGGTAGGTGGGCAGGCAGGTTGGCAGATGGGTGGCTGGGTAGTTAGGCAGGTAGGTAGGTAGGTGGGTGGAGGGATGGGTGGCTGGCTGGGACAGTGAGGCAGGTAGGTGGGTGGGCAAGAAGGTAGGTGGGTGGACAGAAGGCAGATGGGCCTGCAGGCAGGCAGGTGGGTGAGTAGGTGGGCATGCAGGCAGACATGTGGGTGGGTAGGTGGCAGGGGGTGGGTACGTGGGCATGCAGGCAGATGGGTAGGTAGGCATGCAGGTGGGTCAGTAGATGGACATGCAGTTGGTTGGGTAGGTGGGTATGCAGGCAGGCAGCTGGGTGTGTCAGTATGAAGGTGGGTTGGTAGGTAGGCATGCAGGCAGGATGATGGACAGGCAGGAAGGTGGGTGGCCATGCAGACAGTTTGGTAGGAGAGCATGCAGGCAGGTGGGTTGGTAGGTGAGCAGGTAGACACGTGGGTATGTAGGGTTGGTTTGGCCTCAGCAGAAATTGGGCAGAGGGGTAACAGTGGGATCAATGCAATCAGCTGGGTGGGCTTACCGGCACCTTGGCGGGATGGGCTGGTTGACAGCTGGCATCTCGGTGGGATGGCGATCGGCATCTGGGCAGGGCAGTGACTTGCATCTGGGAGGGGCATGTGGACCGGACAAAAGCATCTTGGCGGGGGGGATGGGCATGCTTCTTTCCTCGCTTCACTAATTCCCCGCCACTCCCTGTCTGGTCATCCCCATGCTGACAGCGCTGAAAATATAGGGAGCAATGGCTGGAGTAGTGACAGCGGTGGACAGTGTGGTGGATCAGAGTGGGTGGGGGGGGGGCAGGAGACTTGCTGCAGTCTGGGAGCAAGAGGGGCTAGGTAAGTAAAATAGGGTACTTTCTGACATTTCCTCTCATCCTTTGTGGAAACATTTTCAACAAACTTTTTTTATATGGCTTGTTTAGATTTTTATTTGAAAGTGTTGCAACTGGATCCTCTGACATCCAAGACAAACATGCCTGAATATGCAGAACGGTCACATTCTTTGCACAGGTATTTTATTATATTGTACACACCTTTTCTTGCTGTTTTTACTTATTACCAATTGCATTGATTATCTGAGCTGCAACAGTAAATCAGTAATGACTTTAAAGACAAAGACCACTTTCAATGGCAGTTTTCACTGCCTGTTGTCACTGGCAACTGTAAACCAAGACCCTTATTTGGTGTCATATGTGGATACCAAGAGTAGAGTAACACATAGACCAGGAGCTTCCAGCCTTTTTTTCCTTTCACCAAGTACCACTTACCATTTTCCAGTTATATGGGTGCTGTGTGGGTTATCGGCCACCTCTGATGACGTCGATAGATGAAACACGTATTTCGTGTTTCGTCTGTCGACGAAGGGGTGTGCGCAAGGTGTATTACCTGTGCACAATAAAAAGAATATTGTTTTAAATAGTATTGGCACATTGGGTACAGTCATTCCACGCCATAGGAACCGCAGGTGCAGGGAAGTGAGAGGTTTACGTTAAGGCATACCTGGATCATCCGACCCATTGCTCCCAGTACTGGAGTATGGTGGCCATGGGACGCTGCTGAGTGGGGATAATTTATCTTATTATCTTATTATTCCAAGTGCATGGAGGGTTTACCATCTTGAAGAAGTAGATACACTATCATCCTGAAGCGAGGCATCCCGCACCATAATGGAATAAGAATGGATTTAATAGTGCATGCTCTTGTGCTGACCATTTTAAGCAACACAGCTTTTTACCCAGCTGAGAGCGATCTTATTTATATTATCTATTTGGGGGTACAGGTCAGACTTCAACCTTGTACCACCCAGATAAGATCTCAGGTACCACCAGTGGTAATAGTAGCACTTGTTGCTATTGTGAAAACATGTCCCAGTGAGCCATATAAATATGCTGAATGGCAGGAGGAGGGATCACTTATACACGCGGCATCAAGAAATATCCAGCCAGGTTTGTTTCTTTCTTTTAATGGAAGGGAGAGGAATCAGGGGAGACAGGTTCTGGTAGGTGGATAGGAGTTTAGGCAGCTGGGCAGTCAGGTGTAGGTAGGGAGGTAGGTCGGTGGGCAGACAGGTAAGTAGGTGGCTGGTTGGTCAGGCAGGTAGGTAGGTGGGCGAATAGGTGGCTGGGACAGTGAGTCAGGTTGGTGGGTGGGCGGAAGGTAGGTGGGTGCAGAGAAGGCAGGTGAGCATGCAGACAGGCGTGTACATGGGCAGGCAGGGAGGTGGATGGGTAGGTAGGGTCGGTTTGGCCTCAGCGGGGATTGGGTGGGGGCGGGGTAGCAGGGGCATCATTGCAGCTGCACTGCTGGCATCTTGGCAGGCAGCTGGAGCGGACTTACTAACACCTTGGTAGGACAGGCTGGGTGACAACTAACATCTCGGTGGCGGTGGTGGATCAGGGCGGAGGAGAGACAGTAGACTGACTGCAGCATGGGAGCAAGAGGGGCTAGATAAGTAAAAGAGCATACTTTTTGACATTTTCTCTCATCCTTTGTGGAAACATTTTCAATAAACTTTTTTATATGGCTTGAAATTGTTTCCATTTTTATTTGAAAGTGTCGTAACTGGATCATCTGACACATCTGATCATCTGACACAACCCTGTATGAATATGCGGAATAGTCACATTCTTTGCACATGCATTTTATTATACTGTACACACCTTTCTTTACTGTTTCTGCTTATTACCAATTTACATTGATGATCTGAGCTGCAATAGTAGTAGTAGTAAGTGTATAATTTTGTGTGTCCTCAAGGTGCTCAGCTGACATAGTATTTTCTTTTTCTTATGTTATCAAATGTGTGTTTTATGGAAGCAGTTTTCACTGCCTACAATCTGTTGTCATTGGCAACTGCAAACCAAGAGCCTTACTTATGAAGTGCGCCAATTAACGTAATTTGCTTTCATACTCATCTGTTTTGAGGCGCCGCCATCTATTTATATTTTACCACTGTTTTTTGGTACAGAATGGCTCTGCAAGTCACAACTCCTTATTTATTACATTTTGGCATGCTAAATATATTGGTGCTGTATGTAACAGACGCTGGCCAGCGTTTCATCATTACAGTCACAGGATATCATTGCTGTATCACATTTTACAGTGCGTTTAGGCTGTGTCTTAGTTGTAGTGCTCCAAATTACACATTGGTAAGAAAGATAAGCTTTCAAAAACAATTTTACAAGAAAATAAAAAAATTAAGAAGTGCGCCGGCCACTGTAAACTACATGGTGCCGTTGATAGATGCCGACATTGGTGCTGACTGTTTTTTGATTGTTAAATTGCACACTGAGTGGCGTTGAGGCCAAATATTGTCACTGAGTTGCATTGACTGATGCTAAAGCTTAAAGAGGACACAGAGTTCCACTTGGGGCATCCCGAATTGTGATGCCTCGATGTGTAAACCCCCCCAGAGGCCTCGTTTCACTCACCTTGTCCCGAAGCTCTTGCAGCGTCTCTCCCAGCTCACCTCTAGCCATCTGCGCACCCGCGCCTGGTGCTTCTGAATGAGTGGCGCAGGCATGCGATAGCTAGAATGTAAATGGAGGATGCGGCCGAGGGCACACCCGACTCCCTTCGGCGCCACGTGGCTGCTTAGCCGTCAGCGAAGGAAACCGAGTGAAAGTGTGTGTTCTGATTGGTTGAGCGGGACGCTTTCTCATCCCCGAGTCTGCATGGGGGGTGAGTAAATGAGGCGATCTGGGGGGATACACACAGAGGGTCATGCCAATTTGGGATGCCCCCACTGAGAGGAACAACACCCTGAAAAGTGAAAATCGGGTGTGTTGTTCCTCTTTGGGGCTCCCCATTTAGCTGAGTTGTTAAGGGGTTAAAAATCATGTTTAAACCCGGAATTATATACCAACTTTATTTACGTGAGACATGCGGTAGATTATAGATGAGCAAACCTTTTAGTTCGATTTGGGCAATTCAAAAATATGCAGTGGGAGTGAGATGTCAGAAGCCAGAATAATTGGCGGAAGCCAAGCACAGGGCAGGGGACTCCGAGCCTTTGCCAGAAAGGGGGAGCCCCACGCCTTTTTTAGTAATGAACGGTCAAACCCTTTGCCAGTCTGTGCTGCCCGCTCAATTTGTTTATGCAGCTCAGTTATATTCAGGGATCTATAGATTATACCAAAATTTATTTCAGCATTGTTTACATGCACTTCTACCCACAATGTTTCTACATCGTCACAATCTTCTGCTATGTGTGGAGGCCAGCCATGTTTCAGCCACACCAATAAGATCAACATTTTCTTCTAGTACCACATCACCACTGGGTGAAATCTCTAGCACAAAAATCATGTTTTTAATTAATTGTATGCTTAGCATTGATGGGAGTTTACATGGGTTGAGTATTGGGAACACAGTTAACATTTGAAACTGATTGGGGGGGGGATACACTGGAGATCCAATCAGTGCCTGTGTGGACTGTTACATATGAATGTGGTAATGGGGTCCTTGGTTAAATGTGTACAAGTGTAAAAAAATCACTTTGAGTTTGTGGAGAAAAATCTTCATTATACTATTCCAAATGAAATAAAAACTGAACCTATTCATTGTGGCCCAGTTCTTAATAACCTAAATGGCCCAAGCTCTTTAAGAGGTTGAGCACCCCTGGCGTAAGTCCACTTTTATCATACTATCAGATTTTGCCTCAATACTTGGGGCCTTATTCATGAAGGGATAGCGTCAGGTAGTGCCTTGTAAACGACAGGTAGCGTCAGGTGAACACCGGACACGGCACGCAATTACACATTTATCAAGCGGATTTTGTTGAGCGACTGGGATAACGCCATGGAGCTTCCGATTCATCATTATCCCATCCTCAGCGTACAGCACCGGCGTTCAGCCTTGCAGAGCGCCACGTCTTACCTCTGGCTACCTGTCCCTCTCCCATACATTTCTATGGATGTTCTCTTACTTCTCTTTAAACAGGGTGTTTTTATTATTTATTTTTTTTTCTCAAATAATGTTGGGATCTCTCCTGGCCTTGAAAAAGCTATTTTTTATATATTTATGCAGAATTGACATTACAGGTCTGGCATTAATGTGTTCATGTCACAATGTTATTACAATGTCATATAATCCATGCAATCTTGATCCAGCGAATGATACAGTCCAAATAAGCAATATCCGACGTTTCAGGGTGGCGCGCGCCCCTTCATCAGGCTTGAACAAACAAACAGAGGATCTGCACACAGGACAAGGTTAAATACCCTAACAACAGCACAAAAAGCCCGCCTGACGTCATTAATGACGTCATTGGTGATGTCACCATCTTATCTGCAAGATTCGGGTGACTTCCTACAGAAACTGGGGTCATCACAAATGAGAAGGGTACCCTGATGGTGACCATGGATATCTCATCACTATATATCAACATCCCCAATGAACATGGGATCAAAGCTGTAAGATACTATCTGACACGAGATCCAACAGCTGTACCAACTGAGTACATCCTAACTGGCCTCAAGCTGGTACTATATAACAACTTCTTCAAATTTGAGAGGGACTATTACAAACAAATAGTCAGGACAGCAATGAGGAGTGCAGCAGCACCATCTTTTGCAAATCTGTTCGTAGGATACTTAGAAGAAACCCACTGACCGTAACTTCTGTTAAGGTACGAGAGCGCACACCCCAGACAACTGGTGGACAGTCTACCCATCTCCCAGTTCCTCAGGGTACTGAGAATTAACTCCGACCCAGTGAAACGTGAGACCCAACTCCAGGATATGTATGAGAAATTCAGAGTTAGGGGGTATCCCGAACAGGTCTTATCCGGTGCATGTGACAAAGCTAGGAACATATTTCTTGGCACAAGAGAGGCCAAGACAACAAAAGGGAAAAGAGAGGGGATTCCCTTCCTGCAAACATATAACAATTCGTCCCCGGCCATTGAACGCATTATCAGGAGATACCACAACATTTTGAAATCGGACAAAGACCTGTGTCAGTCATTCAAACAACCAATTAGGAAGATGTACTACAGAAATAAGAGCCTGAGGGATATCTTGGTAAAGGCAGAGCCCTGTGAGAGATACACAAAGACTCCTGTGACCCTTACCTCCAGGATGGGAAATTTCCGTTGTAACAATTGCAATGTATGTAACTCAATGATAGTGGGTTCTGAATGACTTCACCCACATACAGGACAGAAGATAAAAATCTGGGGCCGATATGACTAACGGAATACTGTGTCTATTTGCTGAAGTGCCCCTGTGGCCTAGTCTATGTGGGAAAGACAATTGGTCCATTCAAGAAAAGATTCCAACAGCTCCGAAGTGACATTCACACTAACATTAATAAACATAGTAAAGGCGAACCAATAGACAATGACAAACCGGTGGCTGAACATTTTGTACGTTGTGGACATCAGACACATGAACTGAGGGGGATGGTGATAGACCATGTTAAGAAACCCCTTAGAGGGGGTGACCTTCATTCTTGGCTACTACAGAGGGAAACCTACTGGATACATAGACTGGACACTGTGCAGCCCAGTGGGGGTCTCAACACTTTGGGTTTTCCTGTTTTTTGAAGAAACGCTGAGTTTTTCCAATGAAACTACGTTTTTGTATTTTGTCCCTCTTTTGAGTAATTATTAGTCTTAATGAGGTCCTTTGGGGGTCCTCCCTTGTCCTTCCCATATCTTTTTTCCTTACTGATTCCTTTCTTATCCCTCGTTATGTTATCCCTCTTGGCTTACTTTCCCTCTTTTTGTTATCCCCTTTCTTCTCATCCCTATTTTTGCTATACCCCTTAGCTTGCTTCATTTCCTCTCACTTTTCTTTCATTTATATCCCTCTCATTGTTATCCCTCTTGCTTTCCCTAGCTTGTCTCCTTTCATTTTCCTCTTCCACTCTCTTCTTATCCCTCCTCTCTCATTGTCCCTCTTTTTATCTTACCCCCCTTCATTTTTCTTCCCCTTCTTGGTTGCATCCCTCTCAATGTGATCCCTCTGTGCCTGCTTCTCCTTATTCTCCTCTTCCCCTTGTCCCTATTAGTCAGCTTCCCTTCTTTACCCCTCTTCCTGCTATCCCCTTTTAGCTTGCTTTCCCTCATTCTCCTATCATTATCTCACTCTTAGTATCCCTCTTTTTGTTATTTCTCTTAGTCGGCTTCCTATTTGTCCTTCCGCATCCCTCTTTGCTGGATTCCCTTCCTCTACCCTCCTCCTATCCCTCTCTTTGTTATCCCTCTTAATATCTACTCCTCACAATGTCATCCCTTGTAATATTTCTCACTCCAATGTCCCTCTTACTTTTATCTTGGTCTTTAGGGCTGGGTTTCTTTTCCTCTCTGTGGTCCCTCAGTTTCTCCTCTAGCCTCTTTTATTCCCCTCCTCTCCCTACTGTCCCTTTGGGTGCTCTGTTGTCTCCCTTTGACTCCCCTCTCTGCTGTCCCCCTGCTTGTCCTCATGTCTCCCTTGGACCTCCTGCTGATTGTCCCTTTGGAGCTCCTGGCTTCCCTCTTCCTGCCTTGTCCAGGTCCTTTGTTCCTTTATTGATCTATGTATTGTATTGTACATAGGCCTGTCTTCAGCCACATGTGGAGCTCTCACTGCCACCCCAGCCTGGCTGTTAGGAGAAGGCTTCTGCCATTCTCTCTCTGCCTGAGGTGAGCTAGTGTGCTGCCAGCCAATCAGGCTGGGCGTGACTGCACATCACCAGTTGCCGGGCAGACTACAGGCCAGACAGTATGTGTCTCTGTGACCAGACACAGTGCTCGTGCCTTGCTCTTGGTTGCCTGGCAACCATCGTGCGCTCGAGGGGTGGCAGTGAGGTGGCCCACCTGGCATTATACCTGGTGTGACCATGTGACAGGTACCTTTAGACCCTATTTCTGATTTCATATATTAACAAATATTGAGATGCTGACTGTGCATTATTATCCTTGCAGCTAAGGCAGCTGACATCACCAATGACATCATTAATGACGTCAGCCGGGCTTTTTGTGCTGTTGCTAGGGTATTTAACCCTGTCTTGTGTACAGATCCTCTGTTTGTTTGTTCAAACCTGATAAAGGGGTGCGTGCCGCCCCGAAACGTCGGATATTGCTTATTTGGACTGTATCATGTTATTACAATGTAATTCCATATGTTGTCTCTTTGTTACTGTTCGATACATGTTAAAAAACAGCCTTTAATCACACAGCCTCCAGTGCTCTGGGCTACAGCGAAGCATTTTTGAGCGCCGGCGATGTGTGAGGCTGTTTTTTTGATGAATATGAGTCGGTCGCACTAACCAGTCGCTCCCATTCGCTCCCCTACAAATCTGTACTGGTCATATAGCGACTCCCCACAATGTATAGATCAATGCTGCACAGCGACTGAGGCACTCTGACCTAGCGAACCATGGCCGAGCACAGCGACTACTAGCGGGCGCTCTGAAATGCCTGCTACAGACACTCATCTGTCGCTACCTGCAGCTAGTAATAATTCAGCCTGCCGGTGTTGTTCCATTGTTTAAAGAAATACTTTTTAAAAAGGAAAATACTTTAATGATTTGAAAACAATTTCAAATGAAAAGAAATTATGTGGCCAAGGATTTATCGCCTATTTAAATTAGATATTTTGCCGGTAGCCTTTGGGTCCCCAACTTGTCTTCTTTAATAGTTTGTCTAGCCAGGTTCACATAAAAGTAAATTGGAGCATAAGCCTAAATATGGATCAACACACACCACCTAAGTATTGCAATGTAAGCCCAAGTCCATAGGTTAAATTCAGAGTTGTGAACTCTTACTGTATATTTGGTTCAGTGTACAAGCAATATGAGCATAGTCAGACACCAGTCTGGATGGCATAAGCCACTATCCATACACAAAACATGCAGCTCCTCTATATATGGAGATGGGCTCATGGCAAGGATCCTGACAGATGATATGTCTGACACAACCACCTGTTAGTGCAAGATGTTTAGCTAAAACATTGCCACCAGCTATGGCTACATAAATATACATCTAAACAACCATAATTCAAGTTATATTAAAGTTCAAATATAGTTACAGACATATTTTATCGCACCGAAATTACCAGTGGATAAGGCTACAGCTTTGTCATTATTAATAATACACTAAAGTTGTGTTGAACATTTAAAAGGAATATCCACCCTGTATACTGATCAACCATCTATTATACACCTATTATACACATCTAACTTGTCATTATGTCATTAATATTAGAAAAACATAGGGAGGGGCATGGGGAGGAACAACTATATTTGTTTATTATTGAATACAGTTGGTGGAAATGTCTCATTGGCTGTATTGACCCCTCCTCAACCCTAACACATCAACAAAATCATATCCAAGTTCACAAAAACCTTTCCAATTTACTTTCCATTCCATTACAAACAAATACTTGAAATACATGTCACATGATTTCATACAGTGCATCTTTTTCCTCTAGGAGTAATTGTTTTACTGATGTTGTATCAGTTGATTAATGCAAGTAAATAAGCTATGCCTTGAAAGACAACCACATGAATATTCCCATCTGGAAGTATTTTGGCCAGATTACTCTAAAGATACCTCCATCTTTTTCCTCAAGTTGTCAATGGAATTAAACTGGTGAGTCAATCAGCAATCGCCAAGCCTCAGAGGAACTTCCATGTACGGAGGTGCCCATTGAAGTCCCTGGGAGTAACTCATACTGACGCCGTGCCCACCTGCAGAGCTCTCTTCTCATACCAGCTCTGTGGGTACGCCTGAGGGTACGCCTGAGGGGGCTTGGGAGAAGACTTAAGCTTGGAGCCCCAGGAGGAACCAGGGCGACCACGTCCTCTGCCCCTACCCCAGAAATCTCCTCGGGCCCCGGTAAGGGAGACACCCCTCCCCTGCGCTGGGGTAACCTGCCTCCCTTAGCAAACAGGTCCAGGCGGTCCCCAAACAGGCGTAGTCCTTTGAAGGTAAAACCAGTGAGAGCTTTTTGGCAGCGTTGTCAGCAGCCCACTGGCGCAGCCAAACCGAGCGGCGTATAGCCACCACAAGGTCAGAGGTTCTGCCACACATCCTAGTGGTATCATCCAAGGCAGAGAGGACATAAGTCACAAAAACCTCACAACGAGAGAGTGCATTAAACTCCTCACTAGACACATCATCAGGGGCACCATCAAGGATACTTCTATCATTTAAATATAATAATAATTATAGCCACAGCCGTAATGGCAGAGGCACAGCCCGCGCAGCGCCGTCCCCACACATGCAAAGGCATGGGACGCCAGCTGATCAATGCGCCGGTCCTCAGCATCCCACAGCATAGTAGAGTCAGAGGAATGCATGACAGAGGTGTTAGATAACCCTAGGACCGGGGCATCCACTTCAGGAGGGGATGACCAACGCTTCACCACATCAGCAGGAAAGGGATACCTCTTATCCCAACTCTTAGTACACCAGGAAGCCTGCTGGGATGCTCCCATTCCCTGAGCACAAGGTTATTAAAATGGGCCTGCTCAGGAAATTCTAAACGTGGCTTAGCAGTATGAAACAATTCCCCCTGTTGCCTGGGGGCCACAACCAGGGGAGAGATAGACAGTACCTCAAAAATCGGAGCCAACAGCCTATCAGTATCATCTGGGGCCCAGGGGTCAGAGCCAGAATCATCATGACCCCTGGGCCTCTAATCAGATGACTCCGAGTCAGAGAATTACTCCCCTTCTTCCAAAGGGGTATAGCCAGACAGTTCCAAAAACTCATCAGCTTCCATAGGGAAAAGAGTGACATCAGGCGTTAAGTGCCGCTTTTTAGCAGAGGCCTTACGCGCCAAGGTATTAGCAAGCAACTTCTCAACACTAGCCAGTCTGGAAGACACATCAGGCTGAGAATCCCCACTGGTATGCAACTCAATGGGAGTCAAATTTAAGCTTGGGGGAGTAGGTGAAGCCATACGAGGCGCAGGCCCAGCTACTGGTAAACCAGGCTGCAGCGCAAGCACCTGCTGGGCACAAGGTATACAGACCCGCACATTGTCAGCACCAATAGGGGACACCCCACAAGCTACACACAGCCGGGCTTGTCCCGAAGGAACCCCGAACACAGTATCCTGAGAAGCCTCCATATGGTGGCACTATAGGCCGATATTCACGCTATAAAAAGCAACCCAGGATGCCCCAATAGCCCTCTAGGGAAGTGGGAGTAATTACACACTAGGCCTCACAAGTTTAATAACTAAATAGAGGGAGAGGGAGAGCGAGGGAGGACAGCGGCCACTTAATATAGGGCCCACCGATAGACAGGGGCAAGGGGCAATAGGGTGGGAGGGGCATCCCATAGAGGCTCACCATATGCCTATACCGCCTACCCTTTGGTGGGGGATTGCGGTGGAGCAGTGCTCCTAAGCACCTGACAGCGGTGCTGCCTACCGTCACCCGGACCAGCGCAGCCAAGGCTGGGAGGCAAATTAATAATGGAACGGGTGGGAATAGTCCTACAGGGCCGCAGGCTAATAGCCCCGTTCACCTGCGAGAAGAGAGAGCCATCTTCTTGTCCTTCGCAGTCCAGACTGCAGAGAAAATCTGGGGATTTGTGGGAGGTCCCGGGTATTTGAGGGGCCGGGAGGAGCCAATTTCATTCTCTCTGCAGTCCAGCGCCATCTGGCGGAGTAATTCCCAAGTGTAAGTAATCTTATCTGGAGCAGGACGTACTGTATACAAAGTATAATTGTAGTATATTATTGCACCTATTTTATATGTACCATGTGCTTGTTTTCTTTGTGTGCTCATGTATAGTATCATAATAGTCATATGTATGTTTTTACAGATTTTGTAAAACCCCTGTGTGCAGTCCATTCTAAATTTAAAGTAAAACAGAATACTAAATCATCAAAAATTTGGTCAAATTTAACTAAACCGAACTAAAATTCATATTAACATTTTGGTCTGGAATAAAAGATTCCTTGAGGGAATCCTGATTTGGAATTCCCCAAAGTCAGAATTGCTGCTGATCCCCCACCTAAACTCTTGCTGTGATCTAGTGCTGTTTTAAATACAGCACAGACACCCCCTGCTTTACACCATCATGAGAGGAAGGGATTCTCCTATGCTGCATTCAAAAGACAGCCATGGTTGGTGGCAGTGATTCTGTCCATGGAGGCAAGCCAAATCAGGATGTCTCAAAGAATATTTAATACTGGACCAATAGTCAAATTTGACTTGAGATCCATTTTATTTTCTGTGTCGTGGCTGACCTGAGGAGAGAATGTCATAAATAAGCTTTATAAGTCTTGAACATGCCCTGCTGTGGTCTGAGACAGCTGTCAGAACATTGTGACTTACTGTGCTTGCTCACATAGAGAGCACCAAGGGACAGATTAGCTTTAGGCTTTTTTTTTGTGAAAAAATGTGGAAACTTTGGTGCTGTGCTACAGCTCCTACAATGCCTTGCTGGATGCATGGAGGAGAGGAACTTGAGACAGATACCAGGTGAGCTGCTTGCTGGCTAATTATTGTTGTTAGGTTTACAGTTGCTTTAACCCAATTACTAATCATAATAATTCTAATAATACTTATATGAATCCCAATTATGGCTCTTTGCATTTTTTTATTTGATGTGTCTAATGTACTTTATGTCTGAAACCAGGGCCAGCCTTTGGAGTGTGCAAGTTGTGTCTTCGCACAGGGTGCCATGGTCGGGGAGGGTGGGGGATGCCTTAGATGCCCTACCCACCCTGCCCATCGCTCCACCTATACCCTCTCAGTTTACTGGTTCACTCGCCCACCCTCCTTTTTTGGGGGGTGTCCATTGGGGCTGTTTGGGGTGCACAGTTGCTTTGGGTCAGAAGGAAGAAACGCCATGATCACCTCTATTCTGCCGTTTACATTAGATCAAAACAGCTGATTCCCTATCCCCATCCCAATGTAGGATGTCCCACTGTGTGAAACATCCTTGTATTGTCGGCATACAGATCCCAAAACACATGCACAGGCTTTCATCCAATCAGCATGCTATGCTGTATAAATTAATGATTTGCAGGAGTTGGATTGAGGAAAGCACAATTAGATCATTTGAGCAGCTCCTACTTGAGGGAAAAACCTGTATTCCCTGGGAGAAATGTAAATGGGTTAAATCTGTTCTAACTTAGACGTGGACCTAGGTGGAGAAGAGATTAGTGTAAGTGCGCTGTGGATAAAAAGGCAGGTTAAAAGGGAGAGTAAATAAAGGGTTAATGTTCTCCGCAATCCTGTGAGGAAAAATAGGTTAGTGTATATACATAAAAGTATGAATAAACAAATGCAATAGTATTACCAAAGTGAAGTTTTGTTTGAGGGGTTGTTTCCACCTTTTAATTAAATCAGAAACAGCTAGGTATCATTGCCTCTGACTAATTAGGCCTTAAAAATTGTTGGAATTTTTAATCTTGCTGTCTAACCCGCCCCCTGCACTTTATCCCGCTCTCCTCTACTCAGTAAGTGTCATGCTTCTGAGCAAAGATGGCGCAGACCCTATCATATAGTCAAGAACAGAATTGCAGCCGAGTGTTTGGAAGAATAATAAGTAATTTACTAGAAAGTAGAAATATATTCTTTTTAAATGGTGGCAAATCATTTTTTAAGGGTGTGTGCTTTGCGAAAGATCATGGTTAAGGTCCGATTTAACATGTCATCAAGGGGTAAAAACAGCTATAGGTTCAGACATGGGTCCTCAACTATATTCATAGGCATACATTGAAAAGTGAATGACGATATTTGCGTCAACTTACCAAGGAGCCATCAACCGGAGAATTCTCCAGACTCAAACCGACGGTACAATCCAGATCATCGCAATATGTACGCGTCATGGGATGAGCCTGGAAACCTGGCGAGGACGCTAAGGAACCGCATGTCCGGGGCCACCACTGCTTGGACATTCAGGGAGTAGCCCATTTTGCGGTTCCTGGGAAAAAAGAAAAACAACAAAAATTAGCAAGGCTAGGTAAACTACTCAAACACTAACTCCTAACATCCTCCAAAAAACATGTTGGCCAATACAAATAACACTACCTAAGTACCTAAGTATTTTTTAGCCCAAAAAAGGATATGTATGTTGGATCAACTAAAGATTAACTTTAAAATGACTAATTAAGGTCCACATGAAAATGTTTGGCTTTGGCCGACATGAAAAACATTGATGAAGCTAAAGACGGCCAAATGTATCACAGGGACAATTTACAAGGAGGGATTAATAGATCTAACGTGTAAGCTATTTCACAGGGACAATTTACAAGGAGGGATTAATAAATATACAGTGTAAGCTATTTCACAGGGACAATTTACAAGGAGGGATTAATAGATATACAGTGTAAGCTAATTTACAAGGAGGGATTAATAGATATACAGTGTAAGATATTTCACAGGGACAATTTACAAAGAGGGATTAATATATATACAGGGTAAGCTATTTCACAGGGAAATTTACAAGGAGGGATTAATAGATAGTTAAAATACAATTTATGTAAACTATATAAAAAAATGACTGATTTAACTTGCCTATAGATGTAATCGTTGGCTGCCGGAGGGACCAATGCAACGTGGGTGCAATCAATGGCACCCATGATGTTGGGCATGTCGGCGATATTATAAAATGCCAGCTTAAGCGCGTTCCAGGCTACCATGTCATCAGGAAAATAAATATATTTCTGACTAATGGTAGACTTGCCTTCCAAACACTTGGATAGCGTGTGGCTCAGCGTAGGCTGGGAGATCCCCACGGAGAGGACACCCAGCCTCTGGAACGAGCCGTTCGCCAAAAATTGCAGGCAGCCAAGCATCTTGATCATACCTGAAATTGCTTGCCCCTTCCTTGTGGTGCGGGCTAACCATGGCCGCAGCTCACTATACAATTTATGGAGGGAAGTGCGATTAAGTCTGGTCAGCTCGAACAGCTTAACGTCATGCATGCCATCTATATGCATGCGTCGCCGGTGCAATCTGGCCTCGGCCCTGCTGATACATTCAATGCCCATTAGCTGGAGTTGGTGATGTTCCTCCACAAAGGCACAAAACATGGTGATTGCAAGGTATCCAAGGTCAAAATGGTCCCATAAGGGGATCGCAAATGAAACGGTTTTATAGGGCGGTGGTCCCAAGCCCATACCAATAACGTAAGTTATCTGAACGAACGCAAAATATCAGATTTAGATGGGAAAATATAATCAGAGCTAACGCAAATGATCCGATTTACTTTCGTTCATCGAAAGCACATATACGCATGAGCTCGAACGAACGTACGAATGAAAATGCAACGAAAATACCTAAAATAATGACAAACACACACAAAAACATACACAGACAGCTACGGAAGTCCAGACGAATGTGTCTATGAATCGAGGCTATTGTTTGGGAAATAGAAAGCTGAACGCTTTCCTTGAATGGTGTGGACAGGCTTGGTGGTGGTGGTGGTAGTGGTGCTGCTCTCACAACATCCCTTTGGAGGAAGACAGGTGGGCTTGTTGTGGAGGCAGTGGTAGAGGCTAAGACAATGGAAACATCAGAAGAGCCTCAGGCGCTTGCATGTATGTATTTCAATAAGATAATTTTTAATAATACTAATATTTTTTAATCTAATATTTTTTAGAACTCATCTGACCTTAACCCCATATGGGGTATTGTCAAGAGGAAGATGAGAGACACCAGATTCAACAATGCAGACAAGCTGAAGACTGCTATCAAAGCAACCTGGGTTTCCATAACATCTCTGCACTGCCACAGGCTGATCACCTCCATGCCAAGCCACATTGATGTAGTCATTCATGAAAAAGGAGCCCCAACCTAGTATTGAGTGAATTTACTGTACATAATTTTCATTTGGCCAACATTCCAGTGTTCTGTGTTTTTTACAGTTGGTCTTATATAATATTCTTATTTTCTGAGATACTGAACTTTGGGTTTTCTTTGGTTTTAAGCCATAATCATAAACATTACTCTGTTTGCATTGACTCAATATAATGAGTTTTAGTTTTTAAACTTAAACATATTGAATGATAATTTTTTGCAATGCACCTGTATATCTAATTAAAGAAAAATGTTTTGCAGCCAGGAGAGGTCACACAATGATTTGAACAGAAAATAAATAAATTAAATATGTCAAACACGCTGTTTAAAGTGGACCAACACCCAGGATTTTGACTATCCTGGGTTTTGGTCCACTTCGGCGGGGCACCCCGATCGGGGGTGCCCCGCTGTGTGAAACCCCCCCAGAAAGCCCCAAAATCTTACCTGTCCCCGCTCCCACGTGACTGGACGGTCCAATCCCCGCCAACGTCCAGGCGGGGATCAGGAACGTCCAATCGGCTGCCGCCGCCGCCGCCTCCCTCGCGTCACTTTCGGCGCGCGCGCGCCCCCGCCGGCCATTCGCAGACGGCCGGCGCGGGCGCGAGCACGCCTACAGGGGCGCGAGGGAGGCGGCGGCGGCCGGCCGCCGCCGAAGATCAGGTAAGGTGTTTGGGGTTTTTTTGGGGGGTTTCACCCCGCGGGACATCCCGATCTCGGATGTCCCGCGGGGTGGGAGGTGATCGGCCCGGGAATCTTATAGATTTCCGGGCCGATCACCTCTCGGTGTTGGTCCACTTTAAACACAAGCATGGGCGTTCATTTGCTTGTGTTTAAACAGCGTGTTTGACATATGTAATTTATTTATTTTTGTTCAAATCATTGTGTGACCTCTCCTGGCTGCAAACAAACACTTTTAAAAACTTTTTTGACTTTTTTTATTTTGGTGCAGAATTGTATTTACAGGTCTGGCACTAAAGTGTTAATGTCACAATGTTACAACAATGTCATACTGCTTTGTTACAGGTGTATATGTGTTCAAAAACAGATTTTAATCACACAGTGTCTGGCGCTCTATGCAACAGCGACCAGATTTAGAGCGCCGACACTGTGTGTGTGTCCTTTTTTGATAAGTATGGTGTGGAGCGCTGAGAGTCTGTCTCATTGAGCTGCCGCTACTTCTTGCTTCCTGCAGCGCTATACTGGTGTTAGAGCACCCCAACATACATCACATTCATGAATGCGGGCCAGGTTACTAGAGCGACTGAGGCGCTCAGTTATAGCACCCGATACATGTTTACAGCCTCTACTAGCGGCCACTCTAAGCGCCGCTATAGACGCTCATCTGCCGATACCTGGCGTTAGTAATGAATCAGCCTCTGAGTGTCATTTCTTTCCTTACCATCCAGTCATTCCAGACACACTACATTCATCTGTGTTTGTTTATCTGTAATTTTAGCATTACTGGAAGTGTAGGTTCTACTGGCATTGTGAAATCCAGTCTGTAGTCCATTCATAAAACAGAATGCATCTGCTCAGATCCTGACACTGAATACCAGATGCCTTTGAAAAGCATCGCTTTTCTATTTACTGAGTTGACCATTAAATGGTATCACTTTAAATCAAGCTTTACGAGTAATTAGACAATCCTGCACAATGCTGCTGCTGTTCTGGCAAGGATCATGACCGACACACGCTCCCAGCACGCATGCAGCATGCTCAGTCATTTCACAACAACAAACCCCACACTCCAGCCTATTAGGCTGCTTGTTACTGTTGGAGCTCTAAGCTAAGAGAGGCTGTGTGAAGCTTTCCACTCTCCAGGCTCTCCACTGGCTGGAAATAGGGAGTGGGGAAGGGCCACGAATGACAGGGAAGTGTTTTTGGCTGTGAGCTCTCTATACACCCTGTGCGCAGCAGGCTTGTAGGGGGCACAAGTCACAAGTGGAGGATCACGTCTGAATACTGGGATCACACTTACACTGAAAAGAAACTTGAGAACTTTACAGAATCAGCAGCTAGCTCGTCACTTACTAGGAGGTTCCCTGGGTTCATTTTGTTGAACCTTTTGCACAAGCATCTGACTACCCTCCAGTGCTGGGCATTCCTGAGTGGTCTCTGATTCTTCTTTAAGATCTGTTGGGGGCACTTACTCTGCAGTGTTTCGATGCCATACAGTGACAACTTAAACCAAGACACCAGCTCTAGCTCACAACCAAAGCGCGGAGACCCTCACAACATCAGTCACCAGTTTTTTTATTCAGGTAACTCTCGCGCCCTAGTTGGCGCAGTCCTGTCTGAAGTGTTCTTACCACCTTAGAGCACAGTCTCTGTTTTCACACTGAGACATACATTTCTAAACAGCTCATCAAGTTTTTTAATAAGGGCTTGAATGACTTTTCACAAACATGAGCTGTCTCTGGGTTTAAGCAGACCCAAACATATTCAAAGTCCCTGGAAAAATGGCTGGAGGACTTCTAATGGACATTGTCCTTGAAAATGAGGGAAATAATGGATACTCTGTGGGTGAAACTGTATCTGGACAGGTGGTCCTAGAACTGCTGGAAGATACTGAAGTACTGGGTCTGCGCCTGCATGCACATGGTGGAGCAACAGCATCCTTTACCCCATGGTGGGGAGAGAGCAGAAAGGCGACATCACCTTCTGAAGGACAAGTTCAGTACCTAAATGAGGATTTTACTTTACTGGCCGAATCAACAGGTGAGGACCTTTGGTGCCCTACATAAGACCCGCCTTCTAGAGGGCATGTATTTTCTTCCCTAGTACCACTGGTAGCAAAATTCCCCTGTACCATACAGGGTCGGTCATAAGCAATTTCATACAGACTACCATGTGAGTGTAGACATGTGCCACCAATGGTATTATGGAAGAGACCACTATCCCTTTTCTATTAAAGCAGCCAAATTATATATCACTGTAAATCTTATGTAACATGTCTGTGCCTGCTCCTGGTCTCCTGGGCCACTAACCTAATCCACCTCCTCATGCCATCAGTGAGGTCTGTATTAGAAAAATACCTTATTCTAAGTATGTCACACACCCCGCTTCAAGACATTCATTACATGTGGGTATACTGACCTGTAGATGGCGATCTTGCAGAGATGATATAAAAAAAAAAAAAAGGTAAGACCCTCCCGGCCCATAAATACCTGGGACTCCCACTCATCACAGAGTCTTTCATCTCTGCAGTGGCGAGCAAGTCAGAAGATGATGTCTCCTCCTTGCAGGTAGCCGGGATGACTCCCGGCCTTCTATTTCTCTATTCCTGCCCGGATCCCCTTTTAAATTTCCTGCCTCCCAGCCTAGGCTGCTGGTCCGGGCAAAGGTAGTTGGCACCTCTGGTGCTTAGGAGCCGTGAGACCCCATAACAAGGGGTAGGCGGCTATCCGGGTTGGTGATCCGGGTTTGGGATGCCCCGTCCCTTGACCCTACCCTGGAATGGTTTCCCCCTCTCCCGGATACCCTTAGAGGGGGGGGGGGGGGGGGGAGCCGGTTTCCTTATGGATTCCTATCATTTATGTGTGTGTGTGTATGTTTACCATGTGTGTGCTTTACTTTCACTCTGACTGGCGCCGGCGGTCCCGCGGCGCCGGCCTCCGGGAGCTGTATGGCAATGGCGGGGGTGAGCCCATGAAGGCTTCTTCTCCTCTGGAGTGCGCTTGCGCGCTTACGGCCCGCCCCCGTGCTGCGGGCGCGTCTTTTATGTCCCGGCTTCTGGCCGGGAGAGACGGGGGCGGGGCCGGGCGCTACGCGCCAGCCGCCCTCCCTCCTCCTACTGCACTCTGTGCCTTCCTTGTGCCAGGCATGCGGTACTGAAGGTCGGGTGAGTGGCCTTATGGCCATCTGATTCATCTGTTGTTAACTACCGTATTTTTCGCCCTATAAGACGCACTTATTTTTCCCCAAAAGTGGGGGGAAAATGTCAGTGCGCCTTATCGGGCGAATGTAAAAAAAAAAAATAAAAAAATAAAAAAAAAAATAAAAAAAAAATAAAAAAATCACCCGTCACCAGTCTTTTCAGGCAGCGATGACAGCGGCGGGGCCAGAGACAGAGCCCCTGCCGCTCCTCCATCTGCTGCCGGGCTCAGAGCACACAGGTCCCGGCAGTGGGTGGGCGTGGCCTGCACCGGCGCAGGCCACGCCCACCCGCTGCCCGGACCTTCGTGATCGCATGTGGGGGAGCAGATGGAGGAGCGGCGGGGGCTCTGTCTCTGGCCCGCCGCTGTCATCGCTGCCTGAAAAGACAGCGATCGCAGCGGCGGGGCCGGGACAGAGCCAGCTCGTGAATGGGGTGGGCGTGGCCTGCGTCGACGCTGCGGCGCAGGCCACGCCCACCCCATTCATGGAGCCGGCCGCTCAGCGCAGTGGTGTCAGCGGACAGGTGAGTTTAACTTTTTTTTTTTTTACTATGGCGCCTGCCTATACTAATGGGGGGAGGGGAGTGGGAATGGGGGGAGAGGGGCCACACTGCCTATGGGAATGGGGGGAGAGGGGCCACACAGCCTATACTAATGGGGGGAGGGGGGTGGGAATGGGAGGAGAGGGGCCACACTGCCTATGGGAATGGGGGGAGGGGGATGCCACACAGCCTTTGGGAATGGGGGGAGGGGTATGCCACACAGCCTATGGGAATGGGGGGAGGGGGATGCCACACAGCCTTTGGGAATGGGGGGAGGGGTATGCCACACAGCCTATGGGAATGGGGGGAGGGGGATGCCACACAGCCTTTGGGAATGGGGGGAGGGGTATGCCACACAGCTTATGGGAATGGGGGGATGGGGATGCCACACAGCCTTTGGGAATGGGGGGAGGGGGATGCCACACAGCCTTTGGGAATGGGGGGAGGGGTATGCCACACAGCTTATGGGAATGGGGGGATGGGGATGCCACACAGCCTATGGAAATGGGGGGAGGGGGATGCCACACAGGCTATGGGAATGGGGGGATGGGGATGCCACACAGCCTTTGGGAATGGGGGGATGGGGATGCCACACAGCCTTTGGGAATGGGGGGATGGGGATGCCACACAGCCTTTGGGAATGGGGGGAGGGGTGTGCCACACAGCCTATGGAAATGGGGGGAGGGGGATGCCACACAGGCTATGGGAATGGGGGGATGGGGATGCCACACAGCCTTTGGGAATGGGGGGAGGGGTATGCCACACAGCCTATGGAAATGGGGGGAGGGGGATGCCACACAGGCTATGGGAATGGGGGGATGGGGATGCCACACAGCCTTTGGGAATGGGGAGAGGGGGATGCCACACAGCCCATGCTAATGGGGAGAGGGGGATGCCACACAGCCCATGCTAATGGGGGGAGGGGGATGACACACAGCCCATGCTAATGGGGAGAGGGGGATGCCACACTGCCTATGGGAATGGGGAGAGAGGGATGCCACACAGCCTATACTAATGGGGGGAGAGAGGGATGCCACACTGCCTATGGGAATGGGGAGAGGGGGATGCCACACAGCCAATGGGAATGGGGGGAGAGGTGGATGCCACACAGCATATGGGAATGTGGGGAGAGGGATGCCACACAGCCTATACTAATGGGGGGAGAGGGGGATGCCACACAGCCAATGGGTATATGGGGAATGGGAGGGGGGATGCCACACTGGATATATGGGGAATGGGATGGGGGCATGCTACACTGTCTATGGAATGGGGGCATCCCACACGGCCTATGGGAATTGGATAGGGGAATGCCACACTGTCTGTAATGGTGCGTTTTTGATTGAAATTTTTTTTTTCTTATTTTCTTCCCCCAAATCCTAGGTGCGTCTTATGGGCAGGTGCGTCTTATAGGGCGAAAAATACGGTATTTCTAGCATGGTCTGAGCGTGTGCTTGTTTTTTGTGTTCCAGGTGGACCATTGATCATATTAAAGGGGGGTTCTCCTGGTCCAGGGTCCCTGGTTACATTTTAGCTGGCTTAAAATCCTCCCACTTGGGACTTAAAGGGGCATCCCGGGTTGCATTATAGCGTAATTCCCAACGTATATATATAATATATATTATTAAAAAATCACCATATGGAGGCTTCCCCGGATACTGGGCTTGTGCCCCCCTCGGGGCAATCCAGGCTGTGTTTGAGGTGTGGGGTATCCGTTTTGGGGGATGATGTATTTCTATGTGTACCCTGTGCGCAGCGGTCTATTACGCGGTAGACCGGATCTCAGGCGTCCAGTTCTGCTCCGCCAGTCTCCTCTCCGTCTCCCCCTCGCTTGACACATACGTGTGATGTGGTCATTGGCGGGGAGTCGCAATCTGAGGTGTGTGCCAGATTGGCCAATCTTGAAAAATAGTTTTCCAGTACCGTTGCAAAAAAGGCCACGGCAAAGAGAAAACATTTGTATACGGCTGCGCAGGCCTTTGATAGGGAGGATTTTGACTCCCTGGATTGGTCTGATTGTTCCCTGCGTGAGGAAGGGGAGCTGTATGAGGAGTCTGATGGCGCCGACGATCAGCAGTTTGTGGGCGCTGATACCGAGCAAGGCCAGGGGGATTCTTTCGATACCTCTAGGGTCCTGGCTCATGTGTTTGAGGTCCTGGGTATTTTTCCCTCCGAGGCGGCTCCGCCACTGAAGGGGGAGTTCTTTGAAGTGACCAAGCCGCGCTTGGAATTTCCTTATCAAAAGCATTTTGATGGTATCATTCTCAAGGAATGGGAGAGGCCGACGCAGCTTCCGGGTGTCCCACCGGGTTGGGACAAGAAATATCCCTTTCCGGCGGACGCGGTGAAGCACTGGTCGCCCCCCCCCCGAGGTGGATGCTCCTGTTTTGGGGTTGTCCAGTTCCTCAGTCCTCCATTCTCCGGAGTGCACTACTCTCAAGGATGGTGAGGATAAACGCATTGACCAGATCGCTTGCCATGGTTTTACCAGTGTTGGTTCGGCCTTGCGGCCGGTTTGGGCTTCTGCGCTTGCATTGGTAGCTGCCAGGTCGGTTGTTAGAGGATTGTTGACTTCTTCCGGGCTTGACCCGGCTAGTGAGGAGTTTGCCAACCAGTTATTTTTGTCCTTCGTGCTGTCCGCCCTGGATGACACATTGGTGATGTGTAGCAGAGCTGCGGCCCTGCTTGTGGCTATCCGCCGGTCGGTTTGGTTCGCTCACGTCCTTCCCTTCGTGGGGTTGTGGCTCTTTGGAGAAAAATTGGATTCGGTGGCAAAGGGAGGTAAGTTACCTCAGCGTAAGAAGCAGCGTCGTCCCTTTCGGGGGGCGGCTTCCTTCTCTCAGTCCTTTTGTAGGGCTAGAGTTGGCAGGGGTTCGGCCTTCCCTTCGTCCAGAGGTGATTTCTGGCCTAGGGGCAGGGGTCGGGCCCATCCAGGACACAGTTGGGGCTCCACGCCCAAAGCCGCTGCCAAGCCGGCTCAGCAATGAGGGGGTGCCCTCACCCTTGCGGGTGGGGGGACGGTTGCAACTCTTCTCCCAGGTCTGGGTCCAAGAGGTCTCGGACAGGTGGATTCAGGAAGTGGTGTCTTCCGGTTACAAGCAGGAGTTCGAGTTCCGGCCCCCTCCCAGATTCTTCAGGTCTCGGGTGCCGTCAGATCCTTTGACCACCCAGGGGCTTCGGGCGGCAGTAGCAAGTCTCGTGGACATGGCTGTCATCTGTCCGGTGCCCCTCTCAGACCGGGGCCTGGGCTTCTATTCCAATTTGTTCACGGTGCCCAAGAAGGACGGTTCCGTTCGTCCCATTCTGGATCTGAAGTTGTTCAACAGGTTCGTCCGTCCCCGGAAGTTCCGTATGGAAACTCTGCACTCAGCCATCCACTCACTTCGTCAGGGGGACTTCATGACGTCCATAGACATCAAGGCTGCTTACCTGCATATTCCAATATTTCCGGCACACCAGAGGTTCCTTCAGTTTGTGGCTCTTCCGTTTGGCCTTACCTCAGCTCCAAGGGTTTTTACCAAGGTGTTGGCAGGAGTAATGGCCATCCTCAGAGCCAGGGGTATCCGCATCGTGCCCTATCTGGACGATCTTCTCATCATGGTTTCTTCCCTCAGTCAGGTGCAGCTGGATACCGGGAACGTGGTGTCCACTCTGGAGAGTTTCGGTTGTGTGATCAACTATCCCAAGTCCTGTCTCACTCCCTCCAGGGTGGTGGAGTTCCTGGGCATGTCTCTGGATACCTCTCAGGCCAGGGTGTTCCTTCCCCGAGCCAAGGTTCTTCTGATTCAGGAATTGACTCAGTGTCTCCTATCCATCCCCCGTCCGTCCATCCGGCTGGGGATGAGACTGGTGGGATTGATGGTGGCGTCGTTCGAGGCAGTTCCCTTTGCCCAGTTTTACACAAGGACACTCCAGCTCCATCTTTTGGCGGCCTGGGACGGGTGCCTGTTGTCATTGGATCAGTCCTTTCTGATGTCCCCCCGGGTGAGGCGCTCTCTTCGGTGGTGGCTAAAACTGAGCAATCTGATGAGGGGCAGGTCTTTTCTGACCCCTCGTTGGGAGACGGTCACCACGGATGCCAGCCTGTCAGGTTGGGGGGGATTTTGGAAGGATCTTCAGTTTCAGGGGCTGTGGGGGTCTCAGGAGGCTCACGATCCCATCAATGTTCTGGAGCTGAGAGCCATCAGGTTGGTTCTGTCTCACTTGACTCAGTTACGGGGACTACCGGTTCAGGTTCGGTCGGACAATCGGACGGTGGTCGCCTACATCAATCACCAGGAAGGTACTCGCAGCAGGCGTGCCCTCAGGGAAGTGTCTCTGATTCTGGATTGGGCAGAGGGCAATGTCCCATGCATCTCGGCAGTGTACATTCTGGGAGTGGAGAACACAGAGGCGAACTCCCTGAGCAGGGGGTCATCTCGCCGGGGGGAATGGTCGCTCTGCCCCAAGGTTTTTCGGTCGCTTTGCCTCCGGTGGGGGACTCCGGAGGTGGATCTCTTTGCCTCTCGTCACAATCACAAGCTTCCGGCATTTGTGTCTCTCTTGCGGGATCCGCTGGCTCTGGCAGCGGATGCCATGTCTCTGAACTGGAGGGATATGGGGTTTCTGTACCTGTTCCCTCCGTTTCTCATGGTGGGCAGAGTGGTGCACAAGCTGGCCCTAGAGGGCGCGTCAGCAATCCTGGTGGCTCCAAGGTGGCCAAGACAGGTTTGGTTCGCAGACGTGGTAAGGTTGGCAGAGGATCAGTTAGCCCTGCCCCTTCTGCCGGATCTGCTTACTCAGAGTCCACTGCTCTACCCCAATTTACCAACGCTGGCTTTGACGGCGTGGTTGCTGAAATCTCCATCTTGAGGGAGGAAGGTCTTTCTGATGCTGTCATTCAGACTCTGGTTAAGGCTAGAAATCAGTTTTCCTTTGCTGTCTATTATAGGACTTGGAGGTCTTATATTGATTGGTGTGAGGTCAGGGCCTTGCCTTGCAGGGCGTTTTCTATCCCTAGGGTCTTGGAATTTCTGCAACATGGTCTGGACCAAGGTTTGCAGCTTAGTACACTGAAAGGGCAGGTTTCTGCCCTGGCGGTTTTCTTTCAAAAGTCTTTTGCTCTTCATCCTTTGGTTAAGACTTTTTTCCAGGGGGTTACGCATGTGCGGCCTCCTAGGAAGCCTTTGCTCCCAGTTTGGGATTTGAATTTGGTTTTGTCTGCCTTGCAGGGTCCTCCTTTTGAACCTTTGCAGGATATTGCACTACGCTTACTCAGAAGGTTGTTTTTCTGGTTGCCATCAATTCTGTTCGGCGTGTTTCGGAGCATTGTCTATTAAGGCTCCTTACTTCGAGAGGCATCAGGACAAGGTTGTTTTCCGCTTCCAGCCAGATTTCCTTCCTAAGGTGGCCTCTGCTTTCATTTGAATCAGGATATTGTTCTTCCCTCCTTGTGTCCTAAGCCCAGCAATGACAAGGAGAGGGTTTTGCATTCTTTGGATGTGGTTCGCTGTGTGAAGTACTATTTGGTGGCTACTTCTCCTTTTCGTAGGACTGATGCCCTTTTTGTGGTGCCCTCTGGGCCTAGGAAGGGTTTGGCTCCTGCCAAGTCTTCCATTAGTAAATGTATTCGCCAGGCCATTGTTGGGGCCTATTCTGCCAAGGGGAAGATTCCCCCTTTTCGTGTTACTGCTCATTCTACTCGTGCTGTTGGGGCGTCCTGGGCCTTCCAGCACCAGGCTTCTGTTGAGCAGGTTTGTAAGGCTGCTACTTGGTCTTCGGTTCACACTTTTTCCAAGTTTTACAAGGTTGATGTTCGGGCCTCAGCGGATGCTGTTTTTGGCCGCAAAGTTCTGCAAGCTGCAGTGGTTTAAGTTGTGCCTTGTTGCCTTGTTTTTGGATCCCCTCCCTTTATGGACACTGCTATTGGATGTCCCACATGTAATGAATGTCTTGAAGCGGGGTGTGTGACATACTTAGAATAATACCATTTTGTGAATACTCACCTGTAAAATGGGTATTATAAGTATGTCACACACCCCGCTTCACCCTGCCCTTTTGTATTTTGGATCCTTTATATGGTGAAGCTTTTTTAGTTGTTATTGGCTTTCCTGGTCCCTTGATCTTACTGCTATCTTTATACTGGGTGATGAGTGGGAGGTCCCAGGTATTTATGGGCCGGGAGGGTCTTACTTTTTTTTTTTATATCATCTCTGCAAGATTGCCATCTACAGGTCAGTATACCCCCATGTAATGAATGTCTTGAAGCGGGGTGTGTGACATACTTATAATACCCATTTTACAGGTGAGTATTCACAAAATGGTATTTTCTTTGCAGAGCTCCATTCAATGGGTGACATGAAATATACATTGCCATGACATGAGGTATGGGAGCTACTGTTACAAGTGTAATAAGGTGAGGGTCTAGAACACCTTAAAGTGGACCAACACCCACGGGTGATCGGCCCGGGAATCTATACGATTCCCGGGCCGATCACCCCCCACCCCGCGGGACATCCGAGATCGGGATGTCCCGCGGGGTGAAACCCCCCCCCAAACACCCCAACTCACCTACCTTATCTTCGGCGGCGGCCGGCCGCCGCCGCCTCCCTCGCGCCCCTGTAGGCGTGCGCGCACCCGCGCTGGCCGTCTGCGAACGGCCGGCGCGGGCGCGCGCGCGTCAAAAGTGACGCGAGGGAAGCGGCGGCGGCGGCCGCCGCTTAGACGTTCCTTGTACGTTGGCGCTGGGAGCGGGGAGAGGTGAGTTATTCGGGGGGTTAGGGGGGGTTTCACACAGCGGGGCACCCCGATCGGGGGTGCCCCACCGAAGTGGACCAAGACCCAGGATAGTCAAAATCCTGGGTGTTGGTCCACTTTAACCAAGGTGTAGTCAGTTTTAACAGTTGATTCTCAGGGAAGGGCCGAGGGGGGGGCAAGGTTATCTTGAGCTGTTGTTGCATTGAAACCCCCATAACTCTTTCCATATCTGGCCCTCCTAAACAGCATCAAATACATCAACTTCATAATACATAATTACTATTTGTGCTTTAATTCTTTAATGAGGCCCCATTAACAGCAGCAAATACATCAACTTTATAATGCATAATTACTATTTGTGCTTTATTTTTTAATGAGGCCCCATCTCCTGTTTTTTTGAAATAAGGACACACACATAAACATGCATAGGCCAGCATGCTTTTTAAGTGTATGTAAAAAGCCTAACTAATGGCATAGGCATAGAAACTAGAGATGAGCAAACCCATTCTTATGAAACGGAATTCGTCCGAATTTCAGGGAAAATTCAGTTTGACATGAGTTGAATTTCTTTGGGATTTGTGCCGAATTTTTCTTGAAATTATTTTAAAAAAACATTTGCTGTTGCTCCCCCCTGTTCTCTGGGCCCACGGCAGGCTGTTGATGTGCGGGAAATCTAAGTACGGTAGTGCCAAAAGCTGTCTGGCACCGCTGTGCTTCCCATATTCCCCTCTCTCTGCACAGCATGGCTGTCACAGTGATCGCACAGCAGGAGGGGAGCGGAGGAGGCTGGCAGCACTGTCAGCTGCGTGAGCTGGCATCCAGAGCTACTACAACAGTGGCTGCCGCCGGACTGGAGTGACGGGGAACTGGCGTGCAGGTAAGTAACTTATACACTTACTCACTCTCGCTCCTCGCTGCGGGTGTCCCACGCTGCCCTGCAGCTGGGTGGAGGACACGGATCCTGGCACTGAGCTTCCACCACCTCGCTCCCCGCCAAAGGGAGGGGCAACCTGTGATGGGGAATGAGTGTTGGCGGGTGAACTGTTTCCTCTGCCCAGCTGCATAGTGGGGAGTGGCAGGGGGACATCCATACCAGAGGACAACAAGGGAGGAGGTGAGTACTTTTTTTCTTTGAGCGATTAGTTAAAAATTTGATTTGGACGAACAGTTTCCTGGGGAAATTTGGTGAATCATGCAAATTGACTTATACCATACCTGGAAGGGCTCCACTCAGACCTGCTGTACAATATTAGCTAAACTGAGGGAAGGATTTATATTCAAAAACGTTTTTTTACCTCCTTTAAAGCAGTCTTAAAGCCTAAGCCTAAACTTTTTACCAGAGAGCATGATGGGACGTTGTACCCTAACCCAACACTGGGGGACCCAGAAAAAGCTGCAGCACCATAAACCCCTTATTGGTGGAGGTACAGCTGCTGCAATTGTGTGTTGCCAGGTCTCTGGTAGGATGGAGTTCCACAAAAAGAAAGATACCTAGCACTTTACCAGCTCCTACCAGCTGCGGCAGGGGTAGGTTAGATTGCAGACCAGGATTTAGATCCACTTTATGACACAGCTAATGAATTAAATGGATTGTGTAAAAACAAATCATTGTTTGCTTACCTGCAATGCAGAGTATTCATCCTGGTGTGATGCTAAGTAAGGCTGTAGTTTATAAAGTAAAATAAAGCTGTATTTATCTTGACTGCCTGATTTTTGGCATTAAGAGGTAGACTCATATCCACATCTCTTGCATCAGACTGTGAAGGACACACCAATGCTTGTGTGTGCAAGGAAGTATAGCTACCCCCTGTTTAGCAAGTCTGTCTTTTCCCTGCTACTTTACAACATTCCACCTTTCAGTATTAGAAAAAGGTGGTCATGAACAAATAGAATTTAGGAGCTGTTTTATACCTAGCCTGGACAATCTCTTTTAGAAGGGCACTGCTGAATGAATGTCCGAAGTGAAGCCTTTGGGGCTTTAATGGGGAGCGCGCGCTGGCACATTGCCCGTATCCCCGGTCTTGTGCACGCTCCCACCCAGTGGCGTTGCTAGGGCTGGTGTCACCCGGGGCGGTAGGAAATGGTGTCACCCCCCCAAAGAAAAAAAATTTTTGTATGTTGAAATGTTAATGCTCTTAAAAAATAACGTTTATTTTAAATGCAACCTTTACTGAATAAATAAAAAAAATTACCCCCATACACCAGCATCCCCCCGTCATCAATAAGCCTGCACCCCCATACGCCAGCATCCCCCCTGTCATTACCCAGCCTGCACCCCATACCCCAGCATCCCCCATCATTACTCAGCCTGCCCCCATACCCCAGCATCCCCCCTGTCATTACTCAGCCTGCATCCCATACCCCAGCTTCCCTCCTGTCATCGATCAGCCTGCACCCCCATACCCCAGCCCCCCTGTCATTACTCAGCCTGCACCCCATACCCCAGCCCCCTGGCTGTCATTACTCAGACTGCACCCCATACCCCAGCCCCCCTGTCATTACTCAGACTGCACCCCATACCCCAGCCCCCCTGTTATTACTCAGACTGCACCCCATACCCCAGCCCCCCTGTCATTACTCAGACTGCACCCCATATACCCCAGCCACCCCTGTCATTACTCAGACTGCACCCCATACCCCATACCCCCTGTCATTACTCCGACTGCACCCGATACCCCAGCCCCAGCATACCCTAGCATCCCCCACACACACCATAGCACCCCCTGTCATCACTTATACCAGCCAAACCCCCGCCCCGCGCAGCACAGAACAGCTTTTGACTTACCTTACAGTCAAGTGATGGGGAGGTCACGTGATGCCGCCAGCGAGTCGCGGGTGTTCTTTCCTCTCCAGCAAACGAGCGCCTGCGCCTGTGATTGCCCGGTGCCCGGTGGAGCCACGCACCAGCCAATGAAAAGCTGAGTTTTGAGTTTATGGGGAGGGGCGGGGTTTATCAGGAGCAGGCGCCGAAGGAGAAGCGGCGCCTGCGGTGTGATGCTTTTTTTTTTTTTTTTCACACCTGCCCCGGAAACGCGCGGACGGCGAGCGCAGCTGCGCGGGGAGGCGGGCACGGGTGCGCGGCCGCGCGGCCGCGCAGCTTAGCGGGAACACTGCCCACCAGGTCCCATGGTAGGGCCGGCCCTGGGTGTGCGGTGTCACCAGGGGCGGACTGGGACCAAAAAACGGCCCTGGACTTTTTGGTCAGACTGGCCCTTCTGTACTGTGCTCGGCCCGGTAAAGTATATATATATATATATATATCTCTGAGCGGGATCGGCCCGGGACCTCCACCCGGGCATCCAAAATCAGGATGCCCCACTGTGTGAAACTCCCTCAGGTTACCTGCTACACTTACCTTACTTCCCGGTCCAACACCACACGGCCACATCCCGGCTATCCCTCTAGCAGGGCGCATGCCCGCGCCAGGCATTTGTGAATGGCCGGTGCAGGCACGTTTCCCGTTTGAGGGTAGCTGGGGATGCGGCTGCGGCTCACGCATGCGCCACTGCACTTAGGACGCTGGCTTAGGATAGTCAAAAACCTGGGTTTTGGTCCACTTCAAAGAGTTTTAATCCTTTTCTGTGGGGCGCCCTGATTTGGGATGCCCCATTTTGTGCAACCCCCTCAGATCACCAGTAAAACTTACCTGACCAGCGATCCACTGGCTCATGCATGGGTTCTCCTCGCTAAGGGCTGGGTGGAGCTGAGCTGGCTGCCAGCCACATCCCACCAGCCTCTAGCTGGTGCAGACACATGTTTGAACCACGCATGTGTTGTTTGATTAGCGGCCAGGTATTTTTACTGGGAATTTGACACAATGGGGCATCCCAAATCAGGATGTCAGGGAGGGGCCATGTAAAGAAGCTTCCATCTGTCTATACAATACATTGCTACACCACAGTCCAGCTCCCCTGTGCGTCCTCAATAGATACTGGGTCATACCATGTGCGGGCGGGGGGGTACTCAAGGAAAAGAAAATCAACAACCACAAACTGTAAAAATTGTACAAAAAAACCCCCACAAAACAGCAGTGTCCATGCTGCTGGGGCCCCATAACAATACTGGTGCAATGCAAATGCTGAAAGCAAACTTTTTTAATTCCCCTGCTGCCGCCCTATTCTATTACACTCTATTAGGGTATAAGGGAGGATACAGAAGGAGAAGAGCTTACAATCTATTAGGGTATAAGGGAGGATACAGGAGAAGAAGAGCTTACACTCTATTAGGGTATAAGGGAGGATGCAGAAGGAGAAGAGCTTACACTCTATTAGGGTATAAGGAAGGATACAGGAGGAGAAGAGCTTACACTCTATTAGGGTATAAGGGAGGGTACAGAAGGAGAAGAGCTTACAATCTATTAGGGTATAAGGGTGGATACAGGAGGAGAAGACCTTACAATCTATTAGGGTATAAGGGAGGATACAGGAGGAGAAGAGCTTACACTCTATTAGGGTATAAAGGGGGCGGGTTGACAGGAGGGTTGGTTGGTGGGTATTTAGATGTGCGAGTGGGCAGGTGGTCAGGCAGGTAGGTAGGTGGGTGGGTGGCTGCCACCTCCACGTCAGAATCCGCTGATTCCGCCTGCTCATCACTCCAGTCTGCTGCTGGTCCAGGGTCTGGGTAGGTAGGTAGGTAGGTGAGTGGCAGGTATATAGATAGGTGGGTGGATTAGGCAGTTGGATTAATAGGTGGGTGAGTGAGCAGGTGGGTAGATGGGCAGAGCAGGTGGGTAGATGGGCAGGGCAGGGTGGGTAGATGGGCAGAGCAGGTGGGTAGATGGGCAGGGCAGGGTGGGTAGATGGGCAGAGCAGGTGGGTAGATGGGCAGGGCAGGGTGGGTAGATGGGCAGAGCAGGTGGGTAGATGGGCAGAGCAGGTGGGTAGATGGGCAGGGCAGGGTGGGTAGATGGGCAGAGCAGGGTGGGTAGATGGGCAGAGCAGGTGGGTAGATGGGCAGGTGGGTAGATGGGCAGAGCAGGTGGGTAGATGGGCAGGGCAGGGTGGGTAGATGGGCAGGGCAGGGTGGGTAGATGGGCAGAGCAGGTGGGTAGATGGGCAGGTGGGTAGATGGGCAGAGCAGGGTGGGTAGATGGGCAGAGCAGGTGGGTAGATAAGCAGGGTGGGTAGATGGGCAGAGCAGGTGGGTAGATGGGCAGAGCAGGGTGGGTAGATGGGCAGAGCAGGTGGGTAGATGGGCAGGGCAGGTGGGTAGATGGGCAGAGCAGGTGGGTAGATGGGCAGAGCAGGTGGGTAGATGGGCAGAGCAGGTGGGTAGATGGGCAGGGTGAGTTAAGAGAAACACATTGCACCATTAATTAGTATTAGCATTTAGTTTGAGGTTTATTGGAACACAGTACAGCAACAGCATGGACTCACCTGGAGCCACTTCACTGCCAAGTTGGAGAATCCTTTCTGTTGTTGACGTCTTCTCTGCTTCATGGTGTCTGCAGGCTGCTAACCTGTCCTCGTGGGTGAGACACACACATCTCTCTCTCTCCCTCCCCCTTCCTCTCCTCGGGCCATGGCCGCAACACACACACTCACATTCACACTCAGACTCTCTCTCTCTCTCCCCCCTCCCCACTCTTCCCTCTCACCGACCCAGTCGGCTCCAGCCATCAATCACAGTTTCTCTCGTCACTCACGTCATCCTCTCCCCGCGCTGGCCGGCCGGCATGACAGGAAACGGAAGTGCTGGCCTCTGCTGTGCTGTGCTCTGGGCTGTCCTCCGCAGTGGGGGGAAACAAGAGAGGAGTTTTTGGTTCCACTGAGCCACCAATGTAAAAAAAGAAATGACAGCTGCACAACGTGCGCGGCCGCGCTCCCGCGCATCTTACAGGGAACACTGCGACTTGCGGCCCTCCCTGGCACCGGCCTACCGGGATTTTGCCCGGTATGCCCTATGGCCAGCCCGCCCCTGGGTGTCACCCTCTAGGTCTGGTGTCACCCGGGGCGGTCGGCCCCCCCCGCCCCCGGGTCGCTACGCCACTGCTCCCACCCCAGCCTATCTGGGGCGCTGTGGGAAACCCTCCCGGTCGCCGGCAATCTCTTATCTTTCTCCGGTCCAACAGCACATGCCTGGGGTCTCGTCCAACGAGAGCTGCCTGCTATGACTGCCTCATTCAGCAGACAGCTCTCATTGTTTTGAATGGGTAACGCGCGCTGCCACATCCCTTGCAATCATAGCGCCATGCACCCACTCCATATTCAAAGAAATGAGAGGTGTCTGCCGAAAGAAGTAGAACAAGCATCTCTCATTGGAGGAGAGCCCAAGCATGCGTTGTTGAACCAGGGAAAATTAAAAGATTACCTCCCCGGTGACCTGTTTCCGGGCCGGCCACTGGTGGGGTTTGTTCTGCTTTAAAGAAAATGACACATGCTTTTCGAAATAATTAAAAAATACAAAACTGAAAAGTGTAGCGTACATTACTATTTTGTAGGACCACCTTTAGCTGCAATTATATCTGCAAATCTGTAGGGATGTGTCTCTACCAGCACATCTAGAGGCTCACATTTTTGCACATTCTTCTTTGCTAAATAGCTCAGTCAGATTGGATGGAGAGCGTTTGTGAATAACAATTTTAAATTCATGCCACATATTCTGAATGAGTTGGGATGGGCAAACCCCACAAAGTTTGGGTTCGGCAAGTTCGTCTGAACTTTGAATAAATGTCCGCGTTGAAATCAATGGGGACCCGAACTTTAGGGGGCAACTGGGGTGGGGGAGGAGAGGACTTTCCCTTTACTGTCCTAAATTTTGGCAACATATGGTCATCTCAAATGCCAGCTCATCCTGGTATGTTTAGTCTTGGGGTATACAAATGCTCAACTGATCCAGTGACCACAAGGCAAATCAGGTTCTCCAGAGGGTGGTGCATAATGTTGATATGCCACCAGGAAATCTAAATGCTCCCTCATTCGGCTTCAATGGGGCGGGGGGGGGGGGGGGTTAAGGAAGTGGTGATTACCGCTGTGCCCAGTATCAAGCCAATTTGGGGTGCCCTATGCAGCCACTGTTAGGGACGGTTTAGAGGAAGTCAAGTGTTTTCTGACATCACTTCCTATTTAAATTAGCCCTACCCCAAATTATGTTCAAAGATAAAGTCTTTACCTGCGAAACAGGCTTCATCCACAGCAATAAAATCTCCCCTATGTCACTTAAGTAATGGCTAATTCTTGCTTTGAAACTTGGTGTACAACGAATAGGGACCCAAATACTGCAACACACACAATTGCAGCAGGTGTCTCCAACCAGAAGAGGTATTTGCTGGTGCAGTGTGTGCTGTGGTTTCCAGTTGCCTGGAAACCTGCTGTGGAAGAGGTATAGTAAGTATATCTCACTACAGCGTTGTGATATAAAGGGGAATATTTGGGCTTCCAGTGGACCTAGGAAAGACTAGGCATTAAGATCAATGACTAACTAACTACAATACCAGTTACAAAAAAAAAGTCCATTACAGATATCAGTCATTTTATCCACCCATTCCATATTTTCTTATGTTTACATGACTGTGTGGACTGGTATGAAACCTTGATTCATAACTAGTGATGGTCTTCAAATCTGAATTAGTGTTTACTTTGACCTGGATCTTGCCTATCTGGTCCAGTCCATTCAGAGCCAGAGAGTGGCAAGATCTGGGTTAAATTATCTGGTGCTTTTTTATGTTTTAATGAATTTTACTAAAACTTAAGCTATAAGCTCAGTGTACTTGACATAGGGGCTGAGCCACCAGCCTCTGGCCCTGCAAGTATATCAGCCCATAAGACCTTTATAACAGGACTGGTGTTCTTCCAGGAGTGACAGGGGCCATTCTGGAATAACACCAGGACCATGTCATGCTTTTCTGACCCTCTGCTTTCGGTGGGGGTACAGATAATCTGGTGGAGGTATCAGACAGCAACCTGTCACATGATTTTAATTAGCATATATCTGTAAAACAAAATCACAACATCCCCCGAAAATCCCAGGAGAAGTAAAGCCTGGTGCCCTATTGACATGGCTCCAAGCCATGGATTACCAGCCCCTATGAGTTGTGCGCTGCGATAGTAGCCCTGGGGGGGGGGGCAGTATTTTTTTTTGTATACTAGGGAAAGAAAGGGAAAAAACAAATTGGCCAGATTTAAACTCCAATAGACGGGGAGGCCGATTCATTAACAGCGGCAGGTAGCGTCAGTTGAGCGACTGTAGCGGCATTTTCAGAGCGCCCGCTAGTAGTCGCTGTGCTTGACCGTTGTTCGGTAGTTGATAGCGACTCAGTCGGTTTGCCGTAATGTTGAATATTGGGTGAGAAGTCGCTATTTGACAGGTTCCGCGCTGTATGGGAGCGCATGATAGCGACTGGTCAGAGCGACCGGCTTCCACCATATTCATTAACAAATCACGCTCAAAAAATTATCGCGCTGTAAAATGCATGTTTAAACCCCAGAGCGCTGGCGGCGATGGGTTAAAAGTAGTTTTTTTAACCCCCAAACAACCATATTTTTGGAAACCAAAAAAAACAAGTTTTTAAAATAATTTTGTAATATGAATACATTAATATCAGACCTGTAATATCAATTCTCTACAATTTTTTTTTTAATTTTTTTTTACCTTAAAAAAATTATTTAAAATGGCAGAAGTGGTCACAGAATTTTTCACATTAAAAAAAAAAAAAAATTAATAACAATTAATTATGAATATTTAAAGATTGTTCCATTGAAATGCATTGGAGCGCGCCAGGTAGCAAGAGGTCATACCTGTCGCTGTTCAAGGTCGGACGCTGGCGCTGTGGGCTGAGGCTGGAATAATGATGAATGAGTGGCTATCTGGCGCTATCTCAGTCGCTAAGCAGGATCGGCTTGATAAATGTGTGATTGTGGTGGGGAGCCGGCGTTCTCGTGGCGGGCCCGTCATTACCGGCCGCTCACCAGTCGCTACTTGTCGCTATCCCTTGTTAAATAAGGGCCTTAGTAGTTTCTGGTATTCAGGTGTATCGGATAAAATATACCAGGAAAAATTTAATTCGAACACCTTCTGCACCGGATGGACCCCTGTCTGGCTTATTAATATTGGTTAGCTAAGATTTTCAGACATGGATGTAGACATTAAATAGGAGCTCCAGCATTGCTCATACAGTGACCTTTTATCTGCCACAGTCAGATCCCAGGATGCCAACTTATAACTACTAAACACTGAAAAAGCCAAAGTAAATAGTGCTTGAGCATGTGACCCCATGGGCCCTGATCATGTTTATGAGAATATGAAAATAATATATTTTTAACATCTTTTTTATACCATCTGCTATATTCAAGTGTGCAAATCCACAGATTTAAAATCCAATTTTAGAAAACTCATACTGAGAACACAGCCTTTAGAAGTCATATGTATAATACTAAACGCAAAGTGTCCACTATTACTTATGTGTTCAAACATGTCACGCTAAACATTTTCTCTCTTCTTCTCTTCTAAATTCCTTCCCCCTTTCTTCCATTTTTGACCTGTTAGAGGTGAAAGTACACTTGGCTGCACCAGAGCTGACTGTCCCACTCTTTGATAAATATGGTTTGCCATTTTAGCAGTCACAAAGCAGCACAGCCATGTACAGCGCACCTACAGTGTGATAACACCCAAGTTACTGGAACCATAATTTACAGCCACCTGACATGGCAGCGCATTATTAGAAAATCAAAAATATTTAGGGGGTTATTTAAGAAATGCTAACGCCACGTAATGCCACGTAGTGTCAGGTGAACGCTGGGCGCAGTATATGAAAGTCAATCTGGTGAGCGCCTCTAATAGCGTCACATGTATCAGTAGCGGTAGCTCAGTGTAAAGCGCCGGTGCCGTGTGTTCAGCAGAGCCATGTAGTACCTGTTGCTCAGCAGCATTATCCCATACAATTCAATGGCGTTTTATCTTGTTGTGTCTAAATAGCGTTTTCCTAAAGTAATGTTCTACATTTTTGGTTCAGATCATTGTGTGGCCTCTCCTGCTCAGCAACCAAACACTTTTATTGTGTTTATTTATTTATTTTTTTGCAAAATTGTATGTGCAGATCTGCCATTGCAGTGTCATTTTCACAGTGTTAAAACAATGTCATTCCATGTGTTTTCGCTCTGGTGCTGGTGTATATGTGTTTAGAAACAAACTTTTTTTCACACAGCGTCTGGCGCTCGATGCTAGAGCGCCCAGTTTTAGAGCGCTGGTTGTGTGTAGTTTTTTCTTAAATATGGGCTTCAGCGCCGAGTGCCAGACGCACTTAACCCTCGCTACCTATCGCTCGCTGGAGCGTTGTCCTGTTGTTAGATGTAGCTTAGGGCCTTATTCATGAAGGGAATAGCGCCGGGGAGTGCCTGTACAGAGGCAGGTAGCGTGAAGTAGCGTCAGGTAAACGCCGGACACGGCACGCAATTACACATTTATCAAACGGATTCTGGTGAGTGACTGGAACAACGCCATGTAGCGTCCGATTCATCATTATATCAGCCTTAGCATACAGCGCCGGCATGCAGCCTTGCAGAGCGCCACGTATTACCTCTCGCTACCTGTCGCTCTCCCATACATTTCAGTGGACGTTCTTTTACTTCTCTTTAAACAGGGTTTTTTTTTTTTTTTTTTTAATGTCAAATAATGTTGTGACCTCTCCTGGCCTAGAAAAAGCCATTTTTCACACTTTTTTCATTTTTTATATATTTATGCAGAATTAACCTTACAAGTCTGGCATTAATGTGTTCATGTCACAATGTTATAACAATGTAATTCCACATGTTTTCGTTTTGTTACTGGTGGATACATGTTCAAAAACAGCCTTTAATCACACAGCCTCTGGCGCTCTGGGCTACAGCGAAGCATTTTTGAGCACCGACGGTGTTTGAGGCAGTTTTTTTGATGAAAATGGTGTGAGTCGGTCGCACTGACCAGTCGCTGCCATTCGCTCCCATACAGCGCTGTACTGATCATATAGCGACTCCCCACAAGGTATTCATCAATGCTGCACAGCGACTGAGACGCTCTGAACTAGCGAACCACGGCCGAGCACAGCGACTACTAGCGGTCACTCTGAAATCCGCTCTACAGACGCTCATCTGTCGCTACCTGCCGCTAGTAATGAATCAGCCTGCCCGTCTTGGGCGCCTTGACCTCGAGACACCACCAAGTGTTCTCGATTGGCTCTGCAGTGAATCAGGCTTTTATGGCGCCCTGCAGACATCACATTTATCACCGCTGGACAGAATAGTACAGCGTCACTTGTCCGCCCGCTTCGCTAGGTTATAGCGCTAGACATTTGCTTGCAGTGGACGCTCTGAGCACTTGTCCGCCAATACAGGGCGCTAGTCTTACATTAGCCTCCCCATCTCATCTCTAGTAGTAATCATTAATCGTTTGATTTTTTGTGAATCTCATGTTTCATCTACTAAGGACATATTAAAGAGGAACTCCAGTCATTCTGACCGGACTCTCTCTTTACTATACCGCAGCGGATTGGGCTGCCCCGCTGTGCATCACTGCCACTAAAATAAAGCAGCAGCAATGCACCTCTTCCGGGTTGCGTGTCCCATGCGAGCGCATTACTGTGCTGCCGCTGGTCTGCTCCACAGAAAGATCCCAGAAGAGGTGAGTAACTGAACTGCCCCCTTCTCCCTATTACAGCCAGGCCCCGGGTGCCCCGCATGCCCCGCTGCTGCATATTCAAAGAGGGACTACGGCCATTTCTGATCAGCTCATGCAATCTACAGAGCTTGTAATGTCAGGTAATGTACAAAGATTTATAACCACCAATGCCATTTTATTGCTGTCATCAGAAGTATGTGTCTGCAATCGAAACATCCGGCAATCACAAGCAAATTACTGCCCATATAAATCTATGGGCCCTTTTATATAGGAGATTGCGATTATATGAAGTGGAGCTATGGCAGTTCAAGTTCATTGAAGCACAATCACAATTGGTCACACAGCTTTAAAGCGGACCAACAGTCAAAAAGGGATTAAATCAGTCTAACACAACAAACAGTGCTCATATGTATCCCTCTCCAGGGTAATTTAGATTGCTGCACTTAAAAAAATAATTTACCTCTTTTCTAACGCCTACTGGGATACATTTTAAAAACAAGATGGCCGCTCATGAGCTTGAAGGCCACCTGCAAACAGGAAGTTGTGCTGGGCTTCTTGTTACTGTGCATTTCAGATATGTCAGTTGGGAAGAGGAAGCTCCAAAATGGCTGCTACCTTTCTTTTCCAACTGTGCCAGGTTGTTGGTCCAGTTTAAAGCGGACCTTCACTCTGAATAAGAGTCTGTCTTATATGTTTCCCACACCCGATTGATCACATTAAAAATCATCCTACCTGCATTTACTGCATGTTATGAGGCTTTAAACATCCAAGATGGTGGCTCATGGGACAGCAGGCAGCCTGCAAACAGGAAGTGTCTTCTCACTGGGCTGCTCTGCATTCTGGGATTGCCGACCTTTTCCTGACCCCAGCTCTGCTCTGTCTGAGCAAAGCACAGCTATAACCCACCCCCTGTACTTTATCCTACTCTCCTCTCCTCAGTAAGTGTGATGCTTCTGAGTCAAGATGGCGGTGCCCGCATCCTAGAGTCCTGAACAGAGTTGCAGCCCAGTGGGGGAAAGAATATTAAGTAAGTGACTAAAAACATAAAATATATTAACTTTAGATGCTGGGGAAACGCTTTTTAAGGGTTTGGGCTTTTCAATAAATCATGGTGAAGGTCCGGTTAAAGTACTGTGCAACATACTGTATCACATGTTTTTGGTACAGTTTGCATTCTTTACCCCCTCAATAGTGAAAATTTTATTTTCTCATATTTAACTGTGAGAAAAAAAAATGTATATTGATTTTTTTTACTCAGTGCAATTCAGAACCATGTCTAGCTGTGCAAATATCTAAATCATTTGCAAGCCAAAAATGATTCTGAGTTGCAGCAAGTGCAAAAAAAATTGTGAGGAAACGTGAGAAAAAAAATGTGAGGGAAAAAAATCCCACAGTGCTGAATCATCCCTATTGTGTAATGTGGTCTTCATTATTACAATGTAGATGATCTAACCTCCTAGGTGCAGTCTTGTATCACTACAATTCATATACCGGTATTTCCACCTATTGCTACATATTCTGGATAGAGTCTGACGAGCTAATAAACACACAGAAACACAGATTTCTCCTCATGAATGAAATCATTACCACTGAAATAAATCTGCCGCTACTGTGGAACCATGCTAAACCCCCTTACTCAGTGGTCCCATGTCAGCTCATGAAGATATCCTGGTTAGTGTATGAGGAAGAATGAAGAAACCCTGTCTGGTCATTGCATGATAATGACAGGCCAGTAAAGGCTGCTAATTGCATACTGTATCAGTACATGGATATTGGGAAGCAGCCATTGAAGCCACCCCTCCAAATGAAACAAAAGGCATGCTGGAAGTATATTTATATAAATGCTTTAAAATTGCTCTTTGGAGTGGGAGTGTGCCACTGTATCAAATACAAACATCAATATCCAAGTCACTACTTAGGGGCTTATTCATGAAGGGATAAAGCCAGGTAGTGCCTGTACAGCGGCAGGTGGCGCAGGTGAACACCTGAGACGGCACGCAATTACACATATATGAAGCCGAATCTGGTGAGCGACTAGAGCAACGCCATGTAGCGTTCGATTCATCATTATCCCAGCCTCAGCATACAGCCTTGCAGAGCGCCCTGTCTAACCTATCGTTACCTGACGCTCTCCCATACATTTCTGTGGACAATCCTTAAATCCCTTTCCTGATCCCAATTTTTTTTATTATTCCCTAAAAAAAACACAAACCTTCTGACATGTATTCTGGGCCAGAAAATGACATTTTTGAAAACTTTTTTGATTAATAATATTTTTATGCAGAATTGTCCTTACATGTCTGGTATTAAAGTGTTCATGTTACAATGTAATAACAATGTCATTTCATATGTTTTCGCTTTGTGAATACATGTTCAAAAACAGTCTTTAATCACACAGACTCTGGCGCTATAGGCTACAACTACATGATTTTGAGCGCGAGCGATGTTTGTGGCTGTTTTTTTGATGAATGTGGTGTGAGTAATATTCATCAATGCCGGACAGCGGCTGAGGCGCTCTGAAACAATGATCCATGGACAAGTACAGCGACTACTAGTGGGCGCTCTGAAATACGCTCTGCATGCGCTCATCTGTCGATACCTGGCGTTAGTAATGAATCAGCCTGCCCGAGCGTCTGTATAGCCGCGCTTAGAGTGACAGAGTGATAGTGGATATCGGGCACTGTAACAGAGCACCTCAGTCGCTGTAGTGATGTATGTGGGGCGCTCTAAAACCAGTACAGAGCTGCAGGGAGCGAGAGGTAGCGCCAGCTCAGTGCGACCAACTCTTGGCGCTCCACACCATATTCAACAAAAAAACAGACACACACACACAGCGCCGGTGCTCTAAATCTGGTCGCTCCAGAGAGCTCCAGACGCTGTGTGATTAAAGTCTGCATAAAAATATAAAAAGTCAAAGAAGTTTCTAAAAGTGTTTAAGAGCCAGGAGAGGTCACACAATGATTTGAGCAAAAAAAAAAAAATGTCAAACACGTGGTTTAAACACAAGCAAATTAAGGTCCATTTAAATGTATGGGAGAGCGACACTGAGCGAAAGGTAATACCTGGCGCACTGGATGCTAGAGTGCCGGCGCTATACGCTGAGCCACCTGTAATAATACATCGGACGCTACATGGCGCTGTTACAGTCACTCACCAGAATCGCTTTCATAAATTTGGTTTTGCGTACAGTGCCCCGCGTTCACCAGATGCTGCCTGCTGCTACGAGGCACTACCTGGCGCTATCCCTTGATGAATAACCCCCTTAGTAATAAGGTGCCACACAGCGCCAATTTTTTAGCCTCAGAGGCACATAACATACAATTTACCAATTAAAAAATTGCTAACGCCAATGCGGCCGCTGCCGAGCATCTTATTTAAGACTAGTGCCAAAAAAGGTGCAGCAAGTGCAAAACAATTTGTGAGGAAAATTTGAAAAAAAAAATCTCACAGTGCAGATGTAACCGACATAACAAACCTCTGCTAGGAGGCCTCTGGAAAACTCTTGTGTGTGTGGGTGGGCGGGGCCAGCCATGAGAGCGAGGCTGGTGCAGGCTATAAAAGGCACAGCACTGCTCTGAGGGAGCAGAGTCCGTGAGGTGGGTCAGTGGAAGCACTTCTGTGTCTGTATGTGTTTCTGAGCCCACATAAATTATAGGGACACAGTGACGTTTTTGGTTGAAATTAACACTCTCCTTATTTACCTCACTGCTGAACTGTGTGAGGGGTGTAAAGGCTTATTTTTTCGTGTGTTATTCACTATGTGAAGCCTCCCACGGACCGCAAAGAAAGGGACTCTGCGCGGTTGGAGGACGCCCTTGGTAATTTTATTTAGGAGAGTTTTTGAGGCCCGTGACCACTTATAGAAAGAAATATCCGGAAAATATTTAAAGAAACAGCATCATTTTAGTCAGCAATAACTGGACTGTTATTTTCCACCAAGATTTGGTCTAAGGATAAGTGAACTTTTCTCAGTTCTCCTCACTATTTACAGCATAGTTACAAATTTAAAGCATCATCTACCTGAAGTTTATTATATAGAGTTAATCTTACATTTTAAATAGATTGTGTGTGTATTGATAGAATGTTTGAATTACACAGAGCATACAGGGTGTTTTAAAGTGATCCAAATAGCCATATATGTTAAAGTACGTCGATAAGAAGCGCCAGCCACATGGTTAGGTGAGTAAAATCATCCTCCTTTATTATACATCGTTGTAAAAAGCCATCACAGCCAGTAAAACAAAACGCACATATGAAGAGCCAACCCCGCATCTACGCGTTTCGAGCTTGCGCTCTTAATCATGACCGCTATATGTTAAAGTAACCTAGAGGCCGATTCATTAATGGCGCCAGGTAGCGACAGATGAGCGACTGTAGCGTGATTTTTACAGCGCCAGCCAGTATTCGCTGTGCTTGGCCGGCGTTTGCTTGATGACAGCGACTCAGTCGGTGTGCGGTAATGTTGAATACGGGCTTAGGGGTCGCTGTTTCACAGGTTCAGCGTTGTATGTGAGCGCCTGACAACGAATGGCCAGAGCGAACGGCTTGCTTCATATTCATTAAAAAATCACGCTCCGAATTTGCTGGCGCTGTCCATTCCTTGTTTAAACCCCAGTGCGCTGGCGGCGATGGGTGTTAACTAGTTTTTAACCCTTAACCAACCATATTTTTTGATTGTAACATTATACATGTTTTTTGAATCATTTTGTAATATGAATACATTAATATCAGACCTGTAAGATCAATTCTGCACAAATTTTTTTTTTTAATTTTTTTTACTTAAAAAAAAAAAAAAAACGAACATTGCAGAAGTGGTCTCAGAATTTTTGACATTAAAAAAAAAAAAAAAAAAAAATAATACCAATTAATTATGATTAATCAAACATTGCTCCATTGAAATGCATTGGACAATGCCAGGGAGCGACAGCTCATACCTGGCGCTGTGAAGGAATTTGCAGCGGCGCTGTTCGTTCCAGGCGGCTTCATGATGAATCCCGCGCTAGCCATCGCTCTCGCCGGCGCTAGCCTCATTTAGCTTGATAAATGCATCATTGTGACCGCCGCCGGGCGTACTTGAGTCGGTATCCGCCGATAGATGGCGGTACCTGGCGCTCGTCAGACACTACCTGGCGCTAGCCCGTGATAAATAAGGCCCCAAGACACAATTTTATCCTTTGAGATATACCCCCCCCCCCCCCCAAATTCTTCAAGTAGAAATTATACTAGATTCTTCTACAGTCATTTATTGCCTTAATCCAGTGGCTATATACACCAACTATTGTGTTCAATACTTTGCCTAATATTCAACCGTTAAATTCTAAATTGGTTCTTATTTATCTGGTGTGGTGTGTTTTATTCCATTATTCAGACTACTCCACACTACACAGACTCTGTTGTGTAACATACATGTGATCTTCATTTTAACAATGTAGATTATCTAATCTCCTATGTGCAATCCTGTGTACCACTACAATTCATATAGCGCCAGGCGCTCTTGTTCAAGCTTCACCAGATGAAACCTGGGGCCTGATTTTTGCACCAGGCATTTATTAATCCATTTTAATGTGCCTGTTGTTTGTGGGGCATAGCTTGATACTTCCATAGCTTATACCGGGAAAATTATTCTGCATGTTATTTTACCAGTTTTTGTTTTTAGTTTTCCGTGCATGGCATTTGGGACATAAATCACGCCCCTGGTGCTGTTGCTCAAGATCCTATAGAACACATTGGGCAGAACTGGACTGAAGTGTTTAATGCTTATAATTAATATTAAACATATTATTTGTACAGAACTTGCATTGGGACATCGAGATGTCACAAAGAGGCTTAATTATTACTAGCGCCATGTATCGCCATGTGAGCACCTGTATAGCGGTGCTTAGAGCGACCACTAGTAGATGCTGTAAATGGGTGTCAGGTGCTGCAACTTAACTTAGCGGTCGCTGTAGTATCCTGGCCGGCATTGATAAATGTGATGTGTGGTGGGCGCTGTAGAAGCGCTCTCCCTGATTCACTATAGAGCCAATGGAGAACGATAGGTGGTGTGTGTCCTAAGGTCAAAGCGCCCAAAGGAAAATGTATAAATATGCTGGGGAGTGCTGGAAAAATGATAGTACAAAGTGGCACCCACTGGTACTGGGCGAATCGGCCAGTGGGTCCAACAGGCGCTGACATAGGCCGGCCAATACCTGCAACAATCAAAGTTAATTAGTTAGCTTTCTATGAAGCTGGAGCTATAGCCCAAAAATTATGCTAAAAGGAGCACATCATAAATAAGGCCCATAGTGGGGTTTGTGTCTAACTTTGTAGTCATTGTTGTTAATTTTTATATTAAAAGGTAAATAGATTTTTTAAAGTAGATAATCAGAGGAATGTATATGGTAAGGGTTAGATTAATTTATTTAGAATTCTAATCTAGGCAGAACAGTTGTATCACCTGCAACCAGTTTTTCAGAAGCAGGTGTATCTTTATCTGTTTTGACCCCCACATTGGCAATCGGGATGTACCTCGATGATTTGCTGATGGACGTTGGATTACTTAAAGGGACTGTCCAAGCAAAGGCAACAATAAGGCAGCAAGCAGCTTACCTGATGCCTGTTCCATGTGCCTTTCCTTCATTTTCTGCTGCACAGTATAGAAGCTAAACATTACCCTCCTTGTAATTTCATTCCTCTAGGACCACACAAAAAAGTGGTCCAACAGCGCGACAAGCTGTAGTGGTCCCGAAGCTGTCTCAACAACAAAGCATGCTCAAGACTCAAAGCTGTGCCATGACACGCCCTTCCCAGCTTCTAACCAATGACCCAGAAACACACACACTTCACTTATAATACGCTACATATTTTTACATATATTTGGACAGTAAACGATGCCGTGAAATGGCTTATTTTACACTGTTCCAATGGGTGTAAGGTAGGAGGAATTTAGTGGGTGCCTGAACAGGATGTTTTACTTTCCTTCTATGTAGGGGAAGATACCAGAAAGCAACTCAGAATTAGTGCTTTGCCTGCATCCAACCTGCTTTTCTTTGCATTTATAACTTTTTTTAAGCAGGCAGCGAAGAGTTAGGCAGAGAGCACACACCTTGTTAAGTAATTACTCATGCAGTTTTACTTTAGTTTTACTACAGTAAACACAGAGAATCAACAGTTGCTTGGGACCTGTTCCAAATTGGGCAATCGTAAGGATAGATTTGTGTTGTAAAATCATGAATTGCTACCACTCAGTTCCAAATATAATATTTGCACTTACTGTCCCATTTTGTGATTGTTTAGTCTCCCTTACATAAAGCTTGCCTGTTAGACCTATCCCCGTTTATGCTTCACCCAATGTATGCGATACATATACAAGCATGAACTTATACTGCAACAGCCATTGAGCTTGCATCAGGGCTTAGAGGCATTTGCTAAAAAAAGAATCCACAGGTTATGGCTCCTCTCAATCAAAAAAACCCACAGCAGATATGACATGCCATTCAAAGCAGACTCATACCCAAAAAGCCAACAGCACCCCCTGGGGACCACTACATCCCCTACTACCCAGCATCCTAATTGGAATGCCTGAAGGAGGTGCGGACCCTCACATCCTTGAAGCTTTGTGCTGTTCCCTGAATCTCTGTGGCATCCCTGTTTAACCTACAATACCTAAAGTGAACCTGCTGTACATACAATACATGGGAATCTCACAGAAATGACCTGGACAAGGTGAGTATAAATGACAGACCTCTAGCAGGGCGTGTGCCTGCGCCAGGCATTTCTGAATGTCTGGCTCCAGCATGCTCCCTGTTAGAGGGAAGCGGGGGATGTGGCCGCCAGCTTGCTCAGAGCCGCTGGCCTTAGACGATAACTTAGACAATGTGACGTCAGCGTCTCCGAGCGCGCTGATAGGTCACGCATGCGCCATAGGACCAGGAAAAGGTGAGTTGGCATCAGCGATCTGGGTGGTTTCACACAGCGGGGCATCCCGCTGTGGAGAAAGGACCAAAACCCAGAATAGCCAAAATCCTGGATTTTGGTTCAGTTTAAAATGTTTCTGTTGGAGGAACAGGTTAGTAGACCAATGAGAACAGGGGATCCCCATGTAAAAGCTTATGCCTTTTATATTTGTGTTGCTCGTATATGCCTCTGTGTAGTTTGGATGCAGTTAAGTCCTATTTTCCAGAAATGTGGGGTTTAGGTGGACTTTAAAGTGGACCAAAACCTGTGATGTTTGTCTGCCAAGCTGTGCAGCTGGAGAAGCTGAATGGAATCCCAGAAGTCTCATAGACTCCAGGGCCGGTTTTGGCCCACTTTAATCCAAACATCATTTAAGTATGTCAGACATTTTTATAGTGTTGTAGGGAAGCACTAGAGTAAATAAACAGAGCAACAACTGGATTTGAGGGGCGAGCTCAAATAGTAAGATCCAAGGTTAAATAAAGTTGACAATACAGATGGAAAAAAACTTGGAACTTCAGTTGCACGACTGAAGCTCCAAGTTTTTTCCATCTGCTTTGTCAACTTTATTTAACCTTTAACATTCAAGTATATGTTGGGTAAAGTCTGGCTGTGAGTTTGGTTCTTACATAACAAGACTCCAGCTTTTTTTTTCAATCCAAATAGTGACCCTATTGATGAGAATCTCTCCAAAGAAATGATTCTCATTCCTGCACAGAAAGCTTTTAGCTCAGTGGACGGCCATTAAAAGAGCTAGGAAAAGCCGCTCAACCTGTGAGGAGCAGCTGCATTACCTACTTTACATTGCTGATCAAAGCATTGCATGATGGATAAAAGCATCTACACACAACAGAAAAACAGGCTTGAGTGAATTTGATGCAGGGTATATAATTGCTGTTAATCATTATTTAGATTTTTATTATTAACCCATTTTTTCGTGATAATGCTGCCATACATACAATATACACAGGACAAGAAAAATCCTAAGTGTATTACAATTTACAAGCATGTCCATGGAGTTCATATTAATTGCTTGTGTATCTTATAAGTACATCGCCACGCATGAAAAAATGACAACAGGTGTCAATGCAAACTGTATCTTTAGGTGACATAAATAGAACAGGCTGAGGGTTGCATCTTGTAGTTTGGATATAGGTGGTCTCATAATAGGGATCTACATGTGCAGGAAGCTAGTGCATGCAGTGCATGTGACCTGGGGACAACCAAACAGGAGCCTGCGCCTGAGTCTCCCCGGCTCAGTGTCAGACTGGACTGTGAGCTGGTACAGAATGTGTCACTGCTAAATATAGTGATCACATTAGCAGGGGCTCCAGCATACTGTTACATGCTGCCGTAATATCATATTCTCATGTAAAGGCCACTGGGCCAAATCTCAGCCGGGCCATTGTAGTAGCTCCAATAGCTTTTCATTATGTGTGAATTGCATAATATAAGGGGATAGCCACTGTTTAATTTAAATAGGCATATGCCATTTGTAACTGAAATCAAGCCTCGACTGCTGTCAGGATCCTAGTAGCAGGCAACATTTTGGGGTTTATTCATTAAGGGATAGCGGCAGGTAGTGCCTCATAGCGACAGGTAGCGAACAGTGAACGCCGGGCGCTGTACGCAATACCACATTTATCAAAGCGATTCCGGTAAGCGACTCTAACAGCGCCATGTAGCGCCCGATTCATCATCACAGACGGCTCAGTGTATACAGCCGACCCTCTGGCTTCCAGTATTCCAGTATTACCTGTCGCTACCTGTCGTTCTCCCATACATTTCAATGGACGTTACTGTTCTTCTTTTTAATTTTTTTTTTTATGAAATCATTTTGTGACCTCTCCTATTAAAAGTCATTTTTCAAAACTTTTTGGATAGCATTAAAGTGTTAATGTCACAATGTTATAACAATGTAATTCAATATGTTTTCACTTGGTTACTAGTGAATGTAAGTTATAAAACAGACTAATCACACAGCATCTGGCACTATGGGCTACAGCACCCGCGTTCTGTGAGTGTGGATTTTTGATAAATATGGTGTGAGTTGCTGAGATTCGGTCGCAACTGAGCAGTCGCTGCTGTTTGCTCCCTGCAAGGCTGTACTGGTGTTAGAACGCCCAACATACATCACATTCATCAATGCCGGCCAGGTTACTACAGCGACTGAGGCGCTCTTTAACAGCACCCGAGCAGGCAATTACAGTGCCTACTAGCGGTCGCTCTAAGCGCCTCTGTACAGACGCTCATCTGCCGATTCCTAGCGCTAGCAATGAATCAGCCTGCCCGTCAGCTCCTAACCTTCAAACGGACCAACATCCATTTTTGGAGCAACGAGTGTTGGTCCCATAGTCAGCTAATCAAAACAAGCTTAGGGGGGCTGGAGTCCTCCTGCACATAACTCCCCAAAAGTCCGTAGTTTTCACCTTCACTACCAGCCAGCTCCACCGGAACGACCTGCCCGCATAACCGGCCAATCATGGGACTCCTTTCCTGCTGCTGGCTCGTACTGAAGGTGAGGATTATGGGTGTTCTGGGGGGTTATGCGTGGGGAGACTTCGGCATTCTAGATGCCCCCGAGCTTCTTTTAATTAGCTGACTGTGGGAGCAACACAAATAAAAACAGTACATCCTAGGGGGCACCCCCTTGATTAGGGATGTCCCACAGTCCAAAACCCTATGGACCCCCCACACAGTCAGAATCACATAGTCATATAATTTCAGGGTCCTATGCTGTTCGAATGCAATACCAGAGGGGCTTTCCACTTCAGCTGTTACCCTGCTGGTTTGCCAGGGGGGCCCACGTAGTGGAGGGATGGGGATGCAGCTACTCATGCACACATTTGAACAGCACTGAATTATGCAGTTAGGTGAGTATGTGGCCGCTTTGGGCCTTAAAGACAAAGTAGGTCTCAGACCGAATTTCTTTTTATCATTCCCTTATCAGGCATAGTAATTGATAGCGATAATGTATGTGGAGAGGCAGTCATAATTTCGTATTACCCCTGTAAATAGCCTATTTTTTTAACCCCGATGGGGTCGGATGTCCTTTATGTATTATTTTTACAAGTGTATTCTTTTTAGTAGGATTGTAATATTAAGAGTGTGACCTTGGAACTATACATTGTACATTGCACACTATGATGCTTGGCAGCTTTCAAAGTGAATTGTGTACATATAATGTATCTTATTGTTGCTACAGTCATCGTGTTACATATGTAACACACTGCTGTTTTTACTGAAATTGGGTAAAATAAAACTGTCCTTGGAATGAGTAGTTTTGCAGGGCAGGCTGGAAACTTAAGTATGGCTGGTATACAAGCACAGAACATTACATCTGTTCCATTTACCCAGTTGCTGTGCTGGGGAAGCCACTCTGCACTTTCTCTACAAGATGGCGGCACTCTTGACCCGGGGTGCCGGGAGAATAGTACTGGATTCTGGGCAAGGTAAGGCTTCTCTCTTTGTAACCCCCGAGGGAAAGAGTTACAGGGCACTGGGCTTCTGGTATGAGGAGTAAAGTGAGTAATAGTTTTTTCACACATACAGAGATGACCTGTAAACGTCACACATATGTTCTGTTTTTCAAGTTCAGGTGAAACTAGTCAGTTAAGTTATGCTAAAGGATACATGTGTCATTATAATATGCCCTGATATATTCAGATCTGAAAGTTACATTACCCAATAGATACTATTCACCTCTTATGTAACAGTGCTTTCCCATAGATACTTATTAAAGAAGCGTCAACTCCTCAGTGGCACTCAGTGTCCGATTTAGAATTTGTTGTCTGTTCATACGCGATGGTAATTGCTAAAAGGGGAAAAGGTAAGTCATAGTATATACATGCACACTACAGGGGATGTCCCTTATGGAACCAAGGAGAAAAGGTTGCGGCCTGAGAATTTCTTGGCCGTTTATATGGGATTGTAATTGCTTGTCGTGCGCATACGTTTTACCCGAGCATTTACATCTTAGGTTTGCAAACTCGTCCCCAGAATTTCTTGACCATTCGTACACGATCGTAATGATCGTGTCACTTACCTTTCCCCCTTGGTTCCATAAGGGGCATCCCCTGCAGCGTGCATGTATGTTCTGTGACTTACTTTCCCCCTTGGTTCTATTAGGTGCATCCCCTGTAGTGTGTATGCACCTTCTCAAAGTTCCTTCATTCCATATCGTCTGTCGGGGTGGTGTATGTATACTTATATGTGTTTTCATGTTTTGCTTTTGCACTGCTTTGAATTATATGCCACCGCCGCGCTTGTACTCCGCTCCGTGGACGGCGGCGACATTGCCTCGGGCGCTGCTGCGCCGTCATTGGCTGGCTTAGTCACGGGGGCGCGTTTTCGCGCTCTTCAGGGGGGCGGGCCTTGCGGATGACGTTTTCCGCATCACTTCTCCCCGCGGCCCGCCCTCGAGGTATATGCGGGCGCCATTTTGGAGCTCCTGTGCTGTGTGTCTGGCGTCTCCCTATCGCGGTCCGTAAGTGCCCCTGCAGGCTGGCTTTTACTTGTTCTTTCATTGTATTATGCTTACGGGATCTTTGCTTTATGTCTTACAGGCGGATCAAACTTTTAGTGGTTTCTCCCGGTCCTATTCCCTTTTAGCGTTAACCCCTTACTGGCGGGCTTTTGTATTGTATATCTCCCACTTCCCTAGCGGGCTATTGGGGCATCCCGGGTAGCCTTATTGGCGTCAATCCCGTATTGGTCGATTGTGCCACAGTAATCACCATATAGAGGCTTCTCATGATAATGTGCTCGGGGTCCCTCAGGACAAGCCCGGCTGTGTGTGACGTGTGGGGTATCCCCTATAAGTGATGATGTCAGGGTGTGTGTACCCTGCGCCCAGCAGACGCTTGGGCTGCAGTCTGGGTTACCGGTGGCTGGGCCTGCGCCCCCTCGGGCTTCGCCTACCCCCCCACGCTTACATCTGACTCCTAGTGAGGTGCATACCAGTGGGGAGTCTCAACCTGATTTGGCTGCACGGGTGGCCGGCATTGAGAGACATATTGCTGGCTCTGGCCCGCGTAAGGCTTCTGCTAAGAAGCGGCATTTATCACCTGGTGTTTACCTCTTTCCTATGGAGGCTGAGGAATTTTTTGACGTTACCCGTTATACCCCCCTGGAAGAGGGGGAATTATTTTCTGATTCAGAATCATCTGAGGAACAATCTAGGGTGTATGGTGTCGATTCTGGGTCTGACCCATGGGCTTCAGATGATACTGACAGGCTTTTAACTCACATTTTTGAAGTACTCTGTATCTCTCCTCCTGCCGTGGCTCCGCGGCAGCAGGGGGAGCTGTTTCATACTGTTAAACCACGCTTGGAGTTTCCTGAACAAACTCATTTTAATAATCTAGTGCTCAAGGAGTGGGAACGGCCTAGCCGGCTCCCCGGGGTGCCAAAGAGTTGGGATAAGCGGTATCCCTTTCCTGCTGAAATGGTTAAATGGTGGTCATGTCCTCCTGAGGTGGATGCACCAGTACTGGGGTTGTCCAACACATCTGTCATGCATTCCCCTGACTCTACTACACTGAGAGATGGGGAGGACAGGTGCATTGATCAGCTGGCTTGCCATGCCCTAGCCTGTGTGGGGACCACGCTGCGTCCGGTCTGTGCTTCTGCCATTATGGCTGTTGCTATTAAAAGCCTGCTCAGGGGTCTCTTAGATGGGGCCCTTGATGATGCAGGTAGTGAAGAGTATAGAGCTCTTCTGCATTGTGAGGAATTTGTTGCATATGTTCTCTCTGCCTTGGATGATACCATTAGAATGTGCGGCAGGGCATCTGCCTTGTTGGTGGCGATACGCCGCTCGGTCTGGCTGCGCCAGTGGGCAGCTGACAACGCTGCTAAGAAGGCTCTCACTGGGTTTCCCTTCAAGGGCTGCGTCTCTTTGGGGAACGTCTGGACTTGTTTGCTAAGGGAGGCAAGTTACCTCAGCGTAGAAGGCAGCCCCGGTCCTTTCAGGGTTCAGGTGCCTTTTCTCCTTCCTTCAGGGGCTCCAGAATTGGACGGGGAGCTTCCTTTGCTGGACCCCGTGGAGATTTATGGGGCAGAGGACATGGCCGCCCTGGCCCCTCCTGGGGTCCCAAGCCTAAGTCCTCCCCCAAGCCCCCTCAGACATGGGGGGCTGCCCTCACCCATCCAGGTGGGTGGACGGCTTCGGCTCTTGGCTCATGTCTGGAGGCGTCATGTCTCAGACCGGTGGATTCAGGAGGTAGTATCCTCCGGTTACAAGATAGAGTTTGCAGCCTGGCCGCCCCCAAGATTCATCAAATCTTGGTTAGCTCAAAACCCCCTGTCAGCTCAGGGTCTGTCCCTGGCTGTCCAAGGCCTTCTGGAACTGGGTGTCATCTGCCGGGTGCCCTTGAGGGAACGGGACAAAGGCTATTACTCCAATCTTTTCATCGTCCCCAAAAAAGATGGGTCCATCAGACCCATCCTGGATTTGAGGCACCTCAACAAATTTGTCAGATTCAGACACTTTCGCATGGAGACTCTGCGCTCAGCTGTGACTTTCCTACGCCCAGGGGACTTCATGACCTCTGTAGACATCAAGGATGCTTATCTTCAAGTACCTATCTTTCCAGGTCATCAGAGATTCCTTAGGTTCGCTCTGGAGGATCAGCACTACCAATTTGTGGCCTTGCCCTTCGGTCTCGCCTCGGCTCCCAGGGTATTCACCAAGGTGCTGGCAGGACTGATGGCTCTGCTGAGATCTCAGGGCATTCGCATTCTTCCCTACTTGGACGACATGCTTATCGCTTCTCAGTCCTTCCATCAGGCAGAGCTGGACACTCAGAGGGTGGTGTCCAGACTGTAGTCATTCGGCTGGGTGATCAACCACCCCAAATCTTCCCTGTCTCCTTCCATGGTGAAGTCCTTTCTGGGCATGACTCTGGATTCATTTCAGGTCAAGATCTTTCTTCTTCAGCAGAAGGTGGAGAGTCTTCAAGAGAAAGCTCAGCTCCTTCTTTCTTGTCCTCATCCATCCATCAGGCAGGAAATGCAGCTGGTCGGCTTGATGGTGTCCTGCTTCGAGGCGGTTTCATATGCTCAGTTTCACATGAGGCCTCTTCAGCTTCACCTCTTGTCAGTATGGGATCGGGACCCTCTGTCCTTGGATCAGGTGTTTGTCCTGTCCCCTCTGGTCGGGCGGTCTCTATCGTGGTGGCTGGACTCAAGGAACCTGCTGGGGGGCAGATCCTTTCTGGCCCCCTGCTGGGAAACTGTCACCACGGATGCCAGTCTGACAGGTTGGGGGGGCTTTTGGAAGTCCCTGAAATTCCAGGGTCAGTGGGGCCCTCAGGAGGCCCATGCCCCTATCAACATTCTGGAATTGAGGGCGATCAGGTTGGCTCTCGCCCACTTAACCCCACACCTGCGGGGTCGGGCTGTTCAGGTCCGCTCGGACAACCAGGCGGCGGTTGCCTACATCAATCATCACAGAGGGACCCGGAGCAAGAGGGCCCTCAAGGAAGTGTCCCTGATACTGTCCTGGGCGGAGGAGAATGTTCCCTGCATCTCAGCTGTGTACATCCCGGGGGTGGATAATCTGGAGGCAGATTCTCTGAGCAGGGGGACCTCTCGTCTGGGAGAATGGTCCCTCAGCAGCAGGGTGTTTCGCTCCCTGTGCCACCGCTGGGGTCAGCCGGATGTGGATCTGTTTGCGTCCCGTCACAATCACAAGCTTCCAGTCTTTGTCGCTCTGTCCCAGCATCCTCTGGCCTTGGCCATGGATGCCCTGGCAATGTCTTGGACGGGGTTTCAGATTCTGTATGTGTTTTCCCCTTTTTTTCCCTGCTGGGCATGGTGCTGCGCAAGATAGCTCAGGAAAGGGTGCCAGCCATACTGGTGGCCTCCTGTTGGCCAAGAAGAGTGTGGTTCGCAGACATCCTGCAGCTGGCAGTAGATCATTACACCCTGATCCAGATTACATCCAGATCTGCTCACTCAGGGGCACCTACGCCACCCCAATTTACAAACGCTGGCTTTGACGGCCTGGCTGTTGAAACCTCCATCTTGATGGAAAAAGGGCTGCCTGCCTCAGTTGTAAATACCATGATCAGGGCTAGGAAAAGGTCCTCTTCTTCCATCTACTACAGGGTTTGGCGTACTTACATTGACTGGTGCGACTCGCTTCCCTGTCGTGTGTTTTCTATTCCTAGGATTCTGGAGTTTCTGCAACATGGTCTGAATCTAGGTCTTCCGTTCAGTACTCTGAAAGGTCATGTTTCTGTTTTGGCTATTTTTTTCCAAAGATCCTTTGCTCAGCATCCCCTGGTCAAGACCTTCTTCCAGGGGGTTACTCACGTGCGTCCCCCACGTAAGCCTATGTTACCAGTCTGGGACTTGAATTTGGTCTTATCTGCCCTGCAGGGGTCTCCCTTCGAACCCTTGCAAGGAGCCTCTTTGTTCATTCTTATGCTTAAGGTGGTCTTTTTGGTGGCAATTACTTCTGTGAGGCGTGTTTCTGAGTTGGTGGCGCTTTCCATCAAGCCTCCTTATTTTGAGAGACACCAGGACAAGGTGGTGTTTCATTTTAAGACAGATTTTCTGCCTAAGGTTGTTTCTGCCTTTCATCTCAATCAGGACATTGTTTTGCCTTCTCTGTGTCCTAATCCTAGTACTTCTAAAGAGAGGGTTTGACACTCTCTGGATGTGGTCAGGACTCTGAAGTTCTATCTGGTGGCTACTGAATCCTTCAGGAAGACTGACACTCTCTTTGTGCTCCCATCTGACCTAAGAAGGGTCTGGCTCCGGCTATCAGTCCACTATCAGCAGGTGGATCCGTCAGGCTGTGATACAGGCCTACTCTGCTAAGGGGAAGGAGCCTCCCTTCCGCCTTACTGCTCATTCTACTCGTGCTATTGGTGCCTTTTCAGCACCAAGCTTCTGTTGAACAAGTTTGCAAGGCCGCCACTTGGTCTTCTGTTCATACTTTTTCTAAGTTTTACAAGGTTGATGTTAAGGCCTCATCTGTTGCTGCTTTTGGCCGCAAAGTTCTGCAGGCGGCAGTGGTTTAAACTGTCTGCTGTTACTTTTGGGGATCCCACCCTACCTTACGGATACTGCTATTGGATGTCCCAAGAGTAAGGAATATCTTCTGGAACAGGACGTGCTGTATACTAAGAATAATACAATTCTCTGATTACTCACCTGTAGAATTGGTATTATACGTATACAGCACGTCCTGTTCCACCCCACCCTTGTTATCATTATCTTTAGTTACCTCTTTATGGTGATTGTTCTTATGTTCAAATTTTTACAGATTATAGTTCTCCCGGTCTCATTTTAACTGCTTTTCAATACTGGGGATTTTGTGGGAGGTCCCTGGTATATATGGGGCCGGGAGGAGCCACTTTTCTGTCTCTGCAGTCCAGCGTCATCTACTGGATGTATAACCCAAGAGTAAGGAATATCTTCTGGAACAGGACGTGCTGTATACGTATAATACCAATTCTACAGGTGAGTAATCACAGAATGGTATTTTTGTGTTCTGATTGTGTAGTGGTCTGCTTGCCTTAGTTTGCACCCACCTGAGTCAGGCGCAGTACCAGTTTCAGGTGGCCCCATCGTGGCATATTCATCCTTGGACGAATCCGTAGGGAAAGAGAAGCACAAGAAACCAGCACTTAGCACACCTTTCATTTTGGAATCCATTCTGGGTGGCCTTTATGCACAGCCAGAACTCCCCAGCTACAAGAGAAAGAGAACAGTCACTTACAAAGTTCCACCTGATTACTCACCTTCTCTCTTTTTCATCCACTTACCTTTTGGCTGTAGAACCAGCACACCCAGGGCCACTTTCATCAATTGAGGTCCCACAAGTGCTGCATTATTTGTGTTTGGGTGTAAGCCTATGCCCCCTGGCTCAGATGGGCTGCCATGTCCTCCTTTCATGGGTGTTGGGCTTGAAGTTGTACCGGTTGCTAATGAAAGTCTGCAAAGACAAAAAAGCTATTCCAATGTTACTTTCCTGCTTTCCTTGGTCTAGTTAAGGTTAACATGCACGCACCTTCCACTTTAAGATCTCTTACACTGCCACCACCAAATGCCTATCTACGCAAGTGGATGCATAAGCACTTAGGCCAAGTGGCACACCCAGCCCTTGCTAGTACTGTAGGATAGTGCTCGCTGACAGTGCTTTGCAACATGGCGGACCCAGCTCTTCAAGGCCACAGTACTGGTGGATAGGAGTCATGGATGCACTTAAACCGGACCTTCACCATGATTTATTGAAAAGCCCAAACCCTTAAAAAACGATCTCCCAGCATCTAAAGTTAATATATTTTAAGTTTTTAGTCACTTACTTATTATTCTTTCCCCCACTGGCCTACAAATCAGTTCAGGACTTTAGGATACGGGCGCCGCCATCTTGACTCAGAAGCACCTTACTAAGGAGAGTGGGATAAAGTAAAGGAGGGGGGGTTATAGCTGTGCTTTGCTCAGACAGAGCAGATCTGGGGTCAGGAAAAGGTCAGTAATCCCAGAATGCAGAGCAGCACAGTCAGAAGGCACTTCCTGTTTGCAGGCTGCCTGATGTCCCATGAGCCGCCATCTTGGATGTTTAAAGGCTCATAACATGCAGTAGATGCAGGCAGGATGATTTTTAATGTGAGCAATCTGTATGTACAGGGTGTGGGAAACATATAAGATAGACTCTTATTCAGAGTGAAGGACCGCTTTAAGCCAAGTGGTGCAAACAGCTTTCCCCTCCGCTAGTACTGTCAGATTGTAATGTCTGCGCTCTCTATCCTGTCTGACCCTGCAATAGATTCCCTCTACCTACACACAAATTCAGCCCCCCAGTGCCCCCAACAAACAGGCAAGGGTGGGAAATGTGAGAGTGGCACATGTAGGGTGGCACATTAATGTTGTTGGCCTGGTTCACGCCTGGTCATTCAACAGGCAGCCAGGGCTTGGTTCTTGTCATTTTGCTGTTCGCATTCAACCAAAACCCTGTTTGTCTTTGAATCCCAGGCCTAGGCCATTACTGTGCCTTCACTCCTTTGCATGACATAGCATAGCATGTGTACCCACCTTTATGATGTAGTTTTGCTGCTCACGGGTGTAGACAGTCGGTGCCATGTTGGACTTTGTCGTCTGCTCATCTCTGTGACACACCCCTGTGCCGATGTGCACAAGTGCCAACGCACCCCAGCGGACCCCAGAAGTGTGCCTGCGACATGCATATGTCCATGATGTTGTAGCCCATAGGTTGCCCTGACCTGTGCTGGCCTGTGTTGGTCAATTAACCACCCACTTATGTATAAAAGAACACACCTGATCCCAGGACTTTGATTGCAGTGCTTGCTTGGCATGTGAAGATGGGAGGAACCAGGGCCACGCGCGTACAATCGATGGCACCCATGACACTTGGCATATTCGCTATATTGATAAAACCCAATCTCACCATGTTCCAGGCTGCCATTCTATCAGGGGAATAGGTGTATTTCTCCTGCAGGAACAGCCATGCCATCGAGAAATTTAGTCAGGGTGCAGCTCAGCGAAAGCTGAGACATGAGTAAAGGTTGTCAAGAGAAAGGCGGTTCAGTCGGGTCAGTTCAAACACCTGCTAAATGGACATTGGCACAATCAAAGCTAGTTAGTAGCGTTCGGCTCCATGTCTACTAGCGCCAATATAGTGCCCAGCACAGCGCCAGATAAGACCAAAATACCCTTTGTTCCGAAACTGGCGTTATAGCCACAAAAAAGATGCTAAATCCCACACATCATAAAAGAAGCCCACGGTATCAGTCCACACGTCTGCCAAGTTATTGTGTATAGTAATTGTACTAAAAAAAATTAAAAAAACCTTGGAGGGTAAAAATACAATTGATGCATTTTTTCTGAAAGTTTAAAGGGAAAGTTTATTTTTTTTTTGTGCCAAAATCATGCCTTCAATGTGCTGAGCTTGTATGGAGGCAGTTTTCATTACCTGCAATCTGTTGCTGTTTTACACCAGTCTGTTCTCCCCCAATATATGGTCGATTCAGAGCCAGGTGAGAATTCCCCCTCCTTTTTTAAGAGAGAAAACTGCCTTTAACTTTCATTGTCTACCTTAAGGCTGATTCAGAGCCAGGTGAAAATGTAAGCCCAGGTAGAAAACGAAAGTCAGTGGCAGTTTTCTCCTAGAAGAAAGAGTGAGAATTCTCATCTGGCTCTGAATCAACCTCATAGTGGTATATGGGGGAGGGAATTAAAGCATTGGTCCCCTGGGATACCACCTATGGTTAGCTTTTTTTACATCAGTGTGAACATGAGGCACATTTAAGACAAGAACAAAAACCTATGACTATAGCAGTTACTTTTATGAGTGTAGTCATGTGTTCAGTAGAGCAATAAACTTTGTTTATTTAGTAATAATGTAAGCTCCGCAAGGTTGCAATTAGAATTTTGAAATCCCCATAAAACCTTTTATACACAGTATGAATGGTGTACCACTAGTTATTCAGTCCAGGTACCTCACTGTATCCCTTTCAATCTGCATTCTCATTTTAAACCTTAAAGAAATGTAATTTTTGGGGGTATTAAAATTGATGTTAATGGTTTTTTTGCTTACCACTGTTTAATTGGGACAACTAAAACGCATCCTAAACACACTGTAAAGTTTGTCCCCATTGTCCTCAGCAGTGATTTTGTTTAAATGTAATGAGGAAACACTGACCAGTGCCGGGCAAATACAGCGCCATAAATATGCCATTGAGCGCCAGAAAAATGGCAGTAAAAAGTGGTGCTTACTGGCGCTGGGATAATCAGAAGTCGGGTCCAACAGTAGCTGACATAGGCTGGCCAATACCTAGTGCAACAATCGATGCTAATTAGTTAGAGCTCTGCGCAACGCCAGCTAGCACCAATATAGTCCACAGCACAGCTCCAGATAAGACCAAAATGCAGGCGCTCCGGAACAAAAACAGACACAAAATAGATGCTAAATGGAGAACATCATAAATAAGGAACTTATAGTCACAATGAGACAGCATGTTCTTGCCTCCAGTCATTACTAGGACATTACTTTCACAACTTTCCAGGGGGTATATTTTGCATGATATAAAAACATGCTGTTCTGTATGCTGGAACAGTCTTTACCATAGTTATATAATGTATACATTACATAATGGCTGTGTTGTGTAGACAAGATAATATATATATATATTGGAGCTGAATAAAACATACAAAGGGCGCCTCTCTGGATCCTGTCTGAAGTTACATTTGCGCCTACTGTAAGTTTAGGGGTATCATAGATCTGTGCTTATTAATCTTTTTTTTTTTTTTTCGTTTTTTTAAGCACCAGATGAAAAACACATGCTTGAGGCTGGAAAACACAAGTTTCCGTTTAACTTTCAACTTCATGCTAGGTGAGTTGCATTTCCTTTCTAAACAAATATGTTTATTGTAAACCAACCATCTCTATCATCAACTTTGTCCCCATTTCAGTATAAGACGTGACTCTTGGTTCAGGGTTTATACTGTAAGTAGAAATAAGGGAAACAGGAACCGAAGTGACAGGTCTTTGTATCTAGACCATAGGCTTAGCCCGTGTTTAACCAAATCTAAAATGTAAAATACCCCAGTTTTCTTAGCCCAACCCAGAAGGTCTAGCTGAAAAATATTGCTTGCTTTTACATCTGATGCAATCTGAAATTAGTGACACAGACTAAGGGGGTTATTTAAGAAAGGATAGCACCAGATAGTGTTTGGGAGAGGCAGGTAGCGTCTGGTGAACGCCGGGCGCTGTACGGGAAACCACATTTTAGAAAGCGAATCTGGTGAGCGCCTCTAACAGCGCCATGTAGAGTCACATGTATCACTAGAAGCGGCTCAGCGTATAGCGCCGCGCGCTCTAGGTTCAAGAGTCGCTCTAGTGTCGCTCTACCATACATTTCAATGAGCTTACATTTGGTTGTGTTTAAATAGCGTTTTGGCAATTAAAATTTTTTTTTTTTGCTCAAATCATTGTGTGACCCCTCCAGCCTGCAAACAAACAGGCTCTCCCTGATTCACTGCAGAGCTAATCGCAAACGCTAGGTGGTGTCCCGAGGTCAAAGCGCCTAAGACTACACTACATCTAACAACAGGACAACGCTGCAGTGAGTGAAAGGTAGTGGCAGTTAAGTGCATCCAGCACTCGGCACTGAAGCCCATATACAAAAAGAAACTACACACAAACAGCGCCGGCTCTCTAAAGCTGGGCACTCTAGCATTGAGCGCCAGAAGCTTTGTGATAAAAGTTTCTCAACACATATACACCAGCACCAGAGCGAAAACATATGGAATGACATTGTTTTAACACTGTGATAATGACACTGCAATGGCAGACCTGCACATACAATCCTGCATAAAAAAAAAAAATGAAAAATAACAATAAAAGTGTTTGTTTGCTGGGCAGGAGAGGACACACAATGATTTGAGGCCCCCCCAAAAAGATTTAAATTGCCAAACACGCAATTTAAACACAATCAAATGAAACACCATTGAAATGTATGGGAGAGCGCTACTGAGCAACAGGTACTACATGGCGCTGCTAAAACTAGAGCACCGACACTTTACACTGAGTCGCCGCTAGTAATACATGTGATGCTACATGGCGCTGTTAGAGGTGCTCACCAGATTGACTTTCTTAAATGTGGTTTTCACATACACCGCACAGCTTTCACCTGACGCTACATGGCGCTATGTGGTGCTACCTGGTGTTATCGTTTCTTAAATAACCCCCAAAGTATGCTAGCACAGTTGCACAGCATTTTTAAAGTGGACCAAAACCACCCTGGAGTCTATGAGACTTGATGCTTACTCCCTCCCCCTGCTGTGTGAAGCCTCCCGATTTGCCCGATATTCTCTCTTTTTACCCCGTGCTAACGGCGCATGTGCAGCTGAGGCCAGCGTCACCCCACCCTTCTCGGCTGCACATGGGCCGACACAGCCATTCAGTTGTGACGGACGGGGCCGCGCACAGCCGAGAAGGGAGGGGGTGATGCCGGCGTTGGCAGCACATGCACCGAAGAGAGCTAAGTGATGCTGCACGCTGATTATAAGTGCAGCTAGATGCAGTATGGTCTCAAGGAGAGGTGAGTGGATTCAGCGTTCTGGGGGCGAATTCACACAGTGGGGAACCCAAAACCGGAGTGTCCCAGGGGGAAGGACCAGATCCCCGAAAATCCCAAGTTTTGGTCCACGTTAAAGTGTTTGCGGTTACCCTTCAATGAAGTGCAATTGATATTGCTGCACTCCAGAATCGCTGCTGGCAGGACTTTTATGGGGTGATTTGCTATCACTGTATAATTGCAGTCATAAATGTGAAAAGGCCTTGTAAATTAATATGAATATATATATATATATATATATATATATAGGGCTGGATTAAGTGTGGCGGAGACCCCTGGGCATAAAATCTAGGGGAGGCCCCAGATACAGTATTTTTATTCCTTTAAAATAATAGTCCAGCCAAGTAACTGATTGGTGCTTGTCTGGCACCCGCCTACTTACTGGAACGTCAGATTGAGTCTCTTGGCCCACCTTTGTGCGGGTGCGTGCTGCTCGGGAACTCCGGCTTTGCGGTTGTGGGTGGGGGGGGTGTAGTCGCCCAGCTGGTCCAGCAGAAAACAGTTCCCTGCATTGAGCTGCCAGCGGCTGTGCTTGTTGGCTTATGTGCAGTGACAGCTCTGCACCCATCACTATAGCTTTGCTGACAGCAGCTTTGCCACTCTAGATTCTCCATCCTGCCCTGTGGTGGCTTTGGCTGCAGGTTGGCAAAAACAAAAAAAGGCTTGCCCAGGAGTGGAGGGCCCCCACTGCCGCTGATAGCTTTGTTGCTGGCCCCGCGGCCCATCAGACCAAAGGCTGAAAAGCCTCCTGGATCAGACCATAACCGAAAGGTTGGTGGAGGCCCCCTTTTCAGGCCAAGTGGTGGAGGCCCGGGGGCTCTAGCCCCCTGCACCCCCCTCATAATCTGGCCCTGTATATATTTTTTAACCCTCACACACCTGAGTTCGCCGAACATCAGTTATGAAGAGTCTATGAGGAGTCTTGACAAACCAAAGAGGAGATAGACAATGGTAAATATTTTAAATATAATTAGGCACACACACACACGTATAATACAAATAAAATCTACACATATATGACTAGTCAAATGCAACTAATTATGCATAACGAGAGATACAGAGATACATATATACGTTACATAATATTTTAACAATATTAATTTTCCATAAAGGCCCATTTCTTACAGCCTTAAGGATTAAATGGGCAGCTATTCACTTGAGATTAGACAGAGATCTTGCCTGTGCCAGTGTTAACCAGGCCTTAAAGTGATCATATACTCAGTTATGCCATCACTTTCTATCCCCAACCCAGTGTCCCAGGCTTACTAAAGCCTTTGCCCAATATTCATAAAAACACAAACTGGATGCAGTATGTTGGTCAAATGGTCAGCCATATTGCTCTCTGGCCGCCCAGCAATGATGCATTCAATTACACACAGTTCAGCATTGGGGGTCAGTCTTATCCATTATAATAACTACAATAAATCTGAAAGCATCATAAAGTGGCAGTTTACCTTGGAACTGAATGAATGACACTTCACTGCTCCCTGTTAATGTTTTTATGAGTATTGGGCAAAGGCTTTAGTAAAATAAAGCACAGGCTGTTTTGGGGCACCGGGCTGGGGATAGAAGGTGATGACATAAACTTCCTATGTGGCTATAGGTACACTTTAATGTGGGCCTGCATTTACTTTATCAATGTATTTGAAATTATATACAGTAATATTATTAAGCCTACACCCTGTGTTAGCCCTATTTATCCATCAAAATGGCATGTGTGGTAGTATACTACATGTGCTAAACTTCCAGGCTAAGTATGCATGCTCTAACTTTCTATGGTCATATATGGACATCTGTGCATGAGTATTTAAATTGGAGCCCGAGATGCCAAGATAACGCTGGTAGGTATTTTTAGGATTTATTCTGCCGTGCCTACATACCAGTTCCTGGAGATCCTTGTTTTATTGTCTGACCATTGCCGACCCCTTGCCTTGGATTCCCAAACACGCTTCTTGTTGCCTGTTCTTGACTCTTGCTCTGGACTGTTGATTCTTGCTGCCTGCCTACGGCCTGTTGCTATGGGCCTTGCCCATGATTCTTAGCGCCTGGCTACATCTGGCCAAGCCTTGTCATCCTGCTGCTAACATTCCACCGTGGATCAGAGAACCGCTTCCTGGCTCTAGTGAAGACAGGGGTTTTGCAATTATCATTCCTGGCTACATATTTGTGTTAGAATTATACCCTCAATTCTGCTATTTACTTCTCAGCATGCTTTTTCCAAGTTTCTTATATTCTTGTAGGTTTGTGTTGCTAAATTTTGTTTGCTTTCCTGGCCTTGAGTAAAGTCCGTACAGGCCGTAAAGGCCTACATCCCCCTCCCCCCCCCCCCCCCGCACACACACACAAAGCAGAGCCTGAAAACATCAGGCAGCTGTAAGGACAGCAACCCCTCCCCAGGCGATACTGAAGAAAATGCAGCTCATCTCACTTATGCAGGTCCCATGGGCATTAATTGGAAGGGTGCTGTGTTCCCTTAAACTGGACCTTCAGCATGATTTATTAAAAAGCACAAACCCTTATAAAACGATTCCCCAGCATTTAAAATTAATATTTTTTACGTTTTTAGTCACTTACTTATTATTCTTTCCCCCACTGGGCTGCAACTCTGTTCAGGACTTGACTCAGAAGCATCACACTTACTGAGGAGAGGAGAGCGAGATAAAGTACAGGGGGCGGGTTATAGCTGTGCTTTGCTCAGACAGAGCAGAGCTGGGGTCAGGAAAAGGTCAACAATCCCAGAATGCAGAGCAGCACAGTTAGAAGGCACTTCCTGTTTGCAGGCTGCCCGATGTCCCATGAGCCGCCATCTTGGATGTTTAAAGGCTCATAACATGCAGTAGATGCAGGTAGAATGATTTTTAATGTGAGCAATCTGTATGTACAGGGTGTGGGAAACATATAAGATATGCTCTTATTCAGGGTGAAGGTCCGCTTTAAGCTGGACCAATAGCCTGGTACAAGTTGGAACAGAAAGGTAGCGGCCATTTTGAAACTTCCTCTCCAGCATCTCAGCCATGCTGCTGCCTTGATTAAACTAACAATGCACAGTAACAGGAAACCCAGCAGCACTTCCTGTTTGAAGGTGGCCTGCAAATACATGAGCCGCTATCTTGTTTTAAAAATTTACCACAGCAAGAGTTGGAAAAAGGTAAATAATTTTTATACGCAGCAATCTAAATTGCCCTGGGAAGGGATGCATATGAGCACTGTTTGTTGTGTTGGTCTGGTTTAAGTCAGTTTTGACTGTTGGTCCGCTTTAAAGTTGACCAACACCCAGGATTTTGACTATCCTGGGTTTTGGTCCACTTCGGTGGGGCACCCCGATCGGGGGTGCCCCGCTGTCTGAAACCCCCCAGAAAGCCCAAAAAAACTCACCTCTCCCCGCTCCCACCTGACCGCGCCAGCCAATCACAGCGCTCAGAGCCGCTGTGGTATGCGCGTCCAAGGCCGCCTGGACGCGCATACCAGCTCAGCTGGCTCTGAGCGCTGGAGGCCGCGTCTCGCGCTTCCCTCTAACAGGGAGCGCGCCTGCACCGGCCATTCACAAACGGCCGGCGCGGGTGCGCGCCCTGCTAGAGGGATGCGCGAGCCGATGGAACGGGGCTGAGGTAAGGTTTGTGGGCCTCCTGGGGGGTTCCTCCCCGCGGGACATCCCGATTTCGGATGCCCCGCGGGGAGGGATCTGATCGGTCCGGGAATCTTATAGATTTCCGGGCCGATCCCCCCTGGGTGTTGGTCCACTTTAAGTAATGAATACAGAATGAAGATGATGGGTCCAGCAGTCCCACAAGAGCATGTGCACAAGACAAAAAATTAAAACATAGCTTTCATAATATAAATATTGGTGATCCAGACCCTGGTGGTATGCTGAGAAAGGCAACGTGTGTCAGGGGTGTTAGAAGCAGCAGCACCCTGACAAAAGATTAGTGTGAGACAGGCTGCATGTTAAAGGCTACCCCCCAGCCCTGCCAGCCCTAAAGCTGTACAGACCACCAGGAATTCTCATGCCCCCTACCCCCATAGACAGTCTGCACTTGCCCCCCGCCCATCTATAGACCTCTGGTTGATTTGATCAAGAGAAAACAGAGAAATACCAAGACAACAAATGGAGGCAAACAAGTACCTAACAAAGTCCCAGACAGCAGGGCCAAGGAAACCAAATGCAGCCTAAGAGACATGGGGTGGCAGAAGCCTATAGGATCACAGAAGGACTGTTAGGACCAGAAAAAAAACACAGACCAACAGGAGGTACTCCAACTGATACACGCAAAATGAAGACAGAAACTAGGAGCATAAACACATGGAAAACAGGACAAGACAGTGGCTGTGGGACCCTAGGGGGGCAGTGATGTTACCTGATTGAACTTTTCATTTTTAGATAAAATAAGAAGTAATTGAAATAAAATAAAACGTTACATGTAAGAAGTGCATAAAAGTGCATATATGTTTGTTATAAACCCTCAACTACTTTTACCAGGGGCAATAAAAATGATCCACCGACTGTAAAGTGTATGATTTACTGAGCATATGAAATGAATTGCCAGATTGCTCCATTGCAAGTTTTAGGTGCAAATCATGCTTTAACTTCCTCCTTTGACTGAACCACATCTTATTTTATCTCATGCCTTATTCAAAATAAAGCATATTTTAAGGCAAGCTTCTCAAATTGAGGCCGAAATGTTCTAATATTGCTCCAAATAAACAGCATTTTCTGAGCTACTCCAGAAGCATGATGTGCATTTTTTTGTAGGTACAGTATATGTATAATATGTTTTCTGTATTACTAAAATAATAATAATTGTCTAGGTTTGCTTTACCAAAGAAAGGTAAACATTTGGTATACCTCAACATACGTAAGCAAAACTATTCAAAACAAGCACCTCGTGACAGGTTTACTATGTACTCTCAAGCACTGGGCTCAAAAATCAGCCCTGGATTTTACCAGCCTACCAAGACATCCCTGCTGAGGCCCCCTAACCATGATGACAGGGCTATAGCATTGGGGGCTGGGGTTCTTTGTGGGGCTGGGTACAAGGAGTTGAGAGGGAGACTAAGCGGGCAGGGATTGAATGTGGGTGTTAAACGCAGCAGCCCAACTGACTCCAAAGCAGTTTCCCGGGTCTCCCTATGGCCAGTCCGCCCCTGCTCTCAAGCTGTGGAACTCTATACTTGCATTTATGTATTTTGCATATTTACATAGTACTCACATGTTTTCTACAGTGCATTACTGAGTACATATACCTCAGGTAAGATCATATTTGAACATTCAAACAAACTATGAACAATTACGTCAAGACCCTTAAAGAGAAACAAGACCCAGCTGGGTTGGACCTGGAAACTTAAAGATTCTAGGGCCAACCTCTAGCCTACCCCCAGGTGATCCAAGATGGGGAAGCCCCCCCTGTGTGAAACCCCCCAGGGGTGCCACAGCACTGACCTCTTCCTGGCACTCCCTCGCCGATGTAAACAAGGGTAGGCCGCTCCATAGGGCTGATGCAGATGTTCCTGTGTCCAGCATTTCAGATGGGCTGGGGTTTGGAGCGTGTGTGCTGCAGGAGATGCAGCCCCTTTCGCCCCCATTGCCGGGCTCTGCATGTCAATAGAGCACATTTACAGATCAATTAATATGCACGGCAAATGCCTCTGATTGAGCGAGAGCCCACGTTTGCGCCATTGGACCAAGAAAAGGTGAGTTTGAAAGGCGATCTTCGGGGTTTCACGCAGCAGGGCACCTTGACTCGGGATGCCCCAAGGGATGCAGCACAAAACCCGAGAATGTGTAAATCCCGGGTTTTGTTCTGCTTTAATATTAAGTTGGTTTGTACCTAACCGTAATGTACCCACAATGCAAATGAATTATCTAATTAATTAAAATACTCTGCTCAAGCCACCAAATACAATTATTATAATATTAAGATAAAGAAGAAGATTAGCCAGCAAAACTGACTTACCCTTGCTATCAATAAAGTTCCTTTACAGCAGAAGAGTCATCAAACAAGCTCGGAGCATTATAAAAGGCCCTTTGCACCCAGGATATATGTTCATTTAAGCATGTTCGCCGCTATCCGATTTTACCCATGTATGTAATGTACTTGATGAACCATAAAAAAATGGATACCATCATAAAGGAGCATGTAGGTGAAATATAAACAATAAATATACTCACGTTACAGTGAACCAAAACTCAGATTAGAGTACACATAGAGTCTTATGGGGGCACCATGTTTTGGGGTGCACCACAGTGAATCGTTATTGAAACTGAGGAACCTGTGATGGTGACATGTAGCAATCTGCAGGGGCCACTGCAGCTCAGAAATATCTCCGCTTACGTCACTCTGCACGGTTACAGTGTCCCCTGCTGATTGCCACATTTCACTGCCATGGTAACCGATCAGAAGGTGAGTAGGTTACACTAATCATTTTCACTGTGGAGCACCCCATATCAGGATGTGGGCTAAAACCAAAAATGATGTTTAACCCCCACCCCCAGGAGCAACCAATTTTAAAAGCCCTTCTATTTACAGTTGAATAGGAAGCCCTCTCCAACAAAAATAAATTATTTAATACTTCAATTTATGTGTCTAACTTTGGCTAACTGTGGACAATGTGTCTCCTTCTCCCCCAGCGAACAATTAGGTTCACAGGGCATGACCACTGGCCACCAAGAGTCACATGACAGCAGACTGGATGAGTACTCGTTTTTGAGCTAACAACCTTATGTTTATAGATACATATCAAATCTAGAAGACCCTGTGCTCCGGCCCTACTGTCATTCCTACATGTTTCCAGTTCCTGACACCCTCTCCCATGTGTATAAACCCTGTCATCCTCAAACTTTCAAGTTCCTGATCTCTGTTGTCCCCCTCCCCCCCCCCCAGGCATTTCGGGATTTCCTTAGCAGCTGGATGTGAAATCAGTCACAGCGAGGAGGAGGAAGCACAAAGGGAGGGAGAGAGCAAAGAGGCATGCTGAAGAAGTGATGGGAGAATCCTTGATGCCCATAAAACCAATGTCTGCTGAAGCTAGTGTGTTGAACCTCTTTTGTATGGCTATAAGTGAGCTTTACACTGCACACTGACACCCCAAGTAAAAGAAAGCTTCTGGTGTAGATGAAAGGGGGAACCAGAAAGAGAGAATTCTGCCACGGGTTCTTGGTAGGTCTAGCCAGCCCCAAAGGACTTCTCTCAGTTCTCTCTATGGCCAGTCCACACCTGGCCTTAAGTTTTGAAAGTAAAGTACATTATGCGGAGAGGGACCAAACAAATAGAGAACCAATGTAGAAGGAAGCCAAATAAAAGCAGTATCCTCTATAAATGGTCATTAAGGGAAGAGAATTATCTTTCCTGTGGTGCAGCAGTTATGACTCTTTTTATTTCCATCTATTTAGCTTGGTCACAAGTTTCGCTGGAAGATATGGAAAAGTTCAATATCATCTCTTTGCATTTTTAAAGAGACTATCAGTGCCTGATTTAAGCATCTTCCGGGAGCTCCGAATCACGAGTCGCCTGGATGTTAACTCCCAGTCTTTACTTGTAAGTACCATAGATAATTTAAAGGTTTTTCATTAATACCTGACACCACTCAGCATACCTCCATTAAATTTCTGTTTACATCCCAATAACAAGTTGGGAGTTGTCTGCCTTCCTAATGTATGCAGGTGCACCAATTTGTTGTATTAGCTCGACATCACGCAGCCCCATTTAGCACCAAGGCTGCATTTGTGAGGCATGCTGTCCTAAACGTGAATAATGACAGCTGCAGAAGACATAATTATGAGAGACTTATCATTAATCATTGCAGGTCTGCTATCTAACGCAGACCATTATATGTCACGTATCCTTCCATTTTTCATGCCATTTTCTACCACTAAGTAAGTGTATGCAGCTGCCGACGGAATCCTTTCAGCTATCTTGCCCTAATGGCAAATTGGATCACATTAAAGCATTGAACTCCCTAATGACTGCAAATATATAGTATGGCAGGGATGATCAGAGCATAAGTAACAACACAGTGCCAGGATGTGGAGTTAATGAGCTTTATTCTTTTATCTGCACCAATTTTATCAAAATAATATACAATTATACCTTGCACTTTCATGACAACTATACCAGAGCCTAATGGTGGGGTATTTAAATATGAATGATATCATCACAGAAAAATACTCTTGCAATTGAAGCTGATTTGAAACAAGACCAATTTGACATACAATTTGTGGTGTGTTTTTAGTTGATGAAGAGTATATAGGATTTTCACAAAACTTTACAAAGTACAAAAGTTTTAGAATGACACTTTTCTTAAATAAAATGTTCTAATAATTAAGTATATATTACATAATTTTAGTGCTTCCATTTTATGTCTGTTTTTATAATACCTTTCTTTACTTGAATTGTTTTACTTTTTACATTTCAATGCACGTTTAGGCTGGACTGGTAGGCCCCGAGAATGATTTCCTTGGATTGGCACCAAGAACGATTTCCTCTGGTGTGTCCCAAGAACATCTTCTTCTAAAGGGCCCAGGGTGTTCCAGTCCAACAGAGTGATCATAAAAGCTAATCACTAGGCAGTTTTACACTGGTAAATTGGTCCAGAAAATGCTTCACTGATTCTGAACAATGAGATGCTAAGATATTGGAGTTTGATCACAGAACTGTCAAACATTATGTTGCAAGTAGTCAAATGGGTCACAAGAAATGTGAGAAAAAAGATATAAATTACTGTACCTGGCAAAGATTTAAAGAATCAAACAGGAAGCAGCCAGGGACTCCTCCAGTATTGTCATATTCTAGAACTGCAACCTTTCACGGTGTGTCCAGAAGTACAAGTTGCTTAGTGCTCAGAGACATGGTTAAGGTAATGGGGCTTAGCTCAGGTGAGTAAGAAGGCCATGTTATGATTCTTTAACCTTCAAGGCCTGCCAAGCAGTGGTGCCCTTTGATACATGTGTTGGAGCATGGCCATAAGTAAAAATCCTGACCTTAGTCTTGATGTTTTACTTTATGTACTTGTTTAATGGTGGTCGGGCTTCAGGCTTTTTTACCTTGGCTATGTTTGCACTGAACTGAACACCTTGTACTGAACACCTTGTACTACTGGACGCTCAAGAAAAGGATGGTTGCAGTTCTGGAATATGACAGCACTGGAGAACAACATGTTTTCTGTTGACCATTTGCAGAGTGCTGCATCCATCTGAACGTTTTGGGTTTGATGTTTCAGAATCAGATAAATCCCCTTTTTGGCCCATTTTGGCTGCCTAATAATTATACACACCTTGATATAGGGTCTTGATCCTCTTAGCGCACACCCTACATATTACACAAATACACATCCCCATATGCTTCAATCCAATAAGCATTCAAGTTTATACAGCTTGGAGTTGGAAATTATGCATAAAAGTGATGATATGGTCAAAACACTCATTGCCTTATAATTGTACAAAGAAAACATAGTAACAGCTCACCAATCCTCAAATCAGACAAGTAATCCCGAGCCTGGAAAGAGTCAGGAAAGCTCCAGCTGTCAGACAAAAATATTGTTCCAGCTACAGGGATTATCTTCCTTCGATTAAAATAGACAAAGTCCATCAGTGATATACAAGATCATGACAAAATGGTAGGGATTCGGGGGTTACAGCGCACCCTAAGTCATATGACTAGTTTTACCATTGTCATGGCAACAAGGCAAATGTAAAATATTAGCCTTAACTGGTAACGATAAGAAGTTTTTGTCACAAAATTTCTGCTTATCTGGCCACTTCCAACTACAAGCATTCTTCTCATGCTGAAGTGGCTGTTTACTGCCTGCAATAGATACTATTGGCTTCAACACCATTATAAAGTTTTAAAGGAATGACCACAAAAAATAAGCAGGGTACAATTGATTGATGCAGACTTCAAATCTCTAGGCAGAGAAGTAAATGATTAATAGTAAGGTAAAGCTTAACACAGGTAGTTAATAGGTTAAAAAAAAACATTGATTCTGGTGCTTCTGTTTTGCTTTGGGAATGGGGACCGCAGAATTAATTTTTTCCTTTTAGAAACACAAATACATGATACATATAACGAGCAAAACGGAACCCCCTAGAGCAAGGCCCGAATGCATAAATGCTGGTGAAAACCTAATACAGATGTGAGCATGGCCTAAGTGTATGGTAGATTATATTAAAGCCCTGTAGTTTTGCCAGTGATTTTTTCTTTTTACTGAGCTCTGTGACACACGTTGGGCATTTGGGTGAAATAAACACTTATAGTTTCATATTAATGCATAGTGGAGGTTTATGTGCCACTTACCTGCTCCCGGAGACCTCATTGCGTCTCAGCGCCGTGGCTGCTCCGCTCTAGCTGTGCGCGTACTCGCGCCGGGCCATTCTGAATGGGCAGCGCAGGAACGCCAGAGCTAGAATCGGAGTGAAGACATGACCAGAGGCCTACTCTGCACCGAGCGGAATCGAGCATTCTGATTGGCCATGTGGCTCATTCAACCAATCAGCATGCTCGATTTTGGCTGTGCCTTTGCCATGGGAATGCCAGAAAGGTGAGTTCTAACAAAGAACCAGGGGGATACACACGACAGGGGACCCCAAATCAGGATGCACGGCCTACAGAAATTCCCCGGTTGTTGTTCCTCTTTAATAGCTTTGCAGCATAAGATCTCAATCTGAATTCAATTTTGAGCATACTGTTATCCATTACACAGCTACACTGCCTTTAGCAGCATTGATAATTTGTGTTAGATAAACAGAGTAAACTGTCACCATATGACACAGGTAGTAATTTCCGTGCTTTTTGTATTCAAGCTTAAAATGCCCAGCTCGCTGCCCTGGTTATTATCTAGTAATTGAACCTTTTAATTACATTATAATACCCCATATCTCTTTTCCTATGTTGTCTGGTTATTTATTACCTAAAACACGCTATGAAAACCACAGTATTAACCTTTTTTTAGACCCCTGAAGAAAGATCCAAAGAACAAATGGTTGGCTGCTGTTTTTTTACCTCTGGACCAATATCGTTAAGTGCCAGAATCGGAAGAAAGGGTTACTGCAATGGTATGTAGCTTTTTTGTCCTTCAGCAATTAATAAATATGTTAATATACTGTTAATATTGAAGTTATTTGATTAAATTAACCAAGCTATTTTTTTTATCAAAGCCAGTACTTTTACCAAGTTTGACATTGGAATATAGTGAGTAGACCCCTTGGACTTGGCTCAAGTCACCTGCTTAGACCACCTAATGCCTTTTCTGGCTCTTGTAAACAGCAATTGGCCAACTATAACTGCCACTGTCTTCAGTTATGTTAAATGGCATTATGTAATAAAGCACAAGTAAGAGGCCTATGCTAAGCTATTTGGAGCTATGAAACGTCATGCTACATCAGTGATGATTGCTACAGTACAGTGTTGTCTGCTTCTCTGTGTTGCCTGGCAATGGATTTATTACTATGTGCTTATAAATTACAAAAGAATTTAAGCTTTCTCAAAACTTTCTCCAATGTCTTTCTTTACACATTATATATGGATGAAGCAATTTAATTATCTGGAGCGCTGTAAAACTACATGTAAAACCAATTATGACCATGTGTTCTTAAAGCAAATTTCAATGCCCTTCACCACACTTATGCGCTTACCGACTCCCAAATAATATGGGCCTTAGGGATCCAACATCCCCATCACAGTGTCTCAAAAATTTCACCTAAAATAGGCACCAGATTTCTCCATTCAGCAATCTCCAACCCCAGTGTGTAGTGAAGAGTATATTCCCATAAGGAACAAAAAATTACATAGAGCAGTATTGCCAAGAAAGCTTATTAGGAATTTATTTAGAAAGTGTTCCTTAAAACTGTTTCCCTTAAAGTCCCAGTCCAGCATTATAAGAAGGCTATGGGACCACTGTGGCTTGCCATGCTCACTCACACCAAGAGCACCAAGAGACAGGGTGGCTGTATGACACTTTTTTATGTGGTCCTGGAGAAATAAAATTGAAAAAAGGAAAAAAAGCAAACTTTTGAGCCTTGCTTGGGCTTCTACCCTGTACTGCTGGACATGAGAGGTACATGGGACAGGCATCAGGTGAGCTGCTTGCTGGCTAAAAATTTCCATTGGGTTTACAGTCCCTTTAAGCAGAAATAAGCTAAGCCCTCAGCACGGTTTTGAACAGATTAAAGTGGACCAACACCCAGGATTTTGACTATCCTGGGTTTTGGTCCACTTCAGGGGGGAACCCCGATTAGGGGTGTCCCGCTGTGTAAAACCCCCCAGAACCCCGAAAAACTCACCTCACCACGCTCCCACGTAGCCACGGACAAGCGGCGGACAAAACAGTGCGCCCGCCGCCGCCTCCCGCACGTCGCTCTGACAGGGCGCGCGCCCGCGCCGGCCATCCACAAACGGCCGGCGCGGGCGCGCGCACGTCTAGAGGAGCGCGCGGGAGGATGAGGTGGGTTTTTGGGGGGTTTTGGGGGGGTCCCTCACCGCGGGACATCCCAATCTCGGATGTCCCGCGGTGAGGGAGGTGATCCGGGCCGATTAGGGGTGGGTGACAGTCCACTTTAAACACTCTAACCCTCCACAGACTTGTACAGCGCCTTCCACTGCCATATTGACGGTGACTCCAGCACTCCAAAGCTGGCCATGCCCACAGATTGCATCACCCCATCCTCAGTCCTACCCAAAGCATTTCGTCTCTTGGATTAGAGCCCCAGGTAGATGTCCCAGAGATGAGGATGTAATGAGGATGTATTCAATACGTGGACCTGGCCTGTGAGCACAAACAAGGGTTTGCTTCAAGAACACGTGGTGATGATTGGATATATTATTGTGAAAATAGGAACACTGTGATGCTATCAATTTGATCAAGATATTTGCTTTGGATTCAGAGGCCTGCTATATGAGTATAGAGGCTTGATGAAGGGGGTGTTTTAGTGCTAAATATAACTTATCATATATAATATATATAAAATAATGCTCCCTACACAGATTAGATGGTCAAAGTAGATCAGGATTATCAGCATGAATGAGAATCAGTGATATATATAAGAGAGAGTAAAATACCCTTTTCAACTATGTGGGACACAAATTGACCTGTAGATGGTGTCCATCGCAGTAAATCATTGTCCATTTGCAATTAAGTCTGTTCAATATTTCTCTAATGGTTGCTACTTGTCAGACCCTATGTAAATTATCGACTTTATTCTTTGTGATAAGTGGCATAGTACACATCCTTGGTAAGTTCATCTTTATTTGGAAAGTGTTTGGAAGGCTGATGTCTTTGGACATATTTTAGAGATTTGGAATGGACAGGTTCAACCCTGGCCTATAAGCACTACTTTTATGGTTAAAATACTTGAGAACTAGATACAATAACGATAGTGACACTTATTTACGTTTAATGCTAGTAATTTTTGTTCTAGGGGAGGCCATTCCTATTTATGCAGAAATTGAAAATAGTTCTTCACGATTAATAGTTCCCAAAGCTGCTATATACCAAAGCCAAAGTTTTATAGTTCGTGGAAAAACAAAAACACACCGGCAGCTGGTGGCCAGTGTGCGTGGAACCCACATTGCCTCTGGAAGCACTGAGACATGGAATGGGAAGATGCTTAAAATACCTCCGGTAACACCCACCATTTTAAACTGTGAGATTATCCGTGTGGAGTATGTTCTAGCGGTGAGTTTACACTATATAAAGTACATTTCTAAAAGATGTGACAGGTTTACGCCATTGTACACAAATGACAACAGGAACCTAAAGCTGCCATCTGTTGTACTAAATGAGACAGGGTGCTTGAGGTGCTCTAGTAGACATATTCACAGAGGGGGAGAATGATGAAGTCGATAGCCAGTACTGTCAGCCAGTCAACGGAGGCTGTGGCTCATAGAAATAGAGAATTGTATTTCAATTGTATTGAAAATACAGTTAAGATACTTAAAAAACATTTAATCTAACACAATATTTACTCAAATATATTGGGTATATTGAGCAATAAAATACCCAGCAATTTCAGGGTGGTCTGTATTTTTAGCTGATTAACACTACAGTCTGTCTAAACATGTGACAGTAGGATTCGCGGCTATAAGGATGGCATGTTATGAAAAGCAAATGTAGCCTAATTTATTTTAACATAGATCACCCCCGCGCACCATGATCTTTGAATAATAGATAAACGGCTGTATGTTAAATGCCAGGTTTCAAGAGTTCCTTTGTTGTCGGTGACATTCTGACAAGGTGGACCTATCAGGTAAGCATAGTGGAAATTGATGTTAACATATTAATAAATGTACTTTAAGTTTACAGTTGGAATCCATTCCTGGTTATGACTCCATTGCAGACTGCGCACATATGCCCACATGTGATCAATTCTTGTTTGGTTGAATAAACAGATCCAATCATCAAGAAAGAACCTACTGAAAAGAGCTAAAGACTAAAAAAAAGAAGCTGACTTCATGACTTCATGGTTTTAGTAACTTTTCAGTTCTGGCTTGATCTGCATCATGGTATATAATGCATGTGTAAAACCCCACCAGTTAAAAAAGTCAGTGGATATTGGCCAAGCCTGACTGTAAAAATCACTGACTTCTTATCTCTATGATTCAAATTTTCTTTAGTTTACTGCATGATGCCAGGTTAGAACAGAAATAAGAGAAAATCAGCAAGCAAAAAAAAAACCATTTAGCCAAACTCTTGCATCACCATCAGTGAAAACAATCTGAAAATTAGCAATCCTATATAGCAAGGGCAGGGCCCTCTCTCCTATTGTATCTTGTATTCAGAATATTCATTGTAAGCTCTGTAACACTGCATTTTTAATAGTCTACAGGTCCTTCTCAAAAAATTAGCATATAGTGCTAAAGTTCATTATTTTCCATAATGAAATGATAAAAATTAAACTTTCATATATTTGAGATTCATTGCACACCAACTGAAATTTTTCAGGTCTTTTTTTTTGTTTTAATACTGATGATTTTGCCATACAGCTAATGAAAACCCCCAAATCCTATCTCAAAAAATTAGCATATCATGAAAAGGTTCTCTAAACGAGCTATTAACCTAATCATCTGAATCAACTAATTAACTCTAAACACCTGCAAAAGATTCCTGAGGCTTTTAAAAAAGCCCAGCCTGGTTCATTACTCCAAACCGCCATCATGGGTAAGACTGCCGACCTGACTGCTGTCCAGAAGGCCATCATTGACACCCTCAAGCAAGAGGGTAAGACCCAGAAAGAAATTTCTGAACAAATTGGCTGTTCCCAGAGTGCTGTATCAAGGCACCTCAATGGGAAGTCTGTGGGAAGGAAAAAATGTGGCAGCAAACGCTGCACAACCAGAAGAGGTGACCGGACCCTGAGGAAGATTGTGGCGAAGGACCAATTCCAGACCTTGGGGGACCTGCGGAAGCAGTGGACTGAGTCTGGAGTAGAAACATCCAGAGCCACCGTGCACAGGCGTGTGCAGGAAATGGGCTACAGGTGCTGCATTCCCCAGGTCAAGCCACTTTTGAACCAGAAACAGCGGCAGAAGCGCCTGACCTGGGCCACAGAGAAGCAGCACTGGACTGTTGCTCAGTGGTCCCAAGTACTTTTTTCTGATGAAAGCAAATTTTGCATGTCATTCGGAAATCAAGGTGCCAGAGTCTGGAGGAAGACTGGGGAGAAGGAAATGCCAAAATGCCTGAAGTCCAGTGTCAAGTACCCACAGTCAGTGATGGTCTGGGGTGCCATGTCAGCTGCTGGTGTTGGTCGACTGTGTTTTATAAAGGGCAGGGTCAATGCAGCTAGCTATCAGGAGATTTTGGAGCACTTCATGCTTCCATCGGCTGACCATGGTATTACTGTGCTCAATTGGCCTGCCGACTCTCCTGACCTGAACCCCATAGAGAATCTGTGGAATATTGTGAAGAGAAAGTTGAGAGACGCAAGACCCAACACTCTGGATGAGCTTAAGGCCACTATCGAAGCATCATGGGCCTCCATAACACCTCAGCAGTGCCACAGGCTGATTGCCTCCATGCCACGCCGCATTGAAGCAGTCATTTCTGCAAAAGGATTCCCGACCAAGTATTGAGTGCATAACTGAACATAATTATTTGAAGGTTGACTTTTTTTTTATTAAAAACACTTTTCTTTTATTGGTCGGATGAAATATGCTAATTTTTTGAGATAGGATTTTGGGGTTTTCATGAGCTGCAGGGCAAAATCATCAGTATTAAAACAAAAAAAGACCTGAAAAATTTCAGTTGGTGTGCAATGAATCTCAAATATATGAAAGTTTAATTTTTATCATTTCATTATGGAAAATAATGAACTTTCTCACTATATGCTAATTTTTTTTGAAGGACCTGTATATACTGTATGTTTCTACCCTGTAATTACTGTTTGTAATTGCTGCTTTGTACAGCCCTACGGAAGATGATGGAGCTTTATAACTAAACAATGCTAATAATAATATAGAGCCTTATTTATGTTTTTTTTCCGGTGGGCGCCAGATGAGCGGCTAGCACAAGCCGATATCTGAGCCCACACTTGTCAGTGACGGGGAGCAAGACAGCGTTATGTCGGCGCTTCCTCCCAGCAGGCGGGTCGAAGCAGTGCATGACTTGTCAAAGCCAATGCGGATAAGACCCCTAACCCTTAGCTATTTGGCTGTGTATATTTTAAGCTAATCCATAGCACTGCACACTCAGTTACTTTCTTACCTTTACCTTTGGTTTATAGAATGTACAGAGGCTGATAGTGAAACATTAATATCTAGTCATCTTGTTGTAAAGTACTATTAATCTACAACTTGATTAAGGAATATATTGTCACTGATTTAGGTCTATATTCATGTACCTGGTGCACAGAGGCTGATGGTGGAACTCCCTGTTGTAATCGGCACGGTTCCATTCAATGGCTTCACGTACAGAAACACCAGCGTGGCCAGCCAGTTTACAGTGGACATGAGCTGGCTCGCCCTGACTCTCCCAGAACAGCCAGAAGGTTAGAATGCTTTACAATGTGTTCTGCATTTTATACTTAAGAAAAAAAGTAATTGAGTACTGCTAATAGACAGGAATACATTGTATATAATGTCTTCTTAAAAAATGGTTCTACCAGTGGATATATCATAATTCCCCTTTCATACCTACATCTATTAAAGTATAAATTGTGTGTATGAGATATTCCTCCCTATTACACCTAAAACCCAGGCCAGATCTTGATGAACTCTCTGGAGAACTAAGAATACACAAGGCCACACTGTCTTTCCTCCCTAACTCCCTTTCCACTGTCTTTTCCTCCCTAAAAACTTCAGCCAGAACCCTGCAGGGAAACAGCTGCAGAGCTTACACCAGCCTTTTCCTGGATTCACAGTAAGCACGTACACTCCTCTAAACACAGCTGTAGGTAATGTTGCCCTAGCGGTATCCCATACATTTATTATACTTCCATGACACAAATGATGTGGACCCATGCTATAGCCATATTTTCCCTTGCATTGACCCTTCAAACTAAGAGCCGATCTAAGAGTTTCTGGATTTAGAGTGTCCACATAAGAAGTGAGATCACTGTCAGGCCTATACTCTGCTGCCCAGTGGCCCTCTGTAGCCAATAAAGTAGCACAATGAAACAAGGTAGTCAGTTGATGGAATCAAGTCACAATAAGACTGTGTACAAACAGAGCTGCAGGTCCCTATTCAGGGACTACATAGTAGTTAGATTAATGGAGCTTGAGCACCGAATTGGTAAACGTGGAAGCCCAATGTGAATCCAAGTGCCTCCTAACCTCACTGCTTGCATTACAGGTATCAGCCACTGTCTAAGTAATACATTTCCTCTCTCTTTAATGGCAACCACATCCTAGAGGATCCAATAAGTATGACTATAAGAGATGCCATTAAAGAGGACCTCCAGTGATAAAAAAAAAAGCTTAGTTAATTTCTCCCCCAAAACCTCCCTCAAATGGCATAAGCTATTTGAGAGTACGTAACACAATGTAGATGTTATGAAATAGCAAGCAAATTATACAAACTATGTGGCTGCAGAAGTGCCCCCAATCCAGCACCATGTGTGGCCACACACTTCGCACACCCCAAAGGATGACCTTGATTGTACACAGTAGTCATATCACCTATGTGCCAATGCCTAGGGTGGCATCTGCAGGGGGGCAACATCATCTCCAAACATTCGAAATACCTCCATTTCTCCAGCAAAAAACTTCTCAAAAAGTAACTCAGGCCTAGGTGCACTAGGCCAACCACATGAAAGACTTCTTGTTTCTCCCATGCAGTCTGGCATAAGAACATTCCCATCCACCCTCCAGTACTGTAGGTATACACACCAGCAGCTATTTCAGTAAGAAAAATGTTTAAGTAGAGTGATAAAGAAGTAAAATAATAATAATAATAATAATAATAAATGTACATGTATAACCCAGAAAAATGTGTGTCCTTGATATAAATTTTGTTAAGTTTTAATACCTCTATGCTTTGCTTTTCACCAGCACCCCCAAATTATGCAGATATTGTAACAGAGGAAGCTCTGTCATGGACTGCACCCCCAGAAACAGTACAAGATGAATCAACAGAAGGGCTCAGTTTTCCTCCATTTGATGTTATCCAGGAGTTTCGATTTCAACCCCCGCCACTATACTCAGAGGTAATATGAAAGCATAATTAACATAATAATAGTAATAATAATCATCAATAATTAATTTTGGAGACAGTTCGCCTCTAAATCAGGGAAACTCGGAGGGTATGCCTAAAGCTGTCCGATTGGCCTCTCTTCTATTTCCTGCAGCATACTGTAGATGAACTCTTTGCATTCCTCTGTGACCACACCTAAATGTAGTTGCACTGTCACCCATCCCTTTGCACTCTCATCATTAGCGAACCTGACAGGCACATGCTGGGATCGTTCACGCTTGGAGCGCTGAGGTACAAGGTGGCCATGTCACCACATTTGGAATGTGGTCATGAAAAAGGGGTAAACTTTCGAGAGCTGCTATAGCATCTGCAGAATATAGGCACATTGGATAGACAGGCTCCTTGCTGCCACATTGCCATTGTCTGGACTTTAAAGAGGAACTTCATGCCACCATACCCTGGCGGTGAGGCAGGACGGGGGAGTTACAAATAAAAAAAGCCCATATCTTAGCCCAAGCCATCCTCCCGAGCCCCAGTGGCGGCCACAGAAAAAGAGACAAAGCCGCATCCCCCTAGTCCATGCGCCCTCCGACCGCTCATTTACTTGAATGGGCGGGTGGAAGCATGGAGCTGGGGGATGCGACTCTGTCTCCTTGTCCAAGATGGCAGCGCCAAGGATCTGAAGCGGGCGCTTGACTGACTAAGGTATGTCTTGCCTCAGCAGCAGGGTAGGGTGGCAGACCATTAGATGACTGAAGTTCCAATTTAAGCAAGCTCCAAGCATACTGTATGCAGACATTAGCAAAGCATTAGTACCAGGTTCAGTAACAGTACTGCACAAAGTAAATTCTTTAGTGAAATAATATTTTCTAGGCCAGAGGATCCTGTTGAGCTGACCAAAAAAAGGAAACCTAACTTCTTTGTTGTCCACTGATAGCTCATAGCTGGCAAACTGGTCCAGGGTAAAATTATAGGTATTTCTTAAAGTGACTGTCCAGGCAGAATGCAACTTAGTGCCAGGCACTCCCTTGTTGTGCTTCCTTTGTACAAGCCAGCCATTGCAGACATGGATGTTGCGGGGCCTGTTTTCAGAAACAGATATTTTTTTAAACTATGTTGTAAATATAGTGACTAAGCCACTACGAATCATTTACAATCAAGTAATTAAAAACTGCCATTAGCTTTCAATGAAAATTTCTACATTAGTTGGCACCTCTTTCTGAATCAGTAAACAGTAAAAAGTGGCATTCCCTTTCATTTTCTATCTAGGGGCCAATTCAGCATCAGCAGGTGTAATAATAGCACTTTATTTGACCCAAATGCAGTTTTTACAATACTTTTTTAGCCTGGGAGGCTTACTTAAGAAGCGTCAGCGCCACATAGCACCACACAGCTCCACTTTTTTGGCCTCAGTGGCACACAGTGTAGGATTTAAGAAAGAAAAAATGGCAGCGCCAATGCAGCCTCCATCTAAAATTTTATTTAACACTAGTGCCGAAAATGATGCAGCGCCGGGTGCTCTGGTTGAGGCAGTGACAGATGAAACCTGGTGCTGTAGTTCAAGATCCCATAGCGCACAATAGGTAGAACTGTATTGAGGAGTTTTATGATTATAATTAATATTAAACACATTTATTCGTACATAACTTGGATTGGGACTTGTCAATAATTGAAACCCAGGACCTAGAGGGACCAAAATGTTTTTTGGAGGAGGTTTTTAAAATTGATTTTAACGGCTTCTTTTGCTAAATAATTTGTAATTAGGACAACAACAACTAAAAGCAACTTAAACACACGGTAAAGTTTGTCCACAGATGTTCCCAGCAGTTATTTCTTATAACTGTAATGAACAAATGCTAACCAGCGCCAAAAAATACAGCGCTAAAGATATCAAGGAGGAAGGAATTTGCTAACATAGACCAAGCATTAAAAACGATTGTATTGCAATGATATCATTTACATCCATGTGTTTAAGCATTTTGCTGCAATATCGTATCTGAGTTTGTTACATAACCTTTATGCATTCAAGTTTCATCATCTCTTAAAGGGGCAGACATGCAACATGTTTCGCCAAATGTGGCTTTTTCAATGCCCTACACATGTAACAAACAAATATATATCATTAGTATATTAGTATTTTAGTCATAGCATATGTAAGGTATATAATATAATATGAGGTAGGAAATATTAGGCAGATATTAAAATACCTGAATTCAGAAGTAATTTTCATACAGTCGTTTGCTCAAACACAGCTTATGTATTCCCCAAGGAGAGTTGGTGGAGCGCCAGTTTCCCTATTTGTATGATTTTACAGGGAACATATATGAGGTCATTAAAGCAGGAATCAAAAATGTCACCGTTAGCTATAAGGTACTATCCATTGTTATCATGTAGTACCTGTGCCGAGTATTGTCCCCTTTAAAATATGTCCAGATGGTCCCTGCTCAGGGATTCCTGTATTTTACGCGGGGTACCCTCACAGTGATCTAAAGAAAGGTAAAATGTGTATATTTTTTAAAAATGTTGTTCCCATATGTGGACTTGTAATATCAAGGTATATAAGTGTGTGCAAAATATATATAATGCTTTATCGTGCTTACTGTACAATATGAAAATGCCATGTATATCAATAGCATTTTTTTTCATACACAGGTAGACCCACATCCCTGCCAGCAAATGGTGTTGGGCGGTTTACTTTAGAAGAAAGAGAATGTGACTAATTTAATGTTAAAATGTGACTCCTCAAACTAAAGACTGAACCGGGAAAAGCCAGGATCTTTTGGGTCCCAGTGCAAAGAAGGTGAACGAGGACCCCTATCAACCTTCCTCCTTGTCAGTAACATTTTATGTAAACACGATTGCACTTTGTATCTTTCAAACTTGGGAGCAGGGAGGTCTATCAGGTATTAAACACTCCTCAATTACAAGAAAATGATAATGTGATCTAAGCCATACATAACCGCTTTATAATCCATGTCGCCTTATTATACCATTTATGGAGCCCGCTACAAATTTGCTATAGTTTCATGTTCAAAGACCAAAATCACCCACTAAGGCAGCACAATGCAAACTAATATCTCTAGTTGTAATTTCTGGGAAAAAATGACAGAAGTGTTTCAGGAGCAATTCAAAAGCTGGCGAAAACCATGACATCTCACTAGTTTACCAAAGATTTTTTGTTTAGGTAATATGCAATATAGACATGGGCACCGATTCAGTTTCGGATAACAATTATTGCTGACTGAATCTTCTTTTTTGCTGTCTGGCATGGAGATCTAGCCACACTTCCTCGCATCCTCAGGTGTGCCAGAGAGGCAGGAGCTTACCTCCACCCTACATTAGTGATGACTCTCCTGCAGCACCAGTATCTGAAGCCGAGTGCTTCTGCGTTCCAGTCTGTAGATGGACATGTGCAGTGTACAAGGCCAGAACTAGGAGCCCATTATAATTTGCTGCACAGCTCCTCAGCTGAGCTTTCATTCGATGAGAATGGGAAAGTGTGGCAGCCAGCTTCAGAAAATAGGGCTGTTGGAGAGCCGCCACAGGATCAGGTGACGGTAAGCCGGGGAGCCTTGTGTGCCTCTGGAAGCCATGTTTGGATGTCTGTTGGGAAATGGAAAAAACTTTATTAGTTACTGGGCCATGAACTGCTTTTCCTTCTGGTCCCCCTGGAACCACAGATATTAATTTATTAGATGAACCAACTGTTTGGTCATTGCATATAGGAAGTAAGGCTTTGTGGACATTAATTTTGTTTACAGTAAACCCTTTCCTACTCCATTCCAAACCACCCAAAACCTTTTTTTTAACCAGGGATGGATTACGAACTACTTATCTGTTATTTCATGGTTCCATTATGAAAAGGGAAGACTATAGTGAAGTTTTTTATATGACCCATGTCTTATTTGTTAATTCTCATAAAATGAAAAATGCTGTCCATAGATCTACAGGTATTATGTACTGTGAATTAAAGGGAAATGCTTTAATTCGGGTTAAACAGATATTGAGCCTTCTCATTTACACTTGATTTACACATTATTTCGTGGTATTAATTTGTGTCAAATGCTGATCTGCTAATACATCTGTGTATGATGTAAACCTTGTCACACGTAGTGATGTTATATAATAATATGTTTGCTGCACCTCATAATAATGCAGTCCAGGCTGGGTTAAAAAGAAAGAGAAATTCAGTTGTTTCAGTAAAGTCGGGTTGGGTTATACTGCTGATGCTGAGATGCAACGTGCCTGTACCTTAAGGATTCCTTGGACACTGTCTCCTATGTTTATTTTAATAGGAAGACAGTGGGCCATCCCTGCTATGTCATGTCAATGTCCACTGCATTCACTGCAATGGGGCAGGGGGTATACCTGGCACACATGGACACAATATCAGCATTAGATTAGTTTTACAGAGCCACTTTGTGCTGGAGCAGCTGTAAAGGAGAAAAGGTAAGTATCTTTTTCTAGCCCATCCTGGACAAGAACTTCATCATGAACATATTAATCTGACCAAGAAGACTTCATGAGATTGTGAAGCAAAACTGTTGTCAAAGCTTTTAGTTCACTTATTTTACAGAGGGTATAATAACCAATTTTTTTTTTTTTTATTGTACAGTATCTGAGTCCATTAAGGAAATGTTGCTCCACTTTGCTCCAGTTTGGTCATGTAAAATTAGGTTTCATCAGGACCAATAGGTGGTGACCAGCACAAAAATTGGGGTCCCCAGTGATACCACTCTGATCATGTGTTACAAGTTATTTTTCTTTATACAGTACATAAAGCATGTCTGTATCTTCTAAATGCTATGCAGGCAGAACAAGTACCATATATTCCTTCTAACCCTTCCCACCCTCTTTTAAAGCCTGTTTTTACAGTCACCCCCAATGTAGGGTGGCCACATAACTTATTATTATTGCATCTATTGCACAGTCACATGATACTGCACCTAAATAGGGAGTGCCAGGGAGGAAAAGGAATGTTTTTATTGTTTGTTTTATGGCAGGTAAAAGAAAATTGTACTTGTATATTGGGATGTTTTACGTGTGGAGAGCACTGGGCAAGAGGTGTTTCCAGTGACATAACTAAACGTGACAGGGCCCTGGTGGGAACATTAAATTGGGCCCTTTCAATGTTTATACAGTAAACTTTTTTCCTGTGTTTAAACTCAGTTATATACAGTGAGACAACCAAAGACTGAACGAACAGAGATGAATGGTGCTTCTCTCCAGGACCCCAGTGCAGTCGCACCCTGGACCCCCCTATAGTTATGGCCCTGGGTGTGCCCTAAAATGTTTCTTAAAGTAAATACATTGACCAAATGCCAAAAAAGTCCCAATACTAAAAAAAAAACATTACAAATGTTATACTTTACTTAATATAATTTACATATACATAAATTATTGTTAAGAACAGATATGGCCATTGTAAATGTGATGTGAAATATGTATTAATATGTGTGTTAATTTATGTGTGTGTATTTGCAAGAGTATAATGTATTTGTGGATAATGTTGTCATTTTAAAGGTGCCAGATTACCAGATTTAACATGTCTGTGCGCCATGGTAAATGTCATTTGCTTACAACTGTAGAAGGGCAGTACAGTGGCTTATAAAGAACATTTCTGCAGTTCCATATTAACAATAACTTTGCAAGAATAGCCCAGGCAAAACACAAGACGCGCAGGCTGATTCATCACTAAGGCCAGGTAGCGACATATGAGCATCTGTAGCAGGCATTTCAGAGCGCCCGCTAGTAGTCGCTGTGTTCGGCCGTGGGTCGCTAGTTCATAGCGACTCAGTCGCTGTGCAGTAATGATGAATACATTGTGAGGAGTCGTTATTTGACCAGTACAGCGCTGTATGGGAGCGCATGTTAGTGACTGGTCAGTGCGACCGACTCACAACATATTCATTAAAAAAACATCCTCACAAAACTCCGGCGCTGAAAAATGCTTCTCTGAAGCCCAGAGCGCCAGAGGCTGTGTGTTTAAGGTCTGTTTTTCAGCATGTATCCACCAGTAATAAAGCGAAAACATATGGAATTACATTGTTATTACATTGTAACATGAACACTTTAATGCCAGACCTGTAATGTCAATTCATCATAAATATATAAAACATGAAAAAACGGCTTCTTCTATGCCAGAAGAGGTCACAACATTATTTGAGATAAAAAAAAAAAAAAAAAAAAAAGCCCTGTTTAAAGAGAAGAAAAGGATCGTCCATTGAAATGTACGGGAGAGCCACAGGTAGCGAGAGGTCATACCTGGCGCTGTGCAAGGCTGAACGCCGAGGCTGTTCACGGGGAGGCCGATTCATTAATAGCGGCAGGTAGCGACAGTTGAGCGACTGTAGCAGTATTTTCACAGCGCCCGCTAGTAGTCGCTGTGCTTGGCCATTGTTCGGTTGTTGATAGCGACTGAGTCGGTGTACAGTAATGTTGAATACGGGGTGACGAGTCGCAATTTGACAGGTTCCACGATGTATGGGTGCGCATGACAGCGACCGGACAGAGCGACTGGCTCCCACCACATTCATCAAAAAATGACGCTCAAAAAATTCTCGCGCTGTGAAATGCATGTTTAAACCCCAGAGCGCTGGCGGCGATGTGTTAAAAGTAGGTTTTAATCCCCAAACCACCATATTTTTGGAAACCAAAAAAAAAAAAAATTATAAAGAATTTAGTAATATGAATACAATAATATCAGACCTGTAATATCAATTCTGCACAATTTTTTACCTTAAAAAAATTAACTAACATGGCAATTAATTATGAATATTTAAAGATTGTTCCATTGAAATGCATTGGAGAGCGCCAGGTAGCGAGAGGTCATACCTGTCGCTGTTCAAGGTCGGACGCTGGCGCTGTGGGCTGAGGCTGGAATAATGATGAATGATTGGCTATCTGGCGCTATTTCAGTCGCTAAGCAGGATTGGCTTGATAAATGTGTGATTGTGGTGGGGAGCCGGCATTCTCGTGGCGGTGCCCGTCATTACCGGTCGCTCACCAGTCGCTACCTGTCGCTATTCCTTCATAAATAAGGGCCTGAGTCTGGGATAATGATGAATTGGACACTACATGGTGTTATCCCAGTCGCTCAACAGATTCTGCTTGATAAATGTGTAATTGCGTGACGTGTCCGGCGTTAACCTGTCGCTACCTGTCACTATCTGTCATTTACAAGGCACTACCTGACGCTATCCCTTCATGAATAAGGGCCTAAGTACCGCAGAATCCACACCCAACCATCCACCGTTCATAAACAGCTGCCAATTCAGCACGGCCTCTCCATTCACTACAATGGAGCGGGCATACCAGGCCTTGGCACACCACCTCCATTGAATGGAGACGGCACGGCAGCTCCCCTGTGACTGATAGATAATGAAGGTTGGAGATCGACCTGCATAGATAGTTGCTAATCACTGGTTTTGGATTGATCAGCTGCAGGGGACAAAGGGTGAGTATGTCTTTGTTTTGGGACAGACAAGCAAAAGAAGAAGCTGCCCTTCTGCAATTACAGTGAATTGTGTGACTCACGGTTTCATGCAAGAGGTGGTGGAACTCTAAATATTCATTTCCCTATGGGCATCACATACATACTATATAAGTGTGGACCAAAGCCCAGGATTTGAACTATCCTGGGTTTTGGTCCTTGCCCGCGGGCACCCTGATCGACGATTAATTGAATTTTAAGAAAAGTTGAAATATTAACAAAGCGTTAGGAAGTTTATATTCATGCTGTTTTTTCAGTGGGTGAACAATGGTGACGTAGGTACTTCTAGATAAGTCAATGCCAGAATAGAATGCTAAATGTGGACCTTTCCTCAACACTTTGTGGCTTTACAACTTTTGGTAAAGACACAATCTAAATACATACAGGACTGGATTAAAGAGGCGACAAACCAGGGCTCCTGTCCCAGGGCCTCCACCATTTGCAAGTCTTCACCACTTGTTAAAGTAGACCAAAACCCGGGATTTTCACTATCCAGGTATTGATCCATATCCCTGGGGCATTACAATGCCCTGCTGTGTGAAACCCTGCCAGTCACCCATGAAACTTATCTCGTGGCGATCCCACAGCACCAATGAGGATCTTGCACCAATCAGCTTCTTTTGCTGTGCATATAAATGAGCATCTAAAAAAGCTTAATGTGACCTTAGCCATCTCAGTGGTGGCATCCCCAGCATCCTGCCAATGGTTGTGCACCAAACCATTCAGTTTTGGCAAGCACAGCCAAGCACAGACTAGATGGATGCTTCTGCTGGTTGTGCATGTGCCGTGGGATAGTCGGCGAGATATTATTACTGTTTATTTATAAAGCGTCATCAAAGGCCATGGCACTGTAATAGGTAGAAATTACAGGAGGTTAAGACTAGACAATGACGACAGTGCATATAATACACATGGTATTATGAGTCAGATATAACAGAACTATTACTAACCACATAGATAGAGAGTTACATTAGAAGAGAGCAAGCTTACAATCTAAAGGAAAGGGGTGGAGACAAGTGGTCGGGTCACAAATAGTATGTACTAAGCAGGTGCCCAGTGTTCTGAAGGTAATAAGACTGTAAGGTGGGTGGTAAAGAGGCTCTATGGTCAAAAATAACCATAATCCCTCTACACTATACAGCAGTGGGGCAGAACGACTTGGGTTGCCCTGCTGTGCAACAGTGCCAATAAAACCCAAATAACACCTGTCTGGGATCTCACCTTTTCTGTGTCCTCTTCTATGGCTGCCATAGAGCTACCTATAATCCTCCAGGGCCAGCTGAAGCACTGGTCATGCTCATAGTCTGCTCGCCGTGATGTGACCACGTTGCCAGTTAGTTCCAGGGGAAGCCGTTTTTTGGTTTTATTGGCGTTGATGCGCAGCAGGGCAGCCCAGGTTGCTCTGTCTCACAGCTGTATAGTATAGAGGGATTATGATTATTTTCGACCATAGAGCCTCTTTACCACCCACCTTACAGCCTTATTACCTTCAGAACACTGGGCACCTGCTTTGCCATAGTTCCTCTTTAAGTCGGAGAAAGGTTTACGGGAAGGGAAGTGATGAATTATATCAGGGAGAACATTCCAGAGGAGTGGAGCGGCATGTGTGAAGTTCTGCACTTGAGAGTCGGGGGAGGTGATCAAGGTAGAGGACAGGAGAGGAGTGGAAAGAGTGGAGACTGCATATGAATTGGTAATACGTGCATCCCAAACCCGGGATTTCTCAGTGAACAGGTATTTAACCAGACCTAGACTTTAGGTCCAGTTTTGGTCCACTTTCACAAGGACAACAATGAATCTTAAATTACTTACAGGCTGCATCCTTTTGACTTCTGCACAGGTACATCCACCTCAATGAATCCAGTCCTGAATGTATAAATAGCAACTGTGATCCTTAGTAAAGTTCTACCTTTTAGCACGAGTCTATCTCCCCTCTTTAAAGAGGCTAATAGGTTACACTTAGCTAAGCAGCTTCATTCCCATTTATGAGGTGGAGAGATGTTTCTCCACCAGCAACTGTAAAGCAGAGACAGATGAAGAAAAAACCTCTCTTTTTAGCACATTCTTTTAAACTCACAAGACTCTGAATGATACAATTAAAATGTAAATGTGGAATATGTTTTTGGAATTACAAATTCAAAAATACAAATAGTTGATGGGTTCAGAATAGGTCCACTGCTAATGAATGCCTAACAAGTCCAAATGCAGAATCTCGGGCAACACTGAGAACATGTGCATATCTCATCCATGATCTTTTAAAGAGCTACACTGTGAAAGTCTGCTTTGCCTTCAGTATTTGTATATGTATTCGCTTTACACTGCTGTCTTAAAACCTTTTTATTATCTTACCATCTTAAGCAAATCAAGCACTTTAATATCTTTTTATTATAATCCTCAGGATAATATCTAGGTGCTTATAGGGGAAGTATTTACAAATGGCATATTTTTATTGGGTGAAAAAAAGCATACTTTAGCTTTTAAGATTTCCTTTACACAAATACCTGTAATGATTCTACCTCTGTTTCTACTGATAACCTGTTTCTGGTGTTGGGCTTCCACACCATGGGTTCTTGCTGCTATTATGTTCTATGAACAGGCTTTTGGTAGGCCAAAAATCAAATTCTGATGTTAGGTTCAGTGCTCAGAACAGTCTTTGCCTGGATTTGGGCTAGGCTGGTATAGAATGAGCAATGACACCGATAAAGGGAATTTAGAAGCACAAGTTGAACGAGTTCCTCCTGGACCTAAGGAAAAAGCTGGAGAAATTTCACAAATGATGTATACTGCTTTGTTATATATTAGCTAATTGAACCCCACTGTACAAGTTACCCAAGGTAAATGCACAACACACAATGATATCATGTAGTCTGGCCTTTAAACTAGACCAAAACCCTTACCATAAAATAGTGCTCATAAGTATTCCTCCCCAGAGCATTCAGATTGCATGGTTGATATTTCCCCTTTAACGGCATCCCATGGAGCTGCAGGTAGCCTGCAAAGAGGAAGTGCTTCTGGGTTTCTTGGTGCTATGCATTGTGGGTTATGTCAGTTGAATTCAGACAGCCATGTGCCATGGGGAATGTTGGGAAAGAAAGAAGCCTCCCCGGTTCTGCAAGATGACCGGGAGAAAATCTATTCTATTAATGATTTACTGTGATTTCCTATGAAAGCAAAATAGGTGCAGTTTTAATGACCCACTAGCTAGATGCTCTGCCAAATCAGTTTTAGGTGTCCTCCCAGCAAATGTAATGGCTGGAAGCAAGTGCCATGTCTGTTTAAAATGTATTGCTAATGTGAATGCATGCCCCATACTTGCTGTAATGTTATGTTATGATAGTTTGTAACAAACTGTGGCCTTTCATTTGTGTGTAAATTTCTGTACATACAAGCATTAATAAATGTGAAAACTAAGGATGTATCTGGTGTATTTCTGGTCACAATAAAGCCCAAAAGGCTATTGCCATTATACAGCTGATTGGTTGCCGCTGAAGATGAACGATTAAACACCTGAGGGTCCTTTATCCAAACTCCATGAGCTCATCTTCTTTTTTTGTGATTATTACGCTGCTGGCAGGGGCGGGCTGGCCATAGGGCATACCGGGCAAAATCCCGGTAGGCCGGTGCCAGGGAGGGCCGCAAGTCGCAGTGTTCCCTGTAAGATGCGCGGGAGCGCGGCCGCGCACGTTGTGCAGCTGTCATTTTTTTTTTTTACATTGGTGGCTCAGTGGAACCAAAAACTCCTCTCTTGTTTCCCCCCACTGCGGAGGACAGCCCAGAGCACAGCACAGCAGAGGCCAGCACTTCCGTTTCCTGTCATGCTGGCCGGCCAGCGCGGGGAGAGGATGACGTGAGTGATCAAACGAGAGAAAGTGTGATTGATGGCTGGAGCAGAGGTCGGTGAGGGGGAAGAGTGGGGAGGGGGGAGAGAGAGAGAGAGAGTCTGAGTGTGAGTGTGAGTGTGAGTGAGTGTGTTGCAGCCATAGCCCGAGGAGAGGAAGGGGGGAGGGAGAGAGAGAGAGATGTGTGTGTGTCTCACCCACGAGTTAGCAGCCTGCAGACACCATGAAGGAGAGAAGACGTCAACAACAGAAAGGATTCTCCAACTTGGCAGTGAAGTGACTCCAGGTGAGTCCATGCTGTTGGCTGTACTCTGTTCCAATAAACCTCAAACTAAATGTTAATACTAATTAATGGTGCAATGTTTTTCTCTTAACCCACCCTGCCCTGCCCATCTACCCACCTGCTCACTCACCCACCTACTAATCCAACTGCCTAATCCACCCACCTATCTATATACCTGCCACTCACCTACCTACCTACCTACCCAGACCCTGGACCAGCAGCAGACTGGAGTGGTGTGCAGGCGGAATCAGCGGATTCTGAAGTGGAGGTGGCAGCCACCCACCCACCTACCTACCTGCCTGACCACCTGCCCACTCGCACATCTAAATATCCACCAACCAACCCTCCTGTCAACCCGCCCCCTTATACCCTAATAGAGTGTAAGCTCTTCTCCTCCTGTATCCTCCCTTATACCCTAATAGAGTGTAAGCTCTTCTCCTCCTGTACCCTCCCTTATACCCTAATAGAGTGTAAGCTCTTCTCCTCCTGTATCCCCCCTTATACCCTAATAGAGTGTAAGCTCTTCTCCTCCTGTATCCCCCCTTATACCCTAATAGAGTGTAAGCTCTTCTCCTCCTGTATCCTTCCTTATACCCTAATAGAGTGTAAGCTCTTCTCCTCCTGTATCCTCCCTTATACCCTAATAGAGTGTAAGCTCTTCTCCTCCTGTATCCTCCCTTATACCCTAATAGAGTGTAAGCTCTTCTCCTCCTGTATCCTCCCTTATACCCTAATAGAGTGTAAGCTCTTCTCCTCCTGTATCCTCCCTTATACCCTAATAGAGTGTAAGCTCTTCTCCTCCTGTATCCTCCCTTATACCCTAATAGAGTGTAAGCTCTTCTCCTCCTGTATCCTCCCTTATACCCTAATAGAGTGCAAGCTCTTCTCCCTCTGTATCCTCCCTTATACACTAATAGATTGTAAGCTCTTCTCCTCCTGTATCCCCCCTTATACCCTAATAGAGTGTAAGCTCTTCTCCTCCTGTATCCTCCCTTATACCCTAATAGAGTGTAAGCTCTTCTCCTCCTGTATCCTCCCTTATACCCTAATAGAGTGTAAGCTCTTCTCCTCCTGTATCCCCCCTTATACCCTAATAGAGTGTAAGCTCTTCTCCTTCTGTATCCTCCCTTATACCCTAATAGAGTGTAAGCTCTTCTCCTCCTGTATCCTCCCTTATACCCTAATAGAGTGTAAGCTCTTCTCCTCCTGTATCCTCCCTTATACTCTAATAGAGTGTAAGCTCTTCTCCTCCTGTATCCTTCCTTATACACTAATAGATTGTAAGCTCTTCTCCTGTATCCCCCATTATACCCTAATAGAGTGTAAGCTTTTCTCCCTCTGTATCCTCCCTTATACCCCAATAGATTGTAAGCTCTTCTCCTTCTGTATCCTCCCTTATACACTAATAGATTGTAAGCTCTTCTCCTGTATCCCCCCTTATACCCTAATAGAGTGTAAGCTCTTCTCCTCCTGTATCCTCCCTTATACCCTAATAGAGTGTAAACTCGTCTCCTCCTGTATCCTCCCTTATACCCTAATAGAGTGTAAGCTCTTCTCCTTCTGTATCCTCCCTTATACCCTAATAGAGTGCAAGCTCTTCTCCTTCTGTATCCTCCCTTATACCCTAATAGAGTGTAAAAAGTTTGCTTTCAGCATTTGCATTGCACCAGTATTATTATGGGGCCCCAGCAGCATGGACACTGCTGTTTTGTGGGGGGTTTTTTGTACAGTTTTTACAGTTTGTGGTTGTTGATTTTCTTTTCCTTGAGTACCCCCCCTGCCCGCACATGGTATGACCCAGTATCTATTGAGGACGCACAGCGCCAGGGGAGCTGGACTGTGGTGTAGCAATGTATTGTATAGACTGATGGAAGCTTCTTTACATGGCCCCTCCCTGACATCCTGATTTGGGATGCCCCATTGTGTCAAATTCCCAGTAAAAATACCTGGCCGCTAATCAAACAACACATGCGTGGTTCAAACATGTGTCTGCACCAGCTAGAGGCTGGTGGGATGTGGCTGGCAGCCAGCTCAGCTCCACCCAGCCCTTAGCGAGGAGAACCCATGCATGAGCCAGTGGATCGCTGGTCAGATAAGTTTTACTGGTGATCTGAGGGGGTTGCACAAAATGGGGCATCCCAAATCAGGGCGCCCCACAGAAAAGGACCAAAACTCTTTGAAGTGGACCAAAACCCAGGATTTTGACTATCCTAAGCCAGCGTCCTAAGTGCAGTGGCGCATGCGTGAGCCGCAGCCGCATCCCCAGCTACCCTCAAACGGGGAACGTGCCCGCACCGGCCATTCACAAATTCCTGGCGCGGGCATGCGCCCTGCTAGAGGGATAGCCGGGATGCGGCCGTGGCCCGCGCATGTGGTGTTGGACCGGGAAGTAAGGTAAGTGTAGCAGGTAACCTGGGGGAGTTTCACACAGTGGGGCATCCTGATTTTGGATGCCCGGGTGGAGGTCCCGGGCCGATCCCGCTCAGATATATATATATATATATATATATATATATATTATATTTATATTAATGTGGCGTTGACTCACTTTACCGGGCCGAGCACAGTACAGAAGGGCCAGTCTGACCAAAAAGTCCAGGGCCGTTTTTTGGTCCCAGTCCGCCCCTGGCTGCTGGCGTTATTAGGATTAAGTAAGTAGGAGGTTGGTCTGGTTTAACTTTACTAAATTTGTATTTATCTGACCTCCAGTAAGCTCAATCCCACACAGCCCCACTTGATTAAGGTCCACCACTCATCTGCTTGCTCCACAGCCACGCGGGGGGGGTTTGCAGGGCAGCCTTGAACTTGAGTGACAGTTGGACTTCAGTGACAGACCAATACAGTCACACTGCTGCACGGGATTGGATAACTGACTTGTCACTCCAGGTCCCAGCTTTAGCTTCTGTGCTGAATGCCCAGCTCACATTGAGTAGTTTTTGCCTAGGAGAAGGGGGGTGGAGCGTTGGAAAATGTTTGGGCTTCCTTTTTAAAAAGGAATGAAACCATCTCTGGCAATTGCTTAAAGAGGAACAACACAGGAATTTCACTTTTTGTGTTGTTCTTCTGTGCCGCACCATCCCAAATTGGATGCCTCGCTATGTGTACCCCCCCATGTTGCCCCTTTTAACTCACCTTCCTTCAGCTCACATGGTACAGATTCGAGCAACAGCTAGTGCTCTGATTGGCAAAGTGGCCCCCTTAGCCGTTCTGCACACTCGCTGCCACTCAGCTCCTTTTGGCGCAGCTGGCGGCTAAGCTGTCTGGATGGCTAAGCAGCCAATCAGCACTGAAGCGCCACCAGCCGCATCCCCCGTCCATCTTGCAGCCATGGCGTGCCCGCGCCACCCATCCAGAAAGGCCAAGGAACTAGAGGGACTCTGAAGCTGCCCCCCAAACAACCCAGAACAATGGCAGCACTCATAGTGAATAAATTAAAAGTAATGCATTTATTAATTCACAAAGCTGCTACTGCCTGATACATACATGACAAAAAATGATGATGACAAATAACAAGTGCAATGTCATAATACAACAAACATAAAATAATAAAAAGGCTGAAGGGGACAGGGGGAAGAGGAGCGGAGCAGGACGCTGCAAAGGGGTAACTATCAATCCAAGTATTCAATGTGCAAAAAATCTGCACTATTATAGAAATGCTGCAATGAAGCCAATTGCTGGGAATATACTATGCCAGTGGGTAGGAATGGATCACAGACTTGCTGCGAAAAAACAAGAAAAGAGGTGTGCTGTGCGAGCAGGTGTGAACAATGACTGATTAGCCTCAGATGAGGTGTGCAAACCCTATAGAAAAATCAATTGCCATATGGCAGAGAAAATATGCATGGAGAGAAAATATGCTAAAAGTGCTGCTACACTTTGCACTCTGCACTTTTAGCCCAGGCTCAGGGAATTATCACCGGGCTGTATGCTTATTCTTGCACAGGCACCAGCACTTTAGCTTTGCACTATTTGCACATATATATTTTCCATGCATATTTTCTACCCACTGGCATAGTATATTCCCAGTCTTTAGCAATTGGCTTCATTGCAGCATTCTATAATAGTGCAGATTTTTTGCACATTGAATACTTGGATTGATAGTTACCCCTTTGCCGCTTCCTGCTCCACTCCCCTTTCCCCTGTCCCCTTCAGCCTTTTTATTATTTTATGTTTGTAGGTCTTTTATTGTATTATGACATTACATTTGTCTTCATCATTTTTTGTCATGTATGTATCAGGCAGTAGCAGCTTTGTGAATTAATAAATGCATTACTTTTAATTTATTCACTGTGAGTGCGGCCATTGTTCTGGGTTGTTTGGGGCTCAGCTTCAGAGTCCCTCTAGTGCCTTTGTCTCATTCAGTGTTTCCCAGGGCTGGCACCCAGTCCTCTGTGCATTGTTGCTGTGCATGTCCGCTATTTTTGTAGTTTTGTGTCATCCAGAAAGGCCAGGCGCGCATGCGGCTAGAGGTGAGCGGGGATGCAACTGGAGTGCACTGTGGCAAGTGCTCAAGGAGAAGGTGAGTAAAACTGGCAATCGGGGGGGTTCACACAGCAGTTCAGGATGCACCAAAGAGTGGAACTCAGATAGTGACTCCAGGGCCTCAGATGTTCCTCTTTAATGCAACTGGACATAAGCTGGAACATGCAGGTTACTCCACAAATAAGTGGAGGTTTCACATGACAAAATCGGTCCGATCCTCCGGTCTGAGAATGAGTGACGCTACAAGCATGCACCTCAGAATGCTCTTTGTTGGTCGTGGCCCCCTCCACTTCCAAGCCAGTCATAGTTCCTATATAGAGACCCCTTGCAATAAATAGAGGGAGCTTACAGAGAAATGTATTGTGACTGAGGTGAGGGGGCAGTGGCACCACACCCCTCATAGACATTTGAGGGCTCTGTTCTCAGTGTTTCTGAGCGGCATACCGGACAGGAGCTGCTGCAGAGGGAGTGAATGTAGGGATGTGGTGGAAGGATATATAAGTTGGATGTAATTCCAAATGAGAAACATTTATTGTGGCCCACTACCAAGTTCCAAATCCTTTAAGTGGCCCAAGCTTGCCAAACGGTTGAGCACCTCTAATATAGAGTCTGCAAAGTTACACTTGCTTTTGCAAGGAAAAACAGGAGTTAAATTATTTTCTGGAAAGTCCAGATCAGGTGACCAATGGTTAAAGAATAAGGGAGGCACATGTGACCTGTCTCTTAGGAACTGAACTGCATGAGGAGAACATCTCACTATGACCAGGATAAAGGGGATTAATATTAATATGCAGAGCACAAGCAGATCCTGTCCCCTGACGCACACATTAATATGCAGAGCACAAACATACTCTTTCCCCTTACACAAACCTTAATATGCAGAGTGCCATCTAATTGGGACAAGAGACAGTGCACACACTTGCAGTCACCTCATTTACCCTAATTGGAGGTGGCAACACTGCAGTGTGCATCTATTTCCTGTCCCCACCATACACAGCTAAATGCCTAATTAGGGCCACCAAAAGATCTTGCAGTATGGCACCTACCTCCACCTTCATTCCTGGACTCATTGCTGTATTCACTGACTCACCTCAGATCATGCTGTCCAAATTTGCTGGGTCCTGCGGTCTTGGCAGCCTGGTCTTCACTGCTACCACTGGGTCCTCTGCTCGCTTTTGCTATCACTGCTACACCGGGAGTCACACCTACACAGTGACACCTCCCACTCTCCTCTGCCAGGTTTACACCACACCCCACCTTCTCTGCCTATCCCCTGCAATCTCTTTTTTCTTTTAATTGTGAGTTACATCAGCTGCCACCTGCCAGAGACCTCCATCTCACCCTGCTCCCTGCTGCTGTACCCCCATCTTTGCTAAGGTTCCCCTATCTCCACCCTGCTGCCTGCTGCACCCCCATCTTCCCTCTGCTCCTCCATCTCCATCCTGCTCCCCAATGCTCCCCCATTTCTTTCCTGCTCCCCTCAGGTGTAGGCTGGGTGATGTCCATGAGCCCCTTCAGCGGTATTTAATGGATTCAGTTTTTTTACCTGTACAGAGGACCAAAACCATCATCTCCTTTTCCATGAGTCATAAAGACATGTGAAAGTCGAGGCATTGCAGGTGTGATGTTCAGTTGCCCAACATTCAAGAATAAACATTGGCCCGATGAGCTGCCAGCATGGGCGCATCCCGATTTGGAATTCCCCACTGCACAAGTTTGGGCAGCCCTTACCTATCACTTCTGTGTTCTCTCTGGCCATTGTATGGTGTGCTGCCCCAGTGGGGTCTATCAGATGGACAAGGAGGTGTGATAAGCCTCCATCCATTGCCCGCTTGGGTTACGTGGGGCATAACACCGAGCCCCAGCAAGATGGAATGCAGAAGTGATAGGTAAGTGCTGCCCAGTCTCTGGCATGCAGAAAGAAGATGAGTAGTGGGTTATCCTGAACCTGGATACCCTGCAATGAAATTCTCTAAAAGACCCGCTGAACTGATCGGGCATACTCACCTACTTCTGGGATCCCACAGTGATCAAATGTGACATCAAATAGAATGCTCTGCAATTGTGCCCCATGATGCACACAGCAGAAGGAGCGGGGAAGCCACTACAGAGGGCAGTGCTCTGCTTGGTGCCACATCTGATCTCTGCTTGGTGCCACGCCTGATCTATGCAGGATCCCAGTAGTAGTTGTATGCCTTATCAGGGCGGGGGGGGTTCATAGTCAATTACATCCCTAGAGAGGATGCCTCTAGGAAAATGCTAAGTGGCCCAAGCAGTGAATTTTGCTTCTTTAGGCATGCTGCTACCCTCCCAGGCAGCGGATTGATATGCATTAGTTTTACATACCACAGCTGCCAAAGACCACTGTCTTCAAAGAGCAAAATGGTGCTCTTCCTGTATTCCTATACAGGCGCGCACTGCTGCTGCCACCACCGCCGCCTCATTCACTTTAGTGAATGTGTCCTCAGTAAAAGGGAAATTGCCTGACACTTAATGCTGGCTGTCTTGGTCATAAACATCCGCACGCCACCCGGGCCTGTCTGCCACCCGCGCCACCCACCCAGATTAACCAAAATGTATTTTTTTACCTTAAACCGGACCAACACCCGTTTTTAATTTAACCGGTGTTGGTCCCGCTGTCTGTGCTTCACAATAACTTCGGGGAGCCCCTCGCAGATAACCTAGCAAAATGCTCGTAAAACTCACCTTCATTACGAGCCAGTGCCGGGAAAGGAGTCCCGCGATTGGCCACAGTCGCGTCCTCTGCGGCGGCCACCGGCAGGACCTGCCCACTTGACCTCTCGGCGGTCAATTGGCGCTCTGCTAGGTCTGCTAGGTTAGGGCTCCAGCATTCTGGATGCTGTGAAGCACAGACAGAAACATAGAAACATAGAAGGTTGATGGCAGAAGGAGACCATACGGTCCATCTAGTCTGCCCTTATGTGTATACTGTATGTACTCTTTATCTTAGGATAGATGTGTGCTTATCCCAGGCATGTTTAAATTCAGTGACTGTTGATTTTTCAACTACCTCTGCTGGAAGTTTGTTCCAAGCATCTACTACTCTTTCTGTAAAATAATATTTTCTAACATTGCTCCTGATCTTCCCCCGGACTAGCTTCAGGTTGTGCCCCCTTGTTCTATCATTAAGTTTCTTCTTAAAAAACACTTCCCTCCTGAACCTTATTCAATCCTTTCACATATTTAAAGGTCTCAATCATGTCCCCCCTCTCCCTTCTTTCCTCCAGACTGTACAAATTAAGTTCTTTAAGTCTCTCCTGATAAGTTTTAAGTTTAAGTCCTTCCACCATTTTCGTTGCCCGCCTTTGGACCCGTTCTATTTGAATAATGTCTTTTTGCAGGTAAGGTCTCCAGAACTGCACACAGTATTCTAGCTGTGGCCTCACCAGGGCTCTATACAGCAGCATCACAACCTCCCTCTTCCTACTGGTGATGCCTCGAGCTATGCAGCCGAGCATCCTGCTTGCTTTTCCCACTGCCTGGCTACACTGTCCACTCATCTTGCAGCTATCAGTAATCAGTACCCCTAAATCTCTCTCCTCCGAGGTCCTGGCTAACACAGTGCTGCCCATACGGTACTCAGAGCAGGGATTCCTTCTACCTAAGTGCATGATTTTACATTTAGAGACATTAAACTCTAATTTCCACAGTTTTGACCATCTATCCAGTAAAGCTAAATCATTTTCCATGTTGCAGACACCTCCAGGAATATCCACCCTATTACTAACCTTTGTATCATCAGCAAACAGGCAAACTTTAACTACCAAGCCTTCTCCTATGTCACTTACAAATATATTAAAAAGAATGGGGCCCAGGACAGAGCCTTGCGGCACACCAGCAGTTTAAAAGAACATTTTCTTTCTTACCCTGCCTCCATGTTTTCTTTCCCACCCCTCCCCATATCTGTCCCTACTGTACCCCTGCTACAATATAGCCTCAGCATCATAGCTATGGGGTGGTCATACCCACTTCTGCCACAGTATCTGTCCCTACAATACTAAAGCTTCAGTGCCATCTCTTTAATGCAGAACAAAACCCGGGAATTTTATTTTCCCGGATTATGTTTCATGCCCTTAGGGCATCCTGAATCGGGATCCTCCTCTGTGTGAAACCCCCTGATTCACCCAGTTAAACTTACCTCTCCTCGGTCCAAAGATGCATGCGTGTGCTCTTGTCCAATCAAAACCCTTTGCCATGTTTACATCCTTTGGTAAAGGGCTCTGATTAGATTCAGTGGGGAGGGGCATGGAGGGATATTCCATCATCAGTCACATGTGGGGGTTTTTATGTAATTGTTTTGAGCTGGTAAGGGGTCTAGTAAACTCATATATAAATTTGCAGATTATTGATGGCCGTCATGCCGGCTAATATGACCTAGATCTTGCTGGTATCCAGGATGGGGCAAACCAGAGCAAATCGTCAAGATTCAGGTCAAATCTAACTTTGGCCTGGATCCGAAGCTCATAACTAGTCATAACCTTGCTGTATAAAGCTTCAAATAGCACCAAAATAGATAAAGTATTTATTGTTTCCAGTAACATACTGTAACTAAAGTGTCTTGTGTGTGGTGGCAAAGTTAGATTTCAGTATTGTAATGTGTTTGTGGCTTCCTTGCTAAAGCTAATTATCCTAGTGTCTCCTGAAACCATTTCCTGGTACTAATTCTCATTAATTACACTGACATTGTACTCTATGTACCTTTCCTCTGCAGCCACTGGACGGGTTATTAATCAGAAAGAACAAGGTGCTATCATCAGGGAATCTCATTATATCTATTTATACAATGGAATGAAAGTCAACAATTTGCAAGATTACTTTTGCACACATGGAATCCCCCCCAACAGGCAGGTGCACTGTTTCCACTGACTATTAGAAAGCGAACATAAACTAATCCAGATCATTCTAATAACCTTATTAATTATAGATGCTGTATTTTTTGGTGAAATTGGCATTATCGCTTCTTCAAATACATGGCTGCTTTGCTTACTCCAAAAGCCTGTATAGATAGGGATAGGCTCGGACTACTGTAGGACCTAATCTAATCTCTGCTAGCCCCTTATATTTTCTGGAGGGTTTCTGGCCGATTAAATGCTACATTTTGGGATTGGCATAGATGCAGAGTGACACGCTCTTTTTTTGAACAGTACCATGTCTTCTTAGGTTTATTCTCTTCCAAGATGACCTCCCATCTGGAGCCAGTAGTTTTAGATACTCAGGCAACTCTCCATATAAACATTACTAGACTGCTGCAAGGTAACATTAGTGGTCATATGACCATTGTCTGGCAGCTGAAGGTCTTGAGAAAGCCCAGGTAGAGAAAGGCTATGGAGCCAACAATAGGAGCAAATGCAGTACAAGTTTTGGGAATCAACATCTACTAAGGACTATTGTAAAATCTAATCTAATTTCTAGAATATTTTCTGGAAGGTTCTTGTTCCATCCAATGCTACCTTGGAGTAAGTTGAGAAAGGCTACCTAGTCACAACAGGAGCATAATATTCATGTGGTGGACATTGTGAAAAAGTCAAAAAGCAGCAACCATGAATTTACCTCCTCACTGATAGAGAGAACAATTATTAAAAGGAGGGCAGGGAAGTTGTTCTTGAATTGTGCACCTGTTTCTAGTTGAATCTGCAGGAGGGACAGCATTGTCAGCACATTTCTTTCTTCTGCAAAGATGGACACATTGGTCTGGACAATTCAATAAGGGCTGAAAAGAATTCTTATGGCAGTAAAAAAATTCACTTCATGAGAAAAAAAATCATGCACATTTCACTGTTACTATATCAGCAGCTAAGAAAACAATGAAAGTCAATGGCACTTTTTACTCCTAAGAAAAGTAGTGAATGTTTTACTCCGTTTAACACTATAGTAAAAAGTGACTTTCATTGTATTTTTATCTGGTGATTCAGTAACATTTACATTTTCAGGCTTGTTTCTCATTAAGTGATTTTTTTACTTCCAAGATAATTTTTTCTACTCTTATGAAATCAAGGCCATTGTCATTGTACTGAAATATATACAGTGCTTCCCTGAAAATAAGCCCTACCCCCGAAATAAGCCTTACCCCTGAAAATAAGCCCTACCCCCAAAAATAAGTCCCAAAAAAATAAGTTACAAAGTGATGGGTGCGGGTACCCCATCCCCTCATCATTGCTGCGGAGGGATGGAGGCGGCTATCTATCCCTCTATCTATCTAGTCCTCTGCCTATCTATCTAGATCTATCTATCTATCTATCTATCTATCTTTCCATCCATCCACCCCTCTGCCTATCTATCTATCTATCTATCTATCTATCTATCTATCTATCTATCATCTATCTATCTATCTATCTATCTATCTATCTATCTATCATCTATCTATCATCTATCTATCTATCTATCTATCTATCTTTCTTTCCATCCATCCATCCATCTGCCCATCTATCTATCTATCTATCTATCTATCTATCTATCTATCTATCTATCTATCTATCTATCTATATCTATGCCTATCTATCTATCTATCTATCTATCTGTCTGTCTGTCTGTCTGTCTGTCTGTCTGTCTGTCTGTCTGTCTGTCTATCTATCTATCTATCTATCTATCTATCTATCTATCTATCTATCTATCTTTCCATCCATCCACCCCTCTGCCTATCTATCTATCTATCTATCTATCTATCTATCTATCTATCTATCTATCATCTATCTATCTATCTATCTATCTATCATCTATCTATCTATCATCTATCTATCTATCTATCTATCTATCTATCTATCTATCTATCTTTCTATCTATCTATCTATCTATCTATCTATCTATCTATCTATCTATCTATCTTTCTTTCCATCCATCCATCTGCCCATCTATCTATCTATCTATCTATCTATCTATCTATCTATCTATCTATCTATCTATATCTATCTATGCCTATCTATCTATCTGTCTGTCTGTCTGTCTGTCTGTCTGTCTGTCTGTCTGTCTGTCTGTCTGTCTATCTATCTATCTATCTATCTTTCCATCCATCCACCCCTCTGCCTATCTATCTATCTATCTATCTATCTATCTATCTATCTATCATCTATCTATCTATCTATCTATCTATCTATCTATCTATCATCTATCTATCTATCTATCTATCTATCTATCTATCTATCTATCTATCTTTCCATCTATCTATCTATCTATCTGTCTGTCTGTCTGTCTGTCTGTCTGTCTGTCTGTCTGTCTATCTATCTATCTATCTATCTATCTATCTATCTATCTATCTATCTTTCCATCTATCTATCTATCTATCTATCTATCTATCTATCTATCTATCTATCTATCTTTCCATCCATCCATCTGCCCATCTATCTATCTATCTATCTATCTATCTATCTATCTATCTATCTATCTATCTATCTATATCTAGCAGCGCTATACTGTTGTTAGAGTGCCCAACACACATCACATTCATCAATGCCGGCCAGGTTACTAGAGCGACCGCAACGCTAGGTTACAGTGGCAGATACCCGCTTACAGCGTCTACTAGCGGTCGTTCTAAGTGCCGCTACACAGATGCTCATCTGGCAATCCCTAGCGCTAATAGTGAATCAGCCTCATAGTAATTGTCTGGCTTCTCATTGACACGGGGAGGCCGATTCATTAATAGCGCCAGGTAGCGACAGATGAGCGACTGTAGCGTGATTTTTTCAGCGCCAGCCAGTATTCGCTGTGCTTGGCCGGCGTTAGCTTGATGACAGCGACTCAGAGGCCAATTCATTAATAGCGCCAGGTAGCGACAGATGAGCAACTGTAGCGTGATTTTTTCAGCGCCAGCCAGTATTCGCTGTGCTTGGCCGGCGTTAGCTTGATGACAGCGACTCAGTCGGTGTGCGGTAATGTTGAATACGGGCTGGGGGGTCGCTGTTTCACAGGTTCAGCGTTGTATGTGAGCGCCTGACAACGAATGGCCAGAGCGAACGGCTTGCTGCAGATTCATTAACAAATCACGCTCCGAATGTGCTGTCGCTGTCCATTCCTTGTTTAAACCCCAGAGCGCTGGCGGCGATCTGTATTAACTAGTTTTTAACCCCTAAACAACCATATTTTTTGAATGTAACATTATACATGTTTTTAGAATCATTTTGTAATATGAATACATTAATCTCAGACCTGTTAGATCAATTCTGCACAAATTTTTTTTTAAATTTTTTTTTACTTAAAAATAAATCCTAACATTGCAGAAGTGGTCTCCGTTTTTAAAAAAAAAAAAAAAAAAAATTAATACCATTTAATTATGAATAATTATAGATTGCTCCATTGAAATGCATTGGACATCGCCAGGGAGCGACAGCTCATACCTGGCGCTGTGAGGGAATTTGCAGCGGCGCTGTTCGGTCCAGGCGGCTTCATGATGAATGCCGCGCTAGCCGTCGCTCTCGCCGGCGCTAGCCTCATTTTGCTTGATAAATGCGTCATTGTGACCGCCGCCGGGCGTACTTGAGTCGGTAGTCGCCGTTAGCTGCCGCTACCTGGCGCTCGTCAGACACTACCTGGCGCTATCGCTTGATGAATAAGGGCACAAGCCAAGTTACACACAATAAACACACATTTCAAACACAAGCTGAGCCTCCGCAATTTGTGGGTAAAAAGGAAAAACAGCAAGCTGAACAGGAGTGCCATGCCACTTTCTCTGAAATCAGGAGAACACAACCACCCCCAAAACCACATACAATTTCTAGAGCTCTGAAGACACAATCAGTTCACAAAACTGAACCTCTTAAAACCCACGGTCAGTCGGTGCAGCTTGTGTGCTGCTTTAACATTGCCACTCCATAAAAATAGAATTACAGCAAGTAAAAAACCAGGTACCAGCAGCATCAATCTGGAGTCTTGAGCCAACTAGAGGTACTTATTCTTGGGGCCCACCCTTCAGCTACAGTTTATAAAAATAAAAATGTGAGAAAGTGGGATATTTTTTATTACATAACAAAAGTAATCCAAAAAAGGTTTGCAACAAGTGTACTCTTGTTCAATGGTGGGTGCAGAGGCCTGTGGTGGCAATGCTGAAACATGTGTAGAAGGAAGGTCAGCACTCCAAAGAGCAACGTGTATTCAGTCCCTATCCCCTCGATTCAAAGAGCAAAAGTTAAGTGATTTCGTATCGAGAATCGTAAGTTTGGGTGGGTGTTTGTCATTTTTTCTTGTTTTTTTGGCCATTTCGTATTCGCACGATCGTTCGCGCATAGACGTATATGAACATACGCATTTCGTACGAGAATCGTATAATTTGCGTTAGTTCGTGTGTTTTTCCCGTCCAAATCGTATTATTTGCGTCCGATCCTATTTTTTACGTCCTTCACATGGGCTTGCGCCCAATTCAGAGAGGTGATTGCTAATTGTTTTGAAGCCCATTAAAGAGCTGCTTTACGAAATGTTTGCCGGCAGCTATTTGGCCTCGGGAGTAGGATGGAGCGGAGCGAGTTTGTGGCACATCAAGGGCTTATGCTTTTTGGCATTGAGTTGATCGAGATGTCTGAGAGCAGATTGCCCCTGCGTCGTCGCATGAACATCGATAGCATGAATGATGTTGAGCTGTTCGAGCTGACCAGGCTTAATCGCGCTTCCCTCCATAAATTATATAGTGAGCTGCGGCCATGGTTAGCCCGCACCACAAGGAAGGGGCATGCAATTTCAGGTATGACCAAGATGCTTGGCTGCCTGCAATTTTTGGCGAACGGCTCGTTCCAGAGGCTGGGTGCCCTCTCTGTGGGGATGTCACAGCCTACGCTGAGCCGCGCACTGTCTAAATTTTTGGAAGGCATGGCTGCCATAACTCAAAAATATATTTTTTTTCCAGATGATATGGCAGCCAGAAACGCCATTAAGCTTGGTTTTTATAATGTGGCCGACATGCCCAACGTTATTGGTGCAATTGACTGCACACATGTGGCACTCGTACCTAGGGCAGCCGACGAGTATATATATAGGTATTGAGATTGGTTATTATGTTGCCCAACGTGTCATGTAACCTGTTTTCCTTTGCGGCAGCATATTTGTTTATCCCTCATTTGTGTAGCTGCTTTATCTCGGCTTTTCATTAGTCTTTCCCAATAGAGTGCAGACATGTTTTGTGGTTAATTTATTAGTTTGGGTCAAATATCAATTACCCTTTTTGTATGTTTTTTCCTTAAGGAATCGTAAAATGGGACACTCACTTAATGTCCAGGCCGTGGTTGGTCCGGATATGCGGTTTATGAGTGTCCTTGCCGGCTACCCCGGATCGTCCCACGACTCCTATATCCTCCGGCGATCTGGGTTGTTTCGGAGATTTGAGGCAGGTGAATTTTCGGGGGCATGGCTGCTTGGTAAGTGTGTCCTATTTGTGTGTTATTAAATGTGGCATTAATCTTGTATTTGTTGATATGTTTGTTTTGGAAAACTTTACAGAAGCGTCCAACTGCCTTTTTCTTGGCTCATATATTAGGAACTTACCCAAAAAATCCTTGTCTCGCTGTGGCCTTCAGAATGTTTTCCCTTTAGTTAGGATGTCTGTAAGTTCCTTGTGCCTAAATATATTGGTTTGGAGTTTATACCCAAGGATCTTTGACCTTTGGCTCCTTTTGTACTATTGGTCTTTAAATGTCAAAGTGGACTTAAACTGCATACATTGTAGTTTCCTGTGAAATGTGGATAGGGATCTTTGACATTTGGCTCCTTTGGTACTATTGGTCGTTAAATGTCAAAGTGGACTTAAACTGCATACATTGTATTTTCCAGTGAAATGTGGATAGGGATCTTTGACCTTTGGCTCCTTTTGTACTATTGGTCGTTAAATGTCAAAGTGGACTTAAACTGCATACATTGTAGTTTCCAGTGAAATGTGGATAGGGATCTTTGACATTTGGCTCCTTTTGTACTATTGGTCGTTAAATGTCAAAGTGGACTTAAACTGCATACATTGTAGTTTCCAGAGAAATGTGGATAGGCCCTCAGCAGCATCCTAATTGTAACATGTCTGAAAACTACAAATATATGTAAAATACAAATACCCTTGGCCGTGCAGATGTTTGTTAATTAATTGGTATATAGAAGTGCCATTTTTATTTAGGTTATACCTTAGTGCAATTTTTGGGGGCCCTAATGTGCCGTGTTTTTTTTTGGGAACACTTTACCTTACATCATTATGATATCTGTGAAATTTTTGGTGTTGGTTGTGTTGCCTTTTTAATTTTGATTACATTTAATTCTCTGTTTAAGGTGATTCCGGGTACCCACTTCTACCCTGGCTCATGACGCCTGTGCTGCGGCCCCAGGATGCCTCTCAGGAAGCGTATAACCGTGCGCATCGCAAGACCCGGGCTGTTGTGGAGAGGGCCTTTGGTCTGCTGAAGACACGTTTTCGTTGCCTTGACCATACTGGGGGGGCCCTGCAATATGATCCCAAGAAAGTGATCGACATTATAATGGCATGTGCTGTTTTGCACAATTTTGCCATCATGGAACGTGTCCCACGTTATGTGGACAGCCTGCCCTCTTCAGCCGTCGAGGATGAAGTCGAGAATTTTGAGGGGCCCCCCAGTGAGTCTGGCCAATCTGTTCGAGCCAACCTGATCAGCCAGCATTTTAGTTAACTTTTTTCCCTGTCTCACCATTCTGTATGTCTGTGTTATCCTTTTTGTTACATATGTTGTTTTGCCGTAATGTGGCATTACCTCTAAGTAAAACATTTAGACCTTAATTGTTGCCTAATGTATTTCATGTAGTTTCCTTAGCTTTAGCTTTGCATTGTTACACCTCTTCAAACCAAAATTATCTGGTTTAGCCCAAGCTGTTAAAAATGTCTTCCCACTAAAAACGCCACAAGTATTGTAAGTGAATTTTTTGTTTTACTTTGAAAATGAAAAATTATAGTGGTTAACAGAAATCAGTCCACATACATCTGTGGTAACAAATGGATAACATTAAAAAAAAACATCGAGCACATCTACACCTGGAAGTGAGTGGCACAACCAAACAAGGACACCCAGTCCAAAGGCCAGCCTAGTCCAGTCATTAATATTGCCTGTGCCCAGGGATATTTGGGCATGGCCATAATGTCACACAAACATGTCTGCAAACAGGAGGAGCACCAACCAAATACATAGGTAAAGCCATAAGTGGCCAGATAAACTCCACATAGACCTATGGCATTGGCTAGTGGCCTTAAGCATTACTCTAAGGAGCTATATGGGAGCAAATACAAAACACAACCTGCCAGAGCAACACAAAATGGATTGTTTGAAACCTCAAAGGACAAGTAAATACAGTGGGGGTTAAGAGAAAAGATGTCCCACACACCCATGGCTTAATAGGGTGGCTGCCCATAATACCCAGGTGGAGGTCCAGGTGGAGGTCCATGGGAATGGGACCTAGCCTGGGCCATGGCAGCATTGTGAATTTGAAACTGCTCCACAATGTTTCTCTGCATATTGGTCATCTCAGCCATGGCTGACTGGATGCCATTACTTGCATTGGCCACGTTGCTGTTGAGGGTACGCAACTCCGCGAGGATGCCCTGTAGACTGGTATGGATGTTCACCATGTCGGCATGCCTTTGCTCACGCTCTGTAACGAGCTGGGCGTCATAAGAGTCCCTTTGTTGGGTCCATAATTGAAGCAGGGCACTCTGCCTCCCCTGGGAAATTGTGGGGCGGCGTAATGGCGTCCGCCGCACAATTACCCTGGCTCTTGGGCGTGCCCTGCCGCGTGGTGTCGTACCCTCAACAGCAACCGGCCTGCTTTGCAAATCCTCAGCAGCAGAGTGAACACTGGGGACTGTAGTGTCAGTCTCCCCATGTGCAAGCACAATGGATGGAGATTCACTCTGCTGCTGAGGATTGGCCAGAGAAACATTATGGAGCAGTTCCAAATTGGGACCCAGGGGGAGTTCATCCGACGTGCCCTGTACGGAGACATCATCATCTTCCTCCATGTCCTGGATCTCTTCCATGAGTGTGCGGGTCTGTAGGGACATATCAAAAAAAAAAGGCTAAGTTTGCGTCCAAATTTTGGATTTCAACAGTTTAACACATTCTTAAGCACTTGTTAGTATTTATGCTACTAAATTAACTTACAGAAAATCTCTGATCTGGGCTCCTATGCTGTACGGACCTGGTAGGCATAACCAAACTGGGGGGTGAGTTTACCCTTGCTGAGGGATCATGCTGGGCTGAAGAAGAGAAAAACAAACCACGTAAACACACACACATAACCTTTTTTAGGATAGGTAATCAAATATAGCTCTATTTGTAATATTATTCAACTCTAGAGCAATGGTGACCTTTGTTCAAACACACGCAAGTTTACATAGGTGCAATGGCTCTGAAAAACTGCTAAGTGACCTCAGTTCTAAGTCATGAAGTGTACCCAGTCAGCATACAACTTTCAAGGCACATTTTTGGATTTAGCCTACCATTCGCTAGGTCCGGGGTACTCAAACAATTGTTTGAAACGCCCATTTAAAGGTATGTGGTGAGAGGTGAATGTCTGGCCATGGTGCTGACGCAGGGGGTGTCTAGTTAAAAATAAAGACACTGGTGGAGGGGCTGGAGATTTCAAAGTGCCAACTAATAAAGGCTGCTTGCCCTTGCTGGGCTGGATGGGCCAGAGCTGAGGGGACAGGGATTGGATGGCTAAAGGGGGGAGTTAACGTATTGATGGTGATGGGATGGATGGAGCCAATCTGTTACAAATGTATGGGGCTTATGTGGGGGGGGGCATGGGGGGACTGTGGCAGATGGGCCAGAGCAGGGGCAGCGGGACACGATTGTGGCCAGAGAAAATTTAAATAAGTTACTGTGTACCTTGCAATGCCACTTCCTGGGCAGTACTTCATATTGCAATGCTATGTTTCACGGAGCCATGACATTGGGCAGGAGACCAACCACTACATGGCCGATCAAGGGGGCAGCTCTGAGCACGTCAACACAGAAGTAACTGAGTGCAGGGCTGTCTGGGCAGGGGTCCTTGAATGTGGTGCCAAGGTCCGCATTGGGACCCCGGGCCGCCAGTTGAGTCTCGCTGCTCTAGGTCAGATATGTTTGTGGGTGGCTAATTAAATTGTTAACTCAAACACAACTCACACAACCAAAAGGCAACCCATACATAATGATGTGTGTTTTGTGATTGATTCAAAATATCTCACTTATCTTGCGAAACTTCATGACTTTAACAATACAATTGGACATTTGAACTTTGCCATAATGGCTGTGGGCCTAAATGTGTGATTCCCAGGGACAAAAAGAGGACACAAACAGCCACAGTAGTGCGAGGCCAAGCAAGGCAAACCATAGGGGCAACCCGTTAGCTTGTTACTAGTGAACTGTAGATTATTTAGCAAACAGGCAAACATGCAGATTTAAGAGTACTCACCGTGGGTACGGGTCGGTGAGTCTGTGTCCCTTAGACCAGCATGTCCACCGACCGCGACCGGATGGAGAAGTCCAAGCACAATCTCCTCAGCAGGGGTAAACTCCAATTTAGATGGAAAGCCACCGCCAGTTTTCAGGCTGAAAAGAGAAAATCGTTTGGTACTCAGAAAAGGTGCATACAGTACATCCAAAACATTAGATTTAGCGTAAACATTTAGTTACCTGTAATTATGCCTTTTAATTTCTTTTTGCCGTACAGCATACTTCAGATCAGAGATTTTCTTCTGAATTTGGGACACATCTTTCCTCTCTTCCCCCGCTGCATTTACTTGTCGGAGGATGGTTTCAAACAATTCCATCTTGCGCTGCTTGGTGGTGTGTTTGGATTTGCTCCCATATAGCTCGTCATAGTATAATGTAAGGCCACTAGCCAATGCCATATTTTGGTCATGGGAGAATCTCCCACTCAACTGGCCGCGGCGCAATGTGCGGCCAGATGGTTGGCTTGGCTGCTCCTCCATGTGTGCAGACACATGTGGTGACATTATGGCCTGGGGCTGGGTAGGGGAATGGCCGGATTGGTGGCTTCCCAATGACTGGACTGGACTGGCCAAGGGACTGGGTGTTCTTGCGTGGCTGGCCACCGAACTTCCAGGTGTAGATGTGGTCATGGGGGCAATTCGGGGCCCTCTTGGGGGGCTAGGTTCCCGGCTGGTGCCAGGTCGGGGGCTCTGTTCCCGGCTGGTGCCAGGTCGGGGGCTTCTGGCCCTGGATTGGGTTCGTCGGGCCCTGTAGGGGCTTCTGGCCCTGGATTGGGTTCTTCTGGCCCTGTAGGGGCTTCTGGCCCTGGATTGGGTTCTTCTGGGCCTGTCGGGGCTTCTGGCCCTGGATTGGGATCTGCGGGCCCTGTAGGGGCTTCTCGCCCTGGATTGTGTTCGGCGGGCCCTGTCGGGGCTTCTGGCCCTGGATTGGGTTCGGCGGGCCCTGTCGGGGCTTCTGGCCCTGGTTTGGGATCTGCGGGCCCTGTAGGGGCTTCTCGCCCTGGATTGTGTTCGGCGGGCCCTGTCGGGGCTTCTGGCCCTGGATTGGGTTCTTCTGGGCCTGTCGGGGCTTCTGGCCCTGGATTGGGATCTGCGGGCCCTGTAGGGGCTTCTGGCCCTGGTTTGGGATCTGCGGGCCCTGTAGGGGCTTCTGGCCCTGGATTGGGTTCTTCTGGGCCTGTCGGGGCTTCTGGCCCTGGATTGGGATCTGCGGGCCCTGTAGGGGCTTCTGGCCCTGGTTTGGGATCTGCGGGCCCTGTAGGGGCTTCTGGCCCTGGTTTGGGATCTGCGGGCCCTGTAGGGGCTTCTGGCCCTGGTTTGGGATCTGCGGCCTCTGGATGGGCTTCGGGGCCTGGATGGGGTTCGGGCCCTGGATGGGGTTCGGGCCCTGGCTGGGCTTCGTGCCCTGGATTGGGTTCTTCGCCCTCTGGCTGTGCTTCGGGCCCTGGATGGGGTTCGGGCCCTGCTGCGGGGCATGGCTTTCGGAACTGCCCTACTTGAAGGCATGGCCGGTGTGGGCTCACTGGTGCTGCCTGTTCTGGGGGCAGAGGTGGTGGGTGCTGCAGTTGCCAGCTTTTTGGCTGCAGGAGGGGCACGGGGCTTGGGGCCCCTTTTTTTGGTACCTGAGGGTCCAGGGTCCCTTGGTGGGGCCGAGGTGGGAGTCTTGGCTCTCAGTTTTCGGCCAGCTTGCTGGGACCTTGTTGTGGGGCCCTCCGCGGTCTTGCTTGCCTGGGGTCGCTTGCTCATCGCCTTTTTTGGTGCCATCGTACACAAATGCTCAAAGAGAATGAGCTTTGGGTGCAGGGACCTTTAAATAATGAGCCCAGCGTGTGACGCCTATGCGCACGACTACGCGCTCGTACGAACGTACGTTCGAGCGGAACCAGGAAACCGCTGGGGTTTCACTTATCTGCTGCCTGGAAGAAGCATAAAGATGGCGCCCACTATCTTCACCCGTCAACAGGAAGAGATCCTCATGCTGGTAAGTGGCTGCCTGTGCATTTTAATCGAATAGTCAATGATGGCCTAAATGTAAATGATGCGTTTGGAACTAGTTTGGGGTATCTTAATGTTTAATCACTGGCTCCTCACACTTCATCCTCAAGGGCCGAGCCTGGCCACGTTTTCAACTGTCTATGCTGATGTCCTAATTCGGCCAATTGCTCCGGCTTAGCAACAGTTAATTAACCTGTGGAGTAGCGGGGCGAGCTGGCAAACCTGGCCTGTGTCGGACCTTGATGCGGATGTTTGAGGAACACTGTTTTCCTAAGCCATAAAAACACAACGGGAAGCCACACACGTGGTCCAAAAGCCTAAGCATTAGGCTACATCTTGGATGTTTAAACCATCCTAACATGCCATAGATGCAGGTGGCCTGATTCTTGATGTTGGCTATTATCTGTATGTACATGGTGTGTGATACATATAACATAAGACCAGACTGTCAATCACAGTCAACGTCCTCTTTAAGGCACTCCCCAAAAATGGCGGCCACTCGAAATGTGTGTGTTAATGACATTAAATTCTCAACTTGTGATGCAACACATATGGGTCTGTGTGTAAAAGTAAAAGCTCTGTGTCCATTATGTTTTTCAGATCATGCTTCAGCGCCGGTATGACTTCGCGCCCAATGTGTGCGAGAAAAGGGACATCGCCCGGGAGATCATCGCCGAGATCCACCGTGTGACCAGCACCACCTTCACTCACACCCAGATAATGCAGCATTGGTCGGACCTGAAACGTCTGCACATGCCCCGGGTGCGGAGGTATTTTGGGATCCATTTCCCAAGTAAGTACAAAGCAATTGCATGGTATATGTTCCAAATGTCTAAGTTATGCCTTTATTTATAATGACTTTTCTTTGGTAGTGTTGGAAATGGATTTCAGAATTCGCCGCACCCGGAGACGTACAGGCCGACCAGTGCTGCATGACTCTGCATCTGTGAGTGAAGGTGGTGGATCTCCCGGGCGACGGACCTACCCCTCCTCTGTGGCCTCCTCAGACCAGCCCCTGGACCTTACCACAGAGGAGGGGCCAAGGCGCGTGGGCGTGGAGTCATACCTGGCCACGCATGGGGAAGGCTCTGGTATGTCACTCTTCATGTATAGGCACAAAGATATACATGGCAGGCCAAAAACTAAGTTATCCTTTATTATGTATTTGTAGAAGCTTCAGGAGCGGGTGAGATAGTGGAGGAGGAGGCAGCAGAGATGCTTGAAGTCGATCCTGGCGAAGGTGAGTGATGTCAGCCAGACTGGGAGCCAGATATGTTGGGAATAGTGACTCTCTACAAGTACTAACCAAATGTCACATGTTTCTCCAGGGACTTCTTCACAGCAGAGCCAGGACCAAGGGCAGCCTGTTGGCCCCAACCAGCCATCTGTCGGCCACCAACTCCGTAAGTCTCCATGCCATTATTCATATTAATGTTTGCTTAGCTAATAACACACACATAACTAAAGGCGTAGCCAATGTGTAGTTCACACTTTAATGTGGGCACTTCGTTAGCTTAAAGAGGACCCTAACTAGTATTAAGAACCAAAGACTTAGCCATCACACTGTACCTACAGATTAGAAACATGGAAAAACACCCTTCACCCATCTAATGCATGTTATTAGACTGAACAAAACCAATATTGGGGAATATGGAATGCACAATATTTACAGGCAGCATGGGATACAGATTGAAAAAAGGAAGGTGCTGCCATGCATTGTGTGAGTGATGACCTTTCCCTCAACCCAGCTATGCTCTGGATTCCCAACGCACCACTGTAACCTACTCCCCTGTACTTTATCCAACTCTCCACTCCTCATTAAGTGTTATGCTTCAGAGTCCAGATGGCGGCGCTGTAATCCCCAAAAAACCCTAAATAACTTTGAGGTGGTGCAGAATCATTTGTGAATAGTTATTGGTTTTCATTAAATAATGTTGAAGGTCCGGTTTAAGGAGTTTAAACACTTACCTGTAGGAAATGCATTAACTGTATCCCTTTGAAGAAGGACATATGTCATGCATTTACATGTATTTGATTAGCCCTAAATCTATTTCCAGCATATAAACCGGTCTGGGACTCCTATTTATGTTTCTTTCTCTATTGGTTACAGGGATGATCCCCCAAACCTTGGCGGGAAAAAAAAAAAGAATTAAGGAGTTGGTGGCCGAGCTGCTGGCCATACAGGCGACGTTGGGGCCAACAGATGAAGAAGACGAGGAGGATTAGTGCCCTTGGTCCTGGCTCCTTTATTCAAGTTGTTTTTAAATTTTTCAAAATTTTAAAACTTGTTTTATCTTTTTGGTTAAAAACCAAAAAATTTGTTTTTAAAAAAAAAAAAAAAAAAAAAAAAAAAGGGGGTTTTACTGTTAAAAAAATACAAAACATTTTTATGTGTTTTTACTTGACAAAAAAAAAAAAAAGGTTTACCAAAAAAAACCTAAAAAAAAAAAAGTTTGGACAATTATTCTAAAAAAAACTATGAAAATATTTAAAATAAATTAAATTTTAAGCCTTCCGAAATGTGTCTTTTCTAAGATGCACACACCCAAAAAATTACACAAAACAGAAACAACACACTTAGAAACATATAGACATATGTAAATTATGTGATATTCTTACGTTTTATGGACCGAGAAATGAAGTGGGATGCAGCCGCTACGGGGTTTAGGTAAGTTTGAGGGACCGAGAAATGAAGTGGGATGCAGCCGCTAAGGGGTTTAGGTAAGTTTGAGGGACCGAGAAATGAAGTTGGATGCAAGCGCTAAGGGGTTTAGGTAAGTTTGAGGGACCGAGAAATGAAGTGGGATGCAAGCGCTAAGGGGTTTAGGTAAGTTTGAGGGACCGAGAAATGAAGTGGGATGCAGCCGCTAAGGGGTTTAGGTAAGTTTGAGGGACCGAGAAATGAAGTTGGATGCAGCCGCTAAGGGGTTTAGGTAAGTTTGAGGGACCGAGAAATGAAGTTGGATGCAGCCGCTAAGGGGTTTAGGTAAGTTTGAGGGACCGAGAAATGAAGTTGGATGCAAGCGCTAAGGGGTTTAGGTAAGTTTGAGGGACCGAGAAATGAAGTTGGATGCAGCCGCTACGGGGTTTAGGTAAGTTTGAGGGACCGAGAAATGAAGTTGGATGCAAGCGCTAAGGGGTTTAGGTAAGTTTGAGGGACCGAGAAATGAAGTGGGATGCAAGCGCTAAGGGGTTTAGGTAAGTTTGAGGGACCGAGAAATGAAGTTGGATGCAGCCGCTACGGGGTTTAGGTAAGTTTGAGGGACCGAGAAATGAAGTTGGATGCAAGCGCTAAGGGGTTTAGGTAAGTTTGAGGGACCGAGAAATGAAGTGGGATGCAAGCGCTAAGGGGTTTAGGTAAGTTTGAGGGACCGAGAAATGAAGTGGGATGCAGCCGCTAAGGGGTTTAGGTAAGTTTGAGGGACCGAGAAATGAAGTGGGATGCAGCCGCTAAGGGGTTTAGGTAAGTTTCTGGTTGAGGGTGCGCATGCGCAAGATCTTATAAACATACGAACGCACGAATCTAAGAGGCCAAAAAACAATGAAAACCAGAGGCTAACGCAAGTAATTGGAAGAGGTTGACGATGGAAGCAGCCGAAAAAACAGGCTGCCGCCGCAACAGGTGAGCACATGAACGTGATTTTTACGATTGGCAACTGACTGAGGCAAGTTCGGGAGATATCATACGAACGGACGTATCTTTTAGGATAGAAACGTATTTGCTTATAGAATCACTCGCAAGTTCATACGAACGCACGAGCGGACGTGAAAAATAGGATGATCGTGAGCAAAATCCAAGCTGTTACATGTTTCTTTGAATCAACCCATATAACAAACATGATCAAAATAAGTCCATCAGCAGTCCCTGTAAATCTAACGTTTCGGGGTGCGGGCCATCCCTTCATCAAGGAAGAACTACAAAGCAGAGCACTGTCACCCTCAAGAGTTAAATACCTGGAAGCATACTTCAAAAATCCCACCTGACATCAACATTATGTCACCGGGACTCGCAATATTGCTTAATGGCCATAAGGTATAAATGCACATCAAATTGTAAACATTTAACGCAAATTGCGCTACAGATATGCCATCGGGGTGCCGAACGGACTTAAAAATATACCTGGTAGCGTTCCCTGTTACCACCACTTGTGTTGGCGGCTTGGTATCCAGGCAAAGCCTCACTCCGCCCCCCGCCTGTCTGGGGAAAGGCTGCTCCTGCCGATTCAGGCTTGGAGACCTGCAAGTGTTGCACAAGCCCTGTCCTTTCCATTGGCGGGTGGGTCACACTGCAGATAGTCTACAGCACAGGCTGCACTCGTCCCGACTGGTTGATGTGCATAGACTAAACGATCTGGTTGGTATGTCAGTCCGGGGTGCGTCTTGTATGCAGCAGCATGACCTTGGCAGTGGTGAAAGCCCCAAGGGGCTCAAAGGCACCACCTGTCATTTCCTCAATAAAAACAAGACTACAGCAATTGTTATTGTCTTTCAAGGAAGCAAGAAAACCCAAAGGAGGTGTTTAACTCTCTGGACCAGACCATGTCCAGTCTATGTATGCAAAATGTCTCTTTGTAACAGACGCAAGTGACAGTCACCGCCTGTCTGGGGTTTTTGGACATGGTCAATCACCATGCCCCTAAGGTCATGTGTCTGTTGTCAATGTTCTACAAAGTGTGTAGCTACCGTTTTCTCATAGTCAGTCTTCTCATCCCTCCTATGTCTATTAATCCCAGGTCTGATGTTACTCCAGTGTTGCTGGAAACAACTTTTGCCCACATAAATCAATCCACAGGGGCATTTTAGTAGGAAAACACAGTAGTAGTGATGCAGCTATACACTCCTCCAATCTTAAACCTTTATCCCGTATGGGGATGAGAGAACTCCAGTCCCTAAATCATGGAGTTACTAACATTGCAGTTATTACACAGAAAATAACTTGACAGCTTTATTGATCCTTTCTGATATTTTTCAGCAGGGTCTGGATTCACCAATGTGTTTCTTAGATTCCTATATTTGGCATAGACCTTCAATGGAGGTTTCTTTGTGATCAGGCATAGATTGGTGTCATAGATCGGGCAGAATGCTGTGGTATAGTTTTGTGATACAGTCAATCATGGGGGAGGCATAAGTAGAAATAGGATGTGTTTGTTTATTTTAACAGATTGTCCCTGCCATTTCTCTATGGCTTTTGATTTTGCCATTTGCAGGACCTGATCTGGGTTGCCTCGGTTTTTAAATCCTTCCATACATAGTAATCAATTGTGTTTCTCTTTTTGGAGGGTCTCAGTCAATCCACAGGCCCCTTAAAAATTGCAAGATTGGAATTCAACTGTTGATGTGCACTCTCATATCTTAATAGGGTGTTAGGAGAAGTTGGTTTTGAAAATAGGCCTGTAGTGGTTGTCCCAACTGGACTGTTTTATATGGCTATGTCAAGGAAAGTCACTTGGAGGCTGATTCACTACTAGCGCCACTTATTGCCAGATGTGCGTCTGTATAACGGCGCTTAGAGCGACCACTAGTAGACTCTGTAAGCGGGTATCGGGCGGTGTGGTCGCTGTAGTAACCTGTCTGGTATTGATGAATGTGATGTGCGTTGGGCGCTCTAACAACAGTATAACACTGAGCGAGAGGTAGTGCTAGCTCAGTGCGTCCGGCACTCAGCGCTCCACACCATATTTACCAAAACACTAGACACACACAGCATTGGCTCTCTAAATCTGGGCACTATAGCATAGAGCACCAGACACTGTATGATTAAAGTCTGTTTTTAAACACATAACCACCAGTAACAAAGCGAAAGCACATGGAATGACATTGTTTTAACACTGGGACAATAACACTTTAGTGCCAGACCTGTAAATAGAATTCTGCATAAAAATATAAAATGAAAAATATTGTTCCTCTAGGTATCCCACAAATAAGTTTCCAAATGACTAGGGTTGGGGGGACCCCCCAAAGTTTGGGTCTGGCAAGTTCGGCCAAATTTTGAATAAATGTTCGGGTTTGGGAACCCGAACCAGAACCAAAACCCAGTCCAGTATGTGGGCTAGAGTTCCCCTGCCATCTGCTCAGCAGAGTTGGGGGGATATGCAGTGGGGTGTGTATATCTCACCCAGAATGCTAGTCTAGGTTCGATAAGGAATACAGGAGAGCTATTTTGCTTCAGGGCTTTAAGAGCACTTAAGCAGTTTCTCAAGTTTTTCATGGGCCTGGATTTTTATGGAATGGCAGGTAGGTTGGTAGTGTGACTTGTCACCCCCCTCCCCCACAAAGGTGACTGAGATTAGCCCATTACTGCCTAGAAAATATTGCATCTTGAAGCTGTGTGTTGGGACAGAGTCTAAGAGTTTCTGGATTCAAGCCTGTATTGGAGAGACTTATGCTGCATGCCTCCTAACTTCGGACTTGTGTTTGTGCTTAATCCTGGATGGAAAGGATTTATGTTGCTGTACTCTTTCCTGTTTGCCACACACAATGAACTAAACTGCATAGTACTTCAATTTATGCTGTCTTCAGGGTTTGTCATTGCTTATTGCAGCCCCAATTAATATGTACAATATATATAAAACAATTCAGCATCACGTTGATAGATGTACTACCCCCTGTAGGGATAGGTTGTGCCAGTTGTCAAAGCATTAGTTTCAAGAAAGTTTGTCATTTTTTATACAAACCCTTATGATATGTTTCTTATCACTTTTGTCCTAAGAGCACATTGATAATTCTGAAGACCATGGTCACTCAAGATCCCTTGCAACACTCTTCTTCCCTTATGGGACTTTCATGGTCCAGTTCGCAAGAGTGGCTTACACATGCAACCGCTGGCCAGATAAAGCAAAAGAGTCACCAGTGGTGCCATGAACTGCACTCATATAATGGAGAGCAGAAGAGGTAAGTAAGGGCTGCAGGGATGGTTGTTTACAGAAGACACTCCCCCAGTGAGAAAAGGTTAAGAGGACTTAAATCTTATTTGACTTGGACTTTAAAAATGTATTTAACAGTGAAAAGAAAGTGAATTGCCAAAACTTTTTTCCTCCTGGTTTTAAATGTCATTTCCACTCAGAAATGACCTTTAAGCATAACAGATCTGGTGATAGACATTTTTCACCTAGGATATTTCAAGTTTCTTTTTGTCTAGACAATGTATTATTTATGGCAGACACAGCCAACTCTGAAGATGCTGGTGAGATTTACGTTTTCCTTTTGGTTTAAAGCTCATTATTCCCCACCGTACAACAAGCAGTCCAGCAAATAGAGGGAACCGCCAAGAGGTGTAATGGGACAGACAAAGCCACTTTATTTGACAAGTGTAAGTGCTCTGTTGAATATTGCCCATCCATCTGACGCACAGTAAGACAACGGCCAGGTCTATCATAACTTCAGAAACATCTTGCTTGTATTGCCACTGTCTTTATGAGGTTATTATTTTATTTTCAGAGAAAGTTGGAAACTATGGATAATCAAAAATGATCTTTAATAGACAAATGTGACATGTCTCAATGAGTCCTATTTTGCGGGGGAAGGTTTCTATAATTGGAATCTCCCTTGTGTCTTGTGTGTGAGTGTGAGCCTGTTAAAGGAAATTCTTGTGTTATTTTTCTTGCAGACTCCCTAATTGGCTGATATAATCCACTGCTGACAGGGGATCAGTATAAATCTTTATTTTGCTCCTAGAATTAAGTACACTGCCTGGTCAAAATAAAGGTCACAACATATATTTTTGTCCAGATTTGCATCAAGTTTTCTCCAAGATCTTGCATTGATGATGGGTAGTGATGAGTGAACCCACCGACCTGAACCCAAACCCCATTGAGGTTGAATTTGCGGACCACAAAAATGGCTGTAAAATGTGGTTAGTAAGGGCTAGAAAAAGTACTCAAATTAATAACAAACTAAAAAAAAAACTAAAGAAATACATACATAGATGCTATATAAATAAACATTTTTATTGTGAATAATAATAATAAATAAAAAAAAAAAAAAATTCGGGTGTTGAAGGCCGAATTGGAGGGCAGGGGGGTAACACCTGGTTGTCATGTGTAAAATGGGGTCGGGAAAATATTCAAAATAAAAACAGAAAAAAAAAATAAATAAAAAAAAATACACAAATAAATACCAGTTTTTTCGCCATATAAGACGCACTCTGGATTTGGAAGAGAAAAATTAGAAATAAATATTCTGAACCAAATTAAGTGCTAAAATACCCCCTCCCAACCACCCCATTATATACAGTGTGCAGAATTCCCCCTGATCACACCATTACAGACCCCACATTACAGACAGTGTGGGGCATCCCACATTAGAGGCAGTGAGGGGCATCCCACATTAGAGGCAGTGAGGGGCATACCACATTTGAGGCAGTGAGGGGCATACCACATTAGAGGCAGTGTGCTGCATCCCACATTACAGGCAGTGTGCTGCATCTCACATTACAGACAGTGTGGGGCATCCCACATTAGAGGCAGTGTGCAGCATCCCACATTACAAGCAGTGTGCAGCATCCCACATTAGAGGCAGTGTGCTGCATCCCACATTACAGGCTGTGTGCGGCATACCACATTACAGGCAGGGTGCGGGCGTCCCCAGAACAGGCAGTGTGCGGGCATCCTCAATACAGGCAGCATGCGCGCATCCCCAGAACAGGCAGTGTGCGGGCATCCCCAGAACAGGCAGCATGCGGTCATCCCCAGTACAGGTAGCATGCAGGCATCCCAAGTACAGGCAGCGTGCGGGGATCCCCAGTACAGGCAAATGCGGGCATCCGCAGAACAGCCAGTGTGCAGGCATCCCCAGTACAGGCAGCGTTTGGGCATCCCCAGTACAAGCAGCGTGCGGGCATCCCCAGAACAGGCAGTGTGTGGGCATCCCCAGAACAGGCAGTGTGTGGGCGTCCCCAGAACAGGCAGCGTGCGGGCATCCCCAGAACAGGCAGTGTGTGGGCATCCCCAGAACAGGCAGTGTGTGGGCATCCTCAGAAAGGCAGTGTGTGGGCATCCCAAGAACAGACAGTGTGCGGGCATCCCCAGTACAGGCAGCGTGCGGGCATCCCCAGAACAGGCAGTGTGTGGGCATCCCCAGTACAAGCAGCGTGCGGGCATCCCCAGAACAGGCAGTGTGTGGGCATCCCCAGAACAGGCAGCGTGCGGGCATCCCCAGAACAGGCAGTGTGTGGGCATCCCCAGAACAGGCAGTGTGTGGGCATCCTCAGAAAGGCAGTGTGTGGGCATCCCAAGAACAGACAGTGTGCGGGCATCCCCAGTACAGGCAGCGTGCGGGCATCCCCAGAACAGGCAGTGTGTGGGCATCCCCAGAACAGGCAGGGTGTGGGCATCCTCAATACAGACAGTGTGCGGGCATCCCCAGAACAGGCAGTGTGTGGGCATCCCAAGAACAGGCAGTGTGCGGGCATCCCCAGAACAGGCAATGTGCGGGCATCCTCAATACAGGCAGTATGTGGGCATCCTCAGAAAAGGCAGTGTGTGGGCATCCCCAGAACAGACAGTGTGCAGGCATCCCCAGAACAGGCAGTGTGCGGGCATCACAAGAACAGGCAGTGTGCGGGCATCCTCAATACAGGCAGTGTGTGGGCATCCTCAGAACAGGCAGGGTGCAGGCATCCCCAGAACAGGCAGTGTGTGGGCATCCTCAGAACAGGCAGTGTGCGGGCATCCTCAATACAGGCAGTGTGTGGGCATCCTCAATACAGGCAGTGTGTGGGCATCCTCAGAACAGGCAGGGTGCAGGCATCCCCAGAACAGGCAGTGTGTGGGCATCCTCAGAACAGGCAATGTGTGGGCATCCCCAGAACAGGCAGTGTGTGGGCATCCCAAGAACAGGCAGTGTGTGGGCATTCCAAGAACAGGTAGTGTGCGGGCATCCCCAGAACAGGCAATGTGCGGGCATCCTCAGAACAGGCAGTGTGCGGGCATCCTCAATACAGGCAGTGTGTGGGCATCCTCAGAACAGGCAGGGTGCAGGCATCCCCAGAACAGGCAGTGTGTGGGCATCCTCAGAACAGGCAATGTGTGGGCATCCCCAGAACAGGCAGTGTGTGGGCATCCCAAGAACAGGCAGTGTGTGGGCATTCCAAGAACAGGTAGTGTGCGGGCATCCCCAGAACAGGCAATGTGCGGGCATCCTCAGAACAGGCAGTGTGCGGGCATCCCCAGAACAGGCAGTGTGCGGGCATCCCCAGAACAGGCAATGTGCAGGCATCCCCAGAACAGACAGTGTGCGGGCATCCCCAGAACAGGCAGTGTGCGGGCATCCCCAGAACAGACAGTGTGCGGGCATCCCCAGAACAGGCAGTGTGCGGGCATCCCCAGAACAGGCAGTGTGCGGGCATCCTCAGAACAGGGAGTGTGCGGGCATCCCTAGAACAGGGAGTGTGCGGGCATCCCCAGAACAGGCAGTGTGTGGGCATCCCCAGAACAGGGAGTGTGCGGGCATCCCTAGAACAGGGAGTGTGCGGGCATCCCCAGAACAGGCAGTGTGCGGGCATCCCCAGAACAGGCAGTGTGCGGGCATCCCCAGAACAGACAGTGTGCGGGCATCCCCAGAACAGGCAGTGTGCGGGCATCCCCAGAACAGGCAGTGTGTGGGCATCCCCAGAACAGGGAGTGTGCGGGCATCCCCAGAACAGGCAGTGTGCGGGCATCCCCAGAACAGGCAGTGTGCGGGCATCCCCAGAACAGGCAATGTGCAGGCATCCCCAGAACAGGCAGTGTGCGGGCATCCCCAGAACAGGAAGTGTGCAGGCATCCCCAGAACAGGTAGTGTGCCGCATTAAAGAAAAAAAAAACCTACCTTGTACTCCCAGTCGCTCTTGCCGCTTCCCGTCGCAGGTTCAGAGCAGGCCAATTCCCGCGCTGGGGGGGGGCATGGCCTGTGACTCCTGCCAGCGCCCAATGACGCTAACAAGAGTCACAGGCCATGCCCACCCCCGGCCGGAACGGGTCCGCTGTGAACTTGCGGCTGACTGTCGCTTCCTGCCGCCGCTTCCCACTGCCTGTGTAAGAGTGTAAGTGGCGGTGGGGAGCACCAGCCAGATGCAAGTTCACAGCGAGACGGTATCGGCCGGGGTGGGCGTGGCCTGTGACTCCTACCAGCGTCACGCGGAAACCAGACGAAGGAAGCGGCGACTACCGAGGCTGCAGGGGATCGAGGGAATGTACGTTTTTTGTTTGTTTTTTTTACATTCGCACGCATGGACATTTTCCCCCTACTTTTGGGGGAAAATAAGTGCGTCTTATAGGGTGGAAAATACGGTACATCAATCAATATATATATAAATGAATACATAAATAATTAATAACATAAATAAATATTAACATCAATAAATATATACATATATACATAAAAAAGGAAATTAATTAAAAAATTACAGTTGTCATAGGTCTGGGGGGCGTGGTGGAGGTGGATGTAAAGGTTTAAGCTGAAGAGGCAGAGGAGGAGGTAGCAAACAATTTAACTCACTGATCCATGCCTGGTTCATCTTAAGGAATGTAAGCATGTCCATATTGGCTGTGGATAGGTGGATCCTCTTGTTGGTAATGCCCTGCTGAACACATGTTTCGATAGGACACTTGCCGCAGGGCGGGCCAGCACCTCCAAGGTAGAGAAGGCAAGCTCTGGCCACGTGTCAAATTTCACAACCCAGAAATTTAACAGGGAGAACCCATCACTCAGTACCAGGAGACACGTGGACAGATAGTCATCCACCATACAGGTCAAAGTCTGCCTCCTGGTAATACGGGCCGAATCAGATGGTGGTGGATATGGAAGACAATGGAATAGGTTCTTCCAAATTGTGGCCATACTCACCCTTCCCTGTGAGATGCTGCTGGTGCCCCTTCTGTGTTGGCGACTTGCTCCTCCTCCTCAACCTCTTGCTGACAGTAAGCCCTCAAATTCAGCTGGGAACTCCACCTATAGTGCAATTTTACTCCCTCGTCTTTCTTTCCAGCTCCAGTGCTGGAATCAATGTCCTTTTAGCAGGGATCCAGCAGGGTGGCCACCCAGTAATCAGCACTGGCAACTATGCGGGCAACTCTGTGGTCTTTGCTCAGGCACTAGAGCATGTAGTGGCTCATGTGAGTCAAGGAGAAGTTGTTCTCAGTTTCAGGTGTCTCCTGCTCCTCCCTATTTTCAGTAGACAAAGGTTGACGATGGTAGCACTGGTGATGGTGTCATCAGCACTGACCATATTGGTGGCGTGCTACACACAAATGTCCCTCATAGAGGCCCATTCATTGGTGGTGAAGTGCTGTGGGTCTGCACTTCTACTCATCCGGGCATTTTGGAACTGGATTGCTTGCTGCTGCTCACACACCCTTTCCAATATATACGAGGTTGAATATCACCTGGTGAGCAAGTCACATATGAGGAGGTGGGTGGGAAGGCCAAAGTTCCTCTGCAGTGCAGAGAGGCAAGCAGCAGCAGGGTGGGAACACGGAAAGTGTGTGCACTTTATGCAGCAGCTTCGGGATTTTTGGATAATGGGCCAGGAAGCTCTACACCACCAAGTTAAGCAAATGCCTCAGGCAAGAGATAAGCATCAATATGGCTCAGCCCAAGGCTGCTACAAGGTTTTGCCCATTGTAACACACCACCTTGCCGGGCTCCAGATGCAATGGCAGCAGCCACTCATTTGCCTGGTCCTGGATGGGCAGTGTGGGGTCTTTCTCCCAAACAGATGAGTTTTAGCACCACCTGCTGCCGTTTCCCCATGTGCACAAATTGGTGGTGCAGGGGCAGAACTGACTGCTTGAGGAAGCAGAGGAGGAAGCAGAGTAGGAGGAGAAGGCACCGACTGATGTCCAGCAACCCTTGGTGGCAGAAGGATATGCACAAAAGTGCTTCCCACCTCAGTCCCAGCCACCACTCCATTGACCCAGTGGACAATTAGAAAGATGTAAGCCCCAAGAATGTTATGCAAGAGGTGCCAACGAGTGAGTAGTTTTTTTCTAACACCCAGTAAGCAGAATGCAAGGGGTGCCAAAAAGTGAATAGCTTTTTCTAAGTCCCAAGAAGTATTATGCAAGCAGTGCCAACAAGTGAGTAGTTTTTTTTTTAACACCCAGTAAACAGAATGCAAGGGGTGCCAACAAGTGAGTAGTTTTTTCTAAGTCCCAAGAAGTATTATGCAAGCGGTGCTACCAATAGAGTAGTTTTTTTCTGACACCCAGTAAACAGAATGCAAGGGGTGCCAACAAGTGAATAGCTTTTTCTAAGTCCCAAGAAGTATTATGCAAGCAGTGCCAACAAGTGAATAATTTTATCTAGGCCCCAGCAAGCAAAATGCAGGTGATGCCCACAGGGGAGCAGTTTTTTTCTAACACCCAGTAAACAGAATGCAGATGGTGCCAGCAAGTGAGCAGTTTTTTTCCTAAGCCCCCAAAAAGTGTTATGCAAGGGGTATCAACAAGTGAATAGTTTTTTTCTAAGCCCCAGTAAGCAGGGGGTGCCCATAGGGGAGTAAGTGTTTCTAACACCCAGTAAACAAAATGCAGGTGGTGCTAACATGTGAGTATTCTTTTTCTAAGCCCCAAAAAGTGTAATGCAATGGGTACCAACAAGTGAATAGTTTTTTTTTCTAAGCCCCAATAAGTGTTATACAAGTGTTATCAACAAATGAGTAGATTTTTAAACCCCAAGAAGTATTATGCAAGGGATGCCAACAAATGAATAGTTTTTTTCTAATCCCCAGGAAGTAGTATGTAAGGGGTGCCACCAAGTTAGCAGTTTCTCTAAGCTTTTTCTAAGCTCCAAAAAGTATAATGCAAGGGGTGCCAACAAGTGAATATTTTTTTTTCTAAGCGCCAGTAAGCAAAATGCAGGGGGTGCCCACAGGGCAGCATTTTTTAACACCCAGTAAACAGATGGCAGCTGGTGCCAACAAGTGAGTAGTTTGTTCTAAGCCCCAGTAAGAAAAATGCAGGGGGTGCACACAGGGGAGCGGTTATTTCTAACACCAAGTAACACCAAGTAAAAAGAATGTGGGTACTGCGAACAAGTAAGTCGTTTTTTTACGAAGCCCTAAAAAGTGCAAGGGTTTTTTCTAAGCCCCAGTAAGCAGAATGCAGGTGGTGCCAACAGTGCTATGCAAAGGGTGCCAACAAGTGAGTAGGTTAGCAGCTAAAAGGCTGGCAGCTAAAAGAATTAAAAGTACCTATGTTGGGTATTGTTCTGTTCAGGGAACCTTGCTTTTTCAGATTTAACTTGTTTTTTTTCTTGTTAGAATATTGTTTTTTTAGGAAAATGTGGCTGATGTGTTGATTCTGCTTTTTTATTCTTTTTTTAGGGAAACCCTATGCAACCAAAGAATTAATCGAGGGATTACTTCTAGAAAACTGCACCCACGTCAACAAGCCTGGTATGCCTAGAAAGCTTGAGGTGTGTACTTCCAGAGAATATATAGTTTGTGGGGATATTTAAAGGTTTATTTTTCTTGAAAAACTCACCTAAACCACCTTTTACTAAGAGCGGAGAGTAGCTTGCATCTCTCCCCATTTCTGAATTCACTATGTGCAGGGAGATGCCTTTTCCTTTGCCTGTCTGTTTACTCCAGTTCTCTGCACAGTTCACTTCCAGCAAGAAAAATCTATTCTGTTGTTGTTAATAAATTACCTGCACCTCCCGTAGAAATTGCTTTGTGTCCCACTGTGGGTGGACTGTGTCACTGTGTCAGTTCTCTGCACAGTTCACTTCCAGCAAGAAAAATCTATTCTGTTGTTGTTAATAAATTACCTGCACCTCCTGTAGAAATTGCTTTGTGTCCCACTGTGGGTGGCATCCTCTTCTTGGCCAGAAAGTTGGCTGGGCAGAGGGTGCCTGCCCGAGTCTGTCATCAAGTTCTGACAAGGGCTATGTTACCCTCTGCCTCTGTGGCTAATGAGTCACAGAGATAGCTAACCACTGATGAACCGAAAAATAAGGATTTTACTCCCTATGGTCAGGCCATGAGCAGCTGAGCCCCAACCCAAAAATGCTTCCTAGTCAATCAAGAGGTTTGTTCATCAACTAAAGCTAAATCACTGTAGCGGCCAATCACATGCAGAAGTGGATACGGGTTTTCCTGAAGCAATGGTACTGAAGCAAAAGTGTTGGAGGGGCAGATACTTGAATGGGTGGGTATGGTCCCCCCAAGGCCATGATGCTGAGGCTACAGAATTGCAGTAGCAGAACATGGGCAGAACATGAGGGTGAACAATGGGGCCAGGTACAGGGAAAGGGTGAATTAGGGAAGCAGGAAGTTAATGAAGGTGTTAGAAGACAATTACATAAGATCCAATTGTCTGGGTTAGGTCCCAGCTGCCAGTATGACGCTGCCACCCCCCTGTCCAAGAAATAGCATCCCTCCTAATGCATAGCTAATATCTCTGCCTTTATTTTCTTTATTTTATTCAAATGAGGCTCCACCCCCTGGTAAATTTTCAACTTTTTAAGAGCAGGCGCTTTGTAAGTGATGTGTTTTGATGCATTAGCAATGCGCTTGCATTGCGTTTGCTTTCATTTTGTTTAAGTTATTTTTTTTTGGCACAATAAGTATATGGTAAAGTCTCTGGCAACACAGATGCAATGCAGGTATACTGCATTATACATTCACTTATGCTGCCACTTGACCTGCGCTGTTACTAAGTTGCACTGGGTCTGCAATGCTTCTTTAAAATGGACCAAAACCCACGCCGATTGGTTCAGGAATCTATAACATTCCTGGGCCAATCGATTCCGTTCCCCCGGGGCATCCAAAATCGGGATGCCCCGCTGTGTGAAACCCCCTAGTTCGCTGAAACAAACTCTCCTCTTCCCGGTCCAACAGCGCATTCACAAGCCGCAGCCGCATCACCGCTATCTCTCTAGCAGGGCACATGCCTGCACCAGGCATTTTTGAAAGCCCAGTGCGGGCACGCTCCCTGTTAGAGAGTAGCGGGGGATGGGGCCGCTGATTGGATGAGCGGCCGCTCTTGCGCCATAGGACCGGGAAGAGGTGAGTTTGTTTCAGCAAACTGGGGGGTGTCACACAGTGGGGCACCCCCGATTGGGGTGCTCAGGGGGCAAGGACCAAAACCCAGAAGAGTCAAAATCCACCTTAAATCATTGCACAACGCAGTGCAGGTGAACTATCCCATCAAGAATAATGTGCAGACAGCTCTCATTATTTACAGTGGGGAGCGTGCGTCAGCATCCCCAGCATCCATGGCGGCGTGTGGGTGCTCCTGCCCCAAGCCATTCAGATAGGCTCCCCATTCATTTCAATCAGAGCCACCTGCCGAATGACGTAGTCACAGCAGCCTGTGCATATGCCATTGCAGCAAGGAGAGATGAGCTTTCATGAGCAAATGGGGGGTTTCACACAGCGGGGCATACCGGTTCGAGATGCCCCTGGGGCATGGAACAAAACCCGGGAAAGTCGAATTCCTGGGTTTTGTTCACCTGTAAAGAGTTAGGGATTTAGTATTTCTATGTAAAATACTTTATTTTGTTAAAGATGACCTGACTTATTTACAGTTGTTTTAAAGGCACTAAGCAGGCTTTTCCTTCTTCTTTTTCAAAAATAAAGGGGACCTCTGATAGCATGAATGTCAAATGTTTACTGGTCTTCCCATGCAAATGTGAGGGCATTCAGTGTCTGTAGTTGCTTTCCAGAGACCAGACTACACATCCCACATTTTTAATGGGATTCAGATTTGGTGCCAAACAGAATATTACAAAACATTCAGCAGAACTGCCCCTGAAACTAATAGAGGCAGATTTGTCTAATCACTAATGATGAACTATTACTACGTTATTCAGCAGTTTTTTACGATATTCATTCTTTCTACACTCTGATGCAAATGTGTGAATGTTTAAGATAATATTTATTATGCAGCTGACTTTCATTCTGTTGCTAAAATTTGAAAGCTTAGCGTCTCTCTCTCTATGTTTATAATAAAATAGTGCCACCTAGTGGTACATGATCTGTATCCAGCCTGTAGCCAACCCATTTTATTACTAGAAAGTCTTGCAAGGGATGTCAGGGATTATTTGAATATACAGGATGGGTTATTTTGTCAATTTTCCCAATACTTACAATAGGTGCAGGGTGACGTACCAGCCTTCCATTAAGGATTAAGTAATTACTGATGCAATAATCTTTATAAAACCACAGATTTAATACAAACATGTAAACAATCTATATTATATATTAGATCTATATTATCTATATTATATATAAGATCCATGAAAGTCACAGGCTTCTGGCTGTGACTACACATTTATTAGTACCGCGTTTCCCCGAAAATAAGACAGGTCCTATATTAATTTTTGCTAGGGCTTATTTTCAAGGATGTCTTATAGACGGCTGGCAAGATGGTGGCGGCAGTACAGTACATGAACAGAACTGACTGGCAGCGGGGGATTCAGCCATGTGCCCGTCATGGCAGCAGGCTGGGGTAGAGCCAGCAAAATCAGACATTTCACTCCCAACAGACAAGTGTGACTTGATGTGTCCTCACCCTCCTTTACAGCATTGATGTGTCCTCACCCTTACACCCGTTACAGATACTCCCGTCCCTCTGCTGTAGTCCAGCAGCTGGATTATAAATTGTAACTAGGGCTTATTTTCACGCATTAACAAAAAAATTAAAAATCTTACTAGAGCTTATTTACGGGGTAGGTCTTATGTTCGGGAACACAGAGTAGTTATTATTCAGTTTTAAACAAATTAAATTAAAGTATTGTCAAGTAATATAAATGTATGCACTTTAAATGTGCAGGTCGTCATTTATTAATAAAAAAAAAAGGCAGGGGCGCAGTAGGATCAAATTTGATAGAATGCACATTTATAAGTAGTATATCTCTAATTACATAACAGAACATCATACACAGAATAATGGGTGAAGTGTGGTGTTTCAGGTTAGATTTGAACCATGGTTAACCCGGACCAATACCACCTACAAGAAACATTGCTCATATGCCCCTCAGGGCAATTCAGTTTGCTGCTAATTAAAATTAATTTACCTTTTTGCAACTCCTGCCGTGGTCAATTTTACCACCAAAATGACCTCCTATGGTGCTCCTGGGTTTCCTGCCACTGTGCATTTTAGGTTATATAAATCCAGGCAGCAGTACAGCTGGGAAGCTGTGAAAGGAAGTCTCTGGCGTGCTTTCAAGATGGCAGCATTTACGCCAGGCTGTTGGTCCTGTTTAAATTCAATCATTAAGCAACCAATCAGGAGTCATGGGCACATCATGAGTACTGCTTTCTAACTGATTGTTTATCTACATCAGTTGACATTTGCTCCCATGTGTTTGGCATTTTGTATTACTGCCAAGATAAGATACAGTCCTTTTGCATTCTCCCAGAGGATTCCTGCACATGGTTCATTTAAAATTTTTAGGGTCGATTAAAGTGGACCAAAACCTATGAGACTCCAGAGCAGGCATGCTCACTCCCACCGGGGCATCCGGGGTCGCCTGAAAACTCACCTTAGTTCCCGGTCCAATGCCGCAGGCGCAAGCAGCGGCTGCATCCCTGCTATCCCTTTAGCATGGATGCATGCCCACACCAAGTATTTGTGAATCGACCTTAGATGAGCTCTTGGATGAAGGAGCGGGAGCAGATCCGGGCTCCTGGACTGGACGAGAGGCTGTGCATGCACCATAGGACGGGGGAAGTGTGGGGTGAGACTGGGCCACCTAGGGGATTTCACACAGCGGGGCAGGGCATCCCCGATCAGGGTGCCCGGGGGGCAAAAAACAAAAACCAGTATGGTCAAAATCCTGGGTTTTTGGCCACTTTAAGCACAGGCCAAAAAAAATCTTAGTTCATATAGAAGATTTCTCACCTGCTCACATGATTCAGGGAACACATGCAAGACAATCTCATCCGAAAGCATGCAAGAAAACCATTGGAGAATTCTCCCTTCTGTGAGTTTCTTCTGCCCTACATTGCATAAGGTGGCTTGCTGACCCCCCTGCCCTTTGAACTTCTAAGTAGTGAAAAAATAAAGATACCCCAAAAAACTCTTGATTAGCCTTAATTAAAAAATACTTACCTTTTCCCAACATCTGCGCCACACCGGCCCCAAGTACCAGCCCCCCAATAGGCTGGTGGGTTCGGAAGAGCCCACTGCTGTAGGGCATAAGAGCTGATAATAGCAAGGGCCAGGGGCCGGCAGTTTAGACCATGAGCCCTTGGTTATCAGCCCCTGGTTGGCTCTGGTTGGTGGGTCCACTTTTTAACATTTGACATTTTTTTTTAAAAATGTAAATAATACTTTTGCAGATTGGGCTTACCACCTGGAGGTTGATTCAGAGCCAGGTGAGAATTCTCACTCCTTTTTTAGGAGAGAAAACTGCCTCTGACTTTCATTGTCTACCTTGGTACTGATTCAGAGCCAGGTGATAATTTACACCCGATAGACAATGAAAGTCAGAGGCAGTTTTCTCTCCTAAAAAAGGAGTGAGATTTCTCACCTGGCTCTGAATGGACCCACTGATGTTTGTCTCATACACTCATCTTGAAAAAATGTATAATATTTCTAGTTTGTGGACACAGAAGCAGGACAGGTAAGGTGGACTAAGGCTAGGAGGGCAGCAGTCTAAAACTGGAATAGCAAGTGATGCGGCAGTTTGGCTGATTTAACCGGTGTAATGTATCATAGTCTTCATCCTGTAGCATGACACTGGTCTGTGAGTAGCTAATTTTACAGCACTTACCAGCATATGTAAAGCTCAATTAGCAGCACAGGAGATGCTTAGTGGTGCAGGATTGCCTGTGATGTAAGTTTTTGTATTTTGTTTCTCACATTTGACACACTAACAACCCTTTTGGATGGGTGCATCTTATGGAGCGAAAAAACACTGTGTCTTGATACAATACATATCTTGGACTGTTAAAATCCATCACAAAATGCCTTTGTTTAGTGCAATGAAAGTGCAAAGGATAGGTGTGACCAGAGCCTTACACATTTCCAGTTAGCCCACACTATCAGCCCTAAAAAAACAGAAATAAAAAGACACCTTTGATTTAACTTTATAATCTACCCCAAAAAGGGAGCCATGTGCAACATTTTGTGGAAGATTAATGGACCAATTAATCGGGGTTACAAAGAGGGACAGCTTAAACTAGTTTGTGGGTAATGGGTGGTTGTTTAGGGTATTGTTTATTTACAGGCTTCTAAGGAACAAATATCCCCACAGCACTGAATGCTACTCGTGTGTGTAAGTAGGTGTAGTCCTGCCCCGGTCACATGCTCCAGCGCTCTTCAGTTCATAAAAGATATTGGTGATTAGGCCAATGCTCAGCCAATCCATGCATTCTACTACTGACATTCTGCCAGAGCAGTTAAATCAACCAAACATCTATACATTCGGTGGGGCAGTGTTCTCCATAATAGGGTTGATTCGTGGTTGGAGTGCCGAAAAACCAAAGCCAAACGCAAACAATTCTGCATTCTTCATGATCCATGGCTCTGTGTGCGCACTCGCAGATTGCACCAAATTTCAAGCACCCGGGGTATATGGGAAATTCCTCTTCTGATGCCTCCCGTCTGAAATTCTGCTGTTTTGAAGTGTAAATGGCCCTGCCCCAGGAAGGCTAAGCCCTTAATTGGTCTCAATGTCCCCCCATGTTTCTCCCCTTTCTTTTTTCTCCATAGTGATATGATCTCTCCAGCGTCTGTGTATTCTGCCAAGCTCTATTCACCATTTCGGAGTGTATTCTCTGTAGAACCTGTGTTCTCCATTTTTTGGGGGGATGTTTTTTGGGGGGAAACTCTAATTCCAGTTAACACTTAGATTTTTTTGCTCAATGTTTTGTACCAGATGTTCTCTTTAACCCTCCATCCCCTGTTTGGTTTGCATATTAATACTTGATAATTTAACCATTATTTTTAGTTGGGGTTTTTTTTGCTAAACTTTGGGTCCCAAAATCCAAATTTTTGGTGTTTTACCTTAATTTTTGTGATTTTTGACAACTTTTTTTCTACCCAAAACCCCAAAAAAAGGGTTCAGTACGTAAAAAAAACTTGTGGCTGACACTTTCATTGTTAAAAAAACATGCCAGATGCTGCGGCATGTGTTTCCGGAATGAAATCAGCCTGTTACTCATTGCAATCTTCAGTTTCCTCAACCTATTTGCTTGAGGAAATTCACTCTTCAAATTGCCACATTTGCGCATGCTTTCCTGCCCTCTATAAACTTACCATAAATCAGGAGCCAGAGACAGTTTGGGGTGGCAAATTTGCGTTTGCGGAATTTTTGAGGCGCAAGTGTGCATTTTGGTGGTTGCACTGCGCAAGGTAGCGCACAAACACAGGTGCTTTGCCCACCAAGAATCAGATGGAATCCCAATCGCGACTTGGTGCTCCTAGAAACATGATCAAATCCATTGGCACAAGACACTATTGTCAGCAAAGTAGGATTCCTCAGAGTGTTTGGGGAGACAGTGGGACAAAACGCCTCAAGGTGGGACTGTCCCATTGAAAGTCTGGTCAGTTTTTCCCCTGTCTAATGAATACCCCAAACCCCCACGTGTGATCAGGTTGTTTCTCTGAGACTTAGGGAGTTATATAAGAACATATAGCACCGGGTAGTGCCTCGTAGCAGCAGGCAGCATCTGGTGAACGCTGGGCACTGTACGCAAAACCATATGAAAGCGAATCTGGTGAGCGCCTCTAACAGCACATAGCGCTCGCGCTCACTGTCGATCTCCCATACATTTCAATGGCCGTTCATTTGCTTGTGTTTAAACAGCGTGTTTGACAATATTTTTTTGTTTTTTTTTCTCAAATCATTGTGTGACCTTTCCTGGCTGCAAACAAACACTTTTAGAAACTTTTTGGACTTTTTATATTTTTATGCAGAATTGTCATTACAGGTCTGGCACTGAAGTGTTAATGTCACAGTGTTAAAACAATGTCATTCCATGTGTTTTCGCTTTGTTACTGGTGTATATGTGTTCAAAAACAGACTGATAAGTATGGTGTGGAGCGCCGAGAGTCAGTCGCACTGAGCTGGCGCTACCTCTCACTCACTGCAGCGCTGTACTGGTGTTGGAGCGCCCAACATACATCACATTAATCAATGCCGGCCAGGTTACTACAGCAACTGAGGCACTCTGTTACAACGCCCGATACATGTTTACAGCGTCTACTAGCGGTCACTCATCTGCCGATACCTAGCGTTAGTAGTGAATCAGCTTCCACATCTATTAGCACTTGATCATATTCTGTGACAGCAGCAAACAGAGGTAATTCAGAGTGAGTAAAATGTCTTATTATGGTCTCTCTTCATTTGATATTTCTATTAAGACTCCTATTTTTCCGTTTCCCATGTAAAACAGGAGGATAATTGCAGATGCATAATTGATGTGTGCAGTGACAGAATATGGAAAAACGTTCCATTAGGAAGGTCACCTCATTAGCATACATTACATTCAACAAGATTGCTCTTTAACCTACAATTTATTAACAGGTTGCTGTGGCCTCAGAGCCATCGCTGGCTGAGCACAGCTCTGTGCCAAGACTTCTGTGAAGAGATTACAAAGTTTTCTGAGCACTAGTGATGCAAAAACCAATTGACCACTTGCATTGGAAAGTCAATTCTCCTTCGTATTTGTTTAATTTAAACTGACATTTGGAATAGGAGGCCATATTCATTGACACCGTTCTGCACGCCTCCACCAATAGGCAAAAAAAATACAATTTTATAACACGTTTAGGTCATTGTTCACCACCCTAACATTCCCAATGCTTTCTTTTATCCCATTCTACCAGCCATCCTTCTTTACCTTCTCTTTCTACTTGACAACTACAACCAAAGAATAAAATATTTCTGCTTGGGCAATAGCCACCATTTCCACCCCAATCAGGATATACCCAGGGGTTGGGCAAAAGAGCATCCCTACCGTTCATTTAAGCGTTGATCCACATTGGTTTACATAACATAGCTGTCATAAAGCCTTTTGCACCCATTGTTACTGTTGCTGCTTACATTCAAGTTTATAAAATGCAATTGAATTTAAAGCAGGACCAAACCCACTGTGGCTGGCCATGGAATAACAAAACATCACATTTGCTGAAAAAGAGTTCTTTGGTCCTTGGGGAAACTGGTGACTTTGAGGCCGATTCATTAATAGCGCCAGGTAGCGACAGATGAGCGCCAGTAGCGTGATTTTCACAGCGCCAGCTAGTATTCGCTGTGCTTGGCCGGGGTTTGCTTGTTGACAGCGACTCAGTCGGTGTGCGGTAATGTTGAATACAGGGTTAGGGGTCGATGTTTCACAGGTTCTGCGTTGTATGGGTGCGCCTGACAGCGAATGTCCAGAGCGAACGGCTTGCTGCAGATTCATTAACAAATCACGCTCAAAAATTTCTCGCGCTGTGAATTCCTTGTTTAAACCCCAGAGCGCTGGCGGCGATGTGTGTAAAGTAGTTTTTAACCCCCAGACAACCATTTTTTTTAAATGTAAAAATTATACAAGTTTTTCTAAACATTTTGTAATATGAATACATTAATATCAGACCTGTAATATCAATTCTGCACATATTTTTTTATTTTTTTTTTTTTACCTTAAAAAAAATATCTAACATTGCCGTAGTGGTCACAGAATTTTTGACAGTTAAAAAAAAAAAAAAAAAAAAAAAATCAATTAATTATGAATATTAAAAGATTGCTCCATTGAAATGCATTGGAGAGAGCGCCAGGGAGCGACATGTCATACCTGGCGCTGTGATGGGATTAGTAGCGGCGCTGTTCGTTGCAGTCGGCTACATGATGAATCCCGCGCTAGCTGACGCTCTCGCCGGCGCTAGCCTCATTTAGCGTGATAAATGCGTCATTGTGACCGCCGCCGGGCGTACTTGAGTCGGTAGCCGCCGTTAGCTGGCGGTACCTGGCGCTCGTCAGACACTACCTGGCGCTAGCCCTTGATAAATAAGGCCCTTTGTCTAAGGTGTTGGGTAAGATGTGGTGCAGCCCCAAGTATTCACTGTTGATGCAGCAATGTAGATCCTCTACTCATGGTCTGTGCAGCAGTTGTTACACCCTTAGCTTGTTACATGTCTTCCTTCTTCACTTGGGATTATCTCAGTCTAAGGTTTATGGTGCAATCACAGGGACTTCCTGTCCTCCTCCTCTTTCTAAGAACAAGAAATCACTATTGGGTCTTTCTTTATATACCCTCAGCCTCCACCTACTTAAACCCTACTTAAACTTAAGCTGACCATTTTTTCTTAGAAACAAATCTGGGACACTTAAATTGTGAAAGATTACCAAACCGACCATTGGTCACATGTCATACAGTGCTGTCGCTGCTGAAAATTAACCTAGTGGTTTGTTAAGCTGTCACAATTTAGGTGCCCCGAACTTATCCCTGGAAAAATGGTCAGCTTACCCTAACCCCTCCTAGTCATGCGCTGCACATGTTATATGCATCATATGTAAGGATAACCTGCCCAGACTAGTTCCAGCTGGTTCATTTATGTCTAATTTTCCTTCCAGTTTTTAGTTCATCCCCTTTGACATTATTCTGTTTCCTATTATCTTTAAAGAGAAACAACACACCTGGTTTTCACTTTTTGGGGTGTTGCTCCTCTCAGTGGGGGCATCCCGTATTGGGATGTCCCGCTGTGTGTATGCCCCTAGGTTCCCACGACACACACTTAGGCGAGAGCGAGTGCGTTGATTGGCTGAGCGGCCAATTCAACCAATCAGCATGCTCGCTTTCACTCAGCTTCCTTCAGCTTTGCTGACAACTAAGCCGCCAGCTGCATCCCCCGCTCACCTCCTAGCTATCCCGTGCCTGTGCAGCCCATTTCTAAAGGCCAGATGGGGGTGAGCACATGGCAAAAGGTGAGACACGGCAAGGGCTCTGGGACAAGGTGAGTGAAACAAGTGAGATGGAAGGAGTCAATATTAACCATGTCATACCAGTTCTCTTCCTCGTACTCTTCTTACAAATCCTTTCACATGTGTGTTAGACCCCTTTTTAACATGGTCCTGGATGAATGTAATTGAAAGAAGGGGACATTTTAGAGCCCTGCTAAGGCTTCTACCCTGCACTTTAGGAAATAAAGGAGAGGAGCATTGAGTAGTCAGAAAACTTATAGTAATGCTTGTCTTCAGGTCACCCAGTACTGACCCAAGAAGTCGTCTGGCAACAGTTCCAAAGGAACCCATGTTAGGCTTTTAAAATGGACCAAAACGGCGGGTCCGCCTGATTCCCTCCCCCATCGCTGTGTGAAACCCCCCGAATCCCCATAAAGACCTACCTGATCTGATGTCACATGTGAGGGTCGCAGGCGCGCAAACACATGCACGCACCAGGCATTTGTCAATGGACGGCACATGCATGTCCCCTGCATTGGTCCCTTAGCCAATTCTTAGCCGAAAGGGCCGAGCTGAGCATGCTGATTGGGTGCCCGTCTGCGCACGTGCAGTAGGACAGATAAAAGGTGAGTTCTTCTGGACAATCTGAAGGGTTTCACACAGCGTTGCATCCCAAATCGGAATGCCCCGGGGCTGAGGACCAAAACCCAGGATAGACAAAATTTCTAATCCTAAGGTCAATGGGAGATGCAGATATACTGAAGGAAATCATTCCCCAGAGCAGGCCTTTAACTTGTTTTCCAAAGCATTCAACTATGCTGGCTGCCATTGCTGACCTCCAGAGAAGGTTGGTTTCCACTAGGCAGTCATACTGCTTCTACATGTACATTACAAATGCCAGTCACTGACCTAGAACAGGTGCTTAGATCACTTATGGCTTTACTTGCAGAGAGTTTGCTTGGGTCAGTGGCTCTGTAAGAGGCGAGGCTGGAGGGGCAACATGACAGACATTCAAATAACATTTTGGATAAAGGCCTGCCATAGCAGCCCCATATTGCTCTCAGGGCAGGTTTGCTTTACTAGGAGAACTTCAGGCAAAATATGCCTTCTGTAAGTTGTGTAAGTTTAATATGGGATAAATTCTTCCATCAGCAGCACGCTGTGAAATGGCCCTCGCATGTCATTAATATGCATTGGATCTACATAATTAGTTGCCACAGGTAACCCTTCTTTGACTGCATGAACTGAGTTAATGCTCAAATGCTGGATTGGAAACGCTGCAAGCGCATATCGCCGCTTTATAAAAAGAAATATTTGAATAATATGTAAATGAGTTGCAAGCTATTAACAGAGTGTCAAGGTCTGACAGTCTGTGTTATTGTGGAAATAAATGAGTTTTGACACAAATAATTTTTATATGCATTGACTCTTAAACAAACCTACTAATGAGATGTTATGCAGAAGGGATAAAAACGTGGTTGATAACTATTAGTGAAATAAAAAGAACTCCATCAGTTATTAATTTATTCATTAATGTACTTAGAGGTGCGCATTTATATATATATATATATATATATATATATATATATATATATATATAGACACACACATACACATGTGTGCAAACGTAAGTATGCAGGTTTTTTATGAAGAAAAACATAAAATCATGATTTCATTTCATAATTTTATAAAATCACAATAAGGTGATTCAAAACAATAAAATGCATTCAATTTTAACAAAAGTAAATAATATAAACTATATAAAAAAACTCAGCATAAATCTTACAGCTGTATACCTACATTTGCACCCCCTGCATATACACACCCAAAGGTAAACTTGCTTCACCACATATTTAGCATGAAGAGGCATTATCGCACGTTCATGCTGAATCAAGGCTAATGTGTCACTGAGCATGACAGATTTGCTTCTGTGTTGTCCGAAAACTCTGAAGGGTTGAGATGCTATTGGAACTGTATTTCTAGACCAGGACTTATATTCTTAGCCAAGCCTGCCCTGATCATTTTACATTGCTCCTCCTGTGGCGGGGAGCGACCAGGCTTTCGTCGATTGATCCGCTCCAGCAGTGCTTCCTGTTTGCAGGTGAACTGCAAATGCATGAGCCACCATTTTTTTTCTAAAATTTACTACAGGAGAAGATATAAAAAGGTGGGCAGCCCATGAACCCGCTTCACTTAAGGATGCAGCTGAAGGAGGCTGTTGAAACTCACTTTGGCCCTCTTCCTTTCGGCGTCACTGCCAGCTAGCATTAGAAGTGTCCTCACTCATGGGAGACATCTTTCTGTAGCCCCAGCTGGGGCCAAATTCAAACGCTTCACCGCTGAGAGGAAGAGGATCATGGGCTGAGGTGAGTTACAGCAGCGCCCTTCCTGCTGCACAATCTCCATCCCCCAATCCCCAATCCCGGACTACCATTTTCCTTGCCAAACTTTGCACAGTGTGCTACACTACATGAGAATTGTTTTTCGAAAGCTTTTAAAATGTTCTACAACAGTACCCTCCACAACGGAGAACATTTTATTGGTTCTTTGTTTCCTGTCACCACATCACCGCACAACATATATATATATATATATATATATATATATATATATATATATATACGCATCTCTAAGTACATTTGTTAAAGCGTGAAGAAAGTCACCAGAATTCCTAACACTTAAAATCGGGTGTGTGCTGGAAATCCTACCATGTGTATAGTAAACAGACCATGACAATAGACACTTATCACACCTAGTTGCCAAAAAAGCTCCCTTGAAAAGGAATCCTTGAATTCCTAATTAGGTCCCCAGACCTATTTGTGGAAGAGCCGTGTAATTCCTTAAATATGACAGTTATGGCTATATTAATGAGAGAGTCTTATTCAGGACTATAAGACCTTTCATTTAATATCAAACATGGTCTACATATATTGTCCAGAGCCTGATAATCTACATAGTATCACACTCTTTGTGATATATATTTCATGTTTGGGTTCATTTAACTAAGAAATTAATGGGGATCATGAATGTCTTGGTTACAATATGATAACATGCATATTGTGGGAGTTATACCCTTTATAAGATATATATCTAATCTCACAGAAGCCAGATGGGGGCCGACCTTGGCAGACACTCCCACGAGGTGGGGCATGCGGGCCACTCCCCCTAATGTTGGTAGATTAGGAAGCTGTGTGCAGGGGCAGGCAGTCAATGGATGGAATGAAGTGCTAAGTATCTCTGCATTATCTTGCTCTCTTATAACATATATTGTACTGTAACTAATGTACAACTTACTCATTTATGTAACTACTGCTTATATCTAAGGTTATCTGGGAAAGCTTCATGGACATATAGGGTTAATGAAGTTTATTTACTGTTCTGGTAAATTTACATCTTACTGTGTGTGTGGTGGATAATTTCTCACACAATAGATTGTAGTTGCAAAGTATTTAAGGTATTAAATATATTTCTCCTTGGGACATTTCACTGGATGTATGGGGACAGCGACCATCGGTTCAAATTAGTGGACGCTGGGCTGAAATGATTATTGGTATTTGGGATATTTATAATATTAATCTCTAGTAGAAATATTGGAGATTAATGCAAAAAACATAAATTTTAAAGCATATTTTCTTTTTTCAACATTAATGAATAAATTAATAACTGATGGAGTTCTAACTAGCTATCTAGCATAACATCTCATTAGTAGGTTTGTTTAAGAATCAATGCATATAGAAATGATTTGTGTCAAAACGTATTTATTTGATAATTTAACACACATAGGGGGTAATTTACTAAGCATTCGCCCGGCCATTCCCTATACTTTCGCTAGTTTGTTTTATTTACTATAGTAAAAGTGGCCTATTCGCCAGACAAAGGCCATGTTTGTCTTATTTACGTCCAGTCATTTTTGTCAGGCGAATGCTGGCAAACGTCTATTTCAGTGCGCCAGCTTTTTGTAGCAAACTCATTAGGAGTCAATGTTATTTTCGACAATAATGTCTGTTTATATAATTTTTACATATTTTACTAATACATCGAGCATGAAGGTCTAATAGCTAACTAGCATTGGAGAAACAACTAATAAAACAGTTTTCACGTGATTTATTATTTTTTATAAAACTATTTTTTGAGGTTTCCCAAACACCCCACACCCCAAAGACACCACACATTCATTCCTAATAATAATAATAATAATAATAATATTTATTTATATAGGACCAACACATTCAAAGGTGCTTTACAATAAGAGGGTTGGTGTTCAACAGAATCAAAAATTACATGTAATGGGTCTAACATTCCCATTCCATGCTGACATAAGCTGTTAAGTGGGTTTTTAGTAAGATTTCCTATTTGTCAAAGCATAATGCACCGCTGCAGTTCGCCCGCTTCAAGCGAACCAAACCATTTTTGATATTAAATACCAAACATTTTGACCAGCGAACTGCTGCGAAGATGCGGCACAATGCTGGCTGAGTCAGTTGCCACAATATAGCTCAGATCGCCATGGTATTACACTCTCGCAGCACACCCGGCCAGCGCTAAACTAGCGACAATGGCAAGTGTAGTAAATCAGGCCCTTAATATTTAATAATAATAATTGTGATTTTTTTTTACAGGCAATGCAATTTCTAGGAACCAAAATTCTTAAATGAACTACACTGTAATTTGTGAAAAAAAAAAAAAAAACCCAAAGGTCACAACAGTTTGGTCTCTAACTTAACCAAATTAAATGTGAAAATCTCTTCTCATGAAAGCATTTGCAAAATACACCTATTATTTCCAATTGCCTTCCCTTGGGACTCTCAGGCTTTGCTGAATTGATTTTTTATGTTTCGTTTTTAAACAATTTTGCCCAAATGAGCACTTTATTCCCTGTTATTGCCTGTCCTGATTAGCAGCTTTCTGGGAGTTAAAATGAGCAAAGCTAGAGCTACACCTTCTGAACTTAGCAGAGAGTAGTGTACAATTAGCCGCTCTTTGGGATAGTTTAGTAGAATTTATTTTCGAGCTATAAATGTGCCCTATTGATGCTAATATTTTATTAAAGAGACTAGCCTATAAAGAATTTAGATTTTTTTTCTGGCTCTGTAAGACAGTACAGCGTGAAACTCTAAGGAGTAAAGCTTACAAACTGAAATAGCCTGTCATATACTAAAGGACTAAAGGATTTTTTAGGAGAAACCACTAGGCAGGTGCCAGATTACGTGGAGGCTGATTCACTACTAACGCCAGGTATTGGCAGATGAGCGCCTGTAAACCCTGCTTAGAGCGACCACTAGTAGATGCTGTAAGCAGGTATTGGGCGATGTAACATTGTGCCTCAGTCGCTGTAGTAACCTGGCTGGCACTGATGAATGGGATGTATGTTGGGCGCTCTAACACCAGTACAGCGCTGCTGTGAGCGATAGGTGGCGCCAGCTCAGTGCGTCCGACTCTCGGCACTCCACACCATACTACTTCAAAAAAGGACACACACACAGCGTCGGCGCTCTAAATCTGGGCACTGTAGCATAGAGCCCCAGACGCTGTGTGATTAAAGTCTGAACACATATCCACTAGTAACAATGCAAAAACACATGGAATGACATTGTTTTAACACTGTGACATTAACACTTTAGTGCCAGACCTGTAATGACAAGTCTGCATAAAAATATAAGTCAAAAAAGTTTCTAAAAGTGTTTGTTTGCAGCCAGGAGAGGTCACACAATGATCTGAGCAAAAAAAGCAAAAAAAAAATGTAAACAGAAGCAAATGAATGACCATTGAAATGTATGGGAGAGCGACACTGAGCGAAAGGTAATACCTGCCTCTCTGGAAGCTAGAGCGCCGGCGCTATACGTTGAGTCGCCTGTAATATTACATCGGATGCTACATGGCGCTGTTACAGTTGCTCGCCAAATTCGCTTTCATAAATGTGGTTTTGCGTACAGCGCCCAGCGTTCACCAGATGCTACCTGCCGTTACGAGGCACTACCTGGCGCTATCCCTTCTTAAATAACCCCCCAAGTCTGTACATCAAGAAGAGAGAAATAAGCCCTGTACACACAGAACACTGCTGCTCAGCATGTGTAAGGTTAAGTGACCTCCCTCACCTCAGCAGCAACCATAGAAGCAGTGTTCTTAGTGTACAGGACTCACTTTTACCATCACAACCAAATATGTACAGCCTAATAGATAATTGGTGCAGGCCTAGGGGGAATTATAACACACTTCCCAACCCCTGGGCAATGGGACTCTAGAGCTGGCCCACTGCAATCACACATCCACACAAGTGGCCGCACACAGCATAATCAATCCAATCAAATGTATTTACTTAGAAAATTGTGCATACAATGCAAGTAAACATATACACACACAAACAAACATATAAGACATTTAAACCCAAAAAGCATTTAAACCCAAAAAGTGGGGAGGAACTCCGGGGCTAATAAATATTCCAGTTAATATTAAATCAATTATTGTGCCCTAATTAATGGTCTCCGATGCATCATGTATGGACAGCAGCTAAGAAAAAAAGTGCTAGTTCAAGTAATGTAAAAGTTGATAAGTAAATATGAAAGTGGAAACCAGATTTGTGTCAAAGCAAGAGCCGCAGCTCTAAGAAAATAGTAGTGTATGCTATGAATATTTACCTTAATAAAGTGCAGTGTGCCCTGTGCAAAAAGTACATAAAAGAAACAGTCTATAAAGTGGCTCTATTCAATGTGACTGCTAGTAAGCATGTGTCCATACAGTCTGCATCCGTATGGACCAAGATATAAATGTAAATCAATAATGAGCCCCCTTCCTCCCCACTTACCTCACCGACGCGTTGCGTGGTCCTCTCGCCACTTCGCCAGGACTCACTTCTCTTCTTGGTGACAGTTGTCAATGACAAGATATTGCAGGTAGTGTAAACTGCTTTCATGAAATGCACATTTTCTAACATAAGAAAAAATGAGGACATCCTTGAGGCACAAAAAAATATACACTTTCAAAAATTTGATCAAAAGAAGACTTACCCTTTAGAAAAAATTTGGTTGTTTATTGTCCCTGATGAAGGGGGCCCGCTGTAACCCCCGAAACGTTGGATTATGGATTGAAACTGACTTATTGCATACTGTACTAATACAGTTCTACTTTTGCTTATAACCTGGAGTGCTGGTTTTCTCTTCGACTCCTATGATAATGTTAAACGCGTCAAAAAGGACCAATCCATGAAGATCTTGAAAATATCCTGTAACTATCTATAGTGAATATGGACTGTATTGGTTTTTATTTTGAAATAACAATCTTTATTGTGCATACTATGGATGCATAGTGTGAATGGCAGTATGAATGGGTTCAAACAAAGGGAATTTGAATGAACACAGGTAGCAAGTGAGGCTAAGTTTAAAGGCTAAGGCTTTAGAGGCTAATTTTAAAGGTTCTCTATATTCATGGTTCTAAAGCTAATTAATATTCCACTGTCTGAAGAACCTGTTGTGCTGAGGAGTCACTAACTTCCGTTATGATGTTAAAATCTTAATTTATAATGCATGACCCAAAGTTTTTTCATATGGCACAAATATGCTGTTATTAGAAAACGCTTAAGGTGCCCGAAACAGGTTCCAGCCACTGAGCCAGGGGGAAGATTACAGCATATAGGGATGCTCTTTTGGCAACTATTGCACTACAAGAGCATTCATCAAATTAATTACCAGCAGAGGACTAACGCTTTGGCTTGGAAGACAGTAAATGAGGGACTGGGGCAGCCTGACAGAACCTGACGCAGCCCGAGATGTTTGCTTGTGTAATTAATTGGAATCTCGCCAGCTTGACAAATTGGGATGATGAATCTATCTGGGGTGAAAAGATGGGGGGAAAATGCATAATCAGTCAAAGATTTAGTCCAGACAGTGTTCTACCTGACTTTGAGACAGCAAATCTATTAAGATGGGGAAGCGTCACTCACATAAAGGCATTCTAGTATTTTCACTTCTGAAAATGTGTAACACTGGCTTATTCTAGTATTTTATTTATTATTACATTTTAACATGTGTATGAGCTGCTATGCATTATATATATATATATATATATATATATATATATATATATATATAGTGCTCCCATGGCACAGATGCCCCAAGCAGAGGGCCTGCACCAATGCTAACACCAGCCTGTGCTCCCTTCAGCAGTGGTCCAGTGTTTTGCTGAGGGTGCCTAAGGGACATTCTAGGCAAAGCCTAATTCATCCTGCTTTATGTTCTTCCCAGTATGGCTGCAAGGCACTGCATCTTTTCTTCTTCATGCATGAGTCATTGCATGAGACTGGCGGGCGTGGTCGGGGGTCGTCACCGACGTACGTTTCACTCCCCACTGGGAGTTTCCTCAGGGTCCTCAGAAAACTCCTCAGAAACTCCCAGTGGGGAGTGAAGCGTACGTCGGTGACGACCCCCGACCACGCCCCCCAGTCTCTTGTTACCATCTCACTCTGCGAACACTGAGTTGATATCACGTGAGCGGCCAGGTGGTGCGACACGCTGTGTGGCTGTTTCTCCTTTCATGCTGGGAACACGTGGGAAGCAGGTTCTGCGCTGTGTGGGAGTGGCGGCAATGGCGGCGGTGGTTTAAACTTACAGCGCGGAGGCGCCCAGGAGAGGAAGAAACAGGATACCCTTTCAACACCTGTGACTTGCCATATACCACTGTGTGCACGACCGCCCCCCCCCCCCCCCCCCCACAGGAAAAGTGGAGTGATTCCTGCACCCGCAACTACGGGACACGTGAGGGCCTGCGGGCTAAAGTTTGTGCATGTTGCGCAGCGTTTCACAACCGGCTTCTGTTTCATACCAAAGTAGTGTGGATACAGTACCTATTTGGAGCACAGCCCCCACATCAGTAGTAGCGTGGACTTACAACTAGGAATCAACATTTGTCCCCTGATAATCAGCTGCCACCTGGCTCTCTGTGTAGTTTTGTGGACTTGATCCCTTAGTAATAAGCTGGCCAGCGGAGTGTCTGTCTGAGTGTCTGGAGGAGGTGTGGTATTCCAGGTTAGTCCTGGCGGGGGCCCCTACATGTGTGTCTGTGAATTAGCAATTGCTATTTTATGTATAATTTTAGTGTATTGTGTGTAGAATATATGTCTTATGCCACATATGGTGATTAATTAAAATTTGTAATTTTGGCAATTTTGTCTGGTGTGCTTTAGTGCCAGCCTTGTGGAACGACCATTTGTCTCATTTGTGTGTTTTTTTTTAAAAATAATTATTATTCTTTATTTATAGAACACCACTATAGTCTGAGGTGCTATGCAAGGTAGAAATTACAAGAGGGTAACACAAGTAAAATACTTACAATACAACAATGATGACAATGCATATTATACCTTGTGAGTCAGGTGTAACAGAAGAGTAACTACACAAATAGATGCAGAGACTCTGTCGGGTCACAAAGAGTAAGTATTGAAGTGGACCAAAACCCATGCCGATTGATTCCCTTCCCTGGGGCATCCAAAACTGGGATGCCCTGCTGTGTGAATCCCCCCCAGGTCGCCCCATACACTTACCTTGTTTAACGGTCCCATGGCCCCATCCCCTCTATCCCTCTAGCAGGGCGCGAACCGGCGCCAGGCATTTGTGAATGGGCAGAATGGGCACGCTACCTGTCGGAGCTACTGGTCTTAGATGAAGACTTAGATGACATGGCTCAGAGCGGCTCTGAGCACGCTGAAGTGGCCGCGCATGCACCATAGGACCGGGAAGAGATGAGTTGGCATTGGCGATCTGGGCGGTTTCACACAGCGGGGCAAGGACATAGGCAAGGCAAGCATAGTCAAAATCCTGGGTTTTGGTCCACTTTAAGCATAAAGTAATAAGACTGTGAGATGGGTGGGTTAAGCAAGATAATGGTGTGTTTTGAGGGCCCTTTTGAAGATTTTAAATGTTGGGGAGCATTGAATATCATGAAGGAGGGCAGAGGAGTGGGAGGGGGTGATAAAGGTTGAGGACAGGAGGAAATCATGGGCAGAGTGGAGACTGTGTCTTGGTTGGTATCTGTGGGCTAGTGATAAAATGTATGAAGGGGCTTGATGGTGAAGAGCCTTGCATGTTAGGGTTAGAAATTTGAGCTGAATTGTTTCAGATAGTGGGAGCCAGTGCAGTGACAGAGAGGAGCTACATAGGAAAAACAAAAGAATAGATGAGGCGGGAATGGTTGTGAATAGTTTGCAGGGGTGCCAGTCTGACCACAGAGGAGGGTGTTGCAGTAGTCTAGTCAGGGGATACAAAAAAATGTACATGCCCTCTGCGCCCCCCTTTCTAAGTAAAAAGGGACTTTGTGTGCTGGGAAGTTCTTCAGTGACCTATGAGTCAATCACAGTAGGGGCACTGACATCCGGCAGAGTGGCCCCGATTTTGTCATGAATGGATGAGGTTTGTGGGCAGAGTTTTTTTGTGCCACTAAGTTGGGGTTATTGAAGGAAGGAGTTGAGGCCCAAAAATATTTCTATGTTTAGGTATGCACCAATATCTCTACATATCTATACATATAAAAAGTATGTTTTCCATATTTTAATAGGTTGTTTTTCATCATCTAGAAAATTGTTAATTTTATAAAAGATATATTAAAGAGGAACAACCACCAGCCTAGAATCTATAAAAATTGTAATGCCATAATGGGTTTGGTTTAATAACTCCTTTTTTCCATTCACTCTCATTGTCTACCTTGGGGCTGATTCAACAACAGGATGTAAATGTTCACCTGGTGTTGAATTATCCCCAAGATAGACAATGAAAGTGAATGTAAGTTTTCTCTCCTAAAAAAGAAGTATGTTTTCTCACCTGGCTCTGAATCAACCCCAGTGTGTGAAATCCCCCAGATCATCCTTAAACATACAGTCACTTTTAAATGTCTGGAGTGGGTACACAGAGGAGCAACCAACGGTCATAGTGGCATAGTGAAAACTAGAGTTCAAGCTGGTGATACGCTGACGGATTTGCTGTCAGATCGCAGGACAGATGAGGTTAGGGGCAATCTGAAGAAATCCACACAGCGGGGAATCCCAAATTAGAATGCCCTCAGGAGGAGGAACAAAATCCGTGATACTGAAAATCCTGGGTCTTCTTCCCTTTCTAAACATGTAAACTTTAAAAAAAAAATGTAATAATGAAAAAATAAAATAAAATTTAAAAAAAAGTGTGAGCTGGATCCTTTTGAAGCCAAGAGAAATCTTTTGCTGTTTTTCTGTTGTACACTCGCTCACATGCAAACAGGCTTGTTTGTACTTAAACATACCAATGTGAACCATATCATACAGTTTCAGCAAGCAATTCAGAGTAGGTTAATCATTCTGAAATCATAAAACAAACAGACAAGGTAGAATGAAAACTTTTGTCTTTGAACTTTTTGAAAAGTGAGTTTAGAAAAAGCCACCTGCAGTTCAGGGACTTTTAAAAGCAAAGTGTTCTCTATGTACTGAGGCTCGGCAAAGTAGAATAAAAGAACACAAGGAAAGGGAACCTCTTGGCAAGGTTATTAGTTGTGTCTTTGATGCTCAGCTCAGTGTTTGCTTCACCCTGTAGAAAGCATTCTGTTACTACACCACTTGACCTGCCTACATTCTCATCCATGGACTTGTCTTGGTAAAGCTTTGCTACAAAGATTGTGCTATTAGAAAAAGATCTTTTTTCATTATTGTTTTCTGTGAATATTTTGTGTTAATCATGATAAAAATTCAGTTTCACAGTCAATGATTTTATTCTCGTGACCATTTTTTAGTGCACATTTAAACAGAAACAGAAATGTGTGTGCATGCATCTACACAGTTCTGGCCAGGTAATTGGCATATTTGTTCATGTTGGGGAAAGAAACCAATGTTGGAGGTACCAAAAATGTTGTAATTTTCACAGGTACAGATCGGCTTTCTTTAAAGTGATTGCACCAGCATGATGGAGAGATGACTAGCACATTACAGTCAGCTGTAACCTATTTACATTGTAACACCAAGCTTGTGACTGCTATATCATGTAACACAGCAGGGTTCAGTCCTTGTTACTATGGGGTTTATTTATCAAGGGATAGCAGCAGGTAGTGCCTCATAGCGGCAGGCAGCGTCTGGTGAACGCTGGGCAGGCAGCGTCTGGTGGTATGCAAAACCACATTTATGAAAGAGAATCTGGTGAGCGACTCAGCGTATAGCGCCAGCGCTCTAGCGTCCAGAGCGCCAGGTATTACCTGTCGCTACCTGTCGCTCACCCATACATTTCAATGGACATTCCTTTTCTTCTGTTTAAACAGGGTTTTGTTTGAAAACTTTTTTGATTTTGTTTTTATGCAGAATTGTCATTACAGGTCTGGCATTAAAGTATTAATGTCACAATGTTACAACAATGTCATTCCATGTGTTTTTGCTTTGTTACTGGGGTACATGTGTTCAAAAACAGACTTTAATCACACAGCGTCTGCCTCTCTGTGCAATAGCGACCAGATCCAGAGCACCTACGCTGTGTGTCTTTTTGTTGAATATGTTGCTGAGAGTCAGTCACAATGAGCTGACGCTACCTTTCACTCCCTGCAACACTGTACTGGTGTTAGAACGGCCAACATACATCTCGTTCATCAATGCTGGCCAGGTTATTACAGCAACTGAGGCTCTCTGTTACAGCGCCCGATAGCCGATCACAGCGTCTACTAGAGGTCGCTCTTAGCGCTGCTGTACAGATGCTCATCTGCCGATATCTGGCTCTGTACCTATCCTAAGGGTTCTGGCTGGAAACAGGATATTATTTCCTTGCCAGTGGATGTTTAAAGGGTATGTCCAGTCTTAGCATAACCCCCCGGCCTGCCTCCCTCCCCTGGTGCTGAGGCAGGACTGGGATAACCTCACTCTATCCATTTAAGTGAATAGGGCGAACAGGGCTGATTAGTGCAGCAGGTCGAGGTTGGCTGCGCCTAGTACCAGGCACATCGTCAATCATTGCTGAGAACTTCACACACTTAGACTGGTGATCTATTTCAACTATGCAGGTCCATCAAATCTTGCAAATCTTGAGAATCCCTCAATAGGAAAAGGGCAGTGGACATAAGGCACCACACCTCTTAGTGCCTGTTAAATAAACATTATTCAGCTTGGGTTTGAATCGCTATTGGCCTGTTATGGGGGGTCATGGTAATTATTTGGCAAGGTGCACAATGGGTGTGTTTTGTGGTGTGAATTGCAACCTGCATCTCAGTGAGTTTTTTAATTATACCACATTCATCAAAATATTTTTGTTCCATTTTTTCCTCCAAATATCACATGTACCTGCAATTGGGCATTTTTACAGGCCCGTTACATAATTTTTAATATAAAGAGGTATTAATATTTTTTCAAGTTTGTAAATAAAAGCACCATTTAAAAAATAGATATGTTTGGGGCCCCTGGGGTGCTGTTATTTTCTAAATTCCTACAGAATTATTTCCCTCCTTGGAAAAATTATTGAAAAATTACACATCATAGGTACAGGTCAATCATTTTTTTAAACCCACCTGTGAGTTAAACTTAAAAAGCTCACTGAGATGTAGGTTGCCGTTCACACCTTGCTTTACCAGATAATTAGCATCACCCCCAATTGCCTTGGTTCTGCAAAGACTCCTAAAAAGGACGAACAGGCAATCCCTGGAATTCTGCTAATGGACTTTTTTATTTTGAGCTGACATTTCTGGCTAAAAATAAATAAAAATGTTGTCTGTACAAGGTTACACAGTAGGGTGTTTCCTTGGGATTCCCCAGACACAACAGTGCATAACTGGGACACTAGGGGCACCAGGGAAACACATCAGCATGGTATAAATACTCCCTGCTGCGCAAGTGCTCAGTTTTTGCCTATAAAACACAGTGTAAAAATGTGGGACCTGTGCTCAGAGGTTCAGCAGAGACAGCCAGAAGACACTCAGATCAAGCCAAGAAGACCCTGAGCAAGAAAACAGTGGGAAAAAAAAGTCAAGATCATGAAATAAGAATTGTAATAAACCTGTAAACAGGGGGGGGGGGGTAGTCTGTCAATTGGTAGGTTCCCATACCAGTTTAGAGGCACACATTCCTGCCATGTGGGTAGATAGTTTGCTTACCCACCCCCTCCTGGGCACCAGGGGTATAGAAGAGGCGTTGCTCTTCCACAGGTGCCCATTTTTTGGCCCATAACTTTTTATACAACAAAACGACATTCCTCAAATAATGAAGCTCCTTGATAGCACAGATTTGCCCCTATATAACATATCAATGGATCAACATTCAGTGAATTTCTAAAGCTAAAGAAATGTACTCCTCATACAAAACAAAACGTGCCTGCTGTACATTTAGGACTGTTAAGCCTTTTTATTTGTAACAATTCTCATACAGAGAAACAAAGCCCATACAGTAGCTAATACAGAATACCCAAAATTTTATTTTTGATTTTATTTTTTCAATTTTGCTTTGATTTTATATATTGTTTAGCTGATTGCAAACAGGTGATTACATCAGAAACTTTCCAAAACATAATTCTACATTTTCATTACTGCATAGTTACTGTTCTCTGGTGTAAACCATAAGGAAGGTGCCATTGAAAGGAGAGAAGACTCATTCAACACATAAATCTTTTATAACATACTAGCTATTCATCTGTTCATTGCATTGTCTTTCTGCAGGTCCAGGTCTGTGTCTGTAAGTAGTAGGGATAAAAATAGTGCTATTGACTATATATATATATATATATATACACACACACACACACACACACACACACACACACACACACACACTAGTGCGGGACCATATTTAATTGGACCGAAAGAAAAGTCATGTGAAAAAAATTATCTGACAAAAATAATAAAATAATGTAAAAATAAGAGAGATTCATTATGTGAAGGACACAGTACCCTTCCTCTGTGCTATGATTCAGCATGGTAAGTATTCATTCTTAATAGGTTGGGAGCAGAACATGAAATATTCCTATGCCACCTCTTATAATGAGTGTTTGCTCTCCTGTGGGAGCATGATCGGAGATCGAAGAAGGATGTACTAACAAGATCCACTTACATTTACACTGGAAAACTCAATCTGTCCACTTTTGTTGATAGGGACACTCCTGAAGTTTAAAAAGTCACAATTTGGACCTGTTTTGATAAATGTCCTCAATGCAAATTAATTTATACTGGTGTTGCCTTAAGTGGGTCTAAGGCTGAGTCTAGCCAATGTAACAGGTTTAAAAGGAAAGAAAAGGGGTGTATGAAAATGTCTTAGGACAGATGACCTGAATTGCTGGAATATAAGACAACTATTAAATTGGCAACAAATGTCAAACAAGATTATTGCAAAAAGCTGTCATATTCACATAAAGAATTTATTCTGAAAGGATAACATTTGAATATAAGCAGCTATACATTGTACACTATATTTAGTATTTACAGTAAATACGTATTATAATTGTTAGACCCTAACTCTTCAATGAGCTCAAACAGCGCAGCAGGGTTCAATTACAGATGGTAGTCACAGCCATTGGCCCTGGGTCAAGTGTCCTGAACTTTCTGGCCTTGGGAGCCATATCCAACACTGATAAATGGTCACAAGACTACTTTAAACCAAAGAGGTTGATGACTAAAGCCTTTTTACAGTCATTACAGTTTTTTTTTCCAAGACAGCCACAGAATTATGTTGTTAAGGACAGATACAGACACCAAATGATTTTCCCCAGGACAGATGCAGAAGCCTAATTATTTTGCACAGGCTAGGCCAAAAAATCAACTTTTTTCACCCCACCTAGCAATGACTAGCAATGTAGTACCCTCTTCTGTGGCAGTAAGTTTGGTGGAATAGATTGGCCCTGTGGCAGGAACTGATTGCCCAGACACTCTGAACAGCTACAGTTACAACTCCATTCTCCCCCAGAACGTTAAAAAGTCATGTTCCAGCCTCTGAACCGCATATGGGACCAGAAATAGAGGTGGTACTGTGCTCTAAAATGGAACACAGCATAGTACCATAACACACAGATGCAATAATGACACATATCAGAGGGCCACATAAAAAGGGCATGGAGTGCTGCATCTGGCCTCATGGACCTTGAGTTTGTCTTGCTTTTCCCATGTTACAATGAGCATGGCTCATTTGTGGATACCTGCAATGTACCCGCTCTGGTCTGACCTGTAAAACTCTGATGCCAAGATAGACCTTACATGTGGCTATACAATATTATAAATGCCATTATTAACTGACCTCTTTTATTTGATGTATTTTATACCCCCCTGTCCCGGTTGTCCATCACATTATCAAATCTACATGGAGACCAGGAAGGTAAGAAGAGGCACAAACCAAATCCACTCCCCTAGAAGCTGCCCAACCAGTGGACGCTCAGCAACAGACAACCCATTACACCCTATACAGCCTAGGTTGCCCCTCAGGCCTTCTGGAATAAGAATCCAGATGGTTGGGTGGGCACCAGGTGTGGGGCAAAGCAATGCAATCAAATCCAGATAAAAAGATGAATACTGTACAGGATAACACTCACAAGGGGACAAGAAGGGGTCATAAACTGGCGCACCCACAGCCAGCAGCAATCACCAGCAATAGCCGCTGATGCTCTAGGCAATGACTCCACACCCAATCTTCAGACACTGATAGGAAACAAACCAAAATTGGGCCAGTGTGTCCCAGCTCCAAGCCTGATACAGAATCAGAACGGGCCCAAAAAAAACACACCCAAACATAGTCATCTCATGGCTGTGTGGAAGCCACAACCACTAAATGGGGATCTCAGATTTCAAACCAGCCTCCATTTTTGCACCTGAAAGATGCAACACAACTAGCCCATTAGTTTGACGCCAGGATCGGGCTGGAATCCACCTCGGTTTAGGAGTTATGCTCAAAATAGCATTTGTAGGTTGCAAGCTAGCTTCCGGCAAAGGTGGAGCTGGATCCAGAGGGGCTTCTGGGCGTTAAATCCCAGACCTCAACCTAGGGCAAACTGTCCCATCTTCCGTACATGTGTCAGGAGTAGTTCCAGAAACTCAGTTTGCTGCTTTATGCCCCCGGTGGCTGCCTTGCTGACATCTAAACTGAACGCACCAAGGTAATCTGACTTTATGTTGTATCTTAGCTTGTAAATCTCTTACCTGTAATCTGTAACCTATTTTTCTGTTATTGTAAATTCTATTCTTGAATAACTGTCTAGCTTGCCTTTTGCATTAAAATATATATTTAACAGCTGTCTTTTTGCCTTAACAAAGAATTTGTGTGTCCGTGGCCTCGCTGAGCTTTGTAGACCACTAGGATGGTGATTTAGGAAAGTGTGCTGCATCATAGGTGCTGTGTTGTTAGCGTGATCACATTTACCAGACAGTAAGGTTCAGCTGGTCTTTATATAACGTACACATTTTCAGTTGTGTATGTTACATCTCCATTCCAACATCAAGATCCTGGGTGACCTGGCTCCACATGAGTGCAGCATAATATGACTTTCTTTTACTCATTCCACTTAAAGAGGAACAACACACCCTTTTGTTACTTTTTGGGGTATTGTTTATCTCAGTGGGGGCATTTTCATTTGGGATGCCCTGCTGTTTGTACACCATAGGTTGCCGCAATCATTAACCTTCCTGTTGCTTTCACGGCGCAGACTTGGGCAAGAATGAGCACGCTGGTTGGTGGCCCGCTCAACCTATTAGGGCACTCGCTTTCACTCGGCTCCCTTTGATGCCGCTGGCAGCCAATCCGCCTGGATGGGTCGGCGGAAGAGGCTTGTACGTTCCTGTCCCCCGCCTAGACGTTGGCGGGGATTGGCTGTGGCGTTCACGTGGGAGCGGGGAGAGGTGAGTTTTTTGGGGTTTCTGGGGGGTTTCACACAGCGGGGCACCCCCGATCGGGGTGCCCCGCCGAAGTGGACCAAAACCCAGGATAGTCAAAATCCTGGGTGTTGGTCCACTTTAAAGAGAAACATCAGCTTCTGGCCGGTTAAAATGGGTTATGGTTTTCTTTAAAAAGGAACATCTGCCTTTCTGGCTAGCAATGGAGTCTAAAAGATCCCCTAAAAGTCATCTGGCCGACTTACAACCCCTGGGACATCCCAATTTGGGATTCCCAGCTGTGTGAAAAAAAACCTGGGAACCCCCACAAATTTGTGGGTCTCGATGCATCCCCATCTCCCTGTGGTCTTTGGTGAATTCTCATGCTCAGCCTATCGGAATAGCTTTGTGAAGCAGTGCGTCTTATCCACAAAGATGTTGGCCCTGTGTCCTGGGCAAAATAATTCTGTATCAGTCCTGATCAAAATAATTCAGCATCGGCATCTGTCCTAAGCAAAAAATGATGTGGCTGTCCTGGGAAAGAAAATTCTGGTTGAACGTTATTTTAACCATACACGTGGATACATGTTGTGCTACATTCTGTTTTGCCTTTGTTATTAACTATCTATTTGAAGGCAGCCAGAATGCTGAAGCATCCATTGATGGAAATGACACCTCTGTTCTGGGTTATGAAAACTGGTTAACAATGGATCAGAACGTGTGGATTTTTTGTGATGCTGGAAGATTTGTCTTGGCAGGGTTCTACAGTCAAATCCCACTTTGGACACCAAGTGCATTTACAGTTTGTACTGTACACTGTATGTTTGTGTAGTTTCCTACTAGAGATGAGCGAACTTTTGAAAAATTCGACTGATTCGCCGAATTTTCCGACAAAAATCGTTTCGACCCGAATTTATTCGCGACGAATCGCTATTAAAAACGGCTATTTCTGAGCCTATTGGAGCCTCAATAGGGTTGTAAACCATTCTGCCTTGCTGTAACACACATAGGAAGCGTGCTGGGTTAGTGAAATAATACTGTAAATAATTATCACATGCAGATCAGAGGCATCGCTAATAGAATCGCAGAGCGGCACAATTGCAGAAAGTTGAAGTGGCATCACTATGAGGGGCCCCTATAGTGTCTGAAAAACACACCCTGGAGCTGGCAGCAGCAGGAGCCCAAAAACTAGCTGAATCACGCCCTGAAGTTGTAAGCAGCAGCAGCTGCAGGAGCCCAAACATTGCTTTAAAGTGACACTGGAGTTGGCTGCAGGAGCCCAAAAATTGGATGAATCACACCCTGGAGTTGCAAGCAGCAGCAGCAGCAGGAGCCCAAACATTGCTTTAAAGAGACACTGGAGTTGGCTGCAGGAGCACAAAAATTGGATGAATCACACCCTGGAGTTGCAAGCAGCAGCAGCAGGAGCCCAAACATTGCGTGAAAGAGACACTGGAGTTGGCAGCAGCCACAGCAGGAGCCCAAAAATTGACTGACACACCCTAGAGTTGGCAGCAGCAGGAGCCCAAACATAGCTTGAAAGAGACACTGGAGTTGGCAGCAGGAGCACAAAAATAAGCTGAATTACACCCTGGAGTTGCAAGCAGCAGCAGCAGCAGGAGCCCAAACATTGCGTGAAAGAGACACTGGAGTTGGCAGCAGCCACAGCAGGAGCCCAAAAATTGACTGACACACCCTGGAGTTGGCAGCAGCAGGAGCCCAAACATTGCTTTAAAGAGACACTGGAGTTGGCGGCAGGAGCCCAAAAATTGGATGAATCACACCCTGGAGTTGCAAGCAGGAGCCCAAATATTGCTTTAAAGAGACACTGGAGTTGGCTTCAGGAGCACAAAAATTGGATGAATCACACCCTGGAGTTGCAAGCAGCAGCAGCAGGAGTACAAACAGTGTTTAAAGAGACAGTGGAGTTGGCTGCAGGAGCCCAAAAATTGGATGAATCACACCCTGGAGTTGCAAGCAGCAGCAGGAGCCCAAACATTGCTTTAAAGAGACACTGGAGTTGGCTGCAGGAGCCCAAAAATTGGATGAATCACACCCTGGAGTTGCAAGCAGTAGCAGCAGGAGCCCAAACATTGCTTTAAAGAGACACTGGAGTTGGCTGCAGGAGCCCAAAAATTGAATGAATCACACCCTGGAGTTGCAAGCAGTAGCAGCAGCAGCAGCCCAAACCTTAAAAGACACACTGGAGTTGGCAGCAGGAGCCCAAAAATTGGCTAAATGACACACTGGAGTTGCAAGCAGCAGCAGCAGGAGCCCAAATATAGCTTGAAAGAGACACTGGAGTTGGCAGCAGGAGCCCAAAAACTTGCTGAATTACACCCTGGAGTTACAATCAGCAGCAGCCCAAACATAGCTTAAAAGACACACTGGAGGTGGCAGCAGGAGCCCAAAAATTGGCTGAATGACACCCTTGAGTTGCAAGCACCAGGAGCCCAAACATAGCTTGAAAGAGACACTGGAGTTGGCAGCAGGAGCCCAAAAATTAGCTGAATTAGACCCTGGAGTTGCAAGCAGCAGCAGCAGCTGCATGAGCCCAAACATTGCTTTAAAGAGACACTGGAGTTGGCTGCAGGAGCACAAAAATTGGATGAATCACACCCTGGAGTTGCAAGTAGCAGCAGCAGGAGTACAAACATTGCTTTAAAGAGACACTGGAGTTGGCTGCAGGAGCCCAAAAATTGGATGAATCACACCCTGGAGTTGCAAGCAGCAGCGGGAGCCCAAACATTGCTTTAAAGAGACACTGGAGTTGGCTGCAGGAGCACAAAAATTGGATGAATCACACCCTGGAGTTGCAAGCAGCAGCAGGAGCACAAACATTGCTTTAAAGAGACACTGGAGTTGGCTGCAGGGGCCCAAAAATTGGATGAATAACACCCTGGAGTTACAAGTAGCAGCAGGAGCCCAAACATTGCTTTAAAGAGACACTGGAGTTGGCTGCAGGAGCACACAAATTGGATGAATCACACCCTGGAGTTGCAAGCAGCAGCAGCAGGAGCCCAAACATTGCTTTAAAGAGACACTGGAGTTGGCAGCAGGAGCCCAAAAATTAGCTTAATTACACCCTGGAGTTGCAAGCAGCAGCTGCTGCTGCAAGAGCCCAAACATTGCTTTAAAGAGACACTGGAGTTGGCTGCAGGAGCACAAAAATTGGATGAATCACACCCTGGAGTTGCAAGCAGCAGCAGCAGGAGCACAAACATTGCTTTAAAGAGACACTGGAGTTGGCTGCAGGGGCCCAAAAATTGGATGAATAACACCCTGGAGTTACAAGTAGCAGCAGGAGCCCAAACATTGCTTTAAAGAGACACTGGAGTTGGCTGCAGGAGCACACAAATTGGATGAATCACACCCTGGAGTTGCAAGCAGCAGCAGCAGGAGCCCAAACATTGCTTTAAAGAGACACTGGAGTTGGCTGCAGGAGCCCAAAAATTGGATGAATCACACCCTGGAGTTGCAAGCAGCAGCAGCAGGAGCACAAACATTGCTTTAAAGAGACCCTGGAGTTGGCTGCAGGAGCACACAAATTGGATGAATCACACCCTGGAGTTGCAAGCGGCAGCAGCAGGAGCCCAAACATTGCTTTAAAGAGACACTGGAGTTGGCTGCAGGAGCCCAAAAATTGAATGAATCACACCCTGGAGTTGCAAGCAGCAGCAGCAGGAGCACAAACATTGCTTTAAAGAGACACTGGAGTTGGCTGCAGGGGCCCAAAAATTGGATGAATAACACCCTGGAGTTACAAGTAGCAGCAGGAGCCCAAACATTGCTTTAAAGAGACACTGGAGTTGGCTGCAGGAGCCCAAAAATTGGATGAATCACAAACATTGCTTTAAAGAGACCCTGGAGTTGGCTGCAGAAGCACACAAATTGGATGAATCACACCCTGGAGTTGCAAGCGGCAGCAGCAGGAGCCCAAACATTGCTTTAAAGAGACACTGGAGTTGGCTGCAGGAGCCCAAAAATTGAATGAATCACACCCTGGAGTTGCAAGCAGCAGCAGGAGCCCAAACATTGCTTTAAAGAGACACTGGAGTTGGCTGCAGCCACAGCAGGAGCCCAAAAATTGACTGACACACCCTGGAGTTGGCAGCAGCAGGAGCCCAAACATAGCTTGAAAGAGACACTGAAGTTGGCAGCAGGAGCCCAAAAATATGCTGAATTACACCCTGGAGTTGCAAGCAGCAGCAGCAGCTGCAGGAGCCCAAACATTGCTTTAAAGAGACACTGGAGTTGGCTGCAGGAGCACAAAAATTGGATGAATCACACCCTGGAGTTGCAAGCAGCAGCAGCAGCAGGAGCCAAAACATTGCTTTAAAGAGACACTGGAGTTGGCTGCAGGACCCCAAAAAATTGGATGAATCACACCCTGGAGTTGCAAGCAGCAGCAGCAGCAGGAGCCCAAACATGGCTTGAAAAAGACACTGGAGTTGGCTGCAGGAGCCAGAAAAATTGGGCTAAAGACACACTGGAGTGGCAAGCAGCAGCAGGAGCAGGAGCCCAAACATTGCTTGACAGAGACACTGGATCTGGCAGCAGGAGCCCAAAAATTGGATGAATCACACCCTGGAGTTGCAAGCAGCAGCAGCAGGAGCCCAAATATTGCTTTAAAGAGACACTGGATTTGGCTGCAGGAGCCCAAAAATTGGATGAATCACACCCTGGAGTTGCAATCTGCAGCAGCAGGAGCCCAAACATAGCTTGGAAGAGACACTGGAGTTGGCTGCAGGAGCCCAAAAATTGGATGAATCACACCCTGGAGTTGCAAGCAGCAGGAGCAGGAGCACAAACATTGCTTTAAAGAGACACTGGAGTTGGCTGCAGGAGCCCAAAAATTGGATGAATCACACCCTGGAGTTGCAAGCAGCAGCAGGAGCCCAAACATTGCTTTAAAGAGACACTGGAGTTGGCAGCAGCCGCAGCAGGAGCCCAAAAATTGACTAACACACCCTGGAGTTGGCAGCAGCAGCAGGAACCCAGAAATTGTTGGCAGCAGCAGGAGCACAAACATTAGCTGGAAGGCACACCTGGAGTTGGCAGCAGCATAAGCAGGAGCCCAAACATTGCTTGTAAGACACCCTGGAGTTGGCAGCAGCAGCAGGAGGCCAAAAATTGGCTGAAAGGCACACCCTGAAGTTGGCATCAGCAGGAGCCCAAAAATTGGCTGGAAGGCACACCCTGAAGTTGGCATCAGCAGGAGCCCAAAAATTGGCTGGAAGGCACACCCTGAAGTTGGCATCAGCAGGAGCCCAAAAATTGGTCTAAAGACATAAATATGTTTTGCACCATTTGGAAAGTGTAAAACATGGCACCATGCTGAATCTAGTCTCATGCATCAGCCATTGGTGGGTGAAAATCCTGGCTGATCCATCCCTGATTCATTTTGACAAAGGTGAGTCTCTCCACATTTTTAGTTGACAGACGAGTTCTCCTCGCCGTAACTATGGCCCCCGCTGCACTAAACACCCGCTCAGATGGCACGCTACTTGCCGGGCAGGACAGCTTTTCCAGGGCAAACTCTGCTAGTTGCGGCCACAAGCCAAGTTTGGCTGCCCAGAAGTCCAGCGGATCCTCAAGGTGTGTTGGCATGGTCATGTCAAGGTATGACATGACCTGCTGGTTGAGGTCCTGCTCCAGGTCTTCCTGCTGCTCATGAGTGGCCTCCCTATGTGGGCGTAGAAAGCTACTCATTAGCAACTGAAGACTGAGGCTGCTGCTGATGGAGCTGCTGCTGCTCCTGCCAACCCCCCCAGCAGCCATGGCAGTGGAAGGTGAGTGCAGAGGTCCCCCCGAGTCAGACCTGCAAGAGTATGGACCATGGCGCAGGTAGGCATCGGCCAACTGACTACGTAAAATGTCCTTGTAGTAGTTCAGCTTGTCCTCCCTCTCGCAGGGTCAAGCACACAGCACAACACGTTCCCACGTGTCCAGCTGTGTGGGCTCTCTTCGACCTGCCCGGGACAGCGACCGGGCGGACTGCGCTTTCCATCACAGCCGATTGAGCAGACCTTAAGCCGGTATTCCTTGCTCCTTTTGTAAGTACTATTCTTAACCAGTACATATATTGTTTGGAATGTAGTTTGCCTTTAATGTGGTGTCAATATGATATTATACATATGCCCACAGATGACTGAGAAGTGGAGAACACTACCATATATGGCTGTTGCCATTCCCTTTCCTCTGGTGTATGGAGCACTGATCAATTCATAATTTCCAAGCCTTTCCATCCAGGTAGTTTATTAATGCATATTACTGTTTAGTAATAATCAAGTTTTAGTGGATACTGGGGCCTCATAGTTAAAATGAACTATGTGGGTACCCGTAGTACATGGGAATAGAACTTATCTGATTAGTGGCTTATGTTTTTGTCTTTGTGTATGTCTTTATTTGTTCAGCGTCAATCTTGGGACAGTGCACCTGGATATGAGGCCCTTTGCAATAATATTATTAGCCTGGATGGGCTGATCAAGCGCTTTCAAATGCGATTTGGTACTGAAGAAGCCCCCTAGTGGGGGTGAAACTAGTCTACCATTTATCAATTGATATCATCTACTGCCAAGTTATGGCCAATTAAATGATTGTACATTGTGTATTGCGAGCCATGTGCAAGTTGTCAAACTGTATTACGCCTAACCAGCGGATTGGTAATCAGATTAGTCGAGAATACATGTAAATATTGTTGTTATATTATAGGATGTATTCCTTTTTTCTAGAATTTGGTATATATTGGGGAATAGGGGAAAAGGGGAATTGAATTGGTAGCGTGCAGCACCAAGGACAATCCTCTAAACTCAACCCCTATGTTTGTATTTTAACATGCTATTGTCAATCAAAATAAATTCATGTATTTTATTTATGTAAAAATTGTATTATTCAATTATGATTTAGGCGCGGTCACACTTTGAGTTCCCATTAACACTGGGTCGGTTCATACCCAGAAATACCTTTGGTATATTATATCCTCCCTCTCGCAGGGTTTAAAAAATGCCCCTATTTTGTGCCGGAAGCGAGGGTCCAATACGGAGGACAGCCAGAAGTCATCCCGGCAATAAATGGAAAAATTCTGGGGTCACTACGCAAGCACGTGAGTATGCTTCCTGCCATTTGCGCAAGTGACTCGGAGGGACTACCTGTCTCCATCTCCACTGCATACTGCCACGGTGTGTCCGAGTCCTCTGTCTCGCCTTCCTCAAAACCCTCTAGCTCCTCTGGCTGCTCCTGCTCCTCCTCTCCTGTCCGCTGACTAGATAAACCAGCCATTTCGCCAAGCCTAAACTGTGCTTCACTGGGCCACTCCTCCTCCTCTTCCTCCTCCTCCTCCAGTTCAGCTCCAATGTGGTTCATGTGGCCGTAAGATGTAGACGCCATGTCTCCAGTGCCCTGAGCAGCCATGGTTTCCAACATGTGCTGTAGTACATGAAGCAGTGGAATCACGTCGTTCATCCCGTAATCCTGCCGACTGACAAATAAAGTGGCTTCCTCAAAGGGCCTAAGCAAACAGCAGGTGTCACGTATGAGCTGCCACTGGTTGACATTGAAGTTACACAGGGGAGTCCCCCTATCCGCTTGGATCATCAGGAAATCCGTGATGGCTTTTCTCTGTTCATATAATCGGTCCAACATGTGAAGGGTGGAATTCCAATGGGTGGAAACATCGCAAATCAGACTATGTTGGGGGCTACCGTTCTGACGCTGTAGCTCAAGAAGGGTGTGTTTGGCGGTGTATGAGTGGCTGAAGTTGTTAGGATGTCTTGCAGATGGGGGGAACACTTCAGAAACCGCTTGACAATCAGATTGAAGACGTGAGCCATGCAGGGGGCATGGGTCAGGCTTCCTTGGCGCAGCGCAGACAAAATGTTCTTTCCATTGTCGGTAACCATGATTCCCATTTTAAGTTTTCTTGGAGTAAGCCATGTTTGGATTTCGTGATGAATAAATTTAAGCAGTTCCTCCCCTGTGTGACTCCGTTCACCAAGACAAACCATGTGAAGCACAGCGTGACACCTCCGTGCCCTGCACACATGGTAGACTGGAGGGGCACTGAGACTTGAGCCTACAGTGGAGGGTGAGGAGGCCGAGTCGCACGGTGTCACAGGCACAACGGCCAGGGAGCGCGGAGGCCAAAGCGGCGTGACCTGTCCAACTTGCTGCTGCTGCTGCAAAGGGACCACATTCTCCCAGTGGGCCGTAAACGACATGTACTGTCCCTGACCGTAGTTACAGCTCCAGACGTTGGCACTGCCATGCACTTTGCTACACATGGACAGGCTCAAGGACTGGCCCACCTTCTGTTCAACAAAAGTCTGCAGCGCTGGTACGGCCTTCTTGGCAAAGAAATGACGGCTTGGGACTCTCCACCTCGGCTCGGCACAAGCCATCAATTCTCTGAAAGGTGCAATGACCACCACCTGAAAAGGGAGCGACTGCAGCACCAGCAACTTGGACAGGAGCATATTCAGCTTCTGCGCCGTAGGATGAGTGGGCACATACTGCTGTCTCTTGGACATGGCTTCGCTGATGGATTGCTGGCGGGATGCATGACTTGGAGGAGGAGGAGCAGGAGCGACAGAGGATGGGTATGATGCACAGCTGCCTTCGGCTTAGGTGCTGGAGCCTTGGCTGGCAGAAATTGGGAGCGGCGTGCCACTTGGTGAGGAAGCAGGCTGGACCACCTCTTCGGAGCCTCGGTTCTCCCAGGCCGCTTTATGGTGACGCATCATATGTTGACGCAGGGCCGTGGTGCCAACATTTGGGCCCGGGCCACGCTTCACCTTCTGCCTACATATCTTGCTTGTGGCCATGTTACCCCCTGTGGATGCTTCAGGAAAAACTGCCACACTGCCGAGTAGCTACTTTTCCCACCAACAGGCCTCACTGATTCGCTGCTACTGTCGCCAACTCCAGGAACCCCTGCTCCACTACCTCCCGATAAGGTAGCCTGCTGCGCAGCAGGTGCTCTACCCCGGCCCCGGCCCCGTTTGGCTCCAGGCTTTACAATTGTGCCCCCATGCTGACTGCCAACCATGCTGCCAACACCTTGCTGCCTCAGCTGCTGACTCCAGGGCAACCTGCGCCCCTCTGATGATGACGATGAAGCCCCTTCATCACCCGGCTCCCAAGTGCGATCGGCTTCATCATCATCATCATCATCACCGAGTTGTGGCTGCACGTCACTGATGTTCTCGGTTTCCTAAACAGTGTCTGGCGCAGGAGCTGGAGCGCTCGCAACACCCACGATACTGTCCACATCACTATTTGTCTGCCGAGCTAAAGAAGCCACCTCCATTTCTTGGCTGGGCAGAAGCTGCTGACTGTCCTCTATCTGATCGTCCTCCTCACTAAAGAGTGGAGCTGAACCCAAAGCATAGGATACGTCACTGGGGGAGGGAACAGCGTAGGACAGAGGCAATGGAAGGACAGGGATTGCTCTCGGGGCATGCCAACTCAGGGTTGTTTCAGAGGAACCTACCGACCCTAGACTGGGGGTCTCAGATGTAACTTGTGATGATGTTGATGAGCGCGTTAACCAATCTACCACGACAGATGCGTTATTGATGGAGAAACGACCGCTAGCAGATACTGGCAGATCAGGTCTCTCACCGTGACTCCTGCTGCCACTCGCTCCTAGTCTGCTGCAACCTTTGCCTGCTGAATCTTGGCCTCTGCCACTCCTCTTTGAACATCCTTGCACTTGTCTGCCTGACATTTTTATGTATTTGAAATGCGCAATAGGTACGATAAAAAATGTGTTTACTTTAAAAAGAAGAAGCTAAATAAAGTGAGGAACTGTTTCTCTGCACCAGATACTATGAAAATTGGCCATATGAGATACCCTGCGGCCTAGTGTTTTGGCAGCAGACCAAAAACCAATTCAAAATGCAATACTTTGATTAAGCTGAGGAAGGATGAACAAGCGTATTTAGTATAACAGATAGGCTGCTAAGTGCAGGTTTGGGATGCCCTGCGGCCTGGTTTTTTTTGTTAAAGGCAGACCAAAAACCAATTCAAAATGCAATACTTTGATTAAGCTGAGAAAGGATGAACAAGCGTATTTTGTATAACAGATAGGCTGCTAAGTGCAGGTTTGGGATGCCCTGCGGCCTGTTTTTTTTTTGTTAAAGGGAGACCAAAAACCAATTCAAAATGAAATACTTTGATTAAGCTGAGGAAGGATGAACAAGCGTATTTAGTATAACAGATAGGCTGCTAAGTGCAGGTTTGGGATGCCCTGCGGCTTGGTGTTTTTTTTGTTAAAGGCAGACCAAAAACCAATTCAAGATGCAATACTTTGATTAAGCTGAGGAAGGATGAACAAGCGTATTTAGTATAACAGATAGGCTGCTAAGTGCAGGTTTGGGATGCCCTGCGGCCTAGTGTTTTTTTTGTTAAAGGCAGACCAAAAACCAATTGAAAATGAAATACTTTGATTAAGCTGAGGAAGGATGAACAAGCGTATTTAGTATAACAGATAGGCTGCTAAGTGCAGGTTTGGGATGCCCTGCGGCCTGTTTTTTTTTGTTAAATGCAGACCAAAAACCAATTAAAAATGCAATACTTTGATTAAGCTGATGAAGGATGAACAAGCGTATTTAGTATAACAGATAGGCTGCTAAGTGCAGGTTTGGGATGCCCTGCGGCCTGGTGTTTTTTTTGTTAAAGGCACCTTGCAGTTTTTCCAGAAAAATAACCCTTTACATTTGAAATACCCCCTAACAAACTATATATTCTCTGGAAGTACACACCTCAAGCTTTCTAGGTGTACCAGGCTTGTTGATGTGGCCACAGTTTTCTGGAAGTAATCCCTCAATGTATTCTGTGGTTGCAAAGAGTTTCCCTAAAAAAAGGATAAAAAAGCAGAATCAAAGCAACATTTTCCTAAAAAAACTATATACAAACAGGAAAAAACAAGTATAATCTGAAAAAGCAACCTCCCCCAAACAGAACGATACCCAACATGCATAGCTACTGTCAAGGGACGAGTTGCCAAACACCCCAAAGTAAAGCATGCGCATAACGGTAATTTTTCTTGAAAATTTCAGCTCTGCAGACAAGGTGCGCACCTTGCGATTTTTCAACCAAAACCACCCTTTACATTTGGAATATCCCCCATAAACCATATATTCCCTAAAAGTACACATGTTAAGCTTTCTAAGCGTACCCAGCTTGTTGTAGTGGGCTCATCTTTCTGGAATTGATCCCTCAAAGGATTCTTTAGTTGCGCAAGGTTTCCCTAAAAAATGTATAAAAAAGCTGAATAAAAAACACCTTTTCCTAAAATATAAATATGCAAACCAGAAAAAACAAGCTAAGTCTGAAAGCGCAAGGTCCCCCGAACAGAACAATACCCAACATGCATAGCTACTTTTAATCCTTTTAATTGTCAGCCTACTTGAGATTTTGTCACCCTCTGTTGACAGGTCATTTTTCCCCATTTTGCGCCATGTTTTGCGACATTTTTGCTGGAATTTTCAGGAAAATTATATATATATTTTTTGCAGCAGAGTTTAGGCTTTAACATGAAATGTCTTGTTTGTAAATTTTATTCTGTTTTTTACAATATTATTAAGTAAAAAAAAAATAAATAAATAACATTTTTTTTTAGAAAATTGCCTCCTTTATTTTAAATAAAAAATGTATTTTATTAAAGAAAAAACGTATTGCATGTGAAAGCTCCATTTCTACCGATTAGAACGGTACCACATATTTATCGGTAGCCCCCCGTTCCTGCCCAGGAGAACCCCCTAACTGAAACAAGTACTTTATAACATTTACAAATAAAATACAACTACCATCCACACTACAAAGGGTTAAATCGGGGAAAAAAATGACATAGGGTCCCCCCTCCCGGGGGGGGGGGGGGGGCCATTTTTTGGGGGGATTTTTAAGGGTTAAAAACCCTTAAAAATCCCCAAGAAAAATGACATGGGGGCCCCCTTACCCGAAGTAACCAGCCCAGGACCAGCTATGCATAGCTTGTAGGCACAGGGCACAGGGGCCAGCTTTTGTGGCCCCTGGCCCTGCAGGCTACGAAGCCCGCATAGCCCGTGGGCCCGGGCTCTTCTGCCCCCCCCTGGCCTTTGGGGAGGCAGGTAATGGGGGTGCCAAGGGTTAATGGCAAGTCACCCGCTAGTGCAGGTGACTTGCCATCCCCCCGCCTTGTGAACTGATATAGGGGTCTTGTGGAGCCCTTACCAGTTCACAAGGGGTTAAATGTAAAAATAGAACACCACACAGAAAAAAATATTTTATTATTATTTTTTTTTTTTTTTTTAATACTTACCTCCCATCCATCTTCCCCTCCCAATCACTGGCTTCTGCTCATCTGCTGGAAGCCTTTTATAGCTGCTGGGTGACAGAATGTTCACATTTGAACATTTTGCGCTCCCCATGTTCAAATGTGATTTTTGAAGGGATTTCCAGGGATTTCCCAGGAAAATGATATATTGTTTTTTTTCAGCAGAGTCTGGGCTTCAACATGCGATGTCTTGTTTGGCCTTTTTTTGTGTATTCTCAATACTTTTGGGTGAAATATGTGCAAAAAAATAAAAAAAAATCTATTTTTTGCAATTTGTAGTGTTTTTTTGTAATAAAAAATGTAAGTTTGTCAATAAAATCTTATTGCGTGTGAAACCCCAATTTCTCCCGGTTACAGCGATACCACATATGTATCGGTAGACACCCTTTCCTGCCCAGGAGACTCCCCCAAACTGAAACAGCGCTTTAGGGGATTTTCAGAAAAAAATACAACTGTTATATGCGCTATGCGCACCTTGCAGTTTTTCCAGAAAAATAACCCTTTACATTTGAAATACCCCCTAACAAACTATATATTCTCTGGAAGTACACACCTCAAGCTTTCTAGGTGTACCAGGCTTGTTGATGTGGCCACAGTTTTCTGGAAGTAATCCCTCAATGTATTCTTTGGTTGCAAAGAGTTTCCCTAAAAAAAGGATAAAACAGCAGAATCAAAGCAACATTTTCCTAAAAAAACTATATACAAACAAGAAAAAACAAGTATAATCTGAAAAAGCAACCTCCCCCGAACAGAACGATACCCAACATGCATAGCTACTGTCAAGGGAAGAGTTGCCAAACACCCCAAAGTAAAGCATGCGCATAACGGTAATTTTTCTTGAAAATTTCAGCTCTGCAGACAAGGTGCGCACCTTGCGATTTTTCAACCAAAACAACCCTTTACATTTGGAATATCCCCAATAAACCATATATTCCCTAAAAGTACACATGTTAAGCTTTCTAAGCGTACCCAGCTTGTTGTAGTGGGCTCATCTTTCTGGAATTGATCCCTCAAAGGATTCTTTAGTTGCGCAAGGTTTCCCTAAAAAATGTATAAAAAAGCTGAATAAAAAACACCTTTTCCTAAAATATAAATATGCAAACCAGAAAAAACAAGCTAAGTCTGAAAGCGCAAGGTCCCCCGAACAGAACAATACCCAACATGCATAGCTACTTTTAATCCTTTTAATTGCCAGCCTACTTGAGATTTTGTCACCCTCTGTTGACAGGTCATTTTTCCCCATTTTGCGCCATGTTTTGCGACATTTTTGCTGGAATTTTCAGGAAAATTATATATATATTTTTTGCAGCAGAGTTTAGGCTTTAACATGAAATGTCTTGTTTGTTTTTTACAATATTATTAAGTAAAAAAAAAATAAATAAATAACATTTTTTTTTAGAAAATTGCCTCCTTTATTTTAAATAAAAAATGTATTTTATTAAAGAAAACCGTATTGCATGTGAAAGCTCCATTTCTACCGATTAGAACGGTACCACATATTTATCGGTAGCCCCCCGTTCCTGCCCAGGAGACCCCCCTAACTGAAACAAGTACTTTATAACATTTACAAATAAAATACAACTACCATCCACACTACAAAGGGTTAAATCGGGGAAAAAAATGACATAGGGTCCCCCCCAGGGGGGGGACCCCATTTTTTTTTTGATTTTTAAGGGTTAAAAACCCTTAAAAATCCCCAAGAAAAATGACATGGGGGCCCCCTTACCCGAAGTAACCAGCCCAGGACCAGCTATGCATAGCTTGTAGGCACAGGGCACAGGGGACAGCTTTTGTGGCCCCTGGCCCTGCAGGCTACAAAGCCCGCATAGCCCGTGGGCCCGGGCTCTTCTGCCCCCCCCTGGCCTTTGGGGAGGCAGGTAATGGGGGTGCCAAGGGTTAATGGCAAGTCACCCGCTAGTGCAGGTGACTTGCCATCCCCCCGCCTTGTGAACTGATATAGGGGTCTTGTGGAGCCCTTACCAGTTCACAAGGGGTTAAATGTAAAAATAGAACACCACACAGAAAAAAATATTTTATTATTATTATTATTTTTTTTTTTAATACTTACCTCCCATCCATCTTCCCCTCCCAATCACTGGCTTCTGCTCATCTGCTGGAAGCCTTTAATAGCTGCTGGGTGACAGAACAAAAGGGGTTAATTAAAAAAAAAACGACATAGGGTCCCCCCTCCCAGGGGGGGCGGACCCCATTTTTTTTTTATTTTTAAGGGTTAAAAACCCTTAAAAATAAAAAAATAAAATGACGTGGGGTCCCCCTTACCCAGCATTACCAGCCCGGGACCAGCTATGGGGGCTTGTAGGCACAGAGTGGGGGGGCCAGCTTTTGTGGCCCCCCCACCCTGCAGCCTACGAGCCCACATACCCTATGTGGGCCCGGGCTCTTCTGCCCCCCCCTGGCCTTTGGGGAGGCAGGTAATGGGGGTGCCAAGGGTTAATGGCAAGCCACCCGCTAGCGCAGGTGGCTTGCCATCCCCCCAGCCTTGTGAACTGGTATAGGGGTCATGGACCCCTTACCAGTTCACAAGGGGTTAACAGTAAAAAAAAAAAAAAACACCACACAGATTAAAAAATAACTTTATTAAAAAATAAAAACTTTTTTTTACTTTACTCACCTCTGATCCTCAGCTTCTGTGTCCCTCGCAGCTCTGATGACAGTTATTGTCATCGCTGTCCAGTGGCCAGCGATGACAAGTGTGAGAATCGCAGCCCGGAGCCAGGACGACACCCGGGGGTGTGGCGTCATAAGCCCCGCCCCAAAAGGGGCGGGGCTTATCAGCAAAATGGCGGCGCCCGTCGAGCAGGACAGGGAGAGGGCCTTTCAGGCCCTCTCCTGAAGCTGGAGAGCCAGGGGGGGGGCGATCGGAGGCCCCCCTGGTGAAGAGGAGACCCGGCGGGAGCAATCGATCACTAAGGTAAGTAAATTTTTTTTTTTTTTAACATGTATTTCGGCGGCTGCTGAAGGGGGGGGTGGCTATTCCGGGCTCTCCCCTGCACCCGGGGGGGCCTGGGTGGGGGATCGAAGCCCCCCCGGATGAAGAGGAGACCCGGCCGGATAGAACAAGGGGTCAGGTGAGTGTTTTTTTTTTTTTACTTTTACTGTAGCAGGGGGGAAAGTCAAGCACGTAGATTCTACGTGCTTGGCACTTAAGTGGAGTGGATGCAAGCACGTAGAATCTACGTGCTTGGCACTGAAAGGGTTAAACTAATCCAGTTATATTATGATAAATGGTTGTGTGTAACGGGTTAAATAAGCCACTGTATAGATGGCATGCACAGTGGCAAGGCAGATTTACAGCACAAAGAACTGAAATTGAATTGAAAACTGATCTGGCTAATGAAAAAAAAAGAATTTTCACTGTCACTTCTAAGCTGTCCCTGGCTGGATGGTTCCGGTTTTTCCCTATCTTTCCCTGGCTCTGTCTACCTCTCTGTCTGCCTCTCTGACTCTCCCTACCTATCTCTAACTCTCTGTCCCTGTCTCTAACTAGCTGTGCTCTGGCCGCAATGCAAGGCTGAAATGCGCACAAGCAAGATGGCCGCCGCTTTATATAGCACGGTGACGTCACCGGGCTTCCTGGCTGCTGATAGGCTGCATGTGACTTACCCATGATACCTTGCCCCAGGGGATATGTCTGGACATGTTCATCCGCCATTTTAGAATGCCTGTAATTGAAATAAATGGAGTTTAAAGGAAAACTTCGATCGATCGAATCGCGGGGAAATTCGGATTCGTTCAGAATCGAATTTTCCATGAAATTCGGAATGAATCCGGGTTCGTCTGGATCGATTCGCTCATCCCTATTTCCTACCATTGCCCAGAAACACACACTGGCAGAAGCTGGTGTTTTACCAAGTCAGCAATAGTGGGGGTCATGCTTTAGTGAAGCAAGTTCAACTCTGAGGGCATATTTGGATGTGCAAAATCACCTCACCTGTAAAAATGCCTTATCACATGTGCAGGTGATTTTGTTGAAACATTGAAAAATTAGAACAAATAGTTTTATTGGAACTTTTGTGTGTTAAAATGAAAAAGTTCACTGATATTCAGGCTGCAATTCACACCCAAATGTACACCCACTTGCTTTGCTAAATCTTTAGCATGACCCTCAATGTATATATGTGCTAGGGACATTTAATGGTGAAGCTCTTTGAGGGACAGGGAATTATGTGAGTTATTCTGCATTGTGGAAAATGTGAGCATTAAATAAATTAAATTAAAGTCCGCTTTAAATAAAAGTTACATTGATAAACCTAGGAGGGAGTTAACTTTTAATTACAAATATTACTATTAAGGCAGCTAACAAAACTTTTCAAAACCACTTTCCAAATGCATCCAGTGTAATGCCATTTTTAATTGCTTTGCATTATAATAATTAAAGGCACTTGGTGAATTTCCTTGATCCTTGCCCCCAGCGCGGGGCAATGATTCACGCTCTGATGGTTTCTTTTTTGTTGTGTCTTTAAACACTTTATTAACAATAATAGTTTCAAAAAAGAATTCTAGTATGCAGCCATCCTAAAGGTCTGTATAATTACCTACAAATGTAATTTTAGACAAAAGCAAATTATATCTCTAAGCACTGGCCTTGAAGACAAGAGTTAATTTTTCGTTTCTGACCAAGGCAATGCTAATTAGCCTCCACTCACAGCTTTGTAGGGGTGCATGGCATCTGAAAGCTAAATGCTACAGTAATGAAGGCACGCCGCCCGCCTGCCAAACAAATCAAACCCGGCTGCATTAATAAGGGCTCTTTCCGGCGCATTTATCATCTATTAAAAGTGCACCGGTTTGTAAAATCATACCACCTTCGAACGTGTGCTCATTTATTTTCTGCATGGTTTCAGCCTGAGCCAGACCCACCTTCAAGCGGAGAGGTGACAAGGTAGTCAGAGAGGGAACACTAATTGAGACATCTCCTGGGATAGTAAGAGAAAAGGGAAAATGGAATAAGGTAATTAGATTGTGCTTGCCTGGGCTCGGTTTATACAGTGGAATGGAGGTGCACATTACAGACTGTTAGCAAGGAAGATATTAAGTATTGAACTGTAGAAAAAGTAGTCTTTTTATACCTCAGAAGTAGAAAAAAATAATGAGGATTGCACACACTTGCATGGGTTCCGCAGGATGGGGTTGGTGAAAGGACTGGGGTAAAGGACAAGGGAAAAACTTTATTTCAAAAGTTTGCTGAAGAAATCTGGGTAAATGCAAAAGAGACAATTGACATAATTCATTACAGGCCACTGAATTTACTTTGTGTTACTCCATTTATCAAGCTGTTGGAAAAAATAGGAAAAGAAACTTGTCAGTAGAGATGAGGCAATCACTAACGCCAGGTAGCGACAGATGAGCGTCTGTAGCAGGCATTTCAGAGTGCCCGCTAGTAGTCGCTGTGTTCGGCCGTGGGTCGCTAGTTCTTAGCAACTCAGTCGCTCTGTAGCAATGATGAATACATTGTGAGGAGTCGCTATTTGACCAGTACAGTGATGTATGGGAGCGCATGTTAGCGACTGGTCAGTGCGACCGACTCACAACATATTAATTAAAAAAACATCCTCACAAAACTCCGGCGCTGAAAAATGCTTCTCTGAAGCCCAGAGCGCCGGAGGCTGTGTGTTTAAAGTCTGTTTTTCTGCATCTATCCACTAGTAACAAAGCGAAAACATATGGAATTACATTGTAATAACATTGTAACATGAACACTTTAATGCCAGACCTGTAATGTCATTTCTGCAGAAATATATAAAACATGAAAAATTTTAGAAAAAATGGCTTTTTCTATGCCAGAAGAGGTGACAACATTATTTGAGATAAAAAAAAAATCAACAACAAAAAAACAAAAACCCTGAGAACGTCCATTGAAATGTATGGGAGAGTGACAGGTAGCGAGAGGTAATACCTGGCCCTGTGCAAGGCTGAACACCGGTGCTGTTCGCTGAGGCTGGGATAAGGATGAATCGGACGCTACATGGCGTTATCCCAGACGCTCAACAGATTCTGATTGATAAATGTGAAATTGCGTGCCGTGTCCGGCGTTAACCTGTCGCTACCTGTCGCTACCTCTCATTTACAAGGCAGTACCTGACGCTATCCCTTCATGAATAAGGGCCTAAATCTTTTATCTGAAGTTTTATGCCAATTCATCAGAATCTGACTGTGAGATTCATTTTGAATCTCGTTCAATGATTTGGACGAATCAGCCAAATTCGTCCCCCCCCTGTTGCCCATACACTTACCTTCTTTTCCAGTCCAATGGCGCATGCGCGAGCCGCAGACGCATCCCCGCTATCCCTCTAGCAGGGCGCGTGTCTGCGTCAGGCATTGGTGAATGGCCAACACGGGAACACTCCCTGTTGGAGGGTAGCAGGAGATGTGGCTGTCAGTGCACTCAGAGCCACTCACCTTAGACGAAGGCTTAGATGTGTTGACATGAGCAGATCCAAGCGTGTTCATTGGGCAAGCGGCCGTGCATGCCCCATAGGCCTGGGAGGAGGTGAGTTTGTTTCGATGTCCTGCTGGGTTTCACACAGTGGGGCACCCTGATCCGGGTGCCCGGGGGGCAAGAACCAAAACCCAAGATAGTCAAAATCCTGGGTTGTGGTCCACTTTAACAATAAATAGAGTCCAGCTCCCTTTAATAGAAAAACACTGGCTTGTACATATTTGTCTTAATTGGCTTAATAGAAAAATCATTAAAGTGATTGCCTGATCAATCTTTAAAATCAATTCCTGGCAACTGAAGCAGTGTCAGTCCCATGCTGTTTCTTAGCCCTACACATTGGCAATACTTGTGAAACAAGGTTTTCATTTTTACCTAGTAATGCTTATTACAGCGATTGGAAAAAGCAGTATGTTGAAATTGAAATTGAAAAAGTTCAAAAGATTTTTGCTAATAATGTGGCCTGAAATGCTAAACATTGAGATACGGCTGAAGTTGCACTTTGAAGCTCATGGCTCTCAGAGGTGTGCTATTGTATGTATTTTGGGAACTGATCTGATTAGTTGTATTTAATAAGTTTAAGTGTAAAAAAATCCCAATAGAAATGAACTGGCGAAGGTCCTAAAGAATCCTCCATAGAAATGAATAGCAGAATGTTACTGACAGTTTCGAGAACACCGCACACATGGCCAGCCCCTGTCCTCTCACAAACCAACACTAAGAGATGCCTGCACCCAGCTGCAGCCACTCCCCAACCACACACACCCACAGCCATGCACCCCCCCATACTTGCAAACAAGCACCACTGCAACATGTCCCAACATACCCACAGACACAAACCCAACACACCCACAGGCATACACACACTCTCACAGATGCACATGCACACACTGGCAGATACACATGCACACCTCTGCAGATGCATAAGTGCACACCTCTGCAGATGCATATGCACACACTTGCAGGCCCATAGGTATATATGCGCACAATCCTACACTCATGTGCACACCCCGAGATGCACATGCAGGCATACCCCAGGCACACACATATGCACATAAACATGCGGGCATGCATACACCCAAAGATGCAAGTGGCATACACACCCACAGTAGCGCGTGTCCATACACCCAATATATGTCACCAGGTGTAAGAATGCACTTACCAGATCACAATGTAATAATGCATCTATCAAACTGTGGCCCATAGAAGTCTCCAAGTAAGCCTTTGCATTCTACATCCACTCTGGGATTATCAATCAATTTTCATGTACTGTATGAGATCCTCACAAAATGGCTCCAATTTGGTACCTTACAGAAAATATGCACATCCAATTCAATTAAATTGATAAAATATAGAAGTATATTATTCTCACCAAAAATCCTTGAAAAAGCAGGTTATAGGAGGGTATTGTTACAACACTACCTCCGTTTCTCTAACCTGTGGATGTCAAGCTGGAGCTACAAAGATTGAAAGTCCTCATACACCGTGCCTAGGTCCGCCTCCAGGTTTTGAATCCTGGTCTTCTACATACAAGTCCAACATGCATTCCACACCACCACCAAATTCTCAAATTGCACCTTTGAATCTTTATAGTTGCTTAATTTTTGGATTTGTTACATTTTTAGGTAATCCATAATTTTCCACAATATTTTTTCTAAACTTTAAGTCTAGCTGACCTTGTGCCAGGCAGTGAAAAGGCATTTAGCTTTGTATAGCTAGCCCAACAGTGGCTCATTATAGTTATCGTATAGTTATACACACAGAATATTATCATATGTAACAGGGATAATGTAGTACAATTGTAAAGATGGCCCTGCCCTTGCAAACTTACAATCTTAAGGTTAAGGGTTAAGACATAAGGTTGTGTTACATAAGATTTATGTACTAAGAATGGTGGCAAGTGATCAGAGGGTTGTTGAGTGGGAAACTTTTTAAGGTATGGAGGGTTGGGAAGTGATAAATTGTATGACCGAGAGCATTCCAGATAAGTGGAGGAGCACATGTGAAGTCCTGAAGATAAAGGAAGTTAGAAGGGTTAGAAGTTTAAACTGAATCATTTCACATATTGGCAGCCAGTGGAGGGCTTGACAGAGAGTGGAGAAGAGAGGTAGATGAGGTGAGCAGAACCACAAAGGAGGGTGTTGCAGTATTCTAGTCAGAATACGATCAGGGTATGCACTAGAATTTTAGTAGTGTCAGGAATTAGGAAGGGATGGATGCAGGAGATGTTTTTGACTTGGAGAGGACAGGAAGTGGCTGGTGACTAAAAGCAAGATGTAAATGAGATATGGAAATATTGCTTGGGGAGCTGCTTTGATTATGAAATTGTTGACAGATATTATGTTATATTGGAAACAGGAGAAGGACCGGAGGGTAGGAAAACAACAACCACATTCTGTTCAGTTTGAGGAGATATCTGTGAGACACCAGATAGAAGGAAAGGAAGATTTTGGCCTGAAAGGTATCTTGGAGTGTCATTGGCATAGAAATGGTGTTGGAAGTCAAATGAGTAAATAAGTATATGAATAGGCTGAGACAATAGGTGTAGACAGATAGGTGTAGAGTAGAGTAGGTGTCCAAGGACTGAACCTTGCGGCACACCAACAGAAGCTGAGGAGAGGCATAGGTAATACATTAATGTGCAGTCTGTGAAGTTAGGAGGACTGCCAGGAAAGTGCAAGAAAGGGAGGTGAGTATTTGGAGTAGAAGAGAATGGTCAACAGTAGTGACTGCGGAGGATAGGTCCAGAAATGAGAACTGAAATAGTTGCCTTTATATCTTATTGACTAAGGCAATTGATTAAACTCAACGTAAAATAAAAATTATGGTTGATGATCTGTATTGTGACTCTGTGAATGGAGAAAGTTGATTTGAACTTAAAGACTTTAACTAGAGCAATGTAACAACGTACTACTGTAATTTGCCTATAAAAGTAACACGTCAGTAGATTTTCACAGTCAGCAGAGTATTAGGTGTTAAAAATGAACATATGTGCACTTATAAACTTCTTTAAGCACTGTTCTTTCTCATACTCCTTTACTGAGTGACAAATTTGGCTTCACAGCCCAGCGTAAGGAAAACAACTTTGCCTGGTCATAACTGCCTTTCACTTTTATTGTCTTCCTTGGGGCGGATTCAGAGCCAGGTGAAAATTTACACCCAGTAGATAATACAAGTGAAACCTGACAATTATCAGGTAAAAATAAAAAAATCTACCTTTTCTCCTATGCTAACCATCGTTCTTATTCTGGGGCTGCAGCTCTTACCTTAACACTAGATCCATGCCCTGCACCGCCCGTCTGATCGCATGTCTCTTCCTCGTTCTCCGACGGGGAGATGGGCCTCACTAGAGATGAGCGAACTTTTGAAAAATTCGATTCGACTGATTCGCAGAATTTTCCGACAAAAATAGTTTCGACCCAAATTTATTCCTGACGAATCGCTATTAAAAACGGTTATTTCTGAGCCTCCTAGAGCCTCAATAGGGTTGTAAACCATTCTGCCTTGCTGTAACACGCATAGGACGCGTGCTGGGTTATTGAAATAATACTGTAAATAATCAATAATAAAATATCACATGCAGATCGGAGGCATCGCTAATAGAATCGCAAAGCAGCACAATTGCAGAGAGTTGAGGTGGCATCACTATGAGGGGCCCCTATAGTGCCTGAAAAACACACCCTGGAGCTGGCAGCAGCAGGAGCCCAAAAATTAGCTGACTCACACCCTGGAGTTGCAAGCAGCAGCAGCTGCTGCAACCGCCCAAACATTGCTTTAAAGAGACACAGGAGTTGGCTGCAGGAGCCCAAAAATTGAATGAATCACACCCTGGAGTTGCAAGCAGCAGGAGCCCAAACATTGCTTTAAAGAGACACTGGAGTTGGCTGCATGAGCCCAAAAATTGGATGAATCACACCCTGGAGTTGCAAGCAGCAGCAGGAACCCAAACATTACTTTAAAGAGACACTGGAGTTGGCGTCAGGAGCCCCAAAAATTGGCTGAATGACACCCTGAAGTTGCAAGCAGCAGCAGCAGCCCAAACATAGCTTGAAAGAGACACTGGAGTTGGCAGCAGGAGCCCAAAAATTGGATGAATCACACCCTGGAGTTGCAAGCAGCAGCAGCAGGAGCCCAAACATAGCTTGAAAGAGACACTGGAGTTGGCAGCAGGAGCCCAAAAATTGGCTGAATGACACCCTGAAGTTGCAAGCAGCAGCAGCAGCCCAAACATAGCTTGAAAGAGACACTGGAGTTGGCAGCGGGAGCCCAAAAGTTGGATGAATCACACCCTGGAGTTGCAAGCAGCAGCAGCAGGAGCCCATACATTGCTTGAAAGAGACACTGGAGTTGGCAGCAGGAGCCCAAACATTGGCTGAATCACACCCTGGAGTTGCAAGCAGCAGCAGCAGGACCCCAAACATTACTTTAAAGAGACACTGGAGTTGGCTTTAGGAGCCTAAAAATTGGATGAATCACACCCTGGAGTTGCAAGCAGCAGCAGGACCCCACACATAGCTTAAAGGGGACACTGGAGTTGGCAGCAGGAGCCCAAAAATTAGATGAATCACACCCTGGAGTTGCAAGCAGCAGCAGGAGCCCAAGCATAGCTTGAAAGAGACACTGGAGTTGGCAGCAGGAGCCCAAAAATTGGATGAATCAAACCCTGGAGTAGCAAGCAGCAGCAGGAGCCCAAACATAGCTTGAAAGAGACACTGGAGTTGGCAGCAGGAGCCCAAAAATTGGATGAATCACACTCTGGAGTTGCAAGCAGCAGCAGCAGCAGGAGCCCAATCATAGCTTGAAAGAGACACTGGAGTTGTCAGCAGGAGCCCAAACATTGGCTGAATCACACCCTGGAGTTGCAAGCAGCAGCAGCAGCAGGACCCCAAACATTGCTTTAAAGAGACACTGGAGTTGGCTTCAGGAGGCCAAAAATTGGATGAATCACACCCTGGAGTTGCACGCAGCAGCAGGAGCCCAAACATAGCTTAAAAGACACACTGGATTTGGCTGCAGGAGCCCAAAAATTGGATGACTCACACCCTGGAGTTGCAAGCAGCAGCAGCAGGAGCCCAAACATAGCTTGAAAGAGACACTGGAGTTGGCAGCAGGAGCCCAAAAATTGGATGAATCACACCCTGGAGTTGCAAGCAGCAGCAGCAGGAGCCCAAACATAGCTTGAAAGACACACTGGAGTTGGCAGCAGGAGCCCAAAAATTCGATGAATCACACCCTGGAGTTGCAAGCAGCAGCAGGAGCCCAAACATTGTGTGAAAGAGACACTGGAGTTGGCTGCAGGAGCCCAAAAATTGGATGAATCACACCCTGGAGTTGCAAGCAGCAGCAGGAGCCCAAACATTGCTTTAAAGAGACATTGGAGTTGGCTTCAGGAGGCCAAAAATTGGATGAATCACACCCTGGAGTTGCAAGCAGCAGCAGCAGGAGCCCAGACATAGCTTGAAAGAGACACTGGATTTGGCTGCAGGAGCCCAAACATTGGATGACTCACACCCTGGAGTTGCAAGCAGCAGCAGCAGGAGCCCAAACATAGCTTGAAAGAGACACTGGAGTTGGCAGCAGGAGCCCAAAAATTGGATGAATCACACCCTGGAGTTGCAAGCAGCAGGAGCCCAAAATTGCCAGAAAGACACACCCTGGAGTTGGCAGCAGCATGAAGAAAACATATACAGATTTTCGGCACATATATCTTATCCGAAGAATATTAATAAAAAGTAGGAGTAACGTAAAGCATTTTCTCAATAATTACTTGTGGTCTGATGCGGAGGAATGTCTGTAACTGGAGAGCAGCGCCTTAAATCTGTTTTGCACGATCCATATTTCTTTAGTGTTGGTCTGGCCCCATCATCAATCTACTCTAATGCATCAGGCATTGGTGGGTGGAAACCTTGGCTGATCCATGCCTGATTCATTTCCACGCAGGCCAGTCTCTCAAAAAAAAACATGGAGAGTGACAGATTAGTAACATATTAGTAATATATTAGTAACATAGTAACATATAAGGCCTCATTTCATCAAGCAGAGGTCTCTGCAGAATAGGGGTGAGTGGCAGCAGGAGTCTCAGTGAGAGGCCTGTTCTCCCGGGATCAGCTAGCGGTTGTGTCTTGAACAGCAACCCATCTGCCGTCATCCATTGGTTAACACGATCATCCACTGCATCACAAGTGACATCTGACACCCCCAGTCAACTGTCTGTTGTATGTTATGCTTTGGGTTCAGCTCTACTATTCAGTGAGGACGATCTGATATTCAGAAAAATCAGCAGCTACTGCCCTGCCAAGAAGTGGAGGAGACACTTGCCGCTTCTTCCACTAGGCGGGCAAGTAGTGATAAGGAGAGTGTCGTTGGAGGAGGTGTTGCAAGCGTTTTGGCTCCTTAAGCAGACACTGTTGAGGAACCTGAGGAGGACATCAGTGAGTTTTGAGGGCACTTTTAAAGGCTTGGAGTGATGGAGAGTGACAGATCAACAATACACAATGGCAGTCTGTAATACAATCCAAAATACAATGACATTGCCTGTAACAGTATCAAAATACAATGACATTGTCTGGAACCTAATTAAGAAAAGGCCAGTGAATGACCCGGTGGGCAATCGAATAGTGATGACATCCAAAAGGCAGAGCGTCTGTCACAATGCCCCCTTTTTGTGGAACACCCGGCAGACCCGGATTGACCTTGTTCGGGTTAACGTGGGGCTGTCCGGACTCTTGTTATGGGCAGAGTTCTGTTTGCCAGGATAATCCATCTGCATTACTGGTTTGTCTACAGGGCCTGTATACACACACACTACTCACAGGGTGCTGGTCTTGTACACACACAGTTGTACTCACAGGGTGCTGGTCTTGTACACACATACAATTGTACTCACAGGGTGCTGGTCTTGTCATTTCCCCCCAATAAGAGACAGAACTCAGTATTGAGGGTGAAGATGATACACCCACACACACATACAGTTGTACTCACAGGGTGCTGGTCTTGTACACACATACAGTTGTACTCACAGGGTGCTGGTCTTGTACACACATACAGTTGTACTCACAGGGTGCTGGTCTTGTACACACATACAGTTGTACTCACAGGGTGCTGGTCTTGTACACACACATGTACTCACAGGGTGCTGGTCTTGTACACACACATGTACTCACAGGGTGCTGGTCTTGTACACACATACAGTTGTACTCACAGGGTGCTGGTCTTGTACACACACACACAGTTGTACTCACAGGGTGCTGGTCTTGTACACACACATGTACTCACAGGGTGCTGGTCTTGTACACACACACACAGTTGTACTCACAGGGTGCTGGTCTTGTACACACACATGTACTCACAGGGTGCTGGTCTTGTACACACACATGTACTCACAGGGTGCTGGTCTTGTACACACACATGTACTCACAGGGTGCTGGTCTTGTACACACATACTCTCTTAGCTCTGGTTGCAAGGCATTGAGAAAATGTTCTAGTAAAAACAACTGTAGGCTTCCGGGGTGACAGCGTGCCGGGCTAACAAAGCCTCCTTTACCAGATGGTAGTGTGGTAAGTCCACATCAGGGATGGCCCGGAAAGCATCGGAAGCTTTCCCCGATAATATGGTGACCCATTCCTCCGTGGGTACCCGGTGTAAAGCGCACTGCCGTTCAAAATCGGCCACAAATCCATCAATCTCATTGTCACTTTCCTGGATGGACTTAAATGCTGCAAATGGAATCTTTTTCCCCCCAGTGTAACTGAGGCTCAGAGACACAGGGGCGCTGAGAGGCTGCTGGGTTGCGAGTCGTCGATCTTCCCTTCGCTTACTGGCCTCTGCCTCCGCTGCGGCGAAGACTTGGTCGATCAGTTCTTGTGATGGATTCGGCCATAGACCGACAATCTGTTCCGAACCGCTTGAACGAGAGCAGCGTCTTCATCGATCTCTATATTGGTTTCGGTCCTCACTGCTGCACGATCCATTTTGATCAGCTCGGCTATCAGTTCCTGACATGGGCGGTTGATAGCTGACCTTCCCCGGCTCACAAGTAGATCCTCCAGGTCAGCCTTTTCAACTTGTCATGCTGACTCTCCATCAGGGTAGCACTCTCTCTGGGTAGAAAGGACCATTCCACCGCTGCCACCAATTGTAGCGATAACCCTTATCGCCGGAGGGCTTCACCGCCCGAGACGTCCTTTTCCCAATGGTGAGAGGTGCTGCTGGAATTCCAGAGTCGTCCGTGAGGAAACAGGAACAGCCCTTACAAGGGCTAGTGAATTGTAATATAGCGTTTCCCCCAATAAGAGACAGAACTCAGTATTGAGGGTGAAGATGAACTCTTTTTATTAGTGCCACTCTAGGCCTTATATACACAAGTCTCCATGCAATGACAACCACACTGACCAATAGCAGCAGGGCACACAATCCCTCAACTCTGCCGGTAACACAATCAGTAGAACAATAGCAGGCTGTAATACAATCAATCAGGACAATGCCATTGACTGTGACGTAATCAACAATACACAATGGCAGTCTGTAATACAATCCAAAATACAATGACATTGCCTGTAACAGTACCCGGTGGGCAATCGAATAGTGATGACATCCAAAAGGCAGAGCGTCTGTCACATTTCCACCCGTTGGAATTCCACCCTCCATATGCAGGATCGACTATAGGAACAGAGAAAAGCCATCACGGATTTCTTGATGATCCAAACGGATAGGGGGACTCCCCTGTGTAACTTTAATGTAAACCAGTGGCAGCTCATATGTGACACCTGCCGTTTGCTCAGGCCCTTTGAGGAAGCTACTTTATTAGTTAGTCGCCAGGACTATGAGATGAACAATGAGATTCCACTGCTTCATGTACTACAACACATGTTGGAAACCATGGTCAGGGCACTAGAGACATGGTGCATACATTTCACAGCCACATGAAGCCTGTGGGGGCTGAAGTGGAGGAGGAGGAGGGGGTGGGGCACAGCGAAGCACAGTTTAGGTTTGACAAAATGACCATTTTATCTAGTCATCTGACAGGAGAGGAGGAGCAGGAGCAGCCAGAGGAGCAGGAGCAGCCAGAGGAGCTAGAGGGTTGTGAGGAAGGCGAGACAGAGGACCCAGACACACCGTGGCAGTTTGCAGTGGAGATGGAAACAGGTAGTCCCTCCAAGTCACTTGCACAAATGGCACGATGCATGCTCACATGCTTGCGTAGTGACCACAGAATTGTCTCCATTTGTCTTCTGGATGACTTCTGGCTCTCCACCTTATTGGACCCTCGCTTCTGGCACAAAATGGGGGCATTTTTTACACCCACTGAGAGGGAGGACAAACTGACCTACTAAAGAGACATCCTACGTAGTCAGTTGGGAGATGTCTATCTGCGCCATGGTCCATACTCTCGCAGGTCTGACTCGGGGGGACCTCTGCGCTCACCTTCCACTGCCATGGCTGCCGGGGGGGTGGCAGGAGCAGCAGCTCCATCAGCAGCAGCCTCAGTCTTCAGTCGCTAATGAGTAGCTTTCTACACCCGCATAGTGAGTCTACTCATGAGCAGCAGAAAGACCTGGAGCAGGACCTAAACCAGCAGGTCATGTCATACCTTGACATGACCATGCCAACACACCTTGAGGATCCGCTGGACTTCTGGGAAGCCAAACTTGACTTGTGGACGCAACTAGCAGAGTTTGCCCTGGAAAAGCTGTCCTGCCCGGCCAGTAGTTGATTTAAATGGCAACTGGGCTGCTCTATATTATGCTGCAAAATGGCAAATTTACCTCACAATATAAGCTATCGCCCCTCAGATTTACACAGGGCCTGCTCTATATTATGCTGCAAAATGGCAAATTTACCTCACAGTATAAGCTATTGCCCCTCAGATTTACACAGGGCCTGCTCTATATAATGCTGCAAAATGGCAAATTTACCTCACAGTATAAGCTATTGCCCCTCAGATTTACACAGGGGCTGCTCTATATTATGCTGCAAAATGGCAAATTTACCTCACAATATAACCTATTTCTCAGGTTTATATAGGGACTGCTCTATATAATGGTGCAAAACCATGAATTTACCTACAATATAAACTATTGCTGCTCCATATAATGGTGCAAAACTTATAAACTATTACTCCTCAGGTTTATATAGGGGCTGCTGTATATAACAGTGCAAAACCATGAATTTACCTCATAATATAAACTATTGCCCCTCAGATTTACACAGGGCCTGCTCTATATTATGCTGCAAAATGGGAAATTTACCTCACAGTATAAGCTATTGCCCCTCAGATTTACACAGGGCCTGCTCTATAGAATGCTACAAAACCAAGAGCGGATTTAACTCACACAATATAACCTATTTCTCAGGTTTATATAGGGACTGCTCTATGTAATGGTGCAAAACCATGAATTTACCTCATAATATAAACTATTGCCCCCCAGATTTACTCAGGGGCTGCTCCATATAATGGTGCAAAACAGGGCAAATGTATTGTCCAATATAAACTATTGCTGCTCTGATTTACGCAGGAGGGCCACTCTAAAGAATGGTGCAACATGGCGAATTTAGCTCACAATATAACATAGATTGCAAAATGAGAATTTCAGACAGGGCCTGCTCTATAAAAATGGCAATTTTACCTCACAATATAAACTATTGCTCCTCAGATTTACACAGGGATTTAGGTTGATATATATAATAGTGCAAAACAGCGAATTTACCTCACAATACTGTATAAACTATTGCTCCTCAGATTTACACAGTGGGCTTCTCTATATAATGGTGCAAAATGGCGAATTTACCTCACTATATAATCTATTACAGTTCTAAATAAAAAAAATAAATAAATAAAAAAAAGGGCCTGTAGAAGCTTATTTAGCATAACAGATAGGGTGACATGTGCTGGTTTGGGATGCCCATGTGGGCTAGTGTTTTGACAGCAGGACAAAATCCAATTCAAAATGCAATAGCTTAATAAAACTGAGGCTGAACAAGCTTATTTAGTATAAAAGATAGGGTGACATGCTGGTTTGGGATGCCCATGTGGGCTGGTGTTTTGACTGCAGGACAAAAACAATTCAAAATGCAATTCTTTGATTAAGCTGAGGAAGGATCAACAAGCGCATTTAGTATAACAGATAGGCTGCCTAATGCAGGTTTGGGATGCCCTGCGGCCTGGTGTTTTTTTTGTTAAAGGCAGACCAAAAACCAACTCAAAATGTAATACTTTGATTCAGCTGAAGAAGGATGAACACGCGTATTTAGTATAACAGATAGGGTGCCATGTGGTGGTTTGGGATACCCTGTGGCCTGGTATATTGACAGCAGGACAAAAACTAATTCAAAATGCAATAGCTTAATAAAGCTGATGCTGAACAACGCTTATTTAGTATAACAGATAGGGTGCCACGTGGTGGTTTGGGATACCCTGCGGCCTGGTGTATTGACAGCAGGACAAAAACCAATTCAAAATGCAATAACTTAATAAAGCTGAGGCTGTAGATGCTTATCTGTTAGTAACAGATAGGGTGCAACGTGGTGGTTTGGGATACCCTGCAGCCTGGTGTATTGACAGCAGGAAAAAAACCAATTCAAAATGCAATAACTTAATAAAGCTGAGGCTGTAGATGCTTATTTAGTATAACAGATAGGGTGCCACGTGGTGGTTTGGGATACCCTGCGGCCTGGTGTATTGACAGCAGGACAAAAACCAATGCAAAATGCAATAGCTTAATAAAGCTGATGCTGAACAATGCTTATTTAGTATAACAGATAGGGTGCCACGTGGTGGTTTGGGATACCCTGCGGCCTGGTGTATTGACAGCAGGACAAAAACCAATGCAAAATGCAATAGCTTAATAAAGCTGATGCTGAACAACGCTTATTTAGTATAACAGATAGGGTGCAACGTGGTGGTTTGGGATACCCTGCGGCTTGGTGTATTGACAGCAGGACAAAAACCAATTCAAAATGCAATAACCTAATAAAGCTGAGGCTGTAGACGCTTATTTAGTATAACAGATAGGGTGCAACGTGGGGGTTTGGGATACCCTGCGGCCTGGTGTATTGACAGCAGGACAAAAACCAATTCAAAATGCAATAACTTAATAAAGCTGAGGCTGAACAACGCTTATTTAGTGTAACCGATGCCCATGTGGCCTGGTGTATTTAAAGCAGACCCAAAAATATTAACACTAATCCAGTTATTTAAATGCTTGTGTGTAACAGATAGGGTTACATAAGGCACTGCATAGATGGCAAGCACAGTGGCCTGGTGTATTTAAAGCAGACCCAAAAATATTAACACTAATCCAGTTATTTAAATGCTTGTGTGTAACAGATAGGGTTACATAAGGCACTGCATAGATGGCATGCACAGTGGCAAGGTAGATTACGGTTTACAGCACAAAGAAATCAAATTGAATTGAAAACTGACCAGGCAAATCACCCTGTCACTGTCACTTTTATGCTGTCCCTGGATTGTTCCGGTTTTCCATTATCTTTCCTTGGCTCTGTCTGCCTCTCTAAATCTCCCTACCTATCTGTAAATCTCCCTACCTATCTGTAACTCTCCCTACCTATCGCTAACTGTCTGTCCCTGTCTGCAGCAACCACCGCTGTCTCACGAATGCAAGTCTGAAATGTGCACAAGCAAGATGGCCGCCGCTTTATATAGCACGGTGACGTCACCGGGCTTCCTGGCTGCTGATAGGCTGCACGTGACTGTCCCATCATACCTTGCCCCAGGGTACATGGCTGGACATGTGCGTCCACCATATTAGAATGCCTGTCATTGAAATGAAAGGAGTTTAAAGGAAAACTTCGATCGTTCGAATCGCGGGGAAATTCGCATTCGTTCAGAATCAAATTTTCCATAAAATTCGGAACGAATTTGCTCTTCCCTAGGCCTCACTATCAGTCACAGTGAGCTAGCTACCCCCCCCCCCCATTCACTGCAATGGAAAGGGGAGGTCTTCACGAGCCACCATAGCGTTTTTTTTTTTGCCTGATAATTGTCTTTAAGAATCCCACTCCGATCATGGGATGGATGAGAATATGTTTGTTGGTCTAGCGGCTTATTTTTTTGGCTGTCCAAAAAATTCTGATTTGTCAAATTGCTGTGGGAACAGAAATTGACTGCAAATAGGACGGGGAAGCGCACATAATGAGCACATAATAATCTAACAAACAATTTGCAGACAAATCTTCCGGTTTGCCCATATACGAGTCGTACATATGTTTGTTCACTCAACCAACGGTCGATTTATCTGTTCATGGTAATGGATCTTTACTCTTCTACTGACTACTGAGAAATCGATGTCTTTTATATAACACAAGCCAATATTTAGTACACTTTACATTTTGAAAAATGTATCTAACTGCTTTGAAAAGGAAAAAAGTAAGAAACCCTGAGAATGCTTCATGGGATCTGCACCATGTTTCACTAACATCCTTTGAAAAGCCTTTAGGGTCCTTTTCCAGAAGTCAGGACCTCAGTGTAATATACAAGTTGTGATTGTGATATTTCCCTGGATGACTGTACTTCAATGCTTTCAGGTCAGAGTTCGGCAAAGGTTCGGTGGTTGCGACAATGCAGCCTGTCACCTTTAATAAGTACATGGAAACTGCTTTAAAAGCTGCCTTATAAAACTTTAAAGGGATTTAGAAGCTTAAGTGAACTTCCCAGTGTCTTCAGGGGCCACATGCAGTTTGGTTGTCTACTTATATTAATTTCACAGAGTTTAAAGGGTCAAGCAATGCACTTGGCAATGATTACTAATGTATGAAACACCAAATTTCATGCTGTTCACATTTTTGTTTGTGTTTAAATAAATGCAAAAGGGAAGGAGTTGTTTGCAGGTCATTCTGGCTACATGAGGGTTAACACGTGTATTTGTAGTTGAAAGTGTGCCAGTAAAATGTTGTATCATCCTTTAGATGACATATAAGTACCAGATGCACAAAGTAGCATTTAAAGTTATCCTAAATCCAGAAAGGAAGATTTTGTCATCCCTCTCTATCCCTATCCCAGTACCCCAAAAGCCCTTACCCAATATTAATAAAAACAGGAAACGGATGCTGTCTGATGTTCGAATGGCAGTGGTATGGCTCCTTGGCTGTTCAGCAGCACCCCCTGGTACTTTCCAGCAATGAAACTTATCAGTTACTAGTAACTGAAACAAATCTCAAAGCACTACATGCTAAACTGCTATATACACATCATGTGGAAGTTTAGTTGGGGTGATGACATAAACTTCCACATGACTGTACACACAGCACAGTACAGCCCATTGACCTTGCGTGGCTGGAACATTGGGTGCTTACTTCAGAAGACAAATAATTACCACTAGCCAGTATGAGACTGCCAAAGTACCAATAGTTGTGGTGAGACTAAGATGTTTTGCCAATACCAATTGGCAAAATTGGTATTGGTATTTGGAAATATCTAATTATGCTTTATGCTGAATTTTGTCCACAATGCAACACAAGTGCAAGACATAGATGTCTATTGCACTTTACCTTCACCTCCTTGCAGTGTGTCAGGCTACCGGGTGTGAACCCTGATTGCGGAGACTAAGAACCGGCTCACCTCTCGACCAGGAAGCCTGGAATCTAAGGAACAACCTGGTTTTCACTAGAGCCTTTAAAGGTGAGAATAGGCTGGGCTGCAGGAAGGCCCCAGGTCAGGCAACCTAGGAGTGGGTTTTGCCAAGTTCTGGGTAGAGGACAGACCAGAGCTGGACTGGAAACGTAGAACAAGCTGAAGTCATAGGCAGGCAGAACAGGATCAAAGTCATAAACAAGCCGAGGTCTGGGGTAGGCAGATCAGGATCGAAGTCGTAAAACAGGCCAAGGTCATCAGGAGAACAGGAGCGTAGTCAGGATCATGCCGGGTCGGTACACAGGAATTGAAGACTGGAACCCATGAACAGGCAGGAGAATTGACCAACTGGCAATGGAGCTCAGGGCTCGCCAGTATTTAAAGGCCCCTGCGCATGCGCAAAAGCGAGCGCATTTTCGAGCGTCTGCATCACACATGCGCACAAATCCATTGACTCATACGGCGCACAAATGCGCATGGATATTCGCACACTTCCTGGCCCTACTATGTCTATTGTGAAAATGTGAGTGCACATAGAACCTTGGCGCCCTCTGCTGGGAAAATTATAGGAACAGTCCTGGTTCTATGGCACAGTGAAGCTGAAGGCCAAATACTCACCACTGTCTCCCGGTCCATCACTGATGGTCTACACTGCTGCTTCCAGTCTCCAGTGGCACACCCACCTAAATCCAGGTTGGGTCCTATCACCAGATCTTGCTGTTTCAGCTAGGGTCCTGATGTCGTCTCCTCCAAATTCTCCATCAGTGTCCCGATGCCAGCTGGGCCCTCATCACCTGCTGCTAGAGTCTCAATGTCAGCTTTCCCGCCTCCTCCTTTATCTGCTTTGTCCGACAGATGTGTACCGCACTGGGCTATACTTGTCCATTTCCATTATAATGCAGTGAAAATGCATAACATGAAGGGGCCCCAACAGCAAAAATGATAGAGGGGTAAGAAAAAAATAAAGTAACACACATTATTATTTAAGCTCAACTATGTTTATAGTAACACCATGCAGTATGGTAACATATATAGTACAGTATCCAGGATATGTGTATGTGAATTATATTATATGATGGACAGGCCTACGTGTTGTTCTGGAACAGGACACTGATGGCCTTTGGGAAGAAATTCCTCCTCATTCTCTCTGCTGTGACTTTATTGTAAAGTAAATGTTTTCCTGACCATGCCAGTGAAAAGAGTTATTTGTTAGGATGCTGAGGTTCTTCACTATCTTCCTGGCCATTGTCAGTGCTGGGTGGAAGCCACAGTTGGGCTCCAAAAAATTCAATTTTATTGCTCCAGGACCTCATAGCTGGGAACCATGGTCTTACAGATGACTCTGGCTACAGCAGAACTTGTTCAAGAATTATAAACCTGCGTCATTACATGCCCTTCTTAGGTCAGCCATGCCAAGAACTGAAAGTGAAGCCAGCATATTTGCTTAAAATAATTAGGCATTTACATATGAGAGTTTTAAGTACCCCTGTGCCTGGACTTTAAGCATATGAGGCTGTAAAGATAATGACAAGGTGCAAACTTACCTAAAACTGTAGTTAAATGTCCACATCAGCAGATGTGGAATGCAAATGTCCAACCGCACAAGCTTCCATTGTAGATCAGATTGATTTAGGTCTCTTACACACATGCACCTCTTGATACAATGGTGACAGAGTTTTGGGGTCAGCTGCATTCTCCCAAAGAGGTACATTAGAATGTATTGATATCAGGTGTCTTTCCAGGTAAGCTTACTCATTATTAGCACAAGAGCAGTCCCATGACAGCAATGTTTTGTAGCCAACTTGACATTGGCAGGGGAGTTATAAGTGGCCATGCAATGTTTATTATCTGATCATTTTAGTTTAGGTGTATTTTGGTTTTGCTTTAAGGCATTTCAACTATTTTTAACACACAGCTCTAGCTATAATCTGTTATTTGGAAAAGCACTGGCATATATACCATGAAGCCCATCAAAGGTCGCAATAATGTAGCAGCTACCTTCCCTGCCACCATTGTATGCAAGGCGCTCACATAAGCCAAGCCATTAAATGGAGGAGACAGCAGAGGAGGAAGCATGGGCAGGGGCAAAGGCTTTACACCGATTTTCACATATGGAGAGCTGAACATTGACAAGTGCTAAAGCATTCTGTACCTTTAGGTATGCTGAAAAGAGTGTGTCAGTCAGCATCAGAATGAAAGAGCAGGTCAGCATAAAACATTGATAGACTCCAACTTCACAGGTGCCTATAGATTGCTGCTAACAATTACCCCACATACATCTGCATATTAAAGAGAACCAAAACCATGTGTAAGACGCTCTAGATACAGGCCATTCCCTGTCCTGGGTCACGCTGTGGGACCTGACACTAGCTAAAAATGTTAAACAGCACCAACTTATTTATATAAGCTTTGATCCTGTTTAAAGTGGAACAAAACCTATGTGGTCTGGCCTTGGAATCTAAAGTATTGCAGGGCCGGCCGAGGCCTTTACCCCGGGGCATCCAGAGTTGGGATGCCCCACTGTGTGAAACCCCCCCAGAATGCCGCTATTCAGTCACTTCTTTCTTGATCCAATGGGGCATGCACGGGCTCTCGTCCAATGCGAGCCTTCAGTAAGGCTCATGCTAAGCTTCTCAAGAGGGCATTCCCGCATGCGAGAGTGGTGCGTTTTCTCTGTTTTTGCTGTTTTTAGACGTTTTCAGTATTTTTTGTGCAGGTCTTTTTATGTTGCCGAGACTTTTTGGTTTGTTGGCACGATAACAAGTATTAGACATATAAATGCATGTTTGTGCGAGCTTATACGTTCTCGATTTTGTAATTTTACGGATTGTGGCGGGAAACTTACGGCCTCTTTTTGCTGGTGGGGTTGTTGGCGGGCACTCAGATGACGTGTGCGATGGAGCCCTTAGATGAGTGTCTGACAGAGTACGAGCATCTGCTTTGCCATGGGCTGCTCAACGTTTATCCTGCCAGAGCTCACGCACGTCCCCGTGGCATCACAATGCGGATCGTGTGTCCGATCAACATCTCATTGAATTGACCCAACCCGCCTTTCTCTCGAGAAGCTTTACTTAAAGCTGCAGCCCTGTTTGGTCCCCACCACAAGCAAGGGGCATGTGAATGATGGCATGACCAAATTGGTTGACTGCCTTCAATTTCTAGCGAATGGCACTTTCCAGAGGCGAATGTTGGCATGTTCCAGCCCTCGCTGAGCTGCAACTTAATTTTCTTGATGGTATAGTTGCCTTGCAGGAGAAATACATCTGTTTTCCTGCCAACTTGGAAGCCCGGAATGCAGTGAAATTGTTTTTTTCTTTTTTTAACACTGTGAATATGCGCAACCTTATGTGTGCGAAACTGCATGCACATGGCGTTCTTCCCTCCTGTGGAACAGAAGTATATATATAGGTATGTTCCTGCTCCTTCTTGCCAAGTTGCCTATGAATTGAAGTACCTTTGTTCAGCTCAACTAAAATAGCTAACACTTGTGACTCATTGGACACACTGTTCCCTCTGTACTACTGTACTACTTGCTCATGTATCTGATTGTTCTTTGCCAGATACAGTAATGTTGCTAGTGTTGTAAAATGTGTATTTGGTCCTTTTCTCCAAGGAACTGGAAGATGGGCAACTTGATCAATGTCCAGAGTGTGGTTGGCCAGCACACCCCGTCCGTGATCCGCTGGGGTATGTCAGTGCAGAGGTTTGTCCCGCTGCTGGACCAAGGCAGAAGAGATACTTGGCACGATGGCACCCTCCCTCTTTATCACCAATTGGTAGGACAGTGTCAGGAGTGAAGACATAGGCACCAAGGCACTTGGTGGGGCACACAGTAATGGTTGAGGCCTCATTTTACTAGGGTTCATGTGCCAACCAGAACCCTATCTAGCCAGAAAAAAACAGGCCTCCACCAGTGGTATGCAGCACCACATGTACCTTGGTGAAGATGCCTTCAGATCTTTCCATGGTCCCAGGCATGGATCATTTGAATGGAACACCACCGCCACCGACCTGTGACCAGATCGGGGCTCATTTAAGTTGCACAGCAAAAAGGGGGTTGAGGGGGGGGGGGTGATGTACCCTTCCCTGCCTTAATGAAGGTATGGCAGGGGCAGACACCCTCCCCAAAATGCACTACTTCTTCTGACCTTACTGGTGTCTAAAAGAGCATATTCCTGCTAAATATTCACGTATACACATATATAATGCATTTGCACATAAGTCAAAAAATATAGTGCTCGATGGTGTCTTGATTGTGTGTGTGCAGCACACGTTTTGCTTTCAAGCTTTATCCTTTAATGCCATTTATGCTAGAGCTTCCTGCTACTGTACCCTTTAGGTGAATCTGGTCGATGGATTGCTCAGTAGCCCATCAACCTGCTTTTCTGTGCTCCGGTCGAACACAGACTTCTGGCTGACATCCATGTTTAGGTTTGGGAACCCAAACTCACAAAGTTTGGTATGAAGCTGAACATGGCGGTTCAGGTTCGCCCAACACTAGTGATGATTTCTCTTCTTTTATATACTGTATTTAAGATGAAGTTGTAAAATCTTTCTGGGTTATTGATCATGAAATAATATATATTCATACAGGTATGCATTGTAAAATTGGCCCTAGGGATACTGTACATACATCGAGGCAGTTGCTTCCAACACTTCAAGGATATCCCCATGCTTTCCATCCCCATTCTGTAATAAGCTTGCTGTACACAAAGCAACTCATGGAAGTAACAGTTTTGCTGAGCCTTGCGTCAGTGCCACTGCCCCCAGGATGCATGTGCAATAATTTAAGCAATTTATGTCCATTTATGCCAGACTTGAAATTGCCTCTACAAACCTTGCAGCTGTCTCTGGGTAATTCACTCTATAATGTAATTGCTCCATGCTGTCCCCGGCTCTATGTATAAGCTCTAAGCACTTGGTTCTGCCACTTTGGTTTTAGGCTATGTAGTCCACTTTCCAAGATTATCTCTGCCTAAAAGCAGACAGAAGACTTTCCAGCATGGATTAATTATTTATTCAACAACATTACACTTATGGGGACTATGAAGGTGGCATTTTACAATGGTACTGAATATTATAAAATATAAATCATATCTGGATAAAACTATATGTTATAAATAGGCAATACAATAAAACATGATATACCCAACCTTTCATCCGCCCCCCATCAGGTGTTTTTGAGTTTAAACTAGGTCACCTTAGACATGGGTTAAGCAAATCCATATATTATGGGATGAACTGAGAGCTTGAGCAGGTGAAATCTGTATTTATGATGAACCAATCAATTAAATTGATTGTCTTCAGTCATCAACACCTGTATAAAGTAATTTGCAGTCAATGTTGCCCAGACTGGCCTCTTAGTTTTCCTGCTGCCTAGGGCCACATAAGTCCCAGCGCTGGAATAAAAGTGGAGCATGTTATTATTGCATACCCACACCTAAGGCTGTAGCAACCTCCACTTAGGTGACCTACTGAGACTCTGGCCATTTCATTTAGCTAAAAACATTAAAAGCACTAAAATATCTATTTTTTCTGAAGCGCCATAAATCATTTATATTACATTAGATTATTTTAAAAATAGAATATTGGCAATTTTAAGCTGAGAATTTTGAGGATGCAATCAATAATGCATGCAAATCAATAAAAACTCAATTAGCACAGGACTGAAAGATAATTAACATTTTATTTCCCCACATACTTGTTAACCCGACTGCAGCAGCACCTTCAGGTAATAAATGTGTTAACCCTGAAACCACAGATGAGAAGTCTTTAAACCCTAGTGATGTCTTTATAATAATAGCTCCATAACTAGCTTGTGCATGTTTCAGAAACAAGAAAACGCACATTTCAGGAGTCATTTGGGTCTATGGGCATAATAGCTGTGACGTGCAAATTTTCCAAGATTTGGCTTGGGTCCGATTTTGTCCAAATAATTTGTCCCAAATCAAAAGTGCAATTAAATAGGCCTTAAAAGTTGTGTGTAACACTCTAAGGTTTCTAAGAATGAAATCTAACTTTCTGACAATGGAATTAAAAAGTATGAATTTTAAAATGCTCCTTCAACCAGCATGAATAAATTCACCTTAAATACCACCTTACCAGCCCCCAAGCCAAATAATTACCTCTTCCACTCGTGCCCAAAACTAAGAAACTGCTTGATCTGGTTGTGTGCTGCTGTGGTAAAAGTTGGTGGTTGGTGGAAGAAATGTGGAAACTGCCGACCACCACATATCAGGTGGACATTGGCTACAGCAGTGCACGAGGGTGAACCAGGGGCCTACCAGACAATTCAGTGAACCCTACTTTGCAGCTGCATGCAAGCCTTACCCCACCAATCACAATTGTATGGTGTAGAGCAAACTGCCTCTGGACTCTGAGCAGTGGAAACTTGTTCCGCAGGGTGACCAGTTCTGCTTCTCTATTTGGCAGTTCAAGGGAAGAGTTTGAGTGTAGCGAGAGTTTGGCTGAGGAAGGTTACACCGGACCAGCAGCCTGGCACAGTTGGAAAAAAAGGTAGAGGCCATTTTGGAGCTTCCAGCATCTCAGCCATGCTGCTGCCTGGATTCAACTGACATAATTGACAATGCACAGCAACAGGAAACCCAGCAGCACTTCCCGTTTGCAGGCAGCCTACACATGAACTGCCATTTTGTTTTTAAAATGTACCACAGCAGGATTTAGAAAAAGGTTAAATAATTGATATGTGCAATCTAAATTGCCCCGGGGAGGGAGGCATATGAGCACTGTATGTTGTGTTGGTCTGGTTTAAGTCATTTTTGACTGTTGGTCCATTTTAATGTTATGAATGTATGTTTAAGAGGTTGGTCTAGGCTCCTTAGGGCCCCTGGGGACACTTAATGATTTAGCATAACTAGACATGTTTCACCTTAAACAAAAGTCTATCTTACATTTCCCCACCCTGTACACATAGATTGCCCACATTAAAAAATCATCCTACCTACATCTACTGCATTTTCTGAGCCTTTAAACATCCAAGATGGTGGCACATGGAGTGCAGGCTGCCTCCGAATAGGAAGTGTCTTCTGACTGTGCCGCTCTACATTGTGGGATTGCTGTCCATTTTCTGAGCCCAGCTCTGCTCTGTCTGAGCTAAGCACAGCTATTACCCCACTGTGCTTTGATGGCGATGCCCATATCCTAGACTCATGAACAGAGTTGCAGCCCAACAGGGGAAAGAATAATATGTGACTAAAATGGTCAAATATATTACATTTAGATGCTGGGGAATATTTTTTAAGGGCTTGGGCTTTGCATTAAATTATGCTGAAGTTCCGGTTTAAGGCATGGCTTGGTGAGTTGGGAGAACTTTACTGGTCCACTCAGCCCCAACCCTATTCCACTGAACAGCTTTGGCTTAAAGCGAACCAAAACCCACTAAACTTGTGAAATAAATTTGTCCAATGCCCTGCCTATACTCCCTTCTTAGGGTGTATTTTTGAATCGTCCTGGAACACTTTTTTTTGCTGTCCCTCTAAATGGGAGGCAATCAGTCATTGCATACGTGTGGCAATGACATCATTGCCACACACAACAGTGGCAATTAATAAAGGAGGCAGAGCTTTACAGCTAAAACAGGTGCCATTATCTGGGATTAGAGTGAAGCAGGAGCAGTGAAAATTGGCAAAAGGCTCTCTTCATGGGAAGAGCTATTGAGGAGATGTTAGTTAAAAATATGGGTTTTGGCCCCCTTTAAAATGAAGTTTGTTTGTGAGCCATAATCAGTGATTGACATCACAAATGCTCTTCTGGATTCCCATAGACACACTCTTGTAGAAAGCCTTACCGGAAGAGTGGGGGCTGCAAAGGGGAAGGGTGGCTCCATATTCGTATATGGATGGATTTAGATTGAAGAATAGATTTTCTAGGAAACATGCACAGTAGGTGCCCAAATACTCTTTTCTATATAGTGTAGCAGCACCTGACATGGTTTTAGCAAATCAGACCCAGGGTGTAGTTAGTAGACATTTTGTAACCTGCCTATTACATGCCACTATGAACAATAAATCCAAACTGTTTATTACATTTCACACATATTTTACAGTAATTTTCGTTTATTGATTATTACAGCCTTAATATAAGGAAAATATTACAGCATCTCTGATTCTACAGAGACATCTAGTGTTCACCACATTCCACTGAAAAAAAAAGATAATTCATAAAGGTAGCTGTAACTGTAATGAAATGTGCTCCTGTATAATCATACATTCATGAACTTCTGGTTATCAGCAAATACAGGTTAGTACCAGGTTACAGGGAATATTGAACATGGCTCATCATGATCAAGCACATCATCCTATAATACAGGAGCATGGTAACAACTGTGTCCACAGCTTTTCTGTCCTTTTTTTCTTCAACAGTATATTTAATGTAATTTGATTATTTCTGTAAAAGGAAGCCATTTAAAAACTAGATTCATAAACTCTGTGCCTGCAACTCTCCCTATCTACCCTTAGAAGCTGCCTGTTGAATCTTTCAAACAACTTGCTTGTCTTCATTGGCTGGGGGGGGGGTGTCTTAGATTGAATTAGCTTTTCCAAGATTATACAAATCACTAAGAATTATTTTTACATAGCATCAATCTCCTCTTGGATTCTGGGAATTAGGCCGAGGTTCAGGTAAGGTTGAGGTTGAGGTTTTTAAGTAGACACCCTGTTAAACGTTAATCCACCCCCCAACCTAAATGTAAGCATAGCATAATTCAGCTTGTTTTTATTTCTATGCCATGACAATGCCAATGTCATTGCAGGCCCACTGGATATGAAAGCTCAGCCGGTGTGGGCCATTCACATTGGTCACCTGTCCTGCAGCTTTCTGAGCTGTAGAGTTACCACCCAGGTCTAAGAAAGGAAGCACCTAAACCTGTTCTTACTGCAGATCTAATAGCATGTTGATGGCTCCTACCCATCACACCTCTAGAATGCATTTGTGTCACAAGTGGAATACACAGTGAAATGCGAAAATTATAACTGTGTACACAGATGTACAGGCTCAAAGTGGTCTGACACTCACCTCTGTCCTGTGCCACTAGGTCCAGTGTTGCTGCCATTATATACCAATCTCCAGTGCTTATTGCTTAACCAATCAACTTCCCCTGAGGTCAACTTCAACACAAATTTCAGTAAGCAGCCAAACTGGATACCAAGGTCATAGCTGCATGGAACGACGGATCATTATTTTTGTATGACAGTTCAGGATGTTAAAGTGCACCAAAACCCATGCTGATCAATACCCCCATCCAACGGGGCACCCAAAATCGGCATTCCCTGCTGTGTGAAACCCCCCAGGTCGCCCCATTCACTTACCTTGTTTCTCAGTCCAACGGCATGTGCGCAAGCCATGGCCGCATCCCCGCTGCCCCTCTAGCATGGACTGGGAAGAGGTGAGTTTGTCTCGGCGTCCTGGGGGGGGGGGTTCACGCAGTGGGTACCCCCGATCGGGGTGCCCCGGGAGAAAGGACCAAAACCCAGGATAGTCAAAATCCTGGGTTTTGGTCCACTTTAATGATCAGCAGTAACTTCACTTGTATTACTCATGATGTCCTCTTTAAAGGTTTTAATAATTGACAACAGATACAATGCAGAAACTGGATTAAAAAAAAACAGGGCCAATTGATCCAGTAGAGGTTCCAACCAGTGGTATATGTACATTTTGTTAACAGAGCTTTTGGTGCTGACAACCGTCTCTGTATCATTCAGGTGGTACTTGAGATATTTAGAAAATGGAAAGTGGTGGAAAAAAAGGTTGGAAGCCCCTGCAATAGAGTAAGGTCTTATGCAGGAAAAGTTACCACATACATAACAAAATTATCAAAAGCCCAGTTGCTTTGAGCATACTAAAAACGTAATATCAAAATGTCAGGTGTACTTTTAGATCATTTAAATATTGTACGCACACAAAGAATAACTCCTTACTATTACTACATGGAGATATAAACAGATGGTGATTCTACTTCAGTCTATCATGAGTCATAGTTCAGAGTGTTGACCCAACATCGAGAGGTAATACTTTAGTGTTTCACCCACCATGCTTTATGACAACCTGCTCCTTAATTCAGCAACAACAGATTGACTCCAGCTTTGATTAAACTGTTATTTATATAAAGAGACAACATTCTCTTGTTAAGTCTTCAGCTGTAATACGTAAGGACAAGTGTGAGGGAAATGTCACAACACTGGAAACTATGAAGTGAAAAGAGCGGCCTTTGGACTGGAAGCTCAATGCCCCTGGTAAAATGATCTAAGTAGTTTTGGAACGTGGCCATGAGCCTCCTCCTCTAGTTTAATACACAGGGGAAGTGTGAAGGGGTTACAGATGATGTGGTGACAGTTCAGTGTACTTAGCTCATTTCTTGTGCTAATGAGTAGGTACACAGAATACATCAATAATTTATGTTGGTATTTTCTGTATAAGATGAGGTTAGAGAAGAACTGTCATGAAAAAATGATAAAAATCCATATAAATATGATTATTGCGGGGGGAGGGGTCACTAATATACTCGGTATCAAGAAATATCTGATACACTCAGAAACTTTCACCCCTGGATTTTTTTTCTACCAGGAGAAGAAAACTACAAGCTGGACAGGAGTTTTATTCTGTACCCCCCTCCTCTTAATATACCTCAAGTAAATGATAAACCAGTGAACTCACTGGACCTGCAGCCACTGCCAGAATGCAGGAAGGGGTGATCATTGTGTGATTGGAGGCAATTTATGTCCCTTCAGCAGCGGCATCTCTGCTGCCTGCCCACCTCTCATCCACCTCTCATCCCATTTCCCATTCATTTAAATAGGATCTGCATTATACTCATTTGTCCTAGCAGGAACTTTAGATTAGTGCCCTTATTTAACAAGGGATAGCGACAGGTAGCGACCGGTGAGCGGCCGGTAATGACGGGCCCCGCCACGAGAACGCCGGCTCCCCACCACAATCACACATTTATCAAGGCAATCCTGCTTAGCGACTGAGATAGTGCCAGATAGCTACTCATTCATCATTATTCCAGCCTCAGCCCACAGCGCCAGCGTCCGACCTTGAACAGCGACAGGTATGACCTCTCGCTACCTGGCGCTCTCCAATGCATTTCAATGAAACAATCTTTAAATATTCATAATTGTTATTAATTGTATTTTTTTTTTTTTTTTTTTTTAAATGTGAAAAATTCTGTGACCACTTCTGCCATTTTAAATAATTTTTTAAAGGGAAAAATAAAAATAAAAAAAAAAAATGTACAGAATTGATATTACAGGTCTGATATTAATGTATTCATATTACAAAATTATTTTAAATACTTGTTTTTTTTGGTTTCCAAAATTATGGTTGTTTGGGGGTTAAAAAACTACTTTTAACCCATCGCCGCCAGCGCTCTGGGGTTTAAACATGCATTTTACAGCGCGAGAATTTTTTGAGCGTGATTTGTTAATGAATATGGTGGAAGCCGGTCGCTCTGACCAGTCGCTATCATGCGCTCCCATACAGCGCGGAACCTGTCAAATAGCGGCTCCTCACCCAATATTCAACATTACGGCAAACCGACTGAGTCGCTATCAACTACCGAACAACGGCCAAGCACAGCGACTACTAGCGGGCGCTCTGAAAATGCCGCTACAGTCGCTCAACTGTCGCTACCTGCCGCTGTTAATGAATCGGCCTCCAAGTATCCCAAGATTTGCACTATCCTGGGCTTTGCTCCTCTTGTAAATCGGAATGCCCTGTTGTGTATATCCAAAAACTCACCTGCTCAGCCAATCAAGGGCTTATGCTCCATTCAGAAAAGTGAATCCCTAGCTGCCAGCTATTCAGAGATGCATGTCGCAGGTACGCGTCTAGGCTAAAGGTATAGGGGGGATATGGCTGCAGCTGGTGAGGTGAGTGTACCTGGCGATCCCTGAAGTTACACACAGCAAGGTTCCCAATTCAGGATGCTCAATAAAGAGCCCTCTCTTCTAGACTCTAGAGAGGTGTTGCTCCTCTTTAATGCTCTTTTTTGTGGTCCTGGTAAAATGACTTCCTGCTGGTCAATGGAGGCAGGAAGAAGAGAGAGATGATTGAAACATTTAAATATGTGAAAAAGGAGGTAGATAAGTGTTCTAAGAAGAAAAGGAGAAGCTAGTTGGAAGGTAGGAAGATCAGGAGCGAAAAAATATTATTTTAGTGAAAGTGTCAGGACAGAACCAGATTTTAGGCATGTCCCAAGGCGCTTTACCATTTCCTATGTCAAGTAGCCTTCATCAATCTATTTTTCCCCCTCTATGGAGGGAAAACTGCAACAAAAACTACCAGCATCTCTTCAGCCAGAGAGAGGAGGCCCAAAGCAGCAGTGGTGAGGATTGGACTTGTGGTTGACCACTGAGCCCACCAGAGGTGGAATCTCTGTTCTAAGGTCTGTGGGGAAGTCTATGAAAGAAGGCTTTCCCTTTAAACATGCATGGGATAAACATGTACCTTCACATAAGGAGAGGCTAGATGAACTATGTGTTCTCCTTCTGCTGTCAATGTTTCCATGCTGAGTGTCAAGCTGATAAATGGGAGATTTTGTTAATAATAGTGAAAGGTATTAACCCTTTAGTTGCCAAGCCCGTAACACCTACGTGCTGGCTTGGCTGGGCGTTAAGTGCCAAGCACGTAGGTGTTACGTGCTTGACACTTACTTACCTTGTGGCGATCAGGGGCTGCAGAAGAAATCCATTCCAGCGCAGGATTGAAGAGAAGACGTCGGAGGGTCATGTGGAGGTGACCCTTACTTCACCCCAGTCAGCAGATCGGCGCTGGACCAATAGGAAGGGAGGCGCATGGCTGCTGTCATCAGCCGGCGCCTCCCCCTATATAACAGCATTCGGTCCTCATGCTGTTCTCCTTCATCGCCGATTCTGAGGTAAGTGGGGTGTGTGGGGGGGTGGTGAGTGGGTGGGTGGCCGTAGGTACCCCTGATCGCCGCCATCGTCGCCATCGCCGCCATCCGGGGGGGGGGGTCATTCTAGCACTTGTAGTGCGCCGCCGCCGCCATCCGGGGGGGGGGGCGGGGGGGTGTTGTGATCTGGGGTGGGTGGCCGTAGGTACCCTTGATCGCCGCCACCCGGGGGGGATCATGGTTGTGGTGGGTGGCCGTAGGGTCATTCTAGCACTTGTAGTGCGCCGCCGCCATCCGGGGGGGGGGGGTTGTGATCTGGGGGGGGGTGTTGTGATCTGTGTGTGTGTGGGGGGGGGTGTTGCGATCTGTGGGGGGGGGGTGGAGGGTGTTGCGATCTGTGGGGGGGGGTTGTGATCTGTGGGGGGGGTTGTGATCTGTGGGGGGGGTTGTGATCTGTGTGGGGGGGGTTGTGCCGTCAGATCTGGGGTCAGATCTGTGTGTGCCGGCGGTCAGATCTGGGGTCAGATCTGTGTGTGCCGGCGGTCAGATCTGGGGTCAGATCTGTGTGTGCCGGCGGTCAGATCTGGGGTCAGATCTGTGTGTGCCGGCGGTCAGATCTGGGGTCAGATCTGTGTGTGCCGGCGGTCAGATCTGGGGTCAGATCTGTGTGTGCCGGCGGTCAGATCTGGGGTCAGATCTGTGTGTGCCGGCGGTCAGATCTGACCCCAGATCTGTGTGTGCCGGCGGTCAGATCTGACCCCAGATCTGTGTGTGCCGGCGGTCAGATCTGACCCCAGATCTGTGTGTGCCGGCGGTCAGATCTGACCCCAGATCTGTGTGTGCCGGCGGTCAGATCTGGGGTCAGATCTGTGTGTGCCGGCGGTCAGATCTGGGGTCAGATCTGTGTGTGCCGGCGGTCAGATCTGGGGTCAGATCTGTGTGTGCCGGCGGTCAGATCTGGGGTCAGATCTGTGTGTGCCGGCGGTCAGATCTGGGGTCAGATCTGTGTGTGCCGGCGGTCAGATCTGGGGTCAGATCTGTGTGTGCCGGCGGTCAGATCTGGGGTCAGATCTGTGTGTGCCGGCGGTCAGATCTGGGGTCAGATCTGTGTGTGCCGGTGGTCAGATCTGACCCCAGATCTGTGTGTGCCGGCGGTCAGATCTGACCCCAGATCTGTGTGTGCCGGCGGTCAGATCTGACCCCAGATCTGTGTGTGTCGGCGGTCAGATCTGGGGTCAGATCTGTGTGTGCCGGCGGTCAGATCTGGGGTCAGATCTGTGTGTGCCGGCGGTCAGATCTGACCCCAGATCTGTGTGTGCCGGCGGTCAGATCTGACCCCAGATCTGTGTGTGCCGGCGGTCAGATCTGACCCCAGATCTGTGTGTGCCGGCGGTCAGATCTGACCCCAGATCTGTGTGTGCCGGCGGTCAGATCTGGGGTCAGATCTGTGTGTGCCGGCGGTCAGATCTGGGGTCAGATCTGTGTGTTCCGGCGGTCAGATCTGGGGTCAGATCTGTGTGTGCCGGCGGTCAGATCTGGGGTCAGATCTGTGTGTGCCGGCGGTCAGATCTGGGGTCAGATCTGTGTGTGCCGGCGGTCAGATCTGGGGTCAGATCTGTGTGTGCCGGCGGTCAGATCTGGGGTCAGATCTGTGTGTGCCGGCGGTCAGATCTGGGGTCAGATCTGTGTGTGCCGGCGGTCAGATCTGACCCCAGATCTGTGTGTGCCGGCGGTCAGATCTGACCCCAGATCTGTGTGTGCCGGCGGTCAGATCTGGGGTCAGATCTGTGTGTGCCGGCGGTCAGATCTGGGGTCAGATCTGTGTGTGCCGGCGGTCAGATCTGGGGTCAGATCTGTGTGTGCCGGCGGTCAGATCTGGGGTCAGATCTGTGTGTGCCGGCGGTCAGATCTGGGGTCAGATCTGTGTGTGCCGGCGGTCAGATCTGGGGTCAGATCTGTGTGTGCCGGCGGTCAGATCTGGGGTCAGATCTGTGTGTGCCGGCGGTCAGATCTGGGGTCAGATCTGTGTGTGCCGGCGGTCAGATCTGACCCCAGATCTGTGTGTGCCGGCGGTCAGATCTGACCCCAGATCTGTGTGTGCCGGCGGTCAGATCTGGGGTCAGATCTGTGTGTGCCGGCGGTCAGATCTGGGGTCAGATCTGTGTGTGCCGGCGGTCAGATCTGGGGTCAGATCTGTGTGTGCCGGCGGTCAGATCTGGGGTCAGATCTGTGTGTGCCGGCGGTCAGATCTGGGGTCAGATCTGTGTGTGCCGGCGGTCAGATCTGGGGTCAGATCTGTGTGTGCCGGCGGTCAGATCTGGGGTCAGATCTGTGTGTGCCGGTGGTCAGATCTGACCCCAGATCTGTGTGTGCCGGCGGTCAGATCTGACCCCAGATCTGTGTGTGCCGGCGGTCAGATCTGACCCCAGATCTGTGTGTGTCGGCGGTCAGATCTGGGGTCAGATCTGTGTGTGCCGGCGGTCAGATCTGGGGTCAGATCTGTGTGTGCCGGCGGTCAGATCTGACCCCAGATCTGTGTGTGCCGGCGGTCAGATCTGACCCCAGATCTGTGTGTGCCGGCGGTCAGATCTGACCCCAGATCTGTGTGTGCCGGCGGTCAGATCTGACCCCAGATCTGTGTGTGCCGGCGGTCAGATCTGGGGTCAGATCTGTGTGTGCCGGCGGTCAGATCTGGGGTCAGATCTGTGTGTGCCGGCGGTCAGATCTGGGGTCAGATCTGTGTGTGCCGGCGGTCAGATCTGGGGTCAGATCTGTGTGTGCCGGCGGTCAGATCTGGGGTCAGATCTGTGTGTGCCGGCGGTCAGATCTGGGGTCAGATCTGTGTGTGCCGGCGGTCAGATCTGGGGTCAGATCTGTGTGTGCCGGCGGTCAGATCTGGGGTCAGATCTGTGTGTGCCGGCGGTCAGATCTGGGGTCAGATCTGTGTGTGCCGGCGGTCAGATCTGGGGTCAGATCTGTGTGTGCCGGCGGTCAGATCTGACCCCAGATCTGTGTGTGCCGGCGGTCAGATCTGACCCCAGATCTGTGTGTGCCGGCGGTCAGATCTGGGGTCAGATCTGTGTGTGCCGGCGGTCAGATCTGGGGTCAGATCTGTGTGTGCCGGCGGTCAGATCTGGGGTCAGATCTGTGTGTGCCGGCGGTCAGATCTGGGGTCAGATCTGTGTGTGCCGGCGGTCAGATCTGGGGTCAGATCTGTGTGTGCCGGCGGTCAGATCTGGGGTCAGATCTGTGTGTGCCGGCGGTCAGATCTGGGGTCAGATCTGTGTGTGCCGGCGGTCAGATCTGGGGTCAGATCTGTGTGTGCCGGCGGTCAGATCTGGGGTCAGATCTGTGTGTGCCGGCGGTCAGATCTGAGGTCAGATCTGTGTGTGCCGGCGGTCAGATCTGGGGTCAGATCTGTGTGTGCCGGCGGTCAGATCTGGGGTCAGATCTGTGTGTGCCGGCGGTCAGATCTGGGGTCAGATCTGTGTGTGCCGGCGGTCAGATCTGGGGTCAGATCTGTGTGTGCCGGCGGTCAGATCTGACCCCAGATCTGTGTGTGCCGGCGGTCAGATCTGTGTGTGCCGGCGGTCAGATCTGGGGTCAGATCTGTGCGTGCCGGCGGTCAGATCTGCGGTCGCGCGTGTGTGGGTGCCGGCGGTCAGATCTGCGGTCGCGCGTGTGTGGGTGCCGGCGGTCAGATCTGCGGTCGCGCGTGTGTGGGTGCCGGCGGTCAGAGATCTGCCGGTGGGTGGGTGCGTGCGTGTGCCGGTGGTCAGAGTGAATCCCCTCGATTGCCAGTAAAACTTACCTTACCACCGCTCTAGGTATAGCATAGTGCGGCTGTTGTCCATGCATGCGTCCTAAACACTCCCTAATCTTAACTTTTTCTCTTAGGTTGTTCGCTGAGATCTCTACTGCCTTTGTTTCGTTGTTTGGACCTTTCGCTTGCCCTTTTAGGACCCTAGCCCCCGCCCCTCCTTTTGGGAGCCTAGCCCCCGCCCCTCCTTTTGGGAGCCTAGCCCCCGCCCCTCCTTTTGGGAGCCTAGCCCCCGCCCCTCCTTTTGGGAGCCTAGCCCCCGCCCCTCCTTTTGGGAGCCTAGCCCCCGCCCCTCCTTTTGGGAGCCTAGCCCCCGCCCCTCCTTTTGGGAGCCTAGCTGGGATCCCGTGACCTGCTGCTCCTGACTCCACCACTTCTCATCGGGTTGTAAGTATACACTTTTATTTCTATTTTTGTCTGTTTTTTTTGCTTTGTTTTATTGTATTGTATTTTTTTGTTTCATTTTTTGTCTGTTTTTTTGCTTTGTTTTATTGTATTGTATTTTTTTGTAATTTGTCTTTAGTTTTAGCCTTTAGTTTTAGCCTTTAGTTTTAGCCTTTAGTTTTAGCCTTTTTTTTTAGATTTTTTTTTGCATTGGGGTATGGCTGGTAAGCGGTACACTGCACAGGAAGCTGCGGCTTACCTGATGGCGTCTGACTCGGAAGATTTTAGTGAGTCAGGGTCTGAGTTCTTCCCATCAGATAGCGAGTCAGACAGTGTATACTCTACTGAGGAAACACAGCCGCGCAGTGCTACCAATAGTAGCCACCGTAGAAGGGATAGTACCGCACAAAGTGAGGCCACGCTTCAGGCGAGTGTAGTGCAGGATGAGGCATCGAGTGCTGCAGCTGGTGAAGGAGCGTCTGCGTGGAGGCCTCCTAATAATATTTCCCCCGAAATTCCCCCTTTTGATTCGGTCCCCGGGGTCAATGTAGACACCACAAATTTTGGTGTCATTGACTTTTTCAAATTGTTCCTCACAGAAGCCATCCTACTGGATATGGTCTTCTATACCAATCTGTATGCCGAGCAGGTCTTAGCGCAAAACCCCCAGCAGAGGCACGCCCGAGCTCAGGCATGGCATCCCACAAATTTGAGTGAGATAAAGAAATTTTGGGGGCTCACTCTAGCAATGGGTATCCTAAAAAAATTTAGTATTTCCTCCTACTGGGATACCCAAACCATATTGGCAACTCCATTATTTCCGGCCGTAATGTCCAGAAACCGCTACCAAATTTTACTGCGGTTTCTGCATTTTAACGACAATTCCACTGCTATTCCCCGTGGTGAGCCCGGTCACGACAGGCTGCATAAATTACGGCCCCTGCTCAACAGCCTGTCAGATCGCTTCGCAGTAGTGTACACCCCCGGCCAAAAATTATCAATTGACGAGTCACTACTGCTTTTCAAAGGGCGCGTTGTTTTTCGGCAATATATCCCTAGCAAGCGTGCCCGCTACGGGATTAAATTTTACCAATTATGCGATAGTGTGACCGGCTACATCAAATATTTTCAAATCTATGAAGGAAAGGACACCTATCTGGACCCCCCTGGTTGTCCCCTTGATTTGTCAATAAGTGGAAAGATCGTTTGGGACCTTATGACTCCATTGTTGGGTAGAGGTTACCACTTATATGTGGACAACTTCTATACCAGCATCCCCTTATTTCGCGCCCTTTATTCGTTGGATACCCCGGCCTGCGGCACCATCAACCCTAAACGCAAAGGATTGCCCAGGCCACTACTTGAAAAAAAATTAAAAAGGGGGGAGTCTTATGCTCTAAGAAGCGATGAGGTCCTGGCCATGAAATACATGGGCAAAAAAAATGTATTCCTTCTGACAACACTCCACGATGAGTCAGTTGTGAATGTAAGGCAACGTGGTCCCCGAGCCCCTTCCCAAAAGCCACGTTGCATAACCGATTATAATAAATTCATGGGTGGCGTTGATAAAACGGACCAAATATTAACTTATTACAACGCCACCCGAAAAACTCGAGCCTGGTACACTAAAGTTGCTATCCATTTGGTCCAAATGGCAACCTACAACAGCTTTGTTGCCTTCAAGGCAGCAGTGCCAGGCTCCAATTTATCGTACATAAAATACCAGCAGCAGTTACTCCCTGCTTTGTTGTTTGGGGATACTGCGGAAGAACCAGATCTGCTTACCAATGACAACCAGGCCAGATTAGTAGGGAAGCACTTTATAAAGTTGCTTCCCGAAGTTGGTAAAAAGCGGTATCCCCAGAGAGCTTGTAGGGTTTGTAGGAAGCGTGGCATTAGAAGAGATGTGCGGTATTATTGCCCGACCTGTCCCAGCCAACCCGGGTTATGCCTCGAAGATTGTTTTGAGGTATACCATACTCAACTAAATTATTGAGCAATGCATTTTTTTTTTGGTAGGTAGGCCCCTTTTAGGATTAGGTTTCTTAGGTATTTTGTGTTGCCATTATATTTTATTTTCTTTTAGTTTCTTTTCGCTGTTGCTAATCCGAAGGGAAATGGTGGAGCAGGAGCAGCTGGTTACTTGTGGCAAGTGATGATAAAATGTGACCAATTTCAGGTCCTTGATTCCTAATATTGGTCATTGATCACTGCACTGATCTTATAGTCTGATGACACAGCTACAGTATCCTATAATCTGATGACACAGCTACAGTATCCTATAATCTGATGGCACAGCTACAGTATCCTATAATCTGATGGCACAGCTACAGTATCCTATAATCTGATGGCACAGCTACAGTATCCTATAATCTGATGGCACAGCTACAGTATCCTATAATCTGATGGCACAGCTACAGTATCCTATAATCTGATGGCACAGCTACAGTATCCTACTTGCACTTCTTAGAACAGGTAAGAAATTGTTTTGTTTTTCCATAGCGCATGTGTTAGTTTTGGGTGATTGGTAACTGTACCCTTCAAAGTACCTATGCATGTGGGGTATTATTTTGTTCAGCAGATGTTGTGCTTTCAGATTTACTGCGTTACTTCTTGCTTGCTTATTGTTTTTATAGGAAAATATGGTTTTGAATCTGCTTTTTGCTTTTTTTTTTAGCGAAATCCTTTGGAACCAGAGATTCTGCCAATCAATAGATTCCGAAGGAAGTCGCCGACGTCAACAAGCCCAGTAGGCTTAGAAACCTTGAGGTATGTACTTTCCAAAAATATATAGTTTGTGGGGGGTATTTCAAATGTAAAGGGTTGTAAATTTGGAGAAACTGCAAGGTGCGCACTTTGTGTGCGCCGCTGATTTTTTCAAGTAAAATTACCCTCAAACGCATGCTTGACTTTGGGGTGTTTGGCAACTCTACACTTCAACGTACCTATGCATGTGGGGTATTATTTTGTTCAGCAGATGTTGTGCTTTCAGATTTACTGCGTTACTTCTTGCTTGCTTATTGTTTTTATAGGAAAATATGGTTTTGAATCTGCTTTTTGCTTTTTTTTTTAGCGAAATCCTTTGGAACCAGAGATTCTGCCAATCAATAGATTCCGAAGGAAGTCGCCGACGTCAACAAGCCCAGTAGGCTTAGAAACCTTGAGGTATGTACTTTCCAAAAATATATAGTTTGTGGGGGGTATTTCAAATGTAAAGGGTTGTAAATTTGGAGAAACTGCAAGGTGCGCACTTTGTGTGCGCCGCTGATTTTTTCAAGTAAAATTACCCTCAAACGCATGCTTGACTTTGGGGTGTTTGGCAACTCTACACTTCAAAGTACCTATGCATGTGGGGTATTGTTTTGTTCAGCAGCCGTTGTGCTTTCAGATTTACTGCGTTACTTCTTGCTTGCTTATTGTTTTTATAGGAAAAAATGTTTTTCAATCTGCTTTTTGCTTATTTTTTTAGCGAAATCCTTTGGAACCAGAGATTCTGCCAATCAATAGATTCCGAAGGAAGTCACCGATGTCAACAAGCCCAGTAGGCTTAGAAACCTTGAGGTATGTACTTTCCAAAAATATATAGTTTGTGGGGGGTATTTCAAATGTAAAGGGTTGTATTTTTTGAAAAACTGCGAGGAGCGCAAAGTATTTGTATTTTATCTGAAAATCTCCTCTAGCGCTCTTTGCAGTTTCTGGGGTCTCCTGGGCAGGAAAGGGTGTCTACTAATACATGTGTGGTACCGTTGTAACCGGGAGAAATGGGGCTTTTACTCTCAATATGTTTTTATTGAAAAACCTTTATTTTCGATTAAAAAAAAACACTGCAAAATGTAAAAACGTGTGTATTTTTTATTTTCTTTCACATATTTTGCCCAAAATAATTATGATAAAACTACAAAATTGATAAACAAGAGATATGATGTTAAAGCCCAGATTCTGCTGAAAAAAACAATATGTAATTTTTATGGGAAGTCCCAGAAAATCCCTTCAAAAATTACAGTTGAACATGGGGAGCGCAAAATAGTGAAAAATGCTCTGGCAACAGGGAGTGGGAAATGCTGCAGGTAGGCTGGCACTTAAAGGGTTAAAATAAATGTCACACTTAAAAATTCTGAAACAAAATCCATTGGAGCACTATCGCGAAAAAATGTTCCAATGATAAAAATCCATATGAATATGCTTGATGGAGGGAGGAGGGGTCACTTATACAATCGTTATCGAGAAATATCCAGCCAGGCTTGTTTTTTTTATTTTAATGGAAGGAAGCGAACATCTCGGGTGATAGACTAAACCTGTAACCCCAGGATTTTATTCCTACCAGGGAAAGAAAACCGCAAGCTTGGCGGGAGTTTTATTCAGTTTGGGTGTATAAGTGACCCCTCCCCTTATTAGCTAAAGTGTTTATATGGATATTTAATATTACATAATTTCGTGATAGTGCTCCTTAAGTTTCAAATTATGTGACTCAAGCTGCAGAAGAATGCTGGGTCTAGTTTGCTTTGCTTGATCAAGTAGGGAGACAAGACCATATGTTGGCTCCATCACCTAAGCAGTGGCTCGCGTGCATATGTGAGGCAAAGCAGAGAGTTCAGAAGTGCAAAGAGACAAGGTGTGACATTTCCCCTGCAGGTACATAGCTGAGTCACTGTTTACCCATCTTCATTTATTTATGTATCAAATATAAAAGTTGATGAAAGAAAAGACTGCTGATTAACCCCTTTAAGGATAAAAAAAAAAAAATTGTTGAGGATTGCATATATATATATATATATATATATCACCCAATTTAAGTTCTCAAAGCAACTTACCATTTATTATTGCTATGCGAATGAGGTTATTCTAAACAGGAGGCAAAGGCTATAGCCACGTGCAGCTTGTGATTCACAAGCCCCTTCTGTGTGGCTGATGGCACAATTGCAAAATTAGTTATTTCTCCACATTCCTTATTCTGTCACTTTTTGGAGCTGGGGGTACACGTTTGCATCAAATATTTTAAAGGGGGAGGTTTGTGTTCCCTCTTCTTAAAGGGAAAGTCCACTTTCGTGGCATTTTTGTGTGTATGTCCACAAGGTGCTGAATTTATGCGGAAAAAGATTTGAGGAGCTAAGGAAAGTACTCACCTGAAAAATGGATATTGTTGGTGTGCCACACACCCCGCTTCACTTTTAAATATTCTTCACTTAATGGGTTAACTCACCGCCAGGTGACATAGTGCAGAGAGAAAGTCTTGTAACGAGCCCCCTTCCGGCCTATATATACCTGGTACCTCCCTTCAATCACCAGTATATTAAAAAAACAGAAAGACAAGGTACCAGTATTCCACCGGTAACCTCAAAATCAATTTGATATAAATAAAAAGCTTCACCATATAAAGGCTTCGGAAATACCGAAAAGGGTGGGAGTGAAGCGGGGTGTGTGGCACACCAACAATATCCATTTTCAGGTGAGTACTCACAAAATGGTATTATTCTTGGTGTGCCACACACCCCGCTTCACTTTTAAATATTCTTCACTTAATGGGACATCCAAAAGCAGTGTCCACAAGGGATGGGCATCTCAAGGCCAGGTGAAGCATAACTTAAATGACTGCAGTCTGCAGAACTTTGCGGCCAAAAACAGCATCCGCTGAGGCTCGCACATCAACTTTGTAAAACTTAGAAAAAGTATGAACAGAAGACCAAGTGGCGGCCTTACAAACTTGTTCAACAGAAGCTTGGTGCTGAAAAGCCCAAGACGCCCCAACGGCGCGAGTAGAATGAGCAGTGATACGAAAAGGGGGAACTCTTCCCTTAGCAGAATAGGCCGCAGTAACGGCCTGACGTATCCACTTGCTAATGGCAGATTTGGCTGGTGCCAAACCCTTCTTAGGCCCATGGGGCACAACAAAAAAGGAATCCGTCCTACGAAAAGGAGACGTGATAATCAAGTAGTACTTAACACAACGTACTACATCCAAACAATGCAAAACCCTCTCTTTGTCATTCTTAGGATTAGGACACAAGGAGGGAAGAACAATATCTTGGTTCAAATGAAAAGCAGAAACAACCTTAGGAAGAAAGTCTGGCTTGAACCGAAAGACCACTTTATCCTGATGCCTCTCAAAGTAAGGCGCCTGGATAGACAAGGCCGCCAACTCCGAGACACGCCGGACCGAAGTGATAGCTACCAAGAAGACAATCTTCTGAGTCAGGGTAGACAAAGCAATATCTTGCAAAGGCTCAAAAGGAGGAGCCTGAAGAGCAGAAAGAACCAAATTCAAATCCCAAACCGGGAGTAATGGTTTCCTGGGAGGCCGCACATGCGTAACCCCCTGGAAAAAAGTTTTAACTAAAGGCTTAAGCGCAACACGCTTCTGAAAAAAGATAGATAAGGCAGAGACCTGCCCTTTCAACATACTTAGCTGGAGACCAGAGTCCAGCCCTGATTGTAAACACTCCAGAATCCTGGAGACCGAAAAGACCCTACAAGGAAAAGATCTTATCTCACACCAAGCGATATAGGCTTTCCAAGTCCTATAGTAGGTGATGGAAGAAGACCTCTTCCGGGCACTGATCAGAGTCTTAATGACTGAATCAGAAAGACCCTCCTCCTTCAGGATGGAGGTTTCAGCAGCCAGGCCATCAAACCCAGCACTGGTAAATTGGGGTAACACAATTGACCCTGAGTGAGCAGATCGGGCCGAAGAGGCAGAACGAACTGGTCCACTGCCAGCCGAACGATGTCTGCGAACCTCACTCGTCTTGGCCACCTTGGGGCAACGAGAACGGCGGACACCTTTTCCAGAGCCAACTTCTGAAGCACCCTGCCCAGCATGGGCATCGGAGGAAACAGGTATAGAAATCCCAGAACTCCCCAGCTCAGGGACATGGCGTCCACTGCCAGAGCCAGAAGAACCTGGGAGAGCGACACGAAGTTCGGGAGCCTGCGAGAGGCAAACGGGTCCACCTCCGGGGTCCCCCATCGGAGACACAGTGAGCGAAACACCCGAGGATGGAGAGCCCATTCTCCCAGACGGGGAGAGCCCCTGCTCAACCGGTCCGCTACCTGGTTCTTCATCTCTGGAATGCAAACAACCGCTGTTTGATTGCCTGAACGCACCTGGACCGGAAGGCCCAGAACGTGCTGAGTCAGGAGAACAAGCACCCGACGGATAGTTCTCAGCTTCAGCATATTGGTGGGTAAGTGGGCCTCCTGAGGTCCCCACTGCCCCTGAAACTGCAGCTCCTTCCAGAATCCGCCCCATCCCGACAGACTGGCGTCCGCGGTGACAATTTTCCAAAGGAGGGTCAGGAAAAACCTGCCCTACACCAGATTGGTCGAGACCAACCACCACAGGAGGGACTGCCGGACCCGGGAGGACAACTGGAAGAACTGATCCAGCAACCGAGGCTGCTGGACCCAAGACGCTAACAGAAAAAGCTGAAGCGTTCTCGTGTGAATTTGGGCAAAAGGAAGAAACACTCTGTGTTGATGAGAGTCCAGGCCGGGAAGAACCGACCCATCTTTCTCGGGGACTGCGAAAAGATTGGAGTATAAACCGAGGCCCATCTCTAAGCGCGGCACCGGCCGGATGACCGCCATCTCTAACAGATTCCTTACCGACGCCAGGAGCCCCTGCGTGGCCAAAGGATTGATGGGCACCCGAGACCGAACGAACCGTGAAGGAGGGTGAGACTCGAATTCCAGGACGTAACCGGCCGACACTAACTCCTGGATCCATCTGCCTGGAACCAGTTGGTTCCAGACCTGGGAGAAGTGTCGCAATAGTCCCCCCACACGGGTGAGGGCAGCCCCTCATTGCTCAGAAGGCTTATCAGCAGGTTTGGGCTTGGAGCCCCAGGACTGAGTGGGCCGGCCACGGCCCCTCCCCCGAGTCCAACCTGCACCTCTGGTAGCGGGAGAGGAAGCCCCCTTGCCCGCTCTGAATCCTCGAAAGGAAGGTCTACCGGAACCTGCCCCCCTAAAGGGGCCACGAGGCCTCTTGCGTTGTGGCATCTTACCACCCTTTGCGACTGAATCAATTTTCTCCCCAAACAGACGTAACCCCAAAAAGGGGAGAGCTGTGAGCACCTTCTTAGAAACTGCGTCCGCCGACCACTGACGCAGCCATACTGACCGGCGAATAGCCACCAGCATAGCCGCTGCCTTGCTACTCATAGCCAGCGCATCGTCCTGAGCGGATAGGACATAGGACACAAAAGATTCACACTGCTTAAGCGCAGTAAACTGTTTACAAGCGGGATTAAGATCCTCATATAGCCCCTGAATTAAAGACCTAATCGCCAATAGAAGAAGGGCTGAAGCACACACCGGGCGCAATGCTGACCCGGAATAAATAAAACCATGGCGCGCGTATTGGTCAATCCGACGATCTTCCCCATCTTTAGGGACAGTGGTCTCAGCAGACTGTACCATAGCCGTGCTGGAGAGCCCTAGCACAGGGGTACCGACGTCAGGAGGGACAGACCAAAGCTACCAACTCTGGCGGAAAAGGATAACGCTTTTCCCAACTGGAAGGGATTGCAGATAACCGCGTGGGATGTTCCCATTCCCTAAGGACAACCCTCTCAAAGTGGTGTTGTCTGGGAAAAACCCAACGCGGCTGAGGTTCTTTAAACAACTGACCCTTTGGCAGGGTGACAGCCTCAGGTGGATCTAAATTCAAAATTGTAAACATTTGAGCCAGAATGGAGGGAGTGTCAAAAACAACACCCTCCGACCAATCGCCAATCGCATCAGCCTCAAGCTGATCTGCAGGCTCATCTGACTCCAACAGGAAATCTTCCTCATCCGGGGATCCATCGGACCATTCCACAGGCTCACATAACTCGTCCTGTGGAGCCGAAGGTACCGGAGTCAGGTGCCTCCGTTTTGCAGCGGCCTTTAACCCTGCTTTAACGGGCACTACTTTCCGGGGGCTGGCCGACCGTGCCGCCACCTCGGACTGCGAATCCCCACTTTTGACAGTGTCATGCAGGGTCCGGAACAGGGAGGGCGAGGTAGGCGATGATGAAGGATGTGATGGGCCCGCAGCCGAAGCAACGGACTGGCGCACAATAGTCTGCTTTGCACAAGGGATGCAGATAAAGACATCATCAACTGGGAGTAGAGCCCCACAACTTATGCACCCCCCGAATGGCTCAGAAGAACCGTTTCCAGCAATAACGGAAGCCTCCATATGGTGATTTATGGTATTCGCAATATTTGGGCTTTTAGGCATAAGCCAACCCGGGATGCCCCCTTATTTGTAAATGTCCCGGAAGGGAGGATTTTTATATATATATATATATATATTTTTTTTTTTTTTTAAGGTCCCCCTTAATAATCTATATATATATATATAGATTATATATATATATATATGCATTCTTAAATATCCCAATTAATTAATATTTAATATCCCTAAAGACTAGCCAGGCAACATAGAGCCGGAGGGCCACCATAAACAGGGATCCCTGGATCTGTAAGGCAAGAAAAACCACAATCAGATCCTCACATGTGTGCAGCAATCATATATGCATGGCACCAAAGTGCCTTTTAAAATGAGCAAATGCCATGCCCCTTAATAAAAAATAACTCCCCGCTTACCTGGACAGACCGAGAGTCGCAGCCGGAGGGCGAGACAGCAGCCAGCAGCCGCAGCACAGGAGAAAACGAAACCAAGTGCGGCCGCGCGCCCCACGTGACTTACCCTTTGAAAGGAAGTGAAGCTGGGGCCGCCGCATGACGCCACCGCCGGCGCCACGCCCCCGTCGCCGCGTCACCGGGACCCACCCCCCTACGCTGATCAGTGCGGGCAAATCAACTGGGGATTACACCAGATGAGCCACTACACGTGCGCACAGGCAGCGGAGGGGGGAGGAAAGAAAAAAGACCGCAAAGCGCAGCCATGCCAAAGCAAACTACATATAGTGGCCACAAGACCAGCGGGGAAGGGGGGAGGCGGGAGGGGGCCACTTAGGCGGCAAGCCACCTACCCAGCGCGGTCTGCCCCCAAGCAGACCTAAACCATAGTAAAAAAGAGAGCACACATGCTGAAGTAAGCTCAATGCATAACGTAAACACACACATGTTGTAATAAAGTTATACTAGTGAAACACACATACCTAATGCACACCCTCAAACCCCCCCCCCCATAGTGAAGGGAGAAGGGACCGTAACGGGAGAGAAAAGGGGCTACGGGGACCCTCGGGACAGGGGCATCCCATTTCCGGATCACCATGCTGGATAGCCGCATTGCCCCACGCATGAGGTCGAGCGGTAGGAGATAAGCTCCTAGGCACTTAAAGTGCCATCTACCATTTGCCCAGTGAGCAGCCTAGGCTGGGAGGCTTCCATTCCACCATCAAGGTATAAACACTCAAACCGGGCAGAAATAGACCAAAAGGGGGGTGCCGGGGTAGAACCCCGGCTACCTGTAAGCAGGAGACTTCAATCTTCTGTCTTGTCGTCAAGCAGAGAGAAAAATACTGGTGATTGAAGGGAGGTACCAGGTATATATAGGCCGGAAGGGGGCTCGTTACAAGACTTCCTCTCTGCACCACGTCACCTGGCGGTGAGTTAACCCATTAAGTGAAGAATATTTAAAAGTGAAGCGGGGTGTGTGGCACACCAAGAATATATATATTTGAGTGAGACAGCTTAAACCAGTTCTTGGTTGATGGGTGTGTGGGGATGTGGTTAGCCCTGTCCCCAGTCACATGCTCCAGGGATCTTCAAAAGAAGTTAGTGATGTTGATGCTCAGCGAAACTATGCATTCCACTACTGCCATTCAAGCAAGTCAGAGAAGTTGTAAACTGATCAGACATCCTGCATCTGCTGTGTGCACTCCACATGGTCACTGAACCCTCAGGTGTAATGCTTTCCAGTACCGCACTGCATTGCATTTTATTTCCAGGTATCCACTGTTCTATAAGAGTTATATGGCTTCTATGATCTATTCAACAGATTTTTTCATCCACTAGTGCTGTGATTACAGCGATTGAACCCCCGCAAAAATCCAAAAAGGTACTGACCTGTTGTCCCCTGCAGCTGACGTGCCAAGGTCTGGCATGCTCCCTCCTGTGCAATGAATGGAGAGGCCATGGCAGAGCCACTGTGACGGTTGGCAGGGACACGAGTCAAATGCACCAGTTACTGGTGTTCGGGTCTGGACAGCACGGGATTCAATCAAGCGATTGGGTGAGTTGCTGATTGCCAGAGTTGTACTCATCAGCTGCAGGGGACAAAATTGTGAGTCCCATTTTTGTTTTTGTTTGATTGGATAGTCAATCCCTTAATTTGCTGAACCCTGGGAGTGAGCATACTACCATATTTAGCCCTTTCCCTAGGAAAGCACCTCATTAGTAGGGCATCAAAAACATAGTAGGATTAGAAAAACAGAGTAGGATAAGTAAAAATATTGTATGTGTATCTTATGCCGTGCTGTCAAGTAGTGAAGGCTAAGCCAGCGGGGAGCAGAGGATCAGGCCCTGAAGCAGCCAGATGTCGCCAACGGTGACATCTAAAAGGTAAGCAAGGCCCGATGGGGGGGGGGGGGGGTGTCGTCCATATTGTTTTTAAGTCTGATGTTTCTCTTTAAGTGATGTGCAGAAAAGGTATTTATGTCAGTAGGGCCAAAGGGCAACAGTCACCACAAATTGTTAACAAATTTGACTCTGGTAACCACAAAGGAATTTTTAGTAATAGGAATTCCTTGTCTTTGGTGACTTAGCAGGAGGAATTCTTCCCCAAATAGGATACAGACAAAATTATCCCTGATAGGGTTCAACTGCTCAATGCTATCAAAAACTAAAATAAAAGTTTTCTGGTGTTAAGCTTTAATGAACTGGCCAGATTGATTAAAACACAGCCTTTGGAACAAATTGCTGATTTGTCCTGCATTACAGCTCACACCCTAGTAATCCAAAGGTTCCAAACCTTCGAGGAAGCAAATAAATAATACTACAGCCATGCCTATGGTAGGCATGGCTGTAATTGGCCAGACGTGACCCTGCCATATAAAAGTCGGGGTCATACGTCACACCAATGTCATTTCAGAGCTGTGTAGATAGGGAGAGGTTCTGCTGTTGACTCAGGGACAGATAGGGTTGCGGATCAAGACCACCAGTTGTCCTTTTCAGGACAAATAGGAGGGGAGAGGAGGCTGTCTGCATCTCAAATTGTCCTTATCAGGACACGTAGTCAGAGAGAGCGGAGGACGTCAGTGAAGGACAGATAGGGAGAGGGGCATCTGCCCGTTCTCATTGCATCCTGAGTACAGGCAACTGCTGGCACCACCTGCATTAGACCCTTTTGGGCTTTGATAAAACTAGTTACTTGTTGACACACCTTGCAGTAGACCCATTTGGGCTTTGGTAAAACTACTTAATTGTTGGCACACCTTGCATTAGACCCTTTTAGGCTTTGATAAAACTACAAAACTGTTGGCAAACCTTGCGTTAGACTCTTTTGGGCTTTGATAAACTACTTACTTGTGGGCAAACCTTGCATTAGACCCTTTTGGGCTTTGAAAAAGGACTTGTTGTTACACCTTGCATTAGACCCTTTTGAGCTTTGATAAATTAGTTACTTGTGGGCACACTTTGCATTAAACCCTTTTGGTCTTTGATTAAACTAGTTACTTGTGTGCACATCTTGCATTAGACCCTTTTGGACTTTGATAAAACTAGTTATTTTGTGGGCCCACTTTGCATTAGACCCTTTTTGGTCTTTGATAAACTAGTTACTTGTGGGAAAACCTTGCATTCTACTTACTGGGGGTTTGATAGAATTACTCACCTCTGCCCACCTGCATTGCACTTACTGGAACATAAATATACACTGTGTCCAATAATGCAGAAAGCAGCAAATAATAGACAGGGATGTTGCTGCTGTTGCAGTTAGTGGTGATGGAGCTGGTGCTGCAGGGAGAGGACGTGTCTCATCTGTGCCTGCTACACCTTCCTCTGGTGCAAGCAGGCACCAGAGTTTGCTGCATCATTTTGTAGGCCCCAGTACCGCTTCCAGAGTGATAAGGCCAGAACAAGTTGAGACAGTCATAGATTATATGGCATGCAGTACTACCAGTTCCATGAGATTGTCTTCCACCCACTCCACTTCTGCCAAGAGTGCTGAGCCCTCCTGCTCACCCCTTCACCCCAGTTGCAGACCTATGGTTTTCGGATGCCTAACAACTCGTGTTGGAGGATGAGGATGTGGCCAGAGGACCATCACCGGACACCTACAATGATGATATAATGATGATATAGTGCTGACTCCTACGGCTTTATGAATTGTGGAAGTTGAGAGGGAGGGTATTGTGGAGGAGGGGGTGATGATCCCAGGGGTGATGATGAAGTCCAACACCCAACATGAACTGAAGGCCATCAGTAATCGGAGGAAGAGGTGGTGGTGGCCCATTGCTGCCACTGCCCACCACCCCCAGGGACTGAGCACACCAAAGCCCTTGTATATCCCTCATAACCTGAAAATCCAGCCCAGCACGCTTAAAGGGTAATTTTCCACTTTCTATGTAATTAATTCAAGTATTTTAATGTGCCAAAGTTATATCCTCAAGGTACTGAGAATCTGTTAGTTTTGTTTTCTTTTTCATTTGTTTGCAAAGCCTTTTTTTAAAGAAACAGTTCTCTCTAGCAACAATGGGGTGAAATACTCACTTCTTTTTTAGGAGAAAAAACTGCCATTCACTTTCATTGTCTACCTTGGGGTTGATGGCTGTGGAAGCCAAAAGGTGAATATAGTTTTTTTTTTTTTTTTTTACGTAGAAAGAATAGGTAATTATTAATCCATTATACTCCTAAGATTTGGTAAGAATATAAGGGGATTATAAAATCAGATTGTAAGGTACAATCTGTGGTCAGGATTAGTCATACCAAAATACAACACCTGAGGATTGCCAGTATAGCAAGCACGATTTATTTCAGCTGGGAGCCATTCTAGACAATGATATTAGGGTAAAAGTAAATCTGAACACATAAAATGGTCAGTAAAGAACAAAACACATAAAACTAGCTCATTGTAATGCTTACTTTAATATGCTTTAATGTGCAGCTCATGTTCTCTGCATGCACATAAGATATGGAAGTTGATTTAGTTATCTGAACAAACAGAGAACAGTTGCTGTCACATCTAATACGTGTAACTTGAAATGTCTTATGCATTAATGAAAAAGAACAATGAGGGGGAAGGCCTTCATCTCATGTAAAGTAGAAGCCCACTCACACAGTTAGCGCTTGTTTAGAAGATAAGCTCCATATGTATCTGTTATCAACTCTCAATTCCAGATTTCACGAATAGGTTTACAGCCTATTTATGTAATATGCTTACAGCAGTCACATTTTTTGTCAATAGGCCAAGATCAAAATGACATTCATTTATCTGTTGTGGTTAGAAAAGGGGTAAAAAAACATACGAATTAATATCTTTAATGTGTAATTAAATATACCATCTGATTGTCAGCTGTAGTCTTCTATAATTCACAAATTATTTCAATATAATGGATTAAAGAAAAGAAAAACAATACATTAATGTAAAAGTTTGGTACATTTATTCCACTGAACAAAAAAGTTTCGAAATAAAGTTGCAGAAAATACTTTGCCCTTTCAAGTTTACAAACTACAGGTATGGAGAATTTCTACAAGAGGTAGTGAAGTGGGTGTTACATTCATGCTGTGAATTACTAACTCGTGGGAGCAGCGTCCATCTTTCTGTGGCCCTGGCTATGCACCATTTTAACCCTTTAAGTGCCAGCCTACCTAGATTTTTTGTTACACTCTTTTCACGTTTTTGTGCTACACATGTTCAACCTTGATTTTTGAAGGGATTTCCAGGGATTTTGCAGGAAAATTATACATTGTTTTTTTCAGCAGAGTCTGGGCTTCAACATGAAATGTCTTGTTTGGCCTTTTTTTAGTGTGTTCTCAATACTTTTGGGTGAAATATGTGCAAAAAAATTTAAAAAATCTGTAATTTTTTTGTAATAAAAAATGTAAGTTTGTTAATAAAATCTTATTGCATGAGAAAGCCCTATTTCTCCCGGTTACAACGGTAACACATATGTATTGGTAGACACCCTTTCCTTAAAAACCCTTAAAATCCCCCAAAAATGATGTAGGGCCCCCCTTACCCAGCATTACCGACCCGGACCAGCTATGGGGGCTTGTAGAACAGGGCGCAGGGGCCAGCGTTGGTGGCCCCTGGCCCTGCAGGCTACTAGCCCACATAGCCACTAAGTATCCCTGGCCCTTCTGCCCCCCCCCCTGGCCATTGGGGAGGCAGGTAATGGGGGGGCTGGGGGTTATGGCAAGTCACCCGCTAGCCGCAGGTGATTGCCAGCCCCAGAGCCTTGTGAACTGGTATAAGGGGTCTCATGGACCCCTTACCAGCTCACAAATAGTTAAAAGTAAAAAAGACACCACACAAAAAAAATATTTTATTATTCTTTTTTTCAACTTATACTTACCTCCCATCCAGTGTCCCGCGCCGATGCAGATGACAGTTGTCGGTAGTGACTCCGGGTGCCCTGCTCCGATCGCTACCGACAAGTGACAGAACGGAGCCCGGTGCCGGTATACAAGAGCGTCATCCCGCTCCTCCGACAAGTGGGCGGGGCTAGGGGCCAGCGCCCGAAGAGGATGGTGAGGGCCCGTTGCTGGGTCCTCACCCGAAGCGTAGTAAGTCCAGGGGGGGATCAGAGCCCCCCCCCCCTGGTGAAGAGAAGACATCGGAGGAGCGAGTGAGTGAGCAGGTGAGTTTGTGTCATTATTAATTTTTTTTTTCTTTTAGATGTCGGCGCGGCGGAAGCGGGGGGGGGCTATTACGGGCCCCCTCCTGAAGATCAGAGGCCCAGGGGCGGAAATCAGACATATGATGATTGAAGAGAATCGCTGGCACTTTCAAACGTCTGTATCTTTTTTACTTTTTTTTTTATGGGGCTCTAAAGTCAGCTACGTGAGTCTCACGTAGCTGGCACTTAACGGTTGGAGAGGCAGCTACGTGAGACTCACGTAGATGGCACTAGAAGGGTTAAAGGAAAGCCTCCGCTGACCAGGGACCGGATGGGGCCTAATGTAAGTTTTCCAGCAGCGATTCCTGCTGCATACTCTGTCCCCCTCCCCAAAGTTCTGGTCCCCATTGATTTCAGTGGGGACTGGGTTCGGATCCCCGAACCTAAACTTTTATTCAGTTGGGCCGAACTTGTCGGAAACCCCCAGGTCTCCCATAAAAACGTACCTTTCCCAACTTATGTAATGTGCCCAGTCAGTGCTGTATGCCATGCATATTAATGATCAGCAATACAGCTTTGTTTAGTTGCAGAGCTCTGCAATAGTGAGCAGGATCTACCACATCCCCCAATCTCCTGCCCCCAATCTATGTGAATGGCTAGGTGCGGGAGTGCACCTCGGCCCAGAGGAGATGGGGATGCAGGTGTCGATGTTCCCATCATTGTGGAAGCCAGAGCAAAGGTGTTTGAGGGAGGTGTCACACAGCGGGGCATCCTGATGTGGGATGCCCTAGGGGAAGGCTGCCAAGGGTTGTATTCTGCTTTAATATTAATGTAATATATATATATATATAGTATTTTTACAAAGGCAAACATAGAACAAAGTATGCCGAAGACATTTTCAGTGCGTTTAACCCTTTAACTGCCAGCCACACAAAATTGACGTGGCTGCATCTCCAACTGTTAACTGCCAGCCCCCTACATTTTTACAAGCAATATGGTTTTATTGGAAAACTTACATTTTCCATTTTAAAAAATGCTACAAAATAAAAATAAAAAAAAAATTAAATCTCTAGGTAGGCTGGCAGTGAAAGGGTTAATCAGCATTTTGTTGCCATTTCAATAACAGATGTGTTGCGGATAAACGGCTTTAAAAGCATTTCTTAGCAAATGCAAATTTATACCCAGGATGTATCTTTGATTATAAAAATACAGAACTATTTATGCATCTTTGGTGCACAAGGGGGGCTTGGTATTTCTAATATATGGGAAAGTTTACCTTTTGAAAAAGAACAAGTCTAAGAAGCCAAGCAGGAATTTCTTTTTTGTGTAGAAAGCTGAGTAAGTACAGCAGGAGAGGAAAGCGAGGGATGCACAGCACATTAATAAAACACACAGCAGTTTATGAACCCAGCTTATCACCGTGGCAGGGTAATAAGGTCACTATGAAAAGAGCTGCAAGGCACATAACCCCCCTAAACATGTGGGCTGTGGAAACGGCCCGACCTTCTGTTGTAGAATCCGAACCCGTAGAGTCAATTGCCAGAAAACATGACATGACCTTTCGGATTCAGTGAGCATCACTTTTCAGAGCAGACTGCCATGCACTTTTCCATTCACTGCTGCCCCCTCAGGGTCTCAACTCACCAGAAATAATAGCTTGCTTGAAAATCTGCACTCCTCTAACGAAAAAACAGAATCGCACACACACACGGCACCCAACTTGACCCTGGAAGCATCTATATATGTTTCTAGTCAGGATCTTAAACACATCTTTAATTTCCCTAACTCACATGTTGTGGGGTTTCCTTAATACAGGTCATTTATAGGCAAAAGTTCAGCAGTATTTAGTAAAACCTCAGTTTACACTACAGGAGAAGATTTTGCCTTTTTTAAGACAGCAATCAGTATAATTGAAGAGAAGGCGGACACATCCTCACCAGACGGTGTACAGATATAAAGAGCTGTAAGAAATATAAAAAGGACTAGGCTAAGAAAGCCGTCTCCTATGGCACGCCCCAGACTGAGGCACCCGCCCCGAAGAAGTCATCTGAGGCAGGGAACAGTTCAGACAAGAACCTGAATAAGACCCAGGGAAACCCTTAGCAGGGCAACAGGATAAGCAATCCCCCCAAAGGGAGCTTAGAATTCTCTGGGGAATGCGCCTGAGCCACCCCTGAGGAAAGCTCAACGCCGAAGCCTGAAACTAGTCTCTACCGAGGACAAAAAGGGCGAGCCCTGGAACCTCTCAAGGAACTGAGTTGGGGGACCAACTCCAGCCATGCCATAAGAACTCTAGTACCCATGGGTAAGACCTCATTCCATAGGGAATAGAGAGCTAGTCCCAGCCATCCAACTAGGGCGCCAACTCCCAACATAGCTGGTAGAAAAGGGAGAAGAATAAAAAAGGGAGGGATCTAGACCCAACCCTCCAAAAAGAAGAGACACCCAGATGGAACATTTCTGATAGGGTGAATAACGATCGTCCAAACCCTGTGAAGGGAATGACGTAGGAAGGAGCCTAACTAGGCACAACAGCCCACGTGAGAGGGCACACAGTACAACTGTCTCCAGCAGAAAATGCGAAATAAACCACACAGGGCCACTCATAGCCCTCAGTGCAACAGTTCACCCTTGCCACAGCAAGCCTGTGCAGAACCCCACCTAGCAGGGTGTAAAAAGGGTCAGACACAGGGTAGAATACCCAGAGAAAAGGCCAGACTAGGTCACCGTGACCAAGGCCAGAGAGTCCTGGGACAATCACCCAGGGCAACGAATTAGAACCTTAACCAGGACAGAGTCTCTGTAACAGTCACAGGGCCATGGCCCCAACCAGTAGGCTCATTGAGACACTAGGGAAGGCCCACCCAGCACAGTAGGACAGCCAACGAGCCAATACCAATGAAGCGCAAGGAGTGTAAAAAAACCTCCACTGGATCAGAACCTGTTCCGAGACCTTCTCGGGTAAAAGCTGGGACAGGCCACTGACCAGACAGACCGAGAGTCCCCAAGAGACAAGGCCTAAGGGAAACAGACCAGCAAGCTAGGGCCCAACAAGGCACAATGTGATGACCTACCAATGGTATGAAAATGGGCCCCCCCTAAAGGGGCCCCCCTTAGGTAACTCAGGGAATTTCATAAGCAATAGAACCCCATTAGTGACCCTGCCAGACCTGGTCCCCATGGCGACCATCTACAGGGATAGCAAGAAGGAAGTGATGTCCATCAACGACTTCCATGAGTAGACCAACCAGAAGGGAACCCCCATAAAAACAGGGGGAACGTACTGATCTATTTCCAGGGGTGTTGGAACCCCATCCAGGATAAGTAACCCAAGGTGCCGCAGGCCCCAGGGCATCTGGGCAAAGGAAGAGCCTCGGGCCGCCGGCAGTAGGCCCACCAGCCGCAAGGTGAATGTAATGAGATTACACAGAGGGTAAGGCCCCTTCCCTACCAAGGCACCCAAATCAGAAGGGAAGGTTGAACCTGGACCCATCTAAATGCCACCCCGTAGGGAGAGTATGGATCAGATTACACCAAGTAATAGATGTGCCTAAGCACCAATCCAAAAGACTCCAAGAGAGCCCCAAGTCAAAGTAGAAACTAGTGCGGACAGCACCGGTGAATGAGCACGAAAGCGCTCCCATACTCGCCTTGGCGAGCCAACTGGGAACAGGGGAGGGACCCCAGACAAGACCCTAATATAAAGAATGGTCCTGTAACACCGGCTGGAAAAAAGGACTAGGCTTCCAGAGGGAACAAGGGACCGAAGGGGAAAAGGATCCTTGCGGGCATCAAGAGGTTCACTTGACAAGGGCGTCTGTGGCCCAACAGATGGATACCAAGTAGGCAAAGCCCGTGGAACCTAGATGCCCGGTCTAAACCGCCGGATCTGGGCAGACTGCGTCATCCCGGGGGAAGAGCAGAGTGAATGCAATTATCAGCCAAGGCCAACCTAAAAGAAGGCCCAGACCCTCCAGGCCAAACTCAACCTGTGTCCAATCACTAAAGGATACAACGGGGACTAGAATACCCCTGGCTAATTTTGAAGGGAACTGCCCAAAACACTCCATTCTTTCAAAAACCACTTCCAGGAAGGCCATCACCTGCCATCGCCCGAACGAAGCATGGCATCCTGCCATAAGAGCCAAGTGCTGTGGCAGTTCCCTCGCCCGCAGGGCAAGGGCGTCCCTTCATGCTTGTGAGGTTTTGGCAGACTTTGGTTTTGACCTGCCAGAGGTCCCAGGGCGATGCCTGCCTCCCCTGGAACGAGCTTCCACTCCAAAAAGCACACTTCTGGTTCTCTTTTAACAGAAACATAAGGAGGGGGCGAGGGGTCCCTGCCCCTGGGTTGCCTGGCTGACCGTCTGCGCGAGGGCGCCTTACCCTTTTTGCCAAAAAGGTCCAACCTGGCCCCGAATAAGCGATGTCCTCGAAAGGGAATAGCAGTAAGAACCTTTTTAGTGTCACTGTCAGCCCCCCACTGTCGCAGCCAAAGCAGTCGACGAATGGCCACCACAAGGGCCGAGGTTTTAGCACACATTTTAATGGTTTCATTCATAGCTGAGAGGATAAATCTCACAAAACGTCACAATCTGACAGTGCATTGAAGACCTCACAAGGGAGATCCTCCGGCTGTTGGTCAATTATCTTCCTGATCAGCGTCCGAGGTAACAGCCGCAGCACAGACCGGGCGCAGAGCGTCCCTACACTAGAGAAGGCATGGGAGGCCAATCTGTCCATGCGCCGGTCCTCAGCATCCCGAAGGGTGCGAGAGGGGGAAGCCGCCATGAAGGGAGGATTAACAACCCCAATTATTGGAGCATCCACCTCTGGAGGAACTGACCATCGTTCAACCAAATCTTGGGGAAAGGGGTACTTCCAGTCCCAATCCCCCGGAACCCCTGTGAGTTTACAAGGGGATTCCCATTCCTTAGATATAAGATACTGGAAATGATCCTGATCCAAGAATTCCAGGCGCGGCATCGCCAGGTGGAAACTCTCCCTCTTGGGCTTGGGAGACTCTCCCGGAGAAGAGATAGACAGCACTTCAAAAATCTTAATGAGTAACTCATCAGTTTCACACAGGCCCCAGGACTCCGGGCCAGAACCGTCGCGGTTCCAAGACAACTAATCTGAAGAACTGGACCCTGAGAACAGATCACCATCCTCGGACTGATCAAGATCCTGCATAGCAGCAGGTTCTTCGGTTTCAGTGGAAAACCTATAGCTAGGTTGCGTCAGGGATCATTTCTTCCCAGCGCCCAAGCGCTCTGCCAAGCCTGACATAATATGCTCCGCGGTGGGAAGCTTGCGTGGCACCACTTGTTGATCATCCCCGCTCGAGTGCGACTCATCAGGAGTGAGATTCAAGTCTGGGGAGACAGGTGTATTGAAGCGAGGTGCAGCTACTGGTAAGCCTGATTGCAGGGCCAGCGCTTGTTCAGCACACGGTCCGCAGACCAGTGCTCTGTCAGCGTGGGGTTATCTACACATGGTACACAGCCGGTCTTGTCCCCGGACATCAAATTCTGAGATGCCTCCATATGGTGATTAATCTAGGTAATATGCCGGAAGGGATTTATGCTGTAAGCAACCCTGGATGCCCCAATACCCGCTGGGAATGTGGGAGATTCTAATATAACCCCGTGAAATAAATATATATCAGGCCGGGAGAAGCCACTGGAAGCTTGGCGTCTGAAAGACATAAGGGGAAAAGAGGGTGTCAGAGCCATGCGCAGCACAAAAAGAAAATTAAACGAACGCCCGTGAGGGCACTTACAGCAACCAAGGGAGAAGGATGATCGTGACCTCGCGCGCGCAGGAGACTGACAAAATGGCGGCAGCGAACCTCAAAGGGCGGGCCAGAGCTATAGGTGATGCGGAACGCGCCAAACCAGGCCACGCCCACCCCGGAGAGAGCGAAGCTCCGTGGAACAAGACAGGAAAAGAACAGAAATAAACTCCTTGGCGTCGTGAAACGGAGCCGCCTTACGCGCCAAGTCACATATTTTAAAGACGCTGCGGCCAACATAAAAATAAAGTTTAAAGCGCGGCTCTGACCCCCGGAAACCGATAGGGCTAAGGCAAGGCGTGTGATATGGCAAGATTAGGCCAACGTACACAGCTCCCCCCCCCTGTTTTTTCCCCCCACTAACGGGGGAACTAAGGAAGAAGGTGACCCAGCACTCGGGGTTCACCACTACATGGGGCGTGGGGCAAGTTGCGGGAGGGGCATCCACTATGAGGCTCACCATTAGCCTAAACCGCCTACCCCATGGATGGGGATTGCGGTGGAGCATGGCTCCGTAAGCACACTAGGTGCTGCCTACCTTCACCCGACCAACGCAGCCCAGGTTGGGAGGCATGTTACTCACAAAGAGGACGGGTGGCAATAGTCCCGCAGGGCCTCGGGCTGTCAAGCCCCGCTCGCCTGCGAGAGCGTGATACTTCATGTCTTCGCAGTTTCAGCACTGCAGAGGAATCTGGAGATTTGTGGGAGGTCCCTCGGTATATGTAGGGCCGGGAGGAGCTTGTTTTCTTCATGATTCTGCAGTGCACGGCGCTGAAGGCGGGGGTATACCCACATGTAAGGACTATGCCTGGAGCAGGACGTGCTGTCTGCTTAGAATATAGATAAATAATTAAGGTGGACAACAGTCAATAAATTAACACTTAGTAAATTGCTCCCCTAAAGCACCCTCCCCTTTGGCAATCATTGATGTAAGCTATTTGAGAGGGCTTAACCACATCTGCATATTGTAGAATAGTAGGCAGATTTTGTGCTCCTGACCTACATAGGAGCTTCCATCTTGAGACTCATGCTTCTGAAAAACTCGAAGCATCAAATTTACCTCAGATCTCTGTGAAATTATCCCTTATTTCTTTATAGAAGTAGTAAGTCATCTGCTGTAATGACTCAGAAATCTCCTAGTTGAATTTTAGATATATTAATTACACTGGTTGAATGCTCTGCAGCACAAATAACATAAAGAAGCAATGTAAAAGCTTCCCCCTCACACAGTTCCTCCAGCAGCTGTTTAGTCAGTGTGTGTATTGAATGATAGACAAGCTGCCCTGTGTTGCTGAGGCATATATATCTCAGTTTGATGTGGGCTGCTGCTGGCACAGCTCCCCCATCATGCTGAAGCGTAAGCAGGACTGTAAGGTGTGTAGCAAGATGGCCATTCCCATACAGTTCAAGAGCACAGAATCTGCATGATTTTCTACAACATCTGCATAGAGTTAAGCCCTCTCAAACAGCTTATGCAACTTATCATCAGACAGGGCTGTATTTACCATTAGGCAACCCTGATGGCACCTCGACGCCCTCTCATTAGTGCCCCCTGTCCCCCATCCACAGAAAGATGCAATGTGTGTCTGTGGGTGCAAGGGGTTAAATGCAGTCTCTCAGCTGTTAACAGTACATAATTTACCTGCCTCCAGGTGGTGGTCATGTGACTTCTGTGTGTCAGGAGTCTGGGAAGCCACTAAAAAGTATACAGCTCTGCATTTAACCCCTTGCAGCCTCCCCCCCTCCTCCACATACACTGTCTGCAAGGAACCCCTTGTACCCACACCACCTCCCATACACACTGTTCTGAAGGAGGTGAAATGGCAGCCTAAATCTTGCTTTCAGCACAGGTTTACAGTAAAGCAATAAGCAAGAAACATAAGCAGCAGAGGAAATATCTTCCCACTGCCATCCCCTTTTCTTTGATCAAAGTTGGATTTTTAATAGCCCTAATGAGCTGCAGAGCAAACCACCATCATTAGAAAATAAAATATATTTAAAGGTATCGGCCCTGTAACGTTTCACACAATCATCTTTTGTATGTCAGTGTCTCCTTTTAATGAGGTGGAAAGTGTCTTATTCATTTAACCAGGGTATAGGAGAGATGCTATCTGATGGTGCAGTGCATAAGTTGCATAAGAAGTTAAAATGTCTGAGTAAGCTATGAAGCTTTGTACAAATAATACATCTCCTCAGCATCCAGCACTCAGTGGCAATTTTCTTTAATGCCCAGCCTAGGGGCTCTGTTGTTATCCTGTTGTGGCTCCTGAATTAGGAGATAAACAAAAAGAGGCATCAGGTCAGTGATTATACTACCTTTGGAACTGCTGTATAGTAGAGAGGTGCATTACATTGCAGAGAGAACAGCAATGGAGTGTATAAATAAGCACGCATCCCATCCCCACAGGCTATGTGCAGGTGTTGAGAAAGCAAAGCTGGATTTCTGCATCATATCCACCAACACCATTTATAATGAACCCCCTCCAAGCTGGACGGTGTAAATGCAAAACAATTACGGTACAAGCAGCAATAAAGGAACTTTTTCTGACACATAACTATCTTCCGGCGGTGCACCCAGGGCCAGGGGTGTAACTTAAAGGAGGTGCGGGGCGTCCCAGAAGGTCACACACCCATAAGTAAATTGTATTTTAGATCAAACAAAGAAGTAAGATCTGGGCGTTCAGATACCAAGTTCATTATGGCAGATTGTAACACTTTACAAGGGATAGTATCTTTTAAAGGCAGGAGTGTCTGACAATAAGGGATTTTGTTTAAAGCGGACTTTCCAGACAACTTTCTCTCCCTGGTGCATCCTGATTTTGGAAGCCCTGCTGTGTGCCCCAGTGATCACTGCAAATATATATATACAGATGTAGCTTTCTTTAGACGCACCTAAAATTTGTAGGAGGAAAATAAGAGAAAATATTCTGAACCAAATATTGTGCTAAGACACCATTCACCCAAGAACCAAATAATACCCATTATAGGCAGTGTGGCATTCCCTGTCCCATTTCCCATTATATTCAGTGGGGCACACCCATCTTATTCCTCATTGTAGGCATTCCCCATTATAGGAAGTGTGCACCCCTCCCATTCCCATATAGGCAGTGTGGCACCTCCTCCCATTCCCCATTATAGGCAGTGTGGCACCCCCTCCCATTCCCCATTATAGGCAGTGTGGCACCCCCTACCATTCCCCATTATAGACAGTGTGGCAGAATCAACCCGACTACTCAACCACCACCAAACGCTGGAGGGAAAAAAAAAAGGAAACTTCCCTCCCACGGGTGGGCTGGGAGAGGGCACAGTAACTGCCCTGCAGTCCCTGCTTTTGGCCCCGCTGCTGCTGATACTTGATACTTGGCCTGCGCACACACACCTAGTCTGTGCAGCAGGTGGGCGTGGTCTATGGAAAGCATCTATTGAGGACAATGGACACGGATGCAAGTCACACCCACCCGCTGCACAAACTAGGGTGATAGAGAGGGGTCAGCAGGCTGGGATCAGTTACCCTACCTGCCCATCACTCCTGCATCATCTGGCCCCCCAGTGTCTGCAACAGCCCAACCAGTAGCATAGGAGCGACAATTATGTAAGTCTACTTTTGTTTATTTCTGTTTATCTTTTACATTTGCTCAATTAGGCGCACTAACCTTTTTCCTCCTACTATTGGGGAAAAAAAGTGTGTCTTATACACTTATATTACAGGACAAGGCAGAATTCCCCCAACCACCCCGTGTAGGATCTCTCCCAGTCCCCTATAAGGTGCAGTGTACAGATTCCACCCAATCCCCAATAACAAGCTGTGTGCTAAACCCCACCTCCCACTATAACAGGCAGCAGGCACATTACACTCAAACCCCCACATAGCAATCAGTGTGGCAGATCCTAGAACAAGCTGTGTGCTAGATCCTCCCCAATCACTCCATAACAGGCAGCGTGCAAAATCCCCCCTATAACGGGGGGATTTTACAACATAAATAAAACATCTCACCTCGACCGACATGCACATAGCGGCAACTTCCTCCACTTTGTGAGAAGCCCCACCCACTCATTTGTAGTAAACCACTGCTCTGTGCCGATGCTGGATAACGGCCAAGGTGAGACTTTTTTTTCAGTTCTAAAGCACCCTATCCACTCACCTTGCTTACGTTTCTGCGGCACAGGAGTACCGGTAAGGCGAATGCGGGGCAGTATTTTATGGTACCTCATTTGTTAGAGGATACATTAGATGATCTATATATAGCTCAGCATGCTCACCTAATATTTAATTTTTTTTTGTAATTATTTTTTATACTGGATTGATTATTGCATTTATGCTATAGTGAGGCGTTGGACGAAGGGTGGATTAATCTCCCTTGGGGTTTCTTTTTTTGTATGTATGTATGTATTTTTTATCCACTTGATACAACAAAATGTGTTTGTGATTATGTAATTCCTGTGATATAAAGTGTTTTGTAAAATGTTGCTGTAGTGACCACAGATGTACATTTATTGGGAACAGGTTATATTTGGCTGGCATAGGTGGGTAGGGGCATTAGATGCTGCACATCCACCGACTTGCATTTTTACTACAAAGAATATAGACACGAATGTAGACAAAATACCCAGTGCTTTCTACACTTCTGGTCTTATTGCCCCCATCCTTTATAATAGCAAGAAATATGATAAATTAGTTGCTGGGTGTAACAACTACAATTAACAATTAAAGCAGATAAATAGCACACTCAACCTGCAATATGTGTACCCCAGGGGGTTTGGGTGTGGTATATTATTTTACCAGTAAAATGTTTTGAAAGTGCTATAAGGCCTGTGGCCAGCTTATTTTGGTAATTGATCCCCCTGCTTGAAGGTAGTCTGTTGGAACCTATTGTTTCTAGGGGTACTTGGCATAAAAAGTCTGAGAACCACTGAAATAGCTCATATATACATTAGGTACTAACCCCTACAAATGAGAATTTGGATGCTAGGGAAACAGAAACAGTGTTTTCTCACGCCAGACAATTTTGGCATATAAAAGTAGCATGAGGAAGACATTAATTTAGATTGGATTTAAGATTTATCCTCAGAAAAGCATTGGGATGAACAGCAAAAAGAAAAAACAACTGTGAATTTAAAGCAAACAAAAATGCAGGACACCCACTTTGGAAGATAAGAGGTTAAGCAGCTCAGATTTAATTTGAGTCAGATAACCTTTTCACAATTTAAGAAAAATAAATAAGGTTAATTGGAGCTAAAAATGTCAAAGCAGCACAGTGCTTTGCCTGCGGCAAACACCCTATTGTGTGTGCTAGATGGAGAACAAGCGAAACAGACAACAGTAAGGGTCTGATTTATCAATCCAGACAGTGTTACAGATTAGAGTAGTAAAAAATATAATTTATATATTTTTTTTTTACACTTGTGCATGTTGTTGCCCTGCAAGAAATATAGTTACTAAAACATTTGGGGTGCAGCAACATGCTGAGAATTTTAGAAATCATATTTTGCCCTACTCTAATTTGCACTGAAATGGCATTGTCTGGTAGAAGTGCTTGATAAATCAGGCCCTAAGTGTGCTCATGAGTATGTGGGAAGCTCTTCTCCTGTGCGGATTGCATATACTGTTAGAGAGGCAGTAACATGCCACCAGCATTGATAAATAATATGTATGTTTAAATATCTAAAACTGTAGGTAATCTTTCCTTTAAGCCTATTTTTAAATGGCCACATCCTAGTCTGCATGTAATACTTTTGTGCGCTTATATGGAACATGTGACTAGGTAGAGTCAGTCAGTAGCTGCTTAGAGTACAACTAGTAAAGGTGAGAACCGTCCTGTAGTCAGTAATGTTTAGACTGGGAGTGACAGGAGTTAATTAAGTTTTAGTAAATGTAGTTTGCAGTAAGGACACAAGGTGGCAGTAAATCTATAGCTAGAATGGGATTTAGGTTATAAAGTAGAGCAAAATAGAACTGGTCTAAGCAGGTTTAGGCCCATGCACATGCCAAGCGTGTGGCCTAACATGTGGGTGGGGTGTGCTAGCTTCATACTGTGATAGATATGGGTTGAACCACAGTGTATAACAGATAGACTGTACCAGAGAGTAACCTAGAGATCATCCATTACTGGAAGTCCAGGTGTAGCCTAGTTGGCTTTAGGTTGGAAACAATACCTACATACAGGATTGAGTCCAGCTGTGACCAGCTTCAGCTGAAGGCAAGACGGTGTATACATGTGATGAGATCTGTACCAGATGTAGTCCTGCCTTTAAATTGGTGCAACAAAAGGGTGAGAAAATTTGGGGCCAGCGCAACACCTCACCCTGCACCTCATACACCACCATTGGGCCACCCTGCATCTAAAGAAATATACTCCTCTCCACTTTGTCGCTAACCTGGTGTTAGGTGAGTTACACATATTTTTGCTCCTACTACCCTTGCTGTCTATTCAGCTTATTTCTGGATCTGGATCCTGTAACCTGAGTGATTCTTTGGACCTTCATTGTGACTCTGGCTTGTTTCCTGACCACCAAGCCTCTGCCACCAGCCTCTACTTTGTGCTTGTGTACCATTCTGAACCTTCACTGCCAGCCTTGACCCTCTGCTTGTCCAACCTTGTGATCTTTTGCCGCCAGCCCCTACCTTCTGTCTGCCTGACCACATCTCCTTCTTATTCTCTTGTACTGCGCCTCTTCACCTTGGGTGAGCTTCTGACTTTCCAGGGCATGACCTTGGTAGTGCCTGCAGCTCAATCTGCTCCCCCCTTGTGGTGGGCCCCTATGAACACCAGGCCTACCAGTAGACTCTGGGCCTTGCGGATTAGTCACTTTCCTGCACCTGGAGCTCCACTTGAACTTTAGCCCAATCAGGAGCGCAGTCACGCCTGCTGTTCCCCCTCTCTACACTTCTATTGGACTGACTTTGACATTGCAGCAAATGGAGAGGCATAAGTAAATGAGTCAACCACCATGAGTCACCAATCAGCTGCAGGGGACAGTTGAGTAGCCTTTTGTTTTTTTTATTTTGGTGGTCTATCATCTTCTTCCTCTTCTGGCGATGGGCTGGGGATATTTTCTTTACACACTCTCCTCTGCCTGTAGCCAGTAGAGTATGGTTAGAGAGCCTACAGCCACACCAGAGCCTATGGACACACCACCCTGAATACGCCCTAACTCGTCTGATATGCAAAGCTAAGCAGGGTTGTGCCTGGTCAGCACTTGGATGGGAGACCATCTGCCAATACCAGATGCTGTAGGCCAACCAGCAGGTTACATTGGAGAAGTTTCTCAGAGTTTCCTCTGAATATACTAAAATATCTGAATATCAATATAAATAGTTGCCTTTTAGGTCTGGTTTAACATACTCAATTTCCTCTAACCTTGTAATAATGGCTAGAGAAGCAAAGAAGGAAGGTGTGAGCAGTCATGTTTGTCTCTGTTCATGTACAGTTGGTGGATAACCCTTCCCTTTTAAAAGGTAACATCATTTGTGGATTTCAGAACCATTTGACATATGGCTATACCAATTTGCTACTGCTATATAATACACAATGTATGCTTCAGTAAGGTGTCTAGCAAACAATAGGTTAAGGTGCATGCCAAAGGAAGCTGTGCATCCTGCTGCCTATAGGTCCAGCAATAATTGGTGTTTTCTATAATTTGTTGTCAGAGTAATGAGACGCAAAACGATTCTTGAACCTTGGGTGACTTTTCTCTACAATAAACACAATTTGTCAGCGATGTCTGTGGGATTCAAGTTGTTTGATGCAGATAAAAATAGCTGCAGAATTATAAAACAGAAAAGGCTTTTGGCAAAGGGCTGTCCGGTTTAATTCATACATTAGGTATTTGCAAGTTGAGGTCAAAAGCGGAGTGCTTAAGATATTTTGCCCTCTGCATGAACCTGGTTGGAGCAGACAGACTTCTGCTGAAACTAGCATCTTACAGAGATCAAGCCCAACATCAAAGACTCTGCTCGTTCCAATCATTGATTTGGTTAGCTCACACCGAAAGGACAGATGCGGCATCATAGATAATTGGTGCCTGGATTCATTTAGCTAGTCCTGAATCTTAACTTATAATGGAGACATTAAGAGAATTGAGAGGGAGGAACAACACTTGTAGTGTGAATATAAGGAATAATAATATCTGAACAAATGGCATGCTATTTACACATAATTATTCAGATCAGAGTCTACCAACCTTGTTTGACACACCACAAAGAAGGATTTTGACATATATAATTTGGTCTTTGATGGGGCAATTATAGGCTTCCAATGTAACTAGCACAGGGCAGCTACAGGCACGTCCACTCATTCAATGGTACTCCAAAGTCTAAAAGGCCATATAGGCTTTCACCTCAAAATGTGCATCACTTGTATGACAAATTATGTACATCCCTTCTTCATACCCTCAGCTCTTCTGGCAAAGAGGTAGTAGGTTATTGGTTTACAAAAAATAATAATGTTACAAGACCAGCATTAGGTTTGGCGAGAGAGTCTCAGTGGTGTTGTAATGTTCTTACCTAATCTATCTGACCCGCAACACTACTCTTCGGGTACATCCGTGTTGCGGTTATCTCTTGCCTGTTTGTCTGTCCCTGATGAAGGGGGCTGCTCCCCCGAAACGTTGGAATTCAGGACACTGCTTACCATTTGACCTAATATGGACTTTGGACACTTTGTGATGGATGTTTCATACCACATTTGTCTTTCTATGATACACTTGGTGGAATTATATAACGGAGTGCTGGTTATTTGTGCAGATATGACCCAATGCCCGGGATTTGAAGAGGAATAAGAACGTGGAGGAAATATATAGGCTGCCAGGGTTTAATCAGGGGCCTGCTCGGTACCTTGATCCTTCAATAGAACACCAAAAGGTGGTTTACAATACGTCCAGGTAGGGGGTATTATGGGTAGGGTTTGGTCTGCTTTAATTAATAAACAAAGAGAAAAATTGAGTTTCAGGTATAAACACCATTTGACTAGATTTACCTAGTGACATTAGACATAGCAACAGTATTCTTAAAATAGCTGGCAATGTTATTCAAAAAAGGATTATATAGCACTCTATAGGCTTGATTCAGAGAGACTTTAAAAACAATTAGTTTTAGTGCCGATCATCTTTTATTTCGCATAAATTCCCGCTCTCGTATGAGTGTGCGATCGATTCTATGCATTCATTCGTTTTCTTCTGTAAAGTGCCCGTCCGTTCGTATGCTAGAGTACGAGTTCGAGTATGTCATTTTCCCGCGTGACTTTTCTGTTTCCTTTTCTCTGGTTGCAACCGCAGCATTCGCTTTTACCCGTTTCCCATCGTCTACCTCAACGAATCCATTACGTTTCCCGATCAATTTTAATTGTATTTTACCAAAAATACTCGTCCGAGCAAAAATATTTACGATCTTGCACCTGCACACTACAAATTTAACTCGTCCACAAATGTGTCCCCATATATTACACTACCAAGCTCACCCCAACCACTTGGCGCTAGTCTAACACATTTCGGAACCCTAAAACTTACCCCAACCACTTAGCGCCAGTCTAAAACTTACATTTAGGACCCCTAAAACTTACCCCAACCACTTGGCGCTAGTCTAACACTTACATTTAGGACCCCTAAAACTTACCCCAACCACCTGGCGCTAGTCTAACACTTACATTTAAGACCCCTAAAACTTACCCCAAACACTTGGCGCTAGTCTAACACTTACATTTAGGACCCCTAAAACTTACCCCAACCACTTGGCGCTAGTCTAACACTTACATTTAGGACCCCTAAAACTTACCCCAACCACTTGGCGCTAGTCTAACACTTACATTTAGGACCCCTAAAACTTACCTCAACCACTTGGCGCTAGTCTAACACTTACATTTAGGACCCCTAAAACTTACCCAAACCACTTGGCGCTAGTCTAACACTTACATTTAGGACCCCTAAAACTTACCCCAACCACTTGGCGCTAGTCTAACACTTACATTTAGGACCCCTAAAGCTCACCCCAACCACTTGGCGCTAGTCTAACACTTACATTTAGGACCCCTAAAGCTCACCCCAACCACTTGGCACGCCGCTAGTCTAACACTTACATTTAGGACCCCTAAAACTTACCCCAACCACTTGGCGCTAGTCTAACACTTACATTTAGGACCCCTAAAACTTACACAAACCACTTCCCGGTAAGTTTCTTCTTCATTTACCTCACCCTAAAACTTACACAAACCACTTCCCGGTTAGTTTCTTCTTCATTTTCATCATCCTAAAACTTACCCAAACCACTTCCCGGTTAGTTTCTTCTTCATTTTCATCATCCTAAAACTTACCCAAACCACTTCCCGGTTAGAGTCTTCTTCATTTACCGCACCCTAAAACTTACCCAAACCACTTCCCGGTTAGTTTCTTCTTCATTTACTGCACCCTAAAACTTACCCAAACCACTTCCCGGTTAGTTTCTTCTTCATTTACCGCACCCTAAAACGTACCCAAACCCCTTCCTGGTTAGTTTCTTCTTCATTTTCATCATCCTAAAACTTACCCAAACCACTTCCCGGTTAGGTTCTTCTTCATTTACCGCACCCTAAAACTTACCCAAACCACTTCCTGGTTAGTTTCTTCTTCATTTTCATCATCCTAAAACTTACCCAAACCACTTCCCGGTTAGTTTCTTCTTCATTTTCATCATCCTAAAACTTACCCAAACCACTTCCCGGTTAGGTTCTTCTTCATTTACCGCACCCTAAAACTTACCCAAACCACTTCCCGGTTAGTTTCTTCTTCATTTTCATCATCCTAAAACTTACCCAAAACACTTCCCGGACATCTGAATCTTGAGCTCAAAATATGTATTTGACCCTTTGTTTGGTGGAAATGTATGTGTATGAAATGTATGTGTGTGAAATTACACTGAAACGTTGGTTTCTTTTTTTTATATATAAATGATTTGTATAATCTTATAAAAAAAAATTTTTATTTAAACTTTGTTATTCATTTTATTTTTTTATTAAAACTTTGTTAATAAACTATATTTTTTTTAATTAAAACTTGGTTATTAACATTTTTTGTTTTATAACAAATTTAAAAAATGTGCTCAGCAGAACAGGGCCAGGACCCAGGACTCTAATCCTCTTCGTCTTCTTCTGTTGTCCCCAACAAGTCAACCATCACCTTCATATTGGCCACCAACGCAAGGACCCTCCGATTCATTTCCCAAATTTTTTGGCGTGTGGTCCCTGTAACAAATAGAGAAAAAATCATTAGTTTGAGACCAATACATGTTTGCCACCTGTGGATTGAATGTTTTTAAGTTAACAAATTAAATAAAGGCGACATATGTAATTCTGTCAAGTCATTAAGCTAAGGAAGTGGCCACAGGTCAGTCTTATATTGCCATTGGCTAGGGCTTGATGTATCTGTGTGTTGATGTCAAGTACCACATAAATGCAAATAATGGCATGACTACTTACTTGGTTGGTGGCCGAGAGATGGCTCGTTGGGGACAACACGATGTCCTGGGTCCTGGTCCTGCTGTGAAGAAGAAACATGGGAAATACGGTCAGTTTTAATGTCAAATTCCACAGGAATCAAATGTCTCTTGCAAAGTCTGGTTCACATCACTCACCTTCTCCAGGTTCTGCTGGTGTCAGATCTGCTGCCTCTTCCACTACCTCACCCGCTCCCCAAGCATCTAGACAAACAGATGAAAGGAATCAGTTTGGTAGGAGATAGCATGTATATGTGTGTGCGTATACATGAAGAGTGACATACCAGAGGCTCCCGCATGCGTGGCAGGCTACGACTGCCTGCCCATGCCGTGCCGCCCCTCCTCTGTTGTAAGGTCCAGGGGCTGGTCGGAGGACCCAACAGAGGAGGGGTAGGACCGTCGCCCTGGAGATCCACCACCTTCACTTCCAGCTGAAGAATCATGCATCACTGGTCGGCCTGTGCGCCTCCGGGTGCGGCGAATGCGGTAATCCATTTCCAACACTAACAAAGAAAAGGCATTATAACTAAAGGCCTACCTTCTGTCTTAGTTACATCTTGCATGCAATCGCTATGTACTTACTTGGGAAATGGATTCCGAAAAACCTCCACACCCGGGGCATGTGCAGTCATTTCAGGTCCGACCAATGCTGCATGATCTGCGTGTGGGTGAAGGTGGTGCTGGTCTGATGTTGGATTTCCGAGATGATCTCCAGGGCGACGTTGCGTTCTTCAAAAGAGTTTTGCAGGTAGTCATACCTGCGCTCCAGCATGGTCTACAAAACAGAAAGAAAACATAGCAATTACTTATAAATGCCTATCAATATGTGGCAACAATACATTATTTTAGGAAATGCCATTAACACACACACATTTCTAGGCTAAGGCCATTTTTGAATCTGGACGCACTGTTGTTTGGCACGTGTGTGCCGTGCCTTTGGTTGTGCATGTAGTTTAACACATTTTGAAATAAATCCCTTACTTCCTGCGCATCCTTAACATGTAGAGCAGCATTTAGATGTCAATTGAAAGGGCTACAAATACACTTACGAGCATGATGATCTCTTCTTGTTGGCAGGTGAAGATAGTGGGCGCCATCTTTCTTCTTCTTCTCGGCAGCAGATAAGTAATGCCCCAGCAGTTTCCGGGTTCCGCACGGCCGTGCAAATGGCCAGACGTACGCGTAAGTGAACGCGTAGGCGTCACACGCTGGCTAGCTTATTTAAAGGTCCCTGGACACACAGCTCATTCTCTTTGAGAGTCCCATCAAAATGGCCCCCAAAAAAGCAGCAGCCAAAACTGCCAAGGAGACAACGGGGAAGAATGCAGTCAAGCGGCAGGAGCATGCAGAAGGGCCCCAAACCAGGTCTCAACAGGCCAAAGCCAAGTTACGGCCTACTACCAAGGCTCCGCCAAAGCCAACTACCAGCTATGCCAAAAAAAAGGAGGCGGCAGCAGGCAAAGGAAAGACACAGGCCCCAAAGCCTACAACCTCTACTGGCCAAAAAATGGGTAAGAGGGTACGAAGCCCCACCCCACCCTACCCACTTCCCCCCCCCCCACGTGGCAACAAGGCACTTGGCATCGGCCAAAAACACAGGTCAAGAAGCCGCAGCAGAGCCAGAAGCCGCACCAGGGCCAGAAGCCGCCGCAGGGCCCGAAGCCGCACCAGGGCCAGAAGCCGCAGCAGGGCCAGAAGCCGCAGCAGGGCCAGAAGCCGCAGCAGGCCCAGAAGCCCAAAAAGGGGCAGAAGTCGCAGCAGGGCCCGAAGCCGCAGCAGGCCCAGAAGCCCAAAAAGGGGCAGAAGTCATAGCAAAAGGGCCAAATTTGCAAGCTCCCCATCGCCACCCGCACGGGGTTACCAAGCCACGCAGAAGAGGGCCGGTACACCAAGGTCGCCCTCACCCTTGGTCCGCCCAAGTACCTCCAAGGGGCAGCCACTTTCCAAGGGCACACACAGGCACCATGCACCAAGCACAAGTTCATCCTCTGCCAGAACCTCTCCTCCTCGCCCACATTCGCCACAGGTGGGCAGGAAATCTCCCTATGCCACATCCACACCTGTAACTTCTGTGGCCAGCCAGCCACGAACACCCAGTCCCTTACCCAGTCCAGTACAATCAGCATCCAGCCACCAGTCTGTGCAGGACCCCCCACAGACCCAGGCCAGAATGTCACCACATTTGTCTGGAAACACGGAGGAGCCACAACCACAAACAACAGGGCGCACATTGCGCAGAGGGCAGTTGAGTGGCCGTTTTGGTGATGCCCAAACTATGGCCTTGGCTAGTGGCCTTACCTTAGTTTATGATGAGCTATATGGGCGCAAATCTAAAAACACCAGCAAGCAGCGCAGAGCGGAGATATTGGCCGACCTAACCAGACAAGTCAATGCAGCGGGGGAAGAGTTAAAAGATGTCGAACAGATTCAGCGGAAGATATCAGACCTCAAATATGCTGCACGGAAGAAAGAGAATAAAAGGCGGCATTACAGGTAAATATGTTTGCTTTTGGATTTTCCTTCTTCTTGTATTGGCCACATTGGTCTTAATTAGCCTAACTATGTTTTTCAGCTTTCAAACTGGAGGAGGATTTCCAACCAAATTACAATTTACAGCTGCTGAGGAGATGGTGCTGGGCCTGCTCCATCCTGTTGTGGTCGAGGGACACGCGGCCCTAAGGGACACAGACAACCCGGCCATTCCTGCAGGTGAGAAAGCTTGATGTGACATTCTAAATTTGGGAACATGCACAATTAGCCAGTAAGACATATGTTAACCCATGTCCTTGTCGTGGTTTTCAGTCTTTGAACAGGGTGTGTCATGTGTGTGGACAGTTACATTCATATTTTGTTTGACCATACATGACGTTACAGAGCAGTTAATCAGAGTAAGAAAGTAGTGAGATTAGCCTTAAACTGCCGGTTAGGTCTTTACACTCCATCACATCCCACACTTCAATGTTGATCTGTTGTCTACTTGTGTGTGAGCTGTGGTTGGGTCCAAAGCACCAAACATGCTTCTTAACACATTTGACAATATACAATACTATTCAGCCTCAAATTCCTGTAACTGCTAGTTGGACGCTGAGTGGGTACACTTAATGCCCTTTAAGGGATGTTGGCAGACACAGAACAGCCAGTACTTGACTGTTTGAGATAGTTCAGGGGACCAATGTTTAATTACTTGTGTAATTATCAATTTAACATATAATGTAATGCGAAGTGAAGGTCAAGTGTCACCGTTGGTGTAGTGCCCATTACAGCTAGGCCACGTGAATTAATTAAGCATATGTCTTGTTACCCATCAACAATGCATAGTTGTGTGTTTAACTAGTTTGTTTTCTTCTCATGCAGCCCAGCCTCATTCCTCAGCTACTGGGAAATCCTCATCCAGTTTGTCCATGCCGCAAACTTCCGTGCAGCCTAGGACCCAGGATCCAATATTTTCGGTAAGTTTATTAACCAAATGTCGTTTAGCCATGTGAATTTGCATGTTAATATTAACATATTGACATATGTAGTGCAAAAGAACAACCTAATTTTGAACATGTCCCTACAGACCCCCACACTCATGGAGGAAAGCCAGGAGCTGGAGGAGGATGGATCCTTGATAGGCACTTCTGAAGATCTCCCCCTGGGACAGAATCTGCAACTGTCCCAAAATGTTTCTCCCCAAACTCCTCAGCAGCAGAGGGAAGCTGGCTGCATGCTGCCTGCACATCGTGGGCAGCATGCAGAGAATGACCCTCAAGTCCCCAGTGTTCTCTCTGCTGCTGCAGATTTTGGAAGCATGGCTGTGGCTGTTGAGGGCCCTAGACAAACATCATCGGCATGCCCCCGAACCCGGGGAATTGGGAGGCGTACTCAGCTACGTCGCCCAGTTTCCCAGGGGAGGGGCATGCCGATTTTGGAGGCATCATGGCACCAGGAGAGGCGTGCCTTTCAACATAGAAATCAAAGAAACAGAGAGGCTCTTCATGGGCTGATAGACAACGTCAATAATACATTACAGGCCGTGGTGACTGAATTTAGGACCCTCAACAGCCACCTGGCCAACGCTAACAACGAGAACCCAACATGGCGGAAATTATAAATATACAGAGAAACATTTTGGAACAGTTGCAGATTCACAATGCCACACAGGCCCAGGTTAGGACCCACCACCAAGGGCCCCAACCTGGGTTCTATGGGCATCCCCCATATTAAGGTCTATTCGTCCTGAATCTTTGCTCAAAAGCCCCACTGTATTGACTTGTCTGGTGAGGAAAACCAAGATACCCTTGGTGTATGCCTTTGCTTGTCTGGTTTTGATTTGCGCCCATATAGCTCATTAGAGTGCTGTGGTAGGCCACTAGCCAATGCCATAGCTCAATGCTCACTGAACCTGCCACTCAAGGTGTGGGCCTTCTGCCTTGTGCTTAATTACATTGGTTGTGGCTCCTCCTGTTTCGAGACATGATTGGGTGACATTCTGGCCTGTCAAACTACTACCTTGACTCCTGGCTAAGATTTCACTGGACTGGGCTTGGGACTGGGTGTTCTGGTTTGGGTGTGCCACTGAGTAACAGGTGTAGATGTGGCCTAGGTATGTCTGCTTTCCACCTGTGCCTGTGCCAAATGTGGCCAAGCAGGAGAAGGTGTGTTGTGATTTCTTAACTTGCGAGATATTTGTTGCAAAATGTTTGCCTATTATATCTTTATATGTTTAATTTACATTAACGTCGGCCAGGAGGAAGTTACTTCAAAATTCCTGCCTGTGTGCAATTGTTATGTGGCATGGTTGCTCATCATTTTTGTGTTGTCATTGGCCATCTCTTTGGCCCAAAAATTGCAGTGACCATCAACTGCAAGGTTTCTATGTTACATTAGAAAATTAAACAGTTAAACACACCTGTGGCTCACTAATTTCGTTTCTTTCATTTTGGGGTCAGAAAGATTAATTAACAATTACATTCACACATTTCACACATACCAAAAAATGAGGCGTTAAGCATTATGGATGTTGTGAGTAATTACTTCATTACTATGCATCAAGTGCAAAAAAAAATATACAAACACAAAGGGGAAAAACAAACATAACCAGCAACACCATTTAAACAAACACCAAAACGAGGGAAAATTAGGAAAAATGGGTGGAAATCAAATTGGCCGCACAGCTTGGCCTGACACACTGTGTGTGCCCCGAAATGGCTCTTCTTGGTCTTCGGTGGGTGGAGAGGGAGCCAAATCAACATACCGGGGGAACCATTGGAAAATCACGAAATTATGCAAAACAGCACATGCCATTATAATATCTATGACCTTTTTTGGGTCATATTGAAGGGAGCCCCCGGTATGGTCCAAACAGCGAAACCTTGTTTTCAAAAGCCCAAAAGCCCTCTCCACCACTGCTCTGGTCTTGCGGTGCGCACGGTTATATGCATCCTGTGAGGCATCCTGGGGCCGGAGTACGGGCGTCAAGAGCCACGGGAGTAGAGGATATCCGGAATCACCTTAGAAAACAGAAATAAAAAAAACATAAACATAACTCCATAAGTGTAAGGCAATAAACGCACCAGCAACATCAATAAGAGCCTATGTGACAATTGCCTGATCAAGATGAGTAGACATTTGGCACAGTCAAAGTCGTAGAATAAACATATGTCATAGATGTGGGAACTAGTTCCCCAGCCAATACTGAGGATGATGGCCAATCAGACATACTGATCCCAGCTATTGTTTTCGAAGTGTGCTGCCAAAGAAGCTTGGAGGTTTTAGGTTTTGATGACCCCTTATCTGCTTGTTCTGAGGCCAAAACAGCAGAAACCCGCAACGTGCACTTTATCCCTGTCTCCTCTCCTCTGGAAGTGGAATGCATCTAAGCAAAGATGGGGCAGACACTATGATAAAGTTAAGTGCACTATTCCAGACGAGGGTGGGGAAGAGTGATTCCTAATTAGTACAAAATAACAAGTTAGAATTTGCCTAATGCAGGACAAACATTTGGCCACGCTTGGTTGTTTACAATCTAAAATTAAAGTGGGGTTTCACATGGCAAGAAGGTTGTTGAGCTTAAAATATCTTCAGACATAACAACAAAATGAAAAGCCTACCCAAACATCCAACATAAACTGATGTTATTGCCGTTAACTTACCAAGGAGACATGCCCCGGAAAATTACCCAGACTGAAACCGATGGTACAATCCAGATCGTCTAAGGATGTACGTATCATGGGATGAGCCTGGGTAGCCGGCGAGGAACGCAAAGGAACCGCATGTCCGGGGCCACCACTGCTTGCACATTCAGTGAGTGGCCCTGTCACGGGGACCACGCACTCACCTGGCCTTCGGTCCCACGCCGGCTGCGCTCGGTCGGCCGGCGCGGCCGCCAGAGGTAATTAGTTCTGGGCCAATGAGCCCAAAGTTACTTAAGGCGGAACGCCTTTCTGGTTTGAATGGGACAATCAGCCCCAGGTTCCTAGTTACACCAATCATGTCCCTCTATCTACTCGGTCACTTCCTATAAAGGTGTTCCTATTGCAGTTGATCCTTGCCCGTGATAGCGTGCTGCTGGGTGTGAATTGGTGTCTGTTTCGTTACGTATCTTGCCGTGTATGACCATCCCTGATTGCTGCCTGGACCGACCTTTGCCTGTTTTTTGACCACGATTTCTGCCTGCTCCTCTGTACTGCGTATCTCTGATTCCCCGGTGTGACCTTTGGCTTGACCTGACCATTCTTCTGTCTCATCCACCGTTTGACCCTACCCAGTCTCGTTCCTGGTTCGTTTGCCTTCCCCTGCATAAGTCTGCATCCTTTGTGCTAAGAAGTCCTGGGGGCAACCGTGTCCGGTGAGGCGTGTCCTGCGTCCTGGCAAACGGGGGCTTGTCTATAGGCGAAGAAAGCAGCGGAGATTGGGGGTTGCAGACTTATTGGAAGGTGGGTGTCCCACGGGACCTGACAGGCCCATTTTGCAGTTCCTGGGAAAAAGGAAAAAAACATTAGTAAGGCTTTGGATAAAAGCATCCAGTATCTTCAGGAGTATTTCAGCAATGGCTTGGTGCCTAAGGGTCTTAGGATCCGTCTTTTCCCCCAACTTCCAAACCCGAGTGATCAATTTAGAGAACAGTGGGAGAGAATTTTACAAAATTGCTCATTGCAACTTATAGAACTTCTCATTAAATTCCACACAGAACATCTTGAAGCTCAAAATACACAAATACAATCAATCATAGCAGAATTACAAAGCAAACCCAAAAATGAACATTTTAAACAAAGGGATACCGGTATCAAGGAATCCATTGAGAGACTAAACAAAGAGATAATCCAATTAAAAGAACAAAAACTGTGTAGAGACAGAATGGCATACAAAAATAAGGAGGCATACATCTGGCCGCCAATACAGCAAGGTTTTAGAGGTAGAAGGGATAGACCAGACAGATACAGTAGTTCCTCTGACACCTCCTCATCGAGGGAAAGGGGTCAGAAACAATCTAAACAGATTTGGGGAAAGAACTCTGCCCCCCCGAATAGATCAGGCCCCCAGAAATGGGATAGCCTACAGGGGGAGAAACAAAAGCACTATCAAAAACGGAAAATGGATCAGAGGACCCCACCCCCATTTGAGAATGATAGTGAACTAGAGAGGCCCAAGCGGGATTTTTTAGAAGGCGGCGCAATGCGCGCCGCAATCAACGCAGAAACAAGGCAAGGGGTAGATATCTTAGAGATCCCTGCCCCTTGTCCTCTACCAACCTCACAGAAAGAAAAAAATCTGAGGCCCTTGCACCTAGATCTACAGAGGGAGACAGAGAAATGGATATTATTAACCTTACTACATTTAATTTAACGCAAGAACAGGAGCGACTGCTCCGGTTGGGCTTGAATTTTTGTCCAGCTAAAGATCTGGACATATTTGATACAAATAAGGACATCCATCTCTTCGCCAGGAAAATACTTTAGAAGTAGCGGGCCATTGCATACGGGACAAACCTCTGACCCCGTTCAAAAAATCATCAACTTATTATCCCCCTCTGGGCCTCAATCATAATGTAGTGACATTCGTCAACATGACGGTAAAAAAATTAGAACAACTGAGACATAAAATAAAAAAACAATCTAATATGCCACAGGAACTTTCCTCTGCCATACAGGAATTAGAAACTAACAATAACCTCATTATTAAAGGATAAGGGCGGTAACATTGTAATTATGTCCAAGGAACAATACACAAACATGTGCCTACAGATACTTAACAACAAACAGTGGTATGTCAGGGCCCCCACATCCAGGCTGGCCGTGAACGCCCAGGAGTACCACACCATGATTAAACAGGCTCATGACCAGGGGGTAATAGACGCACGGATTGCTGGCTTCCTGGAGACCCCCAACCCGATGACGCCAACGTTCTATGCCCTACCGAAGGTGCATAAGTCGTTGGTGTCACCACCAGGGAGACCAATAGTGTCGGGTATGGGGGCACTCACAGAGAATGCCAGTAAATACGTGGACCAACATCTTCAGCCCCTGGTCATGAGCCTGCCATCATACGTCAAGGACACGGGACACATTTTGCGTGTCCTTGACGGTCTATGGGTGGACCCTGAGGCTTTCTTGGTAACCCTGGATGTGGAGGCCCTGTATTCCAGTATCCCCCACGATAAGGGCATAAAAGCGGTTGAGTTTTTTCTCAACGAACTTGATGTGTCAGAACACAATCACAATCTCTTCCTCCTCAGGCTCCTCAACTTCGTCCTCACCCACAACATCTTCCTATTCAACGGACAGTTATATCACCAGGTGCAGGGAACGGCGATGGGGACGACCTGTGCCCCATCATTTGCTAACCTGTACCTGGGTCGATGGGAGAGAGAGTTGTGGGCTGAGGACGAGATGGCAAGGTACCTGTGCCATGTTTCGGCATAGCACAGGTACATAGATGACATCCTTGTCATCTGGGAGGGGCCTGAGGAGGGACTACGTGATTTTGTATGTACTTTGAACAGCAATAACTTGAACTTAAAATTTACAAGCCATTGGGATAAACATGCGGTTACTTTCCTTGACCTGAACATACACAAGGATACCCAGGGTCAAATTAATACTACCCTGTATAGAAAGGAAACATCAGCCAATACCATGCTGCGGGCAACAAGCTCCCATCCCGCCCATTTGTTACGCAGCATCCCGTATGGGGAGTTCATACGGGCACGAAGAAACTGCTCTACTGTGCAAACATTTAAGGCAAAGATTTGGTCGAGGCTACATGCACGAGGGTACAGCAGGCCAATACTCAACTCTGCCTATAAAAAAGCACAACATCTTGATAGACAGAGATTACTCTATAAACCTAGACGTACCAAAAACGAGATGGGTCCTGCCCTAATACTTACCTATACCAACGCACACAACTCAGTACGAAATATTCTTCAGTCAAATTGGTCTATCTTATTGAATGATCCCTTCCTTAAAACATTTTTACCGCCCAAACCAAGAATAATTTATAGGCAACCAAACAACCTAAAAGACAGATTGGTACGTAGCCATTTTTCTGGATGTGAAAAGGATCAATGCTGTAGAACTAAGGGCACCTACAGGTGTGACAACTGTAGTATGTGCCCATACATACTTTCAGGCAAGGAAACATCACGTAATGGTAAGAAATATAATATAAAGCATTTCATTAATTGCAACACAAGCAATATCATTTACCTACTTACATGTGGGTGTGGTGGGTTCTACGTAGGGAAGACTAATCGTCCCCTTAAAAAACGAATGTATGAGCATTTATATAGTATTAAATCTAACAATGAGAAAACCCCGATAGGACGCCATTTTAAAAGACATCACAATAGCAATCCGGCTACCCTACAGTTTCAAGGACTGGACCGGATACACCCCTCTATAAGAGGGGGTAATCTGGAGAAAGCTACCTTAAAAATCGAGACTCGCTGGACTAAATGAGTCCCGGGACTAAATGAAACTCTGACATTTGCCCCATTTCTATGGCATGTAAAATCTGCCAGTGTAGTGTTATGAAGAGCTTCCTAGAACTCTGAGAAATATAGGGAAGAAATAGAGGGAAGGATAGGGGAGAGGGAAAGAAACACCCTAGAATGGGATCCACCCAGAAACGATGATTTTGGTATATTGATTCTACATGTTTTCATGCATTGTATTATGGTGGCAAACTAAGGCATCTCACCTTATTGGATATTATACAACCACATTACATATACATAAATGGTATTACATTATGCTACAAGATATGGACATACCTTGGAGGAGATGATGGCCACCCCGGGAATACAGGGTTAATGGAGAGAAAATGGACGTAGGGGCCCTGCATTGTATGGTAATGGAAGGCGTATGGATGGGGTGATTTTGCAGTGCCCTTCCCCAGACCATGTCTACCTAGTGTGACAATAATGATATAAATGACATGGTGTAATACATATTATGAGTCTTGTATCATGGCACTCTTATTGATAACTGTGATTTAATATATACTAATAATTATGACCTGGTACACACTAATATCACAAATGTACTCAGTGTAATAACAGTCAGTGGACAGCAAGCACAGACATACTGCAGGGCGCAGCTTAGGACATGACTTATGATATTACATCTTAATATAGAAGTGATGCGCCGCGCAGAACATAGTTGACATACATCACATATCAAACATATTATATATATACGCTGAGCAGTCAGCCGGGGCTTGGTAGCTCGGACTCTGACAAAATGGAGGTTTTCACAGACATGAGTGCGGGGAAGGACGGCGCGTGAGGTCACTTCCGGTCTACAGACCGGAACTAGACACTCAGCACTGTTAACATAGAGTTGCTGAGCGACACGCGCCGTGAAACAGCGTGACTGGAGGGGTGAAGCCCCCCACATCTAATCGGGCCCACTAACCCTACTTAAAGAGAGCGGGCAGTACTCCCGCCAGAACTTGGAGACATTCACAGGGGCTAGGACGCGCTGACTCCGCTGCAGCATACCATCGGTGCACATAGCCTGCCCTACATGGAGGTAAGGGGTTATCCATATAGCGCTTAAACACTCAATAAGTTCCATTAGCCTGCTATCTTTCACTATGATTTCCTCTATCAGAGTTAAGACATGCTCATTTCGTTTTATAGTGAGACATACTGTCCCTAACAATCAGCATTAGAAATTGGAGGACGCTTTCAATGGTAGCCGAATCCAGTTGGATTTTAAGGTAATGGGCTGCTCTAATACTAAAAATATGATTATAGCATAGTGTTAGTGCCATATCCCCTTCCCCTCTTTCCCCCCCCCCCTCTTTTTATATCCAATCAAATGCTTTGGTGATCAATTTCAATCCCTCTCTTGTCACACTTTCAGAACATATGGATACATAACTATGGTCCTTGTCCAGACCAATACAATTGGAATAACAGGCGGTGGGCATTGAATGGGTGGCTTCTCATTTCCCCCAGGGTCTGACATGGTGGCATAAAATTTAAAAATTACAGGTGAGGATGCCTTATGTTTTCAGGATGCAAAACGTATTTAATGCTGACTTTTTTTGTCTGGGGAGTCCCTATGCTCATTATCTTAATTGTAGATATGGATGCTATATCCATTAGTATGAATTCTGTTATGTGCTGTTCAACAATATAACTTGTTATTGTATCAATTGTTATTGTATTATCTACTATATACACTTTTTTCTGACTCCTATATTAGGGCACTGAAGAAGCCGAGGTGGTGAAACATGTCTGCCCTTGCCCAGACCAGTAAGATTAATTAATTACATGGGAGTCAGTCAAACTGTCTAAGTAATGAAGGCATTCTTTCAGGAATGACATATATGAATTAACATTCCATTATGTACCATTGTATATAGAATTTCTTTTAATCTTTGTAATAAATAAAAGTGAGAACTTTTTGTAAGTAAAGGTGTGGTGGGTGAACTGGGTCCTTTATATCATTACCTGGACTGGGCCTAGTCCTGGAATTGTAATTGGTAAACGTTGAATGGACCAGCCTTCTCCAGACCCCCTGTTTGTTCACAAGAGGAGGGTCGCCATGTGGACAGACTAGCGTACCCTCTATGGGGACTCTACTCTGACCAATACAGAGCGTTAAAAGTTAAACACTCATTTCTAACAGCATATAAGGCAAACGTGGGTGAACCATCAACTTACAATAACCAAGTACATAAGGATTTAGATCACACACAAAGGATATGTGTGTTTGCAGAAGATCAAAACACACTTTAAGTGTGCATTTAAAGATCACTTTTAAGTGTTTGGCTTGGGAGCACATGACAATTGCGGAACAACTAAATAAAGGACCATTCTTTCACAGGCACTCTTTTATAGGAGGGACTGTTTTTGAGGAGGGAATCTTTCCAAGGGTGGAATTAGTTCCAGGATTTCTTAACACAAAGAGGAACTAATTAAAATGAGGATTCAATTTCAAGGAGGTATACTTTTTCAAGATGTTTTCTTTGCAAGGAGGGATAACTAACAAGGAGGGACTTTTTACAAGGAGGGATCTTTAACTATGATTTTTAACACTACAATCAGGGAATATTGGCTTTGAGGGTTAATTACAAGGAGGGATAATTCCAATGAGGGATATTTACAAGGAGGGATCATTACAAGGAGGGATTTGAAACTATGATTTTGAACACTACAATCAGGGAATATTGGCTATGAGGGTTAATTACAAGGAGGGATAATGCCAATGAGGGATATTTACAAGGAGGGATTTTTTTCAAGGACGGATTTTTTACAATGAGGGATTTTTAAGAAAAGAGGGATAATTTTGCTAAACAAAAAAAATACCTGCATATGTACTCGTCGGCAGCCGGAGGGACAAGGGCAACGTGGGTACAGTCAATTGCACCCATGACGTTAGACAGGTCGGCGATATTATAAAACCCAAGCTTAATGGAGTTTCTGGCTACCATATCTTCAGGAAAAGAAATATATTTGTTGGTTATGGTAGCCATACCTTCCAAAAACTTGGATAGAGCGCGGCTCAGCGTAGGCTGTGAGATCCCCACGGAGAGGGCACCCAGCCTCTGGAACGAGCCGTTCGCCAAAAATTGCAGGCAGCCAAGCATCTTGGTCATACCTGAAATAACTTGCCCCTTCCTTGTGGTGCGGGCTAAACATGGCCGCAGCTCACTATACAATTTAAGGAGGGAAGCGCGATTAAGCCTGGTGAGCTCGAACAGCTCAACGTCATGCATGCGATTGATGTCCATGCGTCACCGCCGGTGCAATCTGGCATCTGACCTCCGGATGACATCAATGCCAAGGAGAAGCAGATCCTGATGCTCTTCAAAATCACTCTCCATCACGCTTGGCTGCCTTGTCCCGAGGTCAAAAAGGTGCCGTAAGGTGATCGTAAAGGAAACGGCTATATGGGCTTCGGCACACTTGGCAATCAGCTCTCTGAATTAATCGCCAGCCCATTGCAATAACGTAAATGTTTGGAACGATCGAAACATTTTCGATTTCGAAGGAAAAAGGGCCCGAACTAGCGTAAAACCAAAGATTTTTACTTTCGACAATTGAAAGAGCATATACGTTTATGTTCGAACGTTCGTGCGAGTAAAAAATGGACGAAAAAAATGGAAAAAATGACAAACACCCACCAAAACTTTCCCAGGAAGATTCGAAAACACAGACAATTTGGATTTTCAATCGAGCCTTATGTCCTTTATCAAAGACAATGGCCAGCCCCTGAGACCCCACATTAAAAAAAATGTCACAACCAGGAAAGCAGTTCCGGAGGACAAACTGGCTGTAAAAAATGTCCATGAGCTGGTTGTCTGGCATACATGCTAATTGAGTGGAAATAGGAGAAGTAGTGGTTTGCAAAGTACCGTAACACATAGTAATTATTCCTAAAATACACAAAAATCAGAATTTCTAAAATAGCAACATGTACATAAAGCTCCTAATAAATAATTACTATTTCCACTTTGCTACTTCGGAAAATGAGGCCCCATCTGCCCAGCACTCCTTCACAACACATTTTAACTTTATATAAGTGTGTATTTATTAGGGTGACAGAAGTTTCTTTTTGAAAAGGGACATTTATTTATTGCCCATTGCTTCCAAACAGGAGCACAAATAAAGAATATCCCCATACAGTATACTATAACTTGCATAACATTTTCATTAGAATATTTCTGGTCCCCAACCTTTCTTACCCTGAAATGGTCAGAAAAAATGGAAAGGATAGGAGGGACCCTGCTATAGCTTCTGCAGGTGCTACTGGAAATAAAGGAGGCACACAGGACAGGCATAAGATGCGTTGATTGCTGCATTATTTTTGTGGTTGGGCTTAGAAAAAGAAGGCCATGCCAGTGTATGTGCATCCTACCAAATTGACCAAGTTGGGTAATGATGCAAGGGTATCAGTCTCAGAAATGGCAGCCCTAGCAGATACTGTTCTCCCTAACAGAGAGGTGACAGCCCCCCTATTATCAGACGGACTCATAGAAGGATTGTGATGATGTAGAATCCTTGTGAGCAGAAGTGCGGGGTGATGAAAACAATGTTAAAATACATCTTGGCGTAATCTATAAACCCCCAAAACATAACTGAGGAAAGAGAGGGTCAACTGCACAACTGCATAAACAGATAGAGGCAGGTACAGTGGTAATAATGGGATATTTCAACTACCCAGGTGTTGACTGGAGACACAGATCTGCTTCAACTGCAAGGGGGAGAGCATTCCTCAGCTTGCTGCAAGATAAGTTGGTGGAGGCATCTACTAGGGGTTGAGGCTCTATTGGATCTGGTAATATCAAATGATAATGGTGGGTACTGTAACAGTGATGACAATGTAGTATATATATATATACAACATAAACTGTAAATAAAACATTCTCTGGCTGGGAGGGGAAACACAGTAAATATTAGAAAGGCCAACTTCCCCAGGTTCAAGGCTGCACTCCAGGACATAGACTGGTAGCATGTGTTAAGGAATAAGGATACAGATACCAAATGGGAGTGCTTTGAATCAATTGTGCGCACCAAAATTCCAAATGTATTCCTATAGGTAACAAGTATAAGCCACCCCTCATGGCTGACACCTGCAGTTAAACAGGCAATAAAAAACAAGAAAAGGGCATTTAAAAATTACAAATCTGAGCTCTCAGCAGTAACCTTTGAAAAGTATAAAGCAGTAAATAAATCATGTAAACAAGCTGGCAAAAGCACAAAATGAAAGAAATGTGGCCAAAAAAAGCAACACCAACCCTAAACGTTTCTTTAAATATATAAGTTCAAAGAAACCAAAATCAGAATAGGTATGTACCCTAATTAATGATAATGGGAAGTTGGTCACTGGGTGCCAAACAAGGCAGAGCTGCTAAATGAGTTCTTTATCTCTGTGTACACAAATGAGGCACAAGGTATCAATGTAGGCGCTGTCACTGCAAACAATACCCCAAGCATAATTATGGCTAAACATGGATAATATCATCCAAAAAGACTAAATCATTTAAATGTGATTAATACTCCAGGACCAGATGGACTTCACCCAAGAGTTCTTGAAGAACTCAGCTCAGGTTTTTCAGCACCTCTGCTTTCGATCTTTAAAGACTCACTACCAACTAGTATAGTAGCAAGGGATTGGCGCAAGGCAAATGTGGTGCCCATTTATAAAAAGGGCTCTAGGTCTTTGCTTCGCTGGAGCCCCCTCGCACCTAACTGCACAGAACGCTGAGAATACTCACCTTCACTAGGAGCCAGCGCTGGGCGGTCATGTGGGCAGGTCCTGCCGGCGGTCAGCACAGAGTACGCGACTACGGCCCACGTGATCGCTCGGCGGCCAATCTCGTGACTCCTTTCCCAGCGCTGGCTCGAATTAAGGTGAGTATTTTTCAGCGCTCTGTGCAGTTAGGTGTGAGGGGGCTCTGGATGCCCCCCCCCCCCCCCCCGAGGTTCTTGCTATCAGCAGAGAGAGGGACCAACACCTGTTAAAGTAATAATGGGTGTTGGTCTGGTTTAACATTCATTGTGGGAAAATTGTTTGAGACACCTAAGAGACTACAGAACATAGGATTATGTAACTATGCATAATATTAGTATAATATAATATAAGTGACAGCCATCATAATTTTACTAAGGGCAGAAGCTGCCAGACTAACCTGATTGGCTTCTATGAGGAGGTGAGTAGAAGCCTGGACAGAGGGGCGGTTGTAGATATAGTTTTTCTGAATTTTGCAAAAGCATTTGACACTGTCTCCAATAGAAGCTTATTGGGGAAATTGAGATCCTCAGGGTTAGAAAATATAGTTTGTGAGTGGATTGAAAACTGGCTGAAGGATCATGTGCAGAGAGTTGTGGTTAATGATACCTACTCTGAATGGTCCCCGATAGTAAGTGGTGTACCCCAGGGTTCAGCTGGGCCCTCTATTATTCAACTATGTGCCTGACGTCCCCCCCTACTAGTTAAAAAAATAAAAATAAAGAATACTCACCTGACCCCTCGTTGGATCCGGCCGGGTCTCCTCTTTAATTTGGTACCATCCGATCCCCCGTGTGGGCTCAGATGGCTCCAGGAGAGCCCCCGGAATAGCGCCCCCCGCTTCGGCAGCAGCAGCTGCTAACTGTAACAAAAAAAAAAATGACATTTACTTACCTGAGGCCGCGCTGTCTCTCAATGGGTCTCCTCTTCACTGGGGGGACCTCCGATCGCCCCCCCCAGCCTCTTCCGTGGCGAGGAGAGGGCAGAAATTGCCCTCCCCCACTTCCTGGAACGGGTCTGCTAGCCCCGCCCCCAGCAGCCGCCTCTTAATGCCGGCACCCGAGACAGAGAATCAGTCTGCTCGGGTGGTTGGAGGAGAGAGGTGGGGAGGAGGAGAGGGCTGAGATCACCCCACCCCTCCCCAGGTTCTCTCTTCCAAACACCCTAGCAGACTGTCATCGCAGATCGCCGGGGGACAGAGGATCGGAGGTGAGTAAAGTAAAAAAAGATCATTTTTATTTCTTATGTGTCTGTGTCTTTTTTATTAAACATTTAACCCCTTGTGAACTGGTAAGGGGTCCATGAGACCCCTTATGCCAGTTCACAAGGCTGGGGGATGGCAAGTCCCCAAAGCCCCCCCAAAGCCCAAAGCCCAGGGGAGGCAGAAGAGCCCGGGCCCACATAGGCTACGTGGGCTTGTAAGCTGCAGGGTGGGGGGCCACAAAAGCTGGCCCCTCCACTCTGTTCCTACAAGCCCCCATAGCTGGTCCTGGGCTGGTAATGCTGGGTAAGGGGGACCCCATTTAAATTTTTTGGGGGGGATTTTTAAGGGTTTTTAACCCTTAAAATTCCCCAAAAAATGCCCCCCCCCCCCCCCCCCGGGAGGTGGGACCCTATGGAATTTTTTTTTAAATTAACCCCTTATGTTTATAGTGTGGATAGTAGTAGTATTTTATTTGTAAATGTTATAAAGTGCTATTTTCAGTTTGGGGGGTCTCCTGGGCAAGAATGGGGGGGTTACCGATACATATGTTGTACCGTTGTAAGTCGGGAGAAATTTCGGGAGAAATTGGGCTTTCACATGCAATATGTTTTTCTCTAATAAAGTAAATGTTTTATTTAAAATAAAGGAGATAATTGTCTAAAAATATTTATTTATTTTTACACAAAAATATTTAAAAAAACAGTAGAAAAATTACAAACAAGACATTTCATGTTCAAGCCTAAACTCTGCTGCAAAATATATATCTATAATCACGGTTAAACATGGCGCAGAATGGGGAAAAGTGACCTGTCAACAGAGGGTGACAATACTTCAAGTAGGTTGGCAATTAAAAGGGTTAATAGTACCTATGCATGTTGGGTATTGTTCTGCTTGGGGGACCTTGCTCTTTCAGATTTTTCTTGTTTGCATATTTATATTTTAGGAAAACATGTTATTTATTCAGTTTTTTTATTCATTTTTTTAGGGAAACCCTGTGAAACCTAAGAATTCTTTGAGGGATTACTTCCAGAAAGGTGAGCCTACTACAACAAGCTGGGTACTCTTAGAAAGCTTAACATGTGTACTTTCAGGGAATATATACTATATATTAAATGTAAAGGGTTGTTTTGGTTGAAAAATTGCAAGGTGCGCATTTTGTCTGCAGAGCTAAAGTTTTCAAGTAAAATTACTGTTATGCGCATGCTTTACTTTGGGGTGTTTGCCAACTCTTCCCTTGACAGTGCCTATGCATGTTGGGTATCGTTCTGTTCGGGGCATGTTGCTTTTTGAGATTTTACTTGTTTTTTCTTGTTTGCATATAGTTTTTCTTTAGGAAAATGTGGCTTGATTCTTCCTTTTTATTCTTTTTTAGGGAAACTTTGTGCAACCAAAGAATACATTGAGGGATTACTTCCAGAAAACTAAGCCCACATAAACAATTAGGCTTGGTACGCCTAGAAAGCTTGAGGTGTGTACTTCCAGAGAATATATAGTTTGTGGGGGGTATTTTAAATGTAAATGGTTGTTTTTCTGGAAAAACTGCAAGGTGTGCATAGCGCATAGCATAGTTGTATTTTATCTGAAAATCTCCTAAAGCTCTGTTTCAGTTTGGGGGAGTCTCCTGGGCAGGAAAGGGTGCCTATCAATACATATGTGGTACCGCTGTGACTGGGAGAAATTGGGGTTTTTCGCACACTACAAATTGCAAAAAATAATTTTTTTTTATTTTTTTTTTTGCACATATTTCACCAAAAAGTATTGAGAATACACTAAAAAAAGGCTTCACTTTGCAATCTTTTATTTTTAGTTCTTCCTACGTTTTTAAAAACATTTTAAAATCGTAAAAAATGTTAAATTTACAAAACTATATACAAGGCCATGGCAGGCCCCAGATAATTAATCTTCATCTGTGGTCCCCATCAGAGCTCTGAGCTCCTGTATATCGCCCACCAGCCGAAACACCGTCGCAGTGAGTTGGGCTAATCTCGCCTGTGCGGTGTCTATAAAAAAAAGATAAGAAAATTATTGTTCTGCAAATACATGTTTCACAGCTGTGGATGGAATGATTAAAATGTTTTAATCTAACTCATGAGGCCATATGTCATTATGCTACGGAATGTATTAAAGGAAGAGGCCATATGTCATTATGCTAAGGAATGTATTAAAGGAAGAGGCCATATGTCATTATGCTGAGGAATTTATTAAAGGAAGAGGCCATATGTCATTATACTAATGACATCAGCTTTTGTTTAATGTATGTGTGTGGGGTTACATTCAGAGTCACATGCTGGAGGGTAATGCCGGAGTCGTTTTGTACGACTGCCTGCCCATGCGGTGAGGTCCCTCCTCTGTTAATAGGTCCAGGGGCTGATCTGACGCAGCTACAGAGGAGGGGTAGAAAGTTGGCCCTGGAGAGCCACCACCTTCACTTGGTGGTGTAGATTCATGCCACACTGGCCGGACTGCGCGCCTCCGGGTGGGTCTTATGCGGTACTCCATTTCAGACGATAGAAAAGAAAAGCATTTCTAATTAAAGGTCTACCTTCTGTGTTTGTTACATCTAGCATGCAATCGGTATGTACTTACTTGGGAAATGGGTCGCAAAAAAAACGCCGCACCCGGGACATGTGCAGTCGCTTCAGGTCCGACCAGTGCTGCATGATTTGCGTATATGTGAAGGTGGTGTCCGTGTCCTGGTGAATCATGGCCACGATCTCCAGGGCCAGATTCCTTTCCTCTTCTCAAAGGCGTTGGGCAGGTAGTCTTACCTGCACTCCATCATAGTCTAAAAAACACAAAAATCAAAATAGTTGTTAGATCAAACAGCATACAAATATCATTCACAATTAGATCAGTTGACTAAATGACATTCCCCAACACATTAACCTATCCTTAACCTATCCTTCTAGATGCAAGTGAGTTTGGTTTGCACATGTGCGCACTAACTTCTGTTTGGCACGGAGTTTAAATCACTTTTAAAAACAACAGTTTCTTCCTGCGCTTCCTTAAGGCCTATGCATGCATTTAGATGTCAAATCAACATCCTTACAATACACTTACGAGCATATGAGATTTTGTTGTTGGCGGGTGAAGATCGTGGGCCCCATCTTTCTTCTTGTCCGCAGCAGATAGGTAGTGCCCCAGCGGTTTCTGGGATCCGTACAGCCGGACGCACGCGTGCATGTAAGCATCATACCCAGTCATTTGTATTTAAAGGGTAATTGACACACAGCTCATTCTCTTTCTGATAGTCATCATGGCACCAAAAAAAAATAGCGGAAAGAAACCAGCAGCCAAGGAAGCCAAGACAAAAAGGCCGGAGCGGCATGAGGACACATCATCCTCCAAGCCAAGCACTCGGTCGCACAAATTGACTTCAAAGGTGCCTGAAACGTGGAGCAAAAGTGGCCCAAGGCTACATTGTCCACAACTCCAGGCCCATCACCTGGAAAAGTTTGGAACCTTCCTCCAAGAAGAAGGCTCCCCGGGCAACCACATACAAAGTGCAAGGGAGCAGAACATCCAAGGAGAAAAGTAAGAGGACGAGAAGCCCAAGCCCCCCAAGAACACCCTCTGCTGCTCCCCGCCCTACCACATCCAAAGAGAAAGGGAGCACAAGTTCCAAGGGGAAAAAGAAGCAGAGGGCGAGAAGCCCGAGCCCCCCAAGCACACCCTCTCCTGCTCCCCTCTCCCTCTCCTGCTCCCCGCCCTACCACATCCAAAGAGAAAGGGAGCACAAGTTCCAAGGGGAAAAAGAAGCAGAGGACGAGAAGCCCGAGCCCCCCAAGCACACCCTCTCCTGCTCGCTCACATTTGCCACCGGCACACATGGAAACAAGTGAGACCTATGCCACATCCACGGCTGCAAGTTCTGTGGCCACCCAGCCAATGACCCCAGTCCTAATGCCAGCCCAGTCCATCCCAGGCCATTCTTTTGACAGTGACGTGAAGGCCCATTCTTCCCCACACACCCAGCCAAGAATGTCCCCTGAATTGCCACCAACCAGAGAAGAGCCAGAAGAACAACCATTAAGCCGAACCTTGCGGTGAGGCCACTTATGCGGCCGGATTGGTGAGGCACAAACCCTAGCCTTGGCAAGTGGGCTAACATTGCATTTTGATTAGCTATTTGGGCGCAAATCAAAAGCTACTAGCAAAGTGCGAAAAAAAAACAAATCTGGGAAGAGCTCACCAGGTGAATGCAGCGGGGGATGAGAGGAAAGATGTGGAGCAGATCCAGAGAAAAATATCTGACCTCAAATATGCATTAAGGAAGAAGCAGATTAAATGGCGCAATCACAGGTACATATTTGATGTTTGCATTGTGCAGCTTGTTGTAGTGACCACAATGCCAAATAATTTTGATAATCTTATTTTCAACTTGCAAACAGGCGGAGGTTTCCCCACAAATTTACAATACACCAGAACTGAAGAAATGGTCCTGGCTTTGATCCACCCCGTAGCATTACAGGGCCTCTCTGGCAGACACGACACGGACACCCAGGACATTTCTGCAGGTTAGTAATGATTGTTTTAATGTGAGCTATTGTAAACTTTGCAAATGAGGCTCACAGGCAGATTTGAACACAGGTCCCTAGGGAGTGGCTTTGAGGGAAGGTTACTGTTGTAGGCGGGTGTTGAATGGCTGAGGAATGGGCTTAATGATGGACACTAGAGATGAGCGAACTTTTGAAAAATTCGATTCGACTGATTTGCTGAATTTTCCGACAAAAATCGTTTCGACCCGAATTTATTCGCGACAAATCGCTATTAAAAACGGCTATTTGTGAGCCTCCTAGAGCCTCAATAGGGTTGTAAACCATTCTGCCTTGCTGTAACACGCATAGGATGGCGTGCTGGGTTAGTTAAATAATACTTTAAATAAATATCACATGCAGATCAGAGGCATCGCTAATAGAAGAGCGGCACAATTGCAGAGAGTTGAAGTGGCATCACTATGAGGGGCAGGAGCCCAAACATTGCTTTAAAGAGACACTGGAGTTGGCAGCAGCAGGAGCCCAAAAATTGGATGAATCACACCCTGGAGTTGGCAGCAGTAGCAGCCCAAACATTACTTTAAAGAGACACTGGGGTTGGCTTCAGGAGCCCAAAAATTGACTGACACACCCTGGAGTTGGCAGCAGCAGCAGCAGGAGCCCAAACATTACTTTAAAGAGACACTGGGGTTGGCTTCAGGAGCCCAAAAATTGGATGATTCACACCCTGGAGTTGGCAGCAGCAGCAGGAGCCCAAATATACACTGGAGTTGGCTTCAGGAGCCCAAAAATTGGATGAATCACACCCTGGAGTTGGCAGCAGCAGCAGCAGGAGCCCAAATATTACTTTAAAGAGACCCTGGGGTTGGCTTCAGGAGCCCAAAAATTGGATGAATCACACCCTGGAGTTGGCAGCAGCAGCAGGAGCCCAAACATTACTTTAAAGAGACACTGGAGTTGGCTTCAGGAGCCCAAAAATTGGATGATTCACACCCTGGAGTTGGCAGCAGCAGCAGAAGCCCAAACATTACTTTAAAGAGACACTGGGGTTGGCTTCAGGAGCCCAAAAGTTGGATGAATCACACCCTGGAGTTGGCAGCAGCAGCAGGAGCCCAAATATTACTTTAAAGAGACCCTGGGGTTGGCTTCAGGAGCCCAAAAATTGGATGAATCTCACCCTGGAGTTGGCAGCAGCAGCAGGAGCCCAAATATTACTTTAAAGAGACCCTGGGGTTGGCTTCAGGAGCCCAAAAATTGGATGAATCACACCCTGGAGTTGGCAGCAGCAGCAGCAGGAGCCCAAACATTACTTTAAAGAGACACTGGAGTTGGCTTCAGGAGCCCAAAAATTTGATGATTCACACCCTGGAGTTGGCAGCAGCAGCAGGAGCCCAAACATTACTTTAAAGAGACACTGGGGTTGGCTTCAGGAGCCCAAAAATTGGATGAATCACACCCTGGAGTTGGCAGCAGCAGCAGCAGGAGCCCAAATATTACTTTAAAGAGACCCTGGGGTTGGCTTCAGGAGCCCAAAAATTGGATGAATCACACCCTGGAGTTGGCAGCAGCAGCAGCAGGAGCCCAAATATTACTTTAAAGAGACACTGGGGTTGGCTTCAGGAGCCCAAAAATTGGATGAATCACACCCTGGAGTTGGCAGCAGCAGCAACAGGAGCCCAAATATTACTTTAAAGAGACCCTGGGGTTGGCTTCAGGAGCCCAAAAATTGGACGAATCACACCCTGGAGTTGGCAGCAGCAGCAGGAGCCCAAATATTACTTTAAAGAGACCCTGGGGTTGTCTTCAGGAGCCCAAAAATTGGATGAATCACACCCTGGAGTTGGCAGCAGCAGCAGCAGGAGCCCAAATATTACTTTAAAGAGACACTGGGGTTGGCTTCAGGAGCCCAAAAATTGGATGAATCACACCCTGGAGTTGGCAGCAGCAGCAGCAGGAGCCCAAATATTACTTTAAAGAGACCCTGGGGTTGGCTTCAGGAGCCCAAAAATTGGATGAATCACACCCTGGAGTTGGCAGCAGCAGGAGCCCAAATATTACTTTAAAGAGACCCTGGGGTTGGCTTCAGGAGCCCAAAAATTGGATGAATCACACCCTGGAGTTGGCAGCAGCAGCAGCAGGAGCCCAAATATTACTTTAAAGAGACCCTGGGGTTGGCTTCAGGAGCCCAAAAATTGGATGAATCACACCCTGGAGTTGGCAGCAGCAGCAGGAGCCCAAACATTACTTTAAAGAGACACTGGAGTTGGCTTCAGGAGCCCAAAAATTGGATGATTCACACCCTGGAGTTGGCAGCAGCAGGAGCCCAAATATTACTTTAAAGAGACCCTGGGGTTGGCTTCAGGAGCCCAAAAATTGAATGAATCACACCCTGGAGTTGGCAGCAGCAGCAGCAGGAGCCCAAATATTACTTTAAAGAGACACTGGGGTTGGCTTCAGGAGCCCAAAAATTGGATGAATCACACCCTGGAGTTGGCAGCAGCAGCAGGAGCCCAAACATTACTTTAAAGAGACACTGGGGTTGGCTTCAGGAGCCCAAAAATTGGATGAATCACACCCTGTGGAGAGTCATGTGGAGAAAAAGTAGCTTAGTTAGTAATATCTACATAAAATTCTGAATAAAGAAATGCAAAAGTATTGCCAAAGAGAAGTTTTGTTTGAGGGTGTGTTTCCACCTTTTAATTAAATCAGAAACAACAAGGTATCATTGCCTCTGACTAATTAGCCCTCAAAAATTCTTGGAATTTTTAATCTGGAATCATGTCTGATCCGTCTTATCCGAAGAATATTAATAAAAAGTAAGAGTAACGTAAAGGATTTTTTATCAATACTTACTTGTGGTCCGATGTGGAGGAATGTCTGTAACTGGAGAGCAGCGCCTTAAATCTGTTTTGCACGACCCATCTTTCTTTAGTGTTGGTCTGGCCCCGTCATCTATCTACTGGAATACATCAGGCATTGTTGGGAGGAAAGCTTGGCTGATCCATGCGCCATTCATTTCCACGCAGGGCAGTCTCTGGAAAAAAAAAAGTATGTATAAACCAGGGTCTTTTTCATATAAAAACAAATGGTTATTTTTGCTTTTAAACCATATGTTCCACAGCTTTACCAGTCATTGTGTCAGCCAATGAAGCAACTTTGTCTGGAAGTGCTGCAAAAGCAGTCCACTGCATCACAAGTGGCATCTGACACCCCCAGTCAACTGTCTGTCTGTTATGCTTTGGGTTCAGCTCCACTATCCATTGATGAAGATCTGATAATCATAAAATTCAGCAGCTACTGCCCAGCCAAGAAGTGGAGGAGACACTCGCCTCTTCTTCCACTAGCCGGCAATTAGTGATGAGGAGAGTGTCGTGGGAGGAGGTGTTGCAAGCCGAGGTAGTGGAAGAGGGTCCCTGGAGTCTGTGGTGGTGGCGGCGGCAGCAGCAGCAGCAGCAGCAGTGAATTATTGGGGACTGTTGATAGGAAAAATCAGCTACTCAGCGATGTGTCAGTTTTTCATGTTGCATTCACAATCCTGTGGAGAAAAAGTAGGTTAGTTAGTATATATACATAAAATTATGAATAGACAAATGCAATAGTATTGCCAAAGTGAAGTTTTGTTTGAGGGTGTGTTTCCACCTTGTAATTAAATCAGAAACAACTAGCTATCATTGCCTCTGAATAATTAGCCCTCAAAAATTCTTGGAATTTTTAATCTTGATGTCTGAGGGATTTCTCCTCTCAGACAGCGTCACCATAAGTCCAGCCTGCTGCATTACCCAGTGGTGGACCTTTCAGAGAACTGATGGCTTGTGCCGAGCCGAGGTGGAGAGTCCAATGGCATGGTTGTTGAACAGAAGGTGGGCCAGTCCTTTAGCCTGTCAGTGTGTACCAAAGTGCACAGTGTTGTCTACGTCTGGAGCTGTAACTATGGACTCATGGTGGACAATATATATCCTTTTAGGCCCCCTTGGTGATTGTGGTTTCACGCTGTTCTTCACATGGTTTTCCTTGACCAACAGAGTCACACATGGGAGGAACTACTAAAAATGAGAACTCAATCCATGAAAGCATTGCTTAATCCACAAAAACTGCAAATTTGGACCCATGGTGACTGACACTTGGAAGAACATCTTGTTTGCGCTGCGACAAGGAAGCCAGAGTCATGCGTCCTGACATGGCACACGTGTTCAGTCTAGTTGTCAAGTGTATTCTGAAGTGTTCCGCCCATCTGAAAGAAATCCGAACAGCAGGAAAGAAAGTTAGCATGCACTTCTGGCACTCCTACACCACCAAGCACAACCTTATTGAGCTTCAGCGTCAGAACGGTGTACCCCAACATAGTCTGATTTGCCATATTTCCACCCGTTGGAATTCCACCCTCCATATGCAGGATCCACTATAGGAACAGAGAAAAGCCATCACGGATTTCTGGATGATCCAAACGGATAGGGGGACACCCCTGTGTAAATTCAATGTAAACCATTGGCAGCTCATACGTGACACCGGCCGTTTGCTCAGGCCCTTTGAGGAAGCTACTTTATTAGACAGTTGCCAGGACTATGAGATGAGCGATGAGATTCCACTGCTTCATGTACTACAACACATGTTGGAAAACATGGCTGGTCAGGGCACTGGAGACATGGCACATACATTTCACAGCCACATGAAGCCTGTGGGGGCTGAAGTGGAGGAGGAGGAGGGGGTGGGGCACAGCAAACCACAGTTTAGGGTTCACAAAATGACATTTTATCTAGGCATCTGACAGGAGAGGAGGAGCAGGAGCAGCCATAGGAGCTAGAGGGTTGGGAGGAAGGCGAGACAGAGGACCCAGACACACCGTGGCAGTTTACAGTGGAGATGGAGACAGGTAGTCCCTCCGAGTCACTTGCACAAATGGCACGATGCATGCTCACATGCTTGCGTACTAGTGAGCGCAGAATTGTCTCCATTTGTCAGCGGGAAGACTTCTGGCTCTCCAACTTATTGGACCCTCGCTTCCGGCACAAAATGGGGGCATTTTTTACCCCCACTGAGAGGGAGGACAAACTGACCTACTACAGAGACATCCCACGTAGTCAGTTGGGCCTATCTGTGCCATGGCCCATACTCCCGCAGGTCTGACTCGGGGGGGCCTCTGCGATCACCTTCCACTGCCATGGCTGCTGGGGGGGTGGAAGGGGCAGCAGCAGCACCTCCATCAGCAGCAGCCTCAGTCTTCAGTCGCTAGTGAGTAGCTTTCTACACCCGCATAGTGAGTCTACTCATGAGCAGCAGTAAGACCTGGAGCTGGACCTCAAACAGCAGGTCATGTCATACCTTGACATGAACATGCCAACACACCTTCAGGATCCACTGGATTTGCTGGGAAGCCAAACTTGACTTGTGTCCGCAACTAGCAGAGTTTGCCCTGGAAAAGCTGTACTGGCCGGACAGTAGTTGATTTAGATGGCGACTGGGCTGCTCTATATAATGAACCAAAATGGCAAATTTACCTCACAATATAAGCTATTGCCCCTCAGATTTACACAGGGGCTGCTCCATATAATGGTGCAAAACCATGAATTTACCTCATAATATAAACTATTGCCCCTCAGATTTACACAGGGGCTGCTCTATAATATATAATGAAGCAAAATGGCAAATGTACCTCACTATATAAGCTAATGCCCCTCAGATTTACACAGGGGCTGCTCTATATTATGCTGCAAAATGGCAAATTTACCTCACAATATAAGCTATTGCCCCTCAGATTTACACAGGGGCTGCTCCATATAATGGTGCAAAACCATGAATTTACCTCATAATATAAACTATTGCCCCTCAGATTTACACAGGGGCTGCTCTATATTATGCTGCAAAATGGCAAATTTACCTCACAATATAAGCTATTGCCCCTCAGATTTACACAGGGCCTGCTCTATATAATGAAGCAAAATGGCAAATTTACCTCACTATATAAGCTAATGCCCCTCAGATTTACACAGGGGCTGCTCCATATAATGGTGCAAAACCATGAATTTACCTTATAATATAAACTATTGCCCCTCAGATTTACAGAGGGGGTGCTCTATATAATGCAGCAAAATGGCAAATTTACCTCACTATATAAGCTATTACAGCTCTATATAAATAAAAATAAATAAATAAAAAAAGGGCCTGTAGAAGCTTATTTAGTATAACAGATAGGGTGACATGTGCTGGTTTGCGATGCCCATATGGGCTAGTGTTTTGGCAGCAGTACAAAAACCAATGCAAAATGCAATAGCTTAATAAAGCTGATGCTGATCAACGCTTATTTAGTATAACAGATGGGGTGCAACATGCAGGTTTGGGATGCCCTGCGGCCTGGTGTATTTAAAGCAGACCAAAACCAATTCCAAATGCAATAACTTAATAAAGCTGAGGCTGTAGATGCGTATTTAGTATAAACAGATAGGGTGCAACGTGCAGCTTTGGGGTGCCCTGCGGCCTGGTTAAATGAAAGCAGTCAAAAAGGAAGTGCAAACTGAAGTAGCTTAATGAAGCTGATGCTGATCAACGCTTATGTTGTATACCAGATAGGGTGCAAGGTGCAGCTTTGGGGTGCCCTGCGGCCTGGTTTATTAAAAGCAGTTAAAAACAAGTGCAAACTGAAGTAGCTTAATAAAGCAGCTGATGCTGATCAACGCTTATGTTGTATAACAGATAGGGTTAAAATAGCATGTGCCTTGGGATGCCCGTGTGGCCTGGTATATTTTGAGCTGAACAAAAAGTAACAATAATCCAAGTACGAGAAATGCTTGTGCTTAACAAATAGGGTTAAACAGCATGTGCCTTGGGATGCCCGTGTGGCCTGGTATATTTTAAGCTGAACAAAAAGTAACAATAATCCAAGTATGAGAAATAATTTTGACCTTCTTTACAGCGCCATACTTTGAAAAAAATCCTTAATTTCATGCCGATCAATCCAAAGGTCAATGCCCCCAACAAAAATAGTGTTCGGCATAAGTTTTCCTTCTGGAAGGACGTAACCTTTAGTTTACATGGTTGGGGTAGGTTATCTTACAAATTGGGATACCCCAGGCAGCAGTTTCTTCGAAAGAGACAGATTGTAATGCAGGCCATACGCAAGCAGAGAAACTCAGGCTGCAACAGGCCTCTTTAGTTTACATGGCTGGGGTAGGTTATCTTACAAATTGGGATACCCCACTGTATATGAAACCGAATATAATGCACACCCAAAAGTGGACGATCAGCATCCAAGAGGCCTGCTTAGTTTAAATAAGAGAGCTGCTTAGCTTAAATAAGAGAGCTGCTTAGTGAAAATAAGAGGCCTGCTTAGTTTAAATAAGAGAGCTGCTTAGTGTAAATAAGAGAGGTAGGTTATGTTATGTTACAGAATGGGATGCCCACAGAAGACTTGAGATCAGTATATATGCACACAGCAACAGTGTGTAAGCAGGCTGAAACAGCCCAAATTACTTTAAATAACTGTGCAGCTTACTGTGAATGCAGAGGCTAATGGTATGTTACAGAATGGGATGCCCCAAAGCTGACTTGAGATCAGTATATATGCACACAGCAACAGTGTGTAAGCAGGCTCATACAGCCCAAATTACTTTAAATAACTGTGCAGCTTACAGTAAATGCAGAGGCTAATGGTATGTTACAGAATGGGATGCCCCAACAGCCAGCAGTGCACCTGTGAGCAGTACTACGATGCACAGCAAAAGTGTCTTTATCAGGCCAAATGACTTTTAGAATAAGTGCAAAGGGTTATAGTAGTAAATAGAGGCTTGTGTAGTCACAGAATGGGATGCCCCAAGAGCCAGGAGTGCACCTGTGAGCAGTAATACTATGCACAGCAAGTGTGTTTATCAGGCCAAATTTCTATTAGAATAAGTGCAAATGGTTATGGTATTAAATAGAGGCTGGTGTAGTCACAGAATGGGATGCCCCAACAGGAGTGCACCTGTGAGCAGTAATACTATGCACAGCAAATGTGTTTATCAGGCCAAATTTCTATTAGAATAAGTGCAAATGGTTATGGTATTAAATAGAGGCTGGTGTAGTCACAGAATGGGATGCCCCAACAGGAGTGCACCTGTGAGCAGTACTACTATGCACAGCAAGTGTGTTTATCAGGCCAAATTTCTATTAGAATAAGTGCATATGGTTATGGTATTAAATAGAGGCTGGTGTAGTCACAGAATGGGATGCCCCAACAACCAGAGAGCACCTGGCAGCAGTACTACTATGCACAGCAAGTGTGTTTATCAGGCCAAATTTCTATTAGAATAAGTGCAAAGGGTTATAGTATTAAATAGAGGCTGGTGTAGTCACAGAATGGGATGCCCCAACAACCAGAGAGCACCTGGCAGCAGTACTACTATGCACAGCAAGTGTGTTTATCAGGCCAAATTTCTATTAGAATAAGTGCAAAGGGTTATAGTATTAAATAGAGGCTGGTGTAGTCACAGAATGGGATGCCCCAACAACCAGAGAGCACCTGGCAGCAGTACTACTATGCACAGCAAGTGTGTTTATCAGGCCAAATTTCTATTAGAATAAGTGCAAATGGTTATGGTATTAAATAGAGGCTGGTGTAGTCACAGAATGGGATGCCCCAACAACCAGAGAGCACCTAGCAGCAGTACTACTATGCACAGCAAGTGTGTTTATCAGGTGTTTACCTGTGAGCAGTACTACTATGCACAGCAAGTGTGTTTATCAGGCCAAATTTCTATTAGAATAAGTGCAAATGGTTATGGTATTAAATAGAGGCTGGTGTAGTCACAGAATGGGATGCCCCAACAACCAGAGAGCACCTGGCAGCAGTACTACTATGCACAGCAAGTGTGTTTATCAGGCCAAATTTCTATTAGAATAAGTGCGAAGGGTTACAGCAGTAAATAGAGGCTGGTGTAGTCACAGAATGGGATGCCCCAACAGGAGTGCACCTGTGAGCAGTAATACTATGCACAGCAAGTGTGTTTATCAGGCCAAATTTCTATTAGAATAAGTGCAAAGGGTTATAGTATTAAATAGAGGCTGGTGTAGTCACAGAATGGGATGCCCCAACAACCAGAGAGCACCTGGCAGCAGTACTACTATGCACAGCAAGTGTGTTTATCAGGCCAAATTTCTATTAGAATAAGTGCAAAGGGTTACAGCAGTAAATAGAGGCTGGGGTAGTCACAGAATGGGATGCCCCAACAGGAGTGCACCTGTGAGCAGTAATACTATGCACAGCAAGTGTGTTTATCAGGCCAAATTTCTATTAGAATAAGTGCAAATGGTTATGGTATTAAATAGAGCCTGGTGTCGTCACAGAATGGTATGCCCCAACAACCAGAGAGCAACCAGTGTAGTCACAGAATGGGATGCCCCAACAACCAGAGAGCACCTGGCAGCAGTACTACTATGCACAGCAAGTGTGTTTATCAGGCCAAATTTCTATTAGAATAAGTGCAAATGGTTATGGTATTAAATAGAGGCTGGTGTAGTCACAGAATGGGATGCCCCAACAACCAGAGAGCACCTGGCAGCAGTACTACTATGCACAGCAAGTGTGTTTATCAGGCCAAATTTCTATTAGAATAAGTGCAAAGGGTTACAGCAGTAAATAGAGGCTGGTGTAGTCACAGAATGGGATGCCCCAACAGGAGTGCACCTGTGAGCAGTAATACTATGCACAGCAAGTGTGTTTATCAGGCCAAATTTCTATTAGAATAAGTGCAAAGGGTTATAGTATTAAATAGAGGCTGGTGTAGTCACAGAATGGGATGCCCCAACAACCAGAGAGCACCTGGCAGCAGTACTACTATGCACAGCAAGTGTGTTTATCAGGCCAAATTTCTATTAGAATAAGTGCAAATGGTTATGGTATTAAATAGAGGCTGGTGTAGTCACAGAATGGTATGCCCCAACAACCAGAGAGCAACCAGTGTAGTCACAGAATGGGATGCCCCAACAACCAGAGAGCACCTGGCAGCAGTACTACTATGCACAGCAAGTGTGTTTATCAGGCCAAATTTCTATTAGAATAAGTGCAAATGGTTATGGTATTAAATAGAGGCTGGTGTAGTCACAGAATGGGATGCCCCAACAACCAGAGAGCACCTGGCAGCAGTACTACTATGCACAGCAAGTGTGTTTATCAGGCCAAATTTCTATTAGAATAAGTGCAAATGGTTATGGTATTAAATAGAGACTGGTGTAGTCACAGAATGGGATGCCCCAACAACCAGAGAGCACCTGGCAGCAGTACTACTATGCACAGCAAGTGTGTTTATCAGGCCAAATTTCTATTAGAATAAGTGCAAAGGGTTACAGCAGTAAATAGAGGCTGGTGTAGTCACAGAATGGGATGCCTCACAGCAGACTTGAGATCAGTTCAGTATATATGCACGGTTAGTGTATAAGCAGCCTGAAAACGCTAACAAAGCCAGTCAGCCAGCCAGTAACACTCAGGCTGGATGAAAAAAAAAAAAAATCTCCCTGTGACTGCCTCCGATTTTTCCTAACTTTCCCTGCTTTTCGCTGACTTTCTGTCTGTCTCCTGCCTGTCTCCTGCCTGTCTCCTGCCTGTCCCTGTCTGTCCCTGTCTGTCCCTGTCTGTCTAACTGCCTCTTCCTCACTACAGCAGCGTCCTGTCTCTCACGAATGCAATAGAGAAATGAGGAAAAGCAAGATGTCCGCCGACTTAAATAGCGCTGTGACATCACCGGGCTTGCTGGCTGCTGATAGGCTGCATGTGACTGTCCCAGCATACACTGCCCCAGCTTACATGTCTGGACATGCCCCGTCCGCCATCTTAGAATGCCTGTAATGTAAATTAATGGATGTTAAAGGAAAACTTCGAGCGATCGAATCGCGGGGAAATTCGGATTCGATCCGAATTTTTCATGAAATTCGGATCGAATCCGGGTTCGTCCGGATCGATTCGCTCATCCCTAATGGACACTCTCCCAGGGTGCAGTAGTTCATGCTCCTTAGAAAGGTTTTCAGTCCATACACGACCGTTTACATTATTTCTGGAAAATATTAAACAATTTATCTTACCAAAGCACTGCATGTGATGTGAATATAGTCAATAATTGACAACACTTACTTCTTTGTCTTTCTACCACTGGGGTTCTAGCTGTGCTTTGGTCAGACAAACTTGAGCTGGGGCCAGGGAAAGGTCAACATTGCAAGAATACACAGCAGCATACTCAGAAGCCAAATGCTATTTGCAAGCTGACTGTTTGTCCATAAGGCACCATTTTGGATGTGTAAAGCCTCCTAACATGCAGTACATGCATATTTTTATTCTTTAAGATGACCAATCTGTAGGTACAGGGTGAGTCATACATAAGATAGACTGTGAATCATTGTGAAGGTCAACTTTAACCATTAGGGGAGTAGTAATTCCTGCTTGCCCACATGTGTTGTAAAGCATATGTACTAATCAGGCTCATCCGGGGATGTTTGTGTATTTACGTGCCTTTTACTTTTTACCACAGCACAGCATCCTGCCTCTGGAAGTGTGGAAGCCTCCTCCATTTTAAGCACGCCATCTACTTCCCTGCTGCCTAGGACACAGGACCAGATATATAGGGTAAGTGTACTTTGCTGAAACTGGTGATGCATGTGAATGCACATGAATAATTGTTCCCAAAGATATTTAGGCAAAAATCTGACACACTTTTTCACATGTCCCAACAGACTCCTCCACTAATGGATGTAATCCAGCATATGGAGGAGGAGGATGCCAGCCGGATTGGACCTTCGCAAATTACCCCCTGGAACCTAATCTGCCACTGCCCCAGCATCCTACTGCACCAAATCCTCTGCAGCAGAGTGAAGCTGGATGCATGCTGCCAGCCCATCGTGGGCAGCAGGCTGAGACTGAGCCTACAGTCCCCAGTGCTAGCTCTGCTGCAGAGGTTTTGCCTAGTACATCTGGTACTGTTGCTCGCCATAGACCTCCAGCATCTGCAGGAGCTCAAACCTGGGGAATCGGAAGACATAGTCAACAACGTCGACCAGTTTCCCAATCCTGGAGTCAGCATGGCGCCATGACAGCCGCTACTTTAGGCAGGTGACTCAAAGAACAACAGAGCATATTACTGCACAATTAGAGAACTTCAATACTACATTCACCACCATGCTGACTGAATTTAGGACGAGCAACAGCCAGATGGCAGAACAAATGGCCACCTTAAACAGACAGATGGCAGAACAAATGGCCACTTTAAATACAACCTTCACTGCCATGCTAGATGAATTTAGAACTAGCAACAGACAGATGCTGGAGCAGTGGCAGATTATGAATGCCACACATGCCCAGGTGTTGGACCACCTCCAAGGCCCACCACAACCTTATTATGGGCAACATCAATATTAATAATTTAACCTGGATCTGCTAAACATCTTTCCTCTACTTCCCAACTCTATTTACCTGTGTGGTGAGTGCAACCAAGATTGGGTGGTTTATGGCTTTGCTGGTTTGTTTTGGAATTCGCCCATATAGCTCATTAGAGTGCTCACATACCCCAGTAGCCAATGGCTGAGCTTAAGCCTCAGTGAAGTGGCTACTCAAGCTCCCACGCAGCAGGCTTGGGCCTATGGAAATGCTGGCTGCCTCATCCTGTTTGTTGGCAATATTGGGGGACATTCTTGGCTGGAAAAAAATCAACATTTGGCCATGGCAAAGATTGGACTGGACTGGCATGGGGTCTGGCTGTCATAGGCTGGAAAAATTACAAGCAGGAGAGGGTGTGTATGTGGCCCTATGTATTCCTGGCTGACTATTCCCCTTGAAAGTCGTGCTCCCTATGGATCTTAATGTTGGTGGGCGGGTAAACTTCGGCCTGGAGTCAGTTATCCTAGAACTCCTGGATATGGACAATTTTTCATATTTCCTGAAAATGTATTGAATTTGACTTTAGCTGTTCTTGCCTAAGTTGATGCATTCATGTTTGTGTTGTTTTTACGTTAATGAAGGTTTGCAATCACAAACATGAGAAAATAAACTGCATTACGCTCAAATCAGGTCTAAAATGTTTTGTAATTAAGGCATTACAACATTGTTAAACCCCAAAAAAAGGCCTTCACATAGGCAACAAATATAACAAACAGAAAAAAACATAAACAAACAAATCTTGAGAAAAATAAGAATCAATAACATGGGCATGGACAGATTGCCCAGAGGCACTCGGGGTGCCATCATATATCTCATCTGCGTCCTGCCTGGGTGGAGAGGGGGCCATATCGACGTAACGGGGGACACGCTGCATCAGGGCAAAATTATGGAGCACGCAGCATGCTAAGATTATTTGGATAACCTTGTTGGGGTCATACTGCAGTGCCCCCCCCCCCGTATGGTCCAAACAACGGAATCGGAACTTCAGCAGTCCGAAGGTCCTCTTCACTACGGCCCGGGTCTTCCGGTGGGCCCGACTATAGGATTCCTGAGCCGCATTCTGCTGGCAAAGAACGGGCGTCAGGAGCCAGGGCATGAGTGGATATCCAGAATCCCCTGAAAGAATAACAAAATATTAACATAAATTACACATTCTAAGCCACATTATTGTTTAACATGTCATCAAGGGATAAAAACAGCCATAGGTTAAGACATGGGTCATCAACTATATTTATAGCCATACAGTGAAAAGGGAATGATGGAATTTGAGCAAACTTACCCAGGAGCCATCCACCAGATAATTCTCCAGCCTCAAACCGACTAAATAAGCCGGAGCACCTCAATATATACGCATCATGGGACGAGCCTGGATACCCTGCAAGGAATCGCATGCCCGGGCCAACCACTGCTTGGATGTTCAGCGAGTGGCCCATCTTGCGGTTTCTGAATAAAAAACAAAAAAAATTACACCAAGCCAAAGTAACCAACAAAAACGCTAACTCCAAAAAAAAAAAAATACCGGTTCTACAATCCCAAAATAAATAACAAAGGACATAAGTAGTTTAAAAAACAAATATTATATGGATGTGTTAAAAAATAAAGCTGAACATGCTAAGGACTAATTAAGGTCAGCATTAACATGAAAAGTATTGATGAAGGAATGCATTGTAAACAGTTTCAAAGGGACACTTGAGAAGGAGGGATTAAGGTATGCATTGTAAACTGTTTCAAAGGGACACTTGAGAAGGAGGGATTAAGGTATGCATTGGAAACTGGTTCAAAGGGACACTTGAGAAGGAGGGATTAAGGTATGCATTGTAAACTGGTTCAAAGGGAAACTTGAGAAGGTGGGATTAAGTTATGCATTGGAAACTGTTTCAAAGGGACACTTGAGAAGGAGGGATTAAGTTATGCATTGGAAACTGTTTCAAAGGGACACTTAAGAAGGAGGGATTAAGGTATGCATTCGAAACTGTTTCAAAGGGACACTTCAGAAGGAGGGATTAAGGTATGCATTGTAAACTGGTTCAAAAGGACACACTTCAGAAGGAGGGATTAATAGATAGATAAAATTAAGTTTGGCTAAACAGTATAACAAAATGACATAATTAACTTACCTATAGATGTACTCATCGGCTGCGGGAGGGGCCAATGCAACGTGGGTGAAATCGATCGCACCCATGACGTTGGGCATGTCGGCGATATTATAAAATCCCAACTTAATCGCATTCCAGGCTACCATGTCGTCCGGAAAGGAAATATATTTGGGACTAAGGGTAGCCATGCCATCCAGAAACTTGGATAGCGCGCAGCTCAGCGTAGGCTGGGAAATCCCCACGGAGAGGGCACTCAGCCTCTGGAATGAGCCGTTCGCCAAAAATTGCAGGCAGCCAAGCATCTTGGTCATACCTGAAATTGCTTGCCCCTTTCTCGTGGTGCGGGCTAACCATGGCCGCAGCTCGCTATACAATTTATGGAGGGAAACGCAATTGAGTCAGGTCAGCTCGAACAGCTCAACGTCATGCATGCGATCGATATTCATGCGTTTCCGGTGCAATCTGGCATCGGCCATGCTGATACATGTAATGCCATTGAGCTGAAGGCGCTCATACTCCTCCACATAGCCACAAAACATGATCAACACTAATTCCGAGTCAAAAATGGCCCCGTAAGTGGAGCGGAAATGAAACCGTTTTATAGGGCGGAGGTCCATCGGCAATCAGGTCTCAGAATCAGACGCAAGCCCATGTTAATAACGTAACTTATCAGAACTAATGCAAATTATCCGATTTCGATCTGTAACTTATCAGAACTAATGCAAATTATCTGATTTCGATCCGTCCATCGAAAGCACATATACGCGTTAACGTGAACAAACATACGCATGGAAAAAGTAACATAAAAAACAAAAAACAAGGCAAACATAAAAAAAAAAAATACACAGACACATGCGAAAGTGTCTCTGAATCAACCCTATTGTGCAGACATGACTGGCAAATACCTGAGTTGTCAGTGGTCATGTGGATCGTAGAGATGCTGCAAAAGTGTGCAGGGGGGAGTGAGAAAAATTGCTTGATTTTGAGCATTTACTGGAGACTGGCATCCCATAAATGTAACTGCTGACATTGGTCCATATCAGGGAACCGCGGGTCACGTAATCCAACTATAAACCAGGGACCTCTGGACACACAGACCGCGTTCCCCAATAACCCTTGTCCGCGCCCTCCTATCAGGAATACCAGGCCCAAAGCCTGCGGACACACAGATTCTTGGTTTATGGCAAACAGATCGCTCAAGTTAAAATTTAAGTTTTAATGCTATAAGCACACTAGGCAGTGATAACAAACATTTGGCTATAATGGAATGTGAAATGATACAGATGATACAAATGCTGTTCTGAGACGGTTACAGGATAGCGTGACTTACACAGAGAAACAATAGTCAGTTACCTTAATATACAGTTTGCAGAGTAGTAGTGATGGAGAGCTCTCACAAGAGGTAAGGGAAGAGCTTACAGATGATTTGGGACACCTCCAGCACGGTGCCGTGAGACCCCTCCAGAGAATGACAACCTTCTTATTGCCCTACCTTTAAGCACGGTCTCTGCCCCTCCACCCCTCCCAGACACAGATCCTGGATCATTCCTTTGAAGCACCAGGCTATCACACCTTTCCAGGGAAGAAGCAGGCAGGCTCCTCTGTGTCTCAGTAAGGTGTTGGGAAAGCAGCCGGGGAGCAGCAGGAGAGCAGCAGGAAAGCAGCAGGGGGGCTTTGAAGCTCAAACTGCCTGTTCGGAAGTGTCCGAACCTCCTGCCCATATATGGACTTCCTTTTCCTGCTGGCCTTGTAATGGCAGACATTTGCTAAGAGGAGAGAACCTTAAAGGGGGATGCCGCATCAGCGATAAAATGCAATGTAATATTTGCCCCATTCCTCACACCCCCCCTCTAAGAGGGCGCTAAGGGGCAGCACTTTCTGGTGCTGGCCCGTGCGCCCATGTGCCCACTATCCCTGTCTGTAGAACTCCGCAGCAGCACCACGGCCATAGCACTGTTTCGTGCTGAGGATTTTGGGCAAGGTCCAATTGCTGTGGGACCTTGAGGGGGGGTTTCCGCTCCCGGCCTTGCGCTGCTGCCCCAGAAGGGAGGCCCGTACCATACATGAATAGTTTCGGGGGTCCCCTCCAGGGTTTATGGGCCAGACTGCGGTCCACATCCCTCCAGAGTAATGGTTGGACCACTCCCGGAAGGGGTGTAGGGTGGCCCATAGCTGGGACCGCAGGTCCACAGTCGGCTGATGGCAACCCATGCCTTTCTGCTTTACCCGAGCCAGGGGCCCCGATGCATGTCGCCAACACAGTTTAAGGAGGTAGCCCTGAGTTGGGGCCTGTCTAACCTCCAGTGCCATGAACTGGATCCCCAGGATGGAGAGTCTACTCTGGGAGGGATCTTCCTTGGGAAGGATCTCCCACAGGGCAGTACGCACCCTGCGAGCCCAGGTGGGTGACAAGGCCATTGAACGTGGGCCCTGGGTGGCATAGTCCACTGACATTGGTATGAACCTCTTTCTGTGCGGCAGAGTTTTTGGTGGGCTGCTGGGACTTGGCCCTGCCACCCCCACACTCTGACAGCTATGATACCAATGGCAGTAGGCAGCCAGGTCAGGCCCCACTTGCTTCTTGGTGATCCCTATGCGCCCAATCATCCAGCTCTCTAAGGCATAGCACTTCTTGGCCCTGGACGGATAGGGAACCACCAACTGCTGGTCCTCAGGCCACTCTCCTGGTGACCCTGGCTTGACCATCATTGGGTACAGCCGCACTTGTCTCCAGACCACCCGTCTGGGGTCTGGGCCCAAGTGGAGCTGCATCTCCTGTTTGGGGAGAACTCTCTGGGGGTCATCAGTGTCTGATGCTACCCCACATCTCTGCCTAGACATGGTCGGAACCACCATGTCCTCAGTCAGTTTCACAGGACCCACCTCTGGGCTTCCGCCTGTCTCAGCAGCCTCTTGGGAGGAAGGGAAGGAGCTGTCAGTCCCGAGGGGACTCTGGGCCCCTGCTGTGCTTGTGCGGTCTCAGCCGCTGGCATACCAGATAGCACCTGCTCTTCCACCCTAATTGCTGGTTCAGGCAGAACACCCTGGTCCCTTAGCACCCTGCTGGGTGTGATGAAACCCTGCAGTGGTGACTTAACTAGGGGTCCCATCTCTCCATGGACACCCCTCACCCCACCTGCAGGTTCCACCGTCACTGCTTTTTGGCCTGGACTGGTCTTCTCGGGTTGAGGTGTCAGGAACCCCGGACGTGGGGTGGTTGGAATAGAAGAGACCATCCCATCCCCTGTCTGTTTCCCAGGACCTCCATCGGCCCTGACAGCCACTTGGTTTGGAGAAAGGGAGCAATTAGACCCCCGCGGGGCCCCTGGGCCACCAGCACTCCCACTATGCATGACAGTGGCCGGAGCCGCTGTGGCTTCAGGTAATGCCTGTCCCCCTTCCATTCCCATCCAAGCCGCCAGTCCAGACAGACCAGCCTGGCCCTCTGACACCCCAGTGGTGGAGAAAATCTGCGATGTGGACTTGCCTAGGGGTCCCACGTCTACTGGAACAGCCCTCACCTCAGTCGCAGTTCCCTCCCCAGCTTCTGGGTAACCCTCCTTCCTCCGGGGGGAAGAAGCACACTTTATACTACCTACCCCCACATTCCCTGTAGCAGGTAGGTTACACACATTACTCATATTAATTGCACACCTTAGAGTATACATGTTATTACACTCTGAGGGACCAGACCTCGGGGGTTCAGTAGCCACATACTGAGACACCAGCCGCCCCAAGTCTGTCCCTAGCAAAACACCGGCAGGGATATTCGATGATACCCCCACCTCCCGCACACCCCGCTGTGCTGGGTTGAGGGTGCTGAAGCTTTAGCTGCAGTACTTGGAGCTGGTGTTCACGTTCAGCTTGCTCCCGGGGACGTTCATGGCGTTCCTCGCGTTCCGCTTGGCGCTCGGCAGCCTCAATCAGGACCTCATAGGTGGCACGGTCTCCAGCCCGTAGACTTGCCAGAGCAGCGTGCAGGAGAGCATCTGAGCCTGCTTGGCTGGGGGGACCGGCAGGCGGGGCACGGTCCTCCGGGATGCTGAGGGCTGGTGACTGGCTGGGCCCCTCCACACCCAGGGTAACATCGGCAGCCACATACCTGCTTCTGGCCCTGGTGCCACTTGCCATGCCTGCAGCTGCTGGTCACTGACAGATATTGCACACTGTTGTAATCACACAACCTACTGTAACCACTCTCAGAATATGCCTAGTGTTGAGCCGATCTTAAGATCCCAGCAACACAAAAGCCACTGCTGGTAATTACCACTGCTGGTAATTTTTAGTGTATGAGAGTATGGGGCCCACACTCACTTACACTATTTGCCTTATCCCACCGCTGCCACCAATTTGTCAGGGAACCGCGGGTCACGTGATCCAACTATAAACCAGGGACCTCCGGACACACAGACCGTGTTCCCCAATAACCTTTGTCCGCGCCCTCCTATCAGGAATACCAGGCCCAAAGCCTGCGGACACACAGATTCTTGGTTTAAGGCAAACAGATCGCTCAAGTTAAAATTTAAGTTTTAATGCTATAAGCACACTAGGCAGTGATAACAAACATTTGGCTATGATGGAATATGAAATGATACAGATGATACAAATGCTGTTCTGAGACGGTTACAGGATAGAGTGAGTTACACAGAGAAACAATAGTCAGTTACCTTAATATGGAGTTTGCAGAGTAGTTGTGATGGAGAGCTATCACAAGAGGTAAGTGAAGAGCTTACAGATGATTTGGGACACCTCCAGCACGCTGCCTCGAGACCCCTCCAGAGAATGACAACCTTCTCATCCCCTTACCCTACCTTTAAGCACGGTCTCTGCCCCTCCACCCCTCCCAGACACAGAACCTCGATCATTCCTTTGAAGCACCAGGCTATCACACCTTTCCAGGGAAGAAGCAGGCAGGCTTCTCTGTGTCTCAGTAAGGTGTTGGGAAAGCAGCCGGGGAGCAGCAGGAAAGCAGCAGGGGGGCTTTGAAGCTCAAACTGCCTGTTCGGAAGTGTCAGAACCTCCTGCCCATATATAGACTTCCTTTTCCTGCTGGCCTTGTAATGGCAGACATTTGCTAAGAAGAGAGAACCTTAAAGGGGAATGCCGCATCAGCAATAAAATGCAATGTAATATCTGCCCCATTCCTCACAGTCCACTTTAAGAACAGCACAACCAGGGGTGCACCTTTAATAAGGCAATATCTTACCTCTATAGGGTCGATTCAGCACTGTAATTTTGTGAGAGAAAACGCTTTTTCTCTAGATTTTTTCTCTCAGTGAAATTCAGCACCATATTTAGGCCCTTATTTAACAAGGGATAGCGCCAGGTAGCGACTGGTGAGCGAACGGTAATGACAGTCACCGCCATGAGAACGCCGGCTCCCCACCACAATCACATTTATCAAGCCGATCCTGCTTAGCAACTGAGCTAGCGCCAGATAGCTACTCATTCATCATTATTCCAGCCTGACCCCACAGCGCCAGCGAGTGACCTTGAACAGCGCCAGGTATTACCTCTCGCTACCTGGCGCTCTCCAATGCATTTCAATGGAACAATCTTTAAATATTAATAATTAATTGTTAATAATTTTTTTTTTTTCTTTTTTTAATGTGAAAATTTCTGTTACCACTTCTGCCATGTTAGATTTTTTTTTAAGGTAAGAAAAAAAATTAAAAAAATTTATATTACAGGTCTGATATTAATGTATTCCAAAATGTTTTTATAAACTTTTTTTTTTGGTTTCCCAAAATATGGTTGTTTGGGGGTTAAAAACGACTTTTAATCCATCGCCGCCAGCGCTCTGGGGTTTAAACATGCATTTCACAGCGCGAGAATTTTTGGAGCGTGATTTGTTAATGAATATGGTGGGAGCCGGTCGCTATGGCCATTCGCTATCATGCGCTCCCATACAGCGCGGAACCTGTCAAATAGCGACTCATCACCTTGTATTCAACATTACTGCACACTGACTGAGTCGCTATCAACAACCGAACAACGGCCAAGCACAGCGACTACTAGAGGGCGCTGTGAAAATACCGCTACAGTCGCTCAACTGTCGCTACCTGGCGCTATTCATAAATCAGCCTCCCCGTTTTGCAAATGTTTTAAAACTATAACAAATATTGTGCTAAAAATCACATGAAAGTGTGTTATTTCTAAGAACATGAGTAAAGAAATATGATGCTGAATCTGCCCTTATACGGCACACATGAAACAATTCACAGTGAGATCCATTCTTCTTTTTAAGATAAGAGTGGTTTGACATAACTGCTTTTATAACTTGTGAAGGAGAAGCCTTGTCTTTTTTTTTGCAGATGGTATTTATGAAGTTTGTTGGCTAAGGAACAATGGACAGTGATGGTTTAGAGCAGCCGTACTCAACTGGCAGACCAGGGTCCGATTGCGGACCTCATTGCCAGATTTCTGGACGCCTGCCCTGACAGCCCTGATTTGTGATGTAGTGCTTAGTCTCCCTGCCAGTGTCATGGCTGCCTGGCATCTACCATTGCAATGTGAAGTACTGCATGGGCAGGAAGTGGCATTGCAAGGTACACACAAACTTTGTTTCTCAGTCTCTTTGCCCCATCCAATCCTGTCCCACCATCTCATCCCCCTAAACTCTGTCCCATCCATCCCTGTCCTGCCATCTCTGCCCCATCTATCTCCATCCCCCTAGCTCAACCCCATCCATTCCTGTCCCCCCAGCATTGCCCATCAATCCCATCCCCATCCATTCCTGACCCCCAGCTCTTCCCCATCTATTCCTGACCCCCCAACTCTGCCCCATCCATCCCAACCTTTTTTGGTTTTGCCTGTGGAATCTATAGACCCCCCTTTCCCAGAACTTTAAAACAGCAGAGAGCGCAGCTGAAGCCTGCCCCATGTGCCTCTCCTCCATTTCCTGTAGTGCGCTGCAGATGCTGTAGCAGGTCTACAAACTTTGTCCCTTCTCCACTTTCCATCTCTCCATGGCTACCCTCCAAAGGTGGTCTCACAGCTCCCCCTGTCCCTCAGTGCTTCTATTGTGAGCGAGACCAGAGAGTGCGACCAATGTGGCTTTCTAAGCTTACTCACGCTGGGAGCCCAAAGGGACAGGGGCCACCACATTTGTGCGTGCACCTGAAGAAATTAAATGGGGAAAAAAGGGTAGACTTTTTTTATGCACAGCCTAATATGGTGCTGAATTGCACAGGGGAAAAAATGTGAGTAAAATAAATATGGTGCTAAACCACCCAGCACAGCAGACTTGCTAAAAAGCAGCAAATGTTCAGATCTCCTCCAGCCTGAGGTACAATCCTAATAAGTCAACAGAATGCTTCTAGCATCCAGCAGATGCATCTCCTGCTGATCCTTAAGGTCTTCTGATCTGAGACCTGGTAGGTAGATCTCCTGGGACCTGTGAAATTTCGAAGCAATCTTCAGCAAGTAAAGATTTGGCTCCTTGATGGACAAGCAAATCACTTATTCTTCTAGCCAAAGTAATGGCTAATATAAAGGGGACCTTAAGCATTAAAAACTTAACTGCTGCTTCCTTAATGGGCTCAAAGGGGGGCAGTGTGAGACCAATTAGTACAATAGAAAGGTCCCAGAGAGGGAAAGCCTTAGAACTCATTGGCCTTCCTCTAGAAAGGGAGATAAAGAATCTTTTAATCCGATCCTTTAATTGAAGTTAGTTCTGACCAATGGGGATCGAGTGTCTGAGGTCAGGGTAGAAGAAAATCTGGGGTCCAGTGACCATCGCTGCTTATGGTTCAGGTTAAAAACAGACATGTTCAATCCCACACCAGAACCAAAGTGCTAGACTTTAAGAAAACAAACCGGACCTTCACCCTGATTAAGAGTCTATCTTGTATGTTTCCTCCACACAGTACATACACCTTGGCCACATTAAAAATCATCCCACCTGCACCTAGTGCATTTTCTGAGCCTTTAAACATCCAAGATGGTGGCTAATGGAGCCTCAGGTTGCCTGCAAACAGGAAGTGTCTTCTGACAATGCCACCCTGCATTCTAGGATTGATGTCCTTTTCCTGACCACAGCTCTGCTCTCTGTTTTCAAAGCACAGCTATAACCCCACCCCCTGAACCTTTCCACCCTTTCTCCTTCTCAATATGTCATATTTCTGAAGCAAGATGGCGGCGCCCATATCCTAGAGTCCTGAACAGAGTTGCAGCCTAGCGGGGGAAAGAATAATAAGTAAGCAAATACAAACATGAAATATATTAATTTTAGATGCTGGGGAATAGTATTTTAAGGGTTTGGGCTTTTCATTAAATGATGCTGAAGGTCCAGTTTAAGGAAATGGCAGACTGTAGAAGGGAAATTAGGTGAGTGGAACAGAGTAGCAGAAGTGAGTACCTAGTGGTCACTATTAAAAATGGCCATCCTAAAGGCAACTAAGCAATATGTGAAACAAACTAGCAAGAAAAAAAAGAAAGGAGAAACCTCTATGGTAGACTAGGGAAGTCAGCACTATAGTAATAGAAAAATACCATTTTGTGAAATACTCACCTGTAAAATGGGTATGTCACACACCCCGCTTCAAGATATCCATAACAAGTGGGTAATACCGACCTGAAGAGGGCGTTCTGCAGAGATGATAGTAAAAAGAAAGCCCCACCCAGTTCCATAAATACCTGGGACCTCCCACTCATTACCCAGTATATAGAAGCAGTAAGGTAAGGGACCAGGAAGAGGCAAATATAGACCAAAGCAACGCAAAGTTCGCAATATAAAGGATCCAGAATACAAGAAGGGCGGGTGAAGCGGGGTGTGTGACATACTTATAATACCCATTTTACAGGTGAGTATTTCACAAAATGGTATTATTCTAAGTACGTCACACACCCCGCTTCAAGATATCCATAACAAGTGGGACATCCAATAGCAGTGTCCATAAAAGGGCGGGGATCCAAAACAAAGCAACAAGGCACAACTTAAACCACAACAGCTTGCAGAACTTTGCGGCCAAAAACAGCATCCGCTGAGGCCCGAACATCAACCTTGTAAAACTTGGAAAAAGTGTGAACAGAGGACCAAGTAGCGGCCTTACAAACTTGCTCAACCGAGGCCTGATGCTGAAAAGCCCAGGACGCTCCAACCGCACGAGTAGAATGAGCAGTAACACGAAAAGGGGGACTCCTCCCCTTGGCAGAATAGGCCCCAATGATGGCCTGACGAATCCATTTACTAATGGAAGATTTGGCAGGAGCCAAACCTTTCCTAGGCCCAAAGGGCACCACAAAAAAAGCATCAGTCTTACGAAAGGAAGACGTAACCACCAGATAATATTTCACAACGCGAACTACATCCAAGGAATGCAGCGCCCTTTCCTTGTCGTTGCTAGGATTAGGACATAGAGAAGGCAGAACAATGTCCTGCCTAACAGAAGTGATAGCCACCAAAAAGGCCACCTTTTGGGTAAGTGAAGACAAAGCAATCTCATTCAAGGGCTCAAACGGGGGACCCTGAAGAGCAGAAAGAACCAGGTTCAAATCCCAAACTGGAACAAAGGGCTTCCTAGGAGGCCGAACATGCGTAACCCCTTGGAAAAAAGTCTTGACCAAGGGATGAAGTGCAAAGGACCTTTGAAAGAACACCGCCAGAGCAGAAACCTGCCCCTTCAAGGTACTAAGCTGGAGCCCCAGATCCAGACCATTTTGAAGAAACTCCAGGATCCTGGAAATGGAAAACTCCCGACAAGGGAAAGACCTACATTCACACCAGTCAATATAGGACCTCCAGGTCCTATAGTAAACAGTAGAGGAAGACCGCTTCCTGGCGCTAATAAGAGTCTGAATCACCGCATCAGAAAGACCTTCCTCCTTCAAGATGGCGGTTTCAGCAGCCACGCCGTCAAAGCCAGCGATGGTAAATTGGGATAGCGTAGCCGACCCTGGGTGAGCAGGTCCGGCAGTAGAGGCAGAACGAACTGATCCTCTGCCAGTCTTACCAGGTCTGCGAACCAAACCTGCCTTGGCCACCTTGGTGCTACCAGAATCGCCGACGCGCCCTCCAGGGCCAGCTTGCGCATCACTCTGGCTACCATTGGAAACGGAGGGAACAGGTAAAGAAACCCCAGATCCCTCCAGTTCAGAGACATGGCATCCACTGCCAGAGCCAGTGGATCCTGCGAGAGAGACACAAATACCGGAAGTTTGTGATTGTGACGAGAGGCAAAGAGGTCCACCGCCGGGAACCCCCACCTGAGGCAAATCGAACAAAACACCTGGGGACTGAGAGACCACTCCCCCTGGCGAGAGGAAGACCTGCTCAGAGAGTCCGCCTCCGTGTTCTCCACTCCCGGAATGTAAACTGCTGAGATACATGGGATGTGGTTCTCCGCCCAGTCCAGAATCAAAGATACTTCCCTGAGGGCACTCCTGCTGCGAGTCCCTCCCTGGTGATTGATGTAAGCAACCGCCGTCCGGTTGTCCGACCGGACCTGAACTGGCAGGCCCTGCAACTGATGAGTCAAGCGAAACAGAACCAACCGGATGGCTCTCAACTCCAGAACATTGATGGGCTCGTGAGCCTCCTGCGGGCCCCACAGACCCTGAAACTGGAGGTCCTTCCAAACACCCCCCCAACCTGACAGACTGGCATCCGTGGTGACTGTTTCCCAACACGGCGCCAGAAAAAATCTGCCCTTCAACAGATTGACAGACCCCAGCCACCATTGCAGGGATCGACGAACTCGGGGAGTCATCAGGAAGGACTGATCCAACGATAGCGGAGACTTGTCCCAAACCTTCAACAGATGAAGCTGGAGTGTCCTTGTGTGAAACTGCGCAAAGGGAACTGCCTCGAATGAGGCCACCATTAACCCCACCAGCCTCATCCCTAGCCGGATGGCCGGACGAGGGGCCGACAAGAGAAGCCGAACCAACTCCTGAATCAAAAGAACCTTGGCCTGGGGCAGAAACACCCTGGCCTGGGAAGTGTCCAGAGACATTCCCAGAAAGGTCACTACCCTGGACGGAGAAAGAGAAGACTTGGGGTGGTTGATCACCCAACCGAACCTCTCCAGAGTGGACACCACCACTCTGGTGTCCAACTCCGCTTGGTTGAAGGAAGAGGCCATAATCAGAAGATCGTCCAAATAGGGCACAATGCGGATACCCTGAACCCTGAGCAGAGCCATCACCCCCGCCAGCACCTTGGTGAACACCCGAGGAGCCGAGGTGAGACCGAAAGGGAGTGCCACAAACTGAAAATGCCGATCCTCCACCACGAACCTGAGAAACCTCTGGTGTGCTGGAAAAATCGGAACGTGTAGGTAAGCGTCCTTGATGTCTATGGACGTCAGAAAGTCTCCCTGACGAAGAGAGTGGATAGCCGAACGCAGCGTTTCCATGCGGAATTTCCGCGGCCGGATGAACCTGTTGAGAAACTTCAGATCCAAGATGGGTCGGACCGATCCGTCCTTCTTGGGTACCGTGAACAGATTGGAATAAAAACCCCTGCCCTGGTCTGAGGGGGGCACTGGGCAAATGACAGCCATGTCCAGAAGACTCTCTACTGCCACCAGGAGCCCCTGCGCCGCCAGAGGTTCCGAAGGCATCCGAGACCTGAAGAATCTGGAAGGGGGGCGGAGCTCGAACTCCAGCTTGTAACCGGAAGACACCACTTCCCGGATCCATCTGTCCGAGACCTCCTGATCCCAGATCTGGGAGAAGTGTCGCAGCCGTCCCCCCACCCGCATGGGTGAGGGCGCCCCCTCATTCCTGAGCTGGCTTAGCAGCCGGTTTGGGCTTAAAGCCCCAACTGTATCCTGGACGGGCACGTCCTCTGCCCCTGTTCCCGGAATCTCCTCTGGAGGAGGGGAAGGCAAATCCCCTGCCAGATCTGGCCCCACGAAAGGAGGGGGTAAAGGAAGGCGCCCCCCGAAAGGGACGGCGTTGTTTCTTGCGTTGAGGTAACCTACCACCCTTGGTGACAGAGTCCAATTTTTCTCCAAAGAGCCGTAATCCAACAAAAGGTAGAGCCGTCAGTGACTTTTTGGACATAAAATCGGCCACCCATTGGCGCAACCACACCGACCGCCGAATAGTCACCAGCAGAGCCGACGTCCTACCACACATCATCAAAGTGTCATCCAAGGCGGTTAATACAAAAGACAAAAACAACTCACACCGTTTAAGGCCAAGGAACTCGTCACTACCAGGACGAAGCCCGGAAGAAGTCAACAGATCCCTGACCACGGACCTGGCGGCCACCACCATTAGCGCCGAAGCGCAAACGGGCCGCATGGCTGACCCAACGCTAGCAAAACCATGACAAGCCATCTGGTCAATGCGTTTATCCTCTGCATCCTTGAGGGTGGAACAATCAGGATTATTTAAAACAGAGGTGTTGGATAACCCCAAAACCGGTGCATCCACCTCGGGGGGGGGGGTGCCCAGCGCTTAACCGTATCTGAAGGGAAGGGATATTTCTTATCCCACCCCTGAGGAATGCCAGGGAGCCGAGCCGGCCTGTCCCATTCCTTAGCAATAATTTTGTCAAAGTGTCTTTGAGTAGGAAATTCCAAGCGCGGCCTGGATTCCTCAAAAAACTCACCCTTCTGCTGTGGCGCCTCCTCAGGAGGGGAAATAGCCAGAACCTCAAACATCTGAGCCAGAGCGTTAGGAGTATCCGAGGATCTCCCCAAGTCCCCCGGCTCAGCATCAGCGCCAATAAACTGCTCATCGTCTGAATTATCAGAATCCTCATAAACCTCCCCTTCCTCTAGCGGGGAATAATCAGACCAATCCAGATTATTAAACACCATCAAGGTCATCCACCGGCGGAGCCGGCGACAAATGCTTTCTCTTAGCCGGAGCCTTACGGGCGACCGAACTGGAGAGAATTTTCTCAAGGTTGGCCAATCTGGCGCACATCTCAGATTGCAGCTCCCTGCCCATGACAACTTCACACGGGGTGCGTATCAAGGTGGGAGGAGGAGATGAAGCGACCGGCGGTGCTGACCCAGACGCCTGGGGTTCGGACTGCCGCGTAATAGTTTGCTGTGCACAAGGTATACACAGAAGTACATCGTCCCCAGTAATGGATACCCCACACAACATACACTTCCGGGGTTGCCCCGAAGGGGTCCCGGGCCCAGTATCCGGGGATGCCTCCATAAGGTGAACTTTAAGTAGTCGCTATGACCAAGGGAATTACGCCAATAAGCAACCCGGGATGCCCCTTTAATGTCCCGAGTGGGAGGATTTGTGATCAGTAAATTTAAACCCAGGGACCTAGGACCGGGAGAAACCCCCTAAATACCACTGAAGATCCACCTGAAAAACACAAATAACCCCAATAAGTGCCATAGAAAGACTAAGGAATAAAATTATGAAAAAAATCAGGGGCCCACAGGGCCACTCACAGTGCCGTTGGTAGCCGGTGTGCTGCGTCCTCACACCATCCATGAGGGAGAAGTCAGACCGAGAATGGGGCGTGGTCAGCGCGGACCGCGCGAAATACATGGTTCCGCCCCCATCCTGAATCCTGTCACGGAGCGACAAGCTCCGCAGCGGCGCCTGTAGCAGAGGGGGCGGGCCGCGGCGATGCGCCGAAAGCCCGGCCCCGCCCCCATACGTAGTACGCGTGAGGGGAGAAGCTCCCCTCTGTACTAACCACAGAGACCGGCGCCGCGGATGTCCCGCGGCGCCGGTTAAAGATGTAAACGAGGAGTGTCTGTGGGCCGCAGCATCCTGCGGAGCACCCGCCCCGCTCCCCGCTCCCGGACTAGCACCGCATAGCCTAAGGGGGGAGGGCCGCGGCATCGCGCCGAAGGGCCGGCCCCGCCCCCAACTGACAATGCGTGAGGAGAAGCTCCCCTCACAAAATCATGAGGAGAAAACTGGCGCCCCGGCGGCAATGGCGGCCGCGGCGCCGGGGAATCTATAGTAAAAGCACCACATCACCACACTAATAAAGACACTGACACCTAGCTCTAAAGGAGTGACCCCCAACCTGAGGAGGGCGTTCTGTGGTAGAAGGGTAACTGAGAAGGGCCACCCAGGGATAAGTGCCAGGGGACGCGGCATCCCAAACCGGGGTCACCTACCCGGTGTAACCGCCTACCCTCTTATGTAGGGTCTCACGGTGGAGCTCTGCTCCTAAGCACCAGAGGTGCTAATATACCCTCGCCCGGACCAGCAGCCGAGACTGGGAGGCATGTATATCTAAAGGGTCATCAAGAGAAAAAGGGGTCCGAGCGGAAATAAATAAATAACGGGCCGGGAGTTATCCCGGCTACCTGAAATCCCCCTGTGCAAGGAGGAGACATCATCTTCTGACTTGCTCGCCGTTTGCAGAGATGGAAAACTGGGTAATGAGTGGGAGGTCCCAGGTATTTATGGAACCGGGAGGGGCTTTCTTTTTACTATCATCTCTGCAGAACGCCCTCTTCAGGTCGGTATTACCCACTTGTTATGGATATCTTGAAGCGGGGTGTGTGACATACTTAGAATAGAAGTCTGCCTATAAGAAGTATAAAGTAAGTGGAAGTGCAGCTGACAGATATGTGTATAAAATTAAACAGAGGGGAAACTGATTATAAATGCTGCTAAAGGGCAAAATGAGGAAGAAATGGCCAAAGCTTCCGAAATACTGGCGAAAAACAATGCAGTACCAAAAATAAGAAATAGGGAAAAAATAATTATATTGATGAAGAGAAGAGTGTGGATGACCATCTGAATAGCTAATGTTGTTCAGTATGTTCAGATAGTGGCTTTCAGCATGGCTGTAGCATAGCATCCAGCTGGCAGGGCCCAGCTCCTGAGGTTTTGGAGGCTGATATCTAGAACATCTAGATATCAGCTAGAACATTTATAGATAAGTAAGGCGATGGGTCCAGATGGAATCCACCCCAGAGTTCTAAGTGAACTCAGATTTGTGATTGCACCCCTCTGATTGATTTACTGAACCATTCCCTTTCAACTGGTGAGGTTCCAGATGATTGGAGAATGGCCAATGTCATATCAACCCAAGAAGAGGAGTAGAGAAGAAGCCAGAAATTACAGTTAGTTTAACACTTATAGTCATCAAACTAATTGAAACTCTCTAAAATAACAAATAATTTCCCATCTAAAAATTAACAACCTGTTGGGCCCAAAATGGCACAGTTTTACTGAGGGCTGATGTCAGACTAATCTTGCAACATGGAAAATGATTTAGCTTTGTTGGAGAAATGGTCCAAACTGTGGAAACTAGATTTAACTAGGTTTAATGCCTCTAAATGCAAAAGCATGCACTTTGGTAGAAGGAATCCCTGCTCTGATTACTGTATGGGCAGTACTGTGTTAGCCAGGACCTCGGAGGAAAGAGATCTAGGTATACTGATTACTGAAAGCTGCAAGATGAGTGGACAGTGTAGCCAGGCAGTGGGAGAAGCAAGCAGGATGCTCGGCTGCATAGCTCGGGGCATCACCAGTAGGAAGAGGGAGGTTGTGATGCCGCTGTATAGAGCCCTGGTGAGGCCACAGCTAGAATACTGTGTGCAGTTCTGGAGACCTTACCTGCAAAAAGTAATTATTCAAATAGAACGGGTCCCAAAGCGGGTAACAAAATTGGTGGAAGGACTTAAACTCAAAACTCAGTCAGGAGAGACTTAAAGAACTTAATTTGTACAGTCTAGAGGAAAGAAGGGACAGAGGGGACATGATTGAGACCGGGAAACATTCAACTCACGGGCTATCCCCACATCGCATCCCTGCTATACATTTAACTGGCTGTGTACCCTTGCCAAGTATATCTGAATGGCTGCCATGGCCCACAGCTCATGGTAAGCTCAGATGCGTAGACTCTTAAGGCCAGTCCTGGATGTGTGCAGGAGCGTTGGAGTGGCATACAGATGGGGCTACCCCTTGCACCTGATCGCTACCAAAGACCGGGGCTCCTATGCCCTTAGAGCTTATCAAGATTTAGATGGCCTGTTTGCCTTCCTGGGCTGTGATCCAGTACTCGTGCCGAACTGGTTGATGCCAACGGAAGGTCCCCCACCACGAAGGCCCCCTAGGGTCTTTCTCAACCGATCGAGATCCAGGAGACCCAGGAAGAGAAACGAGAGGATCCCGGGCCCTAGGGACAATGAGCTCTAGGTTTGATTTGGCCTCATGTGGTTGCCATGTTCTCCAGTCCTCAATTAGATAACTAGAGTTCCTTGGTGCCAGTTACAATGTCTTGTTGTTGCCGTTTGTTTAGGTTAGAAGACCATGCCTCCCCTGTGGTCCTTGGGGCCTGAGTCGGTCTAGTAATGAGCGGTGGGCTCAGGTTGATGTCGGCCCAGAGGGTCCCAGTCTGATAGACAGGGGTTGCAAAGGGAACGTCTCGGCTCCACGTGGCCACGGGGGTGAAAACAGCTGGCACGTTTGCCAGTTGCCCCTTTTTTGACTAGGTTTTCCGGAGGGGGGGAGGCTGGCTCTTGCGTTCGCCGCCAGACACAGTTCCCCACCTAGGCCGATCTCTGACCTTTCCCGTTTGGGGGAAGGCCACAGATCAAGCGTTTTAGCTAAGTTAGTTACCGTCGCTTGAGGTTCTCTCTTGAGCGACGGTTTGGTTTGGAAAGTGTACTATTTGTCTCTCCTGTCTTCTCTATTGTTCTAATCTCTCACCCCCTTTTCCTGACTCTCAGCCTTTATTTTCCCCCCTCAATATGTGCGAGACTAACTTGTTTTCTCTCAATGTGAAGGGTCTGAATGCGCCAGAAAAGAGGTCGACAGTGTTACAGAGCCTCAGGGCGTCGAAGGCTCATGTGGCATTTCTCCAGGAGACGCATTTCAGGGCGGCGAACCCGCCATCGCTGAGGAATAAGGTATTCCCGACCTCTTACCATTCCTATTCCCCGGACTCGAGGTCCAGGGGTGTGAGCATCCTATTGGCCAGATCAGTCCCCTGGGAGGAGGTGGGTGTCCTAAGTGGTGGAGAGGGGAGGTGGCTTTTTGTCAAGGGGAAAATTAGATCAGAGTTATACACCCTCATAAACCTTTATGTGCCGAATGTGGGGCAGGTCTCCTTCTTAGAGGATGTTTTAAACAGGGTGGCTGATTTTGCAGAGGGCAAGCTTGTAATTGGAGGGGACCTTAACTTCAAACCCTTGCTGGATACGTCCAAGGGCCATTCATATCTATCCTACTCTAAGTTGAAGAGGGTTAGAAAACTTTTGCATACGCACCAGTTGTGGACCCTTGGCGTATACTTCACCCAGACACAAGGGACTACACATTCTATTTGACACCCCATAACATGTACTCGCGGATTGACTTGTTCCTCATTCAACACCACATGCTGCAACGAGTCTCCACAAAATCTATAGGCAACATCACCCTCTCAGCACCCCGCCCATGGACCTGGAAACTGAATAACTCTCTTATCCAGGACCCTTCGATTGTGGAGGTAGTGAAGCAAAACCTACAAAACTATTTTGCTACTAATGCAACCCCTGAAACCAGCCTCCTATCGTATGGGAAGCCCATAAGTGTGTAATCCGGGGGGTACTGGTTCAACCGGGGGCAAGAAAGAAAAGGGCAAATTAATTACAGAGCTTTTGGCTAAGATACAGGGGCTGGGAACGTTACACAAGCAGTTGCTTGTGGCGGCACATCTGGCGGCCCTGACCTCCCTCAGAGAGCAGCTCAGGGGGGTGTACAATGAAAAAGCGAAACTCCAGCTCATTAAATGCAGAAGGGTTTTCTATGAATCGGGAGATAAAAGCGGGCGCCTCCTGGCTGCGGCTCTGAGGCGGGAGAGGGCAAAAACATACATTCCTAAACTCCAGGATAGCAAGGGTAACATGAGGCACTCTGACAAAGATATAGCCGGAATTTTTAGGCAATATTATAAAACCTTGTATAATATCCCGACAAGTGGTGCTGGTGCGGGCATGAACGAGTTGAACCAATACATACAACAATCGGGTCTGCCCAAATTGCCCCGCGGAGTGTTGGAGGACCCAATTACATCTGATGAACTCGCCAAAGCCCTTAGGGAGTCTGCCAACGGGAAGGCACCGAGGCCGGATGGCCTCCCCCTCCTGTACTATAAGACTTTCGCTGAGGTTCTCGCGCCAAAGATGTTGAAAGCCTATAAATCCCTGGCTTTGATGAACTCCCTCCCGGCAGACAGCCTCAGAGCAAACATCTTGGTCATACCGAAGGAGGGCAAAGACCCCACGTTGAGTGCAAGCTACAGACCGATTTCCCTTCTCAATGCTGACATTAAGCTATTTGCCAAAATACTGGCGTCCCGTCTGGCACCACACTTACATCACATGATACACCTAGATCAGGTGGGTTTTATGCCACACAGAGAGGCCCGTGACAACACTGCTAAGGCCCTCAACCTCATACACACAGACCTAGGGACGAGCATGCCCACCCTACTCCTCAGTACCGATGCCGAAAAGGCCTTTGACAGGGTGCATTGGGACTTCATGTTCGAAGTACTAAGGCACATTGGTCTTGGATCTAATATGCGTGCCTGGATCGCAAGTCTCTATCAGCACCCCACTGCTTTAGTAAACGGCATGTTGTCGGAGCCTTTCAGCATCGGGAACGGGACGAGGCAGGGGTGCCCCCTCTCCCCGCTAATTTTTATTCTGACACTGGAGCCCCTACTCTGTAGAGTAAGAAGGAACCCGAACATACAGGGGATCTCCCTCCCATCAGGGCAATACAAGGCTGCAGCGTACACAGACGATCTACTTTTCTTTGTGACCGGCCCCGAGGTGTCCCTCCCTTATCTGGTCAAGGAATTGGAGAACTACAAGCGAGTTTCCAACTGCAAAATAAACATGCAAAAATCTGAAGTTTTAAATATAAATCTTCCCCCAGAAAGAGAGGCTAACCTCCAGCGTTCTTTCCCTTTCAGATGGGTCAAAGAGCACATCACATACCTGGGCACGAAACTGGGTAGATCGTTAGACGAGATTTACTCATTAAACTTCCCCCCCCCTTTCTGCGAGCATTCTCCAAGGACACGGAAGCATGGGCCCTCAAAAAACTTTCGTGGTTTGGTACATGTAATGCCATTAAGATGAATCTATTGCCGCGCCTGCTGTACTTGATACAGGCCCTCCCCATAGAAATACCAAATTCGTTCCTTCGTAGGCTGGGGGCTCTTTTCTCGAAATTCATTTGGTTGGGCAAAAATCCCAGAATTAGTAGAAAGACGCTGATCAGGGCTAAGGAGGAGGGTGGTCTGGGCCTTCCCGACACGGGAATGTACTACGCAGCTGCACATCTTAACAGGGTTATAGACTGGTGTAGGCATCCGCAACAAAAGCAGTGGGTGCAGATCGAACAGAGCAACACATCCCTTCCCCTGAAATCCCTCCCATGGCTTACAAAACAGGTCCTTGGCCCAGAGTTGAAACACCCAACAATTGGGGCCTCCCTCAAAGTATGTCAGAAGTACTTTCTGTTTAGGGACATCTCACCGACCCCCTCACCAATGCTCCCAATCCTAGGCTCCTTTTCTTCTTCTTTTTCTTGCAGTAAAGCAGCTCGCCATTTGGAGAAGGTGTATAAATAAGTATAAATAAGTCAGATATGAAAATGCGTGGTGCCTCCTCTTGATTGTTACAAAGTATAGGTATTAAAGTCATTGCCCAGACACTGCTGTTAACCTAATAACAAAGTAGGCTTACATGTGCTCATGCTCCTGCTTTAAAAAAGAAATGTTTTCAACGCTGAGAAAACGTACTTAAAGGAGCACTTTCACAGGATTGGGTAATCATAAAAAGTCATATAAACACTTCAGCTAATGAGAGGAGGGGTCACTTATACACACGAACTGAATAAAACTCCTGCCAAGCTTGTTGAAAAAAACAGGGGTGACATGTTTAGTCTATCAGGGGTGACAGAGCCTGTCACCCCTGATTTTCTCTTCCTTCCTGGCTGGATATTTTTTTATGCCGGGTGTATAAGTGAATCCTCCCTCCATCTGCTATCCAGCATATATATATGTATTTTTATCATTGGGCCATTTTTTCGCGATAGTTCTCTTTTTAATGTTTTGTACTGACTTCTACACTTCCCAGGTGGTGGTAATGTCCTTAAGAGAGTCACCGGTCATACAAGTGTACTTTGGTGGGCAGGCAAATTGATCTGTTAATTTTGCATTTTACAGGCCCAATTATTATCACACTTTATAATAAGGATTTTTTCACTCTAAATCTTACATGACTAGCATATCAAGTCCTGTGTTGTTCGAGTATGATCGCTGGTCACATCCGTATTCTTAATGATGAGACGCTAGGACTTAACATGGCCTCTCCATTGCAGTGAATGGAGGGGATGTGCCATCTTTATTTGGATAAATGGCGGGGGCAGCCTGTCATCTAGAATATGGATGTACCTTAGCAGCAGGCAGTTCCCCCTTCCCATGACTGAGTCCAATTTGGGGAAATATGGGCCTGATTTATGGTCTGCACCACCAGTAGCCCTGACCCATCTGCAGAAAATTGGATGGCTGGGTGCCCAGTTGCGTTGTGTTTCTGAAAAGGAAACCATTTTTTTCCCAATAAATAAATGGTAAATTCTACGGCAATGCAGGTACACTGCGTTATACATGCATTGTACTTGTGTTGCCATAGACTTCTTTTGACCTGCGTTGTAAATTCGTAGTGTTGAAAAAGGTGTCTGCAGCCCTTTTTTTTATACGTTGCGTAATGCAGAGCAGATGTGTGAACTAACCCATCTAAAATAATGGGCAGTGTTTTTATGCATTGTAAGTGTGGCAATGCAGCACAGCAGTGCAGAGAAAGTTCAGAGGTGTGCAGAGCCTTACTCTTGTTCCAACCTGACCCATAACAAAGTAAGTGGATCTTAAGTGATGCGGGGTAAGATGTTCTATGTATACCCCTCGATTCAAAGAGCAAAAGTTAATTGATTTCGGATCGAGAATCGTAAGTTTGGGTGGGTGTTAGTCATTTTTTCCTGTTTTTTTGGCCATTTCCGACTCGCACGAGCCTACGTACGAATTCGTATATGCTCTTACGATCATCGCAAGTTCGTTCCTAAATTTTAGGATCAAAACGTAAAACTTAGGATCAAATCCTAAAACTTAGGATCAAAACGTAAAACTTAGGATAATTGGATGTGTTTAGGTGTGATTCAGAGAACAGTTTTCCAACCTCTAAATACGTTTTAAAAGAAAGCCACTGCCGACACCTTTTAGCAGTCGGATTGCTGTTCTTGAACAGGTTTTTTGGCTATGTGGAGGAGTCTGCGCGTCTTGAGCTCCAATGAACTGCATGTATCAGCATGGCCGAGGCCATAAATTGTATAGCAATGCATACCTGATTCATGTATGCCTTATAAAAGCATTTTAATGTGGACCTTAATTAGTCCTTTGCATGTAAACCTTTATTTTGCAATACATCCATATATTTGCGTTAATTAAAGAAACTTATGTCCTTTATTTTTAAATTGATGTACTAGAATAATATTTTTAGATTGAATTTATTGGTGTAGTTGTTTACCTTTGCTTTGTTTAATTATTTAAGCTCATCTTTGGTCAGATGCATCACACTTACTGAGGAGAGCGGGATAAAGTGCAGGATGTGGGTTACTGCTGTATTTTGCACAGACACAGCAGAGCTGGGGGCACGGAAAGGTCAGAAATCAAAGAATGCAGAGCAACACAGTCACAAGGCCCTTTCTGTTTGCAGGCTGCCCGATAATACCTGACCCGCCATCTTGGCTGTTTCTAGACTCATAACATGCAGAAGTTGCTGGGTGTTTTTTTATATTTGAGAGCAATCTGTATGGAGAGGGTGTGGGTAACCACACACAAAATTTTAAGTTGTACCATTTGAAGCCAAAATATTAAAATTAAATCCACAAGTAAAAAATGCAAGTTAACTAAAAATTAAACAAAGTAAGATTTACTTATGCAAATGCATCATTAATGGTTGGTTACTACAAAATGAAAGAAATAAAGAAAAACAAAAGACCAAATATTTAGAATGCACTTTAATGAGGTAAGTTTGTAGTGCGCAGCCGCAAGATCAGAAGGATTTACGTCCAGACAAAAAAGGAAAAAGGGCAAGACCAATGTTGCAACCTGAGAAATGAAACGGAAAATTCAGGATGGAAACTGACATAGGTCTGATTCTCGAACTGCCATACGAACGGACGTACATTTTAGGATAGAAACGTATTTGCTTATAGAATCACTCGCAAGTTCATACGAACGCACGAGCGTACGGGAAAAATAGGATGATCGGCACCAAAATCCAAGCTGTTACATGTTTCTTTGAATCGACCCCATAGTGTATAGAAAAGAAATGACTGAAACTATCCCATTATGCTCAGTAGACCTCCTGCTTCTCCTTAAAACAGCACTATCGTGAAATTGTGTAATATTAAAAATATATATAAACACATCAGCTAATGAGAGGAGGGGTCACTTATACGCCCGAAGAAAATAAATCTCCCACCAAGCTTGTGGTTTCTTCTCCTGGTAGGAATAAAACCCAGGGGTGACAGGTTTAGTCTATCATGGGTGATAGAACCTGTCACCCTGGAAGTCCTTTTCCTTCTATTGAAAGAAACAAAAACAAGCCTGGATGGATATTTCTTTACCTTAGGTGAATAAGTGACCCCTCCTCCCGCCATCCAACAAATTTATATATGGATATATTATATTATATATTTTGGTAGTGGAAGGGATGGGAGTTTATTCTCAGTGGCTCCCCGTCTGTCAACAGGTATAGAAAAGTAATAAAAAGTACTGGCTTTTATAAGTGTCTTCAGGCCCCCCTTATGAGGGTAGCTATTTGACCAGGCCAGATATAGGACTCAGATCTGTATGTGAACTATGTGTAATTGCCAGACATGCTCCATGAAAACATTTTCTGCTGCATCTAAAGGATCAGCCAAATATTCACGCAGCTAGGACTTTTCTTGTTACTTATCATTTTGTTTTTAAAATGTTACCTCTTCTATGGGACAATGAAGAGATATCTTGCTGGCATAAATGTTTCTACAATCTGGAGCTATTAGCATCATGTGAATTCGCTAGTTAAACACTATAGAGCAGGTAATAAATACTACAGAGAACACTGTATGCAGCTGGGAACGGCGCTGTGATTACAAAGACCTTTCTTTGTAATAGATTATCAAAGCTGACTCCAGTTAGTATGTTTTGGCACACTAGAAAAATGCTGACTTATCCGGTGAACACGGCTGGATGCTTTTTCCCCTTTTCCCTGCGAGTTAGTACTATTGATTCCCCACACCTGAGGGTCAGACATATAATCAATGCACCTTATGACCCCTGCCTGTGTCCCAGCCTGCGGGGGTCTGAGAAACAAGCAGAGAATGTAACAACTCCTGTCTCACCTTTCCTCACGACAATTCTTTACTGGGAAGAAAAAGATGCACACCTCAGAACACCTTCATCTGACAGCACTGAGAATAACAAAGAGTTTTTCGATCAATGCCGTAATCTGTGGTGCAGTACAAAAGACTGATTGCTTTACTGCTTCTAAGAAAAAGCTGGTTGGGAATAACTTTGTGGGGCATAATAAACATTGACAGTGGCATCAGATTCCCAAAGTTTTCAAAGTCTTCACAATTAACATTGTTCTTATTCACAGGCTTCAATTTAACCTTTTAAAGTTAAAACAACGTTGCCTCACATGACATGACCTGTCTATACAGTATTTATGTGGGAGACAATTGCAGGAATATAAAATGGATGTGTCCATGAGGCAGATTTATCTGGACTTGTGCATAAAGGAACTGTCATGCCCAGGTGAACTAGATCACTGGGCACTCAAGAGGCCGATCTCAGTCGGGCAGCAAATTCCTCCTTTTAGGCAATAGTAAATGGTCACAACCCGTCTGCTCACCAGATAGGAACTCTGTCATAGAAACAGGACTGTTGTTCCCCTTTGTTTCCCAGCAGAGGGCACCAAGGTTTCTCGTGCGCTCACATTTGCACAATTATTGTTATGGCGTAATTATGTGGACGATCCAACCGGTTGTGCGCATGTGTGAATCTGCGCTCGATTGTGCACATGCACAGGGGCCTTTAAATAATGGCGAGCCCTGACCTGCATTTCCAGTTTGTCTTCTCTCCTGCCTGTTCCTGAGTTCCAGTTTTCTCTCCTGTGTACCGACCCAGCTCGATCCTGACCACCTCGGCTTGTTGACTCCAATCCAGTTCTGCCTGCCCACGACCTTGGCTTGTTTATGACTCTGATCCAGTTCTGGCTGCCTACGACCTCGGCTTGTTTATGACTCTGATCTAGTTCTGCCTGCCCACGACCTCGGCTTGTTTATGACTCTGATCTAGTTCTGCCTGCCCACGACCTCGGCTTGTTTATGACTCTGATCCAGTTCTGCCTGCCCACATCCTCGGCTTGATTATGACTCTGATCCAATTCTGCCTGCCCACGACGTCGGCTTGTATATGACTCTGATCCAGTTCTGCCTGCCCACTACCTAGGCTTGTTTATGACTCCGATCCAGTTCTGCCTGCCCACGACCTCAGCTTGTTCATGACTCTGATCCAGTTCTGCCTGCCCCACGACCTCAGCTTGTTTATGACTCTGATCCAGTTCTGCCTGCCCACGACCTCGGCTTGGTCATAACTCCGATCCAGTTCTGCCTGCCCATGACCTTGGCTTGTTTATGACTCCGATCCAGTTCTGCCTGCCCACGACATGTTTATGACTCTGATCCAGTTCTGCCTGCCCATGACCTCGACTTGTTTATGACTCTGATCTAGTTCTGCCTGCCCACGACATCAGCTTGGTCATGACTCTGATCCACTTCTGCCTGCCCACAACCTCTGCATGTTTATGACTCTGATCCAGTTCTGCCTGCCCATGACCATGGCTTGTTTATGACTCCGATCCAGTTCTGCCTGCCCACGACATGTTTATGGCTCTGATCCAGTTCTGCCTGCCCACGACCTTGGCTTCTTTATGACTCCAATCCAGTTCTGCCTGCCCATGACCTCAGCTTGCTTGACCACAATTCAGTTTTGCCAACCACAACTTTAGTTGTCTCCGTCTCCAGTCCAGCTCTGGTCTGTCTCCTACCTTGGATTTGCCGATTCCCACTCCTAGGTTGCCTGACCTGCAGCCCAGTCTATCCCCATCTTTAGGGGCTCTAGTGAAATCCAGATTGATCCTTAGATTCCAGGCTTCCCGGTCAAGAGGTGAGCTAGTCGTCTAGTCTCCGCAATCAGAGCTCTTACCCGGTAGCCTGACAGCCAAACACCCGGGCGTAGGAGGACTGGAATTTGAGCCATAACCTACCAAAGTCTTTAGCAGCACCCAACTTAGATCTTAAGCACTGGGTAGTCCTGTGGCAGTCAATGGGTAAAGCTGAGGTCACAACAGTAATACAAAAGCATACCCCCCAACTGTCCCGATTTGGGCGGGACAATCCCGCTTTGGGGCCCTTGTCCCGTTGTCCCGCAGGGCCCCAACATGTCCCGGAATCCGGCGGCGGCTGGGACACCGGGCAGGAGGTTGCAGCTCTCTGTGCGGCGTAAGAGCTGGAAGAGAAAGGGGCGGTGCCGGGGCAGCTGCAGGGGGTTGGGGGCGGAGTTAGATCGGGCAGTGAGGCTGTTTGCTGGCTCGCTGAACTGTTAATGGGAGTGGGTGGGCAGGCGCACGGGGGTGGGGGGGCGGGCGGTATGCTGGTTTGGGGATACGTACCGCATGCAGGGGTGAAGGCAGCCGACATTGCTGGAGCTGGAGAGCGTGGCCGGGGCGTGACGGGGGGGCGTGGCCGGGGCGTGACGGGGGCGTGGCCGGGGCGTGACGGGGGTGTGGCCAGGGACATGGCTTGTCCCGCTTTCACGTTTTGAGAAGTTGGGAGGTATGCAAAAAGCCAAAATCCAAATAGCTACAGAGCACCCTAGCTTTTGCTATAATGGGCAGTTGCATTCCAGGACAGACCTGGCTTTATGTGGCCACCGGTCAATCAGAGCAGGAGGCCAGAGCCAGCCCACCAACATTAACCCCTGGCTATCCCAGAGGCAGCACTGTCCTGAAATGATCACCACAGGACTGCCATAGTGTATAATAGGGAGTATGCACCTCTATAGGGATTCCAGGGATGCACAGGATTACCAGGAATACGAGCACAGAGCAGATGATTGATCAGAATGAGTCAGAAACATGAAATACTTAAAGGAGCGACCAATCGGGTTTTATATTATGAAAAACTCCAATACCCTGATTTTTGGTCTTACAGCAAATATCCCAGTAATGTTAAACTTTCTTTCTGCCTTTTGTTTCAGTGCATTGTTGGAGAATGATGTGGCTCACACTTTCTGTCTTTTATAGACTTTTATAGTCAATTATAGACACAGAACAGGTATTAAGATCCTGGAGCATGAACATGAGGGATACAAAAAAGTCTTGAGAAAAGTCTAGCAATCGAAAACCACATAGATAACATCTGTAAAAGCAGCAAAGTAGAAATGTGGAAAGAATTCTGCCCATCAAGTGACGCATGTCAGGCCACCATGGCCTTTACTTATATAGAAACATTTTTATTTGTGCTGCCTCCTGCTGGGAGTAACACCTTAGCCCAGTCCAGTTTGTTTACACACTCAGCTGAGCATGATGTTGTATCAGTTTGATGCCGCTTTTATCGTTATCAGAGCCCCTGCGACTGGCTGCGCCTTCGTCAATATGGGGGGTTGTTGACATCCTCTGAGACTCCCTACACACCTTCTAATCATCTGGTGCAACATATTTGTCTTGATTGCGTGCAGCTGACTTCCTGTGGGCCCTTGAAGACATAAGTACAGGCATGGAACATTGGATACTTACCTCATCCCTTGCAGTGGTGTGGGAAACCACAGATGCACGGGTGCCGGCAGAGATGCCCCTCCTGACTGCTTTTGGACACAGCACACGTCAGTTCAGGTCATGCTTATTTTTTGGTTCATTTGTGGTGCTCCGTTTACTCTTCATGGTGATTATTTTCTCTTCTTGATTAGTATTTACTATTATCTTCTGATTGTTTAGAGTTTGATAAATATATTTATATGTATGGGAGCACTTAATTCATTTACCATATAGGCAGTTTATTAAAATAATTCATTCATAGTATTTTCTTATTTTATTATTGTTTTTAAAACTATTTTTTGATTGTTTGAAGTTTGATTCATAGGTAGGTTATTAACTTTATTCACTCACAGTGTTTATGTTTATTTTGCATTATTTAGGGTTTATATTGATATTTATGCACTTTACCCATTCTATAATGTGGGATTTTTTTGTATTAGTGATTCAGTATTGTTGTATGCACGGCTCTCTTTTTTGATTTATTGGTCTGCTGGGTGTGCATTATATATACTTAAAGCGGATCAGCAGTCAAATATGACTTAAACCAGACCAACACAACAGACAGTGCTCATATGCATCTTTCCCCGGGGCAATTTAGATTGCTGTGCATAAAAATTAATTTACCTTTTTCTAACTCATGCTGAGGTAAATTTAAAAAACAAGATTGCAGCTCATGCATTTGCAGGCCACCTGCAAACAGGAAGTGCTGCTGGGCTCCCTGTTACTGTGCATTGTCAGTTATGTCCATTGGGAGAGGAAGCTCCAAAATGTGCCAAGCTGTTGGTTCGGTACTGACCTCAGTCAGCTAGAGATCAGATTAATTGGTACAATTGCTGTCGGGAGGACCTCTAGCCTTAATTTTAATGTGTATGTTGGTCATTGTGATTTTCGTGTGTTTTATATTTTGATGATCTTGTAACAATAAACTCTTGATTTTTTATTAAGATCACTTTGGGTGTGCATTCCCTGTAGCAAGTAACCAGCTCTTGTTTACTTGCTCTTTGTGGTTGCCTTTACTTACATAAAGAAGTCTGCCATCAATATCTGGGAAAAATTGTGTCTAAAAAAATGTTTTCAGATGTTCCTCAAGGTAATAATCGTTGTGCAATCCTCCAAGTTAGAGCTGAATCACACAAAGAAGAAGCCATGTATCAACACACTCCAGAAATGATACTTTCTCCTTTGGGAACAGTTTTCAGACATGGCATGGAAAACTATTCTGTGTTGAGAGGAATCAAATTTCTTTTTGGACACCACCACATACAGCATGTCCTGTGGAATCAAGTGGTAAGGGGACCATCCAGATACTATCAGTGTACAGTTCAAGCATGCTTCTCTGAGGTTATGGGGTTGCATTAGTGCTATTGGCATGGGCAGATTACTCATCCTGAAAGGCGCTATCAATGCTAAGTAGCAACTAGAGGTTTAGGAACAACATATGCTCCCACCACGTGTGGTTCATTTAGAGAATGCCTTGCATAGGTTAGCAATATAATGCTTAACCACTGCATTTATCACAATGGCATGGCTTCATAGAAGAAGAATCCAGGTATTGAACTGGATTGCTGGAGTTCTTCTTTCAAAGCTCCAGCATTTGGCTCCTCATCTTCTAGACTTCGTAAAAAAGAAGAGGGCGTGTTACACATGTACCTATCACAACCCCTTTGAGACACTTGCTTTTCCCAGATCAAAGTATAGCACATTAGAATCATAGTATAGTGCTTTGTGACAGTAAGTTGCATCAATGCTCATGATATTATATTAGGAGTATTTAACCTCTTATTGTATTAACTTCAAAAGTATGCTTCAAATCATTCATTACTTCAACTGAGGCTAATTGCTCATTGTTCATGATTCAATTAGAGCCTTATTACTCAATTAAAAGCTTATTATTCAATTTGTGTTCAATAAAACTTCTTTAAAGCTGTACCATCCCAACATCCCCCCCCCCCCCCCCCCCCCCCAGCTGCTGCATGCTCCTGTCTCAATGGCTGGTGCGGGTAGGCAGGGCTATAGGGAATTGGCCACAGGAATGCTTGCCGCTATACTTCCATTCATCATTCTATACAGCTTATTAATATGCATATAATGGTTATTGGAGATAAATCTGCTTTCTGGGGACTTTCACACAGCGACCAACCCAAACAAAGATGCCACTGGGATAAGGAACAAAACCCAGGAAATCACAGATTTTGTTCCTGTTCAAAGCTAGATCTCCACTAGGGTTTTCACCTAGCCAGTATTTTTTACTTTACTGATGGGATTTTACTCTACTAAGGATAGGAAAAGTATACCGTAATTACAAATACCAGTAAAAACACAAATACTGGCACCATCAGTCCAAAAAAAAAGGCATTAACATTTCCCCAGTACTACCCTACTCCATCCCAATTAATGTTTTGTATATAGCATCAACAGATGCAACTTTCTGGAAACACAGGAGATAGGTGTATATCTCCATTTTCTAATTTTGCTCTGCTGCTATTCATAGTCCTCTAAAACAGATTACTTTGAACAACAAATTGGGGATACAATAGAGCAAGGTATTGTGGGATACTTGGGCAACGTTATTCATGAAACAGCTTTGCATTCACCTTGTGTATAATGACTTGGGACATATTACCTCCATTTTATGTGAAATGCAACTACGGGATGTTTTACTACTAAATACAGAATGAAATTGTGACTTTCTTTTCTCTAAAACCACAAAATCATTGTGGGAATGGCAGGCAGCAGCTATTATTTTTCCATCTAGAAGGTAAGCTTCAGAGTCCTGGTGACTGAGAATGGCCACAGATATTACAAATTAAACATCCGGCCCTCAGGACAGCCATCTGACCCTGAAGATCTGGGGAGGAAATTGCAGGATATTTCACAGAGTGCCTGGATCAAGCCATCTGAGAATTATCACCTTCCGAACGCAGTGTGGTTTTATTGGTAGAAATGGCTCCCGCAGCCAGAAATGGATATAAGGTATAAGGCATGAAGACATCAGAGAAATGCTAGAATGACAAAGCAGACTGAATGATAAAATGGCTTCCTTTGGCAACAACAATGATACACTGTATCAAAAAATATATTTTTTTCAGTTCAGTTATTCCTTAAATAGACCCACATCTGTCCTGATAGTTCTCTACTGAGGGTGTTGGTCTGCAGGGACTCACTTGTATAACCTCTAACCACCTGGTATATATAAAATACTTCCCTTAGCTTTTTTCCCATCACACTGCAAAACACAAAGGAACCAGAAATGGGTGTCTTAACTGCATGCACTTCAGAGCTGTCGTGGCCTAGAAGTATTGTGGCCGTAGGATTGCTGGTTCAATTCTCAGCCATGGGACATGACTGAGGTGTTCTTGAGCAAGGCACCTAACTAGGCGCTGTAATTAGGCAGCCCACCGCTCTGGTCATGTGTACACTCACTGCATGAATGGGTTAAAATGCAGAGGAAAGTGTCCTATGTGTGTGTAAGCATACAATGGCCCTCTATTCAGCTATTGTGAGCAGCAGGGTGCAGCTCTTTCCAGGTCCTCAGCATCATTTTATAGATGCCATGCTTGGGGTGGCAGGAGGAAATGAGTTAGGATCACTGTCATGGAGGGCATGGGTCTACTTTAAAGTACACCTATAACCAAAGCTAACCCTCTGAAACAATAGCACATCCTTATGTTTCATTTTCTTAAACGAGGCCCTACCTGCTCAGAATGTTTGTATTAATGGCAAGTTACATATTAATCTTAAACTGGAGATTCACCATCATTAAATGAAAAGCTCAAACCCTTAAAAAACTAATCTAATCTATTATATATCTTATCTAATTAATATATTTTACATTTTTAGTCACTTTTTATTCCTTCCCCCACTGGACTGCAACTCTGTTCAGTACTCATGTATGGGCATCTTGCCTCAGAAGCATTACATACTGAGGAGAGGGGGCAAAAGTGAAGGGGGCATGGTTATAATTGTGCTTTGCTCACACAGAGCAGAGCTGGGTTCAGGAAAATGACAGCAATCCCAGAATGCAGTACAGCACAGTCAAAAGACATCTTGGATGTTTAAAGGCACAGAAAATGCAGTAGACTCAGGTAGGATTTTTAATGTGGGCAATCTGTATGTGCAGAGTATATGCTCTTATTTAGGGTGAAGGTCCGGTTTAATGGAGGCCTAGTCAGTGCCAATAACATTTACTCAATACCCGTAAAGGCAAAACAGTGGAGGGTTGCAGGGTTGATTACTAGTTGAGACATGACTGAAGTGCTCTTGTGCAAGGCACCTAGCCGCCAACTGCTCCCTGGGCACTGTGGGAAGGGCAGCCCACCCTCCAGGCATGTATGCCCTCACTGCTTATGTCTGTCTCACTGCATGGATGGGTTAACCCCTTCCCGCCACAGTAACATTTGGGATTACATTTGAATGACTCAGAAAACCCCCAAACAAGACCTATTTTAAAACTGCGCCCTTCAACACATTCAAAAACCAGTTTCAGGAACTTTAATAACCCTGTAGGTGCTTCACATGAATTAACATATTGTGGGAAGCTCCATTTGAACATGATGTAATAGTACATCATACATCAGGAAGGAGTTGAATGTGGAGGAAAATTGTCTATGCTTGCACAAGCATACATTGCCCAAATATGCATTAAATAAAAAAATAAGACTTGCCTTTTCTCCCTCCTCTTAGTCTTGAGGCCTGATACTTACAGCAGGTTTTTGGGTTTATGCTCCTCAGTGTCCTCACGCGCTCCCTCAGTTCGCCACTGCCTTGGTACACCTCCACTAATGCAATAAATCGATTTGCCTCAGTCTCTGTGACTAAAACAGGTCACAACTATCATGTTACATATGTCACATACGGAAGCCCAAAGAATTTTGGGACGTAGGATTGGTACGTGGAAATGTTTCTTGCCACTGGACTGGGAGGAAGAAAAGGTGAATATTATTATTTTTTTGCCTTTACAATTAATTTAAAGAACCTCTAAAGCAGTGTTCCCCAATCCTCTCATGGAGAGCCACCACTGTTCCAGTTTTGCAGCTCTCCACGCAGATTCACAGGTAGTAATTAGTGTTCAAACAGCTACAGAGTTGCCTGTGTGGAGATACTGAGGCTGAGTGTAAAATCAAATTATTCCTGGCTTACTTCCTAGACAATTGTCAACTGAAACTTAGCATGGTGTGTCTCACCCAGTGTGATGCATGATGGAATGGCCATAAAAAAAAGGGGCTAGAAATGACAGGTCAGAGACCCCTAAAGGAATAAATGGACCCACAGGCAGAGAGGAACCAGGAAGAATATGCGGAACATCCCCTGCATCTACAGGCTGTGTGCAAGCTCAAATAGGTTGGGGCGGTAGCACACACTGCTTCTCTCCCATTGAAGAACATCAACCAAGGACTCTGCATGCCAGGAACAGTAGCTCAAACCATGGTGCTGGTATACAGCTACTTCCTAAACCCTTATTTTGATTATCAGAACACATCCCCATGTGATGGCCAGTGACCTGTGGGGTTGCCATGGGATACACAGCATTGTCTAGCTGCCAGTCGTTATCTTTCTTAGGCCTTGATTCAATAAGAGTTGAAAAAAATTCTCATGGTAGTAAAAAATAAAATTTATGAGAAAAAAACCTGAGAGTTTCAATGTTGCTGAATCACCAGATAGGAATACAATGAAAGTCAATTGAACTTTTTTACTCCTAAGAAAAGCAGAGAACTGTTTACAATTTTATACACTGTAGTAAACACCACCATTGTCTTTTTATCTAGTGATTCAGTAACAGTGACATTCTCAGGCGTTTTTCTCATAAATTTAATTTTTTACTACCATGAGAATGTTTTTTAACTCTTATTGAATCGAGGCCTATGTGTGAATGTGGAAGTAGGAGAGTACTGGGGCTGGGGATTGAGCTGCCAGCTCTGGGCCACTTTAATGTGAACATGAGCAGACAGTAGGTACATGCCTCACCTTGAGAAGCAGATATATTTGGGCTATACTTGGCAGGTATAAGGGGGAGGAGGGGGCAATGGTATCTTCTAAAATAACATAGATGCAACAATTACCAGTCAGGACCTAGACCCAAATATACTAAGTAATAGCCAATTTACATTAAATGCTGGCACAATAATCAAGGTAAAAAATGGCTGACCACTTAACCAATGACCCACTAATTAAACGCTGGTATTTTAAGATAATAAGAAGAAGCTTATGCGTAATGTTCTTCTTTGGAAAAGCCCCAAAGCTGCAAAGCAAGGTACTTTGAATGTTAAAGCTGCGGTCATAAAAGGTGCTGCACGGATGAGTGCTTTGCTTTGATTGCCACTCCGCTACATGACCATTATGTGGACCCTCTTTAAAATGCCAAATTGAGCACCATGGAGATCCTGCAACTATGGCATTCAGGGCCGCACCTTTGGGTGAACAGACTGCTCTCTATTGCAGCTTCCTGGAGGGTGAAATAAGTGAACTAACCTCAAATTATGATGTCACCTTTGGAATTTTTTAATACCGAGAAGCTCAAAATCCATAAAGTAAGATCATGAGAAAGAATGTATTCATATTACCTGCCAACAGCTGCTTCTGATGTATTAAAGAGCAACACTGCCATCTACTGACGGGTTTTCAACTAAACTTTATCATGCGCTAAGAGCAGGATGACATTTATTTGTGATTATATACAGAATGCAGAACATATACAGTAGAAATACTTTATTTCTCTTAATCACGTTACACATGACAGTATTTACAGATCATTGTCATAATCATTTCTGGCTTTAAAGCGCTATTGAGTCCAATGACCATAGTGCAGGGCTGGCTACAGGTTTATGTGGGCCCCTGGGAGTCTCCCTTGCAGTTCCCTCAACAATCCATACATGGTAATAAAGTTGCACTATGGTGAATATTGGCAAAGAATAGAAAGAAAAAAAAAATAATAGAATAACAGATTGACAAAAAGAAAGTATAGAACAAAATAGGAAATAGAGGCACAGAAAGAAAAAAAGAATGATGTAATAAAAAAATGACAGAACAAAAGAAAGGAAATAAAAGGATAGATAAAGGACAGAAAAAAAAGAAAGCAAGAAAAAAGGAGAGAAAGCATGCCAAAAAACAGAATATAGGAAAAAAGAAAGAAAATGACAAAAAAAAAGACAGACAAAATAGATGGAAATAATAACGAAATACAAAAAAAGTAAGGAAAGAAACGTAGAAAAAAAAGAAAAAAATTTAATTGATGATAGAAAGAAAGTGAATGAATGACAGAAACAAAGAAAGAATAAGAGGAATAACAGAAAAGGCAAGTATTTGCAGAGGTGCACTGGCAAAAAAAGAAGGAATAAGAGCAAGAAAGGGAAGAAAAATGAAAGAGAAGGAATGGCACAATGAACAGATAAAAGAAAGAAACAAAGAAATAATGAAATAAATTATGAAAGGGAGAAAATGAATGACATAAAGAACAGATAAAAAAAAATAGAAAGAAAAGAAAGAAACAAAGAATAGAAGGACTGATAGAAACGCTCTCCTAATGGCCATTCTGCCCCTGTCCGACACTCCTTAGTCCTGGTAAATGCACAGCCCTCTGCCCTGCATAAGTCTAGAGTAGAGGGAATGAGGTGCCCCCCCCCAAGGTGCAAGGGCTCCGGCACCTGCCCAGGTATGCCCAGTGCTGCCGCCTGCCATGCCAGAGTGCTAAAAAAATACAATTCTGTGAAATACTCACCTGTAGAATTGGTATTATAAGTATACAGTACGTCCTGCTCCAGATAGATTACTTACACTTGGGTTATCCTCCGCCAGATGGCGCTGCACTGCAGAGACTTGTAAAACAGGCTCCTCCCGGCCCCTCAAATACCCGGGGACCTCCCACAAATCCCCAGCATTGAAAAGCAGTGAACGAGAAGCCGGGAGAATTTAACCACCCAAACTGGTAACTATAACAATGATAACAATCACCATACAGGGGATCCAGAATAATGCAAAACCAAGGGTGGGGTGGAGCAGGACGTACTGTATACTCATAATACAAATTCTACAGGTGAGTAATCACAGAATTGTATTATTCTTAGTATACAGTACCTCCTGCTCCAGATAGATTACTTACACTTGGGACATTCAATAGCAGTGTCCATAAAGTAGGGTGGGATCCCCAACAAAGAAGGTAACAGCAGACAGTTTAAACCACTGCTGCCTGCAAAACCTTGCGGACAAAAACAGCATCAGCTGAGGCCCTAACATCAACCTTGTAAAACTTTGAAAAGGTATGAACAGAAGACCAAGTAGCGGCCTTGCAAACTTGTTCAACAGAAGCCTGGTGCTAGAAGGCCCAAGAGGTACCAAAAGCACGAGTAGAATGAGCAGTAAGGCGGAAGGGAGGATTCTTCCCCTTAGCAGAATAGGCCTGAATCACAGCCTGGCGAATCCATTTGCTAATAGTAGACTTGGCAGGAGCCAAACCCTTCCTGGGCCCAGAATGGACCACAAAAAGAGCATCAGTTTTCCTGAAGGACGCAGTGACTATCAGGTAAAATTTCAGACACCAGACCACATCCAAGGAATGCAGAACCATTTCCTTACCGTTGCTAGGATTAGGGCACAATGAAGGAAGAACAATATCTTGATGTATTTTGTTCCCATAGAAATTGTAAAAAAAATCTTATACATGCAATCACTGTATATATAGGAAAATCCCTTTTGTTTGATGCAGGGTTGGTAACCCTCTTTGTTCTTGAAGACTGGTTTTCTGGGTGTGAGTTTCAGGTGTGCATTTGCATGCAAATTAAGCTGGCTACCTGTGATAGAGATAGGGATGGGCCAGTATCACTTTGTGAGTTTTTGCCTGGGCCAATCAGACGACCTGCAGATTTCAAAATGGAACAAAGGGTCCACCTGATAAAAACAGTAGGACTGGAGAGAGATAGAGATTTTTTTTTCTTTTGGAGGGCAGCTGGAGAAAACATGTGCTGGTGCGCCTGCAGACGGACGATGATGGGACTTTGCCTTGGGTAGAGAGAATCCTGCATTGTGAAGCCAAGTACAGCAACCATCTTGTTTGGAGATTGGACGTGGCCTGTTGATACCTACTTGGAACCAATATATACAGATGAGTAATCCGTTTAAATATATATATATGCTTTTGCCCTGTTAGGCTTTCTATGTTGTAACACAGATTGTAGTATTTTTGTTTTGTACATTTTGCAAGGTATATAAAATAACTTTAAAGTGCATAATCTTCCTTGGAGATTACTGGCAATTGAACTTATTAGACAAACGAGGCGTAACTTTTGGAGATATACATGTATTTGAGCTCTTAAGTTTCCTTATATATTTGAGGGCTGCAAATATATTTTTGTAAATTTTAGATAAATTACGCCAAAGCAAGACAATTGGGGGCTCGTGCCGTTATTTGCACTAATTTCCAACTGAAACCGTGCACAAAATTAGAGTTATTTTTTTTTTGTTATACCTTTGTTGAGTAGAAAATGTTTCACAAGCTGTTTAAGAAGGCTGGGGTTAAGCATACTTCACAATGGGAAATTGAGGATTGTAATGTCCCAAGCTGGGTTAATCAGAGTCCATGGGTGTCCATTGCTAAAGAGTTTGGTAAATATGCTCCCCCTAGTGTTAGTTTGGGTGAGGGTAGCATTCATAGCCGTTTAGCTAAATTTAGTTTTAAACGTTTCCATCTCGATAAGCAAGCTAGAGTTGCAGTGGCAGAGATGGGGTGGCTACTATTAGAAGTTTTTCATGCTGAGATGGCGGAAAAACTCAAAGCTGATGAGGAAGTTGTATCTTTAAGAGATCAACTTGCAGTAGCTTTAGAATGCCTCCAACACACTGCAAATGAGTTTTCTGAGCTGGAAAATAAGTACAAAGCTTTGTCTGTAGCCAGTAATACTTCCCAGAGTAGTGAAAGGAAGTCAGGCTCTAAGGTTAGGTCAAGCAAAGTTGTTGTATCTAGCTCAGTTGATGAGGTCAGAAATATAGTGAGCCAGCCTGCAGCAAGCCAGGTGGTTAAGCAGCCATTGCTTAAGCCTAAGACCCCCTCACGTGCACTGAGTGGGCCTCCACTTGAGAAGGTGCAGTCTGCACCTATTGAAAAGCCCGAGAATGACTTGGTGAAAAGGAAATGGAAAATTCCTCGCAAGATTCTCTGGGTGGATTTATTGAAATCAGGGGTTCCAAAGCAAGAGATAGATGGGATCCCTTATGAGGAGTTGTGGAACAAATGGAAGAGGGTAACTGGACATAGAATCATATGTTTTACCTGCAAGAAACGTGGGCATTTGTCCAGTAATTGTAATACTGCACAAAGTGATGTGGGGCGGAAGCGCACATGTGTTGCACACCCCACAACTTCCAAATGTGATATTGATACATATTCTGCCAGATTTAATTCTCGTTTTGGATTAAGTGCAGTTAGGCAGCAAAAGTTGCCTTATAATGAAATAAGAGCTAAGGCAATATCAGAAAGTGTTCCTGATCTGAATGCTTTGTAAAGGACAGGTAATTCCGCTGTACTTTTCTTTGTTCCCGCAGCCGTTTCCATGAGGTGATAAGTCCCAGCCTGACCAGATGGGCAAGAAAATGGCGTCAAGCAACGGTTGACTGGATGATGCGGTGGAACTTTGAAAATTCGAATTACAGCGGCGGGGACATTTGAAAGACTTACTGACTTTGCCTGGGGCCCTGATACGAGTTAAGGACTTGGATTTGGTGACTTTTTCCAGAAGTTTTTATGCTGGTTTTTTCAGTCACCAGAAGCTGAAAGGGACATTGGTCAGACTGATTGTTGGCGATTTTTAAGATTTCATAGGGAACAACTGGGTGGATTGTGAAGCTATGATAGTTTTTATATATTTTGTTCCCATAGAAATTGTAAAAAAAATCTTATACATGCAATCACTGTATATATAGGAAAATCCCTTTTGTTTGATGCAGGGTTGGTAACCCCCTTTGTTCTTGAAGACTGGTTTTCTGGGTGTGAGTTTCAGGTGTGCATTTGCATGCAAATTAAGCTGGCTACCTGTGATAGAGATAGGGATGGGCCAGTATCACTTTGTGAGTTTTTGCCTGGGCCAATCAGACGACCTGCAGATTTCAAAATGGAACAAAGGGTCCACCTGATAAAAACAGTAGGACTGGAGAGAGATAGAGATTTTTTTCTTTTGGAGGGCAGCTGGAGAAAACATGTGCTGGTGCGCCTGCAGACGGACGATGATGGGACTTTGCCTTGGGTAGAGAGAATCCTGCATTGTGAAGCCAAGTACAGCAACCATCTTGTTTGGAGATTGGACGTGGCCTGTTGATACCTACTTGGAACCAATATATACAGATGAGTAATCCGTTTAAATATATATATATGCTTTTGCCCTGTTAGGCTTTCTATGTTGTAACACAGATTGTAGTATTTTTGTTTTGTACATTTTGCAAGGTATATAAAATAACTTTAAAGTGCATAATCTTCCTTGGAGATTACTGGCAATTGAACTTATTAGACAAACGAGGCGTAACTTTTGGAGATATACATGTATTTGAGCTCTTAAGTTTCCTTATATATTTGAGGGCTGCAAATATATTTTTGTAAATTTTAGATAAATTACGCCAAAGCAAGACATGATGTAAATGAAAAACAGACACCACCTTAGGCAGAAAGTCTGGCTTAAAGCGGAACACCACCTTGTCCTGGTGTCTCTCAGAGTATGGGGGCTGAATAGACAGAGCCGCCAACTCAGACACACGCCTGACCGAAGTAATGGCCACCAGAAAGACAACCTTGAGGGTAAGCACAGCCAGAGCAGCATCCTATATAGGTTCAAAGGGAGCACCCTGCAAGGCAGACAAAACCAAGTTCAAATACCAACAGGACCATAGGTTTACGTGGGGGACGCACATGAGTAACCCCCTGGAAGAAGATCTTAACCAAAGAATGCTGAGCAAAAGACTTCTGAAAGAAAAAAGACAGGGCAGAAACCTGACCCTTCAGAGTACTGAGTTGGAGTCCCGACTCCAACCCATGCTGTAAGAACTCCAGAACCCTGGGAACTGAAAACACCCGACAGGGAAGAGACCTAGACTCACACAGTGAATGTAGGTACGCCATACCCTGTAATAGATGGAAGAAGAAGTTTTCTTCCTAGACTTCACCATGGTATCAACCACCAAGGCGGACAAGCCTTTCTCCATCAAGATGGAGGTTTCAGCAGCCAGGCCGTCAAAGCCAGAGTTTGTAAACTGGGATGGCGTAAGGAGCCCTGAGTGAGCAGATCTGGCACCCCTGGCAGAACGTACTGGTCTACTGCCATCTGCACCACGTCTGCGAACCACACTCTTCTTGACCACCTGGGGGCCACCAGAATCCCTGGCACCCCTTCCAGAGCAATCTTGCGCAGAACCCTGCCCAGCAGGGGGAATGGAGGAAAGACATACAGGAGCCGAAATTCCTGCCATGACATGGACAGAGCATCCGTGGTCAAGGCCAGAGGATCCTGAGACAGGGAGACAAAGGCCGGGAGCTTGTGATTGTGACGGGACGCAAACAGATCCACATCTGGTAGACCCCAACGGTGACACAGGGACTGGAATACCCTGTTGCAGAGGGACCACTCTCTCTGACGAGAGGTCCCCCTGCTCAGAGAGTCTGCCAGTAGATTCTCTGCCCCTGGGATGTACACAGCCAAAATGCATTGAACATTGGCCTCCGCCCATGTCAGAATCTGCAACACCTCCTGGAGGACCCCCCTGCTCCAGGTCCCTCCCTGATGGTTGATGTATGCAACCGCCGTCCTGTTGACTGAGCGCACCTGCACAGACAGACCCTGGAGGTGGTCGGTCAACTGATCCAGAACCAATCTGATCGCCCGTAGTTCCAGAATGTTGATAGGTAAGTGGGCCTCCTGAGGCCCCCACCTCCCCTGGAACCGCAGGGACTTCCAGAATCCCCCCCATCCTGACAGACTGGCATCCGTGGTGACCGTCTCCCAGGAGGGGGCCAGAAAGGACCTGCCCCCCAGCAAGTTCCTGGGACCAAGGGGGGGAGCACACAGACCCCGTCCAAGGATGTTGGGTCCTTGTCCCAAACTGACAGAAGGTGAAGTTGTAGAGGCCTCAAATGGAACTGAGCAAAAGGCACCGCCTCGAAGCACGCCACCATCAGGCCCACCAACTGCATTCCCTGCCTGAGGGAGGGATGGAGACACGACAGCAGGAACCTCACCTGCGCAGTTAGAGCTTCCACCTTCTATTGAGGAAGGAATATCCTTGACTGAACCGTATCCAGAATCATTCCCAGGAACGGGATCACCGAGGAAGGGGACAGAGAAGACTTGGGGTGAATGATCACCCAGCCGAAGGACTCCAGGGTGGACACTACCAGCTGAGTGTCCAACTCTGCCTGCTGTAGAGACCGAGAGGTGATGAGTATGTCATCCAGGTAGGGCAGCACACAGACATCACCTCCGCCAGCACCTTGGTGAACACTCTGGGAGCTGAAGTGAGGCCAAATGGCAAGGCCACAAACTGGTAATCTGAGGAACCTTTGGTGTCCTGAAAACACAGGGATGTGAAGGTAAGCGTCTTTGATGTCCACAGACGTCATGAAATCCCCTGGGCGCAGGGAGCTGATGGCCGAGCGCAGAGTTTCCATGCGAAAAAACGCCTGTTCTTGCAAAATTTGTTGAGGATCTTTAAATCCAGAATAGGCCAGACTGACCCATCTTTTGGGAACTGTGAAGAGGTTGGAGTAGAACCCCTTGCCTCTTTCTTCACCCCTTTTCCTTGTTTAGCACCACGGTAGGGGAGTGAAAGGGAGCCCTGGCCCCGAAAGGGCAGAGACTGCCGTCTGCGCTGGGGTAACTTACCTCCCTTAGCAAAAAGGTCTAGGCGGTCCCCAAACAGGCGTAGCCGTTTAAATGAAAGCCCAGTGAGGGCCTTCTTTGCAGCATTGTCAGCAGCCCACTGGCGCAGCCAAACCGCGCGGCGTATAGCTACCACCAAGGCAGAAGTTCTCGCACACATCCTAATGGCATCACCCAAGGCAGATAGGATAAAGTTTACAAACACATCACAGTTAGACAGTGCATTAAACAAATCAGGTAGCACCGTCAAGTACACTTCTGATTAGGGACCCGAGCGCCACAAATCTAATGGCCGAGGCGCAAACCGGGCGAAGCGCCGTCCCCACAAATGCAAAGGCATGGCACGCCAATTGGTCACTGCGCCGGTCCTTGGCATCCCGCAGAGTAGTAGAGTCAGGGGAGTGCATAACAGAGGTGTTAGACAGCCCTAGAATAGGAGCATCCACCTCGGGAGGTCTACTGGGACGTTCCCACTCCTTAAGCACGAGATTATTGAAATGGGTTTGCTCAGGAAATTCTAAATGAGCCTTAGCAGCCTCGGAGCCGCAACAGGGGGAGAGATAGACAGAACCTCAAAATCTGAACCAGCAGTCTGTCAGTATCATCCGGGGCCCAGGAGTCAGAGCCAGAATAGTCATGACCCCTGGGTCTCTCAACAGATGATCCTGAATCAGAAAACAGCTCCCCTTCGTCCGAGGGGGTATAGCCACATAGATGCAACAACTCATCAGACTCCATAGGGAAAAGAGTGGCATCAGGGGTTAAGTGACGCTTTTTAGCAGTGGCCTTACGCGCTAAAGTATTAGCAATCAATTTTTCAACACTGGCCAGTCTAGCAGACACATCAGGCTGAGAATCCCCGCTTGTATGCAATTCAATGGGGGTGAGACTCAAGCTTGGGGGAGTAGGTGAAGTGAGACGAAGTGCAGGCCCAGCCACAGGAGGGGCGGATTGCAACGTTAGCACCTGCTGTGCGCAAGGAACACAGACCTGTGCATTGTCACCGCTAATAGGTGAGACCCCACAAGCTACACACAGCCGGGCTTGTCCCGAAGGAATCCTGGTCACATTATCCTGAGATGCCTCCATATGGTGATTATTAGGCACAATATTCCAGTAGGGATTGACGCTATAAAGCAACCCTGGATGCCCCAATGACCCGCTAGGGAAGTGGGAGAAATTATACAAGGGCCGACTATCAATTACACCGGGCCGGGAGAAGCCAATGGATTCACCCGTCTGAAAGACACAATGGGAAGATGGGGTGTCAGAACCAAACACACCAAAATGAGTATGAAGTCGCCCGCGAGGGCACTTACGGACCGCGGTAAGTACCTCGAAGCGCGGGCCAGAGCGAGCCGTGACGCAGAGCGCGCCAAGCCAGGCCCCCCGCCCCCCCTCGAAGAGCGCGAAGCCCACAGACAAGCAACCAATGAGAACGCAGAAGCGTCTGAGGTAACGCCGCCGCCTGGAGCGGAGCATCCAAATGAAGGAAAAGACGCGCGCAGCGGCGGCATTTACAGTAGTAAAAAGACAAGTCAGCGCGGCAGCTGACACCACATATACTAGTCAAAAAACATGACAAAAAGCCGTATGCACGAATCACGATACACGCTCACCCACACACCCCCCCCTTCTTTCCCCCCCCCGAAGGCTACAGGGAGAATGAGGGAGGATGGCGGCCCTCTGTACAGGACCCACCGCTACACAGGGCATTGGACAATAATGCGGGAGGGGCATCCCATAAAGGCTCACCATCAGCCTATACCGCCTACCCTTTGGTGGGGGATTGCGGTGGAGCATTGCTCCTTAAGCACTCATGGTGCTGCCTACCTTCACCCAACCAGCGCAGCCCAGGCTGGGAGGCACATCACACAAGGAAAGGGTGGGAATAGTCCAACAGGGCCGCAGGCTAATAGCCCCGCTCACCTGCGAGAGAGTGATAATTTCACGTCTTCGCAGTAAGCACTGCAGAGAAATCTGGGGATTTGTGGGAGGTCCCCGGGTATTTGAGGGGCCGGGAGGAGCCTGTTTTACATGTCTCTGCAGTGCAGCGCCATCTGGCGGAGGATAACCCAAGTGTAAGTAATCTATCTGGAGCAGGACGTACTGTATAATAAGAATATAGCAAAAATAGTTGTCATCCTTGCAGTTATCAGGCTTGGCTACCAATATATTGGAGTGGACCTAATCCCAGGGTTTTCACTATCCAGAGTTTTGGTCCATACCCTTGGGGCATCCCAAATCTGTGAAACCCCATTGGTCACCCGATCTATATACCTGGCTGGCATTCCCATGGCACAGACGCATCTCTGCTCCAAACAGATTCTTGGCTGCACATATTAATGTGCAGCTAAAGAAACTGAATGGGAGATTGCCCGCACTTGCAAACGTTGTGCAGAACCCAAAACACATTTATGCACAGCCACACCAGCCATTTAGTTACAGCAGGTGCAGCCACCCACAGCCTGAGAAAGAAGCAAGAGATGCTACTGCTGGCCACTCATGTGCCGTGAATTAGTTGGCAACGCAAGATTATCGGGTGCTCAAGGGTGCCATGAAATAAAACAAAAGGAGAAGCTTTAGTCCTTATTCAAGAGCAGTGAACAGGTTAAGGCATTAGGAACACAGTATAGTTCACACTACATGTTCTCTCTACAGACGGTTACATTTTTTTTCCAGAAAAGCTGGTCTGAACATATGCCCTGCCTGAGCTGCTGCATGTTGTTCCAACCATTGAGGCTCTTTGGGCTGACACTCAGGTTTTTCTAGTTTCCTAGTTCTTAGGCTTCCTGTGCTAGAGTGTCTCCAAATTCTATTCTGCACTGTGCTCCTCAACGGCATCCCCATCATCCCTCGGCCGCTTTGAGTACCCGCACCAGCCTTTATCCGGAACAACAACATAAAATGTACTGCGCATGCAAAGTTGGAAGGGGGGGTAGGCCTAACGATGGCCCATTTCCAGGCCCTCCCCCCTTCCAAATGGGCATGTGCATTCAGCCCTTTCAGAACCTCCGGGAAGCGCGGCTCACTCAGCAGCTTCCCCAGGGGATGCCATTACACTAGTAAAAGTAGATTTAAGAAAAAAAAAAAACAATGTGAGTCCTTTTTTATTGTCAGCAATCTGGATGTGTGGGTGTGCTATCCATATGTACAAAAGTAATTTTTAGGATGTTGTTCCTGTTTAATGTCTGGCATGGGTATGCACATTGAAGCGAAGCAGCCAATGTACGGTGCGTGTCTAAATTTCATTTAACTTTCTAATTAGAGGAGAGCCTGCACATGCCACTTGGGATCCCTTGCAATGTAATCGCAATACCCCAGGCAAGAAGAACAAAACACAGGATAGTGAAAATCAGGATGTGATAACCAGCGCCTATGTTCTAACCAGTCCTATGAGTGAAGCACTTCAGCTAGGTTTTATTGAACTAATCTCAGTGTAGGGGCCTGGGTGTAAATAGGAACATGTCAGTTAATTAATAAGAAACCTATGTATATAGAGTTAATAAGATATGAAACCCTTTTATGGTTTCTAGTCATGAAAGTGTATAGACATTGTAGTACCCTTAATTAGACTCAAGATGGCAGCAGGGACTAGGCCATAGACAATCATTGGGTCATAGACTTGAATGGAAATTGTTCTAGAAGGTAAGGTATAAAGAGTTATTAGTCGTAGCAGGACGCATGATAGAGACATAGTAATAATAAGTAGGATAGTAATTGGTTGGAGGATTTAGAGAACAGCCTATCAGGTGTCTGACATGTTGCCAAACATCTGATGGAACGTTCTGCAAGGTAGCTGGAAGTTATATAAGGAGACCACAGTTCTAAACCATTTGAATTGTAGAGGAGCAGATGTGCATCCAGACTCTGTCGGAGAGAGTGTGATAGATCCAGTAAGATGGGAAGGAAACCCTGGGGAAATCCTCCTTGGGGAGTCAGACCCATTGGTTGAACCTTTGATTGTGGAAGGGTCAGAAGGAAGTGTAACTGAACGGATGTATGAAGTTGTGCCATGTTTTGATGCCTCTCGTTGGAATCAATAAAGAGGGACTCTGCTTTTATCCATTGGACTGTATATGACCTTTATGAGCAGCACAGTGATTACCTGCATCCCCTGTGGTTAAGCCCCAGCACCCCACCCACACTGATACAGTTGGAGCACCCTGGGCCCAGAAGAACCTGCTCCCTGCCATCCTCATCAAACACCAGGTGTGTGAGGGCTACATCAGCCATGATTCACGCACTTGTTAAACCCTCTGCAGGCATGTGTGAGGCCCCTGTTGGCCTACCCACCCTGAGGAAGATGGCCTTTCTCATTGTGAACAAGCTGAAATTAGCCTTCTGACCATACATTAGACTTATTTCCCAGAATATATCCCTCTACTTTGTCTCATTCCTGTCCCAGCACTGCTCTCAAGTGGTATAACTCACTTGTTACATCCCAATCAAATATTTCTTGTGACTGCCACAGTATTTCTCACCCAGCTCAACCAGAGGGTGCTAACCCTCCTAATATTATGGCTTTTGTTGGACACAAGCCCCATAGGAGGGAGTCACATGACACAGGCGCAGGAATTAAGCACCCGATAGGATTGTGGGGTGGCTACTCCTCCCAGATGCAGGAAAATGGCAGCGGACTAGGTGGATTCCTGCAGCAGCCGGACGGGTAAGTTAGGAACTGATCATCGATAAGCATGCAAAGGTTTGCATGCTTATTAATGATACTTTTATTTTAATTTTTTTTTCCCGCATACTCGTGCTTTCTTCCCGCCTTCAATATACTCAAGATAGCCTACAAAAGGTCTAGGTCTGCTACTGTTTACTATCGCTAACACAGTACAACACACTACTGCGAACCCTACCTCTCGAACAAGCAAAAGGTCCTAAAAGATTACATTGACGGGGCCTCATTCTCTCTGCTCTCCCTCACATGTGTTTAATTACATCCTCTATCTTCCCTATAAATATGTCTATCCCCACCACCAGGCTGGATCATTAGGCTCGATTCAGAGGCACATTCGTCTGGACTTCCGTAGCCGTCTGTGAAAGTTTCTGTGTGTGTTAGTCATTTTTTTTGTTTTTTTCCATTCGTACGAACATTCGGGCGCTTTCGTATATGCGCTTTCGAAGAACGAAACTAAATCGGATCATTTGCGTTAGTTCGGATCATTTTCCCATCAAAATCTGATATTTTGCGTTCGTTCAGATAACTTATGTTGTTGGGATGGGCTTGCGTCTGTTTCAGAGAGCTGATTGCCGAGGGACCACCACCCTATTAAACCGTTTCATTTGCGATCCACTTACGGGACCTTTGAGGCCTCGGATTGCTATTGTTGAACATGTTTTGCGGCTATGTGGAGGAGTCTGTGCCCCTTTAGCTCCAAGGCATTACATGTATCAGCATGGCCGAGGCCATAAATTGTATAGCAATGCATACCTGAATCAATACATTTCATGTATGCCTTATAGATGCATTTTAATGCTGACCTTAATTAGTCCTTAGCATGTAAACCTTTATTTTCCCACACATCCATATAATTGCTATATTTTTTTAGACTTATGTCCTTTGTGAATTTATATTTGGATTGTTGAACTTGAATCTTAATTTGTTGTAGGAGTTATTGTTTCAGTTGGTTACCTTTGCTTTGTGTAATTATTTTAGATTTGGTTGCAGGAACCGCAAGATGTGCCACTCGCACAACATACAAGCAGTGTTTGGTCCAACTACGAATCCTTAGTGTTCTTGCAGGGCATCCAGGGTCGTCCCATGATGCTTATATATTGCAGAGCTCTGGCTTATTTCGTCAGTTTGAGTCAGGAGAATTATCTGGTGGATGGCTCCTGGGTAAGTTTGCTCACATTCCATCAATCCATTTTCACTGTGTGGCAATGAATATAGTTGATGACTCATGTCTTAACCTATGGCTGTTTTTAGCCCTTGATGACATGTTAAACAATAGTGTTGCTTAGAATGTGTATTATATGTTAGCATATTTAAATTCTTTCAGGGGATTCTGGATATCCGCTCCTGCCCTTGCTCCTGACGCCCGTTCTTTGCCTGCAGAATGCGGGCCAGGAGTTCTATAATCGGGCCCTATGCAAAACCCGGGCGTGGTGGCGAGGGCTTTTGAAATCCAGATCTAGGTGTTTGGACCATACGGGGGGGGGGGGGGCACTTCAGTATGACCCCAACAAGGTTATACCAATAATTTAATTTAAGTTTTTTAACAGGGACCACACGTGCCAGAGTGGCACAACTGAGTGTCAGGGTCCTTCAGTTGGTGGGCGAGATGCAGGAGCTGCGCGACTCGTTGGGGACCACAGATGAAGAATAATGTTCTGTGGCCTGCCATTGCTATGTATTTAGTTTTTTATAGTTGTAAAAATATTAAATTTTCTAAATATTTTAATATTTTATAATTTATGAAGAAAAAAATGTTAAATTTAAAAAAAAAAACATTTTCAAAAACAGGCCAAACAAAAATGGCATTTGGTATTAAAAAAAAAAATTAATAAAAGTTTCAGTGTCATTTCATTTACAAAATACATTAACACAAAACTAACGGGCCCAGAAATATTTAGAGATGAATATTCACATGACCGAGAAGTGATTTGGGTAAGTTTTAGGGGCCTAAAATGCAAGAAGAACATAACCAGGAAGTGGTTTGGGACAGTTTTAGGGGTGAAACATGGAAGATGTAGGAAAGCGCAAAGTGATTTAGCTAAGCATTATAGTAGAAGTGAGTGACCCAAATATGTAGGCGAGCACTTTAACGAGTTAAGTTTGTAGTGCGCAGGCGCAAGATCGTAAGTATTTACGTCCGGACAATTATTTATTGAAAAAGGGAAACAGAATCTAACGGGAAACGTAAAGGATTCGTGGAAGGAGACGATGGAAAAAGGGCAAAAACTAAAGCCGACGTTGTAACATGAGAAAATGAAACGGAAAAGTTACGCTGGAAAATGACACCCTCGTACGCATACGAACGGACGAAAAATTTACAGGCTTGCAATGCATGCATAGAATCGCTTGCACACTCATACTAGAGCGGGAAAATAAAAAAAAAAAAAACAGATCGGAACAAAAACAAAAGTCTTTTTTTGTTTCTCTGAATCAAGTCTATTGTGTTTGTTTGCCCGAGTCTCCTGTGCTCCCCAGTCCTCTGTGACAGACTTATATTGCTTTGTGTATTGAGACTCAAGCCCTTCATAGTCAGCATTGAGGCTCACTCGCTTCATAGTGTGACTGTCTGTTTTGCTGTGTAGAATTTACCATCCGTTTCTCCTTTCCCAAGTCTGTGATCACCACAGTGCTGCCTGGGGCCTAGTGCACTCTCCTCTATTTTGGGCTCAGCTTAAGATGACCTCCTATACCCGAGTGGTTGGCTGCTTGCATCTCTGGTGGCGTAGACCAATTGTTTGTCTAGAGTGTTTATGTTCTCAGCCTGCTACTCTGCTCTCCTGTTCTCAATATGTGTCTCTACTCACCTGTTGCCAGCCTGCTACTTTGCTCACCTGTTTCCAGCCTGTGTTTTTACTTACCTGTTCCCAGCCAATGACCATCAGTTTGCTCCCAAGGGAGGAATTCGCTGCCTAAAACTGCCCCCAAACTGCCCAGTGATATCATTTTCCTGGGCATGATAATAAGCTTCTCTCAAGGGAAGAGAGTGGGCCTTACTGCTTTATTAGCACCATAAAAGAGAGTCTTCAATCAGGGGCATACATAGCCCTGAAGGGGCACCATAGCAGGCCCAACATGGCCGGGGGCAGGTGCCTGCACTGCCTCTATGGTATGTACGCCCCTGTCTCCAATTGACTATGCACAGGCTACTTCACAAATTGTAGACTCACAATGGGAAGGAAAGGTGAAAAAATGTCTCAAGGTAGTAAAAAAATTTAATTCATGAGAAAAAAGCCTGAGAATGTCACTGAATCACTAGATAAAAAGACAACGAAAGTCAATGGCAGCTTTTACTACAGTGTAGAAAGGAGTAGGAAGTTCTCTACTTTTCTTAGGAGTAAAATAGTGCCATTGGCTTTCATTGTTTTCCTAGCTGGTGATTCAGCAACATTCTCAGGCTTTTTTCTCATGAATTAAATTTTTTACTACCATGAGAATTTTTTTTCAGCTGTTATTGAATCAAGGATAAAGTCTGAGAAAAAGGGGCACCCAAATGGCTCACATGCTTTTTAGCAAACGTATCTCTATTTTGTCATTCTGCTTCAGTAATATAGTCATATTTTCAGGTGACTGGGATAGCTTGGGATGAATGCAGTAAACTAGTGTTATACCCTCTTTATATCCATTAGCTTTCATTTCTAATATCAGAAATATAGACTTCTTGTATGGCCTGATAGAAAAGTTTCAGTTCCTGTTTATACCTCTTAATATTCTCATTCTGACTAAACCAAGCCATTTGCTTACAGCTCTAGTGCCCTACTAGCTGTACAAATAATGATATAATTTTGTATTTGGAAGGTCATATAGATGTTAGCATTGTTAATGATCTGTCCAACAGTCAGAATGCCCTTGGATTGCCATATTATCTACTTACTGTTATTGTCTTCTACACTAAAGGTCAGATTAAGAAATATGGGTTCAAGCAAGAATTTTCACCTTTTTGGTATAATTATGCAATAAATTACCCATAGGAGCTATATATGGCAAAGATTTACTCATGTAGTATGTGACTGAGAACCAGATTTGAATTGCTATAAAAATGCCAAAGAAGTGAGTAAACTGTTTTCCAGTTTAACCAATTCATATGTTAGGAGCAGGTAGGTATTTGTCATTTGAAGTAAATATGCCTGTAATGGTGTACATTGAATTGCTAGAGTTATTATAAATAAAATATAAGGGATAGGTTGTTTATTGCTACATAGGACAAAACGTATTTGGGCGGGGGGGGGGTCCCTTATGTGGGTCATTTGTGTGGAATCATGTTATTATTATGTTATCAATCACAGACCTACAGTTTGGAAATGCAAGTACAGGGTAAGGATGGAATGTATTGCCATGGGCCCCAATAGATTTTCTCTGATCAATGTGAAGCAAGCCTGTAGGACTACTATAAATTAGACCTTAAGGCCCCATTTCACACTGGGGTTATTGGGATCCGCCAGAAAACCCCCCCGCAATCACTGTGAAAGTGCTACAAACAGTAACCTATTGACCCTTTAACATCACAGCGGTGCTTTTGCAGGAAAATCACCTAGAATAAGTCCTGAATGCTTTGTTTTTGCAGTGATAGTGTTTGTGATCACCTGTGATCATTACTATGGCTTGCAAATCATGCTAAAATCCCGATTTCCATGGGAAAATTGCTAGTGCAAACATATTCCCCAACACTTTACAATCAAAGGTTTCATGTTCAAACAGAGTCATAAATTGTATAGCAAACAAATCAGCAATTGAAACAAAAAGAAGTCCCTACTCATATCATGTAGTCATAAGGGTCGATGGTCGGTGCGCAAAATCCCCCAAAGCAAGCGCAAATGATTCTGCATGTGCCTAGGCACCTGATTCACAGCTTTGTTGGGCGCACATGCGGATTGCACCAAATGGCATATGCTTGTGGCAGGGCCGGCGTCAGCAAATTCTGCTGTTTTGAAACGCAAATGGCTCTATCCTATGCACTTTTAGCTGGCTAAGCCCTTAACTAATCCCGATGGCCCTCATGTTTCTGCTCTTTATTTACTGTTTCTCAATTGCGATTTTGTCTCTCCAGCGTCCGTATTTTAGGCGAATCTCTATTCCCCATTTCTTAGTGTATTCCCTGTCAGGTGACTCAGGCGACAGGGAATACACTTTGAAATCGAGAATAGGGATTCACTTAAAACACAGAAGCTGGAGAGACAAAATTGCAATTGAGAAACGTAAAAAGTAAAGGAAGGGGAGAAATATTTAGCTGTCATTTATTTATAGGTGCTTATTTCTCCTTATTTTTAGGCGTCATGTTTTTTGGGGGGATATCCTGATTCCAGGTCACCTCCAGTGTTGTCTTTCCAAATGTTTAGTCCCAGATGTTCTTGTTAACCCTCCCTCTCTGCCCTGTTTTGCATATTAGTGCTACTAATATTGTTTTAAAATACTTTTAATTTTTGGTGTTTTTGGTGGTGCTACTGATGCTACTAATGTTTTTTAAATACTTTTAATTTTTTGGTTTTTATCATTAAACATTTTGAGATTTGTCAACTTTTTTTTCACATCAAAACCCCCAAAAAGGGAAAAATTACTAAAGTAAACTTGCGGCTGACACTTTCATTCCTAAAAAACATAACGGATGATGCCGGCATGTGTTTTAGGAATTAAATAAGCCTGTTAGTGAAGTCGGCAGTTTTTGATGGAGGAAATTCACTCTGGAAATTGACACATTTGTGCACTCTTTTCTGTTTCCTCTAAACATAAATCAGTCACAGGCGCCAAATTTGCGCTGGTGGAGAACTTCAGACGCAAGTTTCCACATTGGCGCATGCCCAAAGTTCCGCCTTAAACAGTGGGCTTCATATTTTGACAACCATAAATCAGAAGGAAAGCCCGAGCACAACTTGGTGCTCCAAAAAAATTGTGAAAATGCATAGGGGCATGACCATCAACCCTATGGAGTCGGAGCTAGTTTGGGCTGGAGTCTGAAAAAAGCAATTCTGTGAGTACTCACCTGTAGAATTGTTTTTGTTCTTGCATGGCACGGCCTGCTTCGGTATTCATAAGAGCCGGGTTATTCCGCCACAAGGTGGCGCAATGGTACTGCAGAAAGCTGTGGCATCTCCCGGCCCCCTATAAAGACGGGATTAATCATAGAGTTCCCAGCGTAGACAAGCAGTGAGACAAGAAGCCGGGAGAGAATAAAGGTAAAAAAATGTAAAAAAGGTAAAAAACCCCAATTAACTTGGAACAATCACCATAAAGAGGCAACCAAGAATGAGGCCTTAACATCAACCTTGTAAAACTTGGGAAAAGTATGAACAGAAGACCAAGTAATGGCCTTAAAAACCTGTTCAACAGAAGCTTGGTGCTGAAAAGCCCAAGAAGCACCAATAGCAAGATGGAATGAGCAGTAATTCTAAAGGGAGGTTCCTTTACCTTAGCAGAATAGGCTTGAACCACCACCTGACGGATCCACTTGCTGATAGTGGATTTAGCCGGAGGCAAACCCTTCCTAGGTCCAGAAGTGAGAACAAAAAGAGCATCAGATTTCCTGAAAGGCTCAGTAGCGACCAAATAAAACTTCAGAGCCCTGACCACATCCAGAGAATGCAGTGTCCGCTCCTTGGAATTAGCAGGATTAGGACACAATGAATGCAAGACAATGTCCTGATTGAGATGAAAGGCAGACACCACCTTAGGCAAGAAATCCGGATTAAGCCGAAACACCACCTTATCCTGATGCCTCTCAAAATAAGGAGGTTTGATGGAAAGTGCCGCCAGCTCAGAAACTCGCCTAACAGAAGTGATAGCCACCAAAATGGCTACCTTAAAGTGGACCAACACCCACGGGTGATCGGCCCGGGAATCTATAAGATTCCCGGGCCGATCACCTCCCTCCCCGCGGGACATCCGAGATCGGGATGTCCCGCGGGGTGAAACCCCCCCAAACACCCCAAACTCCTTACCTTATCTTCGTCGGCGGCCGGCCGCCGCCGACTCCCTCGCGCCCCTCTAGGCGTGCGCGGGCGCGCGCGCGTCAAGAGGGACGCGCGGGAGGCGGCGGCGGAGGAGCCGCTTGTCCGCGGCTTGTCCGTCGGCGCTGGGAGCGGGGAGAGGTGAGTTTTTCGGGGGGTTCGGGGGGGGTTTCACACAGCGGGGCACCCCGATCGGGGGTGCCCCACCGAAGTGGACCAAGACCCAGGATAGTCAAAAATACCATTTTGTGAGTACTCACCTGAAAAATGGATATTGTTGGTGTGCCACACACCCCGCTTCACTTTTAAATATTCTTCACTTATTGGGTTAACTCACCGCCAGGTGACGCTGTGCAGAGAGGAAGTCTTGTAACGAGCCCCCTTCCGGCCTATATATACCTGGTACCTCCCTTCAATCACCAGTATATTAAAAAAGCAGAAAGACAAGGTACCAGTATTTTACCGGTAACCTCAAAATCAATTTGATATAAAATAAAAAGCTTCACCATATAAAGGCTTCGGAAATACCGAAAAGGGTGGGAGTGAAGCGGGGTGTGTGGCACACCAACAATATCCATTTTTCAGGTGAGTACTCACAAAATGGTATTATTCTTGGTGTGCCACACACCCCGCTTCACTTTTAAATATTCTTCACTTATTGGGACATCCAAAAGCAGTGTCCACAAGGGATGGGCATCTCAAGGCCAGGTGAAGCATAACTTAAATGACTGCAGTCTGCAGAACTTTGCGGCCAAAAACAGCATCCGCTGAGGCTCGCACATCAACTTTGTAAAACTTAGAAAAAGTGTGAACAGAAGACCAAGTGGCGGCCTTACAAACTTGTTCAACAGAAGCTTGGTGCTGAAAAGCCCAAGACGCCCCAATGGCGCGAGTAGAATGAGCAGTGATACGAAAAGGGGGAACTTTCCCCTTAGCAGAATAGGCCGCCGTAACGGCCTGACGTATCCACTTGCTAATGACAGATTTGGCTGGAGCCAAACCCTTCTTAGGCCCATGGGGCACAACAAAAAAGGAATCCGTCCTACGAAAAGGAGACGTGATAATCAAGTAGTACTTAACACAGCGTACTACATCCAAACAATGCAAAACCCTCTCTTTGTCATTCTTAGGATTAGGACACAAGGAGGGAAGAACAATATCTTGGTTCAAATGAAAAGCAGAAACAACCTTAGGAAGAAAGTCTGGCTTGAACCGAAAGACCACTTTATCCTGATGCCTCTCAAAGTAAGGCGCCTGGATAGACAAGGCCGCCAACTCCGAGACGCGCCGGACCGAAGTGATCGCTACCAAGAAGACAATCTTCTGAGTCAGGGTAGACAAAGCAATATCTTGCAAAGGCTCAAAAGGAGGAGCCTAAAGAGCAGAAAGAACCAAATTCAAATCCCAAACCGGGAGTAATGGTTTCCTGGGAGGCCGCACATGCGTAACCCCCTGGAAAAAAGTTTTAACTAAAGACTGAAGCGCAACACGCTTCTGAAAAAAGAGAGATAAGGCAGAAACTTGCCCTTTCAACGTACTAAGCTGAAGACCAGAGTCCAGCCCTGACTGTAAAAACTCCAGAATCCTGGAGACCGAAAAGACCCTACAAGGAAAAGATCTTATCTCACACCAAGCAATATAGGCTTTCCAAGTCCTATAGTAGATGATAGACGAAGACCTCTTCCGGGCACTAATCAGAGTCTTAACGACTGAATCAGAAAGACCCTCCTCCTTCAGGATGGAGGTTTCAGCAGCCAGGCCGTGCTGGTAAACTGGGGTAACACAATCGACCCTGAGTGAGCAGACCGGGCCGAAGAGGCAGAACGAACTGGTCCACTGCCAGCCGAACGATGTCTGCGAACCACACTCGCCTTGGTCACCTTGGGGCCACGAGAACGGCGGACACCTTTTTCAGAGCCAACTTCCGAAGCACCCTGCCCAGCATGGGTATTGGAGGAAACAGGTATAGAAATCCCAGAACTCCCCAGCTCAGGGACATGGCGTCCACTGCCAGAGCCAGAGGATCCTGGGAGAGCGACACGAAGTTCAGGAGCCTGTGATTGTGACGAGAAACGGGTCCACCTCCGGGGTCCCCCATCGGAGACACAGTGAGCGAAACACCCGAGGATAGAGAGCCTATTCTCCCAGACGGGGAAAGCCCCTGCTCAACCGGTCCGCTACCTGGCTCTTCACCCCTGGAATGTATACCGCAGAGAGACAAGGAACATGGGACTCCGCCCAGGTCAGGATCAGGGACACTTCTCTGAGAGCACTCAGACTGCGAGTCCCTCCCTGATGACTGATGTAAGCAACCGCTGTTTGATTGTCTGAACGCACCTGGACCGGAAGGCCCAGAACGTGCTGAGTCAGGAGAGCAAGCACCCGACGGATGGTTCTCAGTTCCAGAATATTGGTGGGTAAGTGGGCCTCCTGAGGTCCCCACTGCCCCTGAAACTGCAGCTCCTTCCAGAATCTGCCCCATCTCGACAGACTGGCGTCCGTGGTGACAATTTCCCAAAGGGGGGTCAGGAAAGACCTGCCCTACACAAGATTGGTCGAGACCAACCACCACAGGAGGGACTGCCGGACCCGGGAGGACAACTGGAAGGACTGATCCAGCGACCGAGGCTGCTGGTCCCAAGACGCTGACAGAAAAAGCTGAAGCGTTCTCGTGTGAATTTGGGCAAAAGGAAGAAACACTCTGTGTTGATGAGAGTCCAGGCCGGGACGAACCGACCCATCTTTCTTGGGGACTGCGAAAAGATTGGAGTAGAAACCGAGGCCCATCTCTAAGCGCGGCACCGGCCGGATGACCGCCATCTCTAACAGATTCCTTACCGACGCCAGGAGCCCCTGCGTGGCCAAAGGATCGATGGGCACCCGAGACCGAAAGAACCGTGAAGGAGGGTGAGACTCGAATTCCAGGTCGTAACCGGCCGACACTACTTCCTGGATCCATCTGCCTGGAACCTCTTGGTTCCAAACCTGGGAGAAGTGTCGCAATAGTCCCCCCACCCGCAAGGGTGAGGGCAGCCCCTCATTGCTGAACGGGCTTATGAGCAGGTTTGGGCTTGGTGCCCCAGGATTGAGTGGGCCGGCCACGGCCCCTCCCCCGAGTCCAACCTGCACCTCTGGTAGCGGGAAAGGAAGCCCCCCTACCCGCTCTGAATCCTCGAAAGGAAGGCCTACCGGAACCTGCCCCCCTAAAGGGACCACGAGGCCTCTTGCGTTGTGGCATCTTACCACCCTTTGCGACTGAATCAATTTTCTCCCCAAACAGATGCAACCCCAAAAAGGGGAGAGCTGTGAGCACCTTTTTAGAAACCGCGTCCGCCGACCACTGACGCAGCCATACTGACCGGCGAATAGCCACCAGCATAGCCGCTGCCTTGCTACTCATAGCCAGCGCATCGTCCTGAGCGGATAGGACATAGGACACAAAAGATTCACACTGCTTAAGCGCAGTAAACTCTTTACAAGCGGGATTGAGATCTTCAAAGAGCCCCTGAATTAAAGACCTAATCGCCAATAGAAGAAGGGCTGAAGCACACACCGGGCGCAACACTGACCCGGAATAAATAAAACCATGGCGAGCGTATTGGTCAATCCGACGATCTTCCCCATCTTTAGGGACAGTGGTCTCAGCAGACTGTACCATAGACGTGCTGGAGAGCCCTAGCACAGGGGTATCGACGTCAGGAGGGACAGACCAAATCTTCACCAACTCTGGCGGAAAAGGATAACGCTTTTCCCAACTGGAAGGGATTCCAGATAACCGCGTGGTATGTTCCCATTCCTTAAGGACCACCCTCTCAAAGTGGTGCTGTCTGGGAAAAACCCAACACGGCTGAGGCTCCTTAAACAACTGACCCTTTGGCAGGGTGACAGCCTCAGGCGGATCTAAATTCAAAATTTTAAACATTTGAGCCAGAATGGAGGGGGTGTCAAAAGCAACCCCCGCCGACCAATCTCCAATCTCATCAGCCTCAAGCTGATCTGCAGGCTCATCTGACTCCAACAGGAATTCTTCCTCGTCCGGGGATCCATCGGACCATTCCACAGGCTCACATAACTCGTCCTGTGGAGCCGAAGGTACCGGAGTCAGGTGCCTCCGTTTTGCAGCGGCCTTTAACCCTGTTTTAACGGGCACTACTTTCCGGGGGCTGGCCGACCGTGCCGCCACCTCGGGCTGCGAATGCCCCCTTATTTGTAAATGTCCCGGAAGGGAGGATTTTTTTTTTTTTTTTAAAAAGGAAGGTCCCCCTTAATAATCTATATATATATATATATATATATATATATATATATATATATATATATATATATATATATATTCTTAAATATAAAAATATCCCAATAATCTCTTTTTTTTTTTTTTTCTTTAAAAAAGAAAGACTAGCCAAGTAACATAGAGCCGGAGGGCCACCATAAACAGGGATCCCGGGATCTGTAAGGAAAAGAAAAAACCACAATCAGATCCCCACATGCATGTAATAAGCCAAAAACCTATGTATGCATGGCACCAAAGTGCCTTTAAATGAGCAAGAAAAGACCAAAAACCCTGCCCCTTAATAAATTCAAAACATGATGCCTCCTTAACAAAAAACACTCACCCCCATAACTACATATCATAGATATTAAACTCCCACTCAACGACCCCACCAGGGTGGGGCCGCTTACCTGAAAGGACCGAGAGCAGCAACCGGAGGGACGAAGCAGCAGCCAGCAGCAGCACAGGAAAATATAACCAAGTGCGGCCGCGCCCCCCCCCCCCCCACGTGACTTCCCTTTAAACTTTGAAAGGAAGGAAGTGAAGCTGGGGCCGGCCGCATGACGCTACCACCGGCGCCACGCCCCCGCCGCCGCGTCACCGGGACCCGCCCCCTAAGCTCGATCAGTGCAGCCAAATCATCTGGGAATTAACACCAAATGAGCCGCTACACGCGCACACCAGGCAGGAGGCAGCGGAGGGGGGAGATGAAAGAGAGGGGAGGAGGAGGAGAGGAAACAGCATAGCGCAGCCATACAACAGAAAACCTGTCATACAGTGGCCGCAGGGAGACCAGCGGGGAAGGGGAGAGGCGGGAGGGGGCTGTAGAAACTCAGGCGGCAAACCAACCTGCCCAGCGCGGTCCACCCAACCGCCCCAAGCTGACCTAAACACAAACCGGCCAGGACTATAAAAAAAACAGACCTGGCCGAAAGGGAAAAGAGTGCACACATGCTGTGCAGTCTGCTCAATGCATAAAGTAAAAACACACATGTTATAATTGTGAAAAACACATACATAATACACAACCCTCTAACCCCCCCCCCCCCATAGTGAAGGGAGAAGGGACCGTAACAGGAGAGAAAGGGGCTACGGGGACCCTCGGGACAGGGGCATCCCATTTCCGGATCACCATGCCGGATAGCCGCATTGCCCCCAAAAGAGGGGGTCGAGCGGAGGAGATAAGCTCCTAGGCACCTATAGTGCCATCTACCATTTGCCCAGTGAGCAGCCTAGGCTGGGAGGCTTCCATTCCACCATCAAGGTATAAACACTCAAACCGGGCAGAAATAGACCAAAAGGGGGGTCCCCCTTAATAATCTATATATATATATATATATATATATATATATATATATGTATATTCTTAAATATAAAAATATCCCAATAATCTCTTTTTTTTTTTTTTTCTTTAAAAAAGAAAGACTAGCCAAGTAACATAGAGCCGGAGGGCCACCATAAACAGGGATCCCGGGATCTGTAAGGAAAAGAAAAAACCACAATCTGATCCCCACATGCATGTAATAAGCCAAAAACCTATGTATGCATGGCACCAAAGTGCCTTTAAATGAGCAAGAAAAGACCAAAAACCCTGCCCCTTAATAAATTCAAAACATGATGCCTCCTTAACAAAAAACACTCACCCCCATAACTACATATCATAGATATTAAACTCCCACTCAACGACCCCACCAGGGTGGGGCCGCTTACCTGAAAGGACCGAGAGCAGCAACCGGAGGGACGAAGCAGCAGCCAGCAGCAGCACAGGAAAATATAACCAAGTGCGGCCGCGCCCCCCCCCCCCCCCCCCCCGTGACTTCCCTTTAAACTTTGAAAGGAAGGAAGTGAAGCTGGGGCCGGCCGCATGACGCTACCACCGGCGCCACGCCCCCGCCGCCGCGTCACCGGGACCCGCCCCCTAAGCTCGATCAGTGCAGCCAAATCATCTGGGAATTAACACCAAATGAGCCGCTACACGCGCACACCAGGCAGGAGGCAGCGGAGGGGGGAGATGAAAGAGAGGGGAGGAGGAGGAGAGGAAACAGCATAGCGCAGCCATACAACAGAAAACCTGTCATACAGTGGCCGCAGGGAGACCAGCGGGGAAGGGGAGAGGCGGGAGGGGGCTGTAGAAACTCAGGCGGCAAACCAACCTGCCCAGCGCGGTCCACCCAACCGCCCCAAGCTGACCTAAACACAAACCGGCCAGGACTATAAAAAAAACAGACCTGGCCGAAAGGGAAAAGAGTGCACACATGCTGTGCAGTCTGCTCAATGCATAAAGTAAAAACACACATGTTATAATTGTGAAAAACACATACATAATACACAACCCTCTAACCCCCCCCCCCCCATAGTGAAGGGAGAAGGGACCGTAACAGGAGAGAAAGGGGCTACGGGGACCCTCGGGACAGGGGCATCCCATTTCCGGATCACCATGCCGGATAGCCGCATTGCCCCCAAAAGAGGGGGTCGAGCGGAGGAGATAAGCTCCTAGGCACCTATAGTGCCATCTACCATTTGCCCAGTGAGCAGCCTAGGCTGGGAGGCTTCCATTCCACCATCAAGGTATAAACACTCAAACCGGGCAGAAATAGACCAAAAGGGGGGTGCCGGGGTAAGACCCCGGCTACCTGTAAGCAGGAGACTTCAATCTTCTGTCTTGTCAAGCAGAGAGAAAAATACTGGTGATTGAAGGGAGGTACCAGGTATATATAGGCCGGAAGGGGGCTCGTTACAAGACTTCCTCTCTGCACAGCGTCACCTGGCGGTGAGTTAACCCAATAAGTGAAGAATATTTAAAGTGAAGCGGGGTGTGTGGCACACCAAGAATATCCTGGGTGTTGGTCCACTTTAAAACAAAGCAGCCCCATGGATAGGCTCAAAGGGAGGACCCTGCAGAGCAGACAACACCAGATTCAAGTCCCAGACTGGTAGCATAGGCTTACGAGGTGGACGCACATGAGTAACACCCTGGAAAAAAGTTTTAACCAACCGGTGGTTGGCAAAGGATCTTTGGAAAAAAATTGCCAGAGCTGAAACATGGCTTTTGAGGGTACTTAGTTGAAGGCTAGAATCCAAACCATGTTGCAAAAATTCCAGAATCCTGGGAATGGAAAAAACCCAACAGGGAAGAGACTTGGACTCACACCAGGCAATGTAAGCATGCCAGACCCTGTAATAGATAAAGGACGAGGACTTCTTCCTAGCCCGAATCATGATATCTACAACAGAGGCAGGCAACCCCTTCTCTGTTAAGATGTATGTTTCAGCAGCCAAGCCGTTAAAGCCAGCGTTTGTAAATTGGGATGGCGTAGCTGTCCCTGAGTGAGAAGATCTGGATCCCTGGGCAAGACGAACCACACCCTTCTTGGCCAACAGGGGGCCACCAGGATGGCTGCCACCCCCTCCTGGGCAATCTTGCGCATGACCCTGCCCAGTAGAGGGAACGGAGGGAACACATAGGGAAGCTGAAACTCCGTCCAAGGCATTGTCAGTGCATCCGTGACGAAGGCCAGAAGATTCTGTGACAGGGAGACAAACCTGGGAAGTTTGTGATTGTGACGGGACGCAAACAGGTCCACATACGGCTGACCCCAGCGGTGAAACAGGGAGAGAAACACCTGGTACTTGAGGGGCCATTCCCCCAGACGAGACATCCCCCTGCTCAGGGAGTCCGCCACCTGGTTCTCCACCCCCGGAATGTATACCGCTGAGATGCAGGAGACATTCTGTTCCGCCCAAGACAGTATCAGAGACACTTCTTTGAAGGCTCGCTTGCTCCGAGTCCCTCCCTGATGGTTGATGTAGGCAACCGCCATCTGGTTGTCTGAGCGGATCTGAACAGCCCGACCTCGAAGGTGTGTGGTCAGGTGGGACAAAACCAACCTGATCGCCCTCAGTTCCAGGGCATTGGTGGGAGCATGGGCCTCCTGGGGGCCCAACAACCCTGGAACAGTAGGGACTTCCAAAAGCCCCCCAGCCCGTCAGACTGGCATTCGTGGTGACAGTCTCCCAGCACGGGGGCAGGAAGGTCCTGCCCACCAGAAGATTCCTTGAGTCCAGCCACTACGAAAGGGACTGCCTGGCCAGAGGAGACAGAGCAAATTCCTGATCCAGGGACACAGGATCCCGATCCCAAACTGACAAGAGGTGCAACTGAAGAGGTCTCATGTGAAACTGAGCAAAGGGGACCGCCTTGAAGCAGGACACCATCAGGCCCACCAACTGCATCCCCAGACGGATGGAGGGATGAGGACACAAGAGCAGAGCCTGTACCTGCTTCTGAAGGCCCTCCACCTTCTGCTGAGGAAGGAACACCTTGACCTGAGAGGTATCCAGTGTCATGCCCAGAAAGGACCTCACCAAGGACGGGGACAGTGAAGACTTGGGAAAATTGATCACCCAGCCGAAGGACTCCAGAGTGGAGATCACCACCTGGGTGTCCTGTTCGGCCTGATGAAAGGACTGAACCCCAATGAGGATGTCATCCAGGTAGGGAAGGATGCGAATGCCCCGGGTTCGCAGCAGAGCCATCACTCCCGCCAGCACCTTGGTGAACACCCGAGGCGCCGAGGTGATACCAAATGGTAAGGCCACAAACTGGTAATGCTGATCCTCCAGCACGAACCTCAGAAAACTCAGATGACCCGGGAAGAGAGGCACATGAAGATAAGCATCCTTGATGTCCACGGCGATCATGAAATCGCCCGGGCGAAGGGTACCGACAGCAGAGCGAAGCGTCTCCATGCGAAAATGTTTGAATCTGACAAACTTGTTGAGGCCCTTCAAGTCCAGAATGAGCCTCAGAGAGCCGTCCTTTTTGGGGACCGTGAAGAGATTGGAATAGTACCCCTGACCCTGTTCTTGATGGGGCACCCGACAAATGACCCCTGACTCCAGCAGGCATTGAACCGCCAAAAGTAACCCTTGAGCTGACAGGGGGTTTAACCCTTTAAGTGCCAGCCTACCTGGAGTTTTTGTCACACTCTGTTGCCAGACCATTTTGCACTATTTTGCGCTCCCCATGTTCAAATGTGATTTTTGAAGGGATTTCCAGGGATTTCCCAGGAAAATGATATATTGTTTTTTTCAGCAGAGTCTGGGCTTTAACATGAAATGTCTTGTTTGTCATTTGTTAGGTGTATTCTTAATATTTTTGGGTGAAATATGTGCAAAAAAAAAAAAAAATTTTTACATATTGTAGTTTTTTTTGGAATAAAAAATGTAAGTTTGTCAATAAAATCTTATTGCGTGTGAAATCCCAATTTCTCCCGGTTACAGCGGTACCACATATGTATTGGTAGACACCCTTTCCTGCCCAGGAGACTCCCCCAAACTGAAACAGCGCTTTAGGAGATTTTCAGATAAAATACAACTATGCTATGCAATATGCGCACCTTGCGGTTTTTCCAGAAAAACAACCCTTTACATTTGAAATACCCCCCAACAAACTATATATTCTCTGGAAGTACACACCTCAGGCTTTCTAGGCGTACCAGGCTTGTGGATGTGGCCATAGTTTTCTGGAAGTAATCCCTCAACGTAATCTTTGGTTGCAAAGAGTTTCCCTAAAAAAAGGATAAAAAAGCAGAATCAAAGCCACATTTTCCTAAAAAAACTATATACAAACAAGAAAAACAAGTTTAATCTGAAAACGCAACATCCCCCGAACAGAACAACACCCAACATGCATAGGTTCTGTCAAGGGAAGAGTTGCCAAACACCCCAAAGTAAAGCATGCGCATAACGGTAATTTTACTTGAAAATTTCAGCTCTGCAGACAAAGTGCGCACCTTGCGATTTTTCAACCAAAACAACCCTTTACATTTGGAATATCCCCCATAAACCATATATTCCCTGAAAGTACACACGTTAAGCTTTTTAAGGGTACCCAGCTTGTTGTAGTGGGCTCATCTTTCTGGAATTAATTCCTCAAAGAATTCTTTGGTTGCGCAGGGTTTCCCTAAAAAATTTATAAAAAAGCTGAATAAAAAACACCTTTTCCTAAAATATAAATATGCAAACCAGAAAAAACAAGCTAAGTCTGAAAGCGCAAGGTCCCCCGAACAGAACAATACCCAACATGCATAGGTACTATTAACCCTTTTAATTGCCAGCCTACTTGAGATTTTGTCACCCTCTGTTGACAGGCCATTTTCCCCATTTTGCGTCATGTTTTGCGACATGTTTTGCGCCATTTTTGCTGTAACTTTCAGAAAAATTATATATATATTTTTTGCAGCAGAGTTTAGACTTTAACATGAAATGTCTTGTTTGTAATTTTTTTTTTTTTTTTTACAATATTATTAAGTGAAAAAAAAAATAAATAAATAAAAATTTTTTTTAGAAAATTGACTCCTTTATTTTAAATAAAAAATGTATTTTATTAAGGAAAATCATATTGCATGTGAAAGCCCCATTTCTACCGATTAGAACGGTACCACATATTTATCGGTAGCCCCCCGTTCCTGCCCAGGAGACCCCCCTAACTGAAACAAGTATTTTATAACATTCACAAAAAAAATACAAAAACCATCCACACTACAAAGGGTTAAATCGGGAAAAAAAATTACATAGGGTCCCCCCTCCCAGGGGAGGGAGATCCCATTTTTTTTTTGATTTTTAAGGGTTAAAAACCCTTAAAAATCAAAAAAAAAATTGACGTGGGGTCCCCCTTACCCAAAGTAACCAGCCCGGGACCAGCTATGGGGGCTTGTAGACACAGAGTGGGGGGGCCAGCTTTTGTGGCCCCCCCACCCTGCAGCCTACGAGCCCACATAGCCCATGTGGGCCCGGGCTCTTCTGCCCCCCCCTGGCCTTTGGGGAGGCAGGTAATGGGGGTGCCGGGGGTTAATGGCAAGCCACCCGCTAGCGCAGGTGGCTTGCCATCCCCCCAGCCTTGTGAACTGGTATAGGGGTCATGGACCCCTTACCAGTTCACAAGGGGTTAAAAGTAAATAATGACACAGACACACATAAAGAAAAAAATATTTTATTAATTTTTATTTTTTTTTTACACTGTACTCACCTCCCATCCATCCTGGAGCACTCTGTCCCTCGGCGATCACTGGCTTCTGCTCACTTGCTAGAAGCCTTTTATAGCTGCTGGATGACAGATTACAAAGGGTTAATCAAAAAAAAAAATGACATAGGGTCCCCCCTCCCAGGGGGGGCGGACCCCATTTTTTTTTGATTTTTAAGGGTTAAAAACCCTTAAAAATCAAAAAAAAAATTGACGTGGGGTCCCCCTTACCCACAGTAACCAGCCCGGGACCAGATATGGGGGCTTGTAGGCACAGAGTGGGGGGGCCAGCTTTTGTGGCCCCCCCACCCTGCAGCCTACGAGCCCACATAGCCCATGTGGGCCCGGGCTCTTCTGCCCCCCCCCTGGCCTTTGGGGAGGCAGGTAATGGGGGTGCCAGGGGTTAATGGCAAGCCACCCGCTAGCGCAGGTGGCTTGCCATCCCCCCAGCCTTGTGAACTGGTATAGGGGTCATGGACCCCTTACCAGTTCACAAGGGGTTAAAAGTAAAAAAAGACACACACACACACAGAAAAAAAAATCTTTATTTTTCTTTTTTTACACCATACTCACCTCCGATCCGACGTCCCTCGCCGCTGTCCCGCGCCGATCACCTCACTGACAGATGCCGGTGGTGATCGGCGCAGGGCGGGTGACAGGTGAGGGGGCTCCGATCGGAGCCTCCTCACCTGACATCCGCCCTGCTCCGATCACCACCGGCATCTGACAGATGCCGGAGCTCGGAGGGGGTATAGGAGGAGCGGGATGACGTCATCCCGCTCCTCCCACAATGGGCGGGGCTAAGCGGCGGCGGCCATCGCCGCCATTACAAGAGGTGAGGACCCGGAAGAGGGTCCTCACCTGAAGACTGCGCAGCCCAGGGGGGGGATCGGACCCCCCCCCTGGTGAAGAGGAGACCCGGACAGAAGGCTCGGGCGCGGAGGTGAGTAAATGACAGTTTTATTATTTTTTTTTTTTTACAGCGGCGATCAGCGCTGGAAACGGGGGGGGGGGGGGCGGCTGGTTTCGGGCCCCCCCTGAAGACGGAGGACGACGGGGGGGCGATCGGATGCCCCCCCAAGGAAGAGGGGACCCCAGGCTTCACAGGGATACCGGAGGTAAGTGATTTTTTTTTTCTATTTTTTAACTGTTTGGGGGAAATGCCAGGTACGTAGTTTCTACGTGCTTGGCACTTAACGGTAGGAGAAGCAACCACGTAGAAACTACGTGCTTGGCATTTAAAGGGTTAAAGAGATCCGGGATCTGATGAATCTTGGGGGCGGCCAGGCTGCAAACTCTATCTTGTAACCGGAGGACACCACCTCCTGAATCCACCGGTCTGAAACGTGGAGCCTCCAGACGTGAGCAAAGAGCCGAAGCCGTCCCCCCACCCGGATGGGTGAGGGCGCCCCCTCATGCCTGGGGGGCCTTGGGAGGAGGTTTGGGCTTGGAACCCCAGGAGAGACCGTGACGTCCACGGGATCTGCCATGGCCCCAAGACTCTCTGCGGCTACCTGAGAAGAGGGAGCCACGACCTCCTCTGGAAGAACGAAGGGAAGGGAGGGAGACGGAGGTCCCCCGAAAAGGCCGGAGCTGCCTCCTATGCTGAGGCAGCCTGCCATCCTTGCCAAAATATCAAGATGCTCACCAAAGAGCCGCAGCCCCGCAAAGGGGAGCCCAGTGAGAGCCTTCTTAGCAGCAGCATCAGCTGCCCACTGACGCAACCAAACAGAGCGGTGCATAGCCACCAAAAGTGCAGAGGCCCTACCACCCAGCCTCACAGCATCATCCATGGCAGTAAGGATAAATACAACACAATCAGAGCAAAGCAAGAGGGCCCTATAATCCTCCCTCCTCCTACCAGCCATAGCACCGTCACAGAGACGCTTGTGCAGTTTCTTAAGGGCAATAGCAATAATGGCAGCAGCACAAGCTGGGCGCAGTCCAGTCCCCACACAAGTAAAAGCATGGCAGGCCAGCTGATCCATGCGCCGGTCCTCACTGTCCTTCAGAGTGGTAGTGTCAGGGGAAGGCATGGACGAAGTATTAGACAGGCCTAGCACGGGAGCGTCCACCTCAGGGGGACAGGACCAATGCTTTACTAGATCTGCAGGAAAGGGATACCTCTTATCCAATCCCTTGGGCACAGCGGGCAGCCTGTTAGGGCGTTCCCACTCCCTAAGCACCATAGAAGTGAAATGGCCCTGCTCAGGGAACCCCAGACGCTGTTTACCAGGACAAAAAAGCTCACCCTGCTTTCTCTTAGCCACCTCAGGGGGAGCAATGTGCAAGATTTCAAAAATTTGTGACAGCAGATTGTCAGTGTCCGCAGGGTACTATGATTCCTCCCCGGATGCAGACCCAGGGTCACTAATGCAACCCTCCTGCTGGTCCCCAGAGGAGTCCTGGAACAGTTCCCCTTCCTCTAGGGAATAAAGTCCACCAGTGGCATCAAATTCCTCATACTCCTCTGTGGAGCGTGAGGGAGTGGAAGTCAGGTGCCGCTTCTTGCCCGAGGGCCTTCCTAGGAATAGGCCTGGCAAGCTGCTTCTCAATGTTGGCCACACGAAGTGCCAGATCAGACTGTGACCTCCTGCTATTATCCCCCTCACTGGGGGCCAATTGCAGGAGTGGGGGGGTAGGCGACTCCGAAGGGGGCGCAGAGCTGGGGAGCGATGCAGGAAAACCAAGCTGGAGCGCAAGGACACTTTGAGCGCACGGCACGCACACTCTGACACTGCCACTCACAGGGGATACCGCACACATGGCACACAGCCGGGATTGCCCCGAAGGACCCCCAAGAACGCTATCCCCAGAAGCCTCCATATGGTGTTTAACACAGGCGCAATAGGCCAGCGCTGGGTAAAGGCTAAGACAAAGGCCACCCGGGATGCCCTTCCCCAGATCAGCAAAGGGTGGGGGGGATGATGGGGGGAGGGAGGAGTAGAGCCGGGAGAAACCACAACCCACTGGTATCCCAACTGAAAGACATAAGTAAAAACGACACATGAGCATCCCGCAGCACATGCCCCACGAGACCAATAAAAAAAACCCCAAGAGGGACTCACGGACCAAGGACACCGCAGGGTCACCAAGGCACAGACCGCAGGATGAAGCGACACACCGGAGGAAACAGCGCTGCAGCCCGGAGAGGAGAAATCCAGACGCGCACCTAATCCAAAATGGCGCCGGCAGAGGTACCTCGAGGGGCGGGCCGCGGGGGACAACACGATACGCGTCATCCCCCGGCAACGCCCCCCCCCGAAGAGCGCAAAAACGGCGCCCACGTGACCCCGCCGGCGCCATGACAAAGTAAAAACGCCACAGGTTATAGCGCCCACAGCCGCAGAGCGCAGTACAAAGTGGCGCGGCGGCCAAAAAACACCAAAAAACGCACTGTAAATGGCCAAAACTCCACAACTAATACCACTCGCCGCTACCACCCTCCAACTTTGTTCGGGGGGGGGGGAGAGAGAGACGAGAAGGCAGCAGCGAGTATCCCGGCCAGAAGGGGGGGGTGGGACCCCTGAAGGAAAAGAAGGGGACACAGTCCCCAAAACACTCACCCCCTCAGAAGCCAGGACAGGAACTCCGCATCCCTAGTAGGCTCACCATAAAGCCTATGGCCGGCTACCCTTTGTGGAACAAGGTCTGCGGCTTGGAGCTGCGCTCCAGGAGCACTTGACCCTAGTCAACACTTGATACTTGAAGAGAATCGCTGGCACTTTCAAACGGGGGGTCAGGTAAGTCTGTATTTTTTTACTTTTTTTTTTATGGGGCTCTAAAGTCAGCTATGCGAGTCTCACGTTGGAGAGGCTGCTACGTGAGACTCACGTAGCTGGCACTAAAAGGGTTAAACCACATATTCCTTTAAGCACTGGGTTTTTTGTGCAGCCTTAACCCACCTTTTCCTGTATGCACTGGATATTGTGTGCCCCGTTAACCCACCTATTCATTAAAACACTGGGGTTTGGGAGCCCCCTTAACTCACCTTTTTATTTAAACCGGACCTTCGCCATGATTTATTGCAAAGCCCAAACCCTTAAAAGATGATTCCCCAGCATATAAAATTAATATATTTTAAGATTTGAATCACTTACTTATTATTCTTTCCCCCACTGGGCTGCAACTCTGTTAAGGACTTTAGGATATGGGCGCCACCCTCTTGACTCAGAAGCATCACCCTTACTGTGGAGAGGAGAGTGGGAGCTGGGGTCAGGAAAAGGTCAGCAGTCCCAGAATGCAGAGCAGCACAATCAGAAGGCACTTCCTATTTGCAGGCTGCCTGATGTTCCATGAGCCACCATATTGGATGTTTAAAGGCAGTAGATGCAGGTAGGATGATTATTAATGTGAGCAATCTGTATGTACAGGGTGTGGGAAACATATAAGAAGAACCACTTTAAGCACTGGGGTTTTAGTGCCCCCTCAACCACCTTTTCATTTAAGCACTGGGTTTTGTGTGTGGCCTTAACCCACATTTTCCTTTCAGCACTGGGGTGTATCCTCTTATCCCCAAGAGCTTCTGTGGGAGAATGAGGACGTGGCCAGTGTAACATCAAAGGACACATCAGATGATGATCAGACCCACTGCTGCAGCTTTCTGCAATGTTGAGGCTGAGAGGGAGGCTAGCAGGGAGGAGTGGGTGGAAGAGGATGCCAGGGGTGATTATGAGGTCCTATACCCAACATGGACTGAAGAACATCAGAGTTCGGAAAAAGAGCTGGTGGTCACATTGACCCAGGCAGCCAGCTGAGCATGCCAAGCTGCCTCAAAAGCATCTCACCAGTGTGGTGTCAGAGGACAAGACATGTGTCATCTGCACGCTGTGCCAAAAGCCACTGAAGTGAGGGAAAACTGCTAATCATCTATGCACTTCATGCAAGACCAGGCATCTGAAAACAAAACACGAGCTGCAGAGCAAAACTACCAAAAAACCTGCAAAAACCTCTCTCTCTCTCGCTGAGTCTCCCTCTGTCTCTCTCTGAGCCTCCAGCTCCACTTCCCCAACAACAAAGCCACCTTTCGCCCCCCAAAGGGAAAATGTGGGAACCCCACCACCACCAAGCCGGTCCACATCATCTCAGGGAAACGTTCAGCTTTCCATCCCTCAAACGAAGAGAAAGAGGAAGCTGGTCCCATCTCATTCAAGAGCACTGGTCCTGAATGTGAGCATTTCAAATTTGCTGGCCTTTGAAATGAAATGTCCCAGACTGACAGTTTTATAGAGTTGATGGTGGCGGCTGTTCTACAATATGCTATTCCAAGCAGCCACTACTTTTCTCACCAGGCCACCCCTGCAGTGCACCAACAAGAAAAAATAAAATGTGCACTGGACAACACCATTAATTCCAGTGTTCACCTCACCACAGGCAAATATGCATGGACATCTCTCTAACTGCCCACTGGGTCAATGTAGTGGAGGCTGAGACTGAGGCAGGAAGCACTGTGGCGCAGATCCTTCCACTACCCAGGATTGCGGGACATCAGTCAGTGCCTCCTGTAGCCGCCTCCTACTGTGCTTCCTCCTCTTGGCAGTCAGTACCGCCATGGGGAAACGGCAGCATGCAGTGCTAAAATTCATCCATCTGGGTCCCCAGACCTCCCAGGAGCTGTGAACCGGCATCCAGGACCAGACAGGTGAGTGGCTGTTGCCGTTGCACATGAAGCCACAGTAGTGTGTGCTTGCACCTTCGGTGTTCCCACTCTGCTGCCATTCGCCTGTCTGCATTGCAGAGGAATTTCAGCCTTCCCACCCACCGCATCATATGTGACTTGCCCACCAGGTGGAATTTTAGATTGTACATGCTGAAAAGGGTGTGCCAGCAGCAGCAGTCAATAGTGGAGTTCCAGCTTCAAAATCCCCTAGTCGGAGCGCCACCAGTCACCACCAAAGAGTGGGCCTCTGTGAGGGACATCTGCACAGTGCTGCAGTGCTTCCAGTATGGCACCAATATGGGGAGTGCTGATGACGCCATCGCCAGTGCTACCATCCCGATCCTCTGCCTGCTGGAAAAAAGCTTCAGGCCACGATGGAGGAAGTATAGAGGAGCAGGAAGGCCCATTTTCGGGGCAGTGCACACAAGGCTCACAGGGTAGGTTACTGGGCCGGCAGTGGCCAGGTATGCCTGAAGAAGGAGCAGGAGGAGGAGACACCTGACACTGAGGACAGCGTATCCTTGACTCAGGGCAGCCTGGCTCACATGAGCAACTACATGCTCCAGTGCCTGTGCAACAACCACAGAGTTGCCCGTATAGTCTCCAGTGCTGACTAATGGGTGCCCACTCTGCTTGATCCCCACTATAAGGGCAACATCACCTTCTTGATTCCAGCAATGGAGCTGGATTGAAAAAGAGTACAAACACTACTGATGGATGCACTTCTGGCAGAGTTCCTGCTGACTTTGTGGGCTCAGTGGTGGCACAATGAGGAGGAGGAGCAACATAGCAGAGGCATCGGCAGCACCTCACAGGGGAGGGTGAGCATGGCCACAATGTGGAACAGCTTCCATTGTCCTCCACATCCACCACCATCGGATACTACGGCATGTAGTACCAGGAGGCAGGCTTCGACTCGCATAGTGGATGACTACCTGTCCATGATCATTCTGGGTCTGTAAATTGAACACGTGGCCAGAGCTTGCCCTCTATGCCTTGGAGGTGCTGGCCTGCCCTGCAGCAAGTGTCAGAACGTGAATTTAGCACGGCAGGGGGTGTCATTACTGAAAAGTGTGGACAATGTTACATGGACGTGCTTACATTTCTTAAGATGAACCATGCATGGATTCCACGGGACTTGCCTGTGCCAGCACCTAAGTGACTGGTTAAAGTGTTTGCTACCGCCTCATCCTCCGCTTAAACCTCCATTTTGAGTATGGCAGTTGCCCTGGTGTTACCTCCAAATTGGCCTCCGACACCCATTTTTCAATTGATGTATTTAATTTTTTTGGTTTCTGTTACTATTTTAAGTACTTTCCCTAGCCCATTTTGTGCAGGACAATGGCCCGGGTGTTCCCCTCTATTTTCAGCGCTCTAGTCCTTGCTATAGGCCATTTTTGGGACCCAAAGTTTTGGGTCCCCCATTGACTTCAATGGGGTTCAGGTTCAGGAACTTTGCCGGCAAGTTCGAACATGGCAAACCCATACTTCAACGGACCCGCTCATCATTAGTCCTCGTAGTCCGAAAAACTGCATCTATGACTATGGATCTTTCATCTTGCCTTATCTGCTCAGGTCCGGATTGTGCTCTGATTTTATGTAATTTTAGCCAAGGTGGCCTTATGCTGGTTTTAAATAACTAGAATACATTTTTAACATTTTAATAACTTTGGCTGTGTCGGCTACCCCTTTCTATCTTGATGCCCTCTATAAACGCACACGTTCGAATAGATCTGCATTGAATGAGCTATCTGCATGCTTATGTGAATGCTAGCGATCCAAGCCACATAACAAGGCTGACTGTAAATAACACTCACATATAAATGCAAACACAGAGAAATGTCAAAACTATGAACTGTTAATCTGCAAACTACCCAAATAAGTGGCTCCACTACCAATAGACGTACAATGAAGTGATACAAAGCAACACTGCAAAAAAAAATCACCACCCAAACCTAACACACATATCAAACAAAAAGTGCAGAAATAAAGTTAATTAAAAATGAACAATCACATGTATTTTTCCTCAATTATAAAGTCAGGAAAAACAAACCTCCAGAAATTACAGAAAACAAAGGGCAACAACGGATCATAGAGCACCGCTACAAAATAGCAGTAGAAAAAAAATCGCTGTGCTGGCGCTTTTAACATGGGAAGAAAATAACTAAGACAAAGGAAATAAATTGATGATTACCTAACATGGAGCAATTTTGAAGGTCCGTTTTTATTTTTACTATAAACTAGAAGTGTCCCGGAGGCACCCAAGCCTAGTATAGTTTGTAGATCGCATTTGGAGAAGATATAAGAGAAATGGATTGGGATGACACTACTGACCTCTACATCAAAATTGGCTGCCTGGCTGCTATGTCCCCCCCCCCCCCTCAGTCACTTCGCCAGCAGTCATCATGAGGAGACCAGTAGTCATAATGAGAGCAAGAGCAGCATATGTCTGTCCCTGGCTTAGCCTCTGTCTGTCCCAGGCACAACAGCAACTTGGCCAGGTCACGACAGTGACAACTCCGCGGTGCCATCGTAGGCTTTCTGCATCCTCCTCCACTACCTCATGCTCCTAACCCTCCTATTTAATTCACCATGCTGCAGTTTCAGGCCCATTATAGTCACGTATTCCTTCAACTGGTGAGTCTTGGCAAGTGCAGCCACAATGTGCAGGAACTGCTCGACAGCATGCAGTAGGAAATGTCCTCTTGGCTTATCCCTCGCCTACTTGACATTGGAACCATCGTTACTGACAACTGGAGGAACATCACGTCAGCACTGTAGACATGCTTTCAATTTGGTTGTAAAAAGGTTACTAACATGCTGTAGTGGGCTCCAGCAGCTTCTAATATTATCATGCAAACTGTGCACACATTTTAGCCACTAATATCGTTCAAGGAATGCCCCCCTGAAGCTGCAAAGACAGCATTGTTGACCTGCAAAGAGCCAACCTGTTGGAAATCCTCCCTCCATATGTTGGAACAGCTGTATGAGCAAAAAAACAGCGAATAATGATCTCATGCAGCAGCCAGCCTCACACCGCAGTGCAATTTCCAACTGTGCCACTGGCAAATAAGGCCTGCCGTTTGCTGAGGCGTTCGAGGAAGCCACTCTGCTCATCAGCTGGAAAGAGTGAGGAGGTGGGGGCAAAATAAACTAAATATATATCGTTTCATGCTTCCTGTTTAATCCTGGTCAGCTGTGGTTAACCCATGACTTCATTGAGATGCTTGAGGTAAAAAAGTTGAGCCTGGCATATACACTACCTGGTCAAAAAAAAAGGTCACCACCTGGATTTAAAGGGTAATTGCACTTTCGGTGGCATTTTTAAATGTTTCCATTGTTTCCATTATCAAGTCAAAACATTTTTTTGATTTGTTTGCAATGTCATATTATAAAAGAGAACAATTTGCTCCAGCAACAATGTGTTTATCTTAGCAATGTACACCAAAGTGATGTTCTGATGTACATTTCAGGAACTTCCTGATTCTGTTATAGTGGGTGATTCTGGGACTTGTAGTCACAAAGAATACTAAGAGCTTTACTAAAGGCCAGGAATGATGATTCTACTTTACCAAGACAGAGTCACAGGAATATAAGAAACATGGAAACAGCATGCTGATAAGTAAATCACAGTTATGGATACACAATCCTAACACAAATGTTTATTTTACTTTCCAGAAGAGGAAAACAAGGCAGAACACAAAAAACCTTAAAACTAAACTAAAATAGGGTTAAGAATTATTAAGAAGTGGAAGGAGAGTGGTGAAACACTTTGAGGAAGAAATGTTGTCGGGAAAAAAAAACCTTTAAAGATCACATTAGGTGATTTCTTAGGCTCTGTTCACACGTCTAATTTGCGTTAAAAGCAAGTGTTTTGTAAATATGCCAGAGGGGCATTGTATCAAAACAAACTCTGTGCGTTTGATGAATTAAAAAAAATGCAACACAGACGCATTTATAAGTGAAAATTATTTTTGGGCAAAATCTATGGAAACGTGGGTAAACTGCATTATACATGTGTTGCGCTAGTGTTGCCATAGACTTCTATTGACCTGCGCTGTTACAACATACAACACAGAAAAAACGAAATTCTGTGAGTACTCACCTGTAGAGTTGTTTTTTCTGGGAATCCACTCCAGAGACTCCTTATACTTGGGATTACCTCCTTGCCGATTGGATGTGACTGCAAGGCAAAAAAAGACCTCCCGGCTCCATAAGTAGCAGCTGCCTCCTAACCTAGATCAGTTACTTAAAAAGCAGTAAAACATAAAATAGGGGAGGGGCGTGGCTTGCTGATGGCGGGGTAGGACGCTGGAACCCGAGGCTCCCTACCTTATCCCCTTATTTTCTGTATTAATACGTGCTGGCAGCAACTTCACACAGATGACTAAGAAGGGGAAGATCAGAAGCACCACGCGACCCCACAAGGAAGCTTCCATAAAGCAGTATTTCAGAGCTAACGCTCCTGAAAGTCCCGGACCTTCACCTATCAAGATGGCGGCCACGAGAGAAGGGGCAGAGGAGGTGGAAGAAAGACCCCCATCCGCCATCACGAGCGAAGACTCACCTAGTGCCTGGGCCCGGGAGGAGAGTCAGGTGTGATCCTTTCCTGCAGCGGGGAGAGCATGCGACTCCCCCGCTGAGCACACAGGGGAATGAGGAGGAGGCCGGCGACATGGCGCCGACCGCACCAGAGCGGGGTGCAGACGCTGCCACCCTGCGAGATGTACACCAGCTGACTGAGGCGGCCCGGCCTGTGGATCCTCTGGTTGTCATCAGGCCGAGAGAAGAGCGAACGTCGGGCTCTGGATCTCTCCCGCGGCTGGCGGAGGATGAGAGCATGCCGCCGCGAGCGGGGCTGAAGAGCGGCGGGATGATGTCACTGCCAGGGGGGAGAGAGGGACCCGCTGCTTTACCAGACAGGCCTTGGTTAGCTGCCTCAGATCGGGATTGCGATCGGACAAGCACCTATGATTGCAAGGCGAGGAGAAATGACCCCCTTAAATGCTATGTCGGTGGGTGCAGGAGGGGGGCTGAGGGGCAGATCACCTGATACTGTGGGGCTGGTGGTGACCACTGCACAAGTACACCACAATACAGAACCTTATCCTGGTGTCTCTCAAAGTAAGGGGCCTGAATCGACAGAGCCGGCAACTCAGAGACAAGCCGAACTGAGGTAATCGCCACCAAGAAGGCAACCTTCTGAGTGAGAACCGAAAGAGCAATATCATGTAGCGGCTCAAAAGGCGGACCCTGCAGAGCCGAAAGAACCAAATTCAAATCCCAAACAGGAACTACAGCTTTCGAGGGGGCCGCACATGCACCACCCCTTGGAAAAAAGTCTTAACCAGCGGGTGTAAAGCAAAAGACCTCTGGAAGAAAACCGACAAGGCAGAAACCTGTCCTTTCAAAGTACTAAGCTGGAACCCCAGGTCCAGATTATGCTGAAGAAACTCCAAAATTCTGGGTACAGAAAAAACCCTACAAGGCAAGGCCCTAGCCTCACACCAATCAATATAGGAATCGAAGGAGGACACCATCAGACCCACCAGTTTCATCCCCTGTCGGATAGAGGGACAAGGACTGTCCAGGAGAAGACGGATCAGGTCCTGAATTCCCTGCACCTTGGCCTGGGGCAGAAACACTCTGGCCAGACTGGTATCCAGAGTCATGCCCAGAAATGAAATCACTTGAGACGGGGAGAGAGAAGACTTGGTGCGGTTGATCACCCACCCGAACCTCTCCAGGGTCAACACCACCTGGTGGGTGTCCAGTTCCACCTGCTGAAGGGAAGAAGCTGAAATCAACAGATCATCCAGATAAGGCACAATGCAAATGCCCTGCGATCTGAGCAGAGCCATTACGCCCGCCAAAACCTTGGTGAAGACCCTCTGTGCCGAGGTCAGACCAAAGGGAAGAGCTACGAATTGATAATGTTGATCCTCTATCGCAAACCGTAGGAATCTCTGATGCACCTGAAAGATCGGAACATGCAGATACGCATCCTTGATGTCTATGGATGTCATGAAATCCCCCTGGTGAAGGGAAATCATAGCGGAGCGCAGAGTCTCCATGCGGAACTTTTTGGCTCTGATAAACCTGTTTAGAACCTTGAGATCTAGAATGGGTCTCACCGAACCCTCCTTTTTGGGTACCGTGAAAAGGTTGGAGTAGTAACTCCTGCCTCTCCGTCTCCTGTTAGCGGTAAGAAACCTTCTGGACATGGGAGTTATTTGCCCGGTGCCTCAGTCGGAGGGGCCAGACCTCTGCCCCTATTCCAGGAGGAGCCCCTGACACCAGAGACGGGCAGACCCCTAACCGCTCTGGCTCCACGAAAGGAAGGGGCGAAGTAACCAGCCCCCTGAAAGGGACGGCGCTGCTTCTTCCGCTGAGGTAACCTACCTCCCTTTGCAACAGCATCCAATTTGTCTCCAAACAGCCGCGAACCCATGAAGGGAAGAGAAGAAAAATGGAGCTGCCAGCACATACCCCAGGGCCCACCAACGTAACCGCTCAACAGATACACCAAAATATAATCAATGAACGAAACTTTATTTGAGTGGCCTGCGCATACATTAAAAACAATTAAAAACACAGGGAATCATGGGGCTGTGCATCAGACTATACACATAATCTCTGGTACACCAAGTGAATACTATCATAACATGTATGTCAGCATATAATTAATGAGTACATAAACCATGTTAATACATGCATAGATGTATAGCAATAAATAATTAATTAATCGATCAAAAGTAAATACATAAATGGTAATAAACTATTGCTGCATTTGTGCATGCCAAAGGAGCGCTCCAAAGAAAGGTGCAGTGAAAAAGTGCTCAAAAAGACCTCAAAATTATAGTGAGTGTGTAGAGGTGACTAAACAAGAGATAATTAGTGATAGCAAAAACAAAATAAGAGGGGTCACAGAGAGCGTGACCTAAGGAGTGCCAAGTGTAAAAGGTGTCAGTGCTCACAATGATGGAAGGCTCCAGGGCAAGCACAAAAGACAATAATGCTGATTGATAAACAATAATTGTATCTAAGGTGTATCAAGTAAAGATCTACATTACCACATATATCATGGTTCTGCTAAACCACCATGTCCCATATACCGATAGCACTGACGCGTTGCGTGGCGATGGCTATCTGCCACTTCATCAGAGTGTACCTGGAGTGCCACCTATCCTGCTTAAATACCCTTCTAATTCTAATTATCCAAGTGTCCTTAATTTCCCGCCCGGAACTGTCGCCAAGTGAGGGCGGAAGTAAATGCACGGAACACCGGGTCATGGTGGAAACCATATTGGAAAAGGGCAAACCGTGTCTAATCTCGTCCCTGTATTTGATCGTGACTGTGGGTAAATCCCACCATGGAGCGAAGTGTGACATATGTCCCTGACATGTGTGTCAGCGTTGTTGGCGGGCGAGGGGGAGGCCGTAGAGGAGCACACGCGCCCCACCGCATGCTGCGCATGCGCGCTAGGCTCCAGGTCTAGATGGAAGGATAGAGGCGGATCCTGATCCCCAGCGCGCACCCTCACGCCCGGCCCCGGGTGCGCGCGCGCCGCCGGCCCCACGTGCAGGCGCACCCACGACAGACCCCAAGCCTATGGAGGGCAGTATTGGGGCCAGTGAAGGGCGCGCGAACGCGCGGAGCCGCCCGCGCATCCGCGCCAATCCAAGAACAGGGGCACAACAGAGGGACAGCTAATGTAACAATTCGGTTGCAGGCAGGGGCTTGGTGGCACTTAAAACTACAATGCTTCCGGCTATATTAATACTCAATAACTACAATATTGCACTCTACAATAATAAATTAACTATAATATGTTTATACTATTCAAGCAGAGAGAGGGCATAATACAATATCTACACACCTTGGTTATTACAACTCATGGTGTGTACACCAAAAATGTATATAGACAATTACATATAAATACATGTTGATTAATATTAACATATGTACAGGAAATAGGAGGGGTTGAGAATCAAGGTATAGTATGTTAAATACAATTACCCAATTTACCCAAGTAACCATAGTGTTACAATTTCAACACCATGTCACAGGGTATCTGTGCTAATGGGAGGCACACTCTATTTCCTGGATTCTCATAGTGTCATTAATGTCTTAATCAGGCCCAAATATAGGGGCCAAAAAGGGGGGAAGCCAAAAGGAAAGGGGGAGGGGGGGGGGAAAGGGGAAGGGGGAAAGGGGAAGGGGGAAAGGGGAAGGAAAGGGATAAGCGGAGAAAGACAACGGTAGGAAGGAATGGGAACACAGTGGGAAAGGGAAAGGAAATGTGTATATAGTAACTTGGCAAGGTTATAGGGCAAAGCCCTGATGCAATATATACATATCCAGGGTCCTGATGTCGGTTCCTATTCCATAGGAAAGTGGCAATTCCTCCGTTGTGTTCGTTGAACCAATGTCCACTTCAGAGGTAGAGAACAAAATGGACCAGCCGAAATCCAAATCAATGCTTCCCCTGTCAGGGGGCAATTCTTCATCCCCCGAAATTCTTGTTTGTCACCGGATACTGGGTCCCAGATTGGATTGAAGCAAGCTGTTATCATCAGAAGGGCATGGCCAATATTGGGGCGTAGGGTACTGTCTGAAAAGTGTAATCTAGAATATAAAAGGCGAAGAGGTGTAAAACACATATGTAATATTTGGCCTAAATATCATTAAGTAGCATAGTAAACAAATACCCATAAAATGCACCATATTCCTTCCTACCGTTGTCTTTCTTCGCTTATCCCTTTCCTTCCCCTTTCCCCCTTCCTCTTTTCCCCCCCCCCTCCCCCTTTCCCTTTGGCTTCCCCCCTTTTTGGCCCCTATATTTGGGCCTGATTAAGACATTAATGACACTATGAGAATCCAGGAAATAGAGTGTGCCTCCCATTAGCACAGATACCCTGTGACATGGTGTTGAAATTGTAACACTATGGTTACTTGGGTAAATTGGGTAATTGTATTTAACATACTATACCTTGATTCTCAACCCCTCCTATTTCCTGTACATATGTTAATATTAATCAAAATGTATTTTTTTTTTTTTAAATTGTGAATTTTTATTAGAGAGAAGCAGGTTACAGACTTTGCTCAGGTTACACAAATATACATGCCATACATAAAAATATAAACACTATAAACACTATAGCACTGCGGGACAACAAATCTATAAGCTGTGTGAGACAGTCCAGCCCACGAAAGGTCCGACGTTAATGGGAGATCCACGATACCCTAATCTAAAGGTGTCTCACAAGACCATTTTCCTGGGGACCACTGTAAGCGATAAAGCGCCCCGCCGATCCAGCCTTGGCATGCAACGGTAAAGCTTAAGGAATAAAAGATGGGCCTGAGGCCTGCAAATCCCGCCTCTTCATTCTTTTTTAGTTAATAGAACAGGGCTAATGCTAGCCCAACACAAACCGAACCAAACACTAACCAGTAAACGCACATGGGGTATACGAACGACAGTATCACATACACATCAGGGGGGGGATACGACAAACAAGGGGGGCGGAGGGAGGAAAGGTAAATGGGAGGAGAGACGGGAAGGGGGGGAGGGTCGGCAGGCACTAGGGGACGGTAGTTCCCTTACAGCTCAACTCCTCATTACATTTTCAGATATTCTAGGTATTCCGCGGAGAGGGTGAAACGATCCCACTCACACCAAGTCATCCTGTATTTCTCTGAGGTGCCCTTCAGCAGGGCTGTGAGCTCCTCCATCCTACAGATATCTTTAACTCTAGCAAGCCACAGCGCGGTAGAAGGGGGCTCCTGGGATTTCCAACAAGCCGGGATGCAGGACCTCGCCGCGTTCAGGAGGGGGGCGAGCAGGGATTTGCTTCGTTTCCGGATGGAAGTAGGAGCAAGACCGAGCAGGTAACCCGCCGGATCCTCACCCAGATCTATGTCCGTCAGGGCCAGGACAACTTTCCGGACGTTGCCCCAGAACCCGGAGAGGTCTCGGCATTCCCAGAAGACGTGCAGCATGGAGCCTCTAGCGCTCAAACATCTCCAACACAAGGGGGAGGAGGAGGGGAAAATCCCCGATAGCCTGTTGGGGACTAGATACCAACGAGTGAGAATCTTATAAGACGTTTCTTGATATCTGCAGGATATGGAAGACTTGTGGGCTAGCTGCATCATAGCCAGCTTTTGCTCATCTGTGAAACTCCTGTTCAGTTCCCTTTCCCATCCCTCTATAAAAGAAGGTGAGGGAGGCTCTGGGGGACAGATCACCAGCGAATAAGCGAAGGCCAGAGCGCCCCGGAAATGGCCGCCCCCCACGCAGACCTGTTCAAAGGGGGTAAGGGGCCTGGAGGTCTCAGCGACCCTGCCTATCGAGTTCCGGTAATGTGTTAGCTGAAGGGTATGCCAAAAGCCCAAAATAGGCAGGGATTCCTTCCGAGCCAGCTCCTCCAGCCCCGCCCAGCCCAATCCGTCTCGCAGGTGGAGGATCCGAAACCTATTGCGCTTCGTCCAGGTCCTAAAAGTGCTGTCCGAGGTGCCTACTGGAAAGTCCGGGTGGCCTATCAGAGGGGTCAGAGGCGAAAGGGCCGGGGAAATGTCCAAACCCCGGAACGTCCTACTTGCCACCCTCCTAGTGGGCCCAATTGTGGGGTGCTTGTTCAGTGAGATGGTTCGGTCCAATGGTACCCAGGGGAGTCCTGGAAGGGGGATCGAAGACGCCCCCTGCTCAATACCCGTCCACTGCTTCAAATGTGCGTGCCTACACCAATCAATCACCCGGGCAAGGTGCGCAGCCGCATAGTAGGACCTCCAGTCCGGAAGGCCCAGCCCACCCCGTCTCTTAGGGAGCACCAGGGTTGAGGAAGCCAAGCGATGGGGTTTCCCCGCCCATACAAACCTCGCACAGATTCCCATCAGTCGCCGGAAGAAGGTGTGGGGGACCTCAATTGGCAAGGCTTGAAAGAGGTAAAGCACCCGAGGGAGGATGTTCATTTTTACGATATTAACCCTGCCAAACCAAGAGAACGCACTTTTATTCCATCTCTGGAGGTCCCCCTCCACCCTCCCCAGCAGCGGGGGGAAATTCAAGCTATATAATTTCTGGGGGCATGCCGAGATTTGCGTCCCCAGATAGGTCAACGCCTCACTCTCCCACCTGAACGGGAAATTTTCTGAGATCCGCTTCAGTCTCCCCGGTGGAATGTTAATATTTAGGGCTGAGGATTTTTGATAGTTTATTTTACAGTTAGATAGTAAGTGAAAGGTTTTGAGTTCTGCCAGAAGATTAGGGAGGGTCGTTTCTGGTCTGGTAATAAAAAATATGAGGTCATCGGCATACGCCGCGACCTTATGTTCATCTCGGCCCTACAGGACCCCTGAGATATCAGGATTCCTCCTGACGTGGCGTAGAAAAGGTTCTAGTGTCAAGATAAATATTAAGGGGGAGAGCGGGCAACCCTGGCGTGTGCCATTCGCCAGAGAGAAGGAGTCAGACGCCAACCCATTCACCACGACGGACGCCGAGGGGCACGAATAAGAGGCCATGATCCAGCGAGTCATGTTATCTCCTAGGCCGATATGACGCAGGGTGGCTGAGATAAAGTCCCACCCAACCCTGTCAAAGGCCTTCTCGGCGTCCGTCGAGAGAAGCATCGTAGCCGAGTCCCCCAAGCGTGCGCGGTGGATCAAGTTGATCACCCTCGTCGTATTATCCCTACCCTCTCTCGTGGGTACAAAGCCCACCTGGTCCCAGTGTATGTAATCAACATGTATTTATATGTAATTGTCTATATACATTTTTGGTGTACACACCATGAGTTGTAATAACCAAGGTGTGTAGATATTGTATTATGCCCTCTCTCTGCTTGAATAGTATAAACATATTATAGTTAATTTATTATTGTAGAGTGCAATATTGTAGTTATTGAGTATTAATATAGCCGGAAGCATTGTAGTTTTAAGTGCCACCAAGCCCCTGCCTGCAACCGAATTGTTACATTAGCTGTCCCTCTGTTGTGCCCCTGTTCTTGGATTGGCGGGGATGCGCGTGCGCGGGCGGCTCCGCGCGTTCGCGCGCCCTTCACTGGCCCCAATACTGCCCTCCATAGGCTTGGGGTCTGTCGTGGGTGCGCCTGCGCGTGGGGCCGGCGGCGCGCGCGCACCCGGGGCCGGGCGTGAGGGTGCGCGCTGGGGATCAGGATCCGCCTCTATCCTTCCATCTAGACCTGGAGCCTAGCGCGCATGCGCAGCATGCGGTGGGGCGCATGTGCTCCTCTACGGCCTCCCCCTCGCCCGCCAACAACGCTGACACACATGTCAGGGACATATGTCACACTTCGCTCCATGGTGGGATTTACCCACAGTCACGATCAAATACAGGGACGAGATTAGACACGGTTTGCCCTTTTCCAATATGGTTTCCACCATGACCCGGTGTTCCGTGCATTTACTTCCGCCCTCACTTGGCGACAGTTCCGGGCGGGAAATTAAGGACACTTGGATAATCAGGATTAGAAGGGTATTTAAGCAGGATAGGTGGCACTCCAGGTACACTCTGATGAAGTGGCAGATAGCCATCGCCACGCAACGCGTCAGTGCTATCGGTATATGGGACATGGTGGTTTAGCAGGACCATGATATATGTGGTAATGTAGATCTTTACTTGATACACCTTAGATACAATTATTGTTTATCAATCAGCATTATTGTCTTTTGTGCTTGCCCTGGAGCCTTCCATCATTGTGAGCACTGACACCTTTTACACTTGGCACTCCTTAGGTCACGCTCTCTGTGACCCCTCTTATTTTGTTTTTGCTATCACTAATTATCTCTTGTTTAGTCACCTCTACACACTCACTATAATTTTGAGGTCTTTTTGAGCACTTTTTCACTGCACCTTTCTTTGGAGCGCTCCTTTGGCATGCACAAATGCAGCAATAGTTTATTACCATTTATGTATTTACTTTTGATCGATTAATTAATTATTTATTGCTATACATCTATGCATGTATTAACATGGTTTATGTACTCAATTATATGCTGACATACATGTTATGATAGTATTCACTTGGTGTACCAGAGATTATGTGTATAGTCTGATGCACAGCCCCATGATTCCCTGTGTTTTTAATTGTTTTTAATGTATGCGCAGGCCACTCAAATAAAGTTTCGTTCATTGATTATATTTTGGTGTATCTGTTGAGCGGTTACGTTGGTGGGCCCTGGGGTATGTGCTGGCAGCTCCATTTTTCTTCTCTTAGTATTGTCCGGTTTACCGGGCTTTTGGACCCACCCGGACCAGCATCCAGACACACCCTTTGTTCACTTATATTTTATTTCTGACCCTTAGTGCTGTGCAGGTATACGCCTCTTTTGCTTTGCCCCATGAAGGGAAGAGCCGCAAGCGACTTCTTGGCCCCAAAATCCGCCGTCCACTGACGCAGCCAGACCAATCTGCGCATGGCCACCAATAAGGCCGAAGTCCTGCTACACATGACGATAGAATCTTCCATAGCAAACAAAACAAAGTCCATGAACAATTCACACCTCTTAAGAGTAGTGAACTCAGCGCTATCCGGATCAAGCTGACTATCATTCAGCCAGTCCCTGATCAGGGACCTTGTAGCAAGCGACACTAGAGCAGATGAACAAGCCGGCCGCAGGGCCGATCCCACACTGGCAAACGCATGACAAGCTATCTGATCAAGGCGCTTATCCTCGCTATCCTTAAGGGAGGTAGCATCAGGGGTGTTAAGCACAGAAGAATTGGTCAAGCCCAAAACAGGACCATCGCTTGACCGCCTCCACCGGGAAAGGATACTTCTTGTCCCATCCCTGGGGAACACCAGGAAGCCGACAGGGCCTCTCCCATTCTTTCTGGATCAGTGCGTCAAAATGATCCTGCATAGGGAATTCTAGACGGGGCTTGCGGACCCCAAAAAATTCCCCCTTCTTTAGGGGAGGCGCCTCCGGGGGATCAATATCCAACACCTTCAACATATGTGACAAAACAGCTACCGTATCTAAGGCATCCCCAGGCGCCTGCCCAACCAAAGCATCACCAGACTGTACAAAATCAGACTCTGTCTCCTCAAACACTTCCCCCTCCTCTAAAGGGGAATAATCAGAAAAGTCCATAGAGTCGTCGTCCGCATCCCACACGGGCTGTGCCGACGACAAATGTCTCTTTTTAGCTTGGGCCTTCTTGCCCACCATGCTACCAATAAACTTTTCAATGCTGGCCAATCTGGCACCAACATCCGACTGCGACTCCCGGCTGGCACCAATGTCACTCGGGGTACGGATCAAGCGGGGAGGGGAAGGCGATGAAGCGGGAGGAGCCGACCCAGAAGGCTGGGACCCAGACTTCCGCGTTATGGCCTTATGAGCACATGGAGTACAGATCGGTACATCCTCTCCTGTAAGGGATGCCCCACACATGGGCGGGCTTGCCCCAAGGTGAGCCCGAGCCCAGTATCCTGCGGAGCCTCCATATGGTGATTTTTTAGTGGTCAGTCGCAAGACCGCAGGGAATTACGCTTAAGCAACCCGGGATGCCCCTTAAATGTCCCGGTGGGAGGATTTGGAGGGGATCAATTTTAAACTAGGGACCCCAGGACCAGGAGGAACCCCTTAATATGCACAATATGAAGCAATCTGCAACACACAATAGGCATATCAGTTACTAATAATAGCATCTGAACTACAGATATATACAGCAAAAAATTGTCAAAAAACACACACACCAGGGGCCCACCCCACTAGAGAGTGACCCCCCAATACACGGAAAAAAAACGGCCAACAGGCCCCTACCTGACCCCTAAGATCAGACACAGCCATGCAGGAAGCACCAAGATGGCCCCTGGCCTTGAGGTAACTAGGCCACGCCCCCCTCCCTGCAGCGCGGATCTGGCCAGAGGAAGGCCCTGTAAAAAACGACGAGTGGGCGGGGCTACCGCGGCCGCGCCGAGCGCCCGGCCCCGACCCCTTCCACACACACACAGCCTGAGTGAATTTCACTCAGGCTGACAGGGAGCCATCTTGCAACCAATTCATCAGTGATTACTGCCAGGCGGACCACACAAGCAAATAAACCCAGTGTGAAGCACCCAACAGACACACACACACCATAAAAATGCATAAAATTACAATTACACATAAAAGCAAGGAGAGTCCAGTGAAGACGCGCCAGCCCCCCCCCCCCCCCCGAGGGCGTAAGGGACCCGGAGAAGGGACAACCCGGCCTGTACTAAGGCCGCATGCTAGCAGGAACGGGGGCATCCCATACCAGGATCACCACAACCTGGTTGTACCGCCGGCCCCATAATGAGGTCTCGCGGTGGAGCGCGGCTCCTACTGCACCCACAGGGTGCTCCTACCCTTGCCAGGGCCCGCAGCCTAAGCTGGGAGGCTCAACAGGGTCAATTTAGAATGAGTCCTGGCAGCAATAGGGAAAAAAAGGGGGCCAGGCGCGAGCCCGGCTTACCTGCAAGTAAGAGAAGCTTCATCTTCTGTCTTGCTCGCTCCCTGCAGAGAAGACAACTGGGGAATTGGTGGGAGGTCCCAGGTAGTTATGGACCGGGAGGGGCTTCTTTTTTGCATTCATCTCTGCAGAAGTTCGCCCTCTACTGGACATAACCCAACTGTCAAGACTTACTGAAGCGGAGTGTATGTCACACTTGGAATATCAACGCAATAATATACGACTGCGGGGCATCCCTGAATCTATAGTGCCATCAGAATTAAAATCAAGTTTGCGGTCTGTTCAACAAATTGCTAGACCTTCCACCCTCAGACCATATTGAGATTGACCGGATCCGAAGGGCCCCCTTCGGGCCGACCCCAGCATGCTGAGAGATGTAATCTGCAGGGTGCACTTTTTCCAGATCAAGGAGGCGATTATGCAGCGGACCTGGAATAGCAGCCCGAACTACTTGGAGGGGGTACGGATCACCTTACTGCCGGACCTCTCTCGCAGGGCCCTCCAAATGCGGAGAATGCTGAAGCCTCTACTGGAGCTGATACAGCGTCATGGGGCAACATATCGATGGGGACACCCGTTCCAGGTAACTGTGTGCAAAGATCGGAGGACCTACGTCTTGAAGACACCAGCACAATTGGCTGAACTATTTGAGTTTTTGGAAGCCGCACCTATCGAGGTCCCGAATTGGCTTGCCTTGGAGCTCGACCAGGAGATGGGCCCGCTTCCACAGCACCCTAGGAGGCGCGGCCGAGATCGAAAGCGACAGGGACCTGCCCCCCCGGAGGCCGAGTAAGAAGATGCTGAGTTACGGTCAGAACAGTTCTGCAGTATAAAGTTGTTTTTGATTGGTGTTTAGTTTGGTTGATGTTTTGGACTCTTCCCTTTTATTTTCCTGTTATACGTCGAAATTAATGTTATGACTCCTTGGGATTCTCTATCTATATTTGGCAGTATGGAGGTGTCTGGTGTCGGATGGCCCAGTGGAAGCACAGGGTGGACATACCCTATAGGGCTTCCCCCCTGGCCGATGTAGGCCCCCTCCTGGGCCCTCCATAGAGCCCCATATTAAATCCGATGCTGACCCGTGTCCCGCGGCCTGTGTGTGGGGGGGCGCCGCCGCTTGAAGAGATGAAGAGCTAGATGGGGGGGATAACGGACGGAAGGAATGGAGAAAAGCTACTGACGCTGACAGCCGGATGATGTGAGATCCTGGAGGAGAGTCCATGAGTATTATAGAAGTTTAATATTGAAGTTGCTGCTTTACTGCTGACGAGTTATGGGGGTGGGAGGGTTGCCTGGTCAGGAGGATAAGAACTAGTTTTTATAATAGTCCTCTGATTCTAGCTCCTCTTTGCTTGGTATCCATTTCCCCCAGAGGTTCTGCATCTTCCCGGGAGGAGCTACCGGAGACTCCCTCGGGGGATGCTGGACAAGACCTCCCTATATTGGAGAGGTCGATATTGTTTTCTTGTAACGAACCTAGGTTTTTCCTTAAGGTTTTCTCCGGAATTTTAAAATCTAAGAATTAACACTCCTGATTTTCTATCCCTGATTCCTATCTTTTCTCCCAATTTCTACTCCCCCCCCCCCCCCCCGGCTTCTTGTGCCATATCTTCTATCCATGATTCGTCCGCGCCATACCGCTACCCAATCTGCTCCAGATGCCACACACCTCGAGGCATTGCGACTCGGGGTTTGGGGGGGGGGGGGGCAGGGGGAATTCCAGGCAACTATGAAAATGGTATCCCTGAATTGTAGGGGCCTTAATGTACCCGAAAAGACTGTGCTCTCGGACCTGAGAAGTATGAAAGCCAAGATCATTTTCTTGCAGGAGACACACTTTAAAGGAAACGCCTGCCCCAGAATGTCTCCTAGATTCTTCTCTCAATGCTATGTAAGCTCCTCTTCGGAATCCAAATCCAAGGGAGTAGCAATACCACTAGCCAAAGACATCCCATTCCAGATGCAGGAGACACTGGCGGACAGTGAGGGCAGGTACATAATGATAAAGGGCATGCTATGGGAAGAGAAGTACACCATGGCCTCAATATATGCCCCTAACAGCGGTCAGGTGGATTTCCTTCTGAAGCTCCTAGAGAAATTGTCAGACTTTCAGGAGGGGAGGGTACTCTTTGGGGGAGATCTAAATATCGCCCTAGAACCTTTACTCGGTTCATTGACCAATAAATCCTCCATCCCGAACGGAGGCCTGCGTAAGATCAAGAGGGTACTTCACAATCTTCAACTATGTGACCCCTGGAGAATCTTTAACCCTAAGGGTAGAGATTACTCGCATTTCTCCTCCGTACATTCGACATACGCGAGATTGAATTACATATTAGTCTCACATAACCTGCTACCCATAGTGACCAGTCCCGGCATAGGACCTGCATCCACGTCAGATCATAGTCCTGTATAGGTATGTTTAGCCACAAGTGAAAACAGTAAAAAAGCCTGGACGTGGCGTCTGAATGAGAGCTTATTAAAAGATTCAGTAATAGAAAAAGTGGCCCAAGCCGCACTTACTGAATATTTCGCACTGAACGGATCAGGAGATGTTCCCCCAATGACTGTCTGGCTAGCGCACAAAGCAGTAATAAAATGGATTTTTATCCAACACACATCCAGACTAAAAAAAGCACACACGCTGCAAAGAGACCGTCTTTTATCACAGATCCAATCTTTGGAAAGAAGACAAAGAGTCTCAGATACGAGACACTTTACAGGAACTGACGGTATGCAGAGAGCAGCTGAATTCCCTACTGCTTAAGAAAGCAGCGTATACCATAAAGAGGTGTAAACGATTTTACTATGAGTGGGGAAATAAAAGCGGCTCACTCCTAGCTAGAGCTCTAAGGAAACAACAATCTCTCAACTTCATTGAAGCCATAATTGACGAGAAACAACAAAAATGGCATAAAACAACAGACATCGCCAACGTGTTCCGGGACTATTACCATAGGTTATACAATCTGCGCTCACAGGGCACAGAGAACACCCACAGGGATCTTGAACGGATGCGGGAATACATAGCAATTTCCGGAATGCCTTGGCTAGATGATGAAGCTATAGCTAAACTAGGAGAACCAATCTCGGGAGCTGAACTACACCAGGCAATAAAGACATCCCCAAATGGGAGATACCCAGGCCCCGATGGGTTGACCATCGCATACTACAAAAAATTTGAGAATATACTATGTAGACTGTTTCTTTTGGCCTTTAGTGCTCCTGAGCAGGAGGATGGACCTATGTTAGTACCAGCAGAAATGCTGGAGGCCCATGTAACAGTAATTCACAAGGCAGGAAAAGACCCGCTAAGCTGTAAACGCTACCGACCAATATCATTGCTGAACGTGGATCTCAAGCTATTTACTAAAATTATAGCGACCCGCCTGGCGCCATACCTGCCCAGCTTGGTTGACGAACATCAGTGTGGATTCATCCCTGGCAGAGAAGCCAGGGACAACACGATTAGGACCCTGAAACTAATACACAGGTCACGTATAGACAACCTCCCGATTATGCTACTATCCACTGACGCTGAAAAAGCGTTTGATCTGGTGGACTGGAGCTTCACATTTGAGGTCTTAAAACATATAGGCCTTCAGGGTAGGGCACTTAAATACATCCTGGGTGTTTATTCTAAGCCTCAGGCGAGAGTAAAAGTGAATGGCTGCCTTTCCTCGCCCTTTCAAATAACCAATGGAACTAGACAGGGGTGCCCCGTCTCCCCTTATTTTCGCCCTGGTAGTAGAACCCTTCCTAAGACACATGAGGGAGAACGTAGCCCTGAAAGGGACGACCTTTTGTTTTTTTATATCCAACCCAGTAGTCAGACTTCCGGTCCTTATGAAGGGATTTGAAACTTTTGAGTACCTTTCCAATTTTAAGATAAACTTTGATAAATCGGAGGCACTTAATGTTGGACTCCCGGAGACGGTACTGTCTCCCATAAAGAACTCTTTCCCATTCAAATGGAATCCGTCAACATTGACATACCTGGGAGCAAAAATCCCAAATAATATTGGGGATGTCTTTCGACATAACTTCACCCCGATGTTAAACAGAATCAAGTCAGACCTGTCAGGTTGGAACGCTCTAACACTCACCTGGTTTGGACGGATGGGAGCTGTAAAAATGACAATCCTCCCCAGAATTCTTTACCTTTTCCAAACCCTTTCATGCTACATACCAGCAAATTACTTCAGAAATCTAAACACGATACTCATTAAATTTATTTGGGGGAATAAGAAACCAAGAATCAGGTTCGGACTATTGCAACAGCCTAGGGTCAGAGGAGGCCTAGCGGTACCAAACCTGAGGAGATACTGGCAGGCGACCCACCTACAGAGAGTGGTGGACTGGATGAGGAATGGGGACACTAAGAAATGGGTAGGTGTGGAGGCAAGCTGTTTAGAAACCCCATTAAAAGAGATCCCCTGGGCCTCAGAGAACTCAAGCAAATGGTCGGGACCTAACCCGCTGATCAAAGCCACCCTCAACATCTAGGACAGAACTAGGCAGGGAGAGGAGATATCATCCTGGCCGTCACCTTTGATACCAGTCGTAGAGAACCCAGAACTACCCCCTAGCCAGAGACCCAAAGTCTTAGAGAACTGGAAGGAGCTGGGAACGATAAGAGGACGTGACCTGGTGAGAGGACAGGACTGGTGTCATATAGAAGAACTCAGAAACAGATGGGATAACCCCCGCCTGGATCCATGGTACCTCCTGTTCTTCCAACACTTTTTGCAAAAGATGGGATCTA